>CM065898.1:63811656-66211656 GCA_033439115.1 Firmiana major | reverse complement strand
CTGTCACCACACACATCATCCTTTCTTTTTCGTTCCACATCACCATTCATCATCTTCCTTACTGTTTCATTTCTGCAGCAGCTCTAATCTTCCACATGACTGTTTTCACCCTTCTCTCCCTGCTCGTAACATACCTTTACTCTCGATCATACACTCTTTTCTTTTTCTCATTTTCTGCCTCTCTATTATGCTCTCTTTCTCGATCCGTTTCTCTATCGGTTCTCACGTTTTTAGACTCTGCAGTAGCTTCACATCTCTTTCCTACTGACCACTGCTTCGGTCTAAGTCCTGAAAAATAATATATATTCATTTGTTTTATTTCCCCTTGCTGGCTTCACATGTTTCGGTCTGTTTCCCCTTTCCAATCACTGCCAGTTTCCTATGATCTTCATTGCTTTATTGCTCTCTAAAAACCAAAACTGAGACTCATGTAACCGAGTGAAAAATGGAATAGCTATGTGTGGTGCCCTTCTACAATCCCATGCATGTTTCCATCTTGCCCACAAATTTATCAAGAATGGTTATGGCCTCTTCTCTCCCACTTGCGTCACTGTTCTGCCATCATCTTCATCTATGTTAACCCGAGAGGCACCTATTCTATGCACTTCCACAGTGATCGTCACGACCTCAACCTTCCTTTTTCCAATTCGGCATCACCCTTTCTCTGCTCTCCGTCATAGCTTCCTTACTTTCCTCCCTCAAGACTCTCCCTGCTCCAATATTACTTCCTCTATTATGTTTTCCAAGTTCCCATTTCATTTTCCTTCATTTTTTGTTATTGCTTCAGTTTATATATATATATATATCTGTGTGTGTGTCATATTCCACTGCCTTGCTAGCCTTCAGTCTGTTTTTATCCTATTCTACTACCAGCTTCAGTCTGTATTTTCCCATCTCTCTGCTCCAGTCCAAGCCTCTTTCATCTGTCCCATGCTCTCTAATTTCAGCTCCTCACTGCCCTAAGCATGTGCTTTTGAATTAATTATCCACTAACTTGTCTCCTATTTATTTCTCTTCCTCATCATTTTTTTCTTTTCCTTTTTCATTTCCTTTCTATATTTGTTGTTGTTGGCAACAAACGTTCCTTAGCTTTCGGGATAATAAATCCCCTGCCATCCCTCTGCCCATTGCTATATATCATTTCGGTTAGCTATTGATTTTTTTCCAATTCTGATTTTTTTTCATTACTCACACCTAATCTTATTGATATTTCAGACCTTGGGGCAGTAACTTCCTGTCATTCTCCACTACCTAAGCTACCGTGTGCAACTCCACATTTTCCTTCTTTACCTTACCGAACGCCATGCTCTATGCTGTGTTCTACCCATCTTATCAATTCCATTACCAATTAATTTCTATTTTCTTACCTGCTGTGCCCTTCATCCCTGCTTATTTGTGTTTATTTCTTTCCTTCGATTTCCTACCTTCATCTATTGTCATAGACTGTTTCCGTTTCAGCTGCTGTGTTATTTCCATCAAAATTAATTCCAATGCCAGTAGCCCTATGTCCTCTACTGATCACCTATCACTTCGGTTTACCTTCTCTACTTCATTCTCTCATTCATATATATATATATATATATATATATATATATATATATATATTGTTTTCTTCCGACTTTCCCATTTCCTAGGTAGATTAGACTCCTCTTTCCTACCGATTCTTTTAGTAACACTATTTTCTAGTGTGGTTGCTGTCATTTCTTGCAGCCATTCACCAGTCACAAATTTGTTCCCCAACAGGATACAAGGCACATCCCCAAGCTTTAATACCTCCTATCGTTGGTCAATACCTTGGGTCTTTCATTCATTTATTCACCGTGCATTCCAGCTTATTTTCACTCCTTGCATTGCAAGGCTGTCCTCGGGTGGCCACCATTCTATTTAAGACACTCTCCCTTATAATTAATTTTCCTTATATATATATATATATGTATATAAATATATATATATATATGTATATAAATATGCATATATCCCTGTTTATTTATTCTTAAGACTACTACATTTTATTTAATTTACTCTTCCAAGTCCCACAATGGAACAACAAAATTTTAATTTAATTCTTAATACGAATGAATCACAGCTTTAATTCCAATAGCTACTTTGTTATTTATCGTTAAGACTGAGTACATAAAAATATTTTGGGGTGTTTACATTCTCCCCACCTTGAGAAATTTGGTCCCCAAATTTGAAAGTACATCAGTCCCTAAACAAATGTGGGTATTTCTCTCATATTAAGCTTTCTAATTCCCACGTGGCCTCCCCCGAGGTGTGGTATTGCCACAAAACTTTGACTAGAGGGATTGTCTTAGATCGTAACACTTTCTTTTTTCTATTCAAATCCGAATTAGCTTTTCCAAATATGTCATATCCTTCTTCAATTCTTGTGGTTTATACTTTATTACATACGTCGGATCTAGATGATACTTGTGTAGCATCGAAACGTGAAAGACATTATGAGTACTTAAAAATTTCGACGATAATGCCAATCTGTAAACTTTGTCTCCCACTCGGTCTAAGATCTCGAAAGGCCCAATATAATAAGAAATTAGCTTTCCTTTCTTCCCAAATCTCATTATGCCCTTGGAATGAGAAACTTTCAAAAATACCGAATCTCCATCTGAAAATTCTAAAGGTCTTCGTCCTTGGTTAGCATAATTATTTTACCTGTTCTAAGCTGTTCTCAACCTCTCACAAATTAATTGAACATCCTTAGAAGCTTGCTTAACCAGATCAGAAGCAAATATCTTTCTTTTGCCCACTTCTTCCCATCCAATCAGCGAATGACACCTCCGACCATACAATGCTTCGTATGGTGTCATTCCGATACTTGAGTGGTAACTATTATTATATGCGAATTCTGCTAATGGCAAATAGTCATCCCTGGAGCCTTTAAAATTCTAGGCACATACTCTCAATTCCATATTTGTATAGGTAAAGGTTGTAATAGCCCCGTCGGGTTCTGGTGCTTTACCACAATCGGCTAACATTTAAGACAGTTAGTCACAAATTCACTTATATCTCTTGTCATACAAGTTTACCAATATACCTTTAGGAGATTTTGATACATCTTACTATTTTTCGGATGCGAAGTATATCTCTATGGATGAGCTTTTGACAATATCAGTTCCTTCAACTGTGGATCATTAGTTACACATACTCTATCTCTAAACCTCAACAAACCATCAGTGCCAATACCAAAATCTGTTGTAGCACCCATCTAGATCTGATTAGCAACATCAATACAATACTTATCATTACACTAAACCTATTGGATTCGATCACTCAAGTCTAGTGTTCAAATCTTAGGTTAGCTATCATACAGTAACATCAGTATCAGAAGAACCGCATCTAATTTGAGGTTCACCAAACGTTCCAATAGTTTGCGCTCCCTGACTATTTTATACAACACCATTCTGAGGTTCTTTTTACTCAAGGTACCAGCTCTAGCCATTTCTTTATCTTATGTTTAATTCTTTTTTTGTGAAATTTAATATCTAAATCTTCCATAATCAATAAAAATCTATAATCCCTCATCACACAAGTAGTGGTGCTTTAACTTTAATGTAAATATTACGGTTGTAAATTATGGGTCCTAGACTAAGACATTTCTAGACGCTGTCAAGCTTTTCAGGCAGTACAATATTTTGAAATATCTTTATTAGCCTTTAAACCTGATCACATAAACTAATTATAGCCATCGGGGTTCAAGATTCAGTCCTAGTTGAAAGTAGGATACTAAATTTTATCGCAATTATCATTTATCCTTTTGGGCATAATCTATTCTCAATTCACTTCACTTAATTCGAATCTTTTGATATACCAGAAGTATTCATACATCGTATACATATTTTATCCAAAACATAACTTGTATTCAAAATTTATCACACTTCAAATCTTGTCTCATTTCGTACATCAATTATATTGAAATCTTTTTCCTTATTCGAATTAAGTCTCGCATTCGGAACATAAGCACATACAAGTTACAATCCTTAGATTCAAAACGTAATTCATATTTCCAAGTCTCTTTATATCCTAAAGTGAATCACTCGGTCTGATAATCCCATTATCATATAATTCTTATATTTGCTTCATCAGCTCTTTTAATTCAATTAAAGTCATTCAGTATAGTGGTTTGAATATTAGTTCGGTACCAAGTACTAAATCAATTCAAAACTTCATCTTTCTATCTAGTGGTAACTCTGGTAGATCATCCGGATATATGTCGAAAATCTCCCTATCTACAAGAAAGTCTCTTTATTCCAAACATGCCTTATCCTTATCAATCACGTAAGCAGTGAAACCTTCAAATTTCATTTATATAATTTGTTCAAAAATTCATTCTTCCAATTACAGTAACTTAACTTTTTCATTACTTCCCTGTCTTCAGTAAAATGATCTCTTTTAGTCATGCTCTTTACCTTTCTTTTTCTAGTACTTCGAAGACATGTATCTAATACCCACACAGTTGTGTCTTATCTACACAATTGTGTCTTGCGCACTCCTTCCTCATAAATAGCAACATCAAATTGAGCTAACCTAGCTCAGATTAAGGGTCTAAGTCCCTCCATAATCTTTTGGACCTTCTTTATTTCGTAATTTAACATATCCAGATTATACTTCTTCCAAAACTATAATTTTGATTCATATTCATCCTCAAACTTATACCTTATGTCCAATTCAAACATTTCGTTCAGTAATTATCGTTGTGCCATATCCGGGATGTATTACGATCTATAGATATCCAGAAACATATCTCATGTAACCCTCTATTATCGGGCCCTCAGATTAGATTGCGAGGAACTCCATTAAGGTTCGACTTTCCATTTCAATATCAATGCTACAAAAACTACCTTCTTAATAGTAGTACTCCTTAAGAGTTCATATAACTTCTCCAATTCTTTAGTCCAGTTTTCCCCTATAACCGAATTCTTGACTACAGTAAATACTAGTGTACTATCTTCCGAAATTGTCTTAGTCTTCTCTAGTCACAGTCATACCTTAATCAGCATCATCATTATTACGCTGCTAATACTTAACCAAACAATGTCATCATTGTCTCCATGCCCGCTTTAATCTTACAAAGCGGATTTCAGAATATTCGATTAAACTGTAAGGTGCACACTCAGATGAGGATTCGTTATATCTCTCGGGCCTATCTCATGACCTCGAGAAACAGTTCCTTCTCATCTACTGTATGGCTGCGATGCCAACCATCCATATCTATTAGTTTTCCTTCATTCAATGACATAATGTTTCAGTAAAATACAGCCAGGTATACCCGTTTGTATCTAAACAATGTATAGTAATGTTGGGGATGTGAACTTTCCAAATTCTCTCTTACTCCTAAATCGACTCGTATTATGCTAACCTTGCTTTGATACCAACTTCTATAATGCCCCAAATTACGGTACAATATGGTTGGGCTGCGAGTCGATAATAGATCAGAATAATAAATCTGTCTATTTAATTCTATTTCTTGGTGACAAATTTAAACAAAAATAATGGTAGTACCTTCCAATTAAATCCGCATAATTGTTCTTTTACAAAATATTCAATGTTCACAATCCTCAAACACATTTCCACATACATTACTGTACTTAAAAAATTTATATACAAAATAGATTACTATACTGCGTATACCTTTAACACAGTAAAATACTTTACTGACGTATGGCTGTGCAAATTAATTTAACTTACAAAAGTGGGCTTAGCTACTGATAAGGCTCTGTGGAGGAAAGTAAGGGGTAAGCACAATGTGCACAGTAAGAAAAATCCGCAGCAGGTAGATAAATACACTACTTATATATATGCCAAATAAGAATTCTCACAAAAAAATACAGATAATTCGGCAAAATCAATAATACCATAATCAAAATTAGAAAGCAATATCAATATCGATAGTATAAACAGTCTACTATAGTAAATACATGAATCTAAAACATTAAGTAGTAGAATAAACGTTTTTAATAAAATATTACAGTTCATACGGTCAATCCAGAACATCAAATAGACGAGACAAGGCAGAACATGCTATATCAAAATTTAGAATGACAATTGGCAAATGTCGGTGACTCTGGCATCACTGATCAGGTGTGTCAGGATGTCAATCATCGTGGGAGTAGTCAGCTACCCTAACGGCTTACAGAACAGAATGTTCGAAGACCAAAATACACGGTACATCGTACTCACGTACATGTCGCATGGTACATCGTACTCAGTGAACCACAGAAACAGGAACAGAAACAGACAGTACGCAGTATGATTTAACCATTGCCTTTGTCTCAAAATCAGTGCGAGTTGGATCGTGTGATACAGTCAGCATGCGCTCAAGCACATATCCTCATTATCACTTATAAGCGAATAATTTTTCATTAAAATCAACTGTAATTTTAGTTCAGAAAAATATCACATTCAGAAAGAGGCTAATTCGCCCCTTTTTCGGATAAAAATCTCAGTAAATAGTTTATGAAAATTGAATTCAGGATTTTTGATTCAAAACCATGATCCATACTATATCGGAATCCATGTAAGTACATTTAATTTATAACGGTAAGGCTAGGCTGCAAAAATTCTATAAATTTTTGAGTTATAAAATCAGCCTAGCATATTTTTATCTACGGTTCAGCAGAAATTACGTGCAATTATCTCTAGCAGCACATAGAATTTTCCTTCCGTAAAACTTTTCTAGAATTTATATCTACGAATCAACATAAAATATATGTAATTATCACTAACATCACACGACAATTTTCCTTACCTCGGTGTCTATCCGTAGTCCTCAAAATCTCAACGTTACGAGTCGGTGGGTCCACTCTATTCAGTTTATTCCTTTGGAGCTCCTTCCCTTGGGTTTCCTAATTTTCTCAGTGTCTTCTTTCCTATCTCCAAATATTTTTATTTTAATTTATCTATATGTATAATCACACATATATATATATATATATATAAATATATCCCCCTTCTCTTTTTTTTTTTGGGTTTCGCGTCTTTTTTCGAATTTCCTTTCTTTCTTCTTTCTTCTTCCCTTCGTTACTTACAGCCCCTGTTCACCGTTGCTACCATCACCTCACTCATTCTTGTTGCTGTGTCTTCACCATCCTTGCCTGAAAGGCATCGTGCCTCTCCCTTCCTTCTTCTTCCCAACTTGGTCACCACTAGTAGTCTCCCCTACTAACAGTTGCTAAAAGCTTCCCATCTCCACACGGTCGCCTCTATTTCAGTTCTTTCCTCCCCCTCTAACAGCTACATTCTTCTGTCACCATACACATCATCTTTTCTTTTTCGTTCCACATCACTGGTCATCACCTTCCTTACTGTTTCATTTCTGCAGCAGCTCTATTTCTCTTTCGCGTGACTGTTTTCACCCTTCTATCCCTGCTCGCAACATACCTCTACTCTCGATCCTACACTCTTTTTGTTTTTTATTTTCTGTCTCTCTATTATGCTCTCTTTCTCGATCCGTTTCTCCATCGGTTCTCACATTTTCAGGCTCTGCAGTAGCTTCACATCTCTTTCCTGTTGACCACTGCTTTGGTTTAAGTCCTGAAAAGTAGTATAAATTCATTGTTTTATTTCCCCTTACTGGCTTCACCTGTTTCGGTCTGTTTCCCCTTTGCAATCATTACCAGTTTCCCATGATCTTCACTGCTTTATTCCTCTTCAAAAACCAAAACTGAGACTCACTATAACCGAGTGAAAAATGGAATAGCTATGTGTGATGCCCTTCTACAATCCCATGCATGTTTCCATCATGTCCAAAATTTATCAAGAATGGTCATGACTTCTGCTCTCCCACTTGTGTCACTGTTCTGCCATCATCTTCATCTATGTTAACCCGAGAGGCACCTGTTCTATGCATTTCCACAATGATCGTCATGGCCTCAACCTTCCCTTTTCCAATTCGGCATCACCCTTTCTCTGCTCTCCGTCATAGCTTCCTTACTTTCCTCCCTCGAGACTCTCCCTGCTCAAATATTTCTTCCTCTGTTCTGTTTTCTAAGTTCCTATTTCTTTTTCCTTCATTTTCTGTTGTTGCTTCAGTATATATATATATATATATATATATATATATATATATATGTGAGTGTGTGTGTGTGTGTCATATTCCACGGCCTTGCCAGCCTTCGGTCTGCTTTTATCCTATTCTACTGCCAGCTTTAATATGTATTTTTCCATCTCTTTGCTACAGTTTGAGCCTCTTTCATCTGTCTCATGCTCTCTAATTTTCGCTCCTCACTTCCCCAAGTATGTGCTTTTATAGAAAAATGATTCACAAATTAATTATCCACTAACTTTTCTCCTATTCATTTCTCTTTGTAACGACCCGAATCACACACATTTCAGTTGCACTATAAGTCGATATTAGATCAGAATAATACTCAGTCTGATTAATTTTCTTTCTTAGTAACAAACTTAAATAAAATATGTTCACATTCCATAGACACATCTTGTATTGCATTACTGTACTTATAAGAGTTTTAGATACAAAAGAATTTCTTACAACTGGGTATACCTTCGATGTAGAAATATGCTCCATGAAATCATAACTGTGCGGAATGCCTTACTAACGGAAGCGATCCCAGCTACAGAGGGACTCTATGGAGGAAAGTAAGGGGGTGAGCTCAACATTCTCAGTAAGAAAAACCTCATAGCAGGTAGATAAATACACTACCTAAAAAATATATATTTTTATATTTGTCAAATTTGAAATATTTTCGCAAAAGTATATAGATAATTTGGTAATTTCTCAGATGCCAGAGTCAGAATTCGAAAAACAGATTTAGTATCGGCAAAAGCACAAATACCAAGAATAGATTTTTAGTAATAGAGTATGTATCAGTGTGACGCCCCGAAAGCGCGAAAAACAGGGTAAATTTAAAACGTTTTATTCATCCATTCACAATTAAGGGTGTATTCCTGTGCAGTGTCATGCATCATCATATATAATGATACTTCAGGATCCCATTATCTCATAATAAATATTATACCATTTACATTCCTCATCTTCGAGTTAATTATCCTAATACATCCCATACATCATAGTACATCAAGTGTCTGTAAATACAACTCTAGTCTGGATACATGAAATATTAAAATGTACCTCAAGTACAATATGTAGCCTGAAGCTCAAATCCTCCACTAGCCACTAATCCGTACGTCGCAGGGAACTCTCTTCACTTGAAGAAATCTAGTGGGAGATAAAACAGGGTGAGCTTCTAAATCGCTTAGTAAGGAGGTAAGGGACTCATTACAATTAATGATTTGCACAACACAATCATTTGTTTTGTAGTTGAAAACTCAATAAAAATGTAGCATGACTCAATAAAACATCATTCTCGTCTCATTCTCTAAAATCATGTACATGAGAGTACATAACTCAGTACAAAGTATAATTACAAGCATGTCGAAATCAGTATACGATAATGATTTTTCTCACTAAAATGTGATAAAAATCACCTCAATAGAATGCACGTGGAACAACCACAAAGCACAACTCATGTGTAAAACGAGACTAGGCAAATAAAACTCATATAAATATTCGTTATGGCACATCATAATAAATCTCTTCTGGGTGTGCATCCCAGGCATCCTCAAAAGAGGGAATATCGACAATATGGTTGTGTACATGGTATATTGGACTTACGCGTTACCAAAACAAGGCCCGGCCTTAAATGCTACCAAAGAAATGCCTCTCATCATGTACATTATCGGCCTTACATGCTACCAAAGCAATGCCTCCCAACGCTACCAAAGCGGGGAATAGTATCGACCTTACATGCTACCAAAACAACGCCTCCCAACGCTACCAAAGCGAGGAATAGTATCGGCCTTACATGCTACCAAAGTAATGTCTGATGTGTATTCAACATGACTTGCCTAAGTCTCAATCATTAGCCATTATCATATAAAACGTTTTGCCCAATGGTTTTCTCTCTTAAATCTCATTTAAAACATTTATCTACTCAACACAAAACATGTTAAAACCGAGTTTCAACCGGTAAAACCACGCACACATTTCATCAATATTTGTATACCTTAACGTAGAGCCCAAATCTCTTTTCACATTTTAAATACAAAACGGTTGTAAAACATTTTCATGCTTAGTTTACAATTTTATAAAAGTTGGGCCCCAACCTGCTATAAAATCGTGTGCAATACTCATTCACAACTCATAAAACATGCTTGTTTTCTCAAATCACTATTCATGCTACAACATCATCACAAAACACATACACAAATGGTTTGAGTTTTCCCTTACCTCGTTGCACCTTGTATAGTGCAACCGTTTCCCTCGTATCACGGACTAGCCTCGCATTCCTCTCTGGAACTCTTGGGCTGTCCAAACGATGTTAAAACATCAATAAGCTATCTCAATCGCATCTTCGAGCACATATTTGCTCATATTCTTGTTAAATACTTAAACAACTCAATTCTCACAATTCCATCACAATCTCCATTCTCATCCACATTATTTCAAATCCTACATTTCCCATACCATATTCCATGCTAAATTTACCTCATTGCCTCAATTCCAAATTTATAGTCAAAAATCCCAAAATTACCACAATCTCATAATATCATCTTTACTCCAACAAAAATCATAATTTCATCAATCCCTAATCATTTCCTAGCTATTTCATCACAATGCCAGCAAACATAATCACAAAAATCACTTCAAATATCAAGATCGAAGTTTAGAATTTACCTAAACTAGTGGAGTGCTCAAATCTTGCCTCAATTCAATCTGTCTTTCGTTTTCCAAGTATGTTGTTCTCCTTTGGATGAGGAACAACTTTCCCTCTTGCCACAACCTTCGATCTGGACGAAAAATGGGGGCTTTGAAAGAGAGAGAAAGCTAGGGTTCAACTGAAATATATGTTTAGAAGAGAGAGAAAAGATGAAATGTAGGAAAACACAGGGGTCTTTTTATAGATGGAGGTTAGGAGATCGATCTGGTCCTTAATGAGATCGATCTGCATTTGAACTTGGGGACGTTTTAGGGTAATTTTATGCCTAGGAGATCGATCTGTCATGGGGTGAGATCGATCTCTTAATGGCTTCATGAGATCGATCTGTTCCAATTATGAGATCGATCTTCTGTTTACAGAACACTTCATGAGATCGATCTGCTCCTTGAGGAGATCGATCTTCTCCTTACAGAATGCTTCATGAGATCGATTCCTTCCTCATAAGATCGATCTCTTCATTACAAAATCATAAGGAGATGGATCCTCTGCCATTAGAGATCGATCTGCTCACTTAATTTCCTCCTTCCTTATTATTTTGGCCTACCAGATCGATCCTCTCTTTTCCAAGATCGATCTGGCCTCATAGTTTCACACTCTGGCTGAAAACTTAACATAAAATCTCCACATATAATTTCCATAATTCACTACATTGATTATTTCTCACTCATTACTTAGAAATTTCATTCCATACCACCTCAATATATGAATACATTACATTCAGCTCAATCAATTACTCTTTATGTTCACATTACATAATTAGATATGTCTAAAATTCTCAGATCTCACATCTTCCCCACCTTAAAAAGAATTTGGTCCTCCAAATTCAACTCAACTAGTCAAACAGATGGGGGTACTTCTCCTTCATGAGATTCTCCAATTCCCAAGTCACCTGCTCCATTAAATGATGTTTTCACAAAACTTTCACTAATGGGATGCTCTTAGTCCGAAGCACCTTCTCTTTTCTATTGAGAATCCGAACGGGTTCTTCGGTGTAGCTCATGTCCTTTTGTATGTCCATCTCTTCATACTCTATGACATGAGAAGGGTCCGGATGGTACTTCCTCAACATGGATACATGAAAGACGTTGTGTATTTTGGACATCTGTGGGGGTAATACCAACCTTTAGGCTACTGATGGGCCCAAAGGGTATATATCCGCAAGTACACGGGTCGTACAAGTAATAATGAGATTTGAATCCCGAGTTATCGTCCCATAGAGAAGTTGACTAGCCTAATTAACTACCGGTTAATCTTACCCTAAGTATATCCTAGCAAATTATGAAATTAAAGAGAGTGATCTACTAATCTAGAATTGAAAATACCGAAAGCAAAAACATAATAAAACTATAAAATAAAGAAATTAAAACCGAGCAAAATTACTTACAGTGCTCCATGCAATTAAAATCGAAAACCTACAAAAGAAATTAAAACAGTAAAAACTAATTAACGCAATTAAAATAAAATGCAAATATGAAAATAACAAAGCAAGATTAATTAAACTAAAATTAAACTAACCTAAAAATGCAATTAAACTACTTAATCAAAATGCAATTTAAACTAAACTAAAGCTTAATGAAAATAAAATCCTAGGAAATTAAGAAAATAACTATAAAACTACATTTCTAAAATATTAACTCTAAACTAATCCTAACTAATTAAATTGAAATTAAACTAAACTACATTTCAAGAAAAATGAATTAATTACTAAAGTGAAATGCCAAACAAGCCTTAACCATTTAAATCCTTCCCTCCATTTACTATTCATTTATCATTTTTCCTTTTGTTTTCCAGGTAAGGCTCGGGTTTTGTAGCTTAGGCGTGTCCACTGCTGCATGCTTTCGGTTCTATCCTGTCTGCTGTCCACCAACTCTGCCTCGGTTTCATCTTGCTGCCAGGCGTGTTCAGCTCCAATTGTTGCAACAAATCCAACACATCATGCCAGCCTCACGTTCCTGCCTAGCCAGACCTACTCCAAGCTTCATGCTCGTCCGCTGCAATGTAGTTATCTGTTCATGCCATCTGCTATCTCCAGCTGCTCTCCAGGTACGGTGATGTGTACTGCTCGGGTTGTACAAGTTTTGCAGGAGTGCCAACGGTTCTGGTTGTCACCTACACCTACAAGGTTATGTCAGCTTGCTCCTGCATCTAGGTGCTACTAACAATGCTGTAATGCGTTGCCATGGCCACAACTGCCCTGCTGCTGTCCAGGTGCTGCGCACGTCCTCTGCAATCAGCATCTACTCCCCACGTCTCGGATATGTAACCCTTGCACAGCAGCTCTGCTTCGTTCTCCCGTTGTTCTGCTACTGCTGAGTTCTTCAAACAAAAGAACCATGCCCAGCAGCAACCTACCAAACAAATACCAGTAGAGTAAAATGAAAACAACTAACGGAATAGTAAACGTAAATAGAAACAGAGCAGATCAGAGTGGAGGTAGGTGGTCCTTTGTCCACTGCACCCGCAAGGCATCATCTCTGCTGCTATGTTCAAAGCTTAAAGCCGAAAAGGAACAAATAAAATCAATAGCAAAAAGTGGAACCAAGACCAAAAACAACCGTGCATCAATCGAAAATGGAGTCTACAGCAACCTCGGGTGACTTCAATGCTTACTACCTTTGTGATTCCACCATGCTTTTGATGTAAAAAGAATGCTCGGCATTAAATCTACACCAAGGCATCAGAACAACAATAGCAGCAGTAGAAGAACTTTGTCACCCGAATGAGCAACATAAAAAGAAAGTAGAAAAATGATAAGTGAAACAAATACTGAAAATCGAGAATTTAAAAGAGAAAAACAAATGATTTCACAGTAATACTAAAACAAAGAGCTGGGATTGAAACACCATCAAACAGAAGATAAAATGGAAATGATAACTATTCATTAATGTGAAAAACTAAGAACAAGAGTTAATAAAAGCCTTTCATGAAAAATAAAACTATGAATAGTAACTTAGGTAGCTAACGGAAAGGAAGGCTAAAAGAAACAAGGAAAATAATTCTCAAAAATTAATTCTAACACTATTCTACCCTAACCTACACTACTCCTACTCCTAAAAATTACATTCCCTTTTCAATTGTCATCCTTTCCTATTTATAAGCACACTAGGGGTAAAATGGTAATTTTCACATCCTTGATGAGTTGACTTTTTTTGGCCACTTGTTTTCACACCATTAGCTCCTTGAAAAGATATTTCCATGTCATCAGTCTTCTTATCCAATTGGATGTGCTAGGTGGCATGACTCGTGTTGTCCGCGTGGCTCAATCTCGATTTTAGCCCAATTCCGATCCATTTTCTATCGAAATATTCAAAATTCATCCGGATTTAATTTATCTGCAAACATGAGAATTTTAATTAAATAAAGGGGATAATTAACAAAATAAATTAGGGATTTAAATAATTAATTAGGAAATTAAGCACAAATAATTCTAAAAATAAAGAATTATCAGCTACCTCTCCCACTCTCTCAAGAATCTCAAATGGTCTGATGTATCGAGGACTCAATTTCCCTTTCTTTTCAAATCTCATGATACCCTTACTCGGTGATATCTTCAGAAATATTGAATCACCAACATCAAACTCAACTGGCCATCTACGCATATCCACATAGCTTTTCTATCTACTCTGTGCAGCCTGTAATCTCTCACATATGAGTTTCACACTCTGTACAGCCAGTTTAACAAGTTCGGGAGCATTTATCTTTCTGTCACCCACTTCTTCCCAAGCTACAGGAGATCTACACCACCTACCATATAGAGCCTCAAAAGGTTCCATTTCAATGCTCGCATGATAGCTATTATTGTACGCAAACTCTACTAGGGGCAGGTGATCATCCCATGATCCCTTAAAATCCATAGTACATGCCCTCAACATATCCTCCAAGATCTAAATAGTCCTCTCTGACTGATCATCTGTTTGAGGATGATAGGCGGTACTAAAACTCAATCGAGATCCCATGGACTCCTGAAACTATGTCCAAAATCTAGAAGTAAATCGGGAATCTTTGTCAGAAGTAATACTCATTGGAGCCCCATGTAATCTAGTTATCTCGCTGACATACAACTTCGCTAAGGCATCCACAATATCTGTGCTCTTGATGGCAAGGAAGTGGGCACTTTTTGTCAGTCTATCCACTATGACCCATATCGCATCACGACCTCTCCGGGTCCTCGGTAAACCCATAATAAAGTCTATGGTGACATGCTCTCATTTCTATGTAGGCATAGGTAAAGGCTGCAATAATCCTTCGGGCTTTCGATGCTCAGCTTTCACTTGCTGGCACAATAAACACTTGGCCACATAATCTACCATGTCTCACTTCATGCCACTCCACTAGTATATCTTTCTCAAATCTTGGTACATCTTAGTACTTCCTGGGTGCATGGCGTATCGCGAGCAGTGGGACTCTTTCAGTATTTGTCTCTTCAGGGTATCATCATTCGGTACATAAATTCATCCTCTGAATCTCAACAATCCATCCTCACTGACAAAGAGATCCAACTGCGAAGTTCGCTCAGCCTGGCTAACCGTACCAATCAACCTCTGATCATCACGTTACCCAGTTCTAATCTGATCCATGATCCTGGGCTCTATTCACAGGCTAGCCAAAAATCCAGTCTCTACCTCTTTAACTTTGATCCGAAGTTCGACGAACAGCTCTAACAAATCCCATTCCCTGATCATCATAGCAGATATCATACTCTTCCTGCTCAGGGCATCAGCAACTACGTTTGCCTTACCCGGATGGTATAGAATCTCGCAGTCATAATCCTTAAGGAGTTCCATCCATCTCCTTTATCTCATGTTTAACTCTTTCTGATCAAATAGATACCTTAAACGCTTGTGATCAGTGAAGATCTGAAATCTTTCCCCATATAAGTAGTGCCGCCAGATCTTCAAGGTAAACACCACAACAGCTAACTCCAAATCATTCGTAGGGTAATTTCGCTCATGATCTTTCAATTGTCGTGATCCATAGGCGACCACTCTCCCATGCTGCATGAGCACACACCCCATCCTTGATGAGAAGCATCACTGTACACTGAAAATCCTCTTGATCCCTCAAGGATAGTCAATACAGGTGCCGCTGCTAATCTCCTCTTTAATTCCTGAAAGTTGAGCTCACATTTATCAGTCCATATGAACGGGGTCTCCTTGCGCGTGAGCTTAGTCAAAGGAGCGACGATCCTAGAAAATCCCTCAACAAATCTTCTGTAATACCCTGCCAATCCAAGGACACTTTTGTACCTCTGTAACTGTCCTCAATCTTTCCTAATTAAGCAGAGCTTCCACTTTAATTGGATCAATTGATACTCCCTCCGTTGAAACTATATGACCAAGGAAAGCTATCTGATCTAGCAAAAACTCACACTTACTAAGTTTTCCATATAATTGCTTATCTCGGAGTATCTGAAGTACTAACCACAAGTGTTGTGCGTGCTCTTCATAAGACCGAGAGTACACCAATATATCATCAATAAAGACTATCACAAACTTATCTAGATAGTCTCTGAATACCTCGTTCATTAATCTCATAAAGGTTATAGGGGCATTCGTCAATCCAAAGGGCATCACTAGAAATTCATAATGGCTATACCTTGTCCTGAAGGCCATCTTTGGAATATCTTTCTCCTTAATCCTCAATTGGTGAAAGCCCGATCTTAAATCAATCTTAGAGAAGACTGATGCCCCTCTTAACTCATCAAGCAGGTCGTCAGTCCTGGGTAATGGGTACTTATTCTTCATCGTGGCTTTATTTAATAGTCGGTAGTCTATACATAATCTGAGACTACCATCCTTCTTCCTCACGAATAACACTGGGGCTCCCCACGGTGAGACACTAGGTCTAATAAATCCTTGATCTAATAACTCCTGTAGTTATCTCTTCAATTCCTCAAGTTCCACTAATGTCATCCTATATGGAGGTCTAGAGATAGGCAGAGTATCCGGTACCAAATCAATGGTAAACTCCATCTCTCTCTCTGGTGGTAAACCTGGCAACTCATCTGGGTAGACATCCGAAACTTCACACACCATAAGTATATCCTCAATCCTCGGATGTTCCCGGTCATCATCTGAGATGAATGTTTCATAACCTTCACATGAATACTCAATTTTAGTACTCTCAAAAACAACATTAAGATTTCAATTTGCCTACTAAAATTTCCACACATTTACTTACTCAATATTTCAAACGTACACTGTAAGGTTCAGGTAGGGAGAAAGTTACAATCTTAGTGTAGTAGTCTAAACTCACTCGATTGGTTGCCAGCAAATTCATTCCTAAAATTACATCAAACCCATGCATATTTAACATTATTAGATCTACTAACACTACTCTATCTCCCACCTTTATTTCACATCCTCTACAGATCAAATCGGTTCTCTGGGATTCACGTATAGGGGTTTTTACATGTAGTATATACTCTAAAGGTTCAAACTTCAAATTTAATCTACATGTAAAATACTCAGAAATAAACGAATGTGTGGACCCTGAATCAATCAACACATGAGCCTTATAATTATAGACAGAGAGTATACCTCTTATAGTTTCTGCTGAAGTATCTGTGTGATGCCTCGGAAGCCCGAAAAACAGGGCAAATTTAAAACTTTTTCACGTCCATTCACAATAAAGGGTGCATTCCTGTGCAGTGTCGTACATCATCATACATATCATACCTGAGGATCTCATCATTTGATAATTATATTTCATACAATATGCATTACTCAATTTAAGGTTAATTAATCCTAATACATCCGATACATCATTGTACAATAAGTGTCTGTAATTACAACTTTAATCTGGGTGCATGAAAAGATAAATTATACCTCAAATACAATATATGGCTTGGAGCTCAAGTCCTCCACTAGCCATTACTCTGTACGTCATAGGAAAACTCTCTTCACTTGAAGAAATCTGGGGAGAAGAGAAAACAGGGTAAGCTTCTAAATCGCTCAGTAAGGGGGCAAGAGACTCGTTAATAAAACAATGATTTGCACAACACAATCATTTTATCTCGTAGTTGAAACTCAATTAAAATGTAGCATGAACTCATTAAAACATCATTCTCATCTCATTTCTCTAAAATCATGTAAAACATGAGTGTACATAACTCAGTACAAATCACAATCACAAGCATGAGGAAATCAAAATGCGATAATGACTTTTCTCATCAAAACGTGATAAACATCACCTCAATAGAATGCATGTGGCACAGCCACAAAACACAACTCATGTGTATAAAAAGGGAGACGCAAGAAAACTCATATAAAACTCGTCATGGAACATCATAATAAATATCCTCTAGGTGTGCATCCCAGGCATCCTCAAAAGAGGGAAATGTTGACAATATGGTCGTGTGCATGGTATATTGGACTTACGTGTTACCAAAAGGCCCAACCTTACATGCTACCAAAGCAATGCCTCTCCTCATGCACACTATCGGTCTTACATGCTACCAAAGCAAGGCCACCCAATGTTACCAAAATGGAGGCATCTCTCGTTACCAAAACGGAGGCATCTCTCATTACTAAAACGGAGGAATATCGAAATTACATGCTACCAAAGTAATGCCTCCCAACACTACCAAAGTGGGGAATAATATCGGCCTTACATGCTACTAAAGCAATGCCTCCAAATGCTACCAAAGCAGGGAATAATATCGGCCTTACATGCTACCAAAGCAATGCCTCCCAACGCTGCCAAATCGAGGAATAATAGCAGCCTTACATGCTACCAAAGCAATGCCTCCAACGTTGCTAAAGCAGGGAATAATATCGACCTTACATGCTACAAAAGCAAGGCCTGATGTGTATTCAACTTGAGACGCCTAAGTTTCAATCATTAGCCATTATCATATAAAACGTTTTGCCTTCACGTAGAACTCATAATGGTTTTCTCTCATAAATCTCATTTAAAACATTTGTGTACTCAACACAAAATATGTTAAAATCGAGTTCCAACCGACAAAACTACACACACATTTCTCAATCTCAGTACGCCTTAACGCAGAGCCCAAATCTCTTGTCACATTTTAACTATAAAACAGTTGTAAAACATTTTCACGCTTAGTTTACAACTCGTAAAAGTTGGGCCCCAACCGGCTATAAAATCGTGTGCAATACTAATTCACAACTCATAAACATGCTTGTTTTCTCAAATCACAATTCATTCTACAATATTGTCACAAAGCACACACACAAACGAGTTTAAGTTTTCCCTTACCTCTTTGCACCTCATATAGTGCAATCGTTTCCCCATATCATGGACTAGTCTCGCATTCCTCTCTGGAACTCTCGAGCTGTCCAAATGATGTTAAAAACCATCAATAACCCAACTCAATTGCATCATTGAGCACACATTTCCTCATTTTCTAATAAACACCTCAATTAACTTAATTTTCACAATTCTATCACAACTCACATTCTCATCCACTACATCTCAAAATTCTACATTTCTCATATCATATTCCATGCTAAATTCACCACATTGTCTCAATTCCAATTTATAGCCATAATTCCAAAAATTACTACAATTTCATAATAGCATCTCTACTCCAACAAAATCATAGTTTCATCTCTCCCAAATCATTTCCCAACTATTTCATTACAATGCCCATGCTCACAATCACCAAAGATTACTTCAAAATCAAAGATTGAGGTTTAGAAAATTACCCAAAACTTATGGAGTGCTTAACTCTTGCCTCGATTTAATCCGTCCTTCGATTTCCAAGTATGTTGTTCTCCTTTTGATGAGGAATAACTTTCCTTCTTGCGACAACCTTTGATTTGTGCGAAAATGGGTGTTTTGGAGGGGAGAGAAAGCTAGTGTTCGAAAATGGCGATTTGGGAGAGAGAGAGAGATTGATTTCTAAGAAAACAAAGGGGTCTTTATATAGACTGAGGGTAGGAGATCGATCTGGCTCTTGATGAGATCAATCTGCATTTGAATTTGGGGACGATTTGGGGTAATTTTATGCCTAGGAGATCGATCTGTCGTGGGGTGAGATCGATCTCTTAATGGCTTTATGAGATCGATCTGTTCAAATTATGAGATCGATCTCTAGTTTACAGAATGCTTCATGAGATCGATCTGCTCCTTGAGGAGATCGATCTTCTCCTTTATAGAAACATTTTGAGATCGATTCCTTCCTCATGAGATCGATCTCTTCATTGCAGAATCATAAGGAGATCGATCCTCTTCCATTAGAGATCGATCTGTTCGCTTAAATTACTCATTCCTTGTCATTTTTGGCCTACCAGATCGATCCCCTCTTCTCCAAGATCGATCTGGCCTTATAGTTTCACACTTTGACTGAACACTTAACATAAAATCTCCATATGTAATAGCAATAATTTACTTTATTGATTAATTCTCATTCATTTCTCATTCATCACTTAAAGATCTCATTCCATACCATCTTAATATAGGGGTACATCACATTTAGTTCAATCAATTACTCTCCATGTTCTCATTACATAATTTAGATATGTACAAAATTCTCAGATCTCACATCCTCCCCACCTTAAAAGAATTTGGTCCTCCAAATTCAACTCAACTCGTCAAACAGATGAGGGTACTTCTCCTTCATGAGACTTTCCAATTCCCACGTTGCCTCTTCCAATGAGTGATGTTTCCATAAAACTTTCACTAATGGGATGCTTTTGATTCGAAGTACCTTCTCTTTCCTATCAACAATCTGAACGGGTTCTTCAGTGTAGCTCATGTCCTCTTGTATGTCTATCTCTTCATACTCTATGACATGAGCAGGGTCCGGGTGGTACGTCCTCAACATAGACACATGGAAGATGTTGTGTATTCTGGACATCTGTGGGGGTAATGCCAACCTGTAGGCTACCTCTCCCATTCTCACAAGAATCTCAAATGGTCCTATGTATCGAGGACTCAATTTCCCTTTCTTCCCAAATCTCATTATACCCTTACTCGGTGATATCTTTAGAAATACTGCATCGCTAACATCGAACTCAAGTGGCCATCTACGCACATCCGCGTAGCTTTTCTGTCTACTCTGTGCAGCCCATAATTTCTCACATATGAGTTTCACACTCTTTACAGCCTGTTCAACAAGTTCAGGAGCATTGATCTTTCTGTCACTGACTTCTTCCCAAGCTACAGGGGATCTACACCTCATTCCATATAGAGCCTGAAAAGGTGTCATTCCAATACTCGCATGATATCTATTATTGTAGCAAACTCTGCTAGGGGCAGGTGATCATCCCATGATCCCTTAAAATCCATTGTACATGCCCTCAACATATCCTCCAGAGTCTGAATAGTCCTCTCTGACTGACCATCTGTCTGAGGATGATAGGTGGTACTAAAGCTCAATTGAGATCCCATGGACTCTTGAAACTGGGTCCAAAATCTAGAAGTAAACCGAGAATCTCTGTCAGAAGTAATACTCACTGAAGCCCCATGTAATCTAGCTATCTTGCTGACATATAATTCAGCTAAGGCATCCACAGTATCTGTGCTCTTGATGGCAAGAAAATGGGCATTTTTTGTCAATCTATCCACTATGACCCATATCGCATCACGACCCCTTCGGGTCCTCGGTAAACCCATAATAAAGTCTATGGTGACATGCTTCCATTTCCATGTAGGCACAGGTAAAGGCTGTAATAATCCTCTGGGCTTTCGATGCTTAGCTTTCACTTGCTAGCATACTAAACATCTGGCCACATACTCTGTCACGTCTCGCTTCATGCCACTCCACCAATACACCTTTATCAAATCTCGGTACATCTTAGTACTCCCTGGGTACATGGTGTATTGAGAGCAGTGAGATTCTCTCAATATCTGTCTCTTTAGGGCATCATCGTCCGGTACACAAATTCATCCTCTGAATCTCAATAATCCATCCTCACTGATTGTGGATCTGACTGTGAAATATGCTCAGCTTGGCTAACCATATATGTTAACCTCTAATCATTGCACTACCCAGTTCTAATATGATCCATGATCTTAGGCTTTATTCACAGGCTAGCCAGAAATCTAGTCTCTATCTCTTTAACTCTGATTCGAAGTTTGGCGAACTGCTCTAATAAATCCCATTCCCTGATCATCATAGCAGATATCGTACTCTTCCTGCTCAGGGCATCAGCCACTACGTTCGCCTTACCCGGATGGTATAGAATCTTGCAGTCATAATCTTTAAGGAGTTCCATGCATCTCCTTTGTCTCATATTTAACTCTTTCTGATTAAAGAGATACCTCAAACTCTTGTGATCAGTGAAGATCTGGAATCTTTCCCCATAGAAGTAGTGCCGCCAGATCTTCAAGGCAAATACCACAGCGGCTAACTCCAAATAATGCGTGGGGTAAGTCTGCTCATGGTCTTTCAACTATTGAGATCCATATGCGACCACTCTTCCATGCTGCATGAGCACACACCCCAATCATTGATGGGATGCATCACTATAAATTGAAAATCGTCCTGAGCCCTCAGGGATAGTCAACACAGGTGTCGTTGTTAATCTCCTCTTTAACTCCTAAAAATTGAGCTCACATTGATCAGTCCATATAAATGGAGTCTCCTTGCGCGTGAGCTTAGTCAAAGGAGGGACAATCCTGGAAAATCCTTCCACAAATCTTTTGTAATACGCTACCAAACCAAGGAAGCTTCGTACCTCGGTAACTGTCTTCGGTCGTTCCCAATTAAGCACAGCTTCTACTTTACTTGGATCCACTAATACTCCTTCCTCTGAAACTATATGACTAAGGAAAGCTATTCGATCCAGCCAAAACTCACACTTACTAAGCTTTCCATATAATTGTTTATCTTGGAGTATCTGAAGTACTAACTAAAAATGTTATGCTTGCTCCTCATAAGACCGAGAGTACACCAAGATTCATCAATAAAGACTATCACAAACTTATCTAGATACTCTCTGAACACTTCATTCATTAACCTCATAAAGGTTGCAGGGGCATTCGTTAATCCAAATGACATCACTAGAAATTCATAATAGCCATACCTTGTCCTGAAGGCCGTCTTCGGAATATCTTCTTCCTTAATCCTCAATTGGTGATAGCCCGATCTTAAATTAATCTTAGAGAAGACTGAGGCCCCTCTCAGCTGATCAAGCAGGTCGTCAATCTTGGGCAATGGGTACTTATTCTTCATCGTGGCTTTATTCAACAGTCGGTAGTCTATACATAATTTGAGCCTACCATCCTTCTTCCTCACGAATAACACTGGTGCTCCCCAGGGTGAGACACTGAGTCTAATAAACCCTTGATCCAATAACTCCTGTAGTTGTTTCTTCAATTCCTCAAGTTCCACTAACGCCATCCTATATGGAGGTATAGAGATAGGCTGAATATGTGGTACCAGATCAATGGTAAACTCCAGCTCTCTCTCTGGTGGTAATCCTGGCAACTTATCAGGAAAAAATCCAAAAATTCACACACCACAGGTATATTCTCAATCCTCGGATGTTCCTGATCATCATCTGAGGTGAATGTTTCATAACCTTCACATAAATAATCAAATTTAATACTCTCAAAAGCAATATCAAAATTTCCAACTTCCTATAAAATTCCATACGTTTATTTACTCAATATCTCACACGTACACTGTAAGGTTCAGGTAGGGAGAAGGTTACAATCTTGGTGTAGCAGTCTAAACTCACTCGACTGGTTGCCAGCTAATCCATTTCCAAAATTACATCAAACCCATGTATATTTAACATAATTAAATCTGCTAACATTACTCTATCTCCTACCTTTATTTCACATCCTCTACAGATCAACTCGGTTCTCTAGGACTCACGCATAGGGGTTTTTACATGTAGTATATACTCTAAAGGTTTAAACTTCAAATTTAATCTACATGCAAAGTACTCAGAAATAAACGAATGTGTGGACCCTGAATCAGTCAACACATGAGCCTTATGATTACAGACAGAGAGCGTACCTATTATAGTTTCTGCTGAAGTGCCTGTTGTTTCTTTGTCCAGAGCAAACACACGTCCCACTATAACAGGCTTCTTTCCTTTCTCTGTAGCAGTGGCCCGTCTCTGGGGATTCACTCTCTAAGGTTGTTGTCTGATAGGCTCCGGAGCATGTGGTTTCTGAGGTTGAGGGCAATCTCTTAGTCTGTAACCCATGTCTCCACATCTGAAACATCCACAGATCAATCTAGTACAACTTTCCTCATGCGGTCGGCCATAGTCTTTACAAACCCTTATCTCCTAAAGGAACCTCTCTGAACATGCGATCGGCCATAGTTCCTTTAGCTCTGGGTATCTCCAATCTGCCCTTTTGTACCTCAATCCTCCTCTCTTAAAGGAACCTCTCTGAACATCTGCCTGGGACATCGCTGGCCTCTTGCCCTTATCCCTAGTCACTGCTTCGAACTCAATCTGGGATTTCACAATTTCAATTCCCCTCTCAATCTCTTGTGCTCGTCTCAGAGCATCTCCAAACTCAGTAATACATAGCCTTATCAATCGATCTCTGATGATGGGTTTCAATCCATACAAAAATCTCTCAATATGGAGCTCTCCATTCTTGAAGGTCTCTGGATCATATCTCAATAGAGCGGTAAATCGGCTCTCATTATCATCTACAGACATATCGCCTAGTACCAAATTCAAAAACTCTGCTCGCTTCCTTCTCTAAGCAGCTCGTGGTACAAATTGGGCTATAAAAGCCGCTTGAAACTCTTCCCATCTAATCATATCCTAGCTGGACATCAAAATACCTTGGGTAGTACCCCACCAATCTCGAGCTCTGCCTTTCAACATATAGGCACCCATACTGATCCTCTCAGCATTAGTGTATCCCAAATAGTCAAATATGACTCTCAACTCAGTTAGCCACTCCTTAGCATATGCAGGATCCTTTTTCCCTCTGAATACGGGCGGATTCATTTTTAAAAAGTCCTTCAATTGGACCATACTTCTATCATCAGGCTGAGTGATGGGAGGTACCGAGTCCATTTGTACTGGGGGCATGGGAGGTCCTTATGGTGGTGAAGGAGTAGTACCCGAGGCATTAACTCCAAAATGTTATGCGAATAGCGCTGCCATTTGCTCAAAACCTTGTCGCACATCATTCTCAATCTCTTATTAAATCGAGAGTTAGGACTCTTAGGTTGTGGGGCAGGTGGCGGAGAGGACTCTGCCTACCTCCTCGAATGACCTCGTCTTCCACTCATTCTCAATCTCAACTCGTTTCCTGCTCGTACATATCAAACTTGATTGAAATTTCAATCCCCAATTTTAGTTTACGATCAGACTTATACAAACACTTGGAATGTATTCTAATTCACTTGACCGACACTGACAGTACTAAACACCCTAGGCTCTGATACCAAGAAAACTCTGTGACGCCGCAGAAGCGCGAAAAATAGGGCAAATTTAAAATTTTTTCACATCCATTCACAATAAAGGGTGCATTCCTGTGCAGTGTCGTACATCATCATACATATCATACCTCAAGATCTCATCATTCGATAATTATATTTCATACAATATGCATTACTCAATTTAAGGTTAATTAATCCTAATACATCCCATACATCATTATACAACAGGTGTCTGTAATTACAATTTTAGTTTGGGTACATGGAAAGATAAATTATACCTCAAATACAATATATGGCCTGGAGCTCAAGTCCTCCACTAGCCACTTCTCCGTACGTCACAGGAAAACTCTATTCACCTGAAGAAATTTGGGGGGAAGAGAAAACAGGATGAGCTTCTAAATCGCTCAGGAAGGGGGTAAGGGACTCGTTAATAAAACAATGATTTGCACAACACAATCATTTTATCTCGTAGTTGAAACTCAATTAAAATGTGGCATGAACTCATTAAAACATCATTCTCATCTCATTTCTCTAAAATCATGTAAAACATGAGTGTACATAACTCAGTACAAATCACAGTCACAAGCATGAGGAAATCAAAATGCGATAATGGCTTTTCTCATTAAAACGTGATAAAAATCACCTCAATAGAATGCACGTGGCATAGCCACAAAACATAGCTCATGTGTATAAAAAGGGAGACTAGGCAAGAAAACTCATATAAAACTCGTCATGGCACATCATAATAAATCTCCTCTGGGTGTGCATCCCAGGCATCCTCAAAAGAGGGAAATATCAACAATATGGTCGTGAGCATGGTATATTGGACTTACGCATTACCAAAACAAGGCCCGGCCTTACAAGCTACCAAAGCAATGCCTCTCTTCATGCATAATATCAGTTTTACATGCTACCAAACCAAGGCTACCCAGCGTTACCAAAACGGGGGTCATCTCACGTTACTAAAACGGAGGCATCTCTCGTTAACAAAACAGAGGCATCTCTCGTTACCAAAATGGAGGAATATCGGACTTACATGCTACCAAAGCAATGCCTCCCAACGCTACCAAAGCGGGGAATAATATCGGCTTTACATGCTACCAAAGCAATGCCTCCAACGTTGCCAAAGCAGGGAATAATATCGGCCTTACATGCTACCAAAGCAAGGCCTGATGTGTATTCAACTTGAGACGCCTAAGTTTCAATCATTAGCCATTATCATATAAAATGTTTTGCCTTCACGTAGAACTCATAATGGTTTTCTCTCATAAATCTCATTTAAAACATTTGTGTACTCAACACAAAACATGTTAAAATCGAGTTCCAACCGGCAAAACTACACACACATTTCTCAATCTCAGTACGCCTTAACGCAGAGCCCAAATCTCTTGTCACATTTTAACTATAAAACGGTTGTAAAACATTTTCATGCTTAGTTTACAACTCGTAAAAGTTGGGCCCCAACCGGCTATAAAATCGTGTGCAATAATAATTCACAACTCATAAACATGCTTGTTTTCTCAAATCACAATTCATTCTACAATATTGTCACAAAGCACACACACAAACGAGTTTAAGTTTTCCCTTATCTTTTGGCACCTCGTATAGTGCAATCGTTTCCCCGTATCATGGACTAGTCTCGCATTCCTATCTGAAACTCCCGAGCTGTCCAAACGATGTTAAAAAACATCAATAACCCAACTCAATTGCACTATTGAGCACACATTTCCTCATTTTCTCATTAACACCTCAATTAACTTAATTTTCACAATTCTATCAAAACTCACATTCTCATCCACTATATCTCAATATTCTACATTTCTCATACCATATTCCATGCTAAATTCACCACATTGTCTCAATTCTAATTTATAGCCATAATTCCAAAAATTACTACAATTGCATAATAGCATCTCTACTCCAGTAAAATCATAGTTTCATCACTCCCAAATCATTTCCCAACTATTTCATTACAATGCCCATGCTCACAATCACCAAAGATTACTTCAAAATCAAAGATCGATGTTTAGAAAGTTACCCAAAACTTGTGGAATGCTAAACTCTTGCCTAGATTCAATCTGTCTTTCGATTTCCAAGTATGTTGTTCTCCTTTTGATGAGGAACAACTTTCATTCTTGCCACAACCTTTGATTTGGACGAAAATTGGTGTTTTGGATGGGAGATGATATGATATAAACGTATTATCCGCAAGTGCACGGGTCGTACAAGTAATAATGGGATTTGAGTCTCGAGTTATCGTCCCACAGAGAAGCTGACTAGTCTAATTAAGTACCGGTTAATCTTACCCTAAGTATATCCTAACAAATTATAAATTCTGAATAGGTGATCTACAAGGCTAAGTACTGAAAACAGTAAAAGCTATAAACTAAAGAAAACAAAACCAAGCTAAAACATTTACTTACAGAACTCTAAGCACTTAAGATCAGATACCTACAAAAATAATTAAAATAATTAATTAACATAATTAAAATAAAATGCAAATATGTAAAGAAATAAAATTAATTAAATTAAAATTAAACAATCCTAAAATGCAATTTAAACTACTTAATCAAAATGTAAATTAAGCTAACATAAGATTTAATGAAGTAAAATCATAGAAAAATTAGGAAATTAACTCCAAATCTAAAAGTCTAAAATATTAAATCTAAATTAATCCTAATTATCAATAATTACTAACTTAACAATAGAATCTAACTAATGCATGATAGATACTATTTTTGGATTATTCACATTAAAATGAAAACTTAAAATGCTTAAAATGAGTTTAATCTAAATTAATTCTAATTGGAAAACCTATTACTAAAATAAAAATTAACTAATTACATAATTAAATCTAAATTCTAGACTACTCAATCAATTGAACCATAGCTAATCATGTAAATAAAATTAAAATTCTAACTTCTTATGCTAACAAATTAAATTGGAATTAACTATTCTAAAAATGCATGCAAATAAATGGTACAATTAACATACATTGGCCAAACGAGGCCTTAACAACAAATTCCAGTTGAGTGGTCCCGATTATGTGCTGGTACTATGCATGTCTTCTCCACCTAGCTCTCGGTCCCAACTACTAGCGTTGTACATTTTCTACATTTTCATCAGGTGCAAACCTTAAACTGCTAGCTCTTGTCCGTGGTTTCTGCTCCAGGTGCTGCTACTGCACCTGTCGTGCTTCAGCTGGTGGTAGTGTACCTGTAGTCAGCGTGACCAACGACATTACTGCCCAGCTCTGCTACAGTTTGGTACCTACTATGCTCATATCTCTTTCATGCTCTACAAAATCAAATTGGATAACAGCTTACTGCTGTAAATGCTTCATTGTCATCTTTGCCCATTCCTGGTACCGAGAGCTTCCTTAAAGAATTTGCAAACAATACAACAAATAAATTCTGATGAGCAGTGGTAGGATATAAAAACAGAGCTAAACAGAGGACAAATATGAAGTTAACTTGCTGTTAAGAATGAAACTATGCTCCTACGAATTGCTTCTTGAGACTCTACACCGAAAAGCTTACCCCATCCTTTTCACTAATCATTGGCAAGCAACAAATGGACCAACAACAATAATGCTGAAATAACTATGCCGTAAATGAAATGGATTAAAGAAACATAAGACAATGCATTAAACAAAAATTAGAAGCTACTACTCTAAATGCAGTTAAGAACCGAGACATGAATTGCATGCAAATGCAAATGTAATAAGGAAAGGAAAGAACAATGATGCATAGCAAAAGATGAGATTAAAACCGAGAGGAAATATGTGAAAACTACAACTGCAAACATCAACGTGTGCTTCATCAACGTGAATCCAGTAGCTCGAGTTGCTTTATTCCTTTCTCCAAATGTGGTTCCACATTGCCATTGATGTGGATAAATGCTAAGCATCAACCCACATCAAAGCATCAAAACCAAAAGGCATAAATGAAGGAAGAAGTTGTCACCCGAATGCACCAAAAGAGTAAACTGAGAGCAAGGAAAAAAAATAAAGGTTGAGCAAAACAAAAACATAAATAGTTTAGGAAAATCGAGAGTTAGAAAAAGAGAGACAAATATTTTCCATTAACTTTCATTGAATCAAATGTAAAGGAAATAATCTTTGATAATGTGAAATACAAATAAACGAGCAAGGAAATGAAGAACTTCATAAAAACATTAAGAAAGTTGCCATGAATAGTGAAATAAGAAAATGCTTGCTAAAAATTACTATTCGAAAAAGCCTTAAAGGAAAGATAATAATCTAAAGATACCCTAGAAACTATTCTACCCTAACTTACATCTATTCTACACTACTCTTACCCTAAATTACTTACCCTACTCCTACGTTCTACTCCTCATTTTCAATTGCCATCATATTCTATTTATATACACACTTAAGGGTACAATGATAATTTTTCCATCCTATATGAGTTGACATTGTTTGGCCACTTGTCTTCATTTGATTTGTTGTAGAGTAGATATTTCTACGTCACCTGTCTTTTTGTCCAATTGGCTGTGCAATATGGCCCGACGTGTGTCTTCCAGAAGGTTGGCATGGTATCCGTCGATCTTATCGTTTTGGAGCGAATAAAATACGGACACCTAGCATCACGCGTGTCCAGACGACTAGTGAGTTGGTCTGCAATTTTGAAGTGGTACAATCTCCTTTAGCTCATTTTCAGCCCAATTGCGATTGAAATAACTGAGTTTCATCCGGATTTAATTTATCTGCACATTAAAGAATTTTAATTAAATAAAGGGGATTATTAATAAAATAATATAGGGATTTAAATAATTAATTAGGAAATTAAGCACAAATAATCTTATTAAAAATAGAATTATCACACCCCCAAACTGGAGCTTTTGCTTGTCCTCAAGCAAAACAAAACAAATGTAGGAATGACAAGTACAAAACATAATTTTCCCAATATTATCCTCAAAGATAAAGTACAGACTATGATCTCAAAGACTCACAATCACAAGTCTAACATTCAGAATCATTCAATCGTAAGTCCTAACCCAAATTGGATCCTCGTGTTTGTATGAAAATGTCAAAGTCACTTCATAGTACATTATCCGGATCAGATTATGCAAACATAATGAATGCAAAGTCAATGACATGTGATCATTCCCATAAGTTTGCTTTTCACTTCTCTCTCCACTAATGTAGTCACACTTAATCAAAGATCAATAGGACTTCATTAAGCTTGTAATGTAAGGCCGGGGTTAAGGTATGATAAAGTCGATTTAGGTTTAATTACCCGTTAACATGCATTACTTCTAGGATCTTTAATGTAAGAGCCTAAATTTATTTCCCCCAAACTGATTTCTTTTGCTAAACATTTTATTTTATTTTTGTATTTTTCTTCTTTCTTCTTTTTTTTCTTTTTCTTTCATTTTATTCTTCTTCTTTTTTTCACTATCACCATATACCCATATGTACAAAGCTCATAATATATCCCAATGACTTTTCATGCTTTCGGGGTAAGGGATAGGAACAAAGTATTTAAGCTAAGGAAAATTATACAGGTGTATTTATAGAGAAAAGCTTATTTAGCCCAAATGGGTGACTAGGGGTCAAAGGGATGGCTAGAAAGACTCAAACGATACAAAGATGGCCTAAATCATCTCCCTAATTAAGCGTGATCTAATATTTCACCTTGAGATCAGATCAAACAAATTCTAGAATATGATGCATAAAATCAACTGAACAAATGCAATCCTATGTCCACATAAGCTTTCTCTAAATAAATATACAGATTCATGACATGACATGTGCGTAAGATGAGGAAATCACAATTAGAATCAAGACAAACTCAAGAACTCAACTTCATGCTTTTCCTATAATCATGCTTACTAAATCATCCCAAAATCAAACAATTTAAGCTCATATTTTTGAAAAAAATTCAATTTTACCCAAAATTGCTCAAGTGATATCCCCTCCCCCAAACTTAAAGTGCCCAGTGTCCTCAGTGTACAAATAATATAAACATTTAAGCCCAAGAACAGAGTACTCCCCTTTCTAATGATGATGATGAACAATTGAAGCTTGATTGAACGTAAAACTAGAAAAGCAATCTGCAAAATAAACAAAAAAAGAAATAGCAGAAAAGAAAAAGAACTATATACAAAGTGAAAAGAAAAATTAAGCCACTTCAAATGCAGCTAAAGAACCCAACACTCAGCAGCGGGGCGAAGAGTAGGAGGATCAGCCAAAGTGGTGACAGAATGTTAACAGTTAAATCCTCCTGAGCTCTATCTACTTCCTTCTTTCTCTCAGATTTCTTATGTTCAAGAATTATATCCTCCATTCTAAAACAGTCTTGAGAGTCATCAGGGAGCTTCAAAGGTTTGAAAACAAGAAATGTCACCTCCTGATCTAAGACTCTCATAGTCAACTCCCCCTTTTGTACATCAATTAATGTTCTACCAGTTGCTAGGAACGGTCTACCTAAAATAATGGGGACTTCCCTGTCTTCCTCCTTATCTAGTATAATAAAATCTGCAGGGAAAATAAACTTGTCCACCTTTACTAAGACATCCTCAATGACCCCCTTTGGATATTTGATGGATTGATCTACTAGTTGAAGGGTCACTGTGGTAGGCTTGACATCCCCTATTCCTAACTTTTGGTAGATTGACCAAGGCATCAGATTTATACTAGCTTCTAGATCACACAGGGCTCTATCAAAGAAAAGATTTTCAATAGTACAGGGTATGGTAAAACTTTCGGGATCTTTGAGCTTGGGGGATAATTTCCTCCGAATAATTGCACTACATTCCTCAGTTAAAGCCACCATCTCATACTCTTCCAATCTTCTCTTCCTCAAGAGGATATCCTTCAAAAACTTTACATAACTTGGCATTTGCTCTAAGGCATCTGTGAATGGAATGTTGATGTGAAGTTTCTTAAAAACCTCAAGAAATTTGGTGAATTGTTGATCAAGCTTTTGGTTTTGAAACCTCTAAGGAAAAGGTACTGGTGGTCTAACTGAAAGGGATGTAGTGGTAATATGTGTAGCATCAGAGGACGAGGAAGGTTGTGAAGAAGAAGAAGGTATAGATGAAGAAGCGCTAAGCTTAGATTCCTTTGCAGCCTGATCTTTTGGTTCTTGCTCTTTCGGAGCTACCTCTTTAGAACCTATGGGTTTTTCAACTATGGGCTCAACAGGATTGGCTTAACTTGTGGCTCATCTAGCTCTTTGCCGCTTCTAAGGGTGATGAATTTCACATGTTCTTTACCCTCCCTTTGCCTAACAGGATTAGCTTCAGTGTTACTAGGAAGGGTCCCTTGAGGACATTGGCTAAGAGCATTTACTATTTGTCCAACCTGAACTTCTAAGTTCTTAATTGAAGCAGCTCGATTTATAGGATAGTCATGAACATTTCCTTAAGCGAGGGCTTCTTCTCAGCTGTTGGTGCTGGTGTAAGTAGATGTTGTGGATGCAAAAGTGGTGGTGGTGGTGGTTGATGGAAGTGAGGCGGATGATGCTGAAATTGAAGTGGGGATGGTTGATGAGGTGGATAATATGGAAATTGTGGCTGTGGTGGTACATGAACTGGTGGAGCTTGAAAACCAGGGGGTCCTATAGATATGGAGTTAGAAGATTGCCCTTGATTTTGGCTCTATGAAAAATTAGGATGGTTCCTCCACCCTAAGTTGTAGGTGTTTGAAAAGGGGTTGTTCTGTTACTTCTGAGATGGGGCAACATACTAAACCGATTCTAAGTTGAGCGGACACCTATCTACAGAGTGGGTACCACTACACAGCTCACATGAAAGAAAAGGACTTTGTACAGAATAAACAGGATTAGGACTGGTGGAATGATTATGCTGGGTACTGAGTGACTCTACCTTCTTCGTAAGGTTAGCGATTTGAGAGGTCAAGGTAGACAGCGTGTCGAGCTCATAGATACCCATCGACTTTTTAGGCAATTGACTCTCCGAGGACTATAGATAGTTGTTAGCAGTCATCTTTTCTAACAACTCATAAGCTTCTTCCTCTGTTTTACACATTAGCGCTCCACTCGCAGCAGCGTCAACAATAGTCCTATTTTGGCTTGTAAGTCCGTTGTAGAAGGTCTGGACTTGCAACTAAAAAGGTAGGCCATGATGAGGGCACTTCCTAAGAAGCTCCTTATATCATTCACATGCTTCGTAAAAAGTTTCTGAGTCGTACTGGGCAAAGGAAGATATATCACTACGGAGTCTGATCATTTTAGAGGGAGGGAAAAACTTGGCTAGAAATTGATGGGCTAACTCGTCCCATGTAGAAATGGATCCTGGAGGCAGGTAGGTCAACCAGTGTTGCGCCCTATCCCTAAGCGAGAAGGGGAGTAATCTAAGCCTAAGCGCATAATCAGATAATCCATTGTGCTTGAACGCGTTGCACAGGTCCAGGAATTGCCCGAGGTGAGCATGTGGGTTGTCCTGTAGAAGCCCATTGAACTGTAGTGAAGTCTGGATCATCTGAATGATTGAAGGCTTGATCTGGAAATTGTTCGCTTGGACAGCTGGTGGCCTAATGCCAGTATAATACCCTCCAATCGTCGGCACTGCATAATCTCCAATGGTCTTAATTCCTCTATTTTCTGCCATCGTGTTTTGCTCGGAGCTAATAATTTCCTAGAATCCTTTCAAATTTTTCTAAGGGTTCTTTCAATTTCAGGATCTAAAGGAAAGCAATCGTAACTCCTGGCTTTACGCATGCAAACATCACAAAGTCCTTAAAAAAATTAAGTTTTTTTCATTTTTCAATTTTTTTTTAGAGAAAAATTTAATAACTAGATTGAGGCTCTAAATATTTACAACCTAAATATTTACAAGCTAGAATTACACCCTAAGCATAATTTCACCAATATTAATTAACTACTAATTAAAACTTCCTCGACAACAGCGCCAAAAAACTAGATAGGATCTAAACGTATTATCCGCAAGTGCACGGGTCGTACAAGTAATAATGAGATTTGAGTCCTGAGTTATTATCTCACAGAGAAGTTGACTAGCCTAATTAAGTACTGGTTAATCTTACCCTAAGTATATCCTAACAAATTATAAATTCTTAATGGGTGATCTACAAGGCTAACATTAAAAGTACTGAAAACAGTAAAAGCTATAAACTAAAGAAAACAAAACCGAGCTAAAACATTTACTTACAGAACTCCAAGCACTTAAGATAAGATACCTACAAAAATAATTAAAATAATTAATTAATGCAATTAAAATAAAATGCAAATATGTAAAGAAATAAAATTAATTAAACTAAAATTAAACAATCCTAAAATGAAATTTAAACTACTTAATCAAAATGGAAATTAAGGTAACTTAAGATTTAATGAAATAAAATCATAGAAAAATTAGGAAATTAACTACAAATCTAAAAGTCTAGAATATTAAATCTAAATTAATCCTAATTATCACTAATTACTAACTTAACAATAGAATCTAACTAATGCATGATAGATACTATTTTTGGATTATTCACATTAAAATGCAAACTTAAAATGCATAAAATGAGTTTAATCTAAATTAATTCTAATTGGAAAACCTATTACTAAAATAAAAATAAAAATTAACTAATGACATAATTAAATATAAATTCTAGACGAATCAATCAATTGAACTATAGCTAATCATGCAAATAAAATTAAAATTCTAACTTCTTATGCTAACAAATTAAATTGGAATTAACTATTCTAAAAATGCATGCAAATAAATTGTACAATTAAAATGCATTGGCCAAACGAGGCCTTAACAACAAATTCCAGCTGAGTGGTCCCGATTATGTGCTGGTACTGTGCATGTCTTCTCCACCTAGCTCTCGGTCCCTGTCACGACCCAAATTACCTAAAAATCAGAGTAAATTTTTTCGCTTTTTCATTTATTATTTAATTCTTACCTTTCTCTCATCGTGACCATCCTACAATACAGTTGGGCTATGATTCGGTGTTAGTCACCTCTCACCTATTACCATTCCATTTCCATGATCACATTCATATATCAGAGTTTACTATCTTTTGACTTTAATTAAATACATACCCAATGGTATTTACATAACCTTACATCCCCGACATCATATCCATTTACAGTACTGTGCATTACATATTTAGATACAAAACCATAAAAATGTGTATACCTGACTCTCGATGGGAAGCAGCGAATACCAAGCATGCAAGTCCTCAGCCGCTCAATAACTATTGCGAGTACTCTGAAAAGATGAGAAAATAAGGGGGTGAGCAAACCACACGCTCAGTAAGGCAATTATGCAAGTAAGTAGATAGCTCCACTATCTGCATGCTCATAATGCCATGCCCTTAAATCCGTTTCTTTTCATTAAAATCATCAAGCACAAAGTCAAGCAAACATCAATGACTTAGTTTATAAAACTGTTCGTGCATAGTTTATAAAACTGTTCGTGCATATATAAATCATACTACTTATGCATCAAAGCATTTTATGTGACATCATTAAATCATAATAAGCATGAATTAAATCAAGATCATGCAGTCTTTCATGCCATGTAAGACAAATCATGGATTTCAAATGAAAGCATGAAAAACATCATCATGCTACTGCATTTAAATCAATTCATTAAAACTGCAGTATAAACTACCATTCCGGGTCAATCATCTCATAAAACAATTTATTTAAAATTCATTATAAAATTTGGTTATAAAACCACCATTCTTTCAGGGTCACATATCAGAAGATCATAAAATCATCAAATCGTAAAATCAGGGGACTGACCCCTCCTTCGGGTCTACCCTGGTCTATCAGACCACAAGTTATATCATGTGAGATATGTAGGTGATTATATCAATAATATCGAGGAAATGGCCATATCCTAGTGATCCCTGGCAACACGGTACCTAGTGTGCGGGGTATCACACCTGAAACGAGAGGTGGGTCGTCCTACCCGCCAGAACAGCATAACACCAGGATTGTGAGGGCAAGGCTTGCTGCCTCGTGGCTAATGCCACTCCACTCCAACAATCCCCACGGTACAGCGTACTCCGCGTGATATACACGGTACAACGTACTCCGTGAACCCAAGCTCAATCAGGGGTGCCTGCAATAGGTCTTATCCACCCATATCATCTCTGTCTCAGTATGCATGTGTGAGCATATCATCTCACTATGACACACAGTCTACAGGAGGCTCCAACACAGCTATATGCATGTCATATAAATCCCTGTGCGAGCGAGGCTCTAGCACGACTCCATGCATATTCATGATATCAGAAAAACTCGCGCGAGCGAAGCTCTAGCACGGTTTCATAGAAATCAATGAAATTTACGTATGAGCAGCACTCCAGTACGACTTAAACTGATTATAAATTCAAGTAAAATCCACGTACGAGAGATGCTCAAGTACGGATATGTAAAACAACTCATTGAAAATCTCGTACGAGAAAAACTCCAGTACGACATTCAAATGAATTATAAAAACCATATAAAACTTTGTGCGAGCAAGCTCCAGCACAAATGAATTCTCAAGTAAATCAAATCTCGTGCGAGTTACACTCCAGCACGACTTTATGCATAATTAAATTAAATCTCGTGCGAGTTACACTCCAGCACGGCTTCATGCATAATTAAATCAAAACAAGATGCGAGCTAAGCTCCACCACCTCTCATGCATATTAAATCAGTAAAACTAGTGCGAGCAATCGCTCCAGCACCTTTTTATGCAAATCAAGTCAAAACGAGTCAAACATGTCAAAACATGTCAAAATAGAGTGCGAGCTAGGCTCCAGCAGTTCTTATGCATATCAAATTATAAAATCAGTGCGAGCAACCGCTCTAGCACATTTCCTGCATATGATGTCACACAAGTCGGTGCGAGCAACTGCTCAAGCACATTTATGCACATTCACAAACGCAGATATAGTGCGAACTATATGCTAGCACTATCTGTTTCCATATAAACTTGATAGTTGTCCTATTTTCCAAAGAAATTTCATTTAAATACAAATAACACTTACGTAGTGTTATCATGTGAAATTCATGCAATTACTGGCCAATCTATCGATTTGCTTTGATTAAAACCAATAAAATTCCTTAATCATAAAAGTCCTTAAATCATGCATTTCATGCATGTCATGCTTTCACCATCCTTAGGTGAACTTCCCTCAATAGGGGTAAAGTAGTCTTTTTACCTATTTCGATCCTTAAAATCATTTAAACCACTTTTAGGATCATTATACAAAATCAAGGTATACATACATATTCAGTGTACAGAAAAACTATTAAAATACGCGTAGCTACCTCTAACTACTCACACAATTCCCTTACCTCATTTTTTCTGTACAGTCTGACCTTTCCTCTGATGACTCGTCACGTAGTCCGATTTGCTCCAAATCCAATCTCCGAAACTACGGATACACATTCATAAGGTCAAATATAATACAATTTAATTGTATTTCATATTCTCTGGGCTTAATTTAAATCATTAGGTCCGTTTACCCATATTGGGCCCGATTGCACCATAATGGGCCTTAATCAACCTTAAGCCCGTTTTCTCACTCTATCGAGGCCTATTGGGCTCATTGGGCCCAGCAGTATTTATTTAGTCTCGTTCTAAACTCTCAAATAGCTTATGAATTATTTACGACAATTTATCTCAATTTCCAGAATTTAATTCATTTAATGCGAAAATTAAATCTGTAATTTATGCGGTAAATATCAATCACGCATAACGATGTAAATTGTCGTAAATAAGGGTTACTTACCCGTGATTCCATGATAGTACGCAAATCGAGGCTGTCTCGAGCTCTCGGTGGATGCCAATTGTCGAGCTACACAATTAAATATATTTTCGGGTAAACTTTCAGTCGATTATTTATCAAATTAAATATTTCAAAAATTAAATCGATCAATTCGACTACTTACCGACTTACCCGAAGCTCGATTGCATCACTGGAATTTTTTTCAATTTTTCCTCTTTTTTTCCCTTTTTCTTCCTTTTTTTTCCTTTTCTTTTTGGCTGAACCGGTTCGGTCCGGTTCAGTTCAACCCGGTTCTGTGAGATCTGAGAATTTTAGATATATTTTAATGATGCAATAAGAATTTAAAGTGTAAATTATTGAGCTAGATGAATTGTGGGAATTATAATTGGAGATTTATATGTTAAGTGTGTAAAATAAGCATGAAGTATGAGGACAGATCGATCTGGGAGAAGGAGAGATCGATCTGGTGAGTTAAAAATGACGAGGAAGGAGGAATTTGAGGAGCAGATCGATCTCCAATGGAAGAGATCGATCTCCAAATGATTCTGTTTGAGAAAGGATCGATCTCATGAGGAAGAGATCGATCTCCAAATGATTCTGTTTGGGAGAAGATCGATCTCCTAATGATTCTGTTTGGGAGAAGATCGATCTCCTTAGGAGCAGATCGATCTCATAAAGCCATAAAGAGATCGATCTCACCCCTCGACAGATCGATCTCCTAGGCATAAAATTACCCAGATCGTCCCCAAAATTCAAACGCAGATCGATCTCACCCCTCGACAGATCGATCTCCTACCCTCAGCCTATATAAGGAACCCCTGTTTTTCTCCTGCAAACTCACTTTCTCTCTCTTTCAACCCCATTTCCACCGAAAACCTAACTTTCTCACTCATCCAAATCACCCATTTTCGGCCGAATCAGAGGTTGTGGCAAGAAAGAAAGTTGTTCCTCATCAAAGGGAGAACAACATACTTGGAAATCTAAGGACGAATCGGATCGAGGCGTGGGTTGTGCGTCTCACAAGCTTTGGGTAATTTCTAAACCTCGATCTTGATATTTGAGATGATTTTGGTGATATTGGTGGTTGTCATTGCGTTGAAATAGTTGAGAAATGATTAGGGATTGATGAAATTGCAATGTAGTTGGAGTAATGTTGATATTTAGAAATTTTGGCAATTTTGAGAATTTGTGCTATAAATGGAAATTTAGACAATGTGGTGGATTAGTGTAGATAATTGGCATGAGAAATGTAGGACATTGAGATATTGTGAATGAGGTTGTAGTTTAGGGTAGAGTTACGAGAATCGAGAGATTTAAGGAGTTATGAGCAATTATGCTCGATTTTGAGAATTGAGGTTTATGAGATAATTGAGTATTGATGTTTTAACATCGTTTGGACAGCTCGGGAGTTCCAGAGTGGAATGTGAGACTAGTCCGTGATACGGGGGAAACGATTGCACTATACGAGGTGCAAAGAGGTGAGGGAAATCTAAACCATTTGTGTATGTGATTTGTAAACTATTATAGCATGATTTGTGGTTTATAAAACAAGCATGTTGAGTTTTGTGTTGAGATTTAATTTCACACGATTATTATAGCCGGTTGGAGCCCAATGTTTTTATGAGTTTATAACTGGGCTCTACGTTAAGGCAATATCGAGATTTGAGAAATGTGTGCGTGTGGTTTGCCGGTTGGGACTCGGTTTTTATTATGTTTTGTGTTGAGTACATAACGATTTCAAAAGAGTTTTATGAGAGAAAAACCATCATGAGTTCTACGTGAAGGCAAACCAGTCTTATGTGATAAGACTTAGGTGTGTAGTTGTGAGTACACACCGGGCATTGCTCTGGTAGCATGTAAGCTCGACTTCTTCTCCGTTCTGGTAACGTGAGACTAACCTATTCTGTGGCTATGCCACGTATACTTGGTGGCCGTTGCCACATTGAGAAACCCCATTGGTGGCTGTGCCACGTTATACCCCATTGGTGGCTGTGCCACGTTGAGAAACCCCATTGGTGGCTGTGCCACGTTATACCCCATTGGTGGCCGTTGCCCCGTTGAGAAACCCCATTGGTGGCTGTGCCACGTTATACCCCATTGGTGGCCGTTGCCACATTGAGAAACTCTATTCTGTGGCTATGCCACGCGAGAAATTAAATCAGTGGCTTTGCCACGTGTGTTTTGTGGCTATGCCACGTGAGAATTTAAATCAGTGGCTTTGCCACCTGTGTTTTGTGGCTATGCCACGTGAGAATTTAAATCAGTGGCTATGCCACGTGTGCTTAGTGGCTGTGCCACGTGCATTACTATTTCGGTGATTTTATCCCGTATTTGAGAAAGCGTTTATCACATTGTTTTCACATGCTTTGTTATTGCTCTAGAGTGAGCCTTTTTACTTCATGTTTTCACATGATTTGAGATATAAGAATATCGTTTTGAGTACTTTCATGCTATGGTTTTCAAATGAGTTTCACATACAAATAAACATTTTGTGATGTGCATTTTTGGTTTATGAAATGAGTTCCTTACCCCCTTTACTGAGCGATTTAGAAGCTCACCCTGTTTTCTTTCCCCCCAGAGTTCTTCAAGTGAAAAAAGAATCTCCCTGCGACGTACGGAGTAGTGGCTAGTGGAGGATTCGAGCTCCAGGCCATATTTATTGTATCTTGAGGTATATTTTATCTTTTCATGTACCCAGACTATTATTGTAATTGCAGACACTTGATGTATAACATTATATGGGATGTATTAGGATTAATTAACTTGAGATGGATTAATGTATTTGATATGATATATAAATTCTAGTGATGAGATCCTGAGGCATAATGATCATGATGAGGTATGACACTGCACAGGAATACACCTTTAATTGTGAATTAATGAATAAAAAGTTTTAAATTAGCCCTATTTTTCGCACTTTCGGGGCGTGACAGGTTCAGACCGCTGATTCACTCCGGTTCGGTAGGTTCAGTGGCTTACCGGTCGGTTCTCCGCTGGTTTTCACCTCCAGTGATTCCGCTGGGTCGTCCGCACCTCGGATCTGCCCTCGATTTTTCCCGAGGTCACCGAAAAGTGGCATGTCCGGCCTCCTCTCCCTTCGCCGTCGGTGACTTCCTCTTTCCTCACCATTTTCGGCACTAGCCGCCGCCTCACCGGTCGATTCAGCCGCCGTTCAGTCGGTCTCCGCGTGGGCTACCTTCGGCTGCGGTGGTCGGGCCTAGATCGGCGTCGGCCACCAGATTTTCTTCTCTCTCTCTCGGTTCTGTTTCTCCTCTTTCGCCGACGTTTTCTCCCGCCGTTCGTGCTTCCTTCGGTCGCTGGTGGTCCTCACTGGGTCGGCTTCCTTCGCCGGCCCTCGCCTGGGGTCACCGTCGATCGCTCCGTCGGTGGCAGAGGTCGGCTCGACTTCGTTTCTTTCTTCTGTTTTTGCGATACGCGAAAAATTCTCTTTTTTTTCATTTACTTATTTTATTTATTTTTATTATTATTTTATTTTTAATAATATTTTAATCAATTAAATATTATTATTTTACCAAAATATCTGAAAAATTATTATTTTATTCATTTATTCCATAAATGAATTTATCAGTCTTATTTCGCCTTTTCGGTATATTTTTCAATTATTTTCGAGATTATTTTCGATACGAAAATTTCGGTTTGTTCCAATAAATTCATATCTTTATCAATTTAACCCAAAATTAAATTATTTCTTCGTTATTGATGAAGATTTCTCAATCCCTTATTTTTAATTAAATTTTCTTGTCCCGATTAATATCGAATTTTGATCTTTTGATCGTTTTACCCTTGCACATTTTCGGGAATACCATTTCAATCTTTTTGCATTTTTAAATGCACTCGAAAATATCAGGTCTTACAGTCCTAGCTACTGGCATTGTACATTTTCTGCATTTTCATCAAGTGCAAACCCTAAACCGCAACGTGCAAACACGCATCCCACTATAACGGGCTTCTTTCCTTTCTCTACAGTAGTGGCCTATCTCGGGGGATTCACTCTCTGAGGCTGTTGTCTGGCAGGCTCCGGAGCATATGGTTTTTGAGGTTGAGGGCAATCTTTTAGTCTGTGACCCATGTCTCAACATCTGAAACATCCACGGATCATCCTAGTACAACTTCCCTCTTGCGGTCGGCCATAGTCTCTACAAACCCTTATCTCTATATTTTTAGAATTATTTGTCCTTAATTTCCTAATTAATTATTTAAATCCCCAATTTATTTTGTTAATTATCCCCTTTATTTAATTAAAATTCTCATGTTTGCAGATAAATTAAATCCGGATGAATTTTGAATATTTTGGTAGAAAATGGACTGAAATTGGGCTAAAATCGAGATTGAGCCATGCAGACTACACGAGTCATGCCACCTAGCACATCCAATTGGATAAGAAGACCGATGACATGGAAATATCGTTTTAAGGAGCCAATGGTGTGAAGACAAGTGGCCAAAAAAATGCCAACTCATCAAGGATGTGGAAATTACCATTTTACCCCTAGTGTGTTTATAAATAGGAAAGGATGGCAATTGAAAGAGTATGTAATTTTAGGAGTAGAAGTAAATGTAATTTTAGGAGTAGGAGTAGTGTAATGTAATGTAATTTAGGAGTAGTGTTAGAGTAGCTTAGTTAGCTTAGTTAGTGTTTATGTTTAGAGCTTTTCCCGAAACCAATTTCTATGTTACTGTTCATGTTCATCTTCAATTGTGATCTTTTATGAATAGCTTTTCATGTGTTATTTGCAGCCTCATTTGCTCAGCCCTCTTCTCGGTTTGCTTCTTAAATTGCTTACGTCTTTATTTGAAAGAAAATCTATATTTTTCCTAGTCTCGGGTAGCTTAGTTAGTTAGTTGTATTCCTTTAATTTTCTAGAGTTTAAACGAATAGTAAAGAGAGGAAGGAGAAGCCGGTGACAGTGGCCATCTTCTTCAGCTATTTAACTGTTGTGGTGCAAATTTGGAGAGGTAGCAGCTAGCATCCTGAAAGCAAGGTAGAAAACTAGGAACCCGAGAGTCCTCCTCTGTTCTGCTCTGCTTTTAAGAGCTTCAAACTGTTCATTATTTTTGCATGCTGTCATTCTCCACCAACCCAGTAATCGGTAGCTACAGGTCTTCATTGATGAGTGTTGTCCCCAGTACCGAGTTGCTGTGAAGAACGATGGACATAAATCGGCAGGATGTAGCTGAAGTCTGAAGGGTGCAGATGCTGCGTGAACATGGTGGTATGTATAGCAGCAGTGGACCGTGATCGAGAGCTGTGCAGCAGTGGACCGTGACTAAAAGCAGCAACAGGCAACATTTGGACATAGCAGAAGCAGATCATGCTCTGATGCCAGGACAACAGCTGGACAGAACCAGCACACCAGCACCTGGAACCGAGAGAAAGCATGGCAGATTACAAAACCGAGCAAGGTAGTTGGCAACCAAAAATTGAGGCAGAGAACAGCAGCCTGGATGCAGTGTGTAGTCTGAACCTAGAGTAGCCTGGACCAGAGGACAACAACAGCACGCCTTGCCAAAACCGTGAAAGCCTGGACTGAAAATATTTTAGAAGACACGTGAACAATAAATGGAGGGATAATTATATGGTTTAAATTGGTTAAGGCTTTGTTTGGCTAGTTCATTTTAGTTAATTAACTCATTTTCATGCATTGTTAGTTTAGTTTAATTTCAATTTAATTTGTTAAGCTTAGCTTAGAGTTTTTAATTAAATTGCATGTTAGTATTCTTGCATAGTAGTATAAAACTTAGTTTTAATTAGGATGATAGTTAATTAAGTGTTCATTTAGAATTAGTTTAGGGGTAAATTTATTTCATTAAATCTGAGGTTAGTTTAAATTGCATTTTGATTAAGTAGTTTAATTGCATTTTAGGTTTGTTAAATTTAGTTTAATTTATCTTACTTTGTTATTTTCATAATTGCATTTTATTTTAATTGCGTTAATTAGTTTTAACTGTTTTAATTTCTTTTGTAGGTTTTTGATTTTAATTGCGTTGAGCACTGTAAGTAATTTTGCTCGGTTTTATTTTTCTTTATTTTATAGTTTTATTATTTTATTGCTTTCGGTATTTTCAATTTAGATTAGTAGATCACCCACCTCAATCTCATAATTCGCTAGAATATACTTAGGGTATGTCACGACCCAAACTACCTAAAAATCAGAGTTAATTTTTCGCGTTTTGTTATTTCTATTTCATACTTACCTTTCCTCTGATCGTGACCATACTCCACTAACAAATTGGGCTGTGCGTCAATGCCAGTCCCACCATACATTTACCATGTAACTTATTTCTTCTCCAGTCATTTATAATTGTTTACATTATTTATACATCCCCTAGAGACACTTACAAACATGTTACTGTGCTATGCTTATTTAGATACAATATGTACAAGTGTATATACCTTACGTTGATGGGCAGCAGCAGATATCCAGAATGCAGTACTGAGTCGCCTCAACTTCAACTGGAGATTATCTGTGGGAGAAAATGAAAAGGGTGAGCACATCAAGCTCAGTAAGGCAATCCTACGAACAAGTAGGTAACCATACTACCTACATGAACGTGGTGCCATGCATAAACCACCCTTTCTCCACACATTTTAAAACAGATGATATGAGTTATGATGTTATGTAAAACACATTTGCACGAAAAATTCAACATGCAATTATTACAAATCATTTATTTCTCAATTAAAATTTTCACAATAAAGTCAGGACTCGACCCCTCCTGCGGGTGATCCTGACTCATACAAAACCATGAAAATCGATTTACATTCACACATGGGTTTGAAAAGCATGGAAATACCATCATGCAAATTTAGTTTAAAACCCAATTTGATTTCATCAAAATCGACGACATGCGAGACTAGGCAACGTCTGTATATCGGCAAATAACCAGGACTATGGCCATATGTGTCCTCAGGAGTTCCTCAGCTACACGGATCCTAGTGTGAGGGTTCTCCCCATGATCGGGAACCGTCCGGGAGGTGGGTCAATCTATCTCGTCGGTCTTATCCGATCCCATGCATCCGAAGATGCCAACGTATCACAAAGATACCAACGTATCACAAAGATACCACACGGTACATCGTACTCCATGCTACTTGCATGGTACATCGTACTCCATGGACCCCCAGCCTTATCCCTCGTTCGGGCTCATCAGGTGGATCTCCAACCCTTATCCCTCGTTCGAGCTCATCAGGTTGTTTCTCTAACCCTTATCCCTCGTTCGGGCTCATCAGGTTGTTTCTCTAACCCTTATCCCTCGTTCGGGCTCATCAGGTTGTTTTAACATGCCATGTCTCAAAACGCATGTGCGAGCCTATTTAATCGGTGACACACAGTCTACCCGATGCTCCAAGCACGGCTCATCACATGTTCTCATAAAATCAGTGCGAGCGATGCTCAGCACTCTCATCAAATTAAGTAAATCTAGTGCGAGCTAAGCTCTAGCACTCTGTATGCAAACCGTATAAAAATCTGGTGCGAGCGAAGCTCTAACACCCTGTCTCAAAATCATATAAAAATATGGTGCGAGTTAGACTCTAGCACCCTGTCACGAAAATCATATATATATAAGAATCTGGTGCGAGTTGGACTCCAGCACCTATGCATGTAAAACTCTAGTGCGAGCTCTCGCTCCAGCACTAATGCATGCATCACACAAATCGAAAATATCGTGCGAGCTGAGCTCTAGCACGTCACATGTCAATAAAACATGTAGGCGGCTCTGTTTCCTCAAAACAGTGTTCAAAACAATTTCACGTTGAAAGTATGCAATGCTGTGCATTTTCTTTCAAGGTTAGCCAGCCTACTAATGCATGCATCAAAACACCTCCAGAATGAGCAAGAACCTCTTGTTCTTGCTCCTCCCAACTTTTCCTAAATTTGTAAATTTTACCCTTAACAAGGGTATTTTTGTAATTTACCCATTCGAGGCACTAAAATTATTAATTGACCTCTAGACCCTTCAGGTAATTTTTAAAGACTGCAAATGAACTTAAAATTGCGTAAAGTTACCTCTAGCAGTCCGTAGAATTCCCTTATCTTATTTTCCTGTCGAGTCTGACCTTTTCTTTTCCACTGTTGTCTCGTCGCGCAGTTCGATATGCTCCCAATCAAATGCCCGGAACTGCGTATTAATATTCCTCAGGTCAGATATTATACAATTTAATTGTATTTAATATTTTCTGGGCTTAATTTAAATCATTGGGCCCGTTTACCCCTATTGGGCCCGTTTGCACCTTAATGGGCCTTAATCGGCCTTAAGCCCGTTTTCCACTTAATTTTCACATTATCGAGGTCTATTGGGCTCATTGGGCCCACCAATAATTTATTGGGCCTCATTCTAACTCTCGAATAGCTAAATTTAATATTTACGACAATTTATCTAAATTTCCATAATTTAATTCAATTTATGCGGAATTTAAATTCATATCACGCATAACGATGTAAATTGTCGTAAATAAGGGTCACTTACCCGAGATTTCATGCTAGTCCGCAAATCGAAGCTGTCTCGAGCTCTTGGTGGATGCCAATTATCGAGCTACATAATTTCATAATTTTTCGGGTAAGTTTTCAGCCCAAAATTAATTAAATTAAATATTTCAAAATTTAAATCGGTCAATTTGACCGCTTATCGACTTACCCGAAGCTCGATTGCATCACTGGAATTTTCTCCAATTTTTTCTCTTTTTCTTTTTCCCTTTTTCTCCCCTTTTTCCTCTCTTTTTGGCTGAACCGGTTCACCCCGGTTCACTCTGGTTCACCGCCTTGCCGGTCGGCTCTCTGCCGGCTTCCACCGCCAGTAGCTCCGCTGGGTCGTCCGCATCACAGATCAGCTCTCGGTTTCACCCAAGTCCGCCGGAAAGTCACCGGTCCGGCCTTCTCTCTCGGTCGTCGAAACCCATTTTCTTCCCTTGGTCGTCGCCGGCGATTCCCGCCGTTTCACCGGCTGATATCGGTCTCAAAAGCACCGCCGTCGCCTGGGCTTCCAGAATCTGGCCTCGGATCCGCCCGAATCGTCGCCGTTCGCCGCCGATGACCCTTTCTTTCCCGCGACTTTCTCCTCCGTTTTCCGCCGGATTCCGGCATCCTTGGCGCTCGTCACCGGTGGCAGCAAGATCGCCTGGCGTCGGGCTTCCTTCGCCGGCCCTCGTCGGGCTTCTCGGTTGCCGTTTTCGTTTTCTCTGCTTCTCTTTCTCTCTCCTCGATTTGGTTTTCAGATTTCCTTTTTTTTTGTTTATAAATTTTATTTTTATTATTTTAATCATTCAAATACCTTAAAAATACCTAAATATCCCTTAAAATTATTATTTTATTCCAATTTAATTTATTTAATTTAATTTAATTTATTTATTATATTTTAACCCTTTTTCGGGTATAATTCCTCCGTATTTTCGGGATATTGTCCCGAATGACTTTTCAGTATATTTTTCGATTATTTTCGGGATTATTTTTTCGAACTAAAAATCCCGATTAATTCCGATTAATTCCCATAAATTAATATCTTGATCAATTTAACCCAATATAAATTTATTTCACCTTTATTGACCAAGATTTCTCAATCCGTTATTTTTAATTAAATTTCCTCATCGAAATTATACCGACTTTCGGTCTTTTGACCATTTTGCCCTTACACATGTTCGGGATTAATTTAACCCGACTTCTCTTCACGAATGCTCCTTCATTTCATATTTTAATTAAATTCGGGTCTTACAACTCTCCCCCACTTAAAGAATTTGGTCCTCCAAATTAGAACCAATTCATATGAGTCCATAAACTACTCCGGGTACATCAATCGTATCATACTTCTTTAATTCTTATGTGACCTTTTTCGGAGTGTAACACTACCAAAGGACTTTAATTAGGGAGATCGTCTTAAACCTCAATACTTTCTCTTTCCTGTTTAATGCCCGAATCAACTTCTTCAATATACTTATAATTTCATTAAACTGAACTTTTGGAGTTCATAATCGATCACCTATGTTGGATCTGGATAGTATTGCCGAAGCATCAAAAGTTAGGACACATTGTGGGTGCCTGCTAATTCAAGTGATAACGCCAACCTACAGGTCTTATCTTCCACTTGTCCAATCTCTCAAAATATTCAATCCAGCGAAACTCAATTTACCTTCTTCCAAAAGTTCGCTATGTCCTTATTCTCTTAGGACAAGAATCATTTCAACCATACTAATTCACCAAGGGTGAATTCCAATACTTGTCTATCTGCTCTGAGGTGTTCTTAATCTCTCATCCTTTACTAAATATCCTCAGAGACTTATTATCCAAAGTCGAAAATAATTCCATCTGTCACCCACTTTTTCTTATCCAATTTGGGGAACAACCCCTACAGCCATACACTGCCTCATTTCTTGTTATCCCGATACTCAAGTGACAACTGTCACTATTGACGAATTCGATTTGTAATAACTGATCATTCCAGGAGCTTATAAAATTAACGGCACACGCTTTCATCGGATCCTCTAGAACCTGTACAGTCCTCTCTGACTGACCATCTGTCTGAGGATGAAAAGCTGTGCTAATACTCAGTCGGGTTCCCATAGCTTCCTAAAAAAATATTCCCTGAAGTAAGAAGTGAAGCGAGAATCCCTATATGATACCATGCTCACTGGAATGCTACTTAATGTTCCACGATCTTCCTTACACATAAATCCTCATACACACTCTGAGTATCTGGGGAGTTCAATCCAGAAGGTGGGTAGACTTAGTCACTCTATCGGCTATCATCTAAATAGTCTCGTGATTCACTTGGGTTCTCTGTAACCCATCACGACATTCATGGAGACTTGCTCCCATTTCTCGTGCCATGTCAACATAGGTAAAGGCTGCAATAACTCTGCAGACTTTTAATACTCTACCTTATCCTGCTGACATACTATGCACTTTTTCACAATCTCTACCATATCTCTTTTCACATCTGACCACCAATACCCTTTTCCAGAGATTTCATATATATTCTTTACTTTCCGTATGCACTGTATATCCTGAAAAGTAAGCTTCTGACAATATTACTATCTCATCAATTGTGGTCCTGGGGAGCACTTATACTGTCTCGGAATCCTCAGTAACTCATCATCACTCACTGTGAACTCTGTCACTGTCTCCTTCTGAATCTGACCCACACTATCGACATCATGTCGATCATCATGCTAAGCCTGTCAAATCCGGGCACTCTCATCCGATTCTAATCTCAGGCTAGCTGTCACACAATCACTGTCATCATCAGAAGGGATCACATCAATACTGAGGCTCATAACTGCTCTAGCAGCTCACGCTCCCTAACCATCATATGTAGTACCATCCCGAGGCTCTTTTTACTCAAAGCATCAGCCTTTCCTGGGTGGTATAATTTTTACAATCAAAATCTCTCAGAAGCTCTAACCCACTATGTATTCTCATATTCGTCTCTTTCTATGAAAACAGATACTCGGGCTTTATGATCAGTGCATATCCAAAATTTCTCATCATGTACATAATAGTACCATATCCTCAGTACAAGTATTACCGCTGCCAACTTTTAATCATGGGTCAGATAGTTTATTTCATGATCCTTGAGTTGTCTGACTCCAAAATTGACTATCTTCCCATTATACATCAATACACAGCTCCTTCATAATTTTGATGTATCCATGCTCACTGAGAACCTCTTGAGCTGTTGGGTATGGTGAACTTAATCACGGTGGTCAGTTCATACTTCATTACACCGAAATTCATGTCACATCTATCATCTTATTTATCATCTTATTCAAAGATCACGTTTTCTTAGTTAAACGTGCCAACAAGGTATACCCTTTTTGAGAATTCACAACAACCCATTTGTAAAAGCCATTTTCTAATTGTTGCTTATAATTTGCCCTAGTCTTTAACTACACCCAACATATCATCGATAATGATGATTACAAATCGGTCCAATCCTTACTTATTTACGCATAAGCGTATAAGATCCTTCAAAATCGCTTACGTTTTCAGGTACTAACCTGCGTCATTTCCTTTTCTCATCTTAACGGCTCTTATTAAATTTTACTATGTTAACCTTATGATTTGTCGAATTTTAATATTCTTATCGTCTTAGTAAAGGTATCCTAATGCTAAAGGTAGTTATTACAACGATCGATTTCACGTTATAGGTTATATATATACTTTTAGACGCTGTCAAGTCTTCAGGCGGGGAGGTATTTTGAAATACCTTTATTAACCTTCAGACTTAACCACAATTACTTTATATACCAGTCCCTGTGGTCACAATTTATATTCGCTACTAATTGCTTCAATCCTAATTACTTCATATCATAAGGATGTTCTTACCTAGCATACGCCTCTTACTCCAATACATCTTGTATTTAAAATCAAGCATAGGTCAAAGATTATCTCCTTAGTGTATCAATCATGACAAAACTCTTTCATTATTCATTCCGTGAGTACAATCCTTTACTCCTTTAATTTCAACTGTTGCATCCCTTTTTATAACTTGTCAACACTTACAGTATACTTTTCAGTGATGTTTTCACCCCTATTTTCAACTTAAAATCTCTATATCCATATTTCGTTGATTAATCCTCCTCTATTGGGGTACTCATTTATCAGTATTGTGCCCAATGATGTAGGCATTCATGCCTTTTACTCACTTATATGCGAATGAAGGCGGTATGAACAAATGTGTGGCACCAGGATCAATGAACATATGTACTTCATTATTCATAACAAGTGTGGTATCTTACACCACATCCATGAAACATCAATAGTGTCCTGGTCCAAAACATCCTCTCGCCTTCGTCCAACAGCCTACTTTCTTTTTTTCTTTTCTTTTCGGCTATTGCCTCCCTTTTCGTGGCAGCTATACCAACAAAGTTTTTCTGTATCTTTACTTTTCCTGTGGGGCGATCTCGCCCAACTCTGTGCAATCAAAATCAATGGTCCGTCTTATCACACTTGACGGTCATTTTCATCAATACAGTGTAGATATAGACCCTCCTTCCGTAGTATCCACCACACATTCCACACTGCTTACAGTGCTTACACTGCTACACTGCTTCGTAGCAGGTCGGGGTCCTCCAATCACAATGCCCTTCAAGAGTGCCAAAATTGGATGCACTGGGGCCTTACCAATTATCTTACTCCATGACTCGTCAAATTAAATCTTTTACCAATTACCATTTTTCCATTTTAACATCTTTGTCATTTCTCGATTCTCTTTTCTGTCTCTATTTCAGCCCTCACTACCTTTCCCAATCTCAGAGGCGTGCAATTCATGTTCTTATTTACCCAACTGTAAATCTGCGCACTCCCTCGGTATAAGTAATATCTCACGGGCCAATCGGGCTCTAATTAAAAATCTGAGCCCTTCCATAAACTTTTAGACATCTCGACTGTCACTGTTCATAGTGTCGAGGTAAATTCTGCCCAAAAATATAACCGAGTTTCATACTCATAAATTATACTCTTCAATAAATCAAATCCTCTGGGTCAGAGTAAGGACTTTTATCCATAATTTTCTTTAAATCATGTCTGGGATATCCTATCACCGGAATACATCCATAAACATTTCTCACGTCAGCTCTGGATGTTTAACACTTAAGATGGGTCGAGCGGGTTTCCACCAATGTTCCACTGCGCCCTCTGATCTTATTCATAATCTGAGCAATTAGCTCCTCAAAACAATCTCCACACTCCGCTCCAACTTCGTGAAGCGTGTCTCAGTACTGTCCGATCTCTCTGTCGGACTCAGTGGGGCATACTTAACATTAGCCTCTATTTCAATCTCATCCCGATTCTCATAAGTCAACTCAGCACGACTTAGCAGACTCAGGTCTACCTCTATGATCTCTGCCTCGTGCACTAACTCATCTAACGTGACTCATATTAGGCATTCCTGCATTCTCAACCATTTCTTAGTCAAAACCCATCGCGATATACACTATTGTATCTAACCAAGCACAGTAACACGGGGATGTAATTTCCTAATTACTAACACTGACACACATCAGACCAATTGCCGCTCTGATACCACCTTTATATGTCACGACCCAAACTATCTAAAAATCAGAGTTAATTTTTCGCGTATTGTTATTTCTATTTCATATTTACCTTTCCTCTTATCGTGACCACACTCCACTAACAAATTGGGCTGTGCGTCAATGCCAGTCCCACCATACATTTACCATGTAACTTATTTCTTCTCCAGTCATTTATAATTGTTTACATTATTTATACATCCCCTAGAGACACTTACAAACATGTTACTGTGCTATGCTTATTTAGATACAATATGTACAAGTGTATATACCTTACGTTGATGGGCAGCAGCGGATATCCAGAATGCAGTACTGAGTCGCCTCAACTTCAACTGGAGATTATCTGTGGGAGAAAATGAAAGGGGTTAGCACATCAAGCTCAGTAAGGCAATCCTACAAACAAGTAGGTAACCATACTACCTACATGAACGTGGTGCCATGCATAAACCACCCTTTTCTCCACACATTTTAAAACAGATGATATGAGTTATGATGTTATGTAAAACACATTTGCACGGAAAATTCAACATGCAATTATTACAAATCATTTATTTCTCAATTAAAATTTTCACAATAAAGTCAGGACTCGACCCCTCATGCGGGTGATCCTGACTCACACAAAACCATGAAAATCGATTTACATTCACACATGGGTTTGAAAAGCATGAAAATACCATCATGCAAATTTAGTTTAAAACCCAATTTGATTTCATCAAAATCGACGACATGCGAGACTAGGCAACGTCTGTATATCGGCAAATAACCAGGACTATGGCCATATGTGTCCTCGGGAGTTCCTCAGCTACACGGATCCTAGTGTGTGGGTTCTCCCCACGATCGGGAACCGCCCGGGAGGTGGGTCAATCCATCTCGTCGGTCTTATCCGATCCCATGCATCCGAAGATGCCAACGTATCACAAAGATACCACACGGTACATCGTACTCCATGCTACTTGCACGGTACATCGTACTCCGTGGACCCCCAGCCTTATCCCTCGTTTGGGCTCATCAGCTGGTCCTCCAACCCTTATCCCTCGTTCGGGCTCATCAGGTGGATCTCCAACCCTTATCCCTCGTTCGGGCTCATCAGGTTGTTTCTCTAACCCTTATCCCACGTTCGGGCTCATCAGGTTGTTTCTCTAACCCTTATCCCTCGTTCGGGCTCATCAGGTTGTTTTAACATGCCATGTCTCAAAACGCACGTGCGGACCTATTTAATCGGTGACACACAGTCTACCTGATGCTCCAAGCACGGCTCATCACATGTTCTCATAAAATCAGTGCGAGCGATGCTCAGCACTCTCATCAAATTAAGTAAATCTAGTGCGAGCTAAGCTCTAGCACTCTGTATGCAAACTGTATAAAAATCTGGTGCGAGCGAAGCTCTAACACCCTGTCTCAAAATCATATAAAAATATGGTGCGAGTTAGACTCTAGCACCCTGTCACGAAAATCATATATATATAAGAATCTGATGCGAGTTGGACTCCAGCACCTATGCATGTAAAACTCTAGTGCGAGCTCTCGCTCCAGCACTAATGCGTGCATCACACAAATCGAAAATATCGTGCGAGCTGAGCTCTAGCACGTCACATGTCAATAAAACACGTAGGCGGCTCTGTTTCCTCAAAACAGTGTTCAAAACAATTTCACGTTGAAAGTATGCAATGCTGTGCATTTTCTTTCAAGGTTAGCCAGCCTACTAATGCATGCATCAAAACACCTCCAGAATGAGCAAGAACCTCTTGTTCTTGCTCCTCCCAACTTTTCCTAAATTTGTAAATTTTACCCTTAACAAGGGTATTTTGGTAATTTACCCATTCGAGGCACTAAAATTATTAATTGACCTCTAGACCCTTCAGGTAATTTTTAAAGACTGTAAATGAACTTAAAATTGCGTAAAGTTACCTCTAGCAGTCCGTAGAATTCCCTTACCTTATTTTCCTGTCGAGTCTGACCTTTTCTTTTCCACTGTTGTCTCGTCGCGCAGTTCGATATGCTCCCAATCAAATGCCCGGAACTGCGTATTAATATTTCTCAGGTCAGATATTATACAATTTAATTGTATTTAATATTTTCTGGGCTTAATTTAAATCATTGGGCCCGTTTACCCCTATTGGGCCCGTTTGCACCTTAATGGGCCTTAATCGGCCTTAAGCCCGTTTTCCACTTAATTTTCACATTATCGAGGCCTATTGGGCTCATTGGGCCCACCAATAATTTATTGGGCCTCATTCTAACTCTCGAATAGCTAAATTTAATATTTACTACAATTTATCTAAATTTCCATAATTTAATTCAATTTATGCGGAATTTAAATTCATATCACGCATAACGATGTAAATTGTCGTAAATAAGGGTCACTTACCCGAGATTCCATGCTAATTCGCAAATCGAAGCTGTCTCGAGCTCTTGGTGGATGCCAATTATCGAGCTACACAATTTCATAATTTTCCGGGTAAGTTTTCAGCCTAAAATTAATTAAATTAAATATTCCAAAATTTAAATCGGTCAATTTGACCGCTTATCAACTTACCCGAAGCTCGATTGCATCACTGGAATTTTCTCCAATTTTTTCTCTTTTTTTTCCCTTTTTCTCCCCTTTTTCCTCTCTTTTTGGCTGAACCGGTTCAGTCCGGTTCAAACCGGCTCGGACCGTCGATTCACCCCGGTTCACTCCGGTTCACCGCCTTGCCGGCCGGTTCTCTGTCGGTTTCCACCGCCAGCAGCTCCGCTGGGTCGTCCGCATCACAGATCAGCTCTCGGTTTCACCCAAGTCCGTCGGAAAGTCGCCGGTCTGGCCTTCTCTCTCGGTCGTCGAAACCCATTTTCTTCCTTGGTCGTCGCCGGCGATTTCCTCAATTTCGCCGGCTGATATCGGTCTCGAAAACACTGCCGTCGCCTGGGCTTCTAGAATCTGGCCTCGGATCCGTCTGAATCGCCGCCGTTCGCCGCCGATGACCTTTTCTTTCCCGCGACTTTCTCCTCCGTTTTTCGTCGGATTCCGACGTCCTTGGCGCGCGTCACCGGTGGCAGCAAGATCGCCTGGCGTCGGGCTTCCTTCGTCGGCCCTCGCCTGGGGTCCCTGACCGCCGGTGGCTCGTCGGGCTTCTCGGTTGCCGTTTTCGTTTTCTCTGCTTCTCTTTCTCTCTCCTCGATTTGGTTTTCAGATTTCCTTTTTTTTTGTTTATAAATTTTATTTTTATTATTTTAATCATTCAAATACCTTAAAAATACCCAAATATGCCTTAAAATTATTATTTTATTCCAATTTAATTTATTTAATTTAATTTAATTTATTTATTATATTTTAACCCTTTTTCGGGTATAATTCCTCCGTATTTTCGGGATATTGTCCCGAATGACTTTTCGATATATTTTTCAATTATTTTCGGGATTATTTTTCCGAACTAAAAATCCTGATTAATTTCGATTAGTTCCCATAAATTAATATCTTGATCAATTTAACCCAATATAAATTTATTTCACCTTTATTGACCAAGATTTCTCAATCCGTTATTTTTAATTAAATTTCCTCATCGAAATTATACCGACTTTCGATGTTTTGACCATTTTGCCCTTACACATGTTCGGGATTAATTTAACCCGACTTCTCTTCACGAATGCTCCTTCATTTCATATTTTAATTAAATTCGGGTCTTACAGGATAAGATTAACCGGTACTTAATTAGGCTAGTCAACTTCTCTGTGGGACGATAATTCCGGGACTCAAATCCCATTATTACTTGTACGACCCGTGCACTTGCGGACATCACCTTTATGGCGTGTCAGCCACAGTCTCTACAAACCCTTATCTCAAGCCTGACGTCTCGAAGGGTCTCTCTGATGATGGGATAAGCTTTGGGTCTCTCAAATCTACCATTCTGTACCTCAATCCTTCCTCTTCTGAAGGAACCTCTCGGAACATCTGCTTGGGAAATCGCTGGCCTCTTGCCCTTATCCCTAGTCATAGCACTGAACTCATTCTGGGATTGTACAACTTTGATTCCCCTCTTAATCTCTTGTGCTCCTCTCAGAGCATCTCCAAACTCAGTAATACATAGCCCTATCAATCGATCTCTGATGATGGGCTTTAAGCCATACATAAATCTCTCAGTACAGAGCTCTTCATTTTTAAAGGTCTCTGGATCATACCTCAATAGAGCGGTAAATCGACTCTCATAATCATCCATAGACATATCGCCCTGTACCAGATTCAAAAACTCTACTTGCTTCCTTCTCTGAGCAGCTCGGGTACAAATTGGGCTCTAAAGGCCGCCTGAAATTCTTCCCAGCTAATCACATCCTGGCTGGACATTAGAATACCTTGGGTGGTACCCCACCAATCTCGAGCTCTCCCTTTCACCACATAGGCACCTATATTGACCCTCTCAGCATCAGTGCATCCCAAATAGTCAAATATGACTCTTAACTCAGTCAGCCACTCCTTAGCCTCTGCAGGATCCTTTTTTCCTCTAAATGCGGGCGGATTCATTTTCAAGAAGTCCTTCAATCGGACCATACTCCTATCATCGGGCTGAGTAACGGGAGGCACCGGGTTCATCAGTACTGGGGGCACGGGAGGTCCTTGTGGTGGTGTAGGAGTAGTACCCGAAGCATTAACTCCAAAATGTTGCGCGAACAGCGCTGCCATTTGTTCAAAACCTTGCCTCACATCATGCTCAATCCGGTTAAATTGAGAGTTAGGACTCTCAGGTTGTGGGGCAGGTGGCGGAGGGGACTTTTCCTACCTCCTCAAACGATGTCGTCGTCCACTCATTCTAAATCTAAATACGTTTCCTGCGCGTACACGTTCAACTTGATTAAAATCTCAATCCCCAATTTCAGTTCATGACCAGACTTATATAGACACTTGGGATGTATTCTATTTCACTTGACCGACACTGATAATACTAAACACTCTAAGTTCTGATACCAAGAAAACTCTGTGACGGCCAGAAAGTGCGAAAAACTGGACAAATTTAAAAATTTATATTCATCCATTCACAATTAAAGGTGCATTCTGGTGCAGTGTCATGCATCATCATACATAATCACACCTCAGGATCCCATTATCTCATAATAAATATTATACCATTTACATTCCTCAACTTCAAGTTAATTATCCTAATACATCCCATACATCATAGTACATCAAGTGTCTATAAATACAACTCTAGTCTGGATACATGAAATTTAAAATGTACCTTAAGTACAATATGTAGCTTGGAGCTCAAATTCTCCACTAGCCACTAATCCGTACGTCGTAGGGAACTCTCTTCACTTGAAGAAATCGAGGGGAGATAAAATAGGGTGAGCTTCTAAATCGCTCAGTAATGAGGTAAAGGACTCATTACGATTAACGATTTGCACAGCACAATCATTTGTTTTGTAGTTGAAAACTCAATAAAAATGTAGCATGACTTAATAAAACATCATTCTCGTCTCATTCTCTAAAATCATGTAAAACATGAGAGTACATAACTCAGTACAAAGTATAATTACAAGCATGTGGAAATCAGTATGCGATAATGGCCTTTCTCACTAAAATGTGATAAAAATCACCTCAATAGAATGCACGTGGCACAGCCACAAAACACAACTCATGTGTAAAACGAGACTAGGTAAATAAAACTCATATAAATATTCGTCATGGCACATCATAATAAATCTCCTCTGGGTACGCATCCCAGGCATCCTCAAAAGAGGGAATGTCGACAATATGGTTGTGTACATGGTATATTGGACTTACGCGTTACCAAAACAAGGCTCGACCTTACATGCTACCAAAGCAATTCCTCTCCTTATGTACATTATCGACATAACATGCTACCAAAGCAATGCCTCTCCTTATGTACATTATCGGCATTACATGCTACCAAAGCAATGCCTCCCAATGCTACCAAAGCAGGGAATAGTATCGGCCTTACATGCTACCAAAGTAATACCTCCCAACACTACCGAAGTGGAGAATAGTATCGGCCTTACATGTTACCAAAGTAATGCCTCCCAACGCTACCAAAGTGGGGAATAATATCGGCCTTACATGCTACCAAAGCAATACCTGATGTGTATTCAACATGACACACCTAAGTCTCAATCATTAGCCATTATCATATACTTGCTACCAGAGCAATGCCTCTCCTCATGCACACTATCACGTGGTCCCTGGGTTGGTTCCCAGACGGCCCACTCTATCGGTCTTTCATGCTACCAAAGCAAGGCCACCCAGCGTTACTAGAACGGGGGTCATCTCACGTTACCAAAACGGAGGCATCTCTCGTTACCAAAATAGAGGAATATCATACTTACATGCTACCAGAGCAAGGCCTCCCAACGCTACCAAAGCGGAGGAATAATCGGACTTACATGTTACCAGAACAAGGCCCGGACTTACATGCTACTAAAGCAAGGCCTGATGTGTATTCAACATGACACGCCTAAGTCTTAATCATTAGCCATTATCATATAAAATGTTTTGCCTTCATGTAGAACTCATAATAGTTTTCTCTCATAAATCTCATTTAAAAAATTTGTGTACTCAACACAAAACATGTTAAAACCGAGTTTCAACCGGCTAAACCACGCACACATTTCATCAATCTCAGTACGCCTTAACGTAAAACCCAAATCTCTTTTCAGGTTTTAAATACAAAACGGTTGTAAAACATTTTCACGCTTAGTTTACAATTTTATAAAAGTTAGGCCCCAACCGGCTATAAAATCGTGTGCAATACTCATTCACAACTCATAAAACATGCTTGTTTTCTCAAATCACTATTCATACTACAACTGTAAGACCCGCTTTTATTTAAAACACGGAATGAGAAAAAAATCAAATGAAGGATTGAAATGGAATTCTCGAACACGTTACAGGGAAAAACGATCAAAAGACAGAAATTTGGTATTAATCGTGACAAGAAAATTTCATTAAAAATAATGGATTTGATAATCTTGATCAAGAACGAAGAAATAATTAAATTTTGGGTTAAACTGATCAAGATATGAATTTTTTGGAATAAACCAGAATTTTCACTTCGAAAAATAATCCCGAAAAAAATTGAAAAATATACCGAAAAGACGAAGTAAGACCGATAAATTCATTTAGTGATTAAATGAATAAAATATAATTTTTTTAAGATATTTTAGATTTTAATAATAAAATAATAATAAAAATAAATTATAAAAAGAAAAGAAATTGTAAATCGTGAAAATCTGAAACTGAATAAGCAACGAAACAAAAAAAAAAAAACAAAAGGCAAAAATTAAGCAGGAAACCGAGGGAATGATTTCCCTCCAACAGACGACTAACGGCGACCAAGGACCCCAAGCGAGGGCCGACGAAGGGTGACGAGCCTCGTGGGAACCACCAGGCACCGGCACTAGCGCCAACAACGCCGGAGAATGCTAAAAATGAGGGGAGATGCCACGGGAGAGAAGGCTTGATAGGCGGCCATTGGCGTCGATTCGACCAGCCCCGAGGCTCGATGATGGAAGCGCAGGCGATGGAGCGTCGAACGACACCGAAAATGGCCCGAGAACTGATCGGATGACGCCGAAAAGATGAAATGATGCCTGAACCGGTACGGTCGGTTCAGCGCAGTGATGGTATGCTGAACAAGATCGGACCAGTTCAGCGAAAAAGAAAAGGAAAAAAAGAAGAAAAAAAGGAAAGAAAAAGAGGAAAAATTGGGGAAAAATTCAAGTGATGCAATCGAGCTACGGGTAAGTTGGTAAGTGGTCGAAATTGATCGATTTAAATTTTAGAATATTTAATTAATATTCGACTAAAAGTTTACCCAGAAAAATATTTAATTATGTAGCTTGACAATTGGCGCCATCCGAGAGCTTGAGATAGTCTCGATTTGCGTACTATCATGGAATCTCGGGTAAGTAACCCTTATTTACGATAATTTACATCGTTATGCATGTTAGATAAATTACAGATTTAATTTTTGCATTAATTTAATTATATTCTGGAAAATGAGATAAATTGTCATAAATAATTAAATAAGTTATTCAAGAATTTAGAATGAGGCTCACTAAATACTGATGGGCCTAATGAGCTCAATAGGCCTCGATAATGTGAATAATAAGTGGAAAACGAGCTTAAGGTCGATTAAGGCCCATTATGGTGCAACCGGGCCCAATATGGGTAAACGAGCCCAATGATTTAAACTAAGCCCAGAAAATATGAAATACAATTAATTGTATTGAATTTTACCTGATGTATATTTATACGTAGTTCCAGAGATTTGATTGAGAGGAAATCGGACTGCGTGACGAGTCATTAGTGGAAAGGTTAGATTGTACAGAAAAATGAGGTAAGGGAATTGTGTGAGTAGCTAGAGGTAGCTATGCGTATTTTAATAGTTTTTATATACACTGAATATGTATGTATACACTGAATATATATGAAGGTCCTAGAAATAAATTAATGATTTTAAGGACTCGAAATAGGAAAAGACTATTTTACCCCTATTGAGGGAAGTTCACCTAAGGATGGTGAGAGCATGGCATATATGAAATGCATGATTTAAGGAATTTTCTTGGTTTTTAACCAAATTAAATCGGTAGATTGGCCAGTAATTGTATAAATTTCACAAAATAACACTACGTAAGTGTTATTTATATTTAAATGAAATTTCTTTGGAAAATAGGCCAACTATCAAGTTTATATGGAAACAGTTAGTGCCGGCGCATAGCTCGCACTACATTTGAGTTTGTGAGTGTGAATAAAATGTGCTTAAGTGGTTGCTCGCACCGATTTGTGTGACATCATATGCGCACTGATTTTTATTCTTGTGAAATGCATGAGAGGTGCTAGAGCTTAGCTCGCACTCTGTTTTGACATGTTTTGACCTGATATGCATAAAAAGGTACTGGAGCGATTGCTCGCACTAGTTTTAATGATTTGCCATGCATGAGAGGTGCTGGAGCTTAGCTCGTTTCTTGTTTTGATATGATAATTGCATAAAAGCCGTGTTGGAGTGTAACTCACATGAGATTTGATTTATTTATGCATAAAGTCATGCTGAAGTGTAACTCGCACGAGATTTGATTTATTGATGCATAACACCATGCTGGAGCTTGCTCGCACGAAGTTTTATATGAATATATAACTCATTTTAAAATCGTACTGGAGTACTACTCGTACGCAGATTTTACTGATTTTATGAAACCGTACTAGAGCTTCACTCGTACGAGATTTTTAGATATCATGAATATGCAAGGAGCTATGCTAGAGCTTCGCTCGTACAGGGATTTATGTGACATGCATATAGCCGTGTTGGAGCCTCCAGTAGACTGTGTGTCATAGTGAAATGATATGCTCACACGTACATACTGAGACAGAGATGGTATGGGTGGATAAGACCTATTGCAGGCACCCCTGACTGAGCTTGGGTTCATGGTATACATTGTATCGTGTATGTCACACGGAGTATGTTGTACCGTGGGGATTGTTGGAGTGGAGTGGCATTAGCCACGACGCAGCAAGCCTTACCCTCGCAATCCTGATGTTATGTTGTTCTGCCGGCAAGATTGACCCACCTCCGTTTCAGGTGTGATACCCTGCACACTAGGTACCGTGTTGCCAGGGATCACTAGGTTATGGCCACAGTCATCGTTGTTACTGATATAGTCACCTACTTGTCTCACATGATATAACTTGTGGTCTTGATAGACTAGGGTAGACCCGAGGGAGGAGTCAGGCCCCCGATTTTATGAATTTTTCTAAAATGTGATTGTTAATCTAATTTTATAACGAATTGCTTTATGAGTTTGAAATTGAATTATGAGATGCTTAACCCCTTTGGGTTATTTTATACTACAGTTTTAATGAAATGATTTAAATGCAGTAGCATGATGAGTTTTCCATGCTTTAATCATAAATTCATGAAAAGGATTGTTTCTCATGATTTGTTTTTACATGGCATGATCTTGATTTACCTCATGCTAAATATGATTTAATGATGTCACATAAAATGCCTTTGATGCATGAATTACATGATTTCTATATGCACAAATAGTTTTGATAAACTATGATATTGAAATATGCATGATTTTGTGTGTAAGCTTTTAACGAAAAGTAATGGATTTTAAGGGCATGGCATTATGAGCATGTAGATAGGGGAGCTATCTACTTACTTGCATAATTGCCTTACTGAGCGTGTGGTTTGCTCACCCCCTTATTTTTCCATCTTTTCAGAGCACTCGTAGTAGTTAGTGAGCGGCTGAGGACTTGCATTCTTGGTATCCGCTGCTTCCATTGAGAGACAGGTATACACATTTGTATAGTTTCATATGTAAATATGTAAATGCACAGTACTGTAATCGTATATGATGTCGGGGATGTAAGGTGATGTAATACCATTGTGTATGCATTTAGTTAAAGTTAAAAGATTGTCAACTCTGATATGTAAGTGTGATTATGGAAATGAAATGATAAATAGGTGAGAGATGACTAACACCGAATCATAACCCAACTAGTTGGTAAGATGGTCACGATGAGAGAAAGAGGTAAGAATTAACTAATAATCGAAAAGTGAAAAAAGTGTAGTGATTTTAAGTAATTTGGGTCGTGATAGTTTTTAATATCAGAGCTTAAGTTGGCCTGATATGAGTTGGTGTTAATGGTTAAGGAAGTTTACATCCCCAAGTACTGTGCATTGTTTAGATACAATTGTGTATATCGAGATGAAATTGCAGCTAAGAAATTGGTTTCAAATGCAAGAATAGACTTATTAACTGATAGCCATTATGGTAGAGGGGCGAGTACATGAGCTCGAGGCCATAGAGGTAGGCCTGAGAGTCGTACTGAGTCGCCACATAAGACTCAAGATGAGATTGAAGTGGAGGCTGATGTTGAGCATGCCCCATAGAGTCCGACAGAGAGATCGCACAGAGTCCGACAGAGAAATCAGACAGTATTCAGACATCCTGAATGTGGAGAATATTTTTGAGCTAATTGCTCAGAGTGTGCATGAGATTTGAGGGCGAGTCGGAACATTAGTGGAAGTCCGCTCGACCCATCTTAAGAGTTAGACGTCCAGAATGGACATGGAAAGTAATTCAAGATGTATTCTGGTGACAAAATATCTCGGACACTACTTAAAGGAAATTCAGATAAATTCTTTACTCTGACCCAGAGGAGCTGGTTGATTAACGAGTACGAAACTCAGTTTATATTCCTGGGCAGATATGACTCCGATACTATGCACAATGAGAGTCGAGATGTCTGAAAGTTCATGGAAGGGCTCAGATTGTCAAATAGAGTCTGATTGGCCCCGTTATATATCACTACCTATGCCGAGGTAGTGCGCTGACTACAGTTGTGTGAATAAGATCATGAGTTACACGTCTCTGAGATTGGGAAAGGTAGTAAGGGCCAAAACAGAGACAAAAAGAGAATAGAGAATGACAGAGATGTCAGAATGGGAAAAAGGTAGTTTGGTAAACGATTAGAGTTGATGACTCACGGGGTAAGATGATTGGTAAGGCCCCAGTGTATCTAATTTTAGTACTTTTGAAGGGCATTGTGATTGGAGGACCCCGACCTGTTCCATAGCAGTGTAAACAGTGTAGGATCTGTGGTAGATACCACGAAAATAAGATGTTGGACGAGGGCGAGTGTATGCCTTGGACTAGGACACTACTGATGTTTCATCTGATGTGGTGGAAGATACTACACTGGTTGTAAATAATGAAGTAATTATTTTAATTGATCCTGGTGCCACGCATTAATTCATACCACCTTCAGTTGCTTATAAGCTAGTGAAAGATGTGAAGCCTGTACCCTTAAGCAAGATGGCGATAGTTAACTGAATTTCACTAATTGAATATGGGTATAGGGATTGTTAGTTGAAAACGGGAGAAAAAGGATATGTCAGCCGATTTTATTCAATGGAATATGAATAATTTGGAAGTAATATTTGAGAATAGATTGATTCGGCTGCAAACTATGATGTTTAGATTGCTATCCTCAGATAGTGATGTTTTCACCCCTGAAAAGTGTATTATAAGTTTGACAAGTAATGAAAGAGTTTGTTATAAGTGATATATGAAAGGAGATAAGCTTTGAGATGTGATAGATCCTGAATACAAGATATATGGGAATAAGAGGCGTACGCAAGGTAAGAATATCTTTGATATGTAAAGTAATAAGGATTAAGCGATATGTAGTGAATATGAATTGCGACCAAGGATAAGAGGAGGATATATCCACACCCAATCCATGTAGTCAAGTTTGAGGGTTAATAAAGGTATTTCAAAAATACTTCCCCGCCTGAAGACTTGACAGCGTCTAGTAGCGCACACATAACCTATAAATTAAAATCGACAGTCGTATATATACATTTAAAATTTAGGTACCTTTACTGGTAGAATTCAATTAATCATGAAGGTTTAAAAATTAAAATTTTATAAAAGCCGTTAATATAAAAAAAAGAAAAAGGAAATGACGTGGGTTAGTATCTTGAACGGAAGCGATTTTGAAATGACATTATACGTTTATGCGTACATAGGTCGAGGATATGGGTGATTGAAATATTTAGTGGAACTCAACTACGATGAGGCATTTAAAGCTTACCTAGACCGTTTGGTTGTCATCTTTAGCGATGATATTTTGATGTATTTGAAGTCCAGGGAAGAGCATGACTAGCAACAGGAAACTGTCTTACAGACAAGTTGTTGAGAGTTTCTCGAAATGAGCTGCTCAGTTGAAACATCTTGTTCGAAAAAAGATTGCATACAAGTGGGATGATAAGTATGAAAATAGCTTCCGTGAGTCTTGGTATATTGAAGTAATAAATTGACCACCGTAATTAATCTCACCATACCCAATAGCTCAAGAGGTTTCTCAGTGTGTATAGATACCTTAAAATAAGGATTGGGCTGTGCATTGATGTAAAATGGAAAGATAGTCATTTATGGATCCAGATAGTTCAAGGACCATAAGAGAAACCATCCGACCCATGATTTAGAGTTGGCAGCCATAGCTTTTACACTAAAATTATGGCGCCACCACTTAAATGGTAAGAAATTTCGGGTATGCACTGATTGTAAAAGCCCCGAGTATCTGTGTTCACAGAAAGAGTAGAATATGAGATAACCAAGAGGGTTAGAGCTTCTAAGGATTATGATTGTGAAAATTGTACCACCCAGGAAAGGCTAATGTAATGGCTAATGCCTTGAGCAGAAAGAGTCTCGGGATGGTATTACAAATTATGGTCAGGGAGCGTGAGCTGCTAGAGCAATTGTGAGCCTTAGTAGTGATATGATCCCTTTTGATGATGACGGTGATTTTGTGGCAGCTAGCCTGAGGTTAGAACCGGATTTGTGTGACCGGATTTGCCAGGCTTAGCATGATAATCGGCATGGTGTCGATAGTGTGGGTCAGATTCAGAAGGGTATAGTGACAGAGTTCACAGTGAGTGATGATGACTAACAGAGGTTCAAAGACAGTATAAGTGCTCCCCAGGACCATAGTTGTTGAGATAGTGTTATTGTCAGAAGCTCACTCTTCGGGATATACAGTGCATCCGGGAAGTAGTAAATATATCAGAATCTCTAAAAAGGGTATTGGTGGTCAGATATGAAAAGAAATATTGTAGAGTTGTAGCAAAGTGTCTCGTATGTCAGCAGAGTAAGGTAGAGTACTAGAAGTCTACAGAGTTATTGCAACCTCTACCTATAGTGACACGAAAATGTGAATAAGTTACCATGAATTTCGTGATGGGTTACAAAGGACCCGGATGAATCACGAGGCTATCTGGGTGATAGTCAATAGATTGATTTAGTTTACCCACCTTCTGGTTATGGAAAATCCCCAGACACTCTAAGTGTGTAGGCGGATTTATGTGTACGAAAAATTGTGGAACATTATGTAGCGTTCCAGTGACCATGGTATCAGATAGGGATTCCCGTTTCACTTTCCATTTCTGTGAATATTTTTCAGGAAGCTATGGGAACCCAATTAAGTGTTAGCACAGCTTTCGTCCTCAGACAGATGGTCAGTCAGAAAGGACTATACAGGTTCTGAAGGATGTGATGAGAGTGTGTGCCATTGATTTGATAAGCTCCTGGGATGATCATTTGTTACAAATCGAATTCGCCAATAATGATAGTTGTCACTTGAGTATCGGGATAGCATGTTATATGAGGCATTGTATGATCGTAGGGAGTTGTTCCCCGACTTAGAGAAGAAGTGGGTGACAGATAGAGAATTGCTCGCGAATTGGTAAGATAAACCTCTGAGGATGTTCAGTTGATTTGTGAGAGATTAAGAACATCTCAGAGTAGACAGAAAGACTATGCTGACAAAATACAGAAACCATTGGAATTCACCGAGGGTGATTCAGTATTGTGGCAGTTACTTATCCTAAGAGCATAACGAGATTCGAAAAGAAGGAAAATTGAGTTTCGTTAGATCGAATCCTTGAGATATTGGACAAAGTGGGAGATAAGGCCTGTAGGTTGGCGTTACCACTTGAATAAGCAGGCATCCATAATGTGTCCCATCTTTTGATGCTTCGAAAATACTATCTGAACCCAGCATATGTAATCGGATATGAGCTCTAACAGCTTAGCTCAATGAAAGTATAACGTATGAAAATTGATTCGGGTATTAAACAGGAAGGAGAAAGTGTTGAGGTTTAATATGATCTCCTTAGTCAAGTCCGTTGGTAGTATTACACTCCGAAAAAAGTTATATGAGAATTAAAGGGTATGATGCGATGGACGTACTCGAAATTGTTTATGGATCCATTTGACTTGGTTCTAATTTGGCGGACCAAATTTCTTATGTGGGGGAGATTGTAAGACCCGATTTTATTTAAAACATGAAATGAGAAAAAAATCAAATGAAGGATTGAAATGGAATTCTCGAACACGTTGAAGGGTAAAACGATCAAAAGACAAAAATTCGGTATTAATCGTGACAAGAAAATTTCATTAAAAATAATGGATTTAAGAATCTTAATCAATAACGAAGAAATAATTAAATTTCGAGTTAAATTGATCAAGATATGAATTTATTGGAACAAACCGAAATTTTCACTTCGAAAAATAATCCCGAAAATAATCAAAAAATATACCGAAAAGACGAAGTATGACCGATAAATTCATTTAGTGATTAAATGAATAAAATATAATTTTTTTAAAGATATTTTGGATTTTAATAATAAAATAATGAATAATATAATAATAAAAATAAATTATAAAAAAAATTGTAAATCGCGAAAATTTGAAACTGAAGAAGAAACGAAACAGAAAAACAAAAGGTGCAAACGAAGCAGGAAACCGAGGGAACGGTTTCCGTCCAGTCGACGGCCATCGGCACCAGGGAACCCAGGCGAGGGCCGACGAAGGGCAACGAGCCTCGTGGGAACCACCAGGCGCCAGAACGGGCGCCGACAACACCGGAGAACACCGAAAACGATGGGAGATGCCGCGGGAGAGAAGGCTTGATCGACGACCATCGGTGCCGATTCGACCAGCCCCGAGGCCCGATGATGGAAGCCCAGGCGATGGCGAGCCGAACGGCACCGAAAACGGCCCGAGAATCGGTCGGATGGCGCCGAAACGACGAAATGATGCCTGAACTGGTACGACCAGTTCAACGCAGTGACGATATTCTGAACTGGACCGGACCGGTTTAACCAAAAAGAAAAGGAAAAAAAAGAAGAAAAAAGGAAAGAAAAACAGGAAAAATTGGGGAAAAATCCCAGTGATGCAATCGAGCTACGGGTAAGTCGATAAGCGGTCGAAATTGACCAATTTAAATTTCGAAATATGTAATTTGACTAATATTCAACTGAAAGTTTACCCGAAAAAATATTTAATTGTGTAGCTTGACAATTGACGTCAACCGAGAGCTCGAGACAGTCTCAATTTGCTTACTATCATGGAATCTCGGGTAAGTATCCCTTATTTACGACAATTTGCATCATTATGCGTGGTAGATAAATTACGGATTTAATTTTCACATTAAATGAATTATATTCTGGAAATTGAGATAAATTGTCGTAAATAATTAAATAAGCTATTCGATAATTTAGAATGAGGCTCAATAAATACTGATGGGCCCAATGAGCCCAATAGGCCTCGATAATGTGAATAATAAGTGGAAAACGAGCTTAAGGTCGATTAAGGCCCATTATGGTGCAATCGGGCCCAATATGGGTAAATGGGCCCAATGATTTAAATTAAGCCCAGAAAATATTAAATGCAATTAATTGTATTGAATTTGACCTGATGTATATTTATACGCAGTTCCAAAGATTTGATTGAGAGCAAATCGGACTGCGTGACATGTCATCAGTGGAAAGGTCAGACTGTACAGAAAAATGAGGTAAGGGAATTGTGTGAGTAACTATAGGTAGCTACGCGTATTTAAATAGTTTTTGTATACACTGAATATGTATGTATACACTGAATATGTATAAAGGTCCTAGAAATAAATTAATGATTTTAAGGACTCGAAATAGGAAAAGACTATTTTACCCCTATTGAGGGAAGTTCACCTAAGGACGGTGAAAGCATGACTTGAATGAAATGCATGATTTAAGGAATTTTCTGAATTAAGGAATTTTCTTAGTTTTTAAGCAAAGTAAATGGTAGATTGGTCAGTAATTGTACAAATTTCACAAAATAACACTACGTAAGTGTTATTTATATTTAAATAAAATTTCTTTGAAAAATAGGTCAACTATTAAGTTTATATGGAAACGATAGTGCTGGCGCATAGCTCGCACTACATCTGAGTTTGTGAGTATGTATAAAATGTACTTGAGCGGTTGCTCGCACTGACTTGTGTGGCATCATATGCATGAAATGTGCTAGAGCGGTTGCTCGCACTGATTTTTATTCTTGTGAAATGCATGAGAGGTTCTAGAGCTTAGCTCGCACTCTGTTTCGACATATTTTGACTTGTTTTGACCTGATATGCATAAAAAGGTGTTGGAGCGATTGCTCGCACTAGTTTTAATTATTTGACATGCATGAGAGGTGCTGGAGTTTAGCTCGCATCCTGTTTTGATATGATAATTGCATAAAAGCCGTGCTGGAGTGTAACTCGCACGAGATTTGATTTATTTATGCATAAAGTTGTGCTAGAGTGTAACTCGCACGAGATTTGATTTATTGATGCATAACACCGTGCTGGAGCTTGCTCGCACGAAGTTTTATATGAATTTATAACTCATTTTAAAGTCGTACTGGAGTGATACTCGTACGCAGATTTTACTGATTTTATGAAACTGTGCTAGAGCTTCGCTCGCACAAGATTTTTAGATATCATGAATATGCATGGAGTCGTGCTAGTTTCGCTCGCATAGGGATTTATATGACATGTATATAGCCATGTTGGAGCCTCCTGTAGACTATGTCACAGTGAGATGATATGCTCACACGTGCATACTGAGACAGAGATGGTATGGGTGGATAAGACCTATTGCAGGCACCCCTGACTGAGCTTGGGTTCACGATGTAGTTGTATCGTGTATGTCACGTGGAGTACGTTGTACCGTGGGGATTGTTGGAGTGGAGTGGCATTAGCCACGAGGCAGTAAGCCTTGCCCTCGCAATCCTGATGTTATGTTGTTTTGGCGGCAGGATTGACCCACCTCCGTTTCAGGTGTGATACCCCGTACACTAGGTACCGTGTTGCCAGGGATCACTAAGTTATGGCCATTCTCCTCGTTGTACTGATATAGTCACCTACTTGTCTCACATGATATAACTTGTGGTCTCGATAGACCAGGGTAGACTCGAGGGAGGGGTCAGGCCCCCGATTTTATGAATTTTTTTGAAATGTGATTGTTAATCGATATAACGAATTGCTTTATGAGTTTGAAATTGAATTATGAGATGCTTAACCCCTTTGGGTTATTTTATACTGCAATTTTAATGAAATGATTTAAATGCAGTAGCATGATGCATTTCCCATGCTTTAATCATAAATTCATGAAAAGGATTGTTTCTCATGATTTGTTTTTACATGGCATGATCTTGATTTACCTCATGCTAAATATGATTTAATGATGTCACATAAAATGCCATTGATGCATAAGTAGTATGATTTATATAACGAACAGTTTATATAAATTAAGTCATTGATGACATACATGATTTTGTGCTTGAGATTTTAATGAAAAGAAATGGATTTTATGGGCATGGCATTATGAGCTTGTAGATAGTGGAGCTATCTACTTACTTGCATAATTGCCTTACTGAGCGTGTGGTTTGCTCACCCCCCTTATTTTCCCATCTTTTCAGAGCACTCACAGTAGTTGGTGAGCGGCTAAGGACTTGCATTCTTGGTATCCACGACTTCCCATTGAGAGACAGATATACACATTTGTATAGTTTCGTATCTAAATATGTAAATGCACAGTACTGTAAACGTATATGATGTCGGGGATGTAAGGTGATGTAATACCATTATGTATGCATTTAGTTAAAGTCAAAAGATAGTATACTCTGATATGTGAATGTGATTATGGAAATGAAATGGTAAATAGGTGAGAGGTGACTAACACCGAATCATAGCCCAACTGGTTGGTAAGATGATCACGATGAGAGAAAGAGGTAAGAATTAAATAATAATCGAAAAGCAAAAAATTTGTAGTGATTTTAGGTAATTTGGGTCGTGGCAACAACATCATCACAAAACACATACACAAATGGTTTGAGTTTTCCCTTACCTCGTTGCACCTCGTATAGTGCAATCGTTTCCCACGTATCACGAACTAGCCTCGCATTCCTCTCTGGAACTCTTGGGCTATCCAAACGATGTTAAAACATTAATAAGTTATCTCAATCGCATCTTCGACACATATTTGCTCATATTCTCGTTAAATACTCAAACAACTTAATTCTCACAATTCCATCACAATTCACATTCTCATCCACATTATTTCAAATCCTACATTTCCCATACCATATTCCATGCTAAATTTACCTCATTGCCTCAATTCCAATATATAGTCAAAAATTCCAAAATTACCACAATCTCATAATATCATCTTTACTCCAACAAAAATCATAATTTCATCAATATCTAATCATTTCCTAGCTATTTCATCACAATGCCAGCAACCATAATCACAAAAAATCACTTCAAATATTAAGATCGAAGTTTAGAATTTACCCAAACTTGTGGAGTGCTCAACTCTTACCTCGATTCAATCTGTCTTTCAATTTCCAAGTATGTTGTTCTCCTTTGGATGAGGAACAACTTTCCCTCTTGCCATAACCTTCGATCTGGATGAAAAATGGGGGCTTTGGAAGAGAGAGAAAGCTAGGGTTCGGTTGAAATGGAGGTTTGAAAGAGAGAGAAATGATGAAATGCAAGAAAACACATGGGTTTTATAGACGGAGGGTAGGAGATCGATCTTGTCCTTAATGAGATCAATCTACATTTGAATTTGGAGACGTTTTAGGGTAATTTTATGCCTAGGAGATCGATCTATCGTAGGGTGAGATCGATCTCTTAATGGCTTTATGAGATCGATCTATTCTAATTATGAGATCGATCTTCTGTTTACAGAACACTTCATGAGATCGATCTGCTCCTTGAGGAGATCGATCTTCTCCTTACAAAATGCTTCTTGAGATCGATTCTTTCCTTATAAGATCGATCTCTTCATTACAGAATCATAAGGAGATCAATCCTCTGCCATTGGAGATCGATCTGCTCACTTAATTTCCTCCTTCTTTGTCATTTTGGCCTACCAGATCGATCCTCTCTTTTCCAAGATCGGTCTGGCCTCATAATTTCATACTCTGGCTGAACACTTAACATAAAATCTCCACATATAATTTCCATAATTCACTACATTGATTATTTCTCATTCATTACTCACTCATTACTTAGAAATTTCATTCCATACCACCTCAATATATGAGTACATTACATTTATCTCAATTAATTACACTTTATGTTCACATTACATAATTAGATATGTCTAAGATTCTCAGATCTCACAATCCATAATACATTTAACCACTGATATAAATCCAGAAAGTTCAGAGTTATTCAGTAGCAAAACAAATAGATTCCCAGATATTTCAGTTCAAGCAAACAAATTCAGAATAATTTTTTTTAAATAGACGAGACAAGGCATGCATGCTATATCAGATATCAGAAATGACTATTGGCCAATGTCGGTGACTCCGGGCAATTCACGGGCCAAGTGTGCCGGGATGTCAATCGTCGTGGGAGTGGTCAACTACCCAGATGGCTCACAGATCAGAATGTTCGAAGACCATAAACAGAATCAGAAGCACGGTACATCGTACTCGTGAACCATAGATACAAAATCAGATACAGAAATAGACAGAAATGTAGCATGATCTCACCAACGCCTTTGTCTCAAAAATAGTACGAGACGGACCGTACGACACACAATCAGTACGCGCTCAAGCACATTTCATCAGAATAACTTTATAACATATCATTTTTCCTTAAGTCACATATAAATTCATTTGTTTTATGAAATCGTTCAAAACAGGCTGAGTAGCCCTTTTTCAAAAAAATCTCAGAAAATAGTATATGAAAATTCAAAATTCAGAATTCAAAATTTTCGATATTTAAAACAGAATTCAAGCAATATCGTAATTTATGTAAACCGTTTAAATTCAGTTCGTAAAATTTGATTGTTCAACTAAACTAAAATCGCTAATTTTCAGTCATAAAATTCAGCCTAGGTTTTTCGATAATTTCAGTACTACGACATTCAGCCTAAATTTTATATCTACAAATATTTGAAAGTTACGCATATTTATCTCTAGTAACGACGAGAATTTTCCTTACCTCGATGATTGTCCGTAGTCCTCGATTGTCTCAACGTTGCTAATCGGTGGGTCCGATCCACTCAGGTTATTTCCTCTAATTTTTTGAATAATTATTTTCGAATTATCATTCCCGAGGTTTTCTCAAATTCTTGATGTCTTCTTTCCTTCCTCAATATATATATATATATCTCTTTCTTTTTCTTTTTCTTTTCTTTTTTTTTCTCTGGTTACTGTTCACCCTGTCTTTTTCTTTTTTTTCTTTTTTTTTAACCTTCCCGCCATTTTCTTCTTCCTCTTCTTCTCTTCCTTTTTGTTTTCTCACGAGCTACTGTTCATCCTGTTCTTGCCAGCTCACGGTATCATCATCCTATCATCCTTATGCCCCCACGTCAGCGCCGATGTTTCTCTCTCTCTCTCTCCCCTTCCAACCCACCGTCTACCAGCCTCTCCTTTTGCTCTACCTTGCTCGGCCCCCCTTGCTTCAACCCTCTGTTTCACTCTTTCTCTCACCGAATGACTTCCTGAAACAGAGGTGAAAAGAAGCTTAGAAAGCTTTCGCTGCTACTCCTCTGTGTCTTCCCTTCCAAACGTCTGTTCCTACCTCAAGTCTCAGTTTAACTTCAAGCTCAGCCTATACTCCCTCTCTCGTTCATCCTCTCGACAGCTCGAAGAAGAATGGGATTACAGAGGAGCTTCGGTCTCCTCTTCCTCCGCTTTCACTCTCACTCGCTCATCTCTCTCTCTCTCTCGGTCACGTTTTCAGCTTCTTTACTCTTGGTTTCCAGTTTTCCCCTTATTTAACTCCTCTCACGTCTCTGTTTCCTCACACCTTCTTCTCATGTCTTGGTCCCTCTATTTTCTTCCACTTTCCTCTGTTCTTCATTTTATTGTTAAGTGTACATTCGTCAAGCAAACCTGTCAGCTCACTATCACGTGTTTGCAGCCATTCCACTGCTGTTTTAGTAAAACTTCCACCTAACACTCCAGAGTTCTCGTGCCTCGCAATTTCCTCCGTTTTCTCTCCATGTCCTGTAACTATATATGTTTATATATATATATATATATATATATATATATATATATATATATATATATATATATATATATATTTCTTTGTTTTTCAGCCTTCCTCTCACTTTCGGTCTGCTTCCCACTCTTTCAGCTTGTCCAATCTCCAGCAAAAAACGACTTTTTTTTTTAACGTTAACCTGTACACGTTTCTCTGTTCCCTTTTTTTCGTGTTCTCAGGCCTTCTTCAACTGCTCTTATATATATATATATATATATATATATATATATATATATATATATATATATTCTCTGAAACTGTGCTGCTGTGCTTACAGCAGGCATCACGCCTTTCTTTCCATTAAATTCTCAGTTACTTCTTTTACACTAGTCAGAACATCATCATCATCTTCCATTACTAATTTCGTTCCATTGTTCCTGTAGCCACCTTTTCATTCTACCCTTTTCATCATCATTCGTTTTTTTTTTTTAATTACAAATATATACATACCATCCTTCACATCATTATCATCATTACACTTCCATCACTTTCCCTCCTTTTGATATTATATTATATATATATATATATATATATATATATATATATTATTATATATTTATTATTATTATATATATTATTATATTTATTATTATTATTTTATTTATTTTATGTAATTACTTAATAATTTTTGTCATATATTATTTTCACAATAAATTTAATCTAATATTTATATTTATTTTATTTATTTAATCCACTTTGATATTATGTCATTTTATACTCATCTATTTTCTATGATAAAATAATTTATTTAATTAAATTTCTCTAAATCTCATGTGTTAAATATAAATTTAATTAATAATATTTTTACATAGCCAGAAGGTGGATAGACTTAATCAATCTATCGATTATCACCCAGATAGCCTCGTGATTTATCCGGGTCCTCTGTAACCCATCACGAAATATTCAGGGTTACTTGTTCCCATTTTCGTATCAATATAGGTAGAGGCTGCAATAACCCTGCAACTTCTTTTGCTCTACCTTAATCTGCTGATATACGAGACACTTTGCTACGACTACAATGTCTCTTTTCATATCTGACCACCAAAACCCTTTTTGTTTCCAGAGATTCTGATATATTAATTAATTCTCAGATGCATTGTATATCCCGAAGAGTGAGTTTCTAACAATAACATTATCTCATCCACTGTGGTCTTGGGGAGCACTTATACTGTCTCTGAACCTCTGCAAGTCATCATCACTCACTGTGAACTCTGTCACTATACCCTTCTGAATCTGCCCCACACTATCGACACAATGCCGATTATCATGCTAAGCCTGATAAATCCGGTCACACAAATCCGATTCTAACCTTAAGCTAGCTGTCACAAAATCACCGTCATCATCAGAAGGGATCACATCACTACTGAGGCTCACAACTGTTCTAGCAGCTCACGCTCCCTAACCATCATATGTAATACCATCCTGAGGCTCTTTCTGCTCATGGCATCAGCCATTACATTAGCCTTTCCTGGGTGGTACAATTCCCACAATGATAATCCTTAGAAGCTCTAACCCTCTTGGTTATCTCATATTCTACTTTTTCTGTGAAAACAGATAGTCGAGGCTTATAGGATCAGTGCAAACCCAAAATTCTTACCATTTTAGTGGTGGCGCCATACTTTTAGTGTAAACGCTACGGCTGCCAACTCTAAATCATGGGTTGGATAGTTTCTCTCACGATCCTTAAACTATCTGGATTCATAAACAACTATCTTCCCATTTTACATCAAGACACAGCTCAATCTTTATTTTGAGGTATCCATACACTCTAAAACCTCTTGAGCCGTTGGTTATGGTGATAATAATTACGGTGGTCAGTTTATTACTTCAATATACCAAAACTCACCGAAGTCATTTTCATACATATCATCCCACTCGTATGCAATTTTTTTCCCAAATGAAATGTGTCAACTGAGCAACCCATTTCGAGAAACTCATAACACCTCATCTGTAAGGCATTTTCCAATTGCTACTCATGCTCTTCCCTGGACTTCGAATACATCAAAATATCATCACTAAAGATGACAACCCATCAGTCCAGGTAAAGTTTAAATACCTCATCGTAGTTGAGTTCCACTCAATATTTCAATCACCCATATCCTTGACTTATGTACGCATAAACGTATAATGTCCTTTTGAAATCGCTTCCGTTCAAGACACTAACCCACGTCATTTCCTTTTTCTTATGTTAACAGCTTTTATAAAATTTTAATTTTTTTAACCTTCATGATTAATCGAATTTTACCAGTAAAGGTACCCAATTTTAAATGTATATATTACAACTGTCGATTTCAATTTATAGGTTGTGTGCGCTTCTAGATGCTGTCAAGCCTTCAGGCGGGAAGGTATTTTGAAATACCTTTATTAACCCTCAGACTTGACCATATAGACTGGGTATGAATATATCCACCCCTTATACTTGGTCGCAATCCATAGTCACTACATATCGCTTAATCCAAATTACTTTACATATGAAAGATATCCTTACTTTGCATACGCCTCTTATTCCAATATATCACGTATGCAGGATCTATCACATCTCAAAACTTATCTCCTTTCATTACGCGTCAAACTTACAATACACTTTTCAGTGATGTTTTCACCCCTATTTTCAACTAACAATCTCTATACCCATATTCAGTTAGTGAAAATCAGCTAACCATCATCATCTTGTCTAAGGGTACAGGCTTCACATCTTTCACTCGCTTATAAGCAACTGAAGGCGGTATGAATAAATGCATGGCACCAGGATTACTTAAAATAATTACTTCATTATTCACAACCAATGTGGTATCTTCTACCACATCTGATGAAACATCAGTAGTGTCCTGGTCCAAGGCATACACTCGCCCTAGTCCAACATCTTATTTTCGTCATATCTACCACACATCCTACACTGTTCCACTGCTACACTGTTACACTGTTACGGAGCAGGTCGGGGTCCTCCAATCACAATACCCCTCAAAAGTATTGGAACTGAATACACTGGGGTTACCAACATCTTACCCCGTGAGTCATCAACTCTAAGCTTTTACCAAACTATCTTTTTCTCGTTCTAACATCTCTGTCATTCTTTATTCTCTTTTTGTCTCTATTTTTGCCCTTATTACCTTTCTCAATCTCAAAGGCGTGCAACTCATGATCTTATTCATACAACTGTAGTGTGCGCACTGCCTCGGTATAGGTAGTGATATCTAACGGGCTAATCAGGCTAATCAGACTCTAATTAACGATCTGAGCCCTTCCATGAACTTTCAGACATTTTGACTCTCACTGTTCTAGTGTCGGAGTCATATCTACCCAGGAATATAAACTGAGTTTCATACTCGTTAATCAACCAGTTCCTCTGGGTCAGAGTAAAGAATGTTATTTGTAATTTCTTTTAAACAGTGTCCGGGATATTCTGTCACCGGAATACATCTAGAATTATTTTCCATGTCCATTATGGATGTTTAACTCTTAAGATGGGTCGAGCGGACTTCTACTAATGCTCCGACTCGCCCTCAAATATCATACATACTATGAGCAATTAGCTCGTAAAATGTTCTCCACACTCCGCACCAACCTCGCGAAGCGTGTCTCAATACTGTCTGATCTTTCTGTTAGATTCTGCCCGATCTCTCTATCGGACTCTATGGGGCATGCTCAACATCAGCCTCCACTTTAATCTCATCTCGAGTCTCATGTGGTGAGTCAGTACGACTCTCAAGCCTGCCTCTATGGCCTCGAGCTCGTGTACTCACCCCTCTACCAGAGCGGCTAACAGTTAAGAGTCTATTCTTGCATTCAAAACCAAAGTCTTAGCTGTACTTTCATCTCGATATACGTAATTATACTTAAACAATGCACAGTACATGGGGATGTAAACTTCCTTAACCACTAACACCGACTCATATCCGGCCAACTCAGCTCTGATACCATTAAACCTGTCACGACCCAAATTACCTAAAAATCAGAGTAAATTTTTTGCTTTTTCATTTATTATTTAATTTTTACCTTTCTCTCATCGTGACCATCCTACAAACAGTTGGGCTATGATTCGGTGTTAGTCACCTCTCACCTATTTACCATTCCATTTCCATAATCACATTCACATATCAAAGTTTACTATCTTTTAACTTTAATTTAATACATACACAATGGTATTTACATAATCTTACATCCCCGACATCATATCCATTTACAGTACTGTGCATTACGTATTTAGATACAAAATTGTACAAATGTGTATACCTGTCTCTCGTTAGGAAGCAGCAGATACCAAGAATGCAAGTCCTTAGTCGCTCACTAACTATTGCGAGTGCTCTGAAAAGATGAGAAAATAAGGGGGTGAGCAAACCACACGCTCAGTAAGGCAATTATGCAAGTGGGTAGATAGCTCCACTATCTACATGCTCATAATGCCATGCCCTTAAAATCCATTTCTTTTCATTAAAATCTCAAGCATAAAACCATGCATATATCATGACATAGTTTATCCAAAACTATTTGTGCATCTAGAAAGCATGTAATTCATGCTTCAATAGCATTTTATGTGACATCCTTAAATCATAATTGGCATGAAGTAAAACAAGATCATGCATTCTTTCATGTCATGTAAGACAAATCATGAATTTGAAATGAAAGCATGGAAAACACCATCATGCTACTGCATTCAAATCATTTCATTAAAACTGCAGTATAAACTAACCCTTCCGGGTCAATCATCTCATAAAACAATTAATTAAAATTTATTATAAAACTTCGGTTATAAAATCACCCTTCTTTCAGGGTCACATATCATAAAATCCTCTAAAACATATATGAGCATAGTAGAAAATCTTAAAATCGGGGGTCTGACCCCTCCCTCGGGTCTACCCTGGTCTATCGACCAATAGTTATATCATGTGAGACACGCAGGTGATTATCAGTAACAACATAGGACTATGACCATAACCTCGTGATCCCTGGCAACACGGTACCTAGTGTGCAGGGTATCACACATGAAACGGGAGGTGGGTCGTCCTACCCGCCAGAACAGCATAACACCAGGATTGCGAGGGCAAGGCTTGCTGCCTCGTGGCTAATGCCACTCCACTCCAACAATCCCCACGTACAGCGTACTCTGCATGATATACATGGTACAACGTACTCCGTGAACCCAAGCTCAATCAGGGGTGCCTGCAATAGGTCTTAGCCACCCATATCATCTCTGACTCAGTATGCACGTGTGAGCATATCATCTCACTATGACACACAGTCTACAGGAGGCTCCAACACGGTTATATGCATGTAATATAAATCCCTGTGCGAGAGAAGTATTAGCACAGCTCCATGCATATTCATGATATCAGAAAATCTCGTGCGAGCGAAGCTCTAGCACGATTTCATATAAATCAATGAAATCTGCATACGAGCAGCGCTCCAGTACGACTTAAAATAACTATAAATTCAAGTAAAATCTACGTACGAGCAATGCTCTAGTACGGATTTGTATAAAAACTCAGTGAAAACCTCGTACGAGAAAATCTCCAGTACGACTTTAAAATGAGTTATAAAACCATATAAAACTTCGTGCGAACAAGCTCCAGCATGAATAAATGCTCAAGTAAATCAAATCTCATGCGAGTTACATTCTAGCACGACTTTATACATAATTAAATCAAATCTCATGCGAGTTACACTCCAGCACGGCTTTTATGCAATATAATATCAAAACAGGATGCGAGCTAAGCTCCAGCACCTTTTTATGCATATCAGGTCAAAACAGTTCAAAATCGTCAAAACAATCAAAACAGAGTGCGAGCTAGGCTCCAGCAGCTCTCATGCATATGAAATCATAAAATCAGTGCGAGCAACCGCTCTAGCACATTTCATGCATATGATGTCACACAAATCGATGCGAGCAATTGCTCAAGCACATTTATGCACATTCACAAACGCAGATATTGTGCGAACTACGTGTCGGCACTATTTGTTTCCATATAAACTTGATAGTTGGCATATTTTCCAAAGAAATTTCCATTTAAATATAAATAACACTTACGTAGTGTTATCATGTGAAATTCATGCAATTACTGGCCAATCTACCGATTTGCTTTGATTAAAACCAATAAAATTCCTTAATACGGAAAATTCCTTAAATCATGCATTTCATGCATGTCATGCTTTCACCATTCTTAGGTGAACTTTCCTCAATAGGGGTAAAACAGTCTTTTCACCTATTTCGATCCTTAAAATCATTTAAACCATTTTTAGAACCTCTGTACAATATCAATGTATACATACATATTCAGTGTATACAAAAACTATTAAAATACACGTAGCTACCTCTAGCTACTCACACAATTCCCTTACCTCATTTTCTGTACAATCTGACCTTTACCACTGATGTCTCGTCACGCAGTCCAATTTGCTCCAAATCTAATCTCTGAAACTGCGGATAAATGTTAATCAGGTCAAATACATTTCAATTAATTGTATTTCATATTTTTCTGGGCTTAATTTAAATCATTGGACCCGTTCACCCATATTGGGCCCGATTGCACCATAATGGGCCTTAATCGGCATTAAGCCTGTTTTCTCACTTACTATTCACATTATCGAGGCCTATTGGGCTCACCGGGACCATCAGTAATTATTGAGCCTCATTCTAAACTCTCGAATAGCTTAATTTAGTATTTATGACAATTTATCCAATTTTCAAAAATTTAATTCATTTATTCGAAAATTAAATCCGTAATTCATCAAAACGCATAACGATATAAATTGTCGTAAATAAAGGTTACTTACCCGTGATTCCATGATAGTACGTAAATCGAGGTTGACTCGAGTCCTCGTTCTACGTCAATTGTCGAGCTACACATTTAAATATTTTTTCGAGAAAATTTTCAGTCGGATATTAATCAAATTCAATATTTCGAAATTTAAATCGGTCAATTCGACCACTTACCGACTTACCTGTAGCTCGATTGCACCACAGGAATTTTTTCCAAATTTTCCTCTTTTTCTTTTTCCCTTTTTCTTCTTTTTTTCCTTCTCTTTTTAGCTGAATTGGTCCGGTCTGATTCAACCCAGTTCAGCGCCAGTTCAGGCAACATTTGGTCCTTTCGACGCCGTCCGGTCGGTTCCCGACGTGATTCCAGCACCAATCGGAGCGCCACGGCCTGGGCTTCCATAATCGACCATCGGGTTGGACCAAATCGACGCCGATGGCCGTCGATTCCCTTTCTCTCCCGCGGCATTTCCTTCCGTCGATCTGTCTATTCCAACCACCTCACGGCGCATCGCAGCCACTGACGGGTTGCGCGGGTGTCGGGCCTGCTTCGTCGGCCCTCGCCTGGGGTCCCTAGTCGCCGGTGGCCGTCGGCTGGAGGGATTTGGTTCCCTCGGTTTCGACTGCTTCGTTGTTCACCTGTTTTCATTTCAGAAAATCGCATTTCGCGATTTTTCTGTTTATTATTATTATTATTATTATTATTATTATTATTATTATTATTATTATTTATTATAATTTATTTTTAATAATATTTTATTCATTAAAATATTATTAAGAATCTAAAATATCCCAAAAAAATTCATATTAAATTCATTTAATCCGTAAATGAATTTATCAGTTCGATTTTACCTTTCCGGTATATTTTTCGATTATTTTCGGGATTATTTTTCGAGGCAAAAATTTCTGTTTATTCCAATAAATTCATATCTTGATCAATTTAACCCGAAATTTAATTATTTCTTCGTTATTGATCAAGATTTCTCAATCCCATATTTTTAATTAAATTTTCTTGTTGAATTTATACCGACTTTCGATCTTTTGACTGTTTTGCCCTTGCACATTTTCGAGAATTCCATTTCAGTCTTTTTGCATTTTTAAATGCACTTGAAAATTTCTATTCATTCCCTTTTTGTTCTTACGATAAAATCGAGTCTTATAACTTCGCCTCAAGGGGGATGGGTCAGTCCTACCCTCTGGCTCATCTCAATCAACCTCATCTCCTCATATACTCACGGTATAAAGTACGTCATGTGTCATCTACGCGATACTCGTACTCACGTGCACCCAGCACAGTACATAGTATACCAACGGCAACTACACAGTATTACGTACGACCATGGACCTAAGTCCATACTCCAACTCCAATGGACTTTTCATCCTGGGTATCATATACCAGACGAGCAAGCAATGTGACACACAGTCATCGCAAGGCTCCAGCATGATACGATTTATCGTTAAGGCCCAGCCTATTTAAAGGCTGTCGGCTGGCATCCCCTTGGGTAGCAAACCCCCATGTTTACCTCAACTCAGTAAAAATTGGTGCGAGCAAAGCTCCAGCACTTTCTCAAAACCATCGTGTAAGTTAAACTCCAGCACGACACATCAAAAGCATAGAATCATGTGCGAGCTAACACTCCAGCACATAGTCAAGTCATTAAAACGGCTGTGAGCTAGAGCTCCAACACCAAATCTCATCTCAAATATGATAGGCGGCTATTTTCTCTTTTTAAAACTCAAAACATGTTTATGTATGCAACATGTCTCTTCATGCTAAAACATATAAAATTCGCCAACCTATTATCATCATTTCTCAATCACCAATATCAATACAAAATTGAGAAAAACATTGAAAACATGCATATCATGCTATTTCCTTACCTTATCGCATTTCTCAATACATATATATCATAATACATTTAATGCTTCCATATCATTTCATAGAATCGTAGTATCGTACTAATTCTAGTATTATATCTACGAAATTTCTGTAAAATACGCACGAACATCCCTATAACTAACACACAATCCCTTACCTCGATTTACATGAGTGCGACTCTCCTCATTTATGGTTCTCGCATTCTTATCTCGACTTGCTATGGTGTATCGTCGAAAACTGCAATTCATCCATCAAGTACTTGAGTTAACGTTTCTAGCTCTTGTTCAACTAAGCATTTATCCAATGCCTTAAATATACATTTTACCCCTTGTGGTAAATCTCACAATTTATTCCAATATCAGCACATCCAAATCATACCCACAACACAATCATCCTCTTAAGATAACTCATTCATCATTAATACTTCTACATTTCACTTTCTCACACTAGACCATTTCTAGGTTATGGTAGATTCTTTACTTTCTAGGTAGTTTCTATCATTTCTATGCATACTAATCATTTCCCACATCAATATCCAAACAAATATACTTGGGTATTTGCATTAGAAACTCAGCTAGCTTGATTTCCTCCTTGTTCCAATAGCAATGCACCTTGTTGCTTAAATCGAACAAATGGGGAAAATGCCTCCCAACTATGTTGTTCTTTTTGATGTGAACAACTTTGTCTCTAATAGCTTTCTCTCAAATCTTACTGAAAATGGTTGGATTTAGGAGTGAGAAAGCTAGGTTTTTGAGTTGAAATGGCAAGGGTGAAGTGTTTTTCCGAAATCTATTGATTCATTGCTCCTATTTATAGAATTGGCTTGATGAGATCGATCTGATCTAGGAGGACGCCCCGAAAATGCGGAAAATAGGGCTAATTTAAAACTTTTTTACTCATTAACTCACAGTTAAAGGTGCATTCCTGTGCAGTGTCATACATCATCATAATTATCGCTCCCCAGGATCTCATCATGATATAATAAATATTGTATTATACCCATTACTCGATTACAAGTTAATTAATCCTAATACATCCCATATAATGTTATACATCGAGTGTCTGCAATTACAATAATAGTCTGGGTACATGAAAAGATAAATATACCTAAAAGTATAAAATATATAGCCTGGAGCTCGAATCCTCCACTAGCCACTACTCCGTACGTCGCAGGGAAGTCCTTATTCACTTGAAGAACTCTGGGGGGGAAAGAAAAACAGGGTGAGCTTCTAAATCGCTCAGTAAAGGGGGTAAGGAACTCATTTCATAAACCAAAATGCACATCACAAAAGGTTTATTTGTATGTGAAACTCATTTGAAAACCATAGCATGAAAGTACTCAAAACGACACTCTCATGTGTCAAGTCATGTGAAAACATGAAGTAAAAAGGCTCACTCTAGAGCATTAACAAAGCATGTGAAAATAACGCGTTAAAACGCTTTCTCAAATAACGTGATAAAATCACAGTAAATATAATGCACATGGCACAGCCACTAAACACGCGTGGCAAGGCCACTGATTTAATTTCTCACGTGGCATAGCCACAAAACACACCTGGCAAAGCCACTGATTTAATTTCTCACGTGGCATAGCCACAAAACACACGTGGCAAAGCCACTGATTTAATTTCTCGCGTGGCATAGCCACAGAATAAGGTTTCTCAACGTGGCACTGCCACCAATGGGGTATAACGTGGCACAGCCACCAATGGGGTTTCTCAACGTGGCACAGCCACCAAGGGGGTATAACGTGGCACAGCCACCAATGGGGTTTCTCAACGTGGCACAGCCACCAAGGGGGTATAACGTGGCACAGCCACCAATGGGGTTTCTCAACGTGGCACAGCCACCAATGGGGTATAACGTGGCACAGCCACCAATGGGGTATAACGTGGCACAGCCACAGAATAGGTTATTCTCACGTTACCAGAACGGAGAAGAATTCGGGCTTACATGCTACCAGAGCAATACCCGGTGTGTACTCACAACTACACACCTAAGTCTTATCACATAAGACTGGTTTGCCTTCACGTAAAACTCATAATGGTTTTCTCTCATGAAACTCATTTGAAATCGTTTTGTACTCAACACAAAACGTAATAAAACCGAGTTCCAACCGGCAAAGCACACGCACACATTTCTCAAATCTCAATATTGCCTTAACATAGAACCCAGTTATAAACTCATAAAAACATTGGGTTCCAACCGGCTATAAAAATCGTGTGTAATTATATCTCAACACAAAACACTCAACATGCTTGTTTTATAAACCACAATTCATGCTAAAATAGTTTACAATTCACATACACAAATGGTTTAGATTTTCCCTTACCTCTTTGCACCTCGTATAGTGCAATCGTTTTCCCCGTATCACGTACTAGCCTCGCATTCCACTCTGGAACTCTCGAGCTGTCCAAACGATGTTAAAACATCAATACTCAATATCACATAAACTTCAATTCTCAAAATCGAGCATAATTGCTCATAACTCCTCAAATCTCTTGATTTCTCATAACTCAACCCTAAACTACAACCTCATTCACAATATCTCAATGTCCTACATTCCTCATGCCAATTATCTAGGCTAATTCTCCACATTGTCTATATTTCCATTTATAGCACAATTCTCAAAATTACCCAAAATCGCTAAATATCATATCACTCTAACCACATTGAAATTCATCAATCCTTAATCATTTCTCAACTATTTCAACACAATTACAACCACCAATAACATCAAAATCAGCTCAAATATCAAGATCGAGGTTTAGAAATTACCCAAAGCTTGTGAGACGCACAACTCACGCCTCGATCCGATTCGTCCTTCGATTTCCAAGTATGTTGTTCTTCCTTTGATGAGGAACAACTTTCCTTCTTATCACAACAGCTGATTCGACCGGAAATGGGTGATTTGGGGGAGTGAGAAACTAGGTTTTCGGTGGAAATGGGTTTTGGAAGAGAGAGAAAGTGAAATTGCAGAGAAAACACGAGTTCCTTATATAGACTAGAGGTAGGAGATCGATCTGCCTCTTGATGAGATCGATCTGTGTTTGAAATTTGGGGACGATCTGGACAATTTTATGCATAGGAGATCGATCTGTCGAGGGGTGAGATCGATCTCTTTATGGCTTTATGAGATCGATCTGCTCCTAAGGAGATAGATCTTCTCCCCAAACAGAATCATTTGGAGATCGATCTCTTCCTCATGAGATCGATCCTTTCTCAAACAGATTCATAAGGAGATCGATCTCTTCCATTGGAGATCGATCTGCTCCTCAAATTTCCCCTTCCTCGTCATTTTTAACTCACCAGATCGATCTCTCCTTCTCCCAGATCGATCTGTCCTCATACTTCATGCTCATTTTACACACTTAACACATAAATCTCCAATTATAATTTCCACAATTCACTTAGCTCAATAAATGACACTTCAAATTATTATTACATCAATAAAATATGTCTGAAATTCTCAGATCTCACATCCTCCCCACCTTAAAAGAATTTGGTCCTCCAAATTCAACTCAACTAGTCAAAATAGATGGGGGTATTTCTCCTTCATGAGGCTCTCTAGTTCCCACGTTGCCTCTTCCCTTGAGTGATGTTTCCACAAAACTTTCACTAATGGGATGCTCTTGGTTCTCAGTACCTTCTCCTTTCTATCGAGAATCCGGACGGGTTCTTCAGTGTAGCTCATGTCCTCCTGTATGTCCATCTCATCATACTCTATGACATGAGAAGGGTCCGGGTGGTACTTCCTCAACATAGACACATGAAAAACGTTGTGTATTCCGGACATCTGTAGGGGTAATGCCAATCTGTAGGCTACCTCTCCCACTCTCTCAAGAATCTCGAATGGTCCTATGTATCGAGGACTCAATTTCCCTTTCTTCCCAAATCGCATGATACCCTTACTCGGTGATACTCTCAGAAATACTGCATCACCAACCTCAAACTCAAGTGGCCGTCTACGCACATCCGCGTAGCTTTTCTGTCTACTTTGTGCTGCCCGTAACCTCTCACATATGAATTTCACACTCTGTATGGCTTGCTCAACAAGCTCGGGGGCATTTATCTTTCTGTCACCGACTTCTTCCCAAGCTACAGGAGATCTACACCTCCTACCATATAGAGCCTCAAAGGGTGCCATTCCAATACTCGCATGATAGCTGTTATTGTATGCAAACTCTGCTAGGGGCAGGTGATCATCCCATGATCCCTTAAAATCCATCGTACACGCCCTCAACATATCCTCCAGGGTCTGAATAGTCCTCTCTGACTGACCATCTGTCTGAGGATGATAGGCGGTACTAAAACTCAATCGAGATCCCATGGACTCCTGAAACTGGGTCCAAAATCTGGAAGTAAACCGGGAATCTCTGTCAGAAGTAATACTCACTGGAGCCCCATGTAATCTAGCTATCTCGCTGACATACAGTTCAGCTAAGGCATCCACAGTATCTGTGCTCTTGATGGCAAGGAAGTGTGCACTCTTGGTCAATCTATCCACAATGACCCATATCGAGTCACGACCTCTCCGGGTCCTCGGTAAACCCATAATAAAGTTCATAGTGACATGCTCCCATTTCCATGTAGGTACAGGTAAGGGCTGTAGTAGTCCTCCGGGCTTCCGATGCTCAGCTTTCACTTGCTGGCATACTAAACACCTGGCCACATACTCTGCCACATCTCGCTTCATACCACTCCACCAATACACCTTTCTCAAGTCTCGGTACATCTTAGTACTCCCTGGGTGCATGGTGTATCGCGAGCAGTGGGATTCTCTCAGTATCTATCTCTTCAGGGTGTCATCGTCCGGTACACAAATTCGTCCTCTGAACCTCAACAATCCATCCTCACTGATGGTGAGATCCGACTGCGAACTCTGCTCAGCTTGGCTAACCATGTCTATCAATCTTTGATCACTGCGCTGCCCAGTTCTAATCTGATCCATGATCCTGGGCTCTATCCGCAGGCTAGCCAAAAATCCAGTCTCTACCTCTTTAACTCTGATCCAAAGTTCGGCGAACTGCTCTAACAAATCCCATTCCCTGATCATCATAGCAGATATCATACTCTTCCTGCTCAGGGCATCAGCAACCACATTCGCCTTACCCGGATGATAAAGAATCTCGCAGTCATAATCCTTAAGGAGTTCCATCCATCTCCTTTGTCTCATGTTTAACTCTTTCTGATCAAAGAGATATCTCAAACTCTTGTGATCAGTGAAGATCTGGAATCTTTCCCCATATAAGTAATGTCGCCAGATCTTCAAAGCAAATACCACAGCGCTAACTCCAAATCATGCGTGGGATAATTTCGCTCATGGTCCTTCAGTTGTCGCGATCCATATGCGACCACTCTTCCGTGCTGCATAAGCACACACCCCAATCCTTGGTGAGATGCATCACTATACACCGAGAATCCTCCTGATCCCTCAGGAATAGTTAACACAGGTGCCGCTGTCAATCTCCTCTTTAATTCCTGAAAACTGAGCTCACATTGATCAGTCCATACAAATGGAGTCTCTTTGCGCGTGAGCTTAGTCAAAGGGGCGACAATCCTGGAAAATCCTTCCACAAATCTTCTGTAATACCCTGCCAAACCAAGGAAGCTTCGTACCTCAGTAACTGTTTTCGGTCTCTCCTAACTAAGCACAGCTGCTACTTTACTTGGGTCCACTGATACTCCTTCCTCTGAGACTATATGACCAAGGAAAGCTATCCGATTCAGCCAAAACTCACACTTACTAAGCTTTCCGTACAATTGCTTATCTCGGAGTATCTGAAGTACTAACCATAAATGCTGTGCATGCTCCTCATACGACCGAGAGTACACCAGGATATCATCAATAAAGACTATCACAAACTTATCCAGATAGTCTCTGAACACCTCGTTCATCAATCTCATAAATGCTGCAGGGGCGTTCGTCAATCCAAAGGACATCACCAGAAATTCGTAATGGCCATACCTTGTCCTGAAGGCCGTCTTTGGAATATCTTCTTCCTTGATCCTCAATTAGTGATAGCCCGATCTCAAATCAATCTTAAAAAAGACTGATGCCCCTCTCAGCTGATCAAGTAGATCATCAATCCTGGGTAGTGGGTATTTATTCTTCACCGTGGCTTTATTCAACAGCCGGTAGTCTACGCATAATCTGAGACTACCATCCTTCTTCTTAACAAATAGTACTGGCGCTCCCCACGGTGAAACACTGGGTCTAATAAACCCTTGATCCAATAACTCCTGTAGTTGTCTCTTCAATTCCTCAAGTTCCACTAATGCCATCCTGTAAGGAGGTTTAGAGATCGGCTGAGTATCTGGTACCAAATCAATGGTAAACTCCAGCTCTCTCTCTGGTGGTAAACCTGACAATTCATCTGGGAAAACATCCAGAAATTCACAAACCACAGGTATATCCTCAATTCTCAGATGTTCCCGCTCATCGTCTAAGATGAGTGTCTCATAACCTTCACATGAATAATCATATTTAATATTCTCCAAAATAATATCAAAATTCTCAAATTACTACTAGAATTCCACATATTCATTTTCTCAATATCTCAACCGTACACTGTAAGGTTCAGGTAGGGAGAAAGTTACAATCTTAATGTAGCAGTCTAAACTCACTCGATTGGTCGCCAACCAATCCATCCCCAGAATTACATCAAAACCATGTACATTCAACATGATTAGATCTGCTAACATCACTCTATCTCCCACCTTTATCTCACATCCTCTACAGATTAACTCAGTTCTCTGGGATTCACGCATAGGGGTATTTACATGTAGTATATATTCTAGAGGTTCAAACTTCAAGTTTAATCTACATGCAAAATGCTCAGAAATAAACGAATGCGTGGATCCTGAATCAATCAACACATGAGCCTCATAATTACAGACAGAGAGTGTACCTCTTATAGTTTCTGCCGAAGTGTCTGCGGTCTCCTTATCCAGGGCAAACACTCGTCCCTGTGCCACAGGTTTCTTCCCTTTCTCTGCCGCAGTGGCCCGTCTCCGGGGATCCACTCTTTGAGGCTGTTGTCTAGTGGGCTCCGGAGCATGTGGTATCTGAGGTTGGGGACAGTCCTTCACTCTGTGACCCATGTCACCACATCTAAAACATCCATGGATCGACCCAGTACAACTTCCCTCATGCGATTGGCCACAGTCTCTACAAATCCTCATCTCCGGCCTGACATATCGAGGGGCCTCCTTGATAATAGGATAGGCTCTGGGTCTCTCTAATCTGTCCTTCTGTACCTCAATCCTTCCTCTTCTGAAGGAACCTCTCCGAGCCTCTGTTTGGAAAAGTGCTGGCCTCTTGCCCTTATCTCTATTCACCGCTCTGAGCTCATTCTAGGATTGTACCATCTCAATCCCTCTTTCAATCTCTTGTGCTCGTCTCAGAGCATCTCCAAACTCAGTAATGCATAGCCCTATCAATCTATCTCTGATGACGGGCTTCAACCCATACACAAACTTCTCTGTGCGGAGCTCTTCACTCTTGAAGGTCTCTGGGTCATATCTCAATAGCGCTGTGAATTGGCTCTCATAGTCATCCACAGACATGTCACCCTGTACCAAACTCAAAAACTCAGCCTGTTTCTTTCTCTGGGTAGCTCGTGGTACATATTGGGTCCTAAAGGCTATCTGAAACTCTTCCCAACCAATCACACCATGGTGGGACATCAAAATACCCTAGTTAGTACCCCACCAATCTCGAGCTCTCCCCTTCAGCATATAGGCACTCATACTGACCCTCTCAGCATCGGTGCACCCCAGAATATCAAATATAATTCTTAATTCTGTCAACCACTCCTCAGCCTCCGTAGGATCCTTCTTTCCCCTAAATGCGGGTGGATTCATCTTCAGAAAATCCCTTAGTCGGACCATACTTCTATCCTCAGGCTGGGCGACGGGAGGCACTGGGGGTATGGGAGGTCCTTGTGGTGGTGTAGGGGTAGTATCCGAGGCATTAACTCCAAAGTGTTGCGCGAATAACGCTGCCATCTGCTCAAAACCTTGCCTCACATCGGTCTCAATTCGATTAAATCGAGAGTTAGGACTCTCTGGTTGTGGGACAGGTGACGGAGGGGACTCTGCCTGCCTCCTCGAACGACCTCGTCGTTTACTCATTCTCTATCTCAACTCGTCTCCTGCGCGTACATATCACAATCGATTGAAATCTCAATCCTCAATTTCAGTTCATGACCAGACTATTACAGACACTTGGGATGTATTCTATTCCACTTAACCGACACTGACAGTACTAGACACCCTAAGCTCTGATACCAAGAAAACTCTGTCACGCCCCGAAAATGCGGAAAATATGGCTAATTTAAAACTTTTTTACTCATTAACTCACAGTTAAAGGTGCATTCCTGTGCAGTGTCATACATCATCATAATTATCGCTCCCCAGGATCTCATCATGATATAATAAATATTGTATTATACCCATTACTCGATTACAAGTTAATTAATCCTAATACATCCCATATAATGCTATACATCGAGTGTCTGCAATTACAATAATAGTCTGGGTACATGAAAAGATAAATATACCTCAAAGTACAAAATATATAGCCTGGAGCTCGAATCTTCCACTAGCCACTACTCCGTACGTCGCAGGGAAGTCCTTATTCACTTGAAGAACTCTGGGGGGGAAAGAAAAACAGGGTGAGCTTCTAAATCGCTCAGTAAAGGGGGTAAGGAACTCATTTCATAAACCAAAATGCACATCACAAAAGGTTTATTTGTATATGAAACTCATTTGAAAACCATAGCATAAAAGTACTCAAAACGACACTCTCATGTGTCAAGTCATGTGAAAACATGAAGTAAAAAGGCTCACTCTAGAGCATTAACAAAGCATGTGAAAATAACGCGTTAAAACGCTTTCTCAAATAACGTGATAAAATCACAGTAAATATAATGCACGTGGCACAGCCACTAAACACGCGTGGCAAGGCCACTGATTTAATTTCTCACGTGGCATAGCCACAAAACACACGTGGCAAAGCCACTGATTTAATTTCTCACGTGGCATAGCCACAAAACACACGTGGCAAAGCCACTGATTTAATTTCTCCCGTGGCATAGCCACAGAATAAGGTTTCTCAACGTGGCACTGCCACCAATGGGGTATAACGTGGCACAGCCACCAATGGGGTTTCTCAATGTGGCACAGCCACCAAGGGGGTATAACGTGGCACAGCCACCAATGGGGTTTCTCAACGTGGCACAGCCACCAAGGGGGTATAACGTGGCACAGCCACCAAAGGGTTTTTTAAAGTGGCACAGCCACCAATGGGGTATAACGTGGCACAGCCACAGAATAGGTTATTCTCACGTTACCAGAACGGAGAAGAATTCGGGCTTACATGCTACCAGAGCAATGCCCGGTGTGTACTCACAACTACACACCTAAGTCTTATCACATAAGACTGGTTTGCCTTCACGTAGAACTCATAATGGTTTTCTCTCATGAAACTCATTTGAAATCGTTTTGTACTCAACACAAAACGTAATAAAACCGAGTTCCAACCGGCAAAGCACACGCACACATTTCTCAAATCTCAATATTGCCTTAACGTAGAACCCAGTTATAAACTCATAAAAACATTGGGTTCCAACCGACTATAAAAATCGTGTGCAATTATATCTCAACACAAAACACTCAACATGCTTGTTTTATAAACCACAATTCATGCTAAAATAGTTTACAATTCACATACACAAATGGTTTAGATTTTCCCTTACCTCTTTGCACCTCGTATAGTGCAATCGTTTCCCCCGTATCACGGACTAGCCTCGCATTCCACTCTGGAACTCCCGAGCTGTCCAAACGATGTTAAAACATCAATACTCAATATCACATAAACCTCAATTCTCAAAATCGAGCATAATTGCTCATAACTCCTCAAATCTCTTGATTTCTCGTAACTCAACCCTAAACTACAACCTCATTCACAATATCTCAATGTCCTACATTCCTCATGCCAATTATCTAGGCTAATTCTCCACATTGTCTATATTTCCATTTATAGCACAATTCTCAAAATTACCCAAAATCGCTAAATATCATATCACTCTAACCACATTGAAATTCATCAATCCCTAATCATTTCTCAACTATTTCAACACAATTACAACCACCAATAACATCAAAATCAGCTCAAATATCAAGATCGAGGTTTAGAAATTACCCAAAGCTTGTGAGACGTACAACTCACGCCTCGATCCGATTCGTCCTTCGATTTCCAAGTATGTTGTTCTCCCTTTGATGAGGAACAACTTTCCTTCTTACCACAACAGCTGATTCGGCCGAAAATGGGTGATTTGGGGGAGTGAGAAACTAGGTTTTCGGTGGAAATGGGTTTTGGAAGAGAGAGAAAGTGAAATTGCAGAGAAAACACGAGTTCCTTATATAGACTGGAGGTAGGAGATCGATCTGCCTCTTGATGAGATCGATCTGTGTTTGAAATTTGGGGACGATCTGGGCAATTTTATGCATAGGAGATCGATCTGTCGAGGGGTGAGATTGATCTCTTTATGGCTTTATGAGATCGATCTGCTCCTAAGGAGATCGATCTTCTCCCCAAACAGAATCATTTGGAGATCGATCTCTTCCTCATGAGATCGATCCTTTCTCAAACAGATTCATAAGGAGATCGATCTCTTCCATTGGAGATCAATCTGCTCCTCAAATTTCCCCTTCCTCGTCATTTTTAACTCACCAGATCGATCTCTCCTTCTCCCAGATCGATCTGTCCTCATACTTCATGCTCATTTTACACACTTAACACATAAATCTCCAATTATAATTTCCACAATTCACTTAGCTCAATAAATTACACTTCAAATTATTATTACATCAATAAAATATGTCTGAAATTCTCAGATCTCACATCCTCCCCACCTTAACAGAATTTGGTCCTCCAAATTCAACTCAACTAGTCAAAATAGATGGGGGTATTTCTCCTTCATGAGGCTCTCTAGTTCCCACGTTGCCTCTTCCCTTGAGTGATGTTTCCACAAAACTTTCACTAATGGGATGCTCTTGGTTCTCAGTACCTTCTCCTTTCTATCGAGAATCCGGACGGGTTCCTCAGTGTAGCTCATGTCCTCCTGTATGTCCATCTGCACTCTTTTTATTTATAGTATGTAATATATAAGTATTAATAAATATATTACAACATACTTATTAATACTTATATATTACAACATACTTGGTTCTCAGTACGGCTTTTTATGAGTAATAAATCAGTAAAATTTAGTGCGAGTTAGACTCTAGCACTCTTTTTTACTCGTGTAAATATGATAGGTGGCTTAATCTTGATAAAAACATCTTTTAAAATCGTAACCGGTACAAACCGGTACCCTTTCGTATAATTCATGAAATCAATAGCCAACCTATGTGTATATTTACTTAAATCAAAGCAATACATTCATATAAAACATTAAAACATGAAATCATGCAATTTATCTGCCTTACTACCCTTTTTGTAAATTTTACTCCCAGGGCAATATCGTCTTTTCTTTATTCACCTATGCCCCGATTTTTCACAAAAATTATTATTTCGTTTCTAGATACTTAAAGAAATTCTAGGCCCTGTAAATCCCCTAAAAAATACGTATAAAAATCTCTATGCACCTATAAAATTCCCTTACCTCAATTCACGCGTAAACTTATCTCGTCTCGATAATATCCAATCTCTCAATCCAACTGCGCGTCAACCAAGTCTACGAAACTGCATATAACCACATATTTTAGGTTAATTCACTTATTTTTATTAGTATATCACATTTACTGATCGAATCTAACGTACTGGGTCCGTTTTACTTTATTGGGCCCAATTGCACCTTAATGGGCCTCGACCCATTTTTAGCTTATTTCTACTTGTTAAATCCCTTCTTCGGGTTTACTGGGCTCATTCAGCTTACCAATAATCATCGGGCTTCGTTCCAAACTCATTGGATAGCCCGTATACTATTTACGGTATTTACGTTATAATTCCGATTAATATGCCTTTTTATACAGAATTAATCCGTAAATTTCGTAAAATAATCGAAACTCTGTATTAAAGGACTCATATTATCATAATTAAAATAGACTTACCCAATATGATGCGGGGTACGAAAATCGAAGCTCAATCGGCTCTCGTTCAGGCTTTGTCGTAAAACTGCACAATTATATATTTAATCGATCTCGGGTTACTTTCCGATTAAATATAATTTAAATAAATTTCTCGAAAATTAAATCGGTCACTTTTACCTCTTACCGACTTACCCAAAGTCCGATGTATCCCCGAAAATTCTTCCCCTTTTTCTTTTTTCTCTTTTTCTCCTTTTTTTCCTCTCTTTCTTGGCTGAACCGGTTCGATCCGGTTCAACCCGATTTAGACCGATCCGATTCAGCTCGGTTCACTCTGGTTCAGCAGGTTCAAGGCCTCGCCGGTCGGTTCTCCACCGGCTTCCGCCACCAGCAGCTTCGCAAGGTCGTCCGCAACTCGGATCTGGTTTCGATTTCGTCCGAGGTCACCGAAAAGTGGCCGGTCCGGTGTGTTCTCCCTTCGCCGTCGGTGCTCTTCCTCTTTTCCGCTGTTTTCGGCACCGTTGGTCAATTTCGGCGGCTGTGGCCACCACCAATCTGCTCGTCTTAGCCTCGGGGACGTTCGACGGTGGTCGGGTTGTCCAGATCGGCACTGATGGCCGCCGTTTCCTTTTTCTCCCTCACGGTTTCGTTTTTCTCCCTTTCTCACGCCGTTCGCCGCGGTTCACCGCTTCGTTGGTGCCAGTGGCTCGGCTGGGCTGCCGCTGATGGCCACCTCGAGTCCGGACTTGCCGTCGGTCTCCTCCAACGGTGCCGCAGAAGTCGGGCTCGGCTTTCGTTTTCCAAATCGCGATTTCGCGATTTTTCCTTCATTTGTTTTTCAGTTTTCTTTGAATTAATTTATTATTTAATTTTATTAATATTTTAATCATTATTTTATTCTAAAAATCCCAAAAATATCTAAAAAAATTATATTTTATTCTAATTAATTAATTTAATATATTTAATCTATTTTTCCACTTTTTCGGTATATTTTCTCCGTATTTTCGGGATATTGTCCCGAGCGAAAATTTTGATTAATTTCAGTAAATTTATATCTTGATTAATTTAATCCGAAATTTAATTATTTCTTCGTTATTGATCAAGACTCTCAAATCCATTATTTTTAATTAAATTTTCTTGTCGAATTTATTTCGGCTTTCGATCTTTTGCCCGTTTTACCCTTGCACGTGTTCGAGAATTTCATTTCAGTCCTTTTGCATTTTTAATTTCGTGTTTTGAATCCTTATCTCTAGTCCGAATCCCGTTAGTTTAATTTGGGACCATTTCAATCCTTCCTTTCATAAACATACTCATTTCGTGTTTTAACTAAATTCGGGTCTTACATAATCTCCCCCACTTAAGAAATTTGATCCTCCAAATTAGAACCAAGTTAGTCTGTAAATCACTCCGGATATTTCACACATATCATACTCTTTAACTCTTATGTGACTTTTTCGGAGTGTACTACTACTAAATGACTTTAATTAGGGAGATCGTCTTAAATCTCAACACTTTCTCCTTCCTGTTTTAATACCCGAATCAAGTTTTTAACATATGTTATACTTTCATTGAGCTAAGCTGTTGGAGCTCATATCCAATCACATATGCTAGATCTGGATAGTATTTCTGAAGCATAATAAGATAGGACACATTGTGGATGCCTGCTTATTCAGGTGGTAATGCCAACTTACAAGCCTTGTCTCCCACTTTGTCCAATCTCTTTTCGAATCTCGTTACGTCCTTATGCTATGTCCTAAGGGCATGTAACTTCCAACAATACTAATTCACCCTCGGTGAATTCCAATGATTTCTGTCTCTTGTCAACATAACTTTTCTATCTGCTCTGAGGTGTTCTTAATCCTTCACAATTAACTGAACATCCTCAGAGGTTTATCTTACCAATTCGGGAACAATTTTCTATCTGTCACCCACTTCTTCTTATCCAAATAGGGAAACAACCCCTACGGCCCTACTATGCCTCATCTGAAGTCATCCCGATACTCAAGTGACAACTGTCATTATTGGCGAATTTGATTAGTAACAAATAATCATCCCAGGAGCTTATCAGATAAATGGCACACACTCTCATCATATCCTCCAGAACCTGTACAGCCCTCTTTGACTGACCATCTGTCTGAGGATGGAAAGCTGTGCTAACACTCAGTCGGGTACCCATAGCTTCCTGAAAAATATTCTCAGAAGTGAGAAGTAAAGCAGGAATCCCTATATGATACAATGCTCACTGGAAAAATATTTGGTGTTCCACAATTTTTCCATACACATAAATCCGCCTACACACTCAGAGTATCTGGGGATTTCCTAACCAGAAGGTGGGTAGACTTAGTCATCTATCGACTATCACCCAGATAGCCATATTATTCATCCGGGTCCTCTGTAACCTATCACAAAATTCATGGTAACTTTTCCCATTTTCGTGTCGATATAGGTAAAAACTGCAATAACGCTGCAACTTCTTTTTTTTCTACCTTACTCTGCTGACATACGAGATATTTTTTCACAATCTCTACCATTGTCTCTTTTCATATCTGACCACCAATACCCTTTTCTAAGATTTCGATATATTTATTACTTCTCGGATGCACTGTATATCTCGAAGAGTGAGCTTCTGACAATAACTCTATCTCATCACTGTGGTCCTGGGGAGCACTTATACTGTCTCTGAACCTCAGTAAGCCATCATCACTCTCTGTGAACTCTGTCACTGTACCCATTTGAATCTGACCCACACTATCGACACCCTATCGATCATCACGCTAAGCCTGTCAAATTCGGTCACTCAAATCCGGTTCTAATCTCAGGCTAGCTGTCACACAATCATTGTCATCATCAGAGGGGATCACATCACTACTGAGGCTTACAACTGCTCTAGCAGGTCACGCTCCCTGACCATCATATGTAATACCATCTTGAGGCTCTTTCTGTTCAAGGCATTAGCCATTACATTAGCCTTTCCTGGGTGGTACAATTTCCATAATCATAATCCCTCAGAAGCTCTAACCCTCTTTGTTCTCATATCCGATTCTTTCTGTGAAAACAGTTGCTCAGGGCTTTTATGATCAGTGAATACCTAAAATTTCTCACCGTATACATAGTAGTGTCATATACTCAATACAACCACTATCGCTGTCAACTTTAAATCATGGGCCGGATAATCCTTTCATGATCCTGAACTGTCTGGATCCATACGTGACTATCATCTCATTTTGCTTCAACACACAGCCCATTCATTATTTTAAGGTATCCATAGACTCATGATAAACTTCTTAATCTATTGGGTATGGTGAGAATAAATGGGGTGGTCAGTTTACTACTTCAGTACACCAAAACTCCTGTCATGTCTATCATCCCATTCAAATACAACTTTTTCTAAGTTAAACGTGTCAATGAAGTAGTCCATTTCGAGAACTCTCAACAAATCATCTGTAAAAACAATTTTCAATTGTTACTTATAATTTTCCTTGGACTGTAAATACACCCAAAATATCATCAATATGGATGATAACAAATCGGTCCAGGTAAAGTTTAAATACCTCATTGTAATTGTGTTTCATAATTTTCCATTCACAAATCTGCCTACACATTCAGAGTATCTGGGGATTTTCTAACCAGAAGGTGGGTAGACTTAGTCAATCTATCGACTATCACCCAGATAGCCTTATGATTCATCCGGGTCCTCTGTAACCCATTACGAAATTCATGGTAACTTGTTCCCATTTTCGTGTCAATATAGGTAGAAACTGCAATAACCTTGCAATTTCTTTTGCTCTACCTTAGCGGCTATCAGTTATAAAAACTATATTCTTGCATTCGAAACTAAATTCTTAGCTGCAATTTCATCTTGATATACACAATTGTATCTAAACAATGCACAGTACATGGGGATGTAGATTTACTTAACCACTAAAACTGACTCATATCAGGCCAACTCAGCTCTGATACCACCTTTTGTCACGACCCAAATTACCTAAAATCAAAAGGGAAACAACCCTTACGGCTATACAATTATGTAAGACCCGAATTTAGTTAAAACACGAAATGAGTATGTTTATGAAAGGAAGGATTGAAATGGTCTCAAATTAAACTAACAGGATTCGGACTAGAGATAAGGATTCAAAACACGAAATTAAAAATGCAAAAGGACTGAAATGAAATTCTCGAACACGTGCAAGGGTAAAACGGGCAAAAGATTGAAAGCCGGAATAAATTCGACAAGAAAATTTAATTAAAAATAATGGATTTGAGAGTCTTGATCAATAACGAAGAAATAATTAAATTTCGGGTTAAATTGATCAAGATATAAATTTATTGAAATTAATCGAAATTTTTGCTCGGGACAATATCCCGAAAATACGGAGAAAATATACCGAAAAAGTGGAAAAATATATTAAATTAATTAAATTAATTAATTAGAATAAAATATAATTTTTTTAGATATTTTTGGGATTTTTAGAATAAAATAATGATCAAAATATTAATAAAATTAAATAATAAATTAAATTAAATTAATTCAAAAAAAACTGAAAAAAAATGAAGGAAAAATCGCGAAATCGCGATTTGGAAAACGGAAGCCGAGCCTGACTTCTGCGGCACCGTTGGAGGAGACCGACAGCAAGTCCAGACCCGAGGCGGCCATCAGCAGCAGCCCAGCTGAGCCACCGACACCAACAAAGCGGTGAACGGCGGCAAACGGCGTGAGAAAGGGAGAAATACGAAACCGTGAGGGAGAAAAAGGAAACGGCGGCCACCGGCACCGATCTGGACAACCCGACCACCGTCGAACGTCCCCAAGGCCAAGACGAGCAGATTGGTGGTGGCCACAGCCTCCGAAACCGATGAACGGCGCCGAAAACAACGAAAAAAAGGAAGAGCACCGACGGCGAAGGGAGAACACACCGGACTGACCACTTTCCGGTGACCTCGAACGAAACCGAGACCAGATCCGAGCTGCGGACGACCTCGCGGAGCTGCTGGCGACGGAAGCCGATGGAGAATCGGCTAGCGAGGCCTTGAACCGGCTAAACCGGAGTGAACCGGGTTGAACCGGACCAGTCTAAACCGGGTTGAACCAGACCGAACCGGTTCAGCCGAGAAAGAGAGGAAAAAAAGGAGAAAAAGGAAAAAGGGGAAGAATTTTCGGGGATACACCGGACTTCGGGTAAGTCGGTAAGAGGTCAAAAGTGACCAATTTGATTTTCGAGAAATTTATTTAAATTATATTTAATCGGAAAGTAACCTGGGACCGATTAAATATATAATTGTGTAGTTTACGACAAAGCCCGAACGAGAGCCGATTGAGCTCCGATTTTTGTACCCCGCATCATATTGGGTAAGTATTTTTAATTACGATAATATGAGTCCTTTAATACAGAGTTTCGATTATTTTACGAAATTTACGGATTAATTCTATATAAAAAGGCATATTGATCGAAATTGTAACGTAATTACCGTAAATAGTATACGGGCTATCCAATGAGTTTGGAATGAAGCCCGATGATTATTGGTAAGCTGAATGAGCCCAGTAAACTCGAAGAAGGGATTTAATAAGTAGAAACAAGCTGAAAATGGGTCGAGGCCCATTAAGGTGCAATTGAGCCCAATAAAGTAAAACGGGCCCAATACGTTAAATTCGATCAGTAAATGTGATATACTGATAAAAATAAGTGAATTAACCCAAAATATGTGGTTATATGCAGTTTCGTAGACTTGATTGACGCTCAGTTGGACTGAGAGATCGGATATTATCGAGACGAGATAAGTTTACGCGTGAATCGAGGTAAGAGAATTTTGTAGGTGCATAGAGATTTCTATACGTATTTTTGAGGGGATTTACAGGGCCTAGAATTTCTTTAAGTATCTAGAAACAAAATAATAATTTTTGTGAAAAATTGAGGCATAGGTGAATAAAGAAATGACGATATTGCCCTGGGAGTAAAATTTACAAAAAGGGTAGTAAGGCAGATAAATTGCATGATTTCATGTTTTAATGTTTTATATAAATGTATTGCTTTGATTTAAGTAAATATACACATAGGTTGGCTATTGATTTCATGAATTATACGAAAGGGTACCGGTTTGTACGGGTTACGATTTTAAAAAATGTTTTTATCAAGATTGAGCCACCTATCATATTTACACGAGTAAAAAAGAGTGCTAGAGTCTTACTCGCACTAAATTTTACTGATTTATTACTCATGAAAAGCCGTACTGGAGTATTGCTCGTACAAGAAATTTGTGTGTGCACAAAACCGTGCTGGAGCTTCGCTCGCACGAGATTTTAGATATCATGATATGCATAGCGTGGTGCTAGAGCTTCGCTCGCACTAGACGTGAGTTGACATGCATATAGTCGTGCGGAAGCCTCCTGTAGACTGTGTATCGCAGAGAGTTGATATGCTCGCACGTATACTTTGAGACATAGGTTGGTTATCGACATAGTATTGGGGTGGGTAAGACCTACGGCAGGCACCCCCAGACTATGATATGGGTCCACGGAGTACGATGTACCGTGTATGTCACACGGAGTACGCTGTACCGTGCAGTCATGATGACTCGATGATGTTACTTGATATTCTGGCGGGTAGGATTTGACCCCACCTCCCGTTGCAGTTGTGATGCCCTGCACACCGGGATCTGTGTAGCCTAGGATCACAGGGACATAATATGGCCATAGTCCTTGATATCATACAGTAACCTACATGCCTCACATGATATCATACGGTCTGAATAGACCAGGACAAACCCGAAGGAGGGGTAAGGTCCTGATTTATGTTTTTTTAAATGAGATACGATTTAATGAATCAAGGTATTCCCGAGAGATGGGTTTAGTCTTGATATGGTTGTTTTATGATGCAACAAATAAGTTTTGAACGTGATGAGTTTATGATGAAACAGATAAGTTTTAACGTAATGAGTTTATAATTAAACGAATAAGTTTTAAAGTGATGAGTTTATGATGAAACTAATAAGTTTTAATGTGACGAGCATGAGATGTCATACATGATGATCTTTTCATGTTGGTTTTATATGTCGATTTCATGATTACTCTTATATGATATATACATACATGTGGCATCGTTTTAGTCTTACCTCATGCTCCAATTATAAACGATTTTATATCATGACATTATCAGCACGTAGATAGTGTAGTTATCTACCTACTTACATTATTGCCTCACTGAGCAAGTTTCGCTCACCCTTTCATTTTTCACCCCACAGGGTACATTCAGTAGAAGAGAGCGACAGTAGTCTTGCGTTTCAGTTATCCGCTGCTTCCTATCAAGACCAAGTATACGCATTCGTATAATTTTTGTATCTGAACATATAGAGGCACAGTATTGTACACGGATGTAATATTGGGGATGTATTTGGTTAAAATAAATTAATATGTAAATGAAATATGGAAATGGAATGGTAAATAGGTGAGAGGTGACTAACACCGAATCATAGCCCAACTGTTTAGTAGTGTAACTGTTCACTACGGGTAAGGAAATGAAAAAAACGAAAAATTTGTAGTGATTTTAGGTAATTTGGGTCGTGACACATCTTGTATTGCATTACTATACTTATAAGAATTTTTTATACAAAAGAATTTCTTACAACTGGGTATACCTTCGATGCAGAAATATGCTCCGCGAAATCATAACAGTGCGGAATACCTTACTAACAGAAGCGATCCCAGCTACAGAGAGACTCTGTGGAGGAAAGTAAGGGGGTGAGCTCAACATGCTCAGTAAGAAAAACCCCATAGTAGGTAGATAAATACACTACCTAAAAACATATGTCAAATCCGAAATATTTTCGCAGAAGTATGTAGATAATTTGGTAATTTCTCAGATGCCAGAGTCAGAATTCGAAAAACAGATTTAGTATCGGTAAAAGCACAAATACCAAGAACAGATTTTCAGTAACAGAGTATGTATCGGTAATACATTTAACCACTAATGTAAATCCAAAAAGTTCAGAGTTTTTCAGTAGCAAAACAAACAGATTCCCAGATATTTTAGTTCAAGCAGACAAATTCAGAATAAAGTTTTTTAAATAGACGAGACAAGGCATGCATGCTATATCATATATCAGAAATGACTATTGGCCAACGTCGGTGACTCCGGGCAATTCACGGGCCATGTGTACCTGGATGTCAATCGTCGTGGAAGTGGTCAACTACCCAGACGGCTCACAGATCAGAATATCCGAAGACCAGAAATAGAATCAGAAGCACGGTACATCATACTCGTGAACCACAGATACAGAATCAGATATAAAATCAGATACAAAAACAGACAGAAATGCAGCATGATCTCACCAACGCTTTTGCCTCAAAATTAGTGCGAGACGGACTGTACAACACACAATCAGTACGCGCTCAAGCAAATTTCATCAGAATAATTTTATAACATATCATTTTTGCTTAAATCACATATAAATTCATTTATTTTATGAAATTGTTCAAAACAGGCTGAGTAGCCCTTTTCCAGAAAAATCTCAAAAAATAGTATATGAAAATTCAAAATTCAAAATTTTTGATATTTAAAATAGAATTCAAGCAATATCATAATTTATGCAAACCATTTAAATTCAGTTCGTAAAATTTGATTGTTCAACTAAGTTAAAATCATTAATTTTCAGAGTCATAAAATTCAGCCTAAGTTTTTCGGTAATTTCAGTACTACGAAATTCAACCTAAACTTTATATCTACAAATATTCAAAAGTTACGCATATTTATCTCTAGTAGCGACAAGAATTTTCCTTACCTCGATGATTATTCATAGTCCTCGATTATCTCAACGTTGCTAATCGGTGGGTCCGCTCCACTCAGGTTATTTCCTCTAATTTTTCGAATAATTATTTTCGAATTATCATTCCCGAGGTTTTCTCAAATTCTCGATATCTTCTTTCCTTACTCAATATATATATATTTATATATATATATATATATATATTACTCTTTCCTTTTCTTTTCTTCTTTTTTTCCTCGGTTACTGTTCACCTTTCTTTCTTTTTCTTTTTTTTTTAACCTCCCCGCCATTTTCTTCTTCCTCTTTCTCATTGTTTTCTCACGAGCTACTGTTCATCCTATTCTCGCCAGCTCACGGTGCCGTCATCCCATCATCCTTATGCCCTCACGTCGGCGTCGGTGTTTCGCTCTCTCTCCCCTTCCAACTCACCGTCTACCAGCCTCTCCTTTTGCTCTACCTTGCTCGCCCCCTTGCTTCAACCCTCTATTTCACTCTTTCTCTCACCGAACGGCTTCCTGAAACAGAGGTGAAAAGAAGCTTAGAAAGCTTTCGCCGCTACTCCTTTGTGTCTTCCCATCCAAACGTCTATTCCTGCCTCAAGTATCAGTTTAACTTCAAGCTCAGCCTATACTCCCTCTCTCGTTCATCCTCTCGACAGCTCGAAGAAGAATGGGATTACAAAGGAGCTTCGGTCTCTTCTTCCTCCGCTTTCACTCTCACTCGCTCATCTCTCTCTCTCTCGGTCACGTTTTTAGCTTCCTTACTCTCGGTTTCCAGTTTTCCCCTTATTTAACACCTCTCACGTCTCTGTTTCCGCACACCTTCTTCTCATGTCTTGATCCCTCTATTTTCTTCCACTTTCCTCTGTTCTTCATTTTATTGTTAAATGTACATTCGTCAAGTAAACCTGTCAGCTCACTATCACGTGTTTGCAGCCATTCCACCTGTGTAAAACTTCCACCTAACACTCCAGAGTTCTCGTGCCTCGCAATTTCCTTTGTTTTCTCTCCATGTCCTGTAACTATATATATATATATATATTTCTTTGTTTTTCAGCCTTCCTCTCACTTTCGGTCTGCTTCCCACTCTTTCAGCTTGTCCAATCTCCAGCAAAAAATAACTTTTTTTTTAACGTTAACCTGTACACGTTTCTCTGCTCCCTTTTTTTCGTGTTCTCAGGCCTTCTTCAACTGCTCTTATATATATATATATATATATAATATTTTCTCTGAAACTGTGCTGCTGTGCTTACAGCAGGCATCACTCTCAGGACCCGTTCTCAATCCATGACTTTATCTAAAAATCACTATAAATTTTTCGCATTCTTAACTTACCTTTCCGCTCTTCAATGGTTGGGCTGTGATTCGATGTCAGAGTCCTCACTTACCACATTATCCATTTCATACATACATGTCAATATATTATTACTGACTGTAACTGCTTTTATTATACATGTAAGATTATATAAAATCTAATACAAATACATTCCCCATAATATATATCGTATACATCATTGTGCTGTTTCTATGTTTAGATACACAACTGTACATAATATGTATACCTGGCGATCGATAGGAATTAGTAGTGGACTCTGGGACACTATCCCTCGATAGCTCTCGCTCTACTGACGCTCTGTTGAGAGACGTAAAGAAAGGGGGGTGAGCATACAACGCGCTCAGTAAGGAAATCAGGCAAGCAAGTAGATATCAACACTATCTACTCAAAATAATGCTATGCCTTGAAAACATTATTTCCTTTACTCGCTTTAAAAGCATGTCTTGAAATATAATATATATACTTGTACAGAATAAATCCCATGTACAGAAAATCATGCTTTCTTTCTCAAATGTAGGCATGTAGTGCAAAACAATGCATCGTATATAAATCATGCCTTTATGTAAATCATGCCATGTATATTTAAATCACAATAAATATGGCATCAAATGATTCACAACACAAAATCGGAGTTCGACCCATCCCTCAGGTCTGTCCGCAGTTTAAATCATTCAATCAATGTGATATATCATGTAAGACTATGTGGTTAAGTGCAAATAGTATCCTGGACTATGATCATATCCGACATGTGATCCCAAGTAACACAGATCTCGGTGTGCGGGGCATCACTGCTGCAACGGGAGGGGGGTCAGTCCATCACAACCGTCAGCTATATCCTCCTCAACTCCACAACAACACACGGTACAGCGTACACCTCGCGCCACTCAGGCACGGTACAAAGTACACCCATGGACCCGTCCTCACGGCCAGAGTGCCTACCATAGGTCTTAGCACTTGCACCCGTGGAATATCAACATCACAGTCAGGGTGCCTACTATAGGTCTTAGCCCTCGCGCCTGTGGAAATATCATACCACATCTCAAATACCCTGATGCTGGCCATCCTCTCAAAATGTGACACTCAGTCACACAAGAATGCGGCATGAATAGGTACCATGTATATAATATCACATACAGTGTGCGCCCTCGAGTGCGACACATAGTCGACACTACGCTCGAACACTGTTTCACATCACAAACTCAACTCTAGTGTGAGCAATCTCCAGCAACTAGGTCAATGCATAGTTCATGTATCAAATCAAGTACGAGCAATAGCTCCAGTATGAGTCATCAAATCAAGTATGAGTCATAGCTCCAGTACTATGTCATGTATAAACCATGAAGAATCGAGTACGAGCAACGCTCCAGTACTCTGTCATTTATCTCATGTAAAACTCGAGTACGAGCTAATCGCTCCAGCACTCTGTGTCATGCATATATCATTAAAAGCTGAGTACGAGTAAAACTCCAGTACTCTATCATGCATGTCATGGAAATCTAGTGCGTATAAAAATCCAGCACTACTGTATGTGGAAAACATATGAAATCCAATGCGAGCTGTGCTCTAGCAGGATTCATTCTCACATAATATGATAGATGGCTCTTTAAAAAGGGATTGTTTATAAAACATCAAAATCAGTACTATAAAGTGTGTTTAAGTCACATCAACCTTAAAATCATTAGCCCATCTATTTATTTTCATGCTAAACAGCAATTAAACACTCACAATAATTGTTTCCATGCTTTTTGCAACTTTTCACAAAAGTTGACTTTTTGACTAACTAGGGGCAAAATCGTAATTTGTCACTATCGGGTCGCAATAATTATTATTCACTTTCTCTGACCCTCAGAGTTTTTAAGTGAATGTAAAAGCAGACGAAAATACGTGCAGGTATCTCTAACTACTCGCAAAAGTCTCTTACATCGGATCACGTCACGTGACCTCACTTCCTCGGTGCTGCTAAATCCCGCAGTCCGATCAGCTCTCAATGTAAACTCCGGAGCTGTAAATAATCATTCCTCAGGTTAATTATAATTTTCCTACTGTATTACACATTAATACAGTCTATTTTCCCTTAATGGGCCTTAATAATCCTTAATGGGCCTAACTATACCTTAAGCCCATTTTCATTTTACTATTCACTTTTGTTGGGCTTATTGGGCTTGTGGGGCCCACCAACTCTTATTGGGCTTGTCCTTGGCCCATTACACCCTATTGGGTCTAAAATAATTGGGCTTGGCCCATTGGACCTCTCGGCCACATGCCATGGCCGAGAGCTACTCATGTCTCGGTTTTACCATGGCATGCCATCCATGCCTATTATTTAGCCATTTTCACTTAGGCATTTTCACAAACACTTAGTAGGCAACATTACCAATCATCACATAGTTCATTTAGGCATTTTATCAAACACCTTGATTGCCAACAAATTACATGTATTAATTAATCAAATTGATTACTTCTAATTACACCATTAACATTAATACATGTACACTAATCCATTTATGTCTTAAAATCATATTGACATAATTTAACATCCCATTACTCACTCTCGGCCTAACCCACTTCATGGTGATTAAATATGTTTCAATGCTTAAAACATATATCAACATACTTGAAATCATTCATACATTAACATATATGATATTGGAAATTAGAAAATATACCAATTGTTGTGTTCACCCTTTGGTCGAAACTTTGGAGGCTCTCGGTTTGCACTCTATGGCTCCTTGATAGCCAATTCCAACATATGTCAATCTCCTTTCAATTTGGAACAACTTCCATGAAGAATGCAAGTTCCAAATATGCCTAATTCCTAGTGATTTCTAGTGAGAGAAAGCTTGGAAAATATATTTCAATGGTTTCTTCTTCTAGCCGGATTTGGTGTGATGAAGATGACAATGGTGTGGCTGAATTTATAAGCCATATACTTAACCATTAAGCTTTACTTTTCAGCCATTATGCTTGACTTTCCAAACCTTAGCCATGAGTCACCTTATGAGTCACCTTATGAGTCATAGTTAACTTTAACTATGGTTAGATATTTATCTCATGGGCTTTTCCATTTGGGCTTCTCGGTTTGGGCTTTCCTAATGGGCTTTCGGGCTGAAATTTTTACTATACCTCGGGCCTTTAATTGTCTCAAAATTTGGTCAATCAATTGGTCCAACCATTCGGTCTAAAGGACCTAAGAATTTCAATATACGTTTAGTATACCTTAATGGGCTTTAAAATTTTTACCTTAGGCCCATTACGTTTTTAACCATCAAATTAAATCCGGAAATCCTTCCGAATAAATTTTTCTTACTTCCGGGGATGATTATCTTATATTCTGGCCAAGAATATTTTTTCCCAAATTTTCCTCCACACTTAGGTTAATTTTTAACCATAATTAGTCAACTATGGTAAAAGTCTACTTTCTTAACTATAGTTGACTTTTTCCTTAACCATTGACCATGTTGACTTTTTTCTTAAAATTTCGAGTGTCATATCTTATGTCTTACACTCTCGTCTTTATATTCCAATCGCTCCCGGTGGATAATTTCACCCGAAACTCCTTTTCTCGCCAAAAAGGTCCATTTTACCCTTTTTAGCTTTTACTCTCGTTTTGTGTTTTCGGGTCTAAATCAAGCTGACTTCTCTTCATGAGCTCTCTACGCTCTCTTATTTTAAGTTCTTATTTTCAGTCAGAATGATTTAGAATAACTCGGTTTAGCCTGTGATACCCATCGCTCTCATTAGGCATTTTATGTAGCTTTTGCGTGTTAATTCATTTCAATAACACTTTAAGTCTAGTAAATACTCTTCTTATGATTCAACTATAATTACATAGTGTTCATACACATAGGAATCATAAGGTACAAGCTACAAAGATCTGAGTTTGACAATCACGCCTTCCTTTCCATTAAATTCTCAGTTACTTCTTTTACGCTAGTCAGAACATCATCATCATCTTCCATTACTAATTTCGTTCCATTGTTCCTGTAGCCACCTTTTCATTCTTCCCTTTTCATCATCATTCGTTTTTTTTTTTTTTAAATTACAAATATATACATACCATCCTTCACATCATTATCATCATTTCACTTCCATCACTTTCCCTTCTTTTGATATTATATTATATATATATTATATATATTATTATTATTATATATATTACTATATTTATTATTATTATTTTATTTATTTTATATAATTACTTAATAATTTTTATCATATATTATTTTCACAATATATTTAATCTAATATTTATATTTATTTAATTCACTCCGATATTATGTCATTTTATACTTATCTATTTCCTATGATAAACTAATTTATTTAATTAAATTTCTCTAAATCTCCCGTGTTAAATATAAATTTAATTAATAATATTTTTTATATCGTTTATTATTGTTCCAACGTAGCATTGCGCCCAAATTGCAATAATCATATTTTATAATTTTTACCAACATGCACATTTTCAATTCCATTGTTTACTTTGCTGATCATAATTGTATCTGAATACAAAGAAATTCGTGAAGTTCCTCACCGTTTTTCTCTTTTCCTTTTTCGTTTCCTTTCTATGTTTGCTGTTGTTGGCAGCAAACGTTTCTTAACTTTCGGGATAACAAATCCCCTGTCATCCTTCTACTCATTGGTATCTATCATTTTGGTCAGCTATTGATTTTTTTCCAATTCTGAATTTTTTTCATTACACGCACCTAATCTCATTGATATTTCAGACCTTAGGCAGTAACTTCCTACCATTCTCCACTACCTAAGCTACCGTGTGCAACTCCACATTTTCCTTCTTTACCTCACCGAACGCCATGCTCCATGTTGTATTCTACTAATCTTATCAATATCATTACCAATTAATTTCTATTTTCTTACCTGTCGTGGCCTTCATCCCTGCTTATTTGTGTTTGTTTCTTTCCTTCGATTTCCTGCCTTCATCTATTGTCATAGATTGTTTTCGTTTCAACTGCTGTGTTATTTCCATCAAAATTAATTCCAATGCCACCAGCCCTATGTCCTCCACTGATCACCTATCACTTCGGTTTACCTTCTCTACTTCATTCTCTCATTTATATATATATATATATATATATATATATATATATATTGTTTTCTTCCGACTTTCCCATTTCCTAGGCAAATTAGACTCCTCTTCCTTGTCGACTTTTTTTTAACACTATTTTCTAGTGTTGTTGCTACTGTTTCTTGCAGCCATTCACTGATCATAAATCTATTCCCCAACAGGATACATGGCACATCCCTAAGCTTTAATACCTCCTACTGTTGGTCAATACCTTAGGTCTTCCATTCATTTCTTCACTGTGCATCCCAACTTATTTTCACTCCTTTCTTCATGCCTTGCAAGGCTGTCCTCAGGTGGCCACCGTTCGATTTAAGACACTCTCCCTTATAATTATATTCCCTTATATATATATATTCAATGGCTCTCGGCCAAGCAACTATGTATACATTCCTATATCTATGTATATATATATATTCATCGGTACACTAACATATATGTATATACATATGTATGCATATATATAGATATAAATATATATGCATGTATCCCTATTTATTTATTCTTAATACTATTACATTTTATTTAATTTACTCTTCCAAGTCCCATAATTAAACAATAAAATTTGAATTTAATTCTTAATCTGAAGGAATCACACCTTTAATTTCAATAGCTACTTTGTTATTCACGGTTAAGACTAGGTACATAAAAAAATTTGGGGTGTTTGTAGGTAATGGGTACCCTAGAAATATGTATCCAGCATTACCCACCCCGATTAAGTAAGATTAAGTAGTATATAATCGGGTTCGAGTAGTAAAACTATTACTCACGAGTTTGTATAGTTATCTTAGGGTATTCGCTACCAAAACCTGATTAGAAATAATAATTTTTTTATACGATATTTATATTTTGGGCAAATTCCATCTACGTCCATAAAGTTTAATCCCAATCCAACTTTAGTCCATTAGTTTCAAATATGGACACTCCACCCTAAACTTTTTTATTTCGCAAGACAAGTTAGTTCTTCCATTACTCAACTGTTAACCCAATAGTTAAAAGTTTAATGTTGAGAACATTATCCCTTATACCATTTAAAGTGATTTAAATACTCAAGTTAATTAATAATAAATAAGGAAATACTAAGAGCTACCAAACTTTTAGAGGTTAGTTTTCTTCTATCTTTTTAATTTTTTTTGCTTATTATTTTTATTTATTACTTTTTGATTTTTTTTTATTATTTTAATTTAGTTTTTGGATGGGAGTAATATTTTTGAGGCAGTCAATGGAAAGTTAGCAACTAAAATAAGGTATAAAAATAATAAGAATGTGCTAGTTAATACAATACCTAATAAATAAAAATAATAAACAAAAAAATAAAAAACAATAAATAATAAGTAAATAAATAAACCAAAAAATATCATTTAAAAATATAAAAAATAAATAAATTACAAAGAAAAAGGAAAACTAAATTTTCATTAATATTTTCTTATTTACTATTGATTGGTTAGAGTATTTAAAGTACTCCAAATGGTTTAAGAAGTAAAACGGTCTCAACATTAAGCTTTTAACTATTGTCTTAACAGTTGATTAACGGAAAAACTAACTTATCCTTTGAAATAGAAAAGTTTGGGGCAGAGTATCCTTTTTTGAAACTAATGGACTAAAATTGAATTAGGATCAAACTTTGGGACGTAAATGAAAGTTACTTTTTTATTTTTTATTTATAAATGATTTGTTATTAACGTAACATTTAATTAAATTAATTCATTAAATATTATAATTATAATTTTTAACCTTGATTTTATTTTATGAGTTAAATAAAATTTATTAATTTAATTTTTTAATAATTTGTTCAAAAATTGATTTTAAATAAAAAGTTAAATTTTGACTTAATAAACAAGTAATTTAGCGAGTTCGTATAGTTAAACGGATATTTTTTATATTATACGGGTAGAGTTTAGATAACATAAATAAAAATAATGGAGTAGTTAATCAAGTTAGGTCATTATAAAAAATAATCAAATTCGAATTTGAGTATTTCAATTTTAATGGGTATCCGACCCGTTTACATTTTTATGATATCTGCTAATTTTAAAAAACCCAAACTACTTTAATCTAATTTAATTGGATCAAATAATATTAAATACCATAAGGTATCTATTTATATCCTCATTTTGGAGGCTTTTATTGGAAACAAATGGAGCCGCAAGTAAGGTGGGTTTGGGCACTTTTAAGAAATAAGTATAGCTGAAAAGTCCTGAGTTTATGAATAACGATGCATTACGTAGAAATTGGTGCAATTTCAAAGCATAAGTCGAAGCACAATGGCAGATAGAAAATGACAGTGGCAGACTGGTCAAGAGAAACTCCTAAGATGCGTTATGCGTGTGAATATTTTGGACCCAACCAGACAAACGACCAAGAGAAACTCCTAAGAAGCGTTTTACGCGTGAACCTTTTGGACCCATACAAACAAACTATCTAAATCTCCTTTACCCTCCTCTTTTGGTTAACGAGTCTGCTATAAATTGTCCATTGGCTTTGGAAATTGTCCACAGTCAACTCATGTGTTTGACTGGGATACCAGCTTGCATATTCAACTTCCAAGCTGCTGTGTCAAATCATCGTTCAAGTGCTCCTCTGGATCGATTGGATTACATTGTAGTTCAATCACATTGAGATGGTATTTTGACACCCTCTCTCTAGCGTGATGGATGCTTATCCATCGAGCCTTGATCCTGGGATCGATTGGATTACATTGTTGTTCAATCACATTGAGATGGTATTTTGACACCCTCTCTCTAGCGTGATGGATGCTTATCCATCGAGCCTTTGATCCTGATTTTGCACTATACCCTTAATATTTATTTAACAATATATATTTAATTCATGTTTGTACTATATAAAATTATGGTTATATAAAATTTTTATTTGTGTCATATAAAATTATATTTGTATTATATAAAATATAAAAATTATATATCGAAATTCATATTGGTATAAAAAAATATAAAACTTTATTTTTAATTTTTATTATAATTATATATAATTTTTATATAATTTAAACATTTTATCATTTTTATGTATCCCATTCGTATCCTTTTAGTATTATTTTTAATCTAGTATTACATTTTATTTTACCACCACAATTATATATATATATATATATATATTTAAATACATATCTCATAATTAATTTTAATTTCATTTTTATAATACGAATCTCATTACTTAAATAATTAATTTTACTTTTATTACTATTTCATAAAAGTGAATGGTATAATCCTTGTAAATTAGTACTGAATCAATGAAAGTTTAGTATCCTATTAGCGATTTTAAAAGATATCATCCATGTAAATTAGTACTGAATCAATGAAAGTTTAGTGTCCTATTAAAAAAAGAAAAGAAAAGTATAAATAAAAAGTCACGACTTATGAGTAGCGATGCATTAAGTAGGAATTGGTGCAATTTTAAGGTATAATCAAAAGTGACTCCTAAGAAGCCTAATGCGTGTGAACCTCTTTCGGACCGAAACAAACAATCTAAATGTCCTTGACTCTCCTCTTTTGGGTAATCAGTCTACTGAAATATTGGGCTGCTGTAAGTTGTCCATTGGCTTCGGTGATTGTCAGCAGTCAACTCATGTGTTTGACGTGTATGGCAGCTTGTATTTTCAACTTGCAAGCTGCCATGTCAAATCATCGTTTAACTGCTCCTTCGGATTGAAAGGGAGCGCGATTCAATGCGATTGGATTACATTTTGTAGTTCAATTGAATTGAGATGGCATTTGGATGCCATTTCCCTAGCGTGATAGATGCTTACGAACGGTGCTTTAACCATATTTTTGCACCGGACCCTTAAAAGAAATTTGTCAATTTAATTTATTTTTGTATTATATAAAAAAATTTTATATCAAAATTTATATCGATATAAAAAATATAATTTTTTTTATCTTTTATCATATTCATATAGAATTTTTATTTAATTTTAACTTGTATTACCTTTGTGTATTCTATTCAAGTCGTTTTCGTATCGTGTCTAAAATTATCAAGTTTATTTTAAAGAATTTAGTGAATTTCTTTCATCTAATCACAATATTTATTTCTAATTTTATCCCTATTGTATGTTTTTCTTTTGGATAAATTTCATCTACCTCTCTAAAGTTTGATCCTAATCAAATTTTAGTCCATAAGTTTCAAAAATGGACATTCTGACTCAAATTTTTCTATTTCACAGGACAAGTTAGTCTTTCTGTTAGTCAATCGTTAAGTCAACAATTAAAAATTTAATTTTAGGACTATTTTACCTATTGGAGTTCTTTAAATACCCCAAACAACAATGAAAATACTAAGAACAACTACTAGATTTTGAAATATAATTTTTTTTCTTTATAATTTATTTATTATTTATTGTTTTTATTTTTATTTTTATTTATTATTTTATTTATTGACAAAAAGATTTTTTCATCATTGCACATTTTCCGTTAGTCATTTTCAATGTTGTTAAGCTATTTGGATTTAACTGTCCATTTTTAAAATTAATGGATTAAAGTTAAATTAAGGTCATACATTCTAGAGGTAGATAGAATTTACCCTTTTCAATTTATCTTTTGAAATGTCTTTCTACTTTTTCATTTTGATTTTTTTAATCTAAAAAATTGAAATTATTTTGTTGATTTAATATAACAAATAAATATTATTATTATTATTATTATTATTATATAGCAAACTAAGGCCCTGTTTGATAATGCGTTGAAAATTTTCAATCTATTGAAAATTAAAATTTTCAACACTATTTTTTAATATGTTAGGTAAATTATTTTAAAATCCACAAAAAAAAAAATTCAACAAAAATGTGTTGAATAAGTATTTATATCTTGCACTTAATTTTTGTAAAATATCAAACAGATTTTATAAATCAAATTCAGTACTTACCAAAATCAATATTAAAAATTCAATATTTAAGCTCCGTTTAGTTTATGAAAGTATTTTTATTTTTATTTTCTATTTTCACTTTCTGAAAATAGTTTTCACTTTCTCTCTTTTGAAATTTGGAAAACAAAATAAAATGAAGAAAAAAAATAATATTTGATATAATATTATCATTTTTAGTAATTTTCAATTTGTTAAAAAATGTATTTGATATAGATAATTTTTATAATTTTTAATTATTTATTAATTTCACAAATATATATATTATACTATAAAATTTATTTTGTATAAATTTTAATATAATAACAGTAATGGTTATTTTTTTGTTTCTCACTACATTTCGCTTCAATGTTACTACTGCAATTGCATCCAAACAAATATCTGATCACTGATGTCAATCTTATCGTTGCAGTACCCAATCTTATCACTATAGTAACTAATCTCACATCTACCACTATTTTCAATCCCAACGGAGCCGATTTTATAGCGCTTACCCAAACTAACCTAAAGTTAAAAGATGAAATTTTTAATTGTTATTATTGTTATTATTATAATAAGTATTTATTCAAGAAAAAAATACAAAGCAATTTTGGTAATATATGTAGGATAAAATTACCTTTTTACCCTCAAATTTTTTTTTGTAAATATTTATCTTGGTTCAATTCTAGGAGAAAGAAAATATAAATAAAGTTGACAAATTATTTGATACATTTTATGATAAAAGTTTTACATTTTATAAGTGAAGTTAATAAGATGACACATTTTTATGACGTATTAAAATATAAAAATGATTAATTAAAAAAATGAGACATATAACCTTTTTCTTGACTCTACTTGTGTAAGACCCGAAATTTAATCGTAAATTTTACGAGGTAGAAAAATATTCACAAATTTAAAGGAATGAGACTCGGACTAAAAATAAGGATCGAAATGGCCACAGGCCAAACGGGAAGGGAAGAAAATAAAATTTATCGAAAATACAAAATTAAATAGGAAAATATGGTGGAAGTATGAAGGAAAGCTAGGTTAATTTAATCCCGAAATAAGTGTAGGGGTAAAACGGTCAAAAGATCGAAATTCGGGATAAATACGATAAGAGAAATTTAATTAAAAATAAGGAATTAGGATTTCTTGATCAATAATGGGGAATTTTATAATTTCGAGTCAAATTGATCAAGATCCGGAATTTTTAGAAATACCGAAAATGTCACCCGGGACGATATCCCGAAAATAAGGAGGAATTATACCGGAAAAATAATTTAAAAACTAAATAAATTTAATTTAATTTAATTTAATTAAATTGGTGAATAAAATAAAATTTTTGTAGATATTTTCAGATTTCTTTTGACTATTTTATTGATTATTTTAATAATAAAATGAATAGTTAAATAATAATGATGAAAAAAAAAAAAAAAGGAACTGGAAATCGAAAAACCCGAAAAACCAAAGGAAACCGAAACCCGTTCGCACCCGAGAAGAACCCACTGCCGATCTCGACCACCGGCGACCGTTCGACGTCCGACGAAGCTTCCAGGAGCAAGAGCAGAGTCCGGCGAACCCATAGGCACCGGAACCGAGCCGCGAGGTGGCCGGAGGAGCCCGATCCGAGCTCCGAAAATCCGAGGGAGAGAAGAGGTGATCGCCGGCGAACCACCGCACCTGGGCTGGAAAGAAGGGTACCAGTGTGTTCAAGGGAGGAAGCCGGTCATTTTGGTACCGGTCTTGGCCGGTAAGACCGCCGGAACCGCCGGCGACGGCAAGAGGCAGTGAGGAGATCAAAAACGGTGCCGTTTTGCTGGAAGGAAAGGGAAGGAAAGGGAAGGAAAAGGAAGGAAAAGGGGAAAGAAAAGGAAAGAAAAGAAAGGAAAAGAAGGGAAAAAGAGAAAGAAAATTTTCGGGGGACGACTCGAGGTTCGGGTAAGTTGATCGAGTGTCGATATTGACCTACGGGTGAATTTCGGAATTTAATTTAATATTATTTTAATGAAAAATAATCCGGATTTACCTAATTATGCAGTTTTACGACGGAGACCGAACGAGAGCCGATCGAGCTCTGATCTTCGTACCCCGCATCGTATCGGGTAAGTACGATTTAAATTCGGCATTAAGATTTCTTTAAATATCGATTTTTAAGTATTTTACGGAATTACGGATTAATTTCACATAGGAAGGAATATTAATTCGTAATTGCAATAAATTGCCGTAAATGGTATACGGGCTATCCAATGAACTTGGATCGAAGCCCGATAATTATTAGTAAACCGCATAAGCCCGGTATACCCGAAGAAGGGAATTAATAAATATAAAAGGGCTGAAATGGGCCGAGACCAAATAGGGTAAATAGGGCCCAATACTTTAAAGTTGGTCAGTAGATGCGATATACTGATCGAGATAAGTGAATTAACCTCGATTACGTGGTTATATGCAGTGACGTATCTTTGTTTGGCGCGCACTTGGACCGAGAGGTTCGGTAGCTTCGAGATAAGCTAAGTCTACGCGCGATTCCAGGTAAGGGAATTTTATGAGCACTTAGAGGTAGCTGTACGTAATTTTGAGGGTATTTACAGTACCTTAAATTCATTAGGCTACCCAAAAACAGAATAATAATTTTTACGATAAAAATATGGAAATAGTGAAAAATGACCATTTTGCCCCCAGTTAGGAAAATTTCAAAAAGGGTAGTAAGGCTATGAAATTGCATGAATTTCATGATTTTAATGCTTTATATGAATAGACTGCTGTGATTTAAGCAAATACGAACATAGGTTGGCTATTGCTTTATTGAATTATACGAAAGGGTACCGGTTTGTACCGGTTACTATTTTTAAAAGATGTTTTGCAAAGACTTAGCCACTTATCGTATTTATACAAGTAAAAAGGAGTGTTAGAGTCTTACTCGCACTCAAGTTTACCGAATTATTTTCATGAAAAGCCGTACTGGAGCATTGCTCGTACGAGAAATTTGTGTGTGCATAACACCGTGCTGAAGCTTCGCTCGCACGCGATTTTAGATATCATGATATGCATAGCGTGGTGTTGGAGCTTCGCTCACACTAGACGCGAGTTGACATGCATATAGTCGTGCGGAAGCCTCTTGTAGACTGTGTGTCGCAGAGAGTTGAGATACTCGCACGTAAACTTTGAGACATGGGTTGGTTATCGACATAGTATTGGGCTGGCTAAGACCTATGGCAGGCACCCCCAGACTATGATATGGGTTCACGGAGTACGATGTACCGTGTATGTCACACGGAGTACGCTGTACCGTGCAGTCATGATGACTACGATGTTACTCGATATTCTGGCGGGTAGGACTTGACCCCACCTCCCGTTGCAGTTGTGATGCCCCGCACGCCGGGATCCGTGTGCCTGGGATCACAGGGACATAGTATGGCCATAGTCCTCGTTTTTCATACAGTAACCTACATGCCTCACGTGATATCATACGGTCTAGATAGACCAGGACAAACCCATTGGAGGGGTAGTCCCGATTTATGCTTTTAAAAAGAGATCTGATTTTATGAATCAAGGTATTCCCGAGTGATGGGTTTAGCCTTGATGTGATGAGTTTTGATTTAAACAAATAAGTTTTTTAAGGTGAAGGATTTACGATGAAACTAATAGATTTTGATGTGACGAGCATGAGATGTCATACATGAGGAATTTCCATGTTGATTTTATATGCAACTTCATGATTTCTTCTATACGATATACATTCATATGGCATCGTTTTAGTCATATCTCATGCTCCAAATATAAACGATTTTTATATCATACTATTATCAGCACGTAGATAGTATAGTTATCTACCTGCTTATATTATTGCCTTACTGAGCACGTTTCGCTCACCCCTTCATTTTCCACCCCACAGGGTACACTCAGTAGAAGAGAGCGACAATAGCTTCGCAATTCGGTTATCCGCTGCTTCTTATTAAGACCAGGTATACACATTTATATAATTTCGTATCTGAACATATAGATGCACAGTACTGTATATGATGTAATATTGGGGATGTATTTAGTTTAAATAAATTGATATGTAAATAAATTATGAAAATTGAATGATAAATAGGGAAGAGGTGACTAACACCGAATCATAGCCCAACTGTTAGTAGTGGAACTGTTCACGACGGGTAAGGAGTATAGAAAAAGCGAAAAAAATTTGTAGGGATTTTTAGGTAATTTGGGTCGTGACAGAAAAGATGGTATCAGAGCTTAAGTTGGCCTGATATGAGTCGGTGTTAGTGGTTAAGTAAATTTACATCCCCATGTACTGTGCATTGTTTAGATACAATTGTGTATATCAAGATGGAACCGCAGCTAAGAATTTAGTTTCGATTGCAAGAATATAGTTGTTATAACTGATAGTCGCTATGGTAGAGTGGCGAGTACACATACTAGAGGCCATAGAGATCGGCCTGAGAGTTGAATGAGTTGTCACATGAGACTCAAGATGAGAATGACGTGGAGGCTGATGTTGAGCATGCCCCACAGAGTCCGACAGAGAGATCGGACAGTATTGAGACGCGCTTCGCGATGTTGGAGCGGAGTGTGGAGATTATTGTGAGGAGCAAATTGCTCAGATTATGTATGAGATCAGAGGACGCGTTCTGAGGGGAGTTCCCCATATGAGACAAAGCCGTGCGGGCTGAGGCCCAAAGCGGACAATACGTTGGACTTGTGGCGTTGTTGGACCACCCGTTGTTAGACCACCATCGTTGTGCGTAGGCCCATGAGGGGTGGCCATGGCCGATGGCAGGGGTTGGCCGGGCAGGGGTTGGCCGTCACATAGTAGAAGATATTTCGGACTTGTTTACACAGTCTATTGCAGATAGTTGAGGATAGGCAGAGAAAAGCCTAAACAGATGCCTCAGACTAAAGAGATTTTCATACTTCTGGTATATAGCGAAGTAAAGAAACCAATACTTGTTGAGGACTGGGTGAATGAGATTGCAGAGATGTATGAATTCTTTCGGTGTATGTCGACTAAGGAAGTGACTTTTAAAATACATTTATGTTGGAGGGCGAGGCGGAGCATTGATGGAAGTCCGCTCGACCCATCTTAAGAGTTAAATATACAGAGCTAAGATGAGAAATATTCTGGATGTATTCCGGTGACAGAATATCCCGGACACTGTATAAGGAAAATTACAGATAGAGTTTCTTACACTGCCCATAGTCATGGGTTGATTGATGAGTACGAATCTCAAATACATCCCTAGGCAAGTATGAACCCGATATTATGGACAGTGAGAGTCGAAAAACCTAAAAGTTCATGTAAGGACTCGAATTTTCAATTAGAGTCCGATTGGCCCGTGAAATATTACCTATGCCGAGGCAGTGCGTAGATTTGCAGTTGGGTAAATAAGAATATGAATTGCACGCCTCTGAGATTGGGAAAGCTAGTGAGGGCCGAAATAGAGACAGAAGAGAATCGAGAAATGACGAAGATGTCAGAGCGGGAAAGAGACCAGTTGGTAAGAGATTAGATTTGACGAGTCATGGAGTAAGATAATTGGTAAGACCCCAGTGCAACCGATTTTGGCACTCTTGAGGGGTATTGTGATTTGAGGACTCTGACTTGCTACAGAGTAGGGTGGCAATGTAGCAGGGTAAGCAAGATAAGCAGTATAGCAGTGTAGCAGTGTAAGCACTGTAAGCAGTGGGAGATGAGTGGTGGATACCACGGAAGGAGGGTCTATACCTACACTGTATTGATGAAAATGACCGATAAGTGTGGTAAGACGGACCATTGATTTTTGATTGCTCAGAGTTGAGCGAGATTGCCCCACAGGAAAGTAAAGAGATAGAGAAAAACTTCGTTGGTACAGTTGCAACGGAAAAGGAGGCCATAGCCGAAAAGAAAAAAAAAAAGGAAAGTAGGTTGTTGGACGAAGGCAAGAGGATGTCTTGGACCAGGACACTATTGATGTTTCATGGATGTGGTGTAAGATACCACACTTGTTAAGAATAATGAAGTACATATGTTCAGTGATCCTGGTGCCACATATTTATTCATACCGCCTTCATTCACATATAAGTGAGTAAAAGGGCATGAATGCCTACATCGTTGGGTATAATACTGATAAATGAGTACCCCAATAGAGGAGGATTAGTTAACGGAGTATGGATATAGAGAATTTTAAGTTGAAAACAGGGGTGAAAACATCACTGAAAAACATATTGTAAGTGTTGACAAGTAATAAAAAGGGGTGCAACCGTTGAAATTAAAGGAGTAAAGGATTGTACTCACGAAATCAATAATGAAAGAGTTTTATCATGATTGATATACGAAGGAGATGATCTTTGAGATATGTTGATCCCAAATACAAGATGTATTGGAGTAAGAGACGTATGCTAGGTAATAACATCTCTATGATATGCGAAGTAGTTAGGATTGAAGCAATTAGTAGCGAATACAAATTATAACCAAGGACAAAGATGGGTATAACCATAACCAGTAGTTGTGGTTAAGTCTAAGGGTTAATAAAGGTATTTCAAAATACCTCCCAGCCTGAAGACTTGACAGCGTCTAAAAATATACATATAACTTATTACGTGAAACCGGTTGCCGTAATAAATACTTTTAGCATTAGGATACCTTTAATAAGACGATAAGAATATTAAAATTCGACAAATTATAAAGGTTAACATAGTAAAATTTAATAGGAGCCGTTAAGATAAGAAAAGGAAATGGCGTAGGTTAGTACCTGAAAACGTAAGCGGTTGAGAAGGATCTTATACGCTTATGCGTAAATAAGTCAAGGATTAGATCGACTTGTAATCATCATTATCGATGATATGTTGGGTGTAGTTAAAGTCTAGGGCGATTTATAAGCAATAATGGGAAGATGATTTTTACAGATGGATTGCTGCGAGTTCTAAGAGGATATACCTTGTTGACACGTTTAACTAAGAAACGTGGTCTTGAATAAGATGATAAATAAGATGATAGATGTGACATGGATTTTGGTGTAGTGAAGTATGAACTGACCACCTTGATTAATTTCGCCATACCCAACAGCTCAAGAGGTTCCCAGTGAGTATAGATACCTCGAAATTATGATGGAGCTGTGTATTGATGTATAATGGGAAGATAGTCAATTTTGGAGACAAACAACTCTTTGATCATTAAATAAACTATCTGACCCATGATTTTAAGTTGGCAACGGTAGTATTTGTACCGAGGATATGGTACTATTATGTACATAGTGAGAAATTGTGGATATGCACTGATCATAAAGCCCGAGTATCTGTTTTCACAGAAAGGGGCGAATATGAAAATACATATTGGGTTAGAGCTTCTGAGAGATTGTGATTTATGAAAATTGTACCTCCCAGGAAAGGCTAATGTGATGACTGATGCCTTGAGCAGAAAGAGCCTCGGGATGGTACCACATATGATGGTCAGGGAGCGTGAGCTGCGAGATGCAGTTGTGAGCCTCAGTATAGATGTGATCCCTTCTGATGATGACAGTGATCGTGTGACAGTTAGCCTGATGATTAGAACCGGATGAGAGTGCCCGAATTTGCCAGGCTTAGCGTGATGATCGGCATGATGTCGATAGTGTGGGTCAGATTCAGAAGGGTACAGTGATAGAGTTCACAGTGGGTGATGATGAGTTACTGAGGATTCCGAGATAGTATGAGTGCTCCCCAGGACCACAGTTGATAAGATAGTAATATTGCCAGAAGCTCACTCTTCGGGATATACAGTGCATACGGAAAGTAAAGAAATATATCGAAATCGCAAAAATGGTATGGGTGGTCAGATGTGGAAAGAGATATTGGTGGAGCTTGTAGAAAAGTGCCTAGTGTGTCAGCAGAGTAAGGTAGAGTATTAAAAGTCTGCAGAGTTATTGCAGCACCTACCTATATCGACATGGCACGAAAATGGGAACAAGTCTCCATGAATTTTATGATGGGTTACAGAGGACCCAGGTAAATCAGGAGACTATTTGGATGATAGTCGTTAAGTTGACTAAGTCCACCCACCTTCTGGTTATGAAATCCCTAAATACTCAGAGTGTATATGAGGATTTATGGGTAAGTAAGATTGTGGAACATTAAGTAGCGTTCCAGTGAGCATGATATCATATAGGGATCCCCGCTTCACTTTCTACTTCAGAGAATATTTTTAGGAAGCTATGGGAACCCGACTGAGTATTAGCACAGCTTTCCATCCTCAGACAGATGGTCAGTCAGAGAGGACTGTACAAGTTCTGGAGGATCCGATGAAAGCGTGTGCCATTGATTTTACAAGCTCCTGGAATGATCAGTGATTTCTAATTAAAGTCGCCAATAATGACAGTTGGCAGTCGAGTGTCGGGATAACAAGATATGAGGCAGAATATAGCTGTAGGGGTTGTTTCCCCAAATTGGATAAGAAAAGTGGGTGACAGAATAGAATTACTTTTAACCTTGGATAATAAATCTTTGAGAATGTTTAGTTAAGGATGAGAGATTAAGAACACCTCAGAGCAGATAGACAAGTATTGGAATTCACCCTTGGTGAATTAGTATGGTTGAAAGTTACTTGTCCTAAGAGAATAAGGACATAGCGAACTTTTGGAAGAAGGTAAATTGAGTTGCACTGGATTGAAGATTTTGAGAGATTAGACAAGTGGGAGATAAGACCTGTAGATTGGTGTTATCACCTGAAGTAACGGGCACCCACAATGTGTCTCAGATTTTGATTCTTCGACAATACTATCCAGATCCAGCATAGATGATCGAATATGAACTCCAAAAGTTCAGTTTAAGGAAAATATGAGTATATTGAAGAAGTTGATTCGGGCATTAAACAGGAAAGAGAAAGTATTGAGGATTAAGATAATCTCCCTAATTAAAGTTCTTTTGGTAGTAATACACTCCGGAGAAGGTCACATAAGACTTTAAGAGTATGATACGATTAATGTACCCGGAGTTGTATATGGACTCATCTGACTTGGTTCTAATTTGGAGGACCAAATTTCTTAAGTGGGGGAGATTTGTAAGACCCGAAATTTAATCGTAAATTTTACGAGGTAGAAAAATATTCACAAATTTAAAGGAATGAGACTCGGACTAAAAATAAGGATCGAAATGGCCACAGGCCAAACGGGAAGGGAAGAAAATAAAATTTATCGAAAATACAAAATTAAATAGGAAAATATGGTGGAAGTATGAAGGAAAGCTAGGTTAATTTAATCCCGAAATAAGTGTAGGGGTAAAACGGTCAAAAGACCGAAATTCGGGATAAATACGATAAGAGAAATTTAATTAAAAATAAGGAATTAGGATTTCTTGATCAATAATGGGGAATTTTATAATTTCGAGTCAAATTGATCAAGATCCGGAATTTTTAGAAATACCGAAAATGTCACCCGGGACGATATCCCGAAAATACGGAGGAATTATACCGGAAAAATAATTTAAAAACTAAATAAATTTAATTTAATTTAATTAAATTAAATTGGTGAATAAAATAAAATTTTTGTAGATATTTTCAGATTTCTTTTGACTATTTTATTGATTATTTTAATAATAAAATGAATAGTTAAATAATAATGATGAAAAAAAAAAAAGGAACTGGAAATCGAAAAACCCGAAAAACCAAAGGAAACCGAAACCCGTTCGCACCCGAGAAGAACCCACTGCCGATCTCGACCACCGGCGACCGTTCGACGTCCGACGAAGCTTCCAGGAGCAAGAGCAGAGTCCGGCGAACCCATAGGCACCGGAACCGAGCCGCGAGGTGGCCGGAGGAGCCCGATCCGTGCTCCGAAAATCCGAGGGAGAGAAGAGGTGATCGCCGGCGAACCACCGCACCTGGGCCGGAAAGAAGGGTACCAGTGTGTTCAAGGGAGGAAGCCGGTCATTTTGGTACCGGTCTTGGCCAGTAAGACCGTCGGAACCGCCGGCGACGGCAAGAGGCAGTGAGGAGATCAAAAACGGTGCCGTTTTGCTGGAAGGAAAGGGAAGGAAAGGGAAGGAAAAGGAAGGAAAAGGGGAAAGAAAAGGAAAGAAAAGAAAGGAAAAGAAGGGAAAAAGAGAAAGAAAATTTTCGGGGGACGACTCGAGGTTCGGGTAAGTTGACCGAGGGTCGATATTGACCTACGGGTGAATTCCGGAATTTAATTTAATATTATTTTAATGGAAAATAATCCGAATTTACCTAATTATGCAGTTTTACGACGGAGACCGAACGAGAGCCGATCGAGCTCTGATCTTCGTACCCCGCATCGTATCGGGTAAGTACGATTTAAATTCGGCATTAAGATTTCTTTAAATATCGATTTTTAAGTATTTTACGGAATTACGGATTAATTTCACATAGGAAGGAATATTAATTCGTAATTGCAATAAATTACCGTAAATGGTATACGGGCTATCCAATGAACTTGGATCGAAGCCCGATAATTATTAGTAAACCGCATAAGCCCGGTATACCCGAAGAAGGGAATTAATAAATATAAAAGGGCTGAAATGGGCCGAGACCAAATAGGGTAAATAGGGCTCAATACTTTAAAGTTGGTCAGTAGATGCGATATACTGATCGAGATAAGTGAATTAACCTCGATTACGTGGTTATATGCAGTGACGTATCTTTGTTTGGCGCGCACTTGGACCGAGAGGTTCGGTAGCTTCGAGATAAGCTAAGTCTACGCGCGATTCCAGGTAAGGGAATTTTATGAGCACTTAGAGGTAGCTGTACGTAATTTTGAGGGTATTTACAGTACCTTAAATTCATTAGGCTACCCAAAAACAGAATAATAATTTTTACGATAAAAATATGGAAATAGTGAAAAATGACCATTTTGCCCCCAGTTAGGAAAATTTCAAAAAGGGTAGTAAGGCTATGAAATTGCATGAATTTCATGATTTTAATGCTTTATATGAATAGACTGCTGTGATTTAAGCAAATACGAACATAGGTTGGCTATTGCTTTATTGAATTATACGAAAGGGTACCGGTTTGTACCGGTTACTATTTTTAAAAGATGTTTTGCAAAGACTTAGCCACTTATCGTATTTATACAAGTAAAAAGGAGTGTTAGAGTCTTACTCGCACTCAAGTTTACCGAATTATTTTCATGAAAAGCCGTACTGGAGCATTGCTCGTACGAGAAATTTGTGTGTGCATAACACCGTGCTGAAGCTTCGCTCGCACGCGATTTTAGATATCATGATATGCATAGCGTGGTGTTGGAGCTTCGCTCACACTAGACGCGAGTTGACATGCATATAGTCGTGCGGAAGCCTCTTGTAGACTGTGTGTCGCAGAGAGTTGAGATACTCGCACGTAAACTTTGAGACATGGGTTGGTTATCGACATAGTATTGGGCTGGCTAAGACCTATGGCAGGCACCCCCAGACTATGATATGGGTTCACGGAGTACGATGTACCGTGTATGTCACACGAAGTACGCTGTACCGTGCAGTCATGATGACTACGATGTTACTCGATATTCTGGCGGGTAGGACTTGACCCCACCTCCCGTTGCAGTTGTGATGCCCCGCACGCCGGGATCCGTGTGCCTGGGATCACAGGGACATAGTATGGCCATAGTCCTCGTTTTTCATACAGTAACCTACATGCCTCACGTGATATCATACGGTCTAGATAGACCAGGACAAACCCGATGGAGGGGTAGTCCCGTTTTATGCTTTTAAAAAGAGATCTGATTTTATGAATCAAGGTATTCCCGAGTGATGGGTTTAGCCTTGATGTGATGAGTTTTGATTTAAACAAATAAGTTTTTTAAGGTGAAGGATTTACGATGAAACTAATAGATTTTGATGTGACGAGCATGAGATGTCATACATGAGGAATTTCCATGTTGATTTTATATGCAACTTCATGATTTCTTCTATACGATATACATTCATATGGCATCGTTTTAGTCATATCTCATGCTCCAAATATAAACGATTTTTATATCATACTATTATCAGCACGTAGATAGTATAGTTATCTACCTGCTTATAGTATTGCCTTACTGAGCACGTTTTGCTCACCCTTTCATTTTCCACCCCACAGGGTACACTCAGTAGAAGAGAGCGACAATAGCTTCGCAATTCGGTTATCCGCTGCTTCTTATTAAGACCAGGTATACACATTTATATAATTTCGTATCTGAACATATAGATGCACAGTACTGTATATGATGTAATATTGGGGATGTATTTAGTTTAAATAAATTGATATGTAAATAAATTATGAAAATTGAATGATAAATAGGGAAGAGGTGACTAACACCGAATCATAGCCCAACTGTTAGTAGTGGAACTGTTCACGACGGGTAAGGAGTATAGAAAAAGCGAAAAAAATTTGTAGGGATTTTTAGGTAATTTGGGTCGTGACAACTTGTGGAGTAAACAATTTTCCACGCCCAATGTATCAAGTACAAATTCATGAAAGTTAATAAGAATAAATTTTGAATATTGATTCAAATAATTATATTTTTCAATTTTAAAGTGTGAAAGCTCTTTAAATATGAGATTCAATATTTAATATTTGCATTTGCATTTCTTTGAAGAGACGTTCATTATATAAAAAAAAATTAACATGAATAAAATAGATATACCTCTAAGTTGAACACGATGAAAAATTTAAAAGTAATATATATTTTTAATTAATAGAAATGCCTCTTTGATTGTCTCATTAAAACGAATGTTCCAACTCCTAGATGCTTGCTTAAGCCATAATTTGATTTTTGCATCTTAAATACTTTTGTGAGCATCTTGTTTGATGTAAAGCCTTTAGGTTGTGTCATGTACACTTTTTTTTACAAATTCTCATTAAGGAATGCAATCTTTACATCCATACTCCCAATTTCATAATCCAGATATGCAGCAATGGCCAGGAGAATCCTTATAGATTTAGGCATAGTTACAAAAAAAAAAAGGTTTCCTCATAATCAATTCCTTCCTTTTGATTTTAAGCTTTGGCAACTCGTCTCGCTTTATACGCTTGTACATTGTTATCCATGCCAATCTTTCTTTTAAAGACCCACTTGTAGCCTATAAGCTTTATCCCTTTATATGGATCCACTAATGTTCATATTTGGTTTTCCTTCGTGGATTCTATTTCAGATTTCATTACCTCGAACCGTTTGGAAGAATGAATATTTGACATTGCTTCTTTATAATTAGTACATTCATCATCCATGAGTAATACGTCATTTTCTTTATCTAAAAGAAATCCACATCTTTTTGGAGTATTATGTATCCTACTAAATCTTCGGAGTTCTTGTGTATTTTGAACTTTTGATTATCCATCCATTGTCTCAGCCTCTAGTTCAAGTTCCTCTAGTGTGTCAGTTTCTCAAAGTTCTTCGTGTTTAACTTTACTTTCAATATCCTCTTCTAGAATAAACTCTTTCTTTAAAAAGGTAGCATGCTTTGAGACAAACATTTTTGCTCAATTAGATTAAGAAATAGTATTCAACTATTTCTTTTAGACTTTGCACACATCGTATAGGTTTTGCAATCTTAAATCTTAACATACGACAAAATAGGCATTTTTTTATCCATGTCTCATACGGTGATTTGTCTATCGATTTATTGGGAACTTTATTTAGAAGGTAAGCTGTGGTTTCTAAGGCATATTACGAAAAAGATCTAAGAAAACCAACTTTGATAATCATGGACCGAATAATGTCTAACAAAGTTCAGTTTCTCTATTCTGAAATATTGTTGTGTTATGGTGTTCTTGGAGGAGTAAGTTAACAAACAATGCCATTCTCTTTTGAATGATTTAGAAATTCATTACTTAAGTATTCACCACCTTAATTTGATCTTAGTGTTTTAATATTTTTGCCAGTTTGTTTCTCAACCTCATTTCTAAATTCTTTGAACCTTTCAAAAGCTTAAGACTTATACTTCATCAAATATACAAAATCATACCTTGAATGGTTATCAGTAAATGTTATAGAATAGGAGTATTCTCCTCTGGCAATGATATTCATTGGTCCACATACATACAAATGTATTAGTTCTAATAGCTCATTAGCTTTTTCACCTTTTCCTTTAAAAGGCAAATAGTCATCTTTTCAAGCAATCAAGATTCTCCAGTTTCTTAATATTCATAATCTTTAGGATTAATATATCCTTACTTATGTAACTTTATAATTCTAGTTGCATTAATTTGACCCAACTACAATGCCAGATCTAAGATTGATTTGGCTTACCTATATTTTATTTTCTTAACTTCTATCTTAAGTAATATGTTTGAATATTTTAAAATGAATAGACCACTTTGAACATTTATAGCACCGTAAATAATTCTATCTCTAGAAAATGTGGAAGATCCTCTTTTAATATTAAATTCAAAATCATCAGTATTTGAAAGATAAGAAATTGAAATAATGTTTCCATACAATATTGGAATGTTATAACGATCTTTAAGTTTTAGAACTAATCCAGAAAATGAAGGCAAAAATATTGTCCCTATGGCATGTGCAGCAACTATTGCTCTATTTTCAACCCGCAAAGTAATTTCTCCCTTTTGCAAGTTCTTACTGTCCTTTAGTTCTCACATATTATTACAAAGATGAGATCCACATCCTGTAATACCCAAGAAATAGAGGACGTAGTTGACATGTTCAACTTAATCACAAACATACTTAAAATAGAAGCTTCCTCAAGCTTCTTAGCCTTCAAGGGGTCAAGGTAGACCTTATAGTTTTGTTTCTAAAGGTCTTCTTTACCACAATAATGGCATATGTCCTTATTGTCCTTCTTAGACCTTTTGGATACTTTTTAATCATGGAAGGCTTTTTAGCATCCTTCTTCTTATGTCATTTCTTCATCTTGTTTTTGGAAGAAATAATAGAAAAAACACTTCATTTTTCTCTTTGAATGGATTGCTCCACAGTACTTACCATATTCACAAACTTAGGTAATGTAGCTTCCAATCTATTCATGTTGAAGTTCATTACAGAAGGTGAAAAGCTAGTAGCTAGTGATTGTCAATACTAAGCTCATGATCTATTGTAAAGCCCAATTGCTTAAGCTTTTCAAAGTATTCTGGCATCTTCAACCCATGCACTTTGACGAAACTTCCTTTTACTATTTTACAACAGAACAATTCCCTTGAGGTCTCATACCTTTCAACACGACTCTCTGCTTATCGAACAATTCTTTTAAGTGCAGAATCATGGTTTTATCATCTACATTTTCATGTTTCTTTTGGAGATCAGGTGTTATGGTCGCCAACATGATACATGATGTCTGTTCATCATCATCCTTATTGACTTTAATAGTCGTTCGACTTTAATAGGCATTCCAAACATCATCTCTAGCATATTCAACAAGGACTGGAGGGACAATACTTTCAAGGCCACATAACTTTTTCTTTTGTCTGAGAACAATTTTTAAATTTCTGTACCAATCCAAGAAATTTGGGCCAATTAACTTGTTAGCATCCAATATGCTTCGTAGTGATAAATTATTACTCATTTTCTACTAACTTAAATGTATATGTAAAAATAACGAGTGTAAGATATTTGAATCTATTCTAATAAATTTCATGCTTTTTAATTTTTCGGTTACTCCCACTATTTTATTCAAATTAATAGCCCACTTTATTAATTTGGAAAAATCCCATTTAATGATTTTCTAATGGCTAGGATCCCATTTAATTACCATGATCTTGAGTGACTTAAAAATCATAATAAATAAATTAAATAGATAACATAGCTTATCAAATAAATCATATGTAACTCTTTGATTTGTTAGCTAATAACTCTTTGTCTAAATGCATCACATGTATTTCACCTAACCATACTTCTTACACCATATAATCACGAGTGACTCGTCAGAGTTATATGTGTTAGTTAAGCAAGACCCATCTTTATATCACAAACATATTCTAGAAAATTAACCTTGAGTGACTCAACAAGTTAAATATAGAACTCTAGTTAATGCTATTGAAGTGGAAGGACACTTTTATTATGCTCTTCACATGTAGCTTAATATTTAAAGGGTTTTATGTTATTATTGAAATCGATCACACATATACATACATACATACATACATACATAAGCATAATTATTTCATATCATATATCAAGCATATATGTATTTATATATATATATATATATTACAATCTTAGTATGCATACTACTTGGATGATTATGTACTTTTCTAAACGAGTTTCCTTAACCCATCAAAAGAAAACTAGATGTTTAAAACCTAGATGGTTGCATCTTTATAATGCACAAGACTTTTGATCATATCTCCAATGCCAACCTCTTTGGAATATCATAGTGCCTTTAGATCTCCAATTTCTTGGATTTTCAAAAATTTTATCTAATTCCTAATTTATATAACTATTACAAAATTTTTGGAGAAACCTTAAGTTACATTTGAGGAAGTTAGATGAGAAGAGAACTTTTATAGCCCAAAGAAAAATTAGAGAAAGGAAGGGCTCATAGTCCTTAATTAAATAAATAAATTCATAAAGTAAATCTATCCATACACAGCCACAAAGGGGTTTTATAGTCTACAACCATTCATCATCCATTCATATATCATGAATTAAAATAAATGATAATATTTTTAATTCAAATTATTGATCTTATATGTCATTTGATTTAATATATAAAAAATATTAATCAAATAATTTGATGCACTGATTAATTTGATTTAGAAAACATTTTCTTAAATCAAAAGAATTTTAGTCCAATTAAAATCTTAAATAATCTTAGTCCAATTAGGATTCGAAGTCTAATATCTTAAAACCCTTTCTAGTTCAATCCTCATCCAAATAGGAGTTCCCAAACACATGATCCTAAAACTTAGGGTAGGGTTCATGCAAGGTGTGTATCCTTGCTGCCACCCTATGTTTAGTACACCTAGTTTTTGTACACTACTCAATTATACAACCATAACTTGATAAAAACAAATTGAAATCATATTCTGATTGTCCCATGTGATTCTATACTTTATAGATTATCAGTGAACAAAGTTTCACGATTTTATCAATTTTATAGAATTTATGGAGAATTTTAAAAGCTAATCGTCACACTACTGTCAAATAGTCTACGCAGTTCTCAAAGAAAATTCAATAGCTTGAGCCGGGGATTTACAAATTCAAAACTATTTAATGCATTGGAAACTATACACAACCAACTTTCTGTCCATGTAAGGATTACACATATCTATATTAGAGATTAATACAGAATTAAAGTTGAAGTCACTAAATAGTATAGGAAACTTTTTGGTTAGATAATCTGCTCAGTCCTCAGAGAAAATTTAATAACTTGAGTTAAGAATATCCAAATTCAAATCTATTTGATGCGTTGAGATATCCTTACTTTTACAATCCAAATATCGAAATGCTCTTTAAAAAACATATTAGTTAAATTTCATATAACAAACTTTAATTCTTAAAAGTAGGCAGAGAGATAAATTAAATATTACATCTCGATAAAATTATTCTAACATTTGAAAAAGAAATTGACACTATTTTTGGGGCTTTAAGCTTTGGCTTACATATAAGGGGTAAGTTATAATCATAATCATTAATATTTTTTAGAGCAAATTGTTAATTTTTTTAAAAAATTAATTGACTTTTAATTATTTTTTCTTTTTATACGATCTAATTTTTTTTTTTGAAAAAAATACTTTTATGGTTTTAAAAATCAAAATCGAAAGTATGTATAGTTGATGAATATAGAACTCTAAATAAACTTAGTTGTGATAAAATCTAACTTAATTTATTAAGTTCATTTGAAAAAATTAGATTTAATATTAAAAATCAGTAATTTAAATATTTTAAATTAATTAAAATTCAAAATGACCTCAGTGTGTAATGACATATGTTTATAACAATTCCAATAAAAAATTACTCCCATTTCCTTAACTTAAATTGACTTGACCCAAATCAACTTTGATACACTAAATTACTACTTGTGTTCGTAGATATCAAATTATCAATCAAATCTCTCATTTTGTTCTTTGGATAAATTAAAATCTCTCATTTTCCCTTATTGTTGATAGAAGATTTAAAGTTGGAGTATGAAAATTTTGCTGCAGACAAAGCCAAAAATCAAACATATGAAGAACAATGAATGTCAACGGGAGAGAGGTTAGTGACAGAGAACAACTCAAAAGGAGATGGGAGAGAGGTCACTGCAGAAAAAAACTCAAATGGAGGTGGGAAAGAGATCGACGACAGAGAAAAGAGAGTTGTGAGAGAATAGGCATGTTTTCATCTGTAGGAATGAAAAAATAATTTTAACTTTAATTTGAATTTTAAAATTGATTAGAGGAAATTTTGTATTTTTACTTATTTGCTCTCCCATACAACATTTTCTTTCTTCTCATCTGTCCAATTTGGACTAATTGTCTTTTGTCAAAGAAGGAAGGAAAATATCAATCCTTCCCATTTTCTTTTATACCTAGCAACTTGAAATATGTTTTCCTTCCACTTTCCTTTCACCACTTTTCATCTTTCTAGTTTTCCATTGTACTAAGCATAGCCAGCGCTGCTTTGTAGGTTAGAAATAAGAAATTAAGAGATGAAAAATTAGAGAAGCAGAATAAAAAGATAAAAAATATATTATTTCTTTCCATAACTATGAATGGTAAGTGTTGTGAGTAACGAGACCCGATTAAATTTTAAATCTAAAAAATATAACTCGAGAGACATGATCAAAGAAAAATGGACACGCGTAAGTGCGCAGTCCCGCATGCCACTGCTAAAAAGAATACCCGCACTACGTGGGCACCAATCAAAGTGTGCCACGTGGCGCTAGCTGATTCTCCCTCAAATGTACAGGAGGATATATGTGGGAAGGTACCCTCCTGCAATCAGGAGGGAAGGGTCTCTGGTAATTAGCCGTTGGTGCGCCACGTGGCACACCCACGACTAATTAAGCACTGGCGGGAGGATCTTCCTGCCCATGATTGTGGGCGCGCCACACAATCAAGCTTAGTTTTCCATGCGGGAGGACTCTCCCGCCCATGATCGTAGGCACGACAAGTGGCGCCCCCACATACAAGTCCGAATATGCAAAAATTATGTGTTCAGGGGTCCCTGTGCTAAAATTCATTCGTACGATTTTACCCCTAAATATTCTTAATTATGCAGGACTCATAAAATAGTAAGAGAGACATTTAATTAGCGGATAAATACGTAATTGAGAGTGGAATCACTCCCTATAAATAGGGACCAAATATTATTCATAGGACTAAGACTTTATTTTGTTTACAGAAACTCTGCCAAATTCTCTTTCTGACTTAAGCATCAGAGTGCTTACGTAGGGAACCACCACTGCGTCTCTCTGATAGTTCTTTCTCTTGCAGAGTTTTTGGTAGCACGTGGTAAAAAGATTAAGGTGAAGACGTCAGCAATACATCACTATTGTGTTCGGTTACAACAATTGGCGCCGTCTGTGGGAAACGAAAAAAAAAACTTTTTACTCTACAACAATGGTAAGGACACGATCAGCAGCAATAAGGAGTGATTAAAATGAAGATACCGTTAGTTCCCCATTTCGTAACTCAGGCCATTGGCTCAAGGAGAGAGAGAGGCATCTGTGAACACAGTCTCTGTAGCAGAATTTGAAGCCATAAAGAAGCAAGGAAAAAAGACATCCCAAGCATTGCATGTAAGACCCGAAATTAAATTGTAAATTTTATGAGGTAGAAAAAGAGTTCACAAATTTAAAGGAATGGGATTCAGACTGAAAATAATGATTCAAATCATAAAATGAATGAGTGTTCGTGAAGGAAAATTTGACTGAATTAATCCCGAACAAGTGTAGGGGTAAAACGGTCAAAAGATCGAAATTCGGGATAAATTCGATAAGAAAAATTTAATTAAAAATAAGGATTTAGGATATCTTGATCAATAATGAGGAATTATACAATTTCGAGTCCAATTTATCAAGATCCAGAATTTTTAGAAATACCGAAAAGTCACTCGGGATAATATCTCGAAAATACGAAGAAATTATACCGAAAAAATGATTAAAAATATAATAAATAAATTAAAATAAATTAAATTAATTTATGTGGAATAAATTAATGGATTTTGTAGATATTTTAGAATATATTTGAATATTTTAATGAATATTTAAATAATAAAACAAATTGTTAAATAATAATAATAATAAAAAAAAAATTAATTAAAAAAAAGGAAAATCTGTAAAAACGATCGGGGAGAGAGAAAGAGAAGAGAAAAACCGAGGATGCTGAGCGTGGCCGACCGACGAGCCACCACCGGACACCGACGGCCTCCGACGAAGGGCCGAGCAACAAGACGAGAGGCCGGCGAAGCTATTGGCGCCGGCGACGCGCGCTAAGGAGGTCGAAAATCGCCGAACGGAGGGAGAGAAGCCCGCGGGGAAAACGGAGTCGGTACCGGCGATCCACGGTAGCTGGGGGCGAACGGCGGGTACCAGCGTGATCAGGAGGAGGAGCCGGTCCTTTTGAGACCAGTACCGGCCGACGAAACCACCGAAATCCGGCGGATCGAGAAGGAGAGTGCCGCAGAGGGAGAAGACGAATCCGACGGCCATCGACGTGATTCGGCCAACCCCGACCCCAGCCGAACACTCCCCCAGTGCAGACGAGTCGAATGGCGCGAGAACCGAGCCGAGAACCGACCGAAAACGCCGTGAACGGCGGTGGAATGGTCTGAACCGGTACGGACCGGTTCAGCAAAGGGGTGAACCGGGTTGAACCGACTGAACCAGACCGGGCTGAACCGGGTCTGAACCGGACTGAACCGGTTCAGCCAAGAAAGAAGGGAAAAAAGGAGAAAAAGAGGAAAAGGAAAAAGGGAAAGGATTTTCGGGGATACACCGGACTTCGGGTAAGTCAATACGAGGTCAAAAGTGACCGAATTGATTTTCAAGAAATTTATTTAAATTATATTTAATCGAAAAGTAACCCGAGATTAAATATAATAATTGTGCAGTTCGACGATAAAGCCCGAACGAGAGCCGATTGAGCTCCGATTTTCGTATCTCGCATCATATTGGGTAAGTACATTTTAATTCCGACAATTAGAGTCCTTTAATACAGAGTTTCAATTATTTTGCAGAATTTACGGATTAATTCTGTATAAAAGGAATATTAATCGGAATTACAACGTAATTACCGTAAATGGTATACGGGCTATCCAATGAGTTTGGAACGAAGCCCGATAATTATTGGTATGCTGAATGAGCCCAGTAAACCCGAAGAAGGGATTTAAACAGTATAAACGGACTGAAAATGGGTCGAGGCCCATTAAAGTGCAATCGGGCCCAATAGGGATAAATGGGCCCAATGATTTAAATTAAGCCCAGAAAGTATTAAATACAATTAAGTTGTATAATATCTGACCTGAGGAATAATTATACGCAGTTTCGGAGGTTTGATTGGGAGCAGATCGGACTGCGCGACGTGACAACAGTGGAAAAGGAAAGGTCAGACTCGACGAGAATCGAGGTAAGGGAATTTTGTAAGTGCATAGAGATGCCTATAAATATTTTGAGGGTATTTACAGGGCTTAGAATTTATCTAAGTATCTAGTAAACGAAATAATAATTTTTACGAAAACAGGGGCTTAGATAAATAAAGGAAAATGACTATTTTGCCCCCAGTTAGGAAAATTTCAAAAAGGGTAGTAAGGCTATGAAATTGCATGAATTTCATGATTTTAATGTTTTATATGATTATATTGCTTTGATTTAAGCAAATATGAACATAGGTTGGCTATTGATTTCGTGAATTTTACGAAAAGGTACCGGTTTGTACCGGTTACTATTTTAAAAGATGTTTTATTAAAAGTGAGCCACCTATCGTATTTACATGACTAAAAGAGTGCTAGAGTCTTACTCGCACTCAAGTTTACTGAATTATTTCTCATGAAAAGCCGTACTGGAGCATTGCTCGTACGAGAAATTTGTGTGTGCACAAAACCGTGCTGAAGCTTCGCTCGCACGAGATTTTAGATATCATGATATGCATAGCGTGGTGCTGGAGCTCCGTAAGCCTGTGACCTGGTGTGGGGCGGGCAGCAGGATGCTCACATAAACGCACTAGACGCGAGTTGACATGCATATAGTCATGCGGAAGCCTCCTGTAGACTGTGTGTCACAGAGAGTTGAGATGCTCACACATATACTTTGAGACATGGGTTGGTTATCGACATAGTATTGGGCTGGATAAGACCTACGGCAGGCACCCCCAGACTATGATATGGGTCCACGGAGTACGATGTACCGTGTATGTCACACGGAGTACGCTGTACCGTGCAGTCATGATGACTCTATGATGTTACTTGATATTCTGGCGGGTAGGACTTGACCCCACCTCCCGTTGCAGTTGTGATACCCCGCACACCGGGATCCGTGTAGCATGGGATCACAGGGACATAGTATGGCCATAGTCCTCGATTTTTCATACAGTAACCTACATGCCTCACATGATATCATACGGTCTGGATAGACCAGGACAAACCCGATGGAGGGGTAGTCCCGATTTGTGTTTTTAAAAGAGATGTGATTTGATGAATCAAGGTATTCCCGAGAGATGGGTTTGACCTTGATGAAGTTGTCTTATAATGAAACAAATGAGTTTTAAATGTGATGAATTTATGATGAAACAAATAAGTTTCAAAGTGATGAGTTTTGTGATTAAACAAATGAGTTTTAAAGGGAAGAGTTTATGATGAAATAAATGAGTTTTAATGTGACGAGCATGAGATGTCATACATGATGATTTTCCATGTGTGCTTGATATGTCGATTTCATGATTTCTTGTATATGATATATACATACATGTGGCATTGTTTTGATCTTACCTCATGCTCCGAAAGTAAACGATTTTTACATCATGACATTATCAGCACGTAGATAGTATAGTTATCTACCTGCTTACATTATTGCCTTACTGAGCACGTTTCGCTCACCCTTTCATTTTCCACCCCACAGGGTATATTCAGCAGAAGAGAGCGACAATAGTTTCGCATCTCGGTTATCCGCTGCTTCTTAGCAAGATCAGGTATACACATTTATATAATTTTTGTATCTGAACATATAGATGCACAGTACTGTATAAGGATTTAATATTGGGGATGTATTTTGTTTAAATAAATTGACATGTGAATGTGAATATGAAAATTGAATGGTAAATAGGGGAGAGGTGACTAACACCGAATCATAGCCCAACTGTTTAGAAGTGTAACTGTTCACGACGGGTGAGGAAATGAAAATGCAAAAAATTTGTAGGGATTTTTAGGTAATTTGGGTCGTGACAAATTTAATGGTATCAGAGCAGAGTTGGCCTGATATGAGTCGGTGTTAGTGGTTAAGTAAATTTACATCCCCATGTACTGTGCATTGTTTAGATACAATTGTGTATATCAAGATGGAACAGCAGCTAAGATTTTAGCTTCGAGTGCAAGAATATAGTTTTTACAACTGATAGCCGCTATGGTAGAGTGTCGAGTACACATGCTCGAGGCCGTAGAGATCGGCCTGAGAATCAAATGAGTCATGATATGAGACTCAAGATGAGATAGTGCACGAGGCAGAGGTCGTAGAGGTAGACCTGAGTCTGCTAAGTCGTGCTGAGTTGACCCATGAGAATCGGGATGAGATTGAAATAGAGGCTAATGTTGAGCATGCCTCTCAGAGTCCGACAGAGAGATCGGACAGTATTGAGACACGCTTAGCGAGATTGGAGCGGAGTGTGGAGATTATTGTAAGGAGCTAATTGCTCAGAGTAGACATAAGATCAGAGGGCGCAGCGGAGCATTGATTGAAACCCGCTCGACCCATCTTAAGTGTTAAACATCCATAGCTAAGATGAGAAATATTTTTGGATGTATTCCGGTGACAGGATATCCCGGACATGATTTAAAGGAAATTTTAAGGAAAAATTTCTTACACTGCCCAGGAATACTAAATTGATTATGAGTATGAGACTCAGTTATATTCTTTGGCAGATATTACCTCGACACTATGAACAGGTGACAGTCGAGATGTCTAAAAGTTCATGAAATGGCTCGACTTTTCAGTTAGAGTCTGATTGGCCCGTGAGATATTACCTATACTGAGGCAGTGCGCAGATTTACAGTTCGGTAAATAAGAACATGAATTGCACGCCTCTGTGATTGGGAAAGGTAGTGAGGGCTGAAATAGAGACAGAAATGAGAATCGAGAAATGACAAAGATGTTAAAATGGGAAAAAAGTAATTGATAAAAGATTTAATTTGATGAGTCCTGGAGTAAGATAATTGGTAAGGCCCCAGTGCAACCAATTTTGGCACTCTTGAAGGGCATTGTGATTGGAGGACCTCGACCTGCTACGAAGCAGTGTAACAGTGTAGGATGTGTGGTAGATACCACGCAAGGAGGGTCTATACCTACACTGTATTGACGAAAATGGCCGTTAAGTGTGGTAAGACGGACCATTGATTTTGATTGCACAGAGTTGGGCGAGATCGCCCCACAGAAAAGTAAAGAGACAGAGGAAAACTTTGTTGGTATAGCTGTAACGAAAAGGGAGGCCATAGCTGAAAAGAAAAAAAAAGAAAGTAGGCTGTTGGATGAAGGCGAGAGGATGTCTTGGACCAGGACACTATTGATGTTTCATGGATGTGGTGTGAGATACCACACTTGTTATGAATAATGAAGTACATATGTTCATTGATCCTGGTGCCACACATTTATTCATACCGCCTTCATTCGCATATAAGTGAGTGAAAGGCATGAATGCCTACATCATTGGGCACAATACTGATAAATGAGTACCCCATTAGAGGAGGATTAAATAAACGGAATATGGATATAGAGATTTTAAGTAATAAAAAGGGGTGCAACAGTTGGAATTAAAGGAGTAAAGGATTGTACTCACGGAATGAATAATGAAAGAGTTTTGTTATAATTGATACACTAAGGAGATAATCTTTGAGAGATACTTGATTCTGCATACAAGAAGTATTGGAGTAAGAGGCGTATGCAAGGTAAGAATATATGTGATACGTGAAGTAAATTGGGATTAAAGCAATTAGTAGCGAATATAAATTGTGACCACATAGACTGAGATATAACGTAGTTGTGGTTAAGTCTGAAGGTTAATAAAGGTATTTCAAAACACCTCCCCGCCTGAAGACTTGACAGCGTCTAAAAGTATATATGTATAACCTATAACGTGAAAGCGATCATCGTAATAAATACCTTTAGCATTAGGATACCCTTACTAAGACGATAAGAATATTAAAATTCGACAAATCATAAAGACTAACATAGTAAAATTTAATAAGAGCCGTTAGGATAAGAAAAGGAAATGACGCAGGTTAGTACCTGAAAACGTAAGCGATTTTGAAGGATCTGATACGCTTATGCATACATAAGTCAAGGATATAGGCGATTGAATTATGCAGTGGAGCTCAAAAACGATGAGTTATTTAAACTTGACCTGGACCGATTCGTAATCATCATTATTGATGATATGTTGGGTGAAGTTAAAGTCTAGAGCAAATTATAAGCAACAATTGAGAAATGGCTTTTACAAAAGGGTTGTTGCGAGTTCTCAATATGGTTTACTTGGTTGACACGTTTAACTAAGAAAACGTGGTCTTTGAATGAGATGATAAATAAGATGATAGATGTGACGTGAATTTCGGTGTAATGAAGTATGAACTGACCACCGTGATTAATTTCACCATACCCAACAGCTCAAGAGGTTCTCAGTGAGTATGGACACCTCGAAATCATGATGAGCTATATATTGATGTATAATGGGAAGATAGCCAAGTATGGAGTCAGACAACTCCTTGATGGCGAAATAAACTATCTGACCCATGATTTAAAGTTGGCAACAGTATTTGTACCGAGGATAAGGTACTATTAGGTACAGGGTGAGAAATTATGGATATGCACTGATCATAAAGCCCGAGTACCTGTTTTCACAGAAAGAGGCGAACATGAGAATACATAGTGGGTTAGAGCTTCTGAGAGGTTTTGATTTGTGAAAATTATACCACCCAGGAAAGGCTGATGCTTTGAGCAGAAAGAGCATCGGGATTGTATTACATATGATGGTCAGGGAGCGTGAGCTGCTAGATGCAGTTGTGAGCCTCAGTATAGATGTGATCCCTTCTGATGAGGACAGTGATTGTGTGACAGCTAGCCTGATGACTAGAACCGGATGAGAGTGCCCGGATTTGACAGGCTTAGCGTGATGATCGGCATAATGTCGATGGTTTGGGTCAGATTCAGAAGGGTACAGTGATAGAGTTCACAGAGTATGATAATGATTTACAGAGGTTCAGAGACAGTATAAGTGCTCCCCAGGACCACAGTTGATGAGATAGTGATGTTGTCAGAAGCTCACTCTTCGGGATATACAGTGCATACGGAAAGTAATGAATATATATATTGAAATCTCGAAAAGGGTATGGGTGGTCAGATGTGAAAAGAGATATTGTGGAGATTATGGAAAAGTGCCTAGTATGTCAACAGAATAAGGTAGAGTATTAAAAGTCTGCAGAGTTATTGCAGCACCTACCTATATTGACACGGCACGAAAATGAGAGCAAGTCTCCATGAATTTTATGATGGGTTACAGAGAACCCAGGTGAATTACGAGACTATTTAGATGATAGTCGATAGAGTGACTAAGTTTACCCACTTTCTGATTATGAAATCCCCAGATACTCAGAGTGTGTATAAGGATTCAGGTATAAGGAAAATTGTGGAACATTAAGTAGCGTTCCAGTGAGCATGGTATCATATAGGGATTCCCGCTTCACATCCCACCTTTGGAATATTTTTTTAGGAAGCTATGGGAACCCGATTGAGTATTAGCACAGCTTTTCGTCCTCAGACAAATGGTCAGTCAGAGAGGACTGTACAAGTTCTGGAGAATCCGATGAAAGCGTGTGCCCTTGATTTTTATGCTCCTGGGATGATCAGTTATTACAAATCGAATCCGTCCATAACGACAGTTGTCACTTGAGTATCGGGATAACAAATATGAGACAGTGTATGGATGTAGGGGTTGTTCCCCAAATTGGATAAGAAAAAGTGGGTGCCAGATAGAATTACTTTTGACCTTGGATAATAAGTCTCTGAGGGTGTTTTAATTAAGAGTGAGAGATTAAGAATACCTCAGAGCAGATAGAAAAGTATTGGAATTCACCCTTGGTGAATTAATATGATTGAAAAGTTTCTTGTCCTAAGAGAATAAGGACATCGCGAACTCTTGGAAGAAGGTAAATTGAGTTATGCTGGATGAAATATTTTGAGAGATTGGATGAGTGGGAGATAAGACCTGTAAGTTGGCGCTATCACTTGAATAAGCAGGCACCCACAATATGTCTCAGCTTTCGATGCTTCGGCAATACTATCCAGATCCAGCATGGGTGAAGGGATATGAGATCCAACAGTGCAGCTTAATGCAATTATAAGTATATTGAAGAAGTTGATTCGGGCATTAAACAGGAAAGAGAAAGTATTGAGGTTTAAGACGATCTCCCTAATTAAAGTCCTTTGGTAGTAATACACTCCAGAGAAGGTCACATAAGAATTTAAGAGTACGATGTACCCGGAGTTGTATATGGACTCATATGACTTGGTTCTAATTTGGAGGACCAAATTTCTTAAGTGGGGGAGATTTGTAAGACCCGAAATTAAATTGTAAATTTTATGAGGTAGAAAAAGAGTTCACAAATTTAAAGGAATGGGATTCGGACTGAAAATAATGATTCAAATCATAAAATGAATGAGTGTTCGTGAAGGAAAATTTGACTGAATTAATCCCGAACAAGTGTAGGGGTAAAACGGTCAAAAGATCGAAATTCGGGATAAATTCGATAAGAAAAATTTAATTAAAAATAAGGATTTAGGATATCTTGATCAATAATGAGGAATTATACAATTTCGAGTCCAATTTATCAAGATCCGAAATTTTTAGAAATACCGAAAAGTCACTCGGGATAATATCTCGAAAATACGAAGAAATTATACCGAAAAAATGATTAAAAATATAATAAATAAATTAAAATAAATTAAATTAATTTATGTGGAATAAATTAATGGATTTTGTAGATATTTTAGAATATATTTGAATATTTTAATGAATATTTAAATAATAAAACAAATTGTTAAATAATAATAATAATAAAAAAAAATTAATTAAAAAAAAAGGAAAATCTGTAAAAACGATCGGGGAGAGAGAAAGAGAAGAGAGAAACCGAGGATGCTGAGCGTGGCCGACCGACGAGCCACCACCGGGCACCGACGGCCTCCGACGAAGGGCCGAGCAACAAGACGAGAGGCCGGCGAAGCTATTGGCGCCGGCGACGCGCGCTAAGGAGGTCGAAAATCGCCGAACGGAGGGAGAGAAGCCCGCGGGGAAAACGGAGTCGGTACCGGCGATCCACGGTAGCTGGGGGCGAACGGCGGGTACCAGAGTGATCAGGAGGAGGAGCCGGTCCTTTTGAGACCAGTACCGGCCGACGAAACCACCGAAATCCGGCGGATCGAGAAGGAGAGTGCCGCAGAGGGAGAAGACGAATCCGGCGGCCATCGACGTGATTCGGCCAACCCCGACCCCAGCCGAACACTCCCCCAGTGCAGACGAGTCGAATGGCGCGAGAACCGAGCCGAGAACCGACCGAAAACGCCGTGAACGGCGGTGGAATGGTCTGAACCGGTACGGACCGGTTCAGCAAAGGGGTGAACCGGGTTGAACCGACTGAACCAGACCGGGCTGAACCGGGTCTGAACCGGACTGAACCGGTTCAGCCAAGAAAGAAGGGAAAAAAGGAGAAAAAGAGGAAAAGGAAAAAGGGAAAGGATTTTCGGGGATACACCGGACTTCGGGTAAGTCAATACGAGGTCAAAAGTGACCGAATTGATTTTTGAGAAATTTATTTAAATTATATTTAATCGAAAAGTAACCCGAGATTAAATATAATAATTGTGCAGTTCGACGATAAAGCCCGAACGAGAGCCGATTGAGCTCCGATTTTTGTATCTCGCATCATATTGGGTAAGTACATTTTAATTCCGACAATTAGAGTCCTTTAATACAGAGTTTCAATTATTTTGCAGAATTTACGGGTTAATTCTGTATAAAAGGAATATTAATCGGAATTACAACGTAATTACCGTAAATGGTATACGGGCTATCCAATGAGTTTGGAACGAAGCCCGATAATTATTGGTAAGCTGAATGAGCCCAGTAAACCCGAAGAAGGGATTTAAACAGTATAAACGGGCTGAAAATGGGTCGAGGCCCATTAAAGTGCAATCGGGCCCAATAGGGATAAATGGGCCCAATGATTTAAATTAAGCCCAGAAAGTATTAAATACAATTAAGTTGTATAATATCTGACCTGAGGAATAATTATACGCAGTTCCGAAGGTTTGATTGGGAGCAGATCGGACTGCGCGACGTGACAACAGTGGAAAAGGAAAGGTCAGACTCGACGAGAATCGAGGTAAGGGAATTTTGTAAGTGCATAGAGATGCCTATACATATTTTGAGGGTATTTACAGGGCTTAGAATTTATCTAAGTATCTAGTAAACGAAATAATAATTTTTACGAAAACAGGGGCTTAGATAAATAAAGGAAAATGACTATTTTGCCCCCAGTTAGAAAAATTTCAAAAAGGGTAGTAAGGCTATGAAATTGCATGAATTTCATGATTTTAATGTTTTATATGATTATATTGCTTTGATTTAAGCAAATATGAACATAGGTTGGCTATTGATTTCGTGAATTTTACGAAAAGGTACCGGTTTGTACCGGTTACTATTTTAAAAGATGTTTTATTAAAAGTGAGCCACCTATCGTATTTACATGACTAAAAGAGTGCTAGAGTCTTACTCGCACTCAAGTTTACTGAATTATTTCTCATGAAAAGCCGTACTGGAGCATTGCTCGTATGAGAAATTTGTGTGTGCACAAAACCGTGCTGAAGCTTCGCTCGCACGAGATTTTAGATATCATGATATGCATAGCGTGGTGCTGGAGCTCCGTAAGCCTGTGACCTGGTGTGGGGCGGGCAGCAGGATGCTCACATAAACACACTAGACGCGAGTTGACATGCATATAGTCGTGCGGAAGCCTCCTGTAGACTGTGTGTCACAGAGAGTTGAGATGCTCGCACATATACTTTGAGACATGGGTTGGTTATCGACATAGTATTGGGCTGGATAAGACCTACGGCAGGCACCCCCAGACTATGATATGGGTCCACGGAGTACGATGTACCGTGTATGTCACACGGAGTACGCTGTACCGTGCAGTCATGATGACTCTATGATGTTACTTGATATTCTGACGGGTAGGACTTGACCCCACCTCCCGTTGCAGTTGTGATACCCCGCACACCTGGATCCGTGTAGCATGGGATCACAGGGACATAGTATGGCCATAGTCCTCGATTTTTCATACAGTAACCTACATGCCTCACATGATATCATACGGTCTGGATAGACCAGGACAAACCCGATGGAGGGGTAGTCCCGATTTGTGTTTTTAAAAGAGATGTGATTTGATGAATCAAGGTATTCCCTAGAGATGGGTTTGACCTTGATGAAGTTGTCTTATAATGAAACAAATGAGTTTTAAATGTGATGAATTTATGATGAAACAAATAAGTTTCAAAGTGATGAGTTTTGTGATTAAACAAATGAGTTTTAAAGGGAAGAGTTTATGATGAAATAAATGAGTTTTAATGTGACGAGCATGAGATGTCATACATGATGATTTTCCATGTGTGCTTGATATGTCAATTTCATGATTTCTTGTATATGATATATACATACATGTGGCATTGTTTTGATCTTACCTCATGCTCCGAAAGTAAACGATTTTTACATCATGACATTATCAGCACGTAGATAGTATAGTTATCCACCTGCTTACATTATTGCCTTACTGAGCACGTTTCGCTCACCCTTTCATTTTCCACCCCACAGGGTATATTCAGCAGAAGAGAGCGACAATAGTTTCGCATCTCGGTTATCCGCTGCTTCTTAGCAAGATCAGGTATACACATTTATATAATTTTTGTATCTGAACATATAGATGAACAGTACTGTATAAGGATTTAATATTGGGGATGTATTTTGTTTAAATAAATTGACATGTGAATGTGAATATGAAAATTGAATGGTAAATAGGGGAGAGGTGACTAACACCGAATCATAGCCCAACTGTTTAGAAGTGTAACTGTTCACGACGGGTGAGGAAATGAAAATGCAAAAATTTTGTAGGGATTTTTAGGTAATTTGGGTCGTGACATTGCAGCTTATGGTTGACTTGTTTAGGGGTGCATTCCTGCAACTGAACTTGCTTCCGATTGTTCAAAACCTGGGTAAGAGAAGGAAGCCAAAGGAGGTATATTTCAGACGTAACAAGTGCTAAACACCAGGATACCGAATATCTTATGCGTGAGGCTGTGGGGGACCTTATACGTGAGGCTATAGGAGACCTTGTGCGTGAGGCTGGGGGAGACTTGAAGCATTAGGGTGCTGGAGAACCATGGCGTCAAGGTGTGGGAGACCCTGTGCGTGAGACTGCAGGAGACATGAGGCACCAGGGTGCTGGAGAACCATGGCGTTAGGGTGCGGAATACCCTGTGCATGAGACTACGAGAGACTTGAGGCGCCAAGGTTCTGGAGAACCATGGAATCAGGGTGCGAGAGACCTTGTACGTGAGACTGCGAGAGACTTAAGGGGACAGGGTGCTTGAGAACCATGGAGTCAGGGTGTGGAAGACCCTGTGCATAAGACTACGGGAGACTTGAGGCACCAGGGTGTTGAAGAACCATATCGTCAGGGTGCGAGAGACTCTGTGCTTGAGACTTCGGGAGACTTAATGCTCCAGGGCACTGGAGAACCATGGCGTCAGGGTACAGGAGACCCTGTGCGCGAGATTACGGCAGACTTGAGGCGCTAGGGTGCGAAAGACCTTGCTCGAGAGATTATGAGGGGCCTTAGACGCTAAGGTGTTGGAGATCTTGGGAGTCAGGGCATGCTAGATTTTGGATATTTAAATACATGAGACTCTTGGCCCCAGAATACTAATGGTCTGTCGAAGAATGGTATAGGAAGTGTTGGAATGACGGGGTCCCATACTCATAGGACAGACTCAGAAATAGACCCAATTTGGAACCCTGAAATGGAAATGGTAAACTTACCACCTCGGACTCAACAAAGGCCAGCTCATAATCTACGTGGCAAGGGAAAAGAGGTTTTTGATTGTGATCAGGCTGATTCATGTAACACTGAAAAGGTACAAAATCAAACTGCAACCAGGAAGCAAGAGGCTACAGATGTGAAGAAAATGGTAAAACAAATTTTGAAAGAAAAGATATTAATTTCAGTTGAAGAAAACTAAAAGAGAATGATCTCGTTCAGTGTGACAATCATGGGGAAACCCCTGCCCCCGAAATTCAAGATGCCATAGATAACGACATATACAGGAAAGATAGAATCTTATGACCACATTCAACATTATAAGTCGTTAATGCTATTGCATGGATAAGAAGATGAAATTATGTGCAGAGAATTCTCATTAACCTTGACTGGTCATGCGTTGAAGTGGTTCAATAGTTTGGCAGAAGGGTTTATTTTATCTTTTGATCAATTGAGAAGTGAGTTTTTAAAGGCCTTCGTGATAAATAGCCAGAAGAAGAAGGAGGCCACTTATCTGCTTACCCTAAGACAAGGAAATAAAGAATCATTGAAAAGCTTTGTAGATCGATTTCGTGATGCTACCCTTGAAGTGCGTGATCTACAAGTTGGAGTAACTGTGACAACTATGCTACAAGAGACAAAGTCTGAAAAATTACAAGAGTTGCTATCATTGGATCAACCGACGACGTTTTCAGACTCATTCTCCCAAGAAAATATGTATATTGCTCAAGAAGAAGTATGAAAATGGTACTAATGTGTGACCTTATGGAAGGAAGGAAATGAGAGAGAGAACCTGATGATAATAACATAGGAAGATCAGATAAATCAAGTAAAGCTCTAATGTTGAAGTATGTTAACTACACCCAGTTTATAGAGCCACGTTCCTCAAGCTTAACTACAATCGAAGGAACTGGAATGCTTCAATTCCCTAGAAGCGGCAAAGGGAATTTAGGACGGGACCTTGGGTCCTATTGTAGTTTCCACTCTGCATTCGACCATACAACTTAAAAATGTCGGGATCTAATGAACCACTTGAGAAGTTGGCTAGAGAAGGGAAGTTAGACTGCTATGTGTGGAGGAATGAAAGGATTCAATATCTTGCTTGTGGTCAAAGAGACAATAGACTGCGTGATAGGTGCGATAGTCACAGAGAAAATGTGAGGAGAAACGAAGGAAGAAGAAACAAGGCTAGAAAGGGAGAACGTAGGGATAAGCGGGTAGACAATGAACCTACGAGAGCGGCTATTAATGTCATTTCGAGGGGAGAATACATGGCTAGTAGGTCATCCGCTTCACGAAAAGATTATGCTAGGCAAACGTATTAGGTTCATTTTGTGATGAAGATGACCGAAGTAGAAGAAGCAATTACCTTTACGCTTGCTGATCGAGGAGAAGTGATTATCCCGCATGATGATCATATGGTCATATCGACAGTTGTGGCCAAACATCTGATAAGTCGAATTCTAGTAGATAATGAAAGTTCGGTGAACCTTATTTATTGGAATTATTTTGAAAAGATGAATTTAAGTGAAGACAGATTGAAGCCTGTGACTACCCCTCTATTTGGCTTTGCAAGAGAGAAAGTGAAGGTGGCAGGGTGCATTGCCCTAAAAGTAGTACGAGATAAGTTCTGTTTATGGTAGTCAAATTGACGTCTCTACCATAAAACGTTATTTTAGGACGACCATTGTTGAGTGACATAAAGCTTGTAATCTCTTCGTGTTATTTGTTGATGAAATTCCCAACCCCCAAAGGTGTGGGACAGGTTAGAGGAGATCAAAGAAGAGCAAAAACGTGTAATGTTGCATGAACTACATGTAAGGGAACTCAAAAGAAAGAAACCCTTGCTACTACCGAGCCACCTAAGCCAAAACTTCTTGAAGAGAAGGAAGAGATTAAAGTTGAGGGCCGATGATGAAGAGAAGAAAGTGTACATTGGGGGCCAATTGAGGCCCAAAGTAAAAAAAAAAAAAAAAAGAGCGAATAAAGTGTTTAAGAGAGAATGCTGATGTTTTTGCATGGACCTCTGCTGATATGCCCGAAATTGATCTGAAAGTCATATGTCGTGAGCTTAATGTGTTGCCCGGGGTGAAACCCATTAAACAGAAAAAGAGAAACTTCGCCCTTGAGAGATAACAAGTTATTGAAGAAGAGATCGACAAGTTTCTTGAGGCTGGATTCATTCGAGAAGTCCAGTATCCGAAATGGCTTACGAACGTGGTAATGGTGAAAAAAGCCACCGAAAAATGGAGAATGCATGTGGACTTCACCGACTTGAATAAGGCATGTCCAAAGGATTCCTACCCGTTGCCTTGGGTTGACAAGCTAGTTGATGAAACTTTAGGGTATAAGTTTCTTAGTTTCTTGGACACCTTTTTCGGTTATCATCAGATCTTAATGCACCCTAAGGACGAAGAAAAGACGTCTTTTATCACTGATAAAGGCATTTGCTGCTATAGAGTGATGCCCTTTGGCTTAAAAAACGTGGGTGCTACATATCAACGCTTGGTGAATAAAATATTTAAGGCTCTACTTGATAGCACGATGGAAGCCTATATGGATAACATGATCGTGAAAAATAGAGAAGGGGAATCTCATGCTATGCGCTTGTCTAAAGTTTCTAAGTTTTTGAGAAAATATGACATGAAGTTAAACCCCAATAAGTGTTTATTCGGGGTTCAATCCGAGAAGTTCTTGGGGTTTATAATAACCAATCGAGGAATTGAAACCAATCCTGAAATGGTGTAAGCCATTGTAGACATGAAACCTCCAGTTACTATTAGAGAGGTGCAAAGGTTGACAGGGAGAATAGCAGCATTAAATCGTTTTTTTATCAAAGTCTACTAAAAGAAGCCAACCGTTATTTAAGACACTTCGAGGCGGGAAGAACTTCAAATGGACTGAAGAGTGTCAAGCAGTTTTCGAAGAGTTAAAGGAGTACCTAAAAGAACTCTCGTTATTGTCAAGACCTTTAACTGGGGAACATTTGTTCATGTACCTTGGGGTAGGTGATACAGCTGTTAGCGCAGTCTTGTTGAGAAAAATTGCAGAAGGGGATAGACCATTTTATCATGTGAGTAAAGTACTGCTGAAGGCAGAAACAAGGTATCTCCAAGTCGAGAAAGTAGCTCTAGCACTCGTTATGGCTGCGCAAAAATTGCGCCCTTATTTCCAAGCACATTCGATAACGATGTTAACAGATCAACCCTTGAGACAGATACTCCAAAAGCCTGAGCATTCAGAGAGATTAGTCAAGTGGGCTATCGAACTTGGAGAATATGATATCTCTTTCCAGGCTCGACAAGCTATTAAAGCACAAGCCCTGACAGATTTTATTGTTCAGTGCACGTGTCGAGAAGATCCCAATGTCACGACCCTCAACTTACCAAAAATCATCACAAATTTTTCGCTTTACATACATCATTTATTTTTTGTCCTTACCTTACCTCGATCGTGATTAGCTACACTCTCAAACAGTTGGGCTGTGTGTCAATGTCTACCTCATCCAACCATAACAGTTTAATTCGCCTTTTAAATTAGAAATAAACACTTGTATAAATAAATCAGAGTTGCTGTTTACAAGTGTTTACATTGTTTTACATCCCCAATGATACATTCAAAATGCTACTGTGCTATAGAAAGTTTAGATATAAAATTACATCAGTGTGTATACCTTAAACGATGGGATGCAGCGAAAACCAAAAAGGGAAAGCCTTCGGTCGTTCTCAATATATACTCAAAGCTCTGTGAGAGGGAAAAATAAGGGGGTGAGCAAACAACACGCTCAGTAAGATAATCATACGAACAGGTAGATACTGCACTATCTACGTGATCGTGATGCCATGCTCAAAACCATACAGTTTCTCATTCACATCTCAAAAGCATTAGTTCATGCTTGTGTTAATGGCATGTAAAGCAAATCATTCTATTTGTTAGTGCACAAATCAAATTCAAAGCATGACATAAATCATCATGCATATTTCATAAATAAGGCATGGAAAAATCATCCTGCATCAGTGCACTTTAAAGCCATTATCAAACATTCTCATCTCATAAAATCAACACTTGTCAGAATTCAGCCCCTCCCTCGTACTGTCCTGACCCACAAAGCATTTCAAAACATGGATTTCATTCATAAAGCAATAGATATGTGAGATAGGCAATATAATAAGGAAAATCTCCTCTAAGACTATGGCCATATCCTGTGATCTCAGGCTACACTGATCAGGTGTGCGGGGTATCACCATTATCTGCTTCCATACGGGAGGTGGGTCACGTCCAGCCCGCCAGTCCATAGCAGATCTAATTATCGTCCAAAGATGGCACATCACAATCTTAACACGGTACAACGTACTCCATGCTACCTGCACGGTACAACGTACTCCGTGGACTCATATCAACACATCATATTCACGTCACATTTCAAAATGCACATGCGAGCCTATTTAATCGGTACGACACCCAGTCTACCCAAAGCTTCTAGCACGGCTATCAACATGTCAAAACCCACGTGCGAGTAATCTCAAGCATGGCAACAAGTATGATGGGCATCTAAGGGAAACTATACTCCAGCACCATGCCAAAACCAGTATAAAGTTTGGGCGAGCTCAACTCTAGCACAATATCATAGAAATCCATGTGAAAACTAGTGCGAGCTAAGCTCCAACACTCATGCATGTCAAACACATCAAATCTCATGCGAGTCATACTCTAGCATGTTTTCATTCTCACGAAATCCATGTAGGTGGCTCAATTCTTTACAAAACATGGTTATAAACCAAATTAAGTTATTTCTTATGCAAATCATTTCAAATGTTAGCGAACCTACCAAACATTTGCTAAAAAGCAATAAAACAAGGTTTTCAAAGCATCATGCTTTTATTTTCATGCACATTTCATTAAAACCCAACTTTTTGCCCTTAAATTATCCAATTTCATTTCCTAGTATCACATGCACTCTAGCAAAATATTATACGCCCAAATTGTGCATAGATATCTCTAAGAGTCCACACAATTCCCTTACCTCGATTTACTCGGGGTACGACTCTCCTCCTTTACGCTTCTCGCTCTCTTGGCTCAACTTGCTCCAGTGTATGCTTGGGAGCTGCAATTCATTCATCAAACACTTGAGTTAATGTTGCTAACTCTCATTCAACTATGCATTTTACCCAATGCCTTAATGCTCATTTTACCCTTTTTGAGTAAGCCTCACAATTCATTCCATAACACCATCTTTAATTCATACCCACAACACCATTATCACCTTGAAATATCTCATTCATCATTAATACCTCTACATTTCACTTTCTCACACTAACCCATTTCTAGGTTATAATTGTTTCATGACCTTCTAGGCGGTTCTACCATTAATATGCACATTAAATCAACTTCATAATCAATAACTAAACAAATGTACTTGGATTGGTGCTTTAAAAACTCACCTCTTTGGATTTCCTTCTCACTCCAAATGATAATGCTCCTATCTCCTTCAATACAACAAATGCGGCAATGACTCCAAGCTATGTTGTTCTTCTCTTTGATGTAAACAACTTTGTATCTAAAAGCTTTCCCTCAAATCTTACTGAAAATGGGCAGATTTAGAGAGAGAAAACTAGGTTTTGGGTTGAAATGGTATAATGAGATTGTTTTTCCTGAAATCTGCAGATCCACTGCTCCTATTTATAGAATTAGTTTGATGAGATTGATCTGCTCAGGGTATAGATCGATTCAGTCCTCTTAAATCCCTCTTTTCATGACATTTTTGAAGGCATGAGATCGATCTGTCTCGGGCAGAAAGTTAAGGAGATCGATCTGGCTAGGGAGGAGATCGATCTGCTCCAACCTAAGAGCTAAGAAAATCAATCTGTTTACCTTAAGAATCGATCCTCTCATTACAGAATGTTTAGCAGATCGATCTGACCCCTTTGGAGATCGATTTGCATTGTTCTTGTTGCTCGAATAAGAGCCTTTTGGCTCTTCCAGATTGATCTCTCATCCTATGAGATCGATCCGACCTTCATATTTTTAGATTTTTCTATAGTTTTCTACAGCAACTCACACCGAACTTCATACATTTTGCTGCCATAGTCATTTTCTTATCCAGTCACCTTTGAGACTTGAAAATGACATCCATTCAAACTTCATACACATTAAAACTTGTGTGCATTCCTTGTATAACCAAATGTATACAATACAAGGCTAAATGAAAGTCCAAAGATTTACACCATTTATGTAACTTCATTCCATTTTACCACACCCCTCAAACTCAATAGATTGACATTCCACTCATGGTAATATCCTTCTTACATTCGCTATACACTTTAAATTTGAGTGTATTCTTTTTCACATTCACTTGATCCAAAATCATTCATTTTACAATTCCATTCACATATATACAATGTTATACATATACGAGGTCTCACATTCTGCCTCACTTAGAAAATTTGGTCCTCTAAATTGGATCCCATCATTCTGTGAATAACTCGAGATACCTCTCTTGCATCAAACTCTCTAATTCCCATGTGGCCTCTTCCACTGTGTGATGTTGCCAAAGAACTTTCACCAAGGAAATTGTCTTAGTCCACAACACTTTCTCTTTTCTATCTAATATTTGAACCGGCTTCTCAATGTGTCATGCTTTCATTGAGCTCAAAAGGCTTGTACCTTATCACATGCGCCGGGTCCGGGTGGTATTTTCGTAACATGGATACGTGGAAGACATTGTGTATGCTCGCTAGTTCAGGTGGTAATGCGAGCCTGTATGCCTTATCTCCCACTTTATCAAGTATCTCGAATGACCCTATATACCAAGGGCTCAACTTCCCTTTCTTCCCGAATCTCATGATTCCCTTCGAGGGAAAAACTCTAAAAAATACTGGCTCACCCACATCAAACTCTAGTGGTCTCCGTCTCTTGTCAGTATAACTCTTTTGACTGCTCTGAGCTGTTCGTAACCTTTCACAAATCAACTGGACATCCTCAGAGGCTTGTCTAACCAAGTCTGGAGCAAAGATCTGTCTGTCACCAACCTCTTCCCATCCAATAGGGGAACAACATCTATGCCTATACAATGCCTCATATGGTGCCATCCCGATACTCACATGAAAACTGTTATTTCAGGTGAACTCTGCGAGTGGTAAATGGTCATCCCAAGAGCCTCCAAAATCTAATGCACACGCTCTCAACATATCCTCCAGGGTCTGTATAGTCCTCTCTGACTGACTATCTATCTGAGGATGAAACGCGGTGCTAAAACTCAACTGGGTCCCCATCGCTTCCTGAAAATGTTTTCATAAATGGGAAGTGAAGCGGGCATCACTATCAGAAACAACTCTCATTCGAATTCCATGAGGCCTCACTATATCGCACACATACAAGTTCGCTAATTGGCTCAGAGTATCCGTAGCTCTCATAGCTAGAAAATGGGCTGACTTCGTCAATCAATCCACAATCACCCATATGACATCATGACCTTTACGGGTCCTCGATAATCCCATCACAAAATCCATGGTGACATCTCCCACTTCCACATTGATATTGGTAGAGGCTGTAATAACCCTACAGGCTTCTAATGCTCTATCTTCACCCGCTGACAAACGAGACACTTAGCAACATATTCAGCAATGTTTTTCTTCATCCCAGACCACCAATAAACTTTTCAAAGGTTTTGATACATCTTAGTACTCCCTAGATGTATCGTATACCTCGATGAATGGGTCTCTGTCAAGATCAACTTCCTGACCTTTGGTTCATCGGGAATACATATTTTGTTTCTGAACCTCAATAATCCATCTGAACTCAATTCAAAATCAGTCTCTGTACCCCTCTGTATTTGCCCGACAATATCACTACACTGCTGATCAATCCTTGAGCCTGTCGGATTCGATCTACCAGATCCGATTCCAAACACAGGCTAGCTAACAAAAAACCACTATCAGTACCCGGCAGGGTCACATCCAAACTGAGATTTGTGAACTGTTCCAACAGCTCGTGTTTCCTGATCATCATAAATGATACCAACCCGAGATGCTTCCTGCTCAGTGCATCAGCAACTACATTTACTTTACCCGGGTGGTACAGAATCTCACAATCATAATCCTTTAACAGCTCGAGCCATCTTCTTTGTCTCATGTTTAACTCTTTCTGCGAGAACAGGTACTTAAGGCTCTTATGATCTGTAAATACTTGAAATTTCTCACTATAGAGGTAGTGGCGCCATATCTTCAAAGAAAATACCACGACCACCAACTCTAAATCATGGGTCGGGTAGTTCCTCTCATGATCCTTCCATTGTCTTGATCCATAGGCTACTACCTTCCCATCCTGCATCAATACATAGCCCAGCCCTTGGTGTGAAGCATCCGTATACACAGAGAAACCTCCTGAGATGGTAATAATGGTGAGAATCGAAGCTGTGATTAATCTCCTTTTCAACTCTTGAAAACTTTCCTCACACTTATCATCCCACACGAATTCATCATTCTTTCTCTTGAGACGTGTCAAGGGAGCAACTAACCTCGAGAATCCCTCTACAAACCGTCGATAATATCCAGCTAAACCCAGGAAACTTCTGATCTCTGTTACTGTTTGGGGTCTCTGCCACTGTACCACTGCCTTAATCTTTGATGGATCCACCAATACATCATCCTTTGATACTATATGACCCACAAAAGAGATCTGTTCTAACCAAAAATCATACTTGCTGAGTTTAACGTATAACTTCTTCTCTCGGAGGGTCTGTAACACTATCCTTAGGTGCTGTTCATCCTCCTTTCTAGATTTTGAGTACACCAGTATGTCATTAATAAACACTATAACAAATCGATCCAAATACTGGTGAAATACCTCATTCATCAACGACATAAAGTTACGGGAGCATTTGTCAACCCGAATGGCATAACCATAAACTCATAATGTCCATACCGGGTGCAGAAAGCTGTCTTGGGTACATCTCCATCCTGAATTTTCAACTGATGGTATCCAGATCTCATATCTATCTTGGAAAAGACTTGCGCTCCCTTAAGCTGATCCAACAAGTCATCGATGCGTGGAAGGGGGTATTTATTCTTGATGGTGGCCTTATTCAACAACCGATAATCTATACACAATCGGAGGCTTCCATCATTCTTCTTCACAAACAGAACCAGTGCTCCCCAAAATGAGATGCTCAGCCTGATAAACCCCTTCTCCAGCAACTCTTGCAATTGTTTCCTTAATTCTTCCAACTCAACTTGAGCCATTCTATACGATGACTTGGATATCGACTCTGTACCAGGTGCCAAGTCTATACAAAACTTCATCTCCCTATCTGGAGGTAACCTTGGTAATTCATCCGGAAAGACATCTGAATATTTCCTGACCACTGGGATGTCTATCAACTCCGGACATGCCTTATCCGTCTCAATCACATAAGCAATGAACCCTTCACATTATCCTTTCCATCGTTAGTAACACAAATCATCACATCACATACACAATTGATAAACAGATTCATCTCTCAAGTATTATGAATTAAAATCATACTCTTCTCATTCATAAGGATCATGTCATTTCATTTCCTTTCATCAAAGTTTACAATAAGATTGTCTAATCCTGAAAAAGTCAGTGTTCTAACACAACAATCCACAACAACATAGTTCGCAGACAGCCAATCCATACCTAGGATTACATCAAAATCACTCATTTAATACAATTAAATCGACAACCATTTCTTTACCTCCTATCCTCATCTTACAATTCCTATATACATGCTCAGTCACATGACTATCATTCATAGGGGTAGATACCATTAATATCTTATCAAGCAGTGTGGGTCTTACATGCTTCAACAATTTATGTGCAAAGGATGGCGATATAAAGGAATGCATGGCACCAGGATCAAACAATACAAATGCTTCTAAATCAAAGATTTGAATGGTACCTTTAACCACATTCGAAGACTGATCCGCAGTGTCCTAGTCCAGTGCGTGCACTCGTCCTCTGCTCACGCCCATTGTCTGCTTCCCCTTTTCCTCAGCTATAGCTCTCCTCCTTGGAGCAGTTGTCCCAACTGGAGCTTTCTCTAGCTCCCTGCCCTTCTGTGGGGCTCTCTCTGTCATCTTTGGGCAATCCCTGATTATGTGCCATGGTTTTCCACATCTAAAGCATACTGTAGAAGGTCCATAGCATGGTCGAGTACCATGGTACTTGTCACACTTGCTACAATATTCTGTAGTAGGCCGTGGCCCTCCAATCATAATTTCCTTTACCGGAGCTATGGCCGAATACATAGGAGGATTAATTGTCCTCTCCCGAATTTCCTCCATCCTCGACCTCTTCCCAGAAAATCTCTTGCTTCCCTTATATCGAAGCCTCTATCTAGCACTGGTCTTTTCTTATCTTTATCCCTCACTTTACCAACCTTTTCAAATTCTGAGGTGATTTTATCAACATCTTGCTCACACAATTGTGCCCTACACACTGTGTCCTCGTAGGTCGGTATATCAAAAGGGACTAATCTGGACCTGATGGTTGGTCTCAGTCCATCCACAAACTTTTGGATCTTCTCTGCCTTATTACCCATTGTATTGAGATCATATCTACCTAGGGAGATAAAGGTCATCTCATACTCATCCACCGTCCTACTCCCTTAGGTCAGTCCCAAAAATGTCATCTTCATTTTTCACTGTGTAGTATCCGGAACATACTGTCTCCGAAAAGCCTCCAAAAACACATCCCAGCTAATCTCTGTATATCGGGCTCTCAAAATAGGCCTGGTGGATTTCCACCAATGTTCTGCTGATCCCTTCAGCATGAATACAGTAAACGCTACCATCTCGGTAGTAGTGCACTCGAAGAACCCATATAACTTCTCAATCTCATTTATCCAATCCTCTACAGCTACTGGGTCCTTAACTCCACTGAAAGACGGTGGTCCAAACTTTTGGAATTGTCGCAGTCTGTCCAAATCAAATCCATATCCCTAACCTCTACTGCTTGGTGCAGCAACCGACGTAGGCACATCCTATGTGGGTGGGGGTGTATCTGTTGTCTGAGATTTCTATGCTGGCCGTGCTTGTGCCTAAGGAGCTGCCGTCTGTTCGGCTTCACCCTGTGTAACGGGACTCTGTTTACCCCTAATTCCAAGTAATGACTGAGTGACCAACTCTAAAATCATCTCTATGCTCCGCTCAATCCTTGCAAAGCGTGCCTCAGTACTCTCGGGTCTCTCATCTGGACCCTGTGGAGCATGCTCAACCTCAGCCTCCACCTCAACTTCTTCCTGAGTCTCGTGTGTTTCGACTTAATACTACTCCCAGGCCTACCTCTACGGCCTCTAGCTTGCGTCCTCGCCCCTTTACCACGACTGGTATTACGCATAATGCACAATTTCGTACATTCACATCAATTTCTTAGTCAAACCCATCGACACACACACAATTGTATCTAAACAAGCACAGTAACATGAGGATGTAATTTTTCAACTTATTAAGTATTTTAAATATCGACACACATCAGACCAACTCAGCTCTGATACCAACTTCTGTCACGACCCTCAACTTACAAAAAATCGTCACAAATTTTTTGATTTTCATACATCATTTATTTTTCATCCTTACCTTACCTCGATCGTGATCGGCTACACTCTCAAACAGTTAGGCTGTGTGTCAATGTCTACCTCATCCAACCATAACAGTTTAATTTGCATTTTAAACTAGAAGTAAACACTTGTATAAATAAATCAGAGTTGTTGTTTACAAGTGTTTACATTGTTTTACATTGTTTTACATCCCCAATGATACATTCAAAATGCTACTGTGCTATAGAAAGTTTAGATACAAAATTACATCAGTATGTATATCTTAAGCGATGGGATGCAGCGGATACCAAAAAGGGAAAGCCTCCAGTTGCTCTCAATCTATACTCAAAGCTCTGTAGAGAGGGGAAAATAAGGGGGTGAGCAAACAACACGCTCAGTAAGGCAATCATGCGAACAAGTAGATACTGCACTATCTATGTGATCGTGATGCCATGCTCAAAACCATACAGTTTCTCATTCACATCTCAAAAGTATTAGTTCATGTTTGTGTTAATGGCATGTAAAGCAAATCATGCTATTTGTTAGTGCACAAATCAAATTCAAAGCATGGCATAAATCATCATGCATATTTCAAAAATAAGGCATGGAAAAATCATCCTGCATCAATGCTCTTTAAAGCCATTATCAAACATTCTCATCTCATAAAATCAACACTTGTTAGGATTCAGCCCCTCCCTCGGACTGTCCTGACACACAAAGCATTTCAAAACATGGATTTCATTCATAAAACAATAGACATGTGAGATAGGCAATATAATAAGGGAAATCTCCTCTAGAACTATGGCCATATCCTGTGATCCCAAGCTACACTGATCAAGTGTGCGGGGTATCACCACTATCTACTTCCACACGAGAGGTGGGTCACGTCCAGCTCGTCGGTCCATAACAGATCCAATCATCGTCTGAAGACAACATATCATAATTTCAACACAGTATAACGTACTCCATGCTACCTGCACGGTACAGCGTACTCCGTGGACCGATATCAACACATCATATTCATGCCACATCTCAAAATGCACGTGCGAGCCTATTTAATCGGTGTGACACCTAGTCTACTCGAAGCTCCTAGCACGACTATCAACATGTCAAAACCCACGTGTGAGTAATCTCAAGCACGACAACAAGTATGATGGGTATCTAATGCGAGCTAAGCTCCAGCACCATGCCAAAACAAGTATAAAGTTTGTGGGAGCTCAACTCTAGCACAACATCATAGAAATCCATGTGAAAACTAGTGCGAGCTAAACTCCAGCACTCATGCGTGTCAAACACATCAAATCTCGTGCGAGTCATACTCTAGCACATTTTCATTCTCACGAAATCCATGTAGGTGGCTCAATTCTTTGCAAAACATGGTTATAAACCAAATCAAGTTATTTCTTATGCAAATCATTTCAAATGTTAGCCAACCTACCAAACATTTGCTAAAAAGCAATAAAACAAGGTTTTTAAAGCATCATGCTTTTATTGTCATGCACATTTCATCAAAACCCTACTCTTTGCCCTTTAATCACCCAATTTCATTTCCTAGTATCACATGCAGTTTAGCAAAACATTATGCGCCTAAATTACGCACAGATATCTCTAAGAGTCCACACAATTCCCTTACCTCGATTTACTCGGGGTGCGACTCTCTTCCTTTACGCTTCTTGCGCTCTTGGCTCAATTTGCTCCGGTGTATCCTTGGGAGCTGCAATTCATTCATCAAATGCTTGAGTTAATGTTGCTAACTCTCATTCAACTATGCATTTTACCCAATGCCTTAATACTCATTTTACCCTTTTTGAGTAAGCCTCACAATTCATTCCATAACACCATCTTTAATTTATACCCACAACACCATTATCACCTTGAAATATCCCATTCATCATTAATACCTCTACACTTCACTTTCTCACACTAACCCATTTCTAGGTTATAATTGTTCATGACCTTCTAGGTGGTTCTACCATTAATATGCACACCAAATCAACTTCATAATCAATAACTAAACAAATGTACTTGGATTGGTGCTTTAAAAACTCACCTCTTTGGATTTTCTTCTCACTCCAAATGACAATGCTCCTATCTCCTTCAATACAACAAATGGGCCAATGACTCCAAGCTATGTTGTTCTTCTCTTTGATGTGACCAACTTTGTATCTAATAGCTTTCCCTCAAATCTTACTGAAAATAGGTTGATTTAGAGAGAGAAAACTAGGTTTTGGGTTGAAATGGTACAATGAGATTATTTTTCTCGAAATCTGCAGATCCACTGCTCCTATTTATAGAATTAGCTTGATGAAATCGATCTGCTTAGGGTATAGATCGATCTAGTCATCTCAAATCCCTCTTTTCACAACATTTTTGAAGGCATGAGATCGATCTGTCGAGGGCTTGAGATCGATCTGTCGAGAGCAGAAAGTTAAAGAGATCGATCTGGCTAGGGAGGAGATCGATCTGCTCAAACCAGAGAGCTAAGAAAATTAATCTATTTGCCTTAAGAATCGATCCTCTCATTACAGAATGTTTAGCAGATCGATCTGGCCCCTTTGGAGATCGATCTGCACTGTTCCTGTTGCTCGAATAAGAGCATTTTGGCTTTTTCAGATCGATCTCTCATCCTATGAGATCGATCCGACCTTCATATTTTCAGATTTTTCTACAGTTTTCTACAGCAACTCATACCAAACTTCATACATTTTACTGCCATAGTCATTTTCTTATCCAGTCACCTTTGAGACTTGAAAATGACATCCATTCATACTTAATACACATTAAAACTTGTGTGCATTCCTTGTATAGCCAAATGTATACAATACAAGGCTAAATGAAAGTCGAAAGATTTACACCATTTATGCAACTTCATTTCATTTGACCACACCCCTCAAACTCAATATATTGACATTCCACTTATGGTAATATCCTTCTTACACTCGCTATACACTTTAAATTTACGTGTATTCTTTTCACATTCACTTGATCCAAAATCATTCATTTTACAATTCCATTCACATATATACAATGTTATACATATATGGGGTCTCACACCCAAGGGGAAAGAATTAGAATGGTGGAAGTTATTTGTGGATGGAGCATCAAGTAACAGAGGGAGCGGAGCTGGCATTGTGCCAGTGTCACCTGAAAGAGAAATGTTGGAGTACTCTCGACGCTTTGACTTCCCCAGTTCCAACAACGTTGCTGAATATGAAGCTTTGATTGACGGCATGAAACTTGCAAGGGAACTTCGAATTCGAAACTTGTTAGCCGATAACGATTCACAACTTATTGTTAATCAATTCAATGGGCAATATGAGACTCGAGAATTTACCCTTATTCCATACTTGTAAAAGGTTCAGTGGTTACCTCGATCGTTTGATAATTTTCAGCTGAGTCAAATCGATCGATCTGAGAACAATCATGCCGATGCTTTATCTAAGTTGGCATCATCTAAAGCAGCAATTGGAAGATCTATAAAGGTTGAGAAGTTGGACAAACCTAGCATAGAGGAAGAAGAAGTGCTAGAAATCGAAGTTGGTATAGACTGGAGGTCGCTTATTAAATAGTATTTAATGGAGGGAACACTCCCTGATGACAAAGAAGCAGCCCGAAAAATGAGAATCTGAAGTGAAAACTTACTCTATAAAAAGGGGTATACTATGCCACTATTGAAATGCTTGGGCCCTGAACAAGTTAACTACACACTAGCCGAGGTGCATGAAGGGATATGTGAAAGCATTTGGGAGCCCGAGCTTTAGCAGCAAAAACACTTAGAGCAGGTTTCTACTGGATTGAAACTTTAAGACCCTATGGAGTTGAGTACCGACATGAGAATTATTCCATGTTTTCACATCCGGGATATGTGAAAGCATGAGATGTTTTCACATGAGAATTATTCCATGTTTTTAATATGCCGATTTCCTATTTTAGAACAAATGATATTATATATATGGCATATCATTGTTTTTACCTCATGCTCACATACATCCTGATTTCTTATCAGCATGTAGATAGTATAGCTATCTACCCGCTTGTATTATTGCCTTACTGAGCATGTGGAGCTCACCCTTTCATTTTCCACCCACTTTCAGTGTTTCCACCATAGAGATAGTGGGTGTAGAGAGTAGACGACATAGCTGATATCTTTGTTTCCCATCGACTGTCAGGTATACACCACGTACAGAATTTTGTATTAGTATGCTTATAGCACAGCATTGTATATGAAAGAAAATTTGGGGATGTAAATATAGAATCATGTGATGTATAAACATACCAACCACTCTATTATATGATAAATGATATCAGTATGTATGCTTACGTGTGATATTTCTTAATGGTTAGAATGGTATATCGATATTAATTCATAGCCCGACCTGTTTAGAGGAATATGTCACAAGGAGGTAAGAAAGACTTTCCAAAAGTGAAAAATTTGTACTGATTTTGGTAGTATTGGGTCGTGATAGTTTTGGATTGAAAATTGAAAGGAATGGTTTTGTCCCGTGAAATGCAGATTTAACTGCTCCATATTTATATAATTTTCTTGATGAGAGCATAGGGTGGAGATCGATCTGCCTTGCTTAAATTCCTCATTTTCACGATATTTTGAAGCCATGAGCTCGATCTGTCGGGGGCTTGAGATCGATCTACTTCAGTGAATGAGATTAATCGGTTTCAATGGAATAGGATCAATCTGTCTCAGGCAGAGAGCTAAGGAGATTGATCTGGCTAAGGGAGGAGATCGATCTACTCCAACCCGAGAGTTAAGGAGATCGATCTGCTTGAGTTGGGGATCGATCTGGGCTTGAGAGAGGCAAATGCAGATCGATCTGGGCAATTGGGAAAATCGATCTGCCTTGCATATTTCACTCCAAATTTCCTCATTTTGCATAAGAGATCGATCTTCCTTGAATGGGAGATCGATCTAGCCTTCATTTTCTACATTTTCACGACAGGTTTCCCAGAATTTTCAAGGGTTAACTTACCTTTGATTGCTTGACTAGTCATTTTGCAATCTATATCCATCTATAGCTTGGTAAGGCTCATTTCCTATGACTTTCACAATATGAAACTTGTGCGTATCACTTGAAAATAAAAAAGGTTCGTATAATTCCTCGTTTTACACTCATTTATACATTTCACATCCTTATACTCATTCATTCCCATTTGAACTTCATTCGCATATACTTGATCCAAAATCATCCATATTATAATTTCATTTACATATATACGAAGTTATATATAGATGGAGTCTTACATAGCCTGAGGTTAGAACCAGATCTATTGGACAGGATAAGACAGGCTCAGCATGTTGATCAGCAGTGTATTGATGTGACCAGTCAGATTCAGATAGGCACAGTGACGGATTTTGAGTTGAGTTCTAATGGACTACTGAGGTTCAGAGGGAGATTGTGTGTCCTCGATGATCTAGAGCTCAAGAGACTGATTTTGTCGAAAGCTCATTCTTCGAGGTGCACGTTACATCCGGGGAGTAACAAGATGTATCAGAATCTCCAAAAGGTGTATTATTCGTCGGGTATGAAGAAGGATGTGGCAGAGTTTGTAGCAAGATGTCTCGTTTGTCAGCAGGTCAAGGTAGAGCATCAGAAGCTTGCAAGGTTATTGCAGCCTCTACCTATACCGACATGGAAATGGGAGCATGTCACCATGGATTTCGTGATGGGTTTACCAAGGACCCACAGGAATCGCGATGCGATATGGGTGATCGTTGATAGATTGACGAAGTCAGCCCATTTCCTAGCTGTGAGAGTTATCGATACTCTAAGTTCATTGGCAGAGTTGTATATATGCGAGGTAGCGAGGTTACATGGTGTTCCAGTGAGCATTGTTTTAGATAGGGATTCCCGCTTCACTTCCCATTTCTGAGAACATTTTCAGGAAGCCATGGGAACCTAGTTGAGTTTGAGCACCGCTTTCCATCCTCAGACAGATGGTCAGTCAGAGAGGACTATACAGACTCTGAAGGATATGTTGAAAGCATGTGTGCTGGATTTTAGAGGCTCGCCTACAACAACAGTTATCATTAGAGTATCGGGATGGCATCGTATGAGGCTCTGTATAGTCGTAGATGTCGTTCCCCTATTGGATGGGAAGAAGTGGGTGACCGAAAGATTTTTGGTCCTGATTTGGTTGCAAAAGCTTCTAAGGATGTTCAGTTGATTGTTGAGAGATTGAGGATAGCTCAGAGCAGACAGAAGAGTTATGCTGACAAGAGACGGAGGCCACTAGAGTTAACGGTTGGTGAGTCAGTGTTCTTTAAGGTTTCTCCTTCTAAGGGTATAGCAAGATTCGGGAAGAGAGGTAAGCTAAGTCCTCCCTACATTGGACCCTTTGAGATACTAGATCGAATGAGAGATAAGACCTATAGGTTGGCATTGCCATCGGACTTATCAAGTGTCTATAATGTCTTCCACATTTCAATGCTTCGGAAGTATCACTCGGATCCGGCATATGTGATTAAATATAAGTCGTTGGAGCTCAGAGAGGATATGTCATATGTAGAGAAGTCGATTTGGATACTGTATAAGAAGGAGAAGGTATTGAGATTTAAGACTATCGAGTTAGAGAAGGTTCTCTGCCAACATCACACTTCAGAGGAAGCTACTTAGGAGTTAGAGAGCCTGATGCACGAGAAGCACCCCCAGCTTTTTTATGACTGACTTGGTTCTAACTTGGAGAACTAAATTTCTTAAGTTGTGGAGGATTGTAAGACTCAAATTTTTATGTAGCTTATTTCTTATGATTCCTATATGTACAAACATTCTATTACTGTTCTTGAATCATAAGAAGAGTATTTACTAGAATGAAATTAGTATTTACTAGAATGAAATTGTAAGTTAAGTGATTTAACGCATATAAGCTACGCAAAGGCCAAATAAGGGCTATAAGAGTCACAGGCTAAACCAAATGGATCTAAATCATTCTGACTGAAGATAATAACTTATAATGGGAAAATATAGAGGGCTTATGAAGGAAAGTCGATTTAATTTGGTCCCAAACATATCGAAATAGAGGAAAGACCAAAAATGGGCTAAACGAGTCTGAAATGGTCTGTTTAAGGTGTTTTTGACATATTCGCCTCCCGGAAATGGCCAAAACATAAAGATAAGAGTGTGAACCATGGAATATGACACTTTTCGATTTTTGAGAAAAAGTTAAATGTGGTCAATGGTCAAGAAAAGTCAATGGTAGTTAAGAAAGTGGACTTTGACCATAATTGACTAACCATGGTTAAAATTTAACCTAAGGTTGGTTAAAAAGTGGGAAAGAAATATTTTTGGTTAAAACACTCGATATTCATCCCCTTAAGTACAAAAAATTAATTTAATCGAAATCCAGATTAAATTAAACAGGTAAAACACAATGGGCCAACGATAGAATTTTTAAAGCCTATTAAGGTGTAACAAGTGTGGGCCGAATTTCTTAGGCCCATTGGGCCAAATTGTTAGGCCATTTGGTGGGCCCAATATGAAGTTAATTTAAGGCCCAATTGATTGAAAAACTTTTCAGCCCAAAATAATAGCCCAACCCAAGAAGCCCAAAACTCCAGCCCATTAGTAAATGAAATTAAGCCTAAATGGTAAACTAAAGCCCAAATCAATTACTAGCCCAAATTAATGGCTGAAATTAAGACTTAAGGGTTAATTCTACTAAGTTAAAAATCAGCCAACTCATTGTCTTCTTCATCCTTTCATTCTCACTATAAATCACTAACCTAAAGACATATTTGAAACTTGCAATCTTCATGAAAGTTGTTCCAAATTGAGAGAGGATTAACATACCTTGGAATTGGCTATCAAGGAGCCATATTGAGAGAGAGAGATTTCTTCAAAGTCTCGGCCAAAGTGGGAACACCAAGCTAGGTATAATTTCAAACTTCCAACTTCATATATGTTTATCTATGGATTAATTCAAGTTGATTGATGTATGTTTTATGGTCCAAAAATGGGTATTTATGTTTTGATGAATACCCACATGATTTTAAGACATGTATAGGTTGGTATTTATGTGTACATGATTATGGCATAGTTAATTTTAATCAATTTGATCAATTGGTTAATGAATTGAAGAAGGCACACAAGGTGTTTGATAAAATGCTTAAGTGAACATAAACTAAAGCTTAAGGCATGCACAGTTGGTGTTTGATGAAATGCCTAAGAGAAAGACTAGCCAAATGGTTGTGGTTGGCATAGTGCTCGGCCATGGGGTGGCATGATGGCTCTCGACCACATGCCATGGCTGAGAGGCCAAATAGGCCTTGCCGATGTAGTCTCAACCCAATAAGCATTCATGGGCCTCAGACCAAGCCCAATAAATGTTAATGGGCCCAACGAGCCCAATAGGCCCAGATGAAATGAATAATAAAGTGAAAATGGGCTTATGACAAGGTTAGGCCCAATTAGAATGATTAAGGCCCAATAAGAGTAAACGGGCCCATTAAGTAAAATAGACTGTAGTAAATGTGAAATACGGTTGAAAAAGTGTAATTAACCTGATAAATGGTTACATACAGCTCCAAAGTTGACATTGGGAACTAATCGGACTGTGCGATCGAGTAGGGACAAGAAAGTGGAATTGCTCGACATGATTTTAGGTAAAAGGATTTTGCGGGTAGTTAGAGATATCTACGTGTAGTTTTATCTGCTTTTACATTCACTTAAAAAGCCTGAGGGTCAGAGAAAGTGAATAATATTTATAGAGACCCTATATGGGTAAATTATGATTTTACCCCTATTAAGGGTAAAAAGTCAAAGTTTAGGAAAAGTTCTAAAAAGCATGGAAAACATATTTTTGAATGTTTTTATTGCTGTTTAGCAGAGGAATAGATAGATTGATCAATGTTTTTGTGAAATACACAAAATAGCCCAATTATGGTGTTGCTTTTACGGATTTGAAACATCCCTATTTAAAGGAGCCATCTATCGAGTTATGTGAAAACAAATCGTGCTGGAGCATTGCTCGCACTTGATTTTATATGTTTTTTGTGTGAAAAAGTGCTGGAGTATCGCTCACACTAGATTTTCATGATATGTATGACAGAGTACTAGAGCGTTGCTCGTACTCAATTTTATGTGATTTATGCATGAAAGAGTGTTGGAGCGTTGCTCGTACTCAATTTTACATGATTTGTACATGACATAGTACTGGAGCGTTGCTCGTACTTGATTTTAATGAGTTTTGTGCATGGCATAGTACTGGAGTATTGCTCGTACTCGATTTGAAATGTGAATTATGCATGACCTGGTGTTGGAGTGTTACTCGCACTAGTGTTTGATTTTAAGATATGCATAATAGTGTTTGAGCGAGGTGTCGATTGTGAGTCTCACTCAAGGCGCGGACTATAGTTTTAATGTGATATTCTAGACATGTTTAAAACCGTGTTGATTTCCTCATGTTGATTGAGTGTCACACATATGAGATGTTCGCATGTAGATTTAGAGACGTGGCATTAATTATCCATTGACATAGGGCCCACGGGTGTATGTTGTACCGTGCATGTGTCACGGAGTACGTTGTATCGTGTGTCGTTTGGAGTGATATGTGGAGTTGAGGAATTGATAGCTGGTGGTTAAGGATTTAACCCACCTTCCGTTGCAGCAGTGATGCCCCGCACACCGTGTACTATGTAGCCCGGGATCACCATATAAGATATGGCCATAGTTCGGGATATTATTGCATATAGCCACCAAGTCTCACATGATTATATCACATGATTTTATGATTTCAGGTAGACCTGGGAGATGAGTTGGAACCTAATTTATATAATTTAATTGCTGAAATGCCATATTTAACGTGTTTGAATTTAAATGGCATGATTTACTTTAAAGGCATTATGAGTTTACAAAGATGCAGTGTTTTGCATGAAATGCTTGTATTTATGAAACAAAGCATGATTTCAGTATATGTGAAATAATATATGCACGTATTTCATCAATTTTCCAATTCATGCTTTAAATGTGAAATTAAGGAAAGAGTATTTCAAGGCATGGCATTATTTTCAGCAGATAGTGTAGTTATCTACTTGCTTGTCTGATTTCCTTACTGAGCTAGTGAGCTTACCTATTTCATTTTTCACCTCTCTACAGAGCATCCGTAGTATATAGTATACGGCTGAGGACTCGCATTTCTTATATCCACTGCATTCCCATCGAGCGAAAGGTATACACATCACATACGAATTTGTATATGAACATATAAAAGCACAGTAATGTAAACATATGTAATATTTGGGGATGTATTTGTATTAAATTATATGTGAGCTCACTTATGGTATAAAAGTAATTACAGACAATAGATAGTTTATATTGACATGTATGTACATGTTGAATGAATGATATGGTAAGTAAAGTTGATGATACTAATACCGAATCACAGCCCAACTGAGGTATGGAATTATGATAGAAGGAAAGGTAAGAAAAAGCGAAAAATTTGTAGTGGTTTTTGGTAAAAAGTTGGTCGTGACATTTTCTAACTCTTCACCACTTTTTTCCATGTATTTTTGGCATTTTAATGGGGATTTATCCTGATGGCCAACTTCTTTAGGTTCACATTAGCATAATAGGTGCATTTTAAGATTTAATTTATAATTTGATGAAGTTTATCTCATAAGCTAAAGTAGATATTTCCAAATTTACCATATTTTCAATTATTTTTCATTTTTCTCACTTTTCATTGGTCCACATGTTATGGTAGGTGAAAAATTGATTAATTCCATGCTTGACTCATATATAAAGTCAGACCATGTTGACTTTACAATGAGGTGGCAGGTCATGTACTCTTTCCAGATGAATTTCATCTGATTTCACTTGTTTCATTCTTTTTCAGTCTTATCGTAATAATTTTTGGTACAGCACCTGATATGACAATTTAAGGGTTTGAAATGACTCCTTTAATAATTTTTAACACAAGACCTGATATGAAAATTTCCAAATGATATGTACACTTTCCAAATGAATTTAATTTGATTTCACCCATTTTATTTTTTTCGGTCTTATCGTAATAATTTTTTTTACATGACCTGATATGAAAATTTAAGGGTTTGAAGTGACTCCTTTAATACCCTTAAATCAATCCAAAGTGTCCATTTGACCAGTGTGAAATTTCGATCTATAGATAAAATCGTCATTTTTACATTTGTTGCACGTTTTTCGAGATAAGCTTGAATTAAGCTTTTTATGCAACAATAAGGCATACCTGAAGCCATATGTCATTAATACATGATATATTGGATGATTTTCAATGATGGTGAACTCTCGTGGACCTCAAGAACTAGTCTGTTTGGCTCAAGTATCGATCTTATAAAAAATTGTAAAATCGGGGTTTAGCCCTTTTTTCCACTATTTTCCAATCCTTTTCAATTTAAACAGTCCTTTTAAGGTTCATTATGCATAAATTTAGGGTTCTTACATTTTATTGTTGTTAGTATCTTGGGCCGTTTGACTTACGCTTACAGTAGTATCATTATTGCTCAGTATGAGTAAAACTGTAAATTACTTTAGTGATTAATTTCAACTAAATTAATAATATTCAATTTGATAAAGGAAAGACTATATCTTTAAAGAGAGTGACGAAAATGGGAATGGTGGGCTTGTTGTCACAAGGTAGGCAAGGGCCTATCTGTGCTAGAGTGGGTCGTTGTTTGGACTTTTCAATAGCGAGCCCGTCAGGCCCAATCTGTGTAGGTTTATTTTTTAAGCGGACTTAAAAAATAAAACTGGCCTACTAAAAGCCCTCGGGTTTAACGGGCAAGCCTGCAGATTTTGGCTTGTTTTACACCCCTGCTCCAAGTGTTAATCATGTTTCTGCTAGGACAATACTTTAGTGAAAGGATCAAGAAGATTCTCTTCAATTGATACCCTCTCTATATTAATATTACCTCTTGCAATGATTTTCCTAATCAGAAGATACCTTTTAAGTACATGCTTGGATCGTTGATGAGACCTTTGTTCTTCTGCTTAAACTTTGGCTCCATTGCTATATTACAACAATAATTTATAAATATAAAGTTATTTAATCAGAGAATTATTGATTATGTCATCTAATATTAGACATTCAAAAATGATTACAACAATTATATTTATTGCCAACGTACTACAAAACCTAATAGGTCACACCCAATAAAACAACGTTAAAGAGATTAAAATGTGGCCATTAAGTGGAACTCAATTGAATTAAATAAATAATATTAAGTATTAAATTGAAAGAATTTTTTTAAAAAATCTAATGTTAGTGTTGTTCGCCTTAGACCTAATAATCTTAGATGCGACATAGTGATACAATATATAAACGACACGAAAAAAAGACACGAAAGTGACAGTCTAAAATTTGATAAAAATTGTAAATGAATTTGGAAAAATCTAAAAAATTCATTTGACGTGTCAACACAAATTTTGACATGAAATTTTTATGTTTTACATAACATGAACAATAATTATATATACAAATTGTCAAGTCTAGATCACTTCTTGCATTATATATAGGGATGTGACTTTGCAAAGCCTAAAAATTAAGATTAACGCGTCGACCACATCCCCCAATTTAAGCATGCTTATGCCACCACATCTTGACACAAAATTGTTATGCATGTGATGCTTGTGCAATATTGTTTCTTAAAAAGAATCTCGATGGCCTTGTAATCTTTTGCATAAACTTGGAGAGTGAAAACACTTACCTTAAGAGTTAAAAAGGAGTGCTTTACTTCTTGATTAACCATACATTTTTCTCATTTGTTGTGAACCTTGAAAGAATAATAGAAAGAGGATAATTGAGAATTCTAGTAATATAGAACTTTTGCAAGACATATCAAATCTTTTAAGAAATTTCTTTTTATCTTATTCGCGTGGATATTCATTGGGGGCTGAATTCTTGGATAAATTGGTTTGCTACAACCAAACTTGAAGTTCTTGAAAGGTTTTTGACACCGTCTACCATCCAAAATAAGTCTTTCTACCCTACTTGAATAAGATTTTGTTCGTGTGTAATAACATATCAATGTATTCTATCGATGGATATTGAAAATTCTTAAATTTTACGTTCTTAAGCATTCAAATCCCAACAATAAAACAAGAGAGCTTACGTATTTAAACCATATAATTTTTTAAATCTTCTATCTTGACTCTTTCAAATCTATCTTTTTCATGGATTTATAACTTAAATATGTTTTTGTAATTTTAATATTGAAATTTTCTTGTTGTTAATTATACTACTTTTTAATTTCTTTAATTTATGCTACTTCAACTTTAATTCTCTTGTTAATTTTCTATATCTATTGAATATTTTTATTGATCATTTTTTTCTCTCCTTTATTTATGCCATGGTATTGATTGAAAACTTGATAATTTTTCCTAAATAATTCAAATTCATAGTTCTTGTTAGAAACCATTTAAAAAACATAAAGAAGAAAAAAGCCAAAATGGAAAGCCTGTTGCCCACGATGGCTCAAGTATGGTATTCTAGAGCCTTATGAAAAGACGTGACAATAGAAAATTTTTATTTTGTTATTTAAACATTGAATAAAAAGTTTTTTTTTTTTATTTTCACCTTTTTTTTTATATATATTTCTTTCCAAGCAAAGTCTAAATCTTGCATCTATAGTGGAATAATATGGAAACTAATCTCTATTTCTCTTACTGCCTCTCCCTCTGGTTAATGATTCCTCCCAGTTCTACTTCTTTCATTACAACAAACTATAAATAAAAAACAACCATGAAGTGTATCCAATATTCAATCTTAATTTCTTCATTCCACCCTTTCCGAAGATACTCAAATTTCATATATAAGGACATCTCAGCAAGGTCCAATTATTTTTGTGGTTTATGCGTTTGTTCACCTCCTTTGCCTTATTCCATGACTTACGGAGAATGTCTTGGCTAACCAACCACGTTTCCTTGTGGTCACAAAATGCCCAAACACCACTCCAATTAGGAATCCACTTCCATAACCCAGCAAGACTAGTTTCCAATGTAATTCAACTAATAATACAGAGTCTTCAGAAGTTGATGATGGTGGCAAGTCTCCAGAAGTGTCACATTCTTTTAGCAACTGTTGTCCACACAGCCCAAGATTTCCATCGAAAGAACTACTTTGAAAAGTATCAAACTGGTGGCCTTGCGGTATAGGCCCCGTGAGATGATTACAAGAGACGTCGAGAAATCCAAGGAAAGTGAGTTGTGTACTCAACTCCCACGGGATTCCTCCTGCTAGCTTGTTGTGAGAAAGGTCCAAAGCTTCAAGATTTGTTAGCTTGGCTATAGCTACTGGGATTGGGCCAACAAGAAAGTTATTCAAAAAATTAAGCAAGTGAAGCTCTTTGAGATTCCCAACGGATTCTGGAATTTCTCCATCAAATCTGTTGCTAGAGAGATCAATGGCTACAAGAGTTTGAATGATCTGTGAGTACTCCATTTCTTTGCCTTTGTTTGTAATTGTCATGGAGTAAACAAAATACCTGGGAACTTGCATAACATTTATCGACATACCTACATCTTCAAGCATGTAACTAGCTGATGAGTTCCTGAGTCTGACTGGAAGACTTCTCATTGTATTCCATGCTTCAAAGTAGGCTGAAGGCAGGGTCCCATTGAATCTATTGTGAGAGAGGTCAATGATTCGCAATTTGGGAAAAACGACATTCGACTCAGGGACCCCTATCATACCATAAAGTGCATTAGAGCCTAAGATAAGAATACTCAACTCTGGAAGAGTCCCCAACCAAGAAGGGAATGCATCGCTAATCTGATTCTTTCCCAGATCAAGGTATTCTAACATTCCACACTCCATCAGCGATCTTGGAATCTTCCCTTGCAATTTGTTTTTGCCCAAATCTATCATCTTTAATCTGTTTCCACTTGCCCAACTACGTGGAATGGGACCGTGAAAGTTGTTGGCACGCAGCTTCAGCACTAGTAAGGACTTGCTAAAGTAGCTCAAACACCGAGGAATCTCACCACTCAAGTTATTATGGGAAATATCAAGAATAGAAAGAGAGCTCAGGTTGCACAAGAGTTGTGGGATTTGTCCGGTGAGGGAATTGTTTGAGATGGAATAGAAAGTAGCAGAGAAGGATGGAACTGGGAGTGAACCTTGGAGAATGTTTGACTCAAGTTTTAGAAAGAGTAAATTAGACCATGGAAGAACAACCGGAAATTCATCAAAACCGGTTAGAGAGTTGTTTGAAAAGTCTAAAAATAAGAGAGTATCAACGCTCTCTTTCGATATCCATTTGGGTATCTGGCCTTGAATGTTGTTAGAAGAAAGATCAAGAAGTTGCAATTGGTGTTGGTTATGCAAGAAATAGGGGAACTCTCTTAGATGACAGTCTCGCACTCCTATATCAACAAGCTGAGGAGTACTGGGGGCATGGGTATTGTTTCTAGAAATTAAATAGAAATTATTCAAGGACAGAAACAAATACTTCAAATGCTTTAGCTCCAGAAAGGAATCAAACTCCACAATGCCACTTAATCTGTTGCTGTCACAGTCAAAAAATTCAAGTTTCTTGAGTCTTGAGATTGAGGTTGGAATTGACCCTTGTAACATATTCTCCATTATGTTCAAATAAGTTAATTGGGTCAGGTTCGTAAGCTCGGAAGGAATGTGATGTTGCCTCTCGTAAAACGGCAACGAGATTACAACTTCCACGTATTCGGATTGCACTGACGACAAGGAGATGACGTCGATGCAACTTGTTCCTCGTATAGTTTATAAAAACAACAGGAGTCAGAGGGGGCAGGGATTTGTCCCTGCACGCGCACTCCGACGATTAAGTCAAAAATCGGGAGTTGTGTATGAAGGAATCAAGAAGAGAATGTATTACTTAATTCGAAGAGTTTAAGTTTTTTCCTTTCCTTTTTGTTCTTTTTTTTTCCTTTTTCTGAGAGCTCACCTGGATATTTATAGGTTTCTCTAAGTCGGTTCGAGCTGAGGCCCAGGCGCGTGTCTGGGCCGCGACAGAGTCCTAAAGCACTCTGTCGCGCTTCAGGTCAAGCAGCTTGCGGGGGAGTCGGCAGGCGGCAGAGTACCCATGGACCTCTGCCGCAGGCTGTGCGGGAGATCTCTGCCACGGGGGCAATGCCGGAGACCTATGTCGCAATAGAGGCGATGGAGGTCTGTCGCGCCTACTGTACGGCACACATACCGGGCGACAGAGTGCCTATCGCCCCGAACACTCTGTCGTTTAACAGGCAACTGTGTCGCGTGATAACTCTGTCGCAACATCAGCCACGTGACTTATTCTTGTTCTGACACGTGACAGTCAATGATTGACGAATGGTTGTACACGTGAATTCTGATGACACAACCACCATCAGAATGGAACCTGTAAAATGATTATACTAATAAATTGAGTCAGATTGTCAAGAAATGATCGATGGAAGTGGACCTGTAAAATGATTATAAAGTGATAACATCTCTACCAAGTTGACTGATGTCGTTTGACAAGACAGTATCTTACGGGTAAAAAGGTCTTTTTATTTATTTATTTTTTCTTTGGATAATGGAAGAGTTAAACTCCATTTGTTCTTCCAATTAAACTACCTCGGATTCTTGCACATCTATAAGTAATCTTTCAATTTGATGATATTCACTTTCCATGTCTCATTGTCTAACAAGTGTCGTAGAATGATTGATCTAACATTTTTTATCAAATCTTTTAACTTTTCTTTCGCTCCTCAATTTTTTGAAGTCCCATTTGATTTTTTTATTCAACTTTCATATTTTTAATTAAGTCCTCTGATTTTTTTTCTTTCTTACTTTTAGTCCTCTAATATGTTTTTTTGGCTAAATTTTTTAATCTATATTATTGCAGAAAAAGAAATTTGAGCACACAATTAATTTTGTTACGATGATTGTAAGCTTCCAACAAAATTTTAACCTTTTGACCTGTCTTTATTTTACTTTTTATTTATGTTGCTAGAGAAAAAGCTACACAAAATTAACAAATAGAGAAGATAATAAAAAATTAATTAAAAATAAAAATGATGGTGGTCGTGTCACCAGAAACCACGTGTGCAACTATCCGCCTGCCACGTGTCAAACCAAGACCGAGCCACGTGGCGGATTTGGCGACAGTGTGGCGCGGCAGACCTCCATCGCCCATATCGCGGCATTGGTCTTCCGCACAGTCTGCTATAGAGGTCTCCCGCACATCCCGCGATAGAAGTCCCCCGCTCAGTCTGCGGCATAGTCTCCCGCACAGCTTGCGACATAGCCTCCCGCACATTCTGCGGTAGAGGGCTCCCGCACAGCCCGTGATAGAAGTCCCCCGCACAGCTTGCGACATAGCCTCCCGCACAGTCTGCGGTAGAGGGCTCCCGCACAGCCAGCGATAGAAGTCCCCCGCACAGCTTGCGACATAGCCTCCCGCACAGTCTGCGGTAGAGGGCTCCCGCACAGCCCGCGATAGAAGTCCCCCGCTCAGTCTGCGGCATAGTCTCCCGCACAGCTTGCGACATAGCCTCCCGCACATTCTGCGGTAGAGGGCTCCCGCACAGCCCGCGATAGAAGTCCCCCGCACAGCTTGCGACATAGCCTCCCACACAGTCTGCGGTAGAGGGCTCCCGCACAGCCCGAGATAGAAGTCCCCCGCTCAGTCTGCGGTAGAGGTCCCCCGCTAGCTGCTTGAACTCGATGCGCGACAGAGTGCTCTATGACTCTGTCGCGGCCCAGACACGCGCCTGGGCCTCAGCTCGAACCGACTTGCAGAAACCTATAAATACCAGGTGAGCTCTCTGAATCAGAAGATCCGAAACCAAAAAAAAATACCAAAAAGAAGGGAAAAGCTTTAAACTCTCTGATTTAAGCAATATATTCTCTTCTTCATACATTCACAACTCCGATTACTGACTTAATCATCGGAGTGCGCGTGCAGGGACAAATCCCTACCTCCTCTGATTCCTGTTGTTTTTGCAGGATATACGAAGAACACGTGGAACAAATTGCATCGACGTCACCCTTTTGTTGTTAGTGCAATTAGACTACGTGGAAAGCATTTTCTTGTTGCTGTCAAGTTAGGCAACATCAATTGGCGCCGTCTGTGGGAACTCTGAAAAAAAGTCAGGTTCTCTATCAAAATGGTGAGAACGCGCTCTACAGCAAAGTTGACAGGAGGGCAGAATTCGGTGAGTCCCCCTGTCATATTAGAACAAAGACGAAGACATGGTGAAAGGGGTCAGGGAGAAACCATGGTTTCTCTAGAAGAATTTGAGACCCTGAAACGCAAAAATGAAGAGACCACGACAGCGTTGAAGGCTATGGTGAGTTTCTTCAGAGACACTCTCCCCCAATTCAGCTTGCCCCATGAAGTGCAGCAGTTAGTGGGGGAAAACACACCTCAGCGGACCTATGAGAGAGGTCAGCCCTCCACCCTGGTAAATGCTGAACAAGAGGCAGGAACACGAAATAATGCCACTACGGATCCAACAAGGCAGAGGTCTTCTCCACCAAATATGCGACAGAGCCCACCAAACGTGCGGCAGGGCTCAACCGCGGACCTTAGGAGACAGAGTTCGCCCATAGCACCTGTGCGGCAGGGCTCACCCGCAGACCTCGTGCGACAGAGGTCTCCCCCAGCAGATGTTCCACGGAGCTCGCCCGCAGCTCAACGGCAGCAGTGTTCACCACTAGCCGATAAGACCACGAGTTATTCCATGTTTTCAATGTACCATTTTGACCCAAAGTCTTCATGATCCACAGCCAGAGGAAGAAAGATGCTACCTACCTACTCACGCTTAAACAAGGGAATAAAGAACCCTTGAAAAGCTTTGTAGACCGCTTCCGAGATGCAACCTTGGAAGTGGAAGATCTATCGGTAGGTGTAGCCTTGGCTGCAATGCTACAAGGGACAAGTTCTGAAAAGCTGCAAGAATCCCTCTCTCTTGATCAACCGATGACAATCTCCGACCTCTTTGCCCGGGCTAACAAGTATGTAGCTCAAGAAGAAGTGATGAAAATGATACAGCCCAGGGAGGCAAAGGAAGGAAAGAAGAGAGAGAGAGATGCACCCGAGAGAAGCTCCCCAAGACCTGTGAGAGTAGACAAAGCCCCTAGGCTCAGGTATGAAGGTTATACCAGGTTGAATGAGCCTCGCACTACGATACTGGCAGCTATCGAAGGGGCAGGACTATTGGAATTCCCCAAGAAGAAAATTGGAGATGTAGGACGAAACCCCAAAACTTACTGCGAATTCCATTGTGCTCACGGTCACCCAACAGAGAGGTGCAGAGATTTAATGGACCAGTTGGAAAGGCTGGCCAGAGAAGGGAAGATCAACCGCTTCCTATGGAGGAGCGAGAGACCCCGTTATCCTCCACGTGACCAAAAGAATGATCGTCCACGGACTGGGGCAAATAATGACAACAGAAGGGATAGGCCTAGAAACGAAGCAGTCAGGCCAATCCCCCGTGCTAATCCACCAAATAACGAACCTACAGCCCCCGCAATAAATGTCATCGTAGGGGGGACTCAAGTGCAGGAAGCTCCTCTACTTCCCGCAAAAGTTATGCTAGGCAAGCGTATCAGGTTAACGTTGTGATGGAAGAACAGGCGGATTAAGAGCCCATCATGTTCACTCCGGCTGACAAAGGTGATATTGTCATGCCCCACGAAGACCCCATGGTGATATCCACTGTAGTGGCCAAACACCCGGTGAGCAGGGTTCTGGTCGATAACGGAGCTCAGTAAACATAATCTATTGGAATTGCTTCGAAAAAATGAGCATATCCGAAGATAGGTTAAAGCCCGTTATGGCGCCACTATACAGATTCACGGGCGAACGAGTGAAAGTTGCCGGGTCCATAGAGTTGCCTGTGACTCTTGGAGAGCACCCGAAGAGCACCCGAAGAGCGTGACCCGGCAAGTGTTGTTCATGGTGGTCAGATCAACCTCCGCTGCCTACAACATGATTTTGGGCAGACCTGTGCTGAATGACATGAGGGCGGTGATATCCTCTTGCTATCTATTGATGAAGTTTCCCACTCCCAACGGAGTCGGGCAAGTACGAGGAAACCAAAGGAGTGCCCGTACTTGTTATCTCGCTTCCACTGCTAACAAGGTAGCACAGAGAAAAGAAACCTTATGTATAGACGATCCGCCCAAACCTCAGCCTGTGGAGGAAACAGAAGCCATTGAGCTAATAGAAGGGGATGGGAGAAAAAAGGCATTCATAGGGACTCAACTGGGCGAACAACTAAAGAATGAGATAGTCGAGTGTCTGAGAAGAAACTCGGATGTCTTCGCTTGGAGTCCGGCGGACATGCCTGGAATTAATCCCGAAGTGATATGCCATGAGCTTAATGTCATACCCGGACACAGACCCGTCAAACAGAAGAAGAGGAGTTTCGCCCCGGAACGACAAAAAGCAATCACTGAAGAAGTGAATAAACTCCTGGGCGCCGGATTCATCCGAGAGGTCTACTACCCTGAGTGGTTGGCCAATGTAGCGATGGTAAAGAAATCTAGCGGGAAGTGGCGAATGTGTGTGGACTTCACCGACCTGAACAAAGCTTGCCCTAAAGATTCTTACCCCTTACCTCGGATAGACAGACTAGTAGACGAAACATCCGGCTACGAATTCCTCAGTTTCTTAGATGCATTCTCCGGGTATCACCAAATCATGCTTCACCCAGAAGACGAAGAAAAGACTTCCTTTATAACCGACGACGGAACCTATTGCTATAGGGTAATGCCGTTCGGTCTAAAGAACGCGGGAGCCACCTATCAACGAATGGTGAGCAAAGTGTTCAAAGATCTTCTGGGAAATACCATGGAAGCCTACGTGGACGATATGATAATCAAGAGCCGCGTAGGAGAGTCTCATACTGATCAAATATCTAGAGTATTCGAAGTATTGAGGAGATTCAACATGAAGCTAAACCCTGAAAAGTGCTCATTTGGGGTAAGATCAGGGAAGTTCTTAGGCTTCATGATCACTAACAGGGGCATTGAGGCAAATCCTGAGAAGGTACAGGCGGTCATTGACATGAAACCCCCAACCACCGTAAGAGAAGTCCAGAGATTGGCAGGCAGAATAGCAGCTCTGAATCGCTTCTTGTCAAAATCAGCAGAAAGGAGCCTGCCGTTCTTCAAAACTCTACGGGGGGGGGGGGGGAAGAACTTCGAATGGACAGAAGATTGTCAAAAAGCCTTTGAAGACCTCAAGGAATACTTGAAACAATTGCCTTTATTAACAAGGCCCCTGGAAGGAGAACAACTCTATATGTATTTGGGAGTCGATGATTTCACCGTCAGTGCGGTGCTACTGAAAAAAGATGAAATGGTGCACTGTCCCATCTACTACGTGAGTAAAGTGTTATTGGATCCAGAGACCCGCTATCCGCTGGCCGAAAAGCTAGCATTAGCCCTTTTGATGGCCTCGCGAAAGTTGCGCCCGTATTTCCAAGCACACCCTATCACCGTCTTGACAGATCAACCGTTAAGACAGATCCTCCAGAACATTCAGGAAGGTTAGTGAAATGGGCAGTGGAACTTGGGGGATACGAAATCACATTCCAACCACGGCAGGCTATCAAAGGTCAAGCTCTGGCCGACTTCATCGTAGAATACACTATCCCAAGCGACAGCAGTGAAGGGGAGGCTCACCCATGGTTGCTGCATGTCGACGGGGCATCAAGTGCCAACGGAAGCGGAGCGGGTATAGTCCTGGTATCACCCGAAGGAAAATCTCTTGAATACTCCCTACGGTTCGGATTCCCCAGTTCAAACAACATAGCGGAGTATGAAGCTCTGATAGCAGGGATGATGTTAGCGAAAAAGCTACAGGTTCACCACTTGATAGCACACAGTGATTCTCAATTGGTGGTGAACCAATTCAGCGGAGAGTACGAGGTACGGGAACCGATGCTGGTCCCTTACTTGAAGAAAGTCCAACTTCTGGCCCAGACTTTCAAAAGCTTTCAGCTGATACAAATCAACCGGTCCGAAAACACACATGCTGATGCATTGTCTAAGTTAGCCTCTTCCACCGAAACACGAGGAAGGACAGTGAAGGTGGAGAGGCTCGAACGACCTAGTATTGAAGAGGTCGAAGTGTGTGACATTCAAAAGGGAGACGATTGGAGATCCCCAAACAAACAGTATCTCACCGAAGGAACACTCCCCCAAAATAAGGACGAGGCTCGTCACTTAAAAATACAAGGGGCGAAGTTCACACTCATCAATGGAGAACTGTATAAAAGGGGATATTCGTCGCCCTTATTGAAATGTCTGGGACCGGAGCAAGCAAGCTACGCTTTAGCCGAAGTGCATGAAGGAATTTGCGGCGAACATTTAGGAGCGAGAGCTCTTACTGCTAAAGTACTGCGATCGGGATTCTACTGGCCAACGTTGAAGAAAGATGCGATGGACCAAACCCGCAGGTGTGACAAATGCCAGAGGTTTGCGCCTATCACAACAGCCCCAGTGACTCCCTCTCAAGGAACAGTACAGCCAATTCCTTTTGCACAATGGGCATTAGACATCCTTGGACCTTTCCCCTTAGCCACGGGTCAAAGAAAGTTCCTATTAGTGGCTACCGATTACTTTACAAAGTGGATTGAAGCAGAGCCTTTAGCCACAATCACGGAAAAGAAAGTGGAGGCAATGGTGTGGAAAGACATTATCTGTCGATTCGGAATTCCCCGCATCTTAAATGCCGACCATGGAAAGCAATTTGATTGCAACGCCTTCCTTGAATTTTGTAAGAGCCTCAACATTCAGCTAAGGATCTCCTCGGTATCATATCCTCAAGCTAATGGACAGGCCGAAGTTAGTAATCGAACTATCCTTCATGGGCTGAAGACCAGGCTAGACAAAGCAAAAGGGGCATGGGTGGACGAATTGCCTAGTGTTTTATGGGCATATCGTACCACCAGTCGTGTGTCAACTAAAGAAACGCCATTCAGCCTTGTATACGGCGCAGAAGCACTGATCCCCGTGGAAATTGGAGCGTCATCACCAGGAGTGATACCCTTAATAGAGGAAGAAAATTCACAAGCTCTAAAGGAAGGCTTGGACCTACTCGACGAACATAGAGAAACCACGGCTATTCGATTGGCATCTTATCATCAGAGGGTAGCCAACTACTACAATAGCCGGGTGAGAGATAGGCCAATGTCTGAGGGAGATCTAGTGCTTAGAAAGTCGCAGATCACGAATGCCCTGAAGGAGGATGGGAAATTCAGAGCCAATTGGGAAGGTCCATACAGAATCAGATACAAGATTGGACCTAACACCTGTGTTCTGGAAACTCTACAAGGGAAGAAGATAGGGAAAACATGGAATTCAAATCACCTAAAGCTGTATTTGAATTAAGCACCATATTTTCTTTCCCAAACATTATTATTATCATTTGTTTATACCATCACAAGATATTGTCATCAAATCATCACGCAGAATGTCATTTTATTATACATCTGCAACTTCTATGCATCTAAATCTTGTGACAGGTATTCAGACGAGCCGTAAGAGCCTGAGGCGCTATGCGTCACTGTGGCCAGGCGTAGTTCAGACGAGCCGTAAGAGCCTGAGGCGCTATGCGTCACTGTGGCCAAGCGTAGTTCAGACGAGCCGTAAGAGCCTGAGGCGCTATGCGTCACTGTGGCCAGGAGTAGTTCAGACGAGCCGTAAGAGCCTGAGGCGCTATGCGTCACTGTGGCCAGGCGTAGTTCAGACGAGCCGTAAGAGCCTGAGGCGCTATGCGTCACTGTGGCCAGGCGTAGTTCAGACGAGCCGTAAGAGCCTGAGGCGCTATGCGTCACTGTGGCCAGGCGTAGTTCAGACGAGCCGTAAGAGCCTGAGGCGCTATGCGCCACTGTGGCCAGGCGTATACAATCAACCGAGCCGTAAGAGCCTGAGGCGCTATGCGTCACTGTGGCCAGGCGAGTACAATTAACCAAGCTGTAAGAGCCTGAGGCGCTATGCGTCACTGTGGCCAGGCGATAAAAATATCAAGGCTATAAAAACTAAAGACGCATACACGTCACAGTAATCAAGCCTTAAACAATTATACGTTCACTCAAAAAATTCTTTCTGAAAGTTTACCTGTCTATCAAGAATTGGGGAGCATGCACGAATACATTCAAACGAATACATTCAACCAAAATAAACCGACAAAGAATGATAAATGATAAATAGAGAAGTAATGCAATACAAAGCATGAACAAAAATCTCAATTTCATTTCATTCAAAAGTCATTGCAAACAGATCTTTAACAGATCTTTACGATTACATTCGACAAAAGTACAAAGTTAAAATAAAAAAACAACAAAGTACTTGAAAAGAAATACAAAAAAACAAAAATAGCTATCTACTCTTCGGGAGGAAGCTGGGGATCAGCTGCAGACGGACCATCACTTCCCAAGGACTGCTGACCCTCCTCGTCGTCTAAATCAATAAGAGCCTCGATAGGCTCGGGAGCACCATCCAAATCCATGGGCTCCCAAGGACCAGTGAGGTTGACGAGGTCATCTTGGGCAATCCTCTTAAATAACTCGTCTGCAGGTTCAGCTTCAGGCTCATATTTTGTGAGACCCCGTATATGTATAGCTGTATATAGGAACATGGGAATGTAAATAGAGTCATAAGTAAGATGATGTATTGTAATGTGAAGTATATGCAATGTAAGTTTATAAGATTATGTACGCACTTGTAGTAAGAATTGTGATTATACGTACAAGTTGCATTATGAATGAGTAGGAAGAAATAAACTTGAACACAAGAAGAATGTGATCGAAATGGAATATGAGTAGTATAGTAAAATGGAAGGAAAGATTTACATAAGTGTATATTTCCATTCGAGTAATATCGTATATGTATTTGATCATACAAAGATTCTACACAAGTTTTAATGTGTATGTAGAGAGGATGGATCCCATTTTCAAGTCTCAAAGATGAATGAATGAGAAAATGATCATGGAAGCAAATTAAGGGTGTTTGGTAAGGGTTGTTGCAGAAAAACTGCAGGAAATCTGGAATTTGTGAAGGCCAGATCGATCTCATAGGATGAGAGATCGATCTGGGAGAGCCAGAATGCCCTTATGTGAGAAATGGAAGGGAACAGATCGATCTCCAAAGGAAACAGATCGATCTCCTTAGCTCTCGGGTTGGGAGCAGATCGATCTTCCCTAAGACCAGATCGATCTCTTAGCTCTATGGTTGGAAGCAGATCGATCTCCCCTAAGACCAGATCGATCTCCTTAAGCTTCTGTTTGACAGCAGATCGATCTCCAGCCTCGACAGATCGATCTCCTACCTTTAAAACGTCTTAGAAAAGAGGGATTTCTGGAGGAACAGATCGATCTCCACCCAAGGAAGATCGATCTCATCAAGTCAAACCTATAAATGGGAGCAGTTGGATCATCAGAATTTCGGGACAAACATTTCCATTTCACTTCAACTCAAAGAAATCTAGTTTCTCACTCCTAAATCCAGCCATTTTCAGTGAGATTTAAGGAGAGGCTATTAGAGACAAAGTTGTTCACATCAAAGAGAAGAACAACATAGTCTAGAGGCATTTTCCCATTTGAAGGATTGAAGAAATAGAGGGCAATCCTAATTGGAGCAAGAGGAAATCCAATGAGGTAAGTTCTAATGCACAAATCCAAGTACATTGGTTTAGTTAATGATTATAAAGATATTTGGGTGTGCATATTGTGGATAGAACTACCTAGGATGGTATGAAATGCATATAGCTTAGAAAAAGTCAAGTGTGAGAAAGTGGAATGTGGGAGTATTTTTGATGAATGGGATATCTTGAGTGGATGAGTATGTTGTGGAAATGGTTTGGAAATGTTGATATTAGGATAAATTGGGAGATTTACCACAAAGGGTAAAAATGGGTAATTAAGGCATTGGATAAAGGCTTAGTTGAATAAGAGTTAGAAACATTAACTCAAATGTTGATGGATGAATTTCAGTTTCGGATGATACGCCGGAGCAAGTCAAGATGAGAACGCGAGAAGCATAAAGGCGGATAGTTGCACACAAGTAAAACGAGGTAAGGGACTGTGTGTTAGCTATAGAGATGTTCGTACGTAATTACGGCAATTTCGTAGATATATTGCTAGGACTAGTACGATATTATAAGTTTATGAAATGATGTGGAAGTATGAAAAGTACTATGATGTATATATATGTATTGAGAAATGGGATAGGGTAAGGAAATAGCATGATATGCATGTTTTCAATGATTTTCTCAATTTTATATTGTTATTATTGATTGAGAAATGTTGATGATAGTTTGGTTAATTTTACATGTTTTGGCATGAAAAGGCATGCTATGTGAATAAACGTGTTTTGAGTTTTTAAAAAGAGAAAATAGCCATCTATCAGTTTTGAGATGAGATTTGGTGTTGAAGCGTTAGCTCACACCCGGTTTAAAGCCTTGATGTACCGTGCAGGAGATTAACTCGCACGGAGGTTTTGAGAAAGTGCGAGAACTATGCTCGTACCTGTTTTGTTGAGTTAAGGTAAACCTGGGGGTCTGGGACCCAAGGGGATACCAGCCGACGGCCAATTGAACGGGCTGGGCCTTAACGATAGATCGTACCGCGCTGGAGCTTTACGTTGACTGTGTGTCACGCTGCTTGCTCGCCTGGTATATGAGACATGGTTTAAGGATAAAAAGTCCATCGGAGTTGGAGTATGGACTTGGGTCCACGGTTGTACGTAGAATAGTGTAGTTACCCGTTGGTATACTATGTACCGTGCTGGGTGCACGTGAGTACAAGTATCGCGTAGATGACACACGACGTATCTTCACCGTGAGTATACGAGGAGATGAGGTGGATTGAGATGAGCCGGAGGGTAGGACTGACCCATCCCCCTTCAGGCGAAGTGATACCCTGTGCACACCCGATCAGTGAGGCCTGGGATCACTGACTGTGGCCATAAGTCGTGGATATTTGATTGCCTAAAACTCCATGCCTGTCTCAGAGAATCGAGAAACAGAGACAATCTCAGAAAAGAAAGAGATTTGCGAGAAAGAATGATTTGAGAAGTGAAAGAGATTTCGTGTTTTAATAAATCTCCGATTTCACATTCGTGCCATGAGGGCACTATTTATGAGCATGTTTTAAATGGAAGTTTGACATTTGATTTACACGAAAATGCTATTGAGAAATATGTGTTTAAATGCATTGTTCGTATGATATTTCCATTTATAACGAAAACATGGTTTTGATTTATGCATGCATGGGCTATGTAGGTAGTACGATATCTACCTGCTAGCATACATTTCCTTACTGAGCCGTGGTTTGCTCATCCCACTACTTTTCCCCCTCCAGGTACTGAGAAGTAAGAGAGCGGTGATCTCTAGATCTTTTGTGCTAAACAGCTCCCACAATCCGCAAAGGTATAAGATTTGTATACACGAGTATTTTGTATCTACTATATCGTATCGCACAGTTATATCTTGGAATTGTAAACAGTATTATGGGGATGATATGTAAGCACATGATATTTATACAATTAATTTTGTGTATTTACACACACACCTGGGAGTGTGACTTAAAGTTTTAAATATTCCGCTGTAAATGAATAAATTTTTAGTAATTGCATCTTCTCACAGCCCAACCGTAGTAAAGAATGTATGGATAGAAGGGTTCCCGAAAGCGGGGCATGACATATTTAGTCCAGTCGGGGGCCTCAAATAGCATCGCCTCGTTGGTGTACTGGAGCTCGGGGAATTCCTCTCCTTCCCTATGTGCTTCTAACCATGATCGGGCAAGATAGAACCCGTACTTTACATAGGGATTCGAGAAATCCTCCTTCCGTCTCAAGCAATCCTTGGAGAGACGGTACTCCTTCACAGCCTCGGCCCGTATGCTATTGATCTCCACTTGGGTCAGCGTAGGAGCAGCCTGACTTTCCAACTCGGCAACGCACTGCTCGAGCTCCTGATTCCGACCAAGTAAAGACCCGTAGTTGGATTGCATACAGTCTAGCTCAGAGTGGGCATCCAGAAGATCCTCTTAAAATCTGCTAGACCGAGCCTTCTCTACAGTAAGATCCCCCTGGGCGTGATTAAGGTCTTGATGAACCTTTGCGAGCTGCTCCTCCAAGCTTCGAACTAAATCCGAAAGTTTGGACAAGTTGTTGATGGTGTTCTGCAACTCCATAACTTGATCCTTTAACTCCCGGATTTCCCTATCAGCACGCTCCCGATAAGCCCGATGCTGGGCATTGTTGGCCACAGTTCGTTGAGCCAGCTGCAAAGAAATACAAAAAGTTAGATTCAAAGAATGCGGCAAAAATGAGTCAAACGAAGAGGAGTATGAAACTTACCCTCAATGCCTCCATATCGGCTAAATCCTCCCCCTCCGGGTAGTTTCTGAATATCCTTGCCTCGTCCCGAGGAAGGATAGTGGACCAGCTTAACCGAGAGGCCACCCCGGGAGTGTCCAAAATGTTGTTGTCACGAACCCCGGGGTAGACTTGGAACTCGTGGCCCCTCATAATGTTTCCCCCGTCCACGGAATAGGGCCTCTCGTCGGCAGGGCCTATCCTCGGTAATATTGGCCTGCTTCCCATCGAACCTTCGATGTACAAGCGCCTTCTATTCTTCCGCTGAGACGGAATGATATTGCATTCCGCGAGCTCCTCGGAGCGTGATCGCCCGGATGACCCGGAAGCCCCCCGTGAAGATGAGGCAACTCTCCCCCTATCCCGAGAGAGATCTCTCTGTTCTAAAGGAGGGGGAGGCATCGCCTGCCTAGAAACAGGAGGGGTCCGAGCACGAGGTGGATGAGAGGGGATCGGTGCCTCACTTGGGACATCGTCAGCCAAACGATGCCTCTTCCTGGCAGGAGCGCTGGAAGGACCAGCCTCAGAAACCTGGCGACCTAACGATTGCCGAAAATTACTCATATCTGCAAAAAAGAAAAAGAAGACAAATCAGTGGTCAAAAACTGATCAAAAACAGCAAGCCGTAAAGAGAATTAAAAGTTACCGTCAGGAGAATCGAGATGCTCCTGAAGGGACTCTATATTTATGGTGTCGTCATCAGGGAGCACCATGAAAGTAGAGCCGAACCCTTCCCAACCAGTCAGATCGGCTAAGGGTTCGCTGCCAGAACTTGATTCTACGTTGGTGCTCCCTATATCCTCTTGTGGCCTAGGTGCTTCAGGATTTAACTCGGGGGAAACCGAAGGCAGAGGATCTGACGAAGGAATAGAGGGTCCGGCAATAGGGACCGGACCCACACCCCAGCCTGCTAATATCAAATTTTCATTTGATATAAGGGTGTCGAGGCTAAGGGGATGAGGGACTAGCAGTTTGTTGACGTCAGAAGATAACTGCTCCCTAAGTGTGGCAACCCGGGGACCCTTGGGAATCTCACGCCTATTCTCCCAACGAGTGGGAAAATCCAGGCCCTCGGGCACTTCCACAACTAGCCATTCCGTTTCGAAACCATGAAGCTTGTTCGCCGGTTTCTCGAATAATCGGTTCTCAAAATCGGGCTGGTACACCCGCTGAAGCGAGTAAGGCACCAAGCCGGGGCTCCCTCGAAGCCTAAAGAATACTTCTAAAAGAGGAAGGGACGGAGGGACGCCCCTTAAATGGCAGTGCACGGTAAATGCTACCAATTGCATCCATGCATGAGGATGCAGTTGTCCCGGGGATACCCTGTGCGTTCTAAAGAAGGAAGCCCCGAAGTCGGACAAGGGGAAGCGGAGTCCTAACTCCAAAGTTGCCCTAAAAACGACAGCCCCGTCGGACACACGACGTATGTCGCTCTCCTGAGGAGTTGGGAGCCTATAAGAGTATCCCTCAGGTAAAGGAAATCGGGATTCTAGGTCTTGGACGTCGGCTTCCTTTAAAGTCGACTTAACGCCTAGATCAATTTGTTTTCCTATACCATGGCCAGCCATTTTAGGAGTATGTAAATCAAAAGAGTGGGACTACGGACTATGAAATTACCTAAAATGAAGAAAAGGAGGGACTGGCGACAGAGTATGAAGAAGCTGCGGTAGAGTTACGACACAGTGATGTGTACGCGACAGAGTTGCGGCAGAGTTGCGAGAGAGTGTCCAGAGAAAATCGCGGCTGACTGCCTTTTTACGGGAGAACTCAATAGCGACCAGGACAGTAGGGGCCCAGTATATATAGCGGCTCGCCTGCATCGACACACGCGCGGAGATCCGACCCGACCCGAGAAAATCCAGACCCAGATACTCTTTCGCAGGAAAAATTCCTACCAAAGAGTGGGGAGCAATTGATGGTGGTCGTGTCACCAGAAACCACGTGTGCAACTATCCGCCTGCCACGTGTCAAACCAAGACCGAGCCACGTGGCGGATTTGGCGACAGTGTGGCACGGCAGACCTCCATCGCCCATATCGCGGCATTGGTCTTCCGCACAGTCTGCGGTAGAGGTCTCCCGCACATCCTGCGATAGAAGTCCCCCGCTCAGTCTGCGGCATAGTCTCCCGCACAGCTTGCGACATAGCCTCCCGCACATTCTGCGGTAGAGGGCTCCCGCACAGCCCGCGATAGAAGTCCCCCGCATAGCTTGCGACATAGCCTCCCGCACAGTCTGTGGTAGAGGGCTCCCGCACAGCCCGCGATAGAAGTCCCCCGCACAGCTTGCGACATAGCCTCCCGCACAGTCTGCGGTAGAGGGCTCCCGCACAGCCCGCGATAGAAGTCCCCCGCTCAGTCTGCGGCATTGTCTCCCGCACAGCTTGCGACATAGCCTCCCGCACATTCTGCGGTAGAGGGCTCCCGCACAGCCCGCGATAGAAGTCCCCCGCACAGCTTGCGACATAGCCTCCCGCACAGTCTGCGGTAGAGGGCTCCCGCACAGCCCGCGATAGAAGTCCCCCGCTCAGTCTGCGGTAGAGGTCCCCCGCTAGCTGCTTGAACTCGATGAGCGACAGAGTGTTCTATGACTCTGTCGCGGCCCAGACACGCGCCTGGGCCTCAGCTCGAACCGACTTGCAGAAACCTATAAATACCAGGTGAGCTCTCTGAATCAGAAGATCCGAAACCAAAAAAAAAAAAAAAACCAAAAAGAAAGGAAAAGCTTTAAACTCTCTGATTTAAGCAATTTATTCTCTTCTTCATACATTCACAACTCCGATTACTGACTTAATCATCGGAGTGCGCGTGCAGGGACAAATCCCTGCCCCCTCTGATTCCTGTTGTTTTTGCAGGATATACGAAGAACACGTGGAACAAATTGCATCGACGTCACCCTTTTGTCGTTAGTGCAATTAGACTACGTGGAAAGCATTTTCTTGTTGCTGTCAAGTTCAAAAAATAACACAAAATTAATAAAATTATTCGTCCAAATAAAAGTAGAAAAAATAAAACTACAAACTATTATAGGATAGAACCAACAAAAATAAGATCTCGTCAAATGAATAAAAATAATCACCAAAAATAAGACCACGAGTTGAGTACCGACATGAGAGATGTCGTTTAGCTTGGTGTACGGGATTGAAACTTTAATACCAGTAGAAATTAGAGTCGTCTCGCCAAGAGTAACCCCATATGTATAGGAAGTAAATTCTCAGGGCCTATGAGAGAACCTAGATTTACTCGATGAGCAACGATATCTTGCAGGTGTGCGATTAACTGCTTACCAACAAAGGGTTGCCCGTTATTACAACTCCCGCATAAAAGATAGACCCTTACAAGAGAGAGATTTTGTGTTACAAAAGTCAACCATTACCAATGGCTTGAAAGAAAGTGGGAAGTTCAGGGCAAATAGGGAAAGACCCTATGGAGTCAGAAGGTTGATAGGACCCGACACCTGTATCTTGGAAAGTTTACATGGCAAGAAGATAACAAAGACATGGAACACCAACCATTTAAAACCATATTGGTAGTAAAACTTCGATTTATTCGGTATTATTTCTTGTTATTAAACTATAGGTTGAAGTTTCATTTAATGAACTATGATTTATCCCAATTGATATTTTATTTCCCACTGAGGTTTTAAAATAATTGATAGATGATTGATCGTACTAGCTGGTACGAGAACTGGTGCCCACTCTAAGTGACCTAGACGTTCTATCCGTAAGTGTACAGGTCGTACAAGTAATAATGGGATTTGAGTCCCAGATTATCGTCCCACAGAGAAGTTGAATTACCTAATTAAGTACCGGTTAATCTTACCCTAAGTATATTCTAGCAAATTATGAATTTTAAGGGAGTGATCTACATGGCTAACAATACTGAAAATAATAAAAACTATAAAATAAAGAAAATAAAACTGAGCTAAAATTACTTACAGAGCTTTGAGTAATTAAAAGCAACAACCTACAAAAGATAATTAAAACAGTTAAGATTAATTAACGCAATTAAACTAAAATGCAAATATGAAAATAAAAGACAAAATTAATTACACTAAAATTAAACCATCCTAAAAATAAAATATGCATGTAATTAAACTAACTAATAAAACTTGCAAATTAAACTAACCTAAAATCGAATAAAATAAAACTTCAATTAACCTAAAGAAATTCTTAAATCTAACTAAGAAATTAACTACCTAAAAAAATAATCCTAATTAAATCGAACTCTAACTAATTACTAACACTAAAACAAAATCTAATTAATGCATGAGAACTAATATTTTTGGATTTTTAGATTTAAAATGAAGACTAAATTAAAAATGCATGAAACAATTTTAATCTAAGTTAATTCTAAATGCAACTCATAAAATTCTACACTAAAATTAAATCATAAATCCTATTATATAAAATTAACTATTAACATAAATTAAAAACTAAAAATTAAATTAACAATCAAAGACACTAGAACTAACCTACCATTTTAATTTAACAATTTACCTAAGTAAATAACTAATAAAGGATCAAAAGAATTAAACCAATTAATATAAAAACATGAAATGTAAAGTTTGCAAGGTGCATGAGTTAGCCAAACGTGGCCTTGCACTGTTTCAATCAGCAGCCTGTCACCCTGCCATACTGTGCTCTGCAATCCCATTCTTCACTCATGCCACCATGCTCCTGCACTTACTGCCAACGATCGGCTTACCCCGACCCTTGCCATGCTGTGCTCTGCCAACCTCACGTCCTTTTGCTGCTCACTGCTCTGTACATCTGCTTCATTTTCGATTTTTCTGTAGCGCACGTCTGCTCCTGCCAAGAGTTCTGCTAACAGTCAGCTCCCGTGTCACTGTGCCTTTGCTCCTGGTATCGTCCTTTGCATATTCCTCGACATGCCCAGCTCAACTCCGGTTCAATCCTACACTGCTGTACCAGTGACCACGTCTTGCTCAGTACCACGTCCTACTGCTTTGGATTGCCCGTCCATTCACTGGATTGCCGGTTCAATCCTACACTGCTGTACCAGTGACCCGTCCATTCACTGGATTGCCAACCTGAATGCTCATGTTTCATTTCCAGGTGCTGCTCCATGTTCGGTCATCTACTACTGCATCCAGTTCTGATGTCTTGCACATTCGTTGGCCTGTCCAGCTAGCATCTATTTTAGCATGCTCTCTTCTGGTTTCTGCATCGCTCAGCATTGCTACATGCACCGCCTCTGCCTGCTGTAACATGCATATCGGCACAAGTAACTTAATCACAACTCCAACAACGAAGGACAAACCGAGTAGTAAAGTTGGATTTTAAAAGAGTAATAAGAGAACACCAGCAGAACTTGTAAAATTATCAACTTAACATAGCAACTCAAAACAGAAAACATAAATTGCAATGAAAGCCAAGATTGGAAGAAAATGCAGCAAATGTACAGTAAAACGTTTGGAAAACATGGGATAACAGAGGAGCAAATCTAATCTTTTCCCAAGTCACGTACAATCCCGATTCAGTTAGAACTTAGCACCAATCAACATTTAGCACACCAACCAACAAGTGAAGTGAAAGCAACAAGATCAATTAAAAAAATAATCTGAATAATAGCAAAACCAGTAATAAAAAGAACAAATTAGAAGCTGAATGCAACACTTCACAACTACTCTAAATACCGAAAACAGAAGATTTAATAACATGCATAAAGTAAACAACTATCATGCAGAATAAATGAAGATGCAACATTATGAAAAAGTATGATTTGAATTAATGATAAAGATGAAAAATAAACAAAAGAGATCCGTAGCACATTAACATGAAAAAAATAGCATCCTCGGTTTGCTTCAAATCCTACTCCTACTGCCGTGATTCCACATTACCATTGATGTGGAAATAATGCTAGGCATCAAGGCCACATCAAAGCACCAGAATCAAGAAGGACAGTGATGGGGGAAAATGATTTACTCAGATGAACAATGAAGAACACAGACAGTGAATCCTAAGGATGAACAAACCAAGAGCTAACAACTAGGAAATATAAGCTATGTATTAAAACTGAAAAATAAAAGAAATGACTTTAACAAAACCGAGAAGTATGAACTGAAATTGATTGCCATAAAATAAAATTATCAAAGACTAGAAAATGAAGAACTTTTTGTAAAATAAAAATGGAATGAATAGTGAAAATAAAGAAGGTGGCTAACGGAAAAGAAAGTGTAAAAACAAGGAAAATAAATCCTAAATTTTACCTTAAAACTATTGTACCCTAACTACTTAGTTTTTTTTTTTCAATTGCTATCATGTCTTATTTATACACACACTTAGGGGTACAATGGTAATTTTCCATCCTAGATGAGTTGGCATTATTTGGCCACTTGTCTTCATTTTATTTGCTGCAGAGTAGATATTTCCACGTCATCCGTCTTCTAGTACACTTATCTATGCTATGTGGCCTGACGGGTGTCTTTCAGAGGGTTGGCACGATCTCCATCGATCTTATTGTTTCGGAGCGAATAAAATATTAACACCCGAAATCCCACGTGTCTAGACGACCGGTGACTCTGTCTGCAACTTGGAAGTGGTCCAGTCTCCTTTAGTTCGTTTTCAGCCTATTTTTGACTAAAACTACTGAGTTTCATCTAGATTTAATTTACCTGAACATTAAATAATTTTAATTAAATAAAGGGGATAATTAACAAAATAAATTGGAGATTTAAATAATTAATTAGAAAATTAAGTACAAATAATTCTATTTTCATAGAATTATCACTAGCTACAATTATAAGGGTTGAAGCGAAAAATGTGCGAGGTAAGCTATAAATAAATAGTGCAAGTACTTGAAGTGAAAAATGCGCGAGGTAAGCCACGCTCTTAGAAAAGGGCTTGAAGCGAAAAATGCACGAGGTAAGCCATAAAGAAATAATGCAAGAGCTTAAAGCGAAAAGTACGTGAGGTAAGCCATAAAGAAATAATGCAAGGGTTTGAAGCGAAAAATACGCAAAAAAAATAACCCTCTTGAAATAAAAATGCATAAGACAAGCTATACTAATGAAAACTCCGTATTAGTACAGATAAGGACTTAAAAATTCTCTTAAGAAATTAAAAGCATTAATAATAAGAAAACATTGAAAACTAAAAATACTCTTCTATTGGAGGAGAAACACCTTCACTTAGGGACTCCGAGTCGTCACAATCTAAATCACTTAAGGCATCAATCACTCCCTCTCGCTGATGAGGCTCCAAAGGACCCGAAAGGTTAGAGAGATCGTCATAAACCCCTTTCTCCACATAGGTTTCGAAATTCTCGCTGTTAGGCTCGTAATCTGTCCAACCACGAAATTCACCAGTATAGTCCTCCAACCATCTTGACCACTGCAGCTCATGAAAAGTCTCGCATGATCTCTCCTTTTTCAGCCAAGAGCGCACCATATAGAAACCATATTTGACAAAAACGATAGAAAATAAAAGCTTCCTGTCATTACAGTCCTGTGATAGGCAGTATTCTCTAACAACTTCAGAACAAATCCTATCACGCACATCTTGATTAACTAAGGAAGATTGGGGTTCTCTACGCAGGATAGAAATATCCTCTTCCAACCTCCTTTGGTCAGACTTCAGCTCATCATAACTGGTTTACAGCTCTTACAGCTTAGATAAAACAGAATCGTAGTTGGACTTAAGAAAATTAAGCTCCTCATAAGTCACAGTATAAGACTCCTTATACTGCTTAGAATGTTCTTGCTCCTTGGCAAAATTCTCCTGAATGCGAAGGTAGTCGAGATTTAAATCCTCTTTCTCCTTCTTCAATCGCTCGAGTTGCTCAGGAAACCTCCTATATTAATTCTTTTCAGTAAGCCACTCAGATTTTTTAGCCTTCAGTTGATGGAGCTCAGCGTCACCCTAAGCTTTATATGTCCGATACCACACGATGCAAGCAATAACCTGTTGAATCGTCTGAAAATGGACAAAGATGAAAAGGTTAAAAAAAAATTAAAGGTAAGGTGGGAAAGACAGAAAGATACCAACATCGCTAAGTAATAAGCTCGATATTCAGGATGAGGAAAACCCTTGAATAACTCTGCCTCATCTCGAGGGAGTATGGTCGACCATCCTAAGCGAGACGCAACTCCTAGATCATGGATTGAGTCATTGTCATTGACACATGGATAGACAACAAAATTCTGTCCATGAAGTATCTCGTCACCTTCCACCTGGCACCTAGAAGTATTGAGCTTGGTGATTTACGGAAGCGTTAGTTTATCCCTCATGGCCAACTCAATGTACAAAATTTGTCTCTTGGTGCGAGATGGGTGAGCAGTGTTGCATTCCACCCGATTAGTTCGGTGATACTCTTCCAGCTCGGGATCAAGAACTTAGGCCTCTACAGTTGGCTGCTTTCCACTATCCTGATTTTGAGAACTGGACCCCTCAGGACAAAAGGGAGGAGGAGCGAGATGAGACCTTAAACTTTCACCTCGAGAAGTTGGAGGAACAAAAGTACGGGTATGGCTTCGAGATGTAACCCTAATTTGTTCTTGAGCAGAGTCCCTATGGCATCTATGCTTATGGAGACGAGCAGCCCTGGTAGCATCTTCGTTACCTTCTCATTGGTCGAAAGCTCTTCTGAGAGAATCCATTCCTAAAAGAAAAACTAGAAAATAAAAGTCAAAATAACCATTGGAAAAGTAAAAAACTGTTCGAATGATAAAATTCAATGTGAAATCACCCAGATTTTGATAATCATCAAGAAAATGGATGTTAGCCAAGCTCTTATCCGAAGGAAGATCTAGAAAGAGACTCCCAAAAGCCTCACCTTGGCCCCAACCTAAGTTTTCATCGAAGTCCTCCTCAGAGGAATTGGTGGAATTTCTTGGTGGAATTTCCTACACCTTGACTTTCTTCAGGGAAACTAGAGGGCAAGACAAGCTTAGGTGCAAGAACCGGGGTAACTGAAACGCATCCCCAGCCAGTGACAATTATGTTCTTCAGAGTTAGTAAAGGTAATAAAGTACTCTCATTGTCTACTTGCAACTGAGAAATAAGAGAACCATATAAATCTCTTAAATTAAATAGTTGGATAAGGTTTGAAGGTCCGTGAAGGCACCATTGAGTAGGGATATCTAAAGTTGAAGGAATCTTAACGACGAGCCAATCAGAGGTGTAATTATACAGTTTGGCTGGAGGATTCCCAAAAAACTTGTTATTTTGTCCCTCTCAGAAACTTTTTGGATACAAAAATGTATTGAGTTACGAACACTACGATCCCTAAAGAAGGAGTTAAACAAAGGAATAATGGGCGTAACATCAAATCTATGACATATAATAGTGAACCCAACCACTTGTGCCCATCCATGAGAGTGGAGTTGAGCAGGGCCTATGTCATAATATTATTGGAAAGCAACTCCAAAGTCGGGTAATGTGAAATGAAATCCAAATTCTAACGAGGCTTGATGTATAGGAACGCTGCTGCTTGTTTAGAGAGCGCGTTTTGCATTAGTCGAAGCTTATAGGAATAACCTTCGGGAATAGGAAAAATGTTACGAATAGACTCAAGGTCAGACTCCTTAAGTCTAGAAAAAAAGGACATAAATTTATTTGTTTTCCACTACCTTATCTGGGCATTAGGGAGCAAACCAATACAACCAGTGATTAGAGAATATGACAAAATAAGCAAATACCTTCAGCCATAGGAACTAGCGCGAGGGTTTAGCATCAAAGTCTGGCGTGAGGGTTTAAAGTTAGAGTTTGGCGTGAGGATTTAGCGTCAGGGTTTTGCATGAGAATCTGGTGAATGACATCAAAGGTTTTAGGTGAGGATCTGACGCCAGGGTTTGGTGTAAGGATCTGGCATCAAGGTTTGGCTAAGGATCTAGCATCAGGGTTTGGCATGAGGATCTGGCAGCAGGGTTTGGCGTGAGGATCTGGGGTAAGGGTTTGGTGTGAGAATCTGGCGTCAGAGTTTTGCGTAAGGATCTATCGTCAGGGATTGGCGTGAGGATGTTGCTTTAGGATATGGCACGAGGGTTTGACCTGAAGCTACCACTAAGACATACGAATGAAGTGAACAAACCAATGCCCTCACTATATATATATATATATATATATATATATATATACTTGTGGAGGGGTGATATACCTGCAGAAGAGTGATATACCAGCAGAAGGGTACACGTACTCCTATGAAAAGAATGACACCAGGGGCTGCGAAAAAAAAATCGCGGAGGATAACATGAACAGTCGAGAAAGATATATACTCTTCAGCAAGGTTATACCCAACGAAAGAGTGGGGAGCAATTGTTGTGAATAATGAGACTCGATTAAATTTTAAATCTAAAAAATATAACTTGAGAGACATGATCAAAGAAAAATAGACAAGCGTAAGCGTGCAGTCCCGCATGCCACTACTGAAAAGAATACCCGCACTACGTGGGCACCAATCAAAGTGCGTCATGTGGTGCCAACTGATCCTCCCGCACATGTGCAGGAGGATATATGCGAGAGGGGTCTCTTGCAATTAGCCGTGGGTGCGCCAAGCACCCACTGCTGATTAAGCATAGGCAGGAGGATCCTCCCACCCATGATTGTGGCACACCCACATACAAGTTCGAATATGCAAAAATCATGCTTTTAGGGGTCCCTACGCTAAAATTCATTTGAACGATTTTACCCCTAAATATTCTTAATTATGTAGGACTCATAAAACAGTAAGAGACATTTAATTAGCGAATAAATATGTAATTAAGAGTGGAATCACTCCCTATAAATAGGGACCAAGTATGATTCATAAGACTAAGACTCTATTTTGTTTATAGAAACTTTGTTAAATTCTCTTTTCGACTTAAGCATCGAAATGCTTACGCGGGAACCACCCTTGAGTCTTTCTAATAGTTCTTTCTCTTGCAGAGTTTTTGGTAACATGTGGTAAAAAGATCAAAGCGAAGACGTCAGTAATACATCACTGTTGTGTTCGGCTATAACAGTAAGAAAAATGGAAAAAAGAATAGAAAACACATTTTCTTTTATTCTATTGTTTGGTGAAGTTGAAAAGTGAGAATAAAGAAAATAAAAACAAAACGATTAAGGGTAATTTAATATTTTCTCCTCATTTACTCGCATGAATCATGATTTCTTTCTCTCTTTCTCTCTAATTTGGAGAGGTTGAATTTTATAAGTGGGGATGAAAACATTCATTCCTCCTATGTTTTTTTCCTTCCTATTTTTTTTTCCTCACCAAGCATTTTCAAAATTCATTGTTGTAACGACCCGAAACCTAGGGAAATTTTTTTTTTTTGAAATTTCAGCTTACAACTTAATCCTTTATTCACTTAGGTTGTATTCCTGTTCAGTGTCAATCCTTTTTCTTACTTTTTTATCCGTAATTATATTTAAGTTTAACATTTGGATTTATATGGTTGATAGAAATTTTGGTAGCATAACAGCTAAGATATAAGCCTACCTACCTGCAAACCAATTGTTTTCTACAATCCTAGATATCCACAACTACCAAACATGCTTTCCAAGTCATATCATCAAATCATTCTACATATTCCAAACACGTCTAGTTACTCCCAAAAATCAATTTTTAAAAATATTTCACTTCATTTATTCTTATACAGATTACATCCCGACACATTACTTTCAATAGATGTCTATGCATACAAACGGTCTGGTAAAGAGATAGAAATGTATACCTCATGCATGTACAAAAGGTAGTCAGGGGAATCTCGTATCCGCCAATCTACGTCGTCTACACAGCAATTATCAACTGTAGTTCACTACAAACAAACTGAGAGGTGGAGGGGTGAGCTTTCGGGAAGAAGCCCAGTAAGAAAATACATTTAAAGTAGTCATGATATGTAAAAGCATGCAAGAAATCATTCATGAAGCAAACTTTGCTTCAGAAAAATTGATCATAAGTTTCTTTTAGAAACTAATATTTAGAAGATATGTAAACTTTCATTTCATGCATAGTCATCATAAGAAATTATGAAGCATGAGTTTCTTTAAATCAAATACATGCTTAACTACTTCATAAAATTTTCATCATTCATGGATGATTTCATAAAATCATCGTCATTCATAAACGTTTCATAAAACATAATCATTCTTAAATATTTCATCATAAATCATAATTGTTCGTAAATATTTCGTCATAAATCATAATTGTCGTCAAAATCTCATAAAAACATAGTCATTCATCATCATCATCATCATCATCATCATCATCATCATCATCATCATCATCATCATCATATTCATAATCAAAATCATAATCGTGGAGACTAGGCTATAACTAAGTCATGCGATACGTTTCATTCTCCGTAGAGAGTCATCATACATATGGCCATGGTAAGGGGGCTGTAGATTGGATTAAGGTCATACAACAATCATAATCATAAACATGGATATTATCTTCTTATTTCTTATCATATACTAGCACATAGCTAGGGCACGGGCACCAATGGCACTCGCCGTGCGGAAAATATTCATGCGTGCTGCGCGGGCACGAGATACTACCAAAACATCATCATCATAAACCACAAGTAGCAAGACATCTTTCACACAGGTAGAGTTAAGTGCTACAGGGCCCCTACGTAAGTGGTGGAGCCGGAGCACCACAAGAAGTAGCCATGCCTGAAGCCTAATGTCTCAAAACTTCTTTTCCCTTTTCTTAAATACTTTTGAAAATGTCAAAAGTTCATTTCAAAGCATAAATATAGATCTTCAAAACCATTATAAAACTTCCATGCACTTTCACACTTCAGGAAATTCATTTCATAAACATAAATATACTTGGTGAACATTTCATAAAAAGAAATCTTGTTTCGTAAATCGTTCCTTAAGTGTGAAAACAATTATAAATCATTTTCAAAATATAATATTGCTTCATAAAAATCTTTTTATCAATGCAATGAATGTTCATTATCAGAACTAAATTAAATTATACCCCTTACCTCGGTATATGTCGTTAGCGCTATTAGCCCAGTACCTCTGATCAGTCATTCCTCTAAGTCCCAATTCAATCCTCTGGAGCTATAATTAATCACAAATCGCTTAATATTATTTCTTATAAACACGTACGCAGTATAATTTCACTTCAGATAAAATTTTAGACCCAATTATTTTTATTGGGTCTTATAGTCCCTTAATGTGCCTACCTCTATCCTAAGCCTGTTTCAACTCCCTTATTCAATCCTTAAAATCCATTTAACTATTTAGGCTCAATTACAATTTATAGGACATCCATTAGGACATTAACGAGTTTAGGTCGATTGTTACACAAGCTGGGCCCATTATAGATTTTGGCTGACTACATGACCTACTATCACCATCACGTCATTTTAAACCTTTTCAAATTTCTTTGGATAGTTCATAATATCGTTTGCGATAGTCGATTTTTCAATTCTAATTATAACGCAATTTATACAAAATTAATCTGAAAATTATGCGATTAATTTTTAACTCATATATTTATACAAGTGGTAGCAAGTGAGATTCGTTTACCCAAGATTTCGTGATGACACGTAAATCGAGACTATATCGATCTCTCGTTCGTCGCCCATTGTCATGCTATACACGCATATTTCCAAATCGGGTTAATTTCATTCAGATATAAATTTAAATAATTTTAAAAAAAAATTAAACAGTCAATTTCGATCGCTTATCGGTCTACCGTCAAATCGAAGCATCTCTGAAATTTTCCTCTTCCTTTTCCCTTTATTTTCTTCCTCTTTTTCTTTTTTCTTTTCTTTTGCTTTCTTTTTTTTACCTATTTTTTGGTTGAACCGGTTCAGACCGGTTTAGACCACCCTTTTTTGCTGAACCGATTCAGCACCATTTTGCCCAAGTTTGGCGCCAGCGATCGGTTATTCACCAGTTTTCGCCTCCAGTGAATCTGCGAGGCTGCGCGATGCGTGGATCTGATGACGATTACACCTGGGCTCGATGAAAAGTGGTCGGTTTGGCCATTTCTTTCCTCGGCGTCGCCCCTCGTTTTTTGTCTCACCGATCTACTGCTCTCGGCGTCGCCAACGGTCACCGCCTTCTTCCTTGGGTTGGCTGGCGTCGCTCCTCGCTTCCCCTCCGACCGCTTCTCTCCCTTTCCTTCTCTTCTTCTCCTTCCTCTGTTGGTTCCGTCTTTCCCTCTTTTCTTTTTTTTTCCTGCCACCACCATTTATAGTCGAATTTTGGCTGGCCGGCATCGGTGGCTTCTTCTCCCTTCTCGGCTCTCTTTTTTTTTCTCCTTTTGGCGGTCTCTTTTGCTCTCGGTCGGTGAGGCAAATCGAGGAAGGGAACCCCGATTCCCTTCCCAAAACCTGTGTCGCGCGATATCGAATCGCGCGACACACCCGTTCCTCTTTTTTTTTTTCATTTCATCATTCTTTTTTTTGTCCAACTTATACAATATATTATATTATATTAAAATATAATATAATATATTATACTATTTAAAATATCTGAGACTTATAATATTATTATTTTATTTATTTATTATTTTTTTATTTCATCTTTTAATTATATTTTATCCTATAATCACCATGATTAATTTATTTTATTGTCTAATTAAGTACAAAAAATTTTGCGGTGTTTACGTTCTCCCCACCTTTAAAGAATTTGGTCCTCCAAATTCATCTTAGTCTTTTAGAATAGATGAGGATACTTCTCCTTCATGAGGTTCTCTAGCTCCCATGTAACTTCTTCAACCGAATGGTGTTGCCAGAAAACCTTTACCAGAGGAATAGTTTTCGATCGAAGTACCTTTTCCTTTATGTCCAAAATTCGGATAGGTTGCCTAATGTAGCTCATGTCCTCTTGAATGCTCAAAGGCTCATACTCAATGATATATCAGGGATCTGGATTATAGTTCCTTAATATCGAGACGTGGAAGACATTATGTACCCCGAAAAGCTGCGGTGGTAAGGCAAGTCTGTAGGTTACGTCTCCCACTTGCTCTAGAATCGTAAATGGACCAATAAAGCGAAGACTCAATTTCTCCTTCTTTCCATAGCTCATAATACCCTTGCTCGGGGATACTTTCAGAAACACGGAGTCCCCAAGTCTGAAACTCAAGTGGCCGCCTATGCTTATCCACATAACTCTTTTGCCTACTTTGTGCAGCCTTAAGTCTATCACAGATTATTCGAACACCTTCTGCTGCCTGTTCCACCAAATCGGGAGCCAAAATCTGTGAGATCTGAGAATTTTAGACATATCTAATTATGTAACGTGAACATAAAGTGTAATTGATTTAAGCTAAATGTGATGTACTCATATATTGAGGTTGTATGGAATGGAATTTTAAGTGATGAATGAGAAATGAATGAAAATTAATCAATAAAGTAAATTATGGCTATTACATATGGAGATTTTATGTTAAGTGTTCAGCCTAAGTGTGAAACTATAAGGCCAGATCGATCTTGGAAAAGAGAGGATCGATCTGGTAGGCCAAAGTGACAAGGAATGAGGAAATTAAGTGAGCAGATTGATCTCCAATGGAAGAGGATCGATCTCCTTATGATTCTGTAATGAAGAGATCGATCTCATGAGGAAGAAATCGATCTCATGAAGCATTCTATAAGGAGAAGATCGATCTCATGAAGTATTCTGTAAACAGAAGATTGATCTCATAATTGAAGCAGATCGATCTCATAAAGCCATTAAGAGATCGATCTCACTCCACGACAGATCGATCTCCTAGGCATAAAATTACCCCAAAACGTTCCCAAATTCAAAAGCAGATCGATCTCATCAAGGACCAGATCGATCTCCTACCCTCCGTCTATAAAAAGACCCCTGTGTTTTCTTGCATTTCATCTTTTCTCTCTCTTTCAAACCTCCATTTCAGTCGAACCTTAGTTTTCTCTCTCTTCCAAAGCCCCCATTTTCATCCAAATCGAAGGTTGTGGCAAGAGGGAAAGTTGTTCCTCATCCAAAGGAGAACAACATACTTGGAAATCGTAGGACGAATCGAATCGAGGTGTGAATAGAGCACTCCACAAGTTTGGGTAAATTCTAAACTTTGATATTGGATTTTAAAGTGATTTTTTGTGATTATGGTTGTAGGCATTGTGATGAAATAGCTAGGAAATGGTTAGAGATTGATGAAATTATGATTTTTGTTGGAGTAAAGATAACATTATGCAATTTGTGGTGAATTGGGGTTTTTGACTATAAATTGGAATTGAGACAATGAGGTAAATTTAGCATGGGATATGGTATGAGAAATGTATAATTGTGAGGTGTAGTGGATGTGTAAGTAAATTGTGATAGAGTTATAAGAATGGAGTTATTTGAGGTGCTAATGAGAATATGAGCAAATGTGTGCTCTATAATGCGATTGAGTTGGGTTATTGATGTTTTTAACATCGTTTGGACAGTTCGGGAGTTCCAGAGTGGAATGCGAGACTAGTCCGTGATATGGGAAAACGATTGCACTATACGAGGTGCAAAGAGGTAAGGGAAAACTTAAACTCGTTTGTGTATGTGTTTTGATGTTAATTGTAGCATGAAAAGTGATTTGAGCAAACAAGCATGTTTTTATGAGTTGTGAATGAGTAGTGCACACGATTTTATAGCCGGTTAGGGCCCAACTTTTATGAGTTATAAACTAAGTGTGAAAATGTTTTACAACCGTTTTGTGTTTAAAACGTGAAAAGAGATTTGGGCTCTACGTTAAGGCGTACTAAGATTGAGAAATGTGTGCGTGGTTTTGTTGGTTGGAACTCGATTTTAACATGTTTTATGTTGGGTACACAAATGTTTTAAATGAGATTTATGAGAGAAAACTATTATGAGTTCTACATGAAGGCAAAACATTTTATATGATAATGGCTAATGATTAAGACTTAGGCGTGTCATGTTGAATACACATCAGGCCTTGCTTTAGTAGCATGTAAGTCTGGGCCTTGTTCTGGTAACATGTAAGTCCGATTATTCCTCCGCTTTGGTAGCGTTGGGAGGCCTTGCTCTGGTAGCATGTAAGTATGATATTCCTCTATTTTGGTAACGAGAGATGCCTCCGTTTTGGTAACGTGAGATGACCCCCGTTCTAGTAACGCTGGGTGGCCTTGCTTTGGTAGCATGAGAGACCGATAAAGTGGGCCGTCTGGGAACCAACCCAGGGACCACGTGATAGTGTGCATGAGGAGAGGCATTGCTCTGGTAGCAAGTAAGATCGGGCCTTGTTCTGGTAACGCGTAAGTCCAATATACCATGTACACGACCATATTGTTGACGTTCCCTCTTATGGGGATGCCTGGGATACGCATCCAGAGGAGATTTATTATGATGTACCATGACGAGTTTTATATGAGTTTTATTGCCTAGTCTCCTTTTATACATATAAGTTGTGTTTTGTGGCTGTGCCACGTGCATTCTATTGAGGTGATTTTTATCACGTTTTAATGAGAAAAGCCATTATCGCATTCTAATTTTCCACATGCTTGTGACTGTGATTTGTACTGAGTTATGTACACTCATGTTTTTACATGATTTCAGAGAAATGAGTTGAGAATGATGTTTTAATGAGTTCATGCTACGTTTTAATTGAGTTTCAGCTACGAGATAAAATGATTGTGCTATGCAAATCATTGTTTTATTAATGAGTCCCTTACCCCCTTACTGCGCGATTTAGAAGCTCACCCTGTTTTATCTTCCCCCCAGATTTCTTCAAGTAAAGAGAGTTCCTTGCAACGTACGGAGTAGTGGCTAGTGGAGGACTTGAGCTCCAGGCTACATATATTGTGTTGAGGTATAATTTACATTTCATGCACCCAGACTTATGTTGTATTTACAAACACTTGATGAACAATGATGTATGAGATGTATTAGGATTAATTAACCTTGAGTAATGTATATTTTATGAGATATAATTATCAGATGAGAAGATCCTGAGGTATGACATGTATGATGATGTATGACACTGCATAGGAATGCACCCTTAATTGTGAATGGATGAATAAAAAGTTTTAAATTTGCCCTATTTTTCGCGCTTTCGGGGCGTCACAAAATCTTTCTGTCACCCACTTCTTTCCAAGCCAATAGAGACCTACATCTTCTACCATACAAGGTCTCATACGGTGCCATCCCGATGCTAGCATAATAGCTGTTGTTATAAGCAAACTCTGCAAAATCCCGTTTCATTTCAGGCCATCAAAACACCCTTCATGAATTTTGGTATATTTTGGTACTACCAGGATACAGAATGTACTTACTACTATGGGCTTCAGTCAAAATTAACCTCCATATTAAAGATCAACCACTTGTTAAATTAACAATAATCCAAAAGTCTGTAACTTAAATCCAATCACACTTCAACTGCTCCCTATAATATGTCATTCGAATATAATCGTGAAAACCTCAAAGTTATTGTTCATAACATTGTCCGAGATCATCATAATTTCTTATTCACCAAATTTCTTAGAACAAAATTTCCAAATCATGTTAAGTAATTATAACCACATAAAACTTTAAAATTGGAATAATGATATCAACAAATTCTCTAGTTACTTATAAACTATTGGATATTGATTTTCTTTTATTTTTCACTGTATCAGAATATTTATCATCAGTTGACCATTATACACTACGATAAAGGTGAAATCAATATAACAGAAATTTGTAATAAACATGAGTTTTTCACACCCCAACGATTCAAACATAAAGCTATGAGTATCCAGCTCATCTCTAATCTCAAATATTAATAGCTTTCAAGTACCATAGATTAATTATAGATGGCAATGAAACTCTTCGCAGAGCTTATAATATCATAGTCCAAAATTTTCTATTAGCCAAATACACTATTAACTCCAACTAAAAGTTAGAGCCTGGGAATAATAGGAAAAAAATCAGTCGATAATTTCAATCAGTATAACTCCAAATAATAAAATTCATATCAAGATCACAACTCCAAACACTAATCACATACATCACATAATCTCATTGATTCCTCAATCTTTGGAACCATTATCACAAATTAATCACTCTCATCATTAACAAATTAATAGCATTCCATGTAGAAGTTCAAAGATTGTCCTGTAACGACTTGAATAAATATCAATTCATATCCTCAAGTTAAGACACTTTTCTCTTTCCTTTACTAAACCAAAATCACTTCAAATTAAGTAATTATCCTCTTTAAATGTAAGATTGATTCCAGCCAATAGAAAATCTTACAAAATACAATGATAAATTTTATGCTGATGATTTTCAATTACTACCTAAAATCTACGTTCCCACATAGTATTTCTTTGCACTTGATATTGAACCATTGATCCATATTCCATAGTTCATACGATTTCATTAGAATACAATTCATTTCTTCACCTTCACAAGTAATGGTATCTTGACTTCCAACACGAATATGACGACTATCAATTTCAATTTATAGGTTATGGTTAGGGTACTTCTAGACGCTGTCAAGTCTCTCAGGCTGGGAGGTATTTTGAAATACCTTTGTTAGCCATCAGACTTGACCACATAAACTGGTTATGAATATAAGGATTCAAGGTTCAGTCCCAATATAAAGTAAGATACCATAATTTATCACAATTTCACATTTATCCTTTAGTCAGAACTTATTCTCAATTCATATCACTTGATTCTGAATCACTTCAAATAACAGAGATATTCTTACTTTGCATACACCTCTTATTCCAATGTAACTTTTATTCAGAATCTATCACATTTCAAACTTGTCTCATTTCGTACATCAATTATATCACAACTCTTTCCTTATTCCAATTAAGTCTCGTATTCGAAACATAAGCATGAGCAATTTACAATCTTTAGACTCGATACGTAATTCATATTCTAAGGTCTCCTTATATCTCAAACTCTGAATCATCTTTAAGAGTTTTGGGTCTTTCCCACTAATCCATAATTCTGCTTTGGGAGAATCTAATTAACTCTCGTTCTTGACATATCGTCACCCAGAAGACTCCAGGTCTCCTTAACAATTAATGCCAGTACACTTCAAAATGAATCACCTGGTCCGATAATCTCCTTTTCATGTAATCCTTATAATTGTTTTTTCTTAGCATTTCTAATTCAATCAAAGCTATTCAGTACAGTGGTCTGAATAATTAATTCGATATCACTGCTAAATCAATTTCAAACTTCATATTCTAATTGAGTGGTAATTCTGAAATATCATCCGAATATGTGTCGAAAAACTCTTTGTCTACTGGGGTGTCTTTTTAATCCGAACACGCCCTAACTTTATCGATCACGTAAGTAATGTGGCCTTCACTTATATTTTTAGTTATGTGATTCATCTTTTCAGTTACAGTGACTTTACTCTATCACTCTCACTGCTTCCTTAGTATATCACTTTTCGGTCACTCTCTTTACCTTGTCATTTTCTCAGTAATCTCGAGAGTATATATATCATATTCTCATAGTTGCGTCTTACGCACTGTTCTCTCAAAATAACATCAAGTTGAGCTAACTTAGCTCAATTGAGGATTCCAATACCTCCTATGAGTTTCCTGGACTTCCTCCGTTTCACGTCTCTTCTTATCCGGATTATTCTTCTTCCAAAGCTATAAATTTATTTTCATATTCATCCGCAAACTTGTTACTTTATGTCCGATTACAATCATTTCATCCATAATTGCTACTTTATTTCATTCGGAATGTGCTGCCGCCTAAGGGCCTTCAGAAATATATCCCATGTAATTTTTTGATGTCGGCTCTCGGATTAAATCGGGGAACTTCCCTCCGAGTTTGACTTTTCATTTTGATACTGATGCTACAAAGGCCACTTTATTTATAGTAGCACACTCTGAAAATTCGTGTAGCTTCTTCAATTCTTTAACACAAAAGTTGCAAAAGCAACTTTCTCGATAGAGTTACTTCCAAAATCATTAAGCTTTTCTATCTCATTCATCCAACACTCCGAATCACTGAATTCTTAACCTTGTTGAAAAATGGAGGCTTAAACTTTTGAAACTGCCCCCAGTCTATTAAGCTCACAGTCATACTCTAAGAATCCATGTAAGTTTTCCAATTTAATTTTCCAGTTTTTCATTACAATTGGATTCTTGACTCCAGTGTGTAATAGCATACTATCCTTCGAAATCAGCTCGATCTCCATCCGTTAGTGAACCTACAGACATTTCTTAACTTTACTGCCCATAACGTTGGGTCATACCTTTCCAGGGATATGAATCATAATTCATACTCATTGACAGATCGATTTCCTTGTGCTAGACCCATAAATTTCATTCGTAGTTTCCTTAACCTCATTTATTCAGTTCTCTATAACTACTGGTTCCTTTATCCTATTTAACAGTGACGGTCTGAACTTCTGAAACTACCTCATCTCGTGTGGCTTCTACTCCTAACCTAAGTCATCATCATTCTGCTGTGGAGCTACAAGAGCAAGCATATTTGTAGTTCTGAAACATCTCTACAAGTTGTGTGGCCGTATTGAGAGTAATCTGCCTGTCTATTCTTCCATCTACCCCATCACCTAACATAATCTGTGTCCTAATTTTTCCATAGTATGTTTAATACTCCGCTCAATCTTAACAAAGTGTATCTCAGTACCTTTTGTCCTTTCCAAAGGACCTGATGGAGCACGCTCAACATCAGTTTCAATCTCAGTATCATTTATGAGTCTCATATGACAACTCTGCATGATTCTCAGGCCTACCTCTACGGCCTCTAGCCCGTGATCTAATTTCTCACGTAAACCAAACATTAGGTCTTAACTTCATTAGGTATACTTAGTCTACAACCAGACAAGCACAGACATTTGGGATGTAATCTTATCCTTATTATTGACACTGATAGTACTAGACAGCCTTTGCTCTGATACCATCTTAAACTGTAACAACCCGTGACCTATAAAAATTTGGAGAATTTTTTTTTAAATTTCGGCTTGCAACTTAATCCTTTATTCACTTAGGTTGTATTCCTGTTCAGTGTCAATCCTCTTTCTTACTTTTTTTATCCGTAATTATATTTAAGTTTAACATTTGGATTTATATGGCCGATAGAAATTTCGGCAGCATAACGGCTAAGATATAAGCCTACCCACCTGCAAACCAATTTTTTTCAACAATCCTAGATATCCACAACTACCAAACATGCTTTCCAAGTCATATCATCAAATCATTCTACATATTCCAAACACGTCTAGTTACTCCCAAAAATCAATCTTTAAAAATATTTCATTTCATTTATCCTTATACAGATTACATCCCGACACAATACTTTCAATAGATGTCTGTGCATACAAACGGTCTGATAAAGAGATAGAAATGTATACCTCACGCATGTACAAAAGGTAGTCTGGGGAATCTCGTATCCGCCAGTCTACGTCGTCTACGCAGCAATTATCAACTGTAGTTCACTGCAAACAATCTGAGAGGTGGAGGGGTGAGCTTTCTGGAAGAAGCCTAGTAGGAAAATACATTTAAAGTAGTCCTGATATTTAAAAGCATGCAAGAAATCATTCATGAAACAAACTTTGCTTCAGAAAAACTGATCATAAATTTCTTTTAGAAACTAATATTTAGAAGATATGTAAACTTTCATTTCGTGCATAGTCATCATAAGAAATTATGAAGCATGAGTTTCTTTAAATCAAATACATGTTTAACTACTTCATAAAATTTTCATCATTCATGGATTATTTCATAAAATCATCGTCATTCGTAAACGTTTCATAAAACAAAATCATTCTTAAACATTTCGTCATAAATCATAATTATTCGTAAACATTTCGTCATAAATCATAATTGTCGTCAAAATCTCATAAAAACATAGTCATTCATCATCATCATCATCATCATCATCATCATCATCATCATCATCATAAACATATTCATAATCATAATCATAATCGTAGAGACTAGGTTATAACTAAGTCATGCGATACGTGTCATTCTCCGTAGAGAGTCATCATGCCTATGGCCATGGTAAGGGGGCTGTAGACTGGATCAGGGTCGTACAACAATCATAAACATGGGTAGTATCTTCTTATTTCTTATCATTTACAAGCACATAGCTAGGGCACGGGCACCAATGGCACTCGCCGTGCAGGAAACATTCATGTGTGCTGCGCGGGCACGAGACACTACCAAAACATCATCATCATAAACCACAAGTAACAAGACATCTTCCACACAGGTAGAGTCAATTGCTACATGGGCCCTACGTACCGACACTCAAGTGGTGGAGCCGGAGCACCACAAGAAGTAGTCATGCATGAAGCCTAAAGTCTCAAAATTTTTTTCCCTTTTCTTAAATACTTTTGAAAATGTCAAAAGTTCCTTTCAAAGCATAAATATAGATGTTCAAAACCATTATAAAACTTCCATGCATTTTCACACTTCAGGAAATTCATTTCATAAACATAAATATACTTGGTGAACATTTCATAAAACGAAATCTTGTTTCATAAATCATTCCTTAAGTGTGAAAACAATCATAAATCATTTTCAAAATATAATATTGCTTCATAAAAATCTTTTTATCAATGCAATGAATGTTCATTATCAGAACTAAATTAAATTATAACCCTTACCTCGGTATATGTCGATAGCACTATTAGCCCAGTACCTCTAATCAGTCATTCCTCTAAGTCCCAATTCAATCCTCTGGAGTTGTAATTAATTACAAATCACTTATTATTATTTCTTATAAACACATACGCAATGTAATTTCACTTCAGATAAAATTTTGGACCCAATTATTTTTATTGGGCCTTATAGTCCATTAATGTGCCTACCTCTATCCTAAGCTCATTTCAACTCCCTTATTCAATCCTTAAAATCCATTTAACTATTTAGGCTCAATTACAATTTATGGACCGTTCATTAGGTCATTAACGAGTTTAGGCCGATTGTTACACAAGCTGGGCCCATTATAGAAGTTTAGCTGACTACATGGCCTACTATCACCATCACGTCATTTTAAACCTTTTCAAATTTCTTTGGATAGTTCATAATATCGTTTGCGATAGTCGATTTTCCAATTCTAATTATAACACAATTTATACGAAATTAATCCAAAAATTATGTGATTAATTTCTAACTCGTATATTTATACAAGTGGTAGCAAGTGAGATTCGTTTACCCAAGATTTCGTGATGACACGTAAATCGAGACTGTATCGATCTCTCGTTCTTCGCCCATTGTCATGCTACACACACATATTTCCAAACCGGTCAATTTCGTTCAGATATAAATTTAAATAATTTTTTTAAAAAAAATATAAACAGTCAATTTCAACCGTTTACCGGTCTATCGTCAAACCGAAGCATCTCTGAAATTTTTCTCTTCCTTTTCCCTTTTTTTCTTCCTCTTTTTCCTTTTTCTTTTCTTTTTCTTTCCTCTTTTTCGGCTGAACCGATTCGGACCGGTTCAGACCACCCTCTTTCATTGAACCGGTTCAGCACCGTTTTGCCTAAGTCCGACGCCGACGATCGATTCTTCGTCGGTTTCTGCCTCCAGTGAATCCGCGAGGCTGCGCGATGAGTGAATCAGGTGACGGTTAAGCCTGGGCTAGCCGAAAAGTGGTCGGTTTGACCTTTTCTTTCCTCAGCATTGCCCCTCATTTTCTGTCTCGCCGATCTGCTGCTCTCAGCGTCGCCGACGGTCACCGCTTTCTTCCCTGGGTTGGTCGGCGTCACTCCTTGCTTCCTCTTCGGCTGCTTCTCTCCCTTCCATTCTCTTCTTCTCCTTCATCTGTTGGTTTCGTCTTTCCCTCTTTTCTTTTCTTTTTTTTCCTGCCGCCACCATTTATCTCCAAATTTTGGTTGGCCGACGTCGGTGGCTTCTTCTCCCTTCTCGGCTCTCTCTCTGTTTTTTTTTCTCCTTCCGGTGGCCTCCTTTGCTCTCAATCCGTGAGACAAATCGGGGAACAGAACCCCAATTCCCTTCCCAGCTCTTGTGTCGCGCGATACAGTATCGCGCGACACACCCCGTTCCTCCTTTTTTTTTCATTTCATCATTTATTTTTTTGTCCAACTTATACAATATATTATATTATATTAAAATATAATATAATATATTATACTATGTATCGCGCGACACACCCCGTTCCTCTTTCTTTTTTTTTCATTTCATCTTTTATTTTTTTGTCCAACTTATACAATATATTATATTATATTAAAATATAATATAATATATTATACTATATAAAATATCTTAGACTTATAATATTATTATTTTATTTATTTATTATTTATTATTTCATCTTTTAATTATATTTTGTCTTATAATCATCATGATTAATTTATTTTATTATCTAATTAAGTACAAAAAATTTTACGGTGTTTATAATTATCTTTTCACTTTTCCTTCCATCACTTGCTTTCCTTGCACTTTTCAGCTATATCAAGCACAACCTTAGGCTTTGTATGTAGAGTGAAAAGAAAAAAATGAAATGATAAAAAATTAAAATGAAAGAAAAATGAAAAGATGAAAAATATTTTCTTTTCTTTTCATTGATGCACTTGGCAGGAAAGATGGAAAAGTAAAAGAGTATATTTTCTTTAGATCCATTGATTGGTAGAGTAAAAAAATGAACAAAATTGATACTATGTTATTTTATCATTATACCATTAATTTATTAAAATCATAAAATAAAATTTAAAACTGAAAAATAATTTTATATATATATATCTTTTATTTTTTTCAAGGATCATTCCAATTTAAAATAATTGGATATTATTGTTGAGAAAATAAAATAATAATTTTTTATATTCTTTTCTTGTACTTTCATTCTGACCGGGTCTTAACATTAAGCCTTTTTTTTCCTCACTTTCCCGTACACTCACGTTGTCTTTCCAAAAATCAACGTACGAAGAACGGTAAACGATCACTCACGAATACATCTATTGCTATTCTCAACCTCACAGTATTCTTGCATTACGTACCATTCTGAACCACTACCCCATCTGGGTCAAAATATGATACACTCACAAATCAAAATCCGTTTCAACAAAATTCTTTATTTTCAAATCTCCGTTATAAAATCACCCTTCTCACAGGGTTACAAATCAATGAAAGTTTCATAAAATCCTTCCATGGGAATAATCAAATCTCAATTGAAATCATAAGAAAATCGGGGCCTGACCCCTCCCTCGGGTCTACCATGGTCTATCAAGACCAATAGTTATATCATGTGAGATATGTAAACGACTATATCGATAATATCCAGGACTATGGCCATAACCTTGTGATCCCTGGTACATGGATCCTAGTGTGCGGGGTATCACACCTGAAACGGGAGGTGGGTCATCCTACCCGCCAGAACAGCATAATATCTGGATTACGAGGGCAAGACTTGCTGTCTCGTGACTAATGACACTCCACTCCAACAATCCCCACGGTACAGCGTACTCTGCGTGAAATACACGGTACAACGTACTTCGTGAACCCAAGCTCAATTAGGGGTGCCTGTAATAGGTCTTATCCACCCATGTCAAGTATGTCTCAGTATGCACGTGTGAGCATATCATCTCACTATGACACACAGTCAACAGGAGGCTCCAACACGGCTATATGCATGTCATATAAATTCCTGTGCGAGCGAAGCTCCAGCACGGCTCCATGCATATTCATGATATCTGAAAACCTCGTGCGAGCAAAGCTCTAGCACGGTTTCATAGAAATCAATGAAATCTGCGTACGAGCAGCGCTCCAGTACGACTTAAATTGATTATAATTTCAATTCAAATCCACGTACGAGCATTGCTCCAGTACGGATATGCATAAAAACTCAGTGAAAACCTCGTACGAGAAAAACTCCAGTACGGTAGTCATATGGAATAAATCTGTAAAATAGTGCGAGCAAGGCTCCAGCACTCTGTGTATGAGTTAAAATATAAAATCCAGTGCGAGCAGTGCTCAAGCATGGTTACAACTCATATAACACTGATAGGTGGCTCAATTTTATCAAAACATGTTAAATAAATATCAACTGGCATCTAACCTGTCTTTTCACTTAAAACATGAAAATAATAGCCAACCTATCCATAAATTGCTTGAATTAAAGCAATATCATCATAAAACATTAAAATCATGAAATTCATGCAATTTCATAGCCTTACTACCCTTTTTGAAAATTTCCTAACTGGGGGCAAAATGGTCATTTTTCACTATTTCCATATTTTTCCGCAAAAATTATTATTCTATTTTCGGGTAGCCTATTCAATTTAACATAATGTAAATCCCCTCGAAACTACGTATAGCTACCTCTAAGTGCTCATAAAATTCCCTTACTTGGAATCACGCGCGAGCTTATCCTGACTCGACTGTACCAAGTCTCTCAGTCCAATTCGCTCGTCTACGGAGCTGCATATAACCACATATGGGTTCAGTTCTATATACAGATGAGTATTTCACTCTTACTGATCAAATCTAAAGCTCTGGGCCCGTTTTACTCTATTAGGCCCGATTGCACTTTAATGGGCCTCGAACCCTTTTTCAGCCCGTTTCCACTTTTAAATCCCTTTTTCGGGTTTACTGGGCTCATTTAGCTTATCAATAATCATCGGGCTTCATTCCAAACTCATTGGATAGCCCGGATACTATTTACGATAATTACGTTGAAATTTCAAATAAAATTCCTTTTATGCAGAATTAATCCGTAAATTCTGTAAAATAATCGAAACTCTGCATTAAAGGACTCATATTATCGTAATTAAAATGTACTTACCCAATATGGTGCGGGGTACAAAAATCAGAGCTAAATCAGCTCTCGTTCGGGCTCTGTAGTGACACTGCACAATTATTTAAATCCAGATCATTTTTCGATAAAATAATATTAAATTAAATTCTCGGAATTTATTTGTAGGTCAATCCCGACCCTCGGTCACTTACCCGAATTTTTGAATCGTCCCCGGTACACTTTCTTCCCCTTTTTTTCTTTTTCCTTTTTTTTCCTTTTCTTCCTTCTCGACTACGGTGCCGTTTTGGCCGTTTGCCGTCGCTAGTGATTCCGACCATCTCGCCAGCCGCCAGTGGCCTCAACAGAACCGCCTCGACCTCGGGATTGTTCTGCGGGGTTGAATCGGCGCTAAGACATCCTCGTTCGTCGGGACAGAGGCAATTTATCCTCAAAAATTTCGTCGGTCGATTCACCGAAAATAGCTGTCGTCGGCACGCGTTGCCGGTACCAATAGACTCGTCGGACTCTCCTCTATTGTCTCCGACCATTGGCTTGGCTCGTCGGACGCCGGTGGCTCGTCGGAAGGTGCCTGGTTGCTATCGGGTCGGTGGGTTCCGTTTTTCACTTTCTCTTTCCCCGATTTGTTTTTTAGATTTTCTGTTTTTTTCATTTATTATTTATTAATTTATTTATTATTATTTTAATCAATAAAATATATTAAAATCATCCAAATATCCCAAAAAAATCTTAAAAATTATTATTTTATCCATTTAATCAATAAATGGATTTCTTAGTCTGTTTTCGTCTTTTTCGGTATATTTTTCGATTATTTTCGAGAAAATTTTTCGAATTAAAAATCTTGATTAATTTCGAATTAATTCCGGTAAGTTTCAATAAATTAATATCTAGATCAATCGACCTCGAATTTAACTATTTTCCTCGGTACTGATCTAGATTTCGCAAATTTCATATTTTAACAAAAATTACTTATCGAATTTATACCGAATTTTAGTCTTTTGACCATTTTACCCTTGTACGTGTTCGGGACTAAATTGAATCGACTTTCTTTCATCAATCCTCAATCTTTTCCCTATTTTAAATTCCTTATTTTCAGTCACCTCGATTTAATTCCTGATTCGATTTTACTTACGTTATTTCGTTTCTTCTATATTTATCATATCCGAATCAACCATCTTATGAATCCATTAACATATAATAATGTCATACAATATGGAAATCATAAGGAATATCATACAAAAATTACGAATCTCACAAAAATCTAGCTTTCTCACTCCTAAATCCACCAATTTTCATTGAGATTTCAGGGAAAGCTATTAGATACAAAGTTATTCATATCAAAGAGAAGAATAACATAGCATGGAGTCATTTCCCCATTTGTTGGATTTAAGGAATAATGAACATTTCCATTTAGAGCAAGGAGGAAATCAATCTAGGTGAGTTTCTAATGCACCAATCTAACTTTATTTGTTTAGTTATTGATTTTGGAGTTGATTGGTGTGCATATTAATGGTAGAACTACCTAGAATGCAATGGAACAATTATAACCTAGAAATAGGTTAGTGTGAGAAAGTGAAATGTATTGAAATTAATGATGAATGAGATATCTTAAGGTGATAATGGTGTTGTGAGTATGATTTTAAGATGGTGTTATGGAATGAATTTTGAGACTTACCCAAAAAGGGTAAAATGTGTATTTAAGGCATTGGGTAAAATGCATAAATGAGAGAGTAAGGATAGAGTATTTCACATCAAGTCCTAAACAAGTAACTAAGTGAGTTACTAGGTAAGTTTGGTTAGAAAGGCATGATGATGGCCAAATGCAAAAATGGGCCAAACATTAATGAAATAGGCTCAATGAAATACATTGACTAGTTGAAGTCAAAATGTGAGTTAGCAACATTAACTCAAGTGATTGGTGAATGATTTGCAGCTTCCGAGGATACACCCGCAACAAGTTGAGCCAAAGCGTGAGAAGCTAAGAGGAAGAGAGTCGCACTCCGAGTAAATCGAGGTAAGGGAATTGTGTGGACTCTTAGAGATATCTGTGCACATTTTGGGGCGCGATATGTTTTATAAAATGTATGTGATAATAGGAAATGAAATTGGGTTATTGAAGGGCAAAGAGTTGGGTTTTGAGAAATATGCATGAAAACTAAAAGCATGATGGTTTGAAAATCTTGTTTCATTGCTTTTTAGGAAGTGATTGATAGGTTGGCTAACATTTGAAATGATTTGCAGAAGAAATGATTTGATTTGGTTTATAACCATGCTTTGTAAAGAATTGAGCCACCTACATGGATTTCATGAGAATGAAAGCGTGCTAGAGTATGACTCGCACGAGATTTGATGTGTTTTATACGCATGAGTGCTGGAGCTTAGCTCGCACTAGTTTTCACATGGATTTCTATGATGTTGTGCTGGAGCTTAGCTCGCACAGACTTTATACTGGTTTTGACATGGTGCTGGAGTATAGCTCGCATTAGATGTCCACCATACTTGATTCCCGTGTTTGAGATTACTCACACGTGGTTTTATGACATGTTGATAGCCATGCTAGGAGCTTCAGATAGACTGGGTGTCACACTGATTAAATAGGCTCACATGTGCATTTTGAGACATGGCGTGATATGATGTGTTGATATGGGTCCACGGAGTATGCTGTACCGTGCAGGTAGCATGGAGTACGTTGTACCGTGTTAAGATCATGATATATCGTCTTCGGATGATGTTTAGTTCTACTATGGACCGGCGGGTTGGACATGACCCACCTCCCGTACGGAAGCAGATAGAGGTGATACCCCGCACACCTGATCAATGTAGCCTGGGATCATAGAGGATATGGCCATAGTCCTAGAGGATATTTCCCTGTTATATTGCCTATTTCACATGTCTCTTATTTATGAATGAATACATGTTTTGAAATGTATTTTGAGTCAGGACAGTTTGAGGGAGGGGCTGAGTCTTGACAAATGTTAATTTAATTGAGATGAGAAAGCATGATAATGGCTTTAAAGTGCACTTACGCATGATGGTTTTCCATGCCTTATTTGTGAAATACGCATGATGGTTTTCCATGCTTTGAATTTGATTTGTGCACTGAATTAAATAGAATGATTTGCTTTACATGCCATTAACACAAGCACAAAAAAAGCTTTTGAGGTGTGAATGAGAAATTGTATGGTTTTGAGCATGGCATTACGATCACGTAGATAGTGCAGTATCTACCTGTTCGCATGATTGCCTTACTGAACATGTTGTTTGCTCACCCCTTATTTTCCCCTTCTCTATAGAGCATTGAGTATAGACTGAGGGCGACTGGAGGTTTCCTTTTTGGTATTCTCTGCATCCCATCACGAAAGGTATACACATTTGTATAATTTTGTATCTAAACTTGCCATAGCACAATAGCATTTTGTATGTAACCATTGAGGATGTAAAGCAATTTAAACACATGTAAACTTCAACTCTGATTTATTTATACAAGTGTTTACTTCTAAATTATAATGCAAATTAAATTGTTATGGTTGGATGAGGTAAACATCGATACATAGCCCAACTGTTGAGAGTGTAACTAATCACGATCGGAGTAAGGTTAACTAAGAAATTGATGTGAATGTAGGGAATTGAGCATTATGCCTAATACCAGTTAGTAGAGGGGTGAGAGTGGAAGCTAGACGCTGTAGAGGTAGGCCTGGGGGTAGTGTTGAGCCAGAACCACACGAGACTCAAGAAGAGATTGAGGTGGAGACTGAGGTTGAGCATGCTTTACAAGGTCCAGAAGAGAGACCCGTGAGTATTTGGTACACTTTACGAGGATTAAGCGAAGTATAGAGATGATCTAGGAATTGGTCACTCAGTCATTACCTGGAGTTAGGGGCAGACAGAGTCCCGCTACACAGGGTGATGCCGATCAGGCGGTAGCTCCAGAGGCACAGGCACGACCAGACTAGAGACCTTAGACGACAGAGACACCTACACCCCCACCCGCACAGGATATGCCTACACCTGTTTCTACACCACAGGGCAATAAAGGCTGGGATTACAGTTGAGATTTGGATAGACTGCGGTAGTTCCAGAAGTTTGGACTGTCGTCTTTCAGTGGAGTTAAAGACCCAATAGCTGTAGAGGATTGGATAAATGAAATTGAGAAGTTATATGGGTTCTTTGAGTGCACTAATACTAAGATGGTGGTGTTTACCGCATTCATGCTGAAGGGATCAATAGAACATTGGTGGAAATCCACCAGGCCTATTTTGAGAGCCCGACATACAAAGATCAGCTGGGATGTATTTTTGGAGTCTTTCTGGAGACAGTATGTTTCGGATAGCGCACAACGAAAGCTAAAGATGGCATTTTTGGGATTGACCCAAGGGAGCAGGAGGATGGATGAGTATGAGACGACCTTTATCTCCCTAGGCAGATATGATCTTGATACAATGGGTAATGAGGTCGAGAAGGTCCAGAAGTTTGTGGATGGACTAAGACCAACCATTAGGTCCAGATTGGTTCCCTTGGATATACCGACCTACGAGGAGGCAGTGAGCAAGGTGCAATTGTGTGAACAAGATGTTGAGAGGATTACCTCAGAGTTTGGAAAGGTTGGTAAAGTGAGGGATAGAGATAAGAAGAGACCAGTGCTGGATAGAGGCTTTAGTTATTGTCAGACCCAGATTTCTATGTAGCTTGTACCTTATGATTCCTATGTGTATGAACACTCTGTTATTATAGTTGAATCATAAGAAGAGTATTTACTAGACTTAAAGTGTTAGTGAAATGATTTAACACGCAAAAGCTACATAAAATGCCTAATATGAGCTATAAGTGTCACAGGCTAAACCAAGTAAATCTAAATCATTCTAACTGAAAATAAGAACTTAAAATGAGAAAGTATAGAGAACTCATGAAGGAAAGTCAGCTTGATTTAGTCCCGAACATAGAAAACGAGAGTAAAAGCTAAAAGGGTAAAATGGACCTTTTTGACGAGATAAGGTGTTTCGGGTGAAATTATCCACCAAGAACGGTTGAAACATAAAGATGAGAGTGTAATACATACGATATGACACTTTCGAAATTTTAAGACAAAGTCAACTTGGTCAATGGTTAAGGAAAAAGTCAACTATAGTTAAGAAAGTGGACTTTTACCATAGTTGACTAATCATGGTTAAAGATTAACCTAAGTGTGGAGAAAAAAAATTGGGAAAAAATATTCTTGGCCAGAATACAAGATAATCATCCCCAGAAGTAAGAAAAATTTATTCGGAAGGATTTCGGATTAAATTTAATGGTTAAAAATGTAATGGGCCTAAGGTGAAAATTTTAAAGCCCATTAAGGTATACTAAAAGTATATCGAAATTCTTAGGTCCCTTAGACCGAATTGTTGGACCAATTGATTGATCAAATATTTAGACAATTAAAGGCCCGAGGTATAGTAAAAATTTCAGCCCGAAAGCCCATTAATAAAGCCCAAATCGAGAAGCCCAAATGGAAAGCCCATGAGATAAATATCTAACCATAGTTAAAGCTAACCATGACTCATAAGATGACTCATTAGGTGACTCATGGCTAAGGCTTGGAAAGTCAAGCTTAATGGCTGGAAAGTAAAGCTTAATGGCTAAGTAAGTGGCTTATAAAATCAGCAACAGCATTGTCATCTTCATCACTCCAAATTCGGCTAGAAGAAACCATTGAAACAAATTATCCAAGCTTTCTTTCACTAGAAATCACTAGGAATTAGGCATATTTGGAACTTGCATTCTTCATGGAAGTTGTTCCAAATTGAAAGGAGAGTGACATATGTTGGAATTGGCTATCAAGGAGCCATAGAATGCAAACTGAGAGCCTCCAAAGTATTCGGAAAAGGGTGAACACAACAATTGGTATATTTTCTAGTTTTCAATTTCATATATGTTAATGTATGAATGATTTTAAGTATATTGATATATGTTTTAAGCATTGAAACATATTAAATCACTATGATGTTGGTTAGGCCGAGAGTGAGTAGTGAGATATTGATTTATGTCCATATGATTTTAAGGCATAAATGGATTAATGTACATGTGTTAATGATTATGGTGTATTTAGAATTAATCAATTTGATTAATTAATACATGTAATTAGTTGGCAATCAAGGTGTTTGATAAAATGCCTAAATGAAGTATATGATGTTTAGGAATGTTGCCAACCAAGTGTTTGTGAAAATGCCTAAGTGAATTGGCTAAGAAAGAGACATGGCCGGCATGCCATGGTGTAACCGATGGCATGGGTAGCTCTCGACCATGGCATGTGACCGAGAGGCCCAATGGGCCAAGCCCAAATATTTTAGGCCCAATGTGATGTAATGGGTCTAAGACAAGCCCAATAAGAGTTGGTGGGCCCCACAAGCCCAATAGGCCCAACGAAAATGAATAGTAAAATAAAAATGGGCTTAAGGCATAGTTAGGCCCATTAAGGACTATTAAAGCTCATTAAGGGAAATAGACTGTATTTAATGTAAAATACAGTAGGAAAAGTGTAATTAACCTGATAAATGGTTATATGCAGCTCCAGAGATTATTGGAGGAGCAAATCGGACTGCTGAAACGAGCAGTGCAGAGAAAGTGAAATTTCTCGAGTGATTGCAGGTAAGGGACTTTTGTGAGTAGTTAGAGATACTTGCACGTGTTTTCATCTGCTTTTACATTCACTTAAAAACTCTGAGGGTCAGAGAAAGTGAATAATAATTATTGCGACCCGATAGTGGTAAATTACGATTTTACCCCTATTTAGTCAAAAAAGTCAACTTTTGTGAAAAGTTGTAAAAAGCATGGAAACCATCATTTTGAGTGTTTTACTGCTGTTTAGCAGGAAAATAAATAGATGGACTAATGATTTTAAGGTTGATGTGAAATAAGCACACTTTATAATGCTGATTTTGATATTTTGTAAATCATCCCTTTTTAAAGAGCCATCTATCATATTATGTGAGAATGAATCGTGCTGGAGCACAACTCGCATTGGATTTCATATATTTTCCACATACATTAGTGTTGGATTATGATTCGCACTAGATTTCCATGACATGCATGATAGAGTACTGGAGTTATTACTCGTACTCAGTTTTATATGATATATGCATGAGAGAGTGCTGGAGCGATTAGCTCGTACTCGAGTTTTACATGAGATACATGACAGAGTGCTGGAGCGTTGCTCGTACTCGATTCTTCATGATTTATACATGACATAGTACTGGAGCTATTGCTCGTACTTGATTTGATGATATTATGCATAGCATGGTAATAGAGCTATTGCTAGTACTTGATTTAATACATGAACTATGCATCAACCTAGTTGCTGGAGGTTTACTCGCACTAGAGTTGAGTTTGTGATGTGAAACAGTATTTGAGCGGAGTGTCGACTGTGAGTTGCGCTCAAAGGCGCGCACTGTATGTGATATATAATACATGTTACAAACCCATGCCCGAATCCTTGTGTGACTGGGTGTCACATTATGTGAGAGGATATCCGCATGAGGGTATTAGAGATATGGCATGATATTCCATGGTTTGAGGGCTAAGACCTATGGCAGGCACCCCGACTATGATGTAGGGTCCACGGAGTACGTTGTACCGTGCGAGTGGCATGGAGTACCCTATCGTACCGTGCATGTAGCATGGGAGTACACTGTACCGTGTGGTGTTGTGGAGTTGAGGAGGATATAGCTGGCGGTTGTGATGGACTGACCCCCTTCCCGTTGCAGCAGTGATGCCTCGCACACCGAGATCTGTGTTGCTTGGGATCACATGTCGGATATGATCATAGTCCAGGATACTATTTACATTTCACCATAGAGTCTCACATGATATATCACTTGATTGACTGATTTAAATTGCGGACAGACCTGAGGGATAGGTCAGACTCCAATTTTGTGTTGTGAATGATTTAAATGCCATATTTATTGTGATTTAAATATATATGGCATGATTTATCTAAAGGCATGATTTATATAAAGATGCATTATTTTGGACTACATGCCTACATTTGAGAAAGAAAGCATGATTTCTGTACATGGGATTTAATCTGTACAAGTATATATATATATATATATTATATTTAAAGACATGCTTTTAAAGTGAGTTAAGAAAATAATGTTTTCAAGGCATAGCATTATTTTGAGTAGATAGTGTAGATATCTACTTGCTTGCCTGATTTCCTTACTGAGCGCGTTGTATGCTCACCTCCCTTTCTTTACATCTCTCTATAGAGCATCAGCAGTAGAGCGAGAGCTATTGAGGGATAGTGTTCCTGAGTCCACCGTTATTTCCTATCGATCGCCAGGTATACAGATTTTGTACGGTTATGTATCTAAACATAAAAACAGCACAGTGATGTATACGATATATATTATGGGGATTGTATTTGTGTTAGATTTTATATAATCTCACATGCATTATAAAAATAGTTACAGTCAGTAATAGTATATTGACAAGTATGTATGATAATGGATAATGTGGTAAGCGAGGAATCTGACATCGAATCATAGCCTAACCATTAAAAAGAGGAAAGGTAAGTTAAAAATGCGAAAAATTTGTAGTGATTTTGGTTAAAGTCATGGATTGAGAACGGGTCCTGACAGTTATAAGGGAAGCAAAGATTTTTTGGGAAGAGGTCGAGGATTGAGGAGATCCGAGAGAGGATAGTTAATCGTCTCATGTATCCGGCCATAGCTCCAGCTAAGGGAATTATGATTGGAGGGCCACGACCTACTATAGAATAGTGCAGCAAGTGTGGTAGGTACCATGGTACTCGACCATGCTATAGACCTCCTGCAGTACGCTTAAGATGTGGGAAACCAGGGTACATAATCCGAGATTGCCCAGAGATGACAGAGAGAGTCCCACAGAAGGGCAAGGAGCCAGAGAGAGCTCCAGTTGGTACAACTGCTTTGAGGAGGAGGGCTACAACTGAGGAAAAGGGGAAGCAGGTAGTGGGTGTGAGCAGAGGACGAGTGCACGCACTGGACCAGGACACTGCAGATCAGTCTTCGGATGTGGTTAAAGGTATCATCCAAATCTTTGATTTAGAAGCATTTATATTATTTGATCTTGGTGCCACACATTCCTTTATATTGCAATCCTTTGCACATAAATTGTTGAAGCATGTAAAACTCACACTGCTAGATAAGATGTTGATGATATCTACCCCCATGAATGATAGTCACTTGACTGAGCATGTATATAAGAATTGTAAGTTGAGGATAGGAGGTAAAGAAATGGCAGTCGATTTATTTTTATTAAATATGAGTGATTTTAATGTAATCCTAGGAATGGATTGGCTGGCCGCAAACCATGTTGTTATGGATTGTCGTGCTAAAATATTGATGTTTCTCGAGATAGAAAATCTTATTGTAAACCTTGTGAAATAAAGTGAAAGAACATGTTTACTATAAATATAAGAGTATGATCTTAATACATGATATTCAAGAGATGAATTTGTTTATCAACTATATATGTTAATGTGATGAATTGTGTTACTAACGATGGAAAGGATAATGTGAAGGGTTCATTGCTTATGTGATTGAGACGTATAAGGCACGTTCGGAGTTGATAGACATCCCAGTGGTTAGGAAATTTCCAAATGTCTCTCTGGATGAATTACCAGGGTTACCTCCAGATAGAGAGATGAAATTTTGTATAGATTTGGCACCTGGTACAGAGTTGATATCCAAGCCACCGTATAGAATGGCTCAAGTTGAGTTGGAAGAATTAAGGAAGCAGTTACAGGAGTTGTTGGAGAAGGGGTTCATCAGACCGAGTGTATCGCCTTTGGGAGCACCGGTTCTATTTGTAAGGAAGAATGATGGAAGCCTCCGACTGTGTATAGTTTATCGATTTTTGAATAAGGCCACTATCAAGAATAAGTACCCCCTTCCACGCATCGATGACTTGTTGGATCAGCTTAGGGGAGCGTGGGTCTTCTTCAAGATAGATCTGAGATCTTGGTATCATTAGTTGAAAATTCGGGTGGAGATATACCTAAGACAGCTTTTTGTACCCGATTTAGACATTATGAGTTTATGGTTATGCCATTTGGGCTGAAAAATGCTCCCGTAGCTTTTATGTCGTTGATGAATGAGGTATTTCACAAGTATTTGGATCGATTTGTTATTGTGTTTATTGATGATATACTGGTGTACTCAAGATCTAGAGAGAAGTATGAACAACATCAAAGGATAATGCTACAGACCCTCCGAGAGAAGAAGCTGTACGCTAAACTCTGCAAGTGTGACTTTTGGTTGGAACAGATCTCTTTTCTGGGTCATATAGTATCGAAAGATGGAGTGTCAGTGGATCCATCAAAGATTGAGGCAGTGATACAGTGGTAGAGACCCAGACCGTAACAGAAATAAAAAGTTTCCTAAGTTTAGCTGGATATTATCGAAGGTTTATGGAGGGATTCTCGAGATCAGCTGCTCCTTTGACGCGTCTCACGAGAAAGAATGTTGAATTTGTGTGGGACGATAAGTGTGAGGAAAGTTTTCAGGAGTTGAAGCGTCGTTTGACTACAGCTCTGATACTCACCATTCCTACCAGCTCAGGAGGTTTCTCAATGTATACAAATGCTTCACACCAAGGACTGGGCTGTGTATTGATGCAGGATGGGAAGGTAATAGCCTATGGATCAAGACAGTTGAAGGATCATGAGAGGAACTACCCAACCCATGATTTAGAGTTGGCGACCGTAGTGTTTACATTGAAAATATGGTGCCATTATCTCTATGGTGAGAGATTTCAAGTTTACACTGATCATAAGAGCCTTAAGTACCTGTTCTCGCAGAAAGAGTTAAACATGAGACAGAGGGGATGACTCGAACTTTTAAAGGATTATGATTGTGAGATCCTGTACCACCTGGGTAAAGTGAACGTAGTTGCTGATGCACTGAGTAGGAAGCATCTTGGGTTGGTGTCATTCATGATGATTAGGGAACACGAGCTATTGGAACAGTTCAAAAACCTTAGTTTGGATGTGACCCCGCCTGATGCTGATAGTGGTTTTATGATAGCTAGACTGCAGTTGGAACCGGACCTGGTAGATCAAATCTGGCAGGCTCAGTGAATTGATCATCAGTATAGTGATATTGCCAGGCAGATACAGAGGGATACATAGACTGATTTTGAATTGAGTTTAGATGAATTGTTGAGGTTCAGAGGTAGGATATGTGTTCCCAATAATCTATAGATCAGAAAGTTGATCTTGACAAAGGCTCACTCATCGAGGTATACGATACATCCAGGGAGTACTAAGATGTATCAAAACCTGTGAAAAGTTTATTGGTGGTCTGGGATGAAGAAAGACATTGCTGAATATGTCGCTAGATGTCTCATCTGTCAGCAGGTGAAAGTAGAGCATAAGAAGCCTATAAGGTTATTGCAGCCTCTATCGATACTGACTTGTAAGTGAGAGCACGTCACTATGGATTTTGTGATGGGATTACCGAGGACCCGCAAAGGTCATAATTCCATGTGGGTGATTGTGGATCGATTGACGAAATCAGCCCATTTCCTGGCTATGAGAGTTATCGATACTCTGAGCCAGTTAGCGAACTTGTATGTGTGCGAGATAGTGAGGCTACATGAAATTCCAGTGAGCGTTGTTTCTGATAGGGATGCCCGCTTCACTTCCCATTTCTGGGAACATTTTCAGGAAGCGATGGGGACCCAGTTGAGTTTTACCACCGCGTTTCATCCTTGACAGATGGTCAGTCAGAGAGGACTATACAGGCCCTGGAGGATATGTTGAGAGCATGTGCATTGGATTTTTGAGGCTCCTGGGATGACCATTTGCCACTCACAGAGTTCGCCTATAATAACAGTTTCCAAGCGAGTATCGGGATGGCACCATATGAGGCATTGTATGGGTGTAGATGTCGTTCCCCTATTGGATGGGAAGAGGTTGGTGACAGACAGATCTTTGCTCCTGACTTGGTTAGACAAGCCTCTGAGGATGTCCAGTTGATTTGTGAGAGGTTATGGACAGCGCAGAGCAGACAAAAAAGTTATGCTGCAGGAGATGGAGACCACTAGAGTTTACAGTGGGTGAGTCAGTGTTTTTGAAGGTTTCTCCCTCAAAGGGGATTCTGAGATTTGGAAAGAAGGGAAAATTGAGCCCTCGATATATAGGGTCATTTGAGATACTTGATAAAGTGGGAGATAAGGCATACAGGCTAGCATTGCCACCCAAGCAAGCGAGTGTACATAACGTCTTCCACATATCCATGTTATGAAAGTACCACCCGGACACGGTGCATGTGATAAGGTACGAGCCTTTGGAGCTTAATGAAAGCATGAAGTACGTTGAGAAGCCGGTTCAGATAGTGGATAGAAAAGAGAAAGTGTTGAGGATAAAGACAATTCCTTTGGTGAAAGTTCTTTGGAAACATCACACGGTAGAAGAGGTTACATGGGAATTGGAGAGTTTGATGCAGGAGAGGTAACCCGAGTTATTTACAGAGTGATTGGTTCCAATTTGGAAGACCCAATTTTTTAAGTGAGGGAGAATGTGAGACCCCATCTATGTATAACTTTGTATGTATGTAAATGGAATTATAATATGGATGATTTTGGATCAAGTATATGGGAATGAAGTTCAAATGGGAATGAATGAGTATAAGGATGTAAAATGTATACATGAGTGTAAAACGAGGAATTCTACGAACCTTTTTCATTTTCAAGTGATACGCACAAGTTTCATATTGTGAAAGTCATAGGAAATGAGCCTTTCCAAGCTCTAGATGGATATAGATTGCAAAATGACTAGTCAAGCAATCAAAGGCAAGTTAACCCTTGAAAATTCTGGGAAAACTGTAGTGGAAATGCAGAAAATGAAGGCCAGATCAATCTCCTATTCAAGGAAGATCGATCTCTTGTGCAAAATGAGGTAATTTTGAGTGAAATATGCAAGGCAGATTAATCTTCCTAATTGCCCAGATAGATCTGCATTTGCCTCTGCCAAGCCCAATCGATCCCCCACTCAAGCAGATCGATCTCCTTAACTTCGGGTTGGAGCAGATCGTTCTCCTCCCTTAGCCAGATCGATCTCCTTAGCTCTCTGCCTGAGACAGATCGACCCTGTTCCATTGAAATCGATCTATCTAATTCACTGAAGCAGATCGATCTCAAGCCCCCGACAGATCAATCTCATGCCTTCAAAATGTCGTGAAAATGAGGAATTTAAGCAAGGCAGATCGATCTTCATCCTATGCAGATCGATCTCATCAAGCAAATTCTATAAATATTGAGCAGTTGAATCTACATTTCACGGGACAAAACCATTCCTTTCCATTTTCAATCAAAAACTTAGCTTTCTCACTCCTAAATCCACCCATTTTCATTGAGATTTGAGGGAAAGCTATTAGATACAAAGTTGTTCATAACAAAGAGAAGAACAACACAGCTTGGAGTCATTTCCCCATTTGTTGGATTTAAGGAACAAGGAGCATTTCCATTTGGAGCAAGGAGGAAATTAATCTAGGTGAGTTTCTAATGTACCAATCCAAGTTTATTTGTTTAGTTATTGATTTTGGAGTTGATTGGTGTGCATATTAATGGTAGAACTACCTAGAATGCAATGGAACAATTATAACCTAGAAATAGGTTAGTGTGAGAAAGTGAAATGTATTGGAATTAATGATGAATGGGATATCTTAAGGTGATAATGGTGTTGTGAGTATGATTTTAAGATGATGTTATGGAATGAATTGTGAGACTTACCCAAAAAGGGTAAAATGTGTATTTAAGGCATTGGGTAAAATGCATAAATGAATGAGAGAGTAAGGATAGAGTATTTCACATCAAGTCCTAAACAAGTAACTAAGTGAGTTACTAGGTAAGTTTGGTTAGAAAGACTTGATGATGGCCAAATGCAAAAATGGGCCAAACATTAATAAAATAGGCTCAATGAAATATATTGATTAGTTGAAGTCAAAATGTGAGTTAGTAACATTAACTCAAGTGATTGGTGAATGATTTGCAGCTTTCGAGGATACACCCGGAGCAAGTTGAGCCAAAGCGCTAGAAGCTAAGAGGAAGAGAGTCGCACCCCGAGTAAATCGAGGTAAGGGAATTGTGTGGACTCTTAGAGATATCTATGCACATTTTGGGGCGCGATTTGTTTTCTAAAATGTATGTGATAATAGGAAATGAAATTGGGTGATTGAAGGGCAAAGAGTTGGGTTTTGAGAAATATGCATGAAAACTAAAAGCATGATGCTTTGAAAATCTTGTTTCATTACTTTTTAGCAAGTGATTGGTAGGTTGGCTAACATTTGAAATGATTTGCAAAAGAAATGATTTGATTTGGTTTATAACCATGCTTTGTAAAGAATTGAGCCACCTACATGGAGTTCATGAGAATGAAAGCGTGCTAGAGTATGACTCGCACGAAATTTGATGTGTTTTATACGCATGAGTGTTGGAGCTTAGCTCGCACAGACTTTATACTGGTTTTGACATGGTGCTGGAGCATAGCTCGCAATAGATGTCCACCATACTTGATGACCGTGTTTGAGATTACTTGGTGGCTGTCGAAACCAACAATAATAATTCCTACTCAAAATAAATTTAAACTGTAGTATAAATGACTAAGGTCATTTCCAAGAGATTGGTTAGATTTATTTTTCGGCAAAACATTTAAAAAGTAAAATGGGGATTTTGTTGTAGTGAGAATAAAAAGGAAAATATATTAAAATGTAGTAGAGAAAAATTAATATGATGAAAACATCTAACCAAATGAATAATCTTAGAATGAGTTCATGGAATTGATCATTGATGCAAAAATAAATTCTTTTAATCTTTACCAAATTGGTTATGGTTATTGGTACGACCTAACAACCTATCCCTCCTTACTTCTTCGATAATCAGGGTACGATCTCTAATTATTTCTCTTGTCAGTTAAACAACCTTAGATACGATCTTAAGATTTAATTTACCAACAGCATTGAAAACTAGAGAGACTACCAATTCTAACCGATAAACACACATGTAGGTTCATTTAAGCTAGATTATATATCTTCTTAACATAGAATTGAAAATTTATCTATAATCAATTATGTTATTTACCACTTATATTAGAATACCTAAACAATTACAGATTCATGTTTCTAATTGGTGATATATTATCCTGACAATTGAACAAAGGGCCCTTTTTGCACAATCAATCAAAACAATAATTTAAACAAGAACAGAAGACATATAAATAATAAAGATATTAAAGAACAATATAAAACTAATTAGATCTCACAATTCTTGAAGAACCCAAACTTTAATTATCCTTTGGCTAGACTAAGAATTTAGCAAGCCATAAGTTCAAAGAAAAACACTAAAGAAAAATAAAAATACATGTCTATGAAAATCAAGATTCCAGGATTTTCTCCCTAGCCACTCTTAGTCTATAAATACTAAATATCCTAGCCCCAGAATTTGTTTCCAAAGGAAAGTTCTCTGATTGAGTTTGATTACAATTAAACTTCTTTCCTTTTTCCACCACTTGCCAAAGACAGTCATTGCATATCTCTTCTTTAATAATTAAAATCTTCCACTTGCTATCTGTAGATTGATTCAGTCAACTTCAGCTACAAGTGATAGATCTTGACTTGAATTCCAAGATTTCCTCTGATTTTGTGACTTGATCAGAATTTGCAGCTTTTATCCATTTTGTCCATTTTTCTTTATTCACAATACAAAATAGAAAATATAAGTCAAATCCTAAAATTAAGCATATAAAAGAATTTAAATTATGGAAAAATATGACAATTAATATGTCTAATATGCAACTTATCAAATTCCCCCACACCTAAACATTCCTTGTCCTCAAGCACCCCAAACTTGAGCTTTTGCTTGTCCTCAAGCAAAACAAAATAATTGTAGGAATGATAAGTACAAAACATAATAATTTCCCCAACATTATCCTCAAAGAAAAAATACAGACTATGAAATCAAAGAATCACAATTATAAGTCCTATTGATCACTTGTCATTGACTTTGTATTCACTATGTTTGCATAATCTGATACGGATAATGTACTGTGAAGTGACTTTGACATTTTTCACACACACACGAGGAGTCCAATTTGGGTTAGGACTTATGACGGATAATAAGTTTGCTTTTCACTAATCTCTCCACTAATATAGTCACACTTTAATCAAAGATCAATAGGACTTCATTAAGCTTGTAATGTAAGGCTAGAGTTAGGGTATGATAAAGTCGATTTAGGTTTAATTACCCCTTAACATGCATTACTTCTAGGATCTTTAATGTAAGAGCTCATATTAATTTCCCCCAAACTTATTTATTTCACTAGACATTTTATTCTATTTTTGTATTTTCTTCTTTTTTCTTTTCTTTTTCTTTTTCTTCCTTTTTTTTTATCATTTCTTTTTGAACTTTCACTATCACCAGATACCCATATGTACAAAGCTCAAAATATATCCAATGACTTTCCATGCTTTCGGGGTAAGGGATAGGAAAAGAGGTACTTTAGGCTAAGGAAAATAACGCAGGTGTATTTACAGAGAAAAGCTTATTTGGCCCAGATGGGTGACTAGGGGTAAAATATGTACATGGATGGCTAGAAAGGCTCAAACGATCCAAAGATGGCCTAAATCATCTCTCTAATTAAGTGCGATCTAATATTTCACCTCGAGGTCAGATCAAGCAAATTCTAGAATATGATGCACAAAATCAACTGAACAAATGCAATCCTATGTCCACATAAGCTTTCTCTAAATAAATATACAGATTCATGACACGACATGTGCATAAAATGAGGAAATCACAATCAGAATCAAGACAAATTTAAGAACTCAACTTCATGTTTTTCCTATAATCATGCTTCTCAGTCAATCACAATCATACTTAATCATGGGGTCATATCATCGGAATATGGGAAAACTACATGCTAAGCACTAAATCATCCCAAAATCAAACAGTTTAAGCTCAGATTTTTGAAAAAATTTTGAAAACATTTTCAATTTTGCTCAAATCTTTGAAAAATACTCAAGTGATATCTCCTCCCCCAAACTTGAAGTGTACAGTGTCCTCAGTGTGCAGATAATATAAGAATTAAAGTTCAGGAACAGATGAACAATTGAAACTTGATTGAAAGTATAATACTAGAAAAGAAACCTGTAACACAACCAAAGAAAGAAACAACAGAAAAGAAAAAGAAAAAGAACTATATACAAAGTGAAGAGGAAAAACACAACCACTTCAAATGTAGCTGAAGAAGATAACACTCAGCAGCAGGGCGAAGAGTAGGAGGGTCAGCTAAAGTGGTGACAGAATGTTAACAGTTAAATCCTCATGAGCCTTATCTACTTCCCTCCTTCTTTCAGATTTCTTATGCTCAAGCCTTATGTCCTCCATCCTAAAACAGTTTTGAGAGTCATCAGGGAATTTCAAAGGTTTGAAAATATTAAACGTCACTTCCTGATCTTGCACTCTCATAGTCAACTTTGTAGAATCAGAGGGCGAGGAAGGCAATGAATAAGAAGAAGGTATAGATGAAGAAGCGCTTCGTTTTGTTTCCTTGGCAGCCCGATCTTTAGGTTCCTGCTCTTTCTGAGTTGCTTCGTTAGAACTTAAGGATTCTTCAACTATGTGCTGTTCAGGTTGGGACTTGACTTGTGGCTCATCTAACTCTCTGCCACTCCTAAGGGTGATAGATCTAACATGTTCCTTACCCTTCCTTTGCTTAACAGGATTAACTTCAGTATTACTATGAAGGGTCCCTTGAGAACGTTGGCTAAGAGCACTAGCTATTTGTCCCACTTGAACCTCTAAGTTCCTAATTGAAGCAGCTTGATTTTGCAGGATCGTTGAGAACATCTCCTCTAATGTAGGCTTCTTCTCAGCTGCTGGTGCACGGTAGAGTTGGGGCTGCATAAGTGGTGGTGGTGGTGGTGGTGGTGGTGATGGATGATATTGATATTGAGGTGGGGATGGATGATGAGGCGGATGGTATGGAAATTGCGGCTGTGGTGGTACCTGAACGGTAGAGCTTGTAAACTAAGGGGTCCTACAGATATGGAATTAGAAGTTTGCCCTTGGTTTTAACTCCAGGAGAAGTTAGGATGGTTCCTTCACCCTGAATTATAGGTGTTTGAAAATGAGGTTGTTCTGTTGCGTTTGAGAAAGGGCAACATATTGAACTGATTCTAAGTTGAGCAGACACCTATCTACAGAGTGGGTACCACTACACAGCTCGCAGGAAAGAAAAGGACTTTGGACAGAATACACAGGGTTAGGACTAGTGGGAGGATTATGTTGGGTACTGAGCGACTCTACCTTCTTCGTAAGATTAGCGATTTGAGAGGTCAAGGTAGACAGTGTGTCGAGCTTATAAATACCCGTCGGCTTCTTTGGCATTTGCCTCTCCGGGGACCATAAATAGTTGTTTGCCGCCATCTTGTCTAAAAGCTCGTAAGCTTCCTCCTCTGTTTTGCACATTAGCGCTCCACCCGCCGCAGCGTCAACAATGGTCCTATTTGGGCTTGTAAGTCCGTTGTAGAAGGTTTAGACTTGCAACCACAAAGGTGGGCCATGGTGAGGGCACTTACTAAGAAGCTCCTTATATCGTTCCCATGCTTCGTAAAGAGATTCAAAGTCGTACTGGGCAAAGGAAGATATATTACTACGAAGTTGGACAATGTTAGAGGGAGGGAAAAACTTAGATAGAAATTGATGGGCTAACTCGTCCCATGTAGAAATGGATCCTGGAGGCAGGGAGGTTAATCAGTGTCGCGCCCTATCCCTAAGTGAGAAGGTGAATAATCTAAGCCTAAACACATCATCAGATAGTCCATTGTGTTTAAACGTGTTGCACAAGTCCAAGAATTGCCCAAGGTGAGCATGTGGGTCACGTGTGGAAATCCACTGAACTGTAATGAAGTCTGGATCATCTGGAGGATTGCGAGCTTAATTTCAAAATTATTTGCACGGACAGCTGGTGGCCTAATGCCGGTATAATAACCTCCAACCGTCGGCATTGCATAATCTCCAACAGTTCTAAATTCCCTATTTTCTGCCATGATGTTTTGCAGCGAAGCTAATCATTTCCTAGAATCCTTTCAAATTTTTCTAAGTGTTCAATTTCAGAATTTAAAGGAAAGCAATCATAACTTCTGGCTCTACGCATGTAAACATCAGAAAGTCCTTAGAAATTTTTTTTTTTTACATTTTTAAATTTTTAAATTTTTTTAATTAATTAAGAGAAAATTTAACTATCTTAAGCTAAGGCTCTAAATATTTACAAGCTAGAATTACACCTAAGCATAATTTCACCGATATTAATTAATGGCTAATTAAAACTTCCCCGGCAACGGCGCTAAAAACTTGACAGGCCCTAAGGGTGTTATCCGCAAGTGCACGGGTTGTACAAGTAAAAATAGGATTTGAGTCCCGGAATTATCGTCCCACAGAGAAGTTGACTAGCCTAATTAAGTACCGGTTAGTTTTACCTTAAGTATATCCTAGCAAATTATGAAGTTCTGATGGGTGGTTTACAAGGCTAAAATTAAAATACTGAAAATAATAACAACCATAAAATAAAGAAAATAAACCGAGCTAAATTACTTACAGTGCTCCACGCAATTAAAATCAAAAGCCTACAAAAGAAAATAAAAACAATTAAAATTAATTAACGCAATTAAAATAAAATGCAAATATGAAATTAAAGTAATAAAACTAATTAAACTAAAATTAAACAAGCTTAAAATAAAATGTGCATGTAATTAAACTAACTAAGAAAATGCAATTTAAACTAACTTAAAGTCTAATGAAAATAAATGTACCCCTAATTTAATTCTAAATGAACACTTAATTAACTATCAACCTAATTAAAACTAAGTTCTAAACTATTAAACAAGAATACTAATCATGCAATTTAATCAACAACTCTAAACTAAGCCTAACAAATTAAATTGAAAATAAACTAAACTAACAATGCATGAAAATGGATTAATCACTAAAATGAACTAGCAAAACGTGGCCTTAGGAATTTAAATCCTTCCCTCCATTTACTATTCATTTATCATTTTTGCATTTCATTTCCAGGTAAGGCTCGGTGTCCTCTGGTCTGCTGCCCCGATTCTGCCACGGTTTGTCTGCTTCTGCTCCAGGTATGCTCCAGTCTGCTTTGTTCTGCTTTGTCCTGCACTCCTCTCCTGCCGTGCGGCTGCTCCCTGCTGCTATCTTGCTCCATCATCAGGTGCGTTCTCCTTGCATCGGATTGTACAACATGCTCCTGCTCTCGCCACCAGATTGCTAAGCGTCTGCTTCCAGCACCAGTAGCCACCCGTACATCGCCAGGTCTGCTTTAATCACGGTACCAGCCTTGCTTCAACACCGATCATCTACTTGCAGCAGATAACAGGGAATGTCCAGCAGCTGTCCTGGCATCAGTGCACGATTTACTTCTGCTATGTTCAATATGCTACCTGCTGCTGCTCTCGGCTCGGCATGCCCAGCTCACGACTGGTTACCAAAACAAAGCAAACACAGCTGCGGCTACAGCAGGATCAAGTGTCAACAATATATAGGAATGCACATAACCAGAAAATAAACAATGAACAGTGGAGAGGAAACGTGAAACAGAGCTAAACAGAGGACAATGTGACATTATCTTGCTGCCATGTCTCAAACGATGCTCCTATGATTTTCTGCCTTAATCTTTGTACCGGGCAATCAACACAATCTTTGCACAATCTAGCAATTACAAACTACAATGAAGATGAAGTAAAATGCAGTAAATGAACTATATGCAGGAGACCTAAACAAATGCAGAAAACAGGAAACTCAACACCCTCGGGTAGCTTCATTCTTCTCTCCAACCGGGATTCCACTTTGCTCATGATGTGTGTAAATGCTTTGCATCCTCCCACATCAAGGCAACAGAATAAAAAGGGCTGAAGATTGAATGAAAATGTTACCCGAATGCCAACTTGAAATCTAACCGAGAACTACAAACCGAAGGCTAAAGAAAGTTTAATGGTTTATCAAACAAATAAGGAAATGAAAATGAAAACCGAGAACTTCATGCTGAAGCCTTAAAATTTCTATTTTAATCATCACTAACTAAGAAACATCCAGCAAATGATCTTCGCAAACCGAACAAGAAGAAGAAAGAAATGTGAAACAACATTGCTAATGGAAACCGAGAAGATTGAGAAAATGGAACAAAAGCTTTCATTAAATGAATACAGTAAAATATTGCTAAAGAAAACTAAATTTTCGGGAATGCTTAAAAACAAAATAAATCTAAAACTACCTTAGAAACTATTCTACCCTAGCCTACATTAAAAACTACTCATAAATTACTCTACCCTACTCCTAACCTAGCTGCCTCCTATTCTTACTTGATTTTTCAATTACCATTATATTCTATTTATACACAAACATAGGGGTATAATGGTAAATTTTCATCCTAGATGAGTTGAGATTGTTTGGCCACTTGTCTTCATTTGATTTGTTGCAGAGTAGATATTTCTACGTCATCAGTCTTTTTGTCCAATTAGCTATGCGATGTGGCCCGGCGTGTGTCTTCCAAAGGGTTGGCCCGGTGTCCTTCGATCTTATCGTTTCGGAGCAAATAAAATACGGACACCTGGCATCACGCGTGTCCAGATGACTGATGACTCGGTCTGCAAATTGGAAGTGGTCCAGTCTCCTTTAGCTCATTTTCAGCCCAATTTGGTCTAAAACGACTGAGTTTCATCCGGATTTAATTTATCTGCACATTAAAGAATTTTAATTAAATAAAGGGGATTATTAATAAAATAATATGGGGATTAAATAAATAATTAAGAATTTAAGCACAAATAATTCTATAAAAAATAGAATTATCAACAGTAGTCTAAATTCATAATCTCTTCTCATCAGTTCTTCATCATTTTCCTATGCTCATCCAAAATACATTTCTTTCAAGAATTAAAATATAAGTTTTTAAAGCGAATTCTCATAACATATATGAATAGCACCTTAATGACTCAATTAAATTCATAAAGTACACATGATCTAACACCCTCGCAATTGGATTTCACTCATCACACTCTTAGTGTTTAAGGTATATATCAATGAACTCTCAAGTCACTGCATAGAAGATTTCTTACCATAAGCTTGCAAATTCATCACATCTCTTCCACCAATAAATGAATTAAGATGCAAAAATCTAAGGGTCTAAAAGGGTTGTAATGGGGTTTAGGTAAGGTATGATAAAGGATTTTTGGGTTAGAGAAATTGAAAGAATCATACAAAACTTTTCACATAAAACTCAAATCAATGATTTCTAAAGACTGCTCTTCAATCACATAATTTTCAAAACTAACTTCCAAGTAATAAAAATCTTACTTCTCTTTCTCTTTATTTTTTTTTCATCATTTTTTTTCATTTTTTTCCATTTTTTTCCATTTTTTTCTTATTTTTTTTCGAAAGAGAAAAAAAACTTAATGGAAATAATAGCTTGGAATACTAAATTTTCAACATATGCAATCTTTCTAAAAATATTTTGAAGTTTCATGTGCATAAGTCTGTATGATTTTTCAATTCAAGGTTCAAAAAGAGGGAAAATCAACAAAAATTGTTTATTATGGCTTGTAATGTGGTTTTGTAAGACCCGATTTTATCGTAAGGGCAAAAAGGGAATAAATAGAAATTTTTGAGTGCATTTAAAAATGCAAAAGGATGAAAATGGTATTTTCGAACATGTGCAAGGGTAAAACGGTCAAAAGATCAAAATTCAGTATTAATCGGGACAAGAAAATTTAATTAAAAATAGGGATTTGAGAAATCTTGATCAATAACGAAGAAATAATTAAATTTCGGATTAAATTGATCAAGATATGAATTTATTGGAATAAATCAAAATTTTCGTATCGAAAAATAATCCCGAAAATAATTGAAAATTATACCGAAAAGGTAAAATCGGACTGAAAAATTTATCTACAGATTAAATGAATAAAATAGTATTTTTTTAGATATTTTGGAATTTAATAATATTTTAATTGATTAAAATATTATTAAAAATAAAATAATATTATAAAAAAATAAATAAAAAATAAAAATAAAATAATTGAAATCTAAAAAAAAAAAGAGGCAGAAAATCGTGAAATGTGATTTATGCAGAAAATCGAGGCAACCGAAGGTGCCTCACCATCACCGGCGATCGGCAATGGCGCACCCACCAGGTGAAGACAGCCGACGCCAACCCAGGCGGTTATCAGCGGTGAAGAGAGAGAATCGACGAGATAAAGAGAGAGGAAAAGAGAACCAAGAGGGAGAAAGCCATTTCCCGATGACCGGCGCCGATTCGAGGCCGGCCACCACCAGCCGAGCATTCCCCAAGCGCCAGCGGTTCAATTGGTGGCAGCCTTGGTCGTTAAAACGGCAGCCAGCGTCGAAAACGGCGAGGAAAGAGGAAGTCACCGACGGCGAAGGGAGAGGAGGCCGGACCAGCCACTTTTCGACGACATATGGTAAAACCGAGGGCAGATCCGAGGTGCGGACGACCCAGTGGAGTCACTGGCGGCGGAAACCGGCGGAGAACCGGCAGGCAAGCCACTGAACCGGCCGAACCGGTGTGAACCGGCGGTTTGAACCGGGTTGAACCGGACCGAATCGGTTTAGCCAAAAAGAAGAGGAAAAAAAAAGAAAAAAAGGAAAAAGAAAAAGAGGAAAAATTGAGGAAAATTTCAGTGATGCAATCGAGTTTCGGGTAAGTCGGTAAGCGGTCGAATTGACCGATTTAATTTCAGAATATTTAATTTGATAAATAATCGACTGAAAGTTTACCCGAAAATATATTTAATTGTGTAGCTCGACAATCGGCATCAACCGAGAGCTCGAGACAGCCTCGATTTGTATACTATCATGGAATCACGGGTAAGTTACCCTTATTTACGACAATTTACATCGTTATGCGTGATTGATATTTATCGCATAAATTACGGATTTAAATTCGGCATGAAATGAATTAAATTGAGGAAAATTGGATAAATTGTTGTAAATACTAAATTGAGATATCTGAGAATTTAGAACGAGGCTAAATAAATTACTGATGGGTCCAATGAGCCCAATAGGCCTCGATAATGTGAATAGTAAGTGGGAAAACGGGCTTAAGGCCGATTAAGGCCCATTATGGTGCAATCAGGCTCAATATGGGTAAACGGGCCCAATGATTTAAATTAAGCCCAGAACATATGAAATACAATTAATTGTATTGTAATTGACCTGATGAATATGTATCCGCAGTTTCGAAGATTAAATTTGGAGCAAATCGGACTGCGTGACGAGTCATCAGTGGAAAGGTCAAACTGAACAGAAAATGAGGTAAGGGAATTATATGAGTAGCTAGAGGTAGCTACGCGTATTTTAATAGCCTTTCTGTACATTGAATATGTATGTATACCTTGATAATGTATAATGATCCTAAAAATAGTTTAAATGATTTTAAGGATCGAAATAGGTGAAATGTCTATTTTACCCCTATTGAGGGAAGTTCACCTAAGGATGGTGAAAGCATGACATGCATGATTTAAGGAAATTTCGAAATTAAAGAATTTTATTGATTGTAATCAAATCAAATCGATAGATTGGCCAGAAATTGCATAAATTTCACAAGATAACACTACGTAGGTGTTATTCATATTTAAATGGAATTTCTTTAGAAAACAGGCCAACTATCAAGTTTATATGGAAACAAATAGTGCCGACACATAGTTCGCACTAAATCTGCGTTTGTGATTGTGCATAAATGTGCTTGAGCGCTTGCTCGCACCGACTTGTGTGACATCATATGCATGAAATGTGCTTGAGCATGGTGCTAGCACTGAATTTTTTTTTTTGTGAAATGAGAGCTGCTGGAGCCTAGCTCGCACTCTGTTTTGACATGTTTTGACATGTTTAGATTTGTTTTGACGTGGTATGCATAAAATGGTGCTGGAGCGATTGCTCGCACTACTTTTAATGATTTGACATGCATGAGAGATGCTGGAGCTTAGCTCGCATCCTGTTTTGATTTGATATTGCATAAAGCCGTGCTGGAGTGTAACTCGCACGAGATTTGATTTACTTGAGCATTCATTTGTACTGGAGCGTTGCTCGTACAAAGTTTTAAATGGTTTTATAACTCATTTTAAAGCCGTACTGGAGTTTTTCTCGTACGAGGTTTTCACTGAGTTGTTATACATATCCGTACTAGACTATTGCTCGTACGTGTATTTTACTTGAATTTATAATCAGTTTAAGTCATACTGGAGCGCTGCTCGTACGCAGATTTCATTGATTTTTATGACACCGTGCTAGAGCTTCGCTCGCACGAGATTTTCTGATATCATTAATATGCATGGAGCCGTGCTTGAGTTTCGCTCGCACAGGAATTTATATTACATGCATATAGCCGTGTTGGAGCCTCCTGTAGACTGTGTGTCACAGTGAGATGATATGCTCACACGTGCATTCTGAGATAGAGATGATTTGGGTGGATAAGACCTATCACAGGCACCCCTAATTGAGCTTGGGTTCACGGAGTACGTTGTACCGTGTATATCACGCGGAGTACGCTGTACCGTGGGGATTGTTGGAGTGGAGTGGCATTAGCCACGAGGCAGCAAGCCTTGCCCTCGCAATCCTGGTGTTATGCTGTTTTGGCGGGTAGGATGACCCACCTCCTGTTTCAGGTGTGATATCCCGCACACTAGGTACCGTGTTGCCAGAGATCAATAGGATATGGCCATAGTCCTCGATGTTACTAATATAATCAATTACATGTATCACATGATATAATTTGTGGTCTGTTAGACCAGGGTAGACCCGAAGGAGGGGTCAGGCCCCCGATTTGATAATTTTATGATTTCATGATTTTATGATTTGTGACCCTGAAAGAAGGGTGGTTTTATAACTGGAGTTTTATAATGAACTTTACTGAATTGTTTTAATGAGATTATTAACCCGGAAGGGTTAGTTTATACTGCAGTTTTAAATGAATTAATTTAAATGCAGGAGCATGATGTTGTTTTCCATGCTTTTAATTCAAATTCATGATTTGTCTTACATGACATAAACGAATGCATGATCTTGTTTTACTTCATGCTTATTATGATTTAATGATGTCACATAAAATGCTTGGAATGCATGAATTACATGATTTATATATGCACAAATAGTTTTGGATAAACTATGGCATTGAATATGCATGACTTTGTACGTGAAATTTTAAATGAAAAGAAATGGATTTAAGGGCATGACATTATGAGCATGTAGATAGTGGAGCTATCTACTTACTTGCATAATTGCCTTACTGAGCGTGTGGTTTGCTCACCCCCTTATTTTTTCATCTTTTCAGAGCACTCACAGAAATTAGTAAGCGGCTGAAGACTTACATGCTTGATATCCGTTGCTTCCCATCGAGAGATAGGTATACACATTTGTATGGTTTTGTATCTAAATATGTAATGCACAGTACTGTAAATGGATATGATGTCGGGGATGTAGAGTTATAAATACCATTGGGTATGTATTTAATTAAAGTCGAAAGATAGTAAACTCAGATATATGAATATGATTATGGAAATGGAATGGTAATAGGTGAGAGGTGACTAACACCGAATCATAGCCCAACTGTGTTGTAGGATGGTCACGATGAGAGAAATGTAAGAATTAAATAATAAATGAAAAAATGAAAAATTTACTCTGATTTTTAGGTAATTCGGGTCGTGACAAGTCTAATGGTATCAGAGCTTAAGTTGGCCTGATATGAGTCGGTGTTAGTGGTTAAGGAAGTTTACATCCCTATATACTGTGCATTTTTAGATACAATTGTGTATATCGAGATGGAAGTGCAGCTAAGAATTTGGTTTTAAATGCAAGAATATATTTATTAACTGATAGCCGCTATGGTTGAGAGGCGAGTACATGAGCTCAAGACCGTTGAGGTAGGCCCGAGAGTAGTACTGAGTCGCCACATGAGACTCGAGATGAGATTGAAGTGGAGGCTGGTATTGAGCATGCCCCACAGAGTCTGACAGAGAGATCAGACAGAGTCCGACAGAGAGATCGAACAGTATTGAGACACGCTTCGTGAGGTTGGAGCGGAGTGTGGAGAATATTTTACGAGCTAATTGCTCAGAGTATGTTTGAGATTTGAGGGCGAGTCAGAGCATTGGTGGAAGTTCGCTCGACCCACCTTAAAAGCTAGACATCCAGAATGGATATGGAAAATAATTCTAGATGTATTCCGGTGACATAATATCCCGAACATTGTTTAAAGAAAATTACAGATGAAATTCATTACTCTAGCCCAAAGGAACTGGTTGATTAACGAGTATGAAACTCAGTTTATATTCTTGGGCAGATATGACTCGGACACGATGAACAGTGAGAGTCGAGATTTTTGAAAGTTCATGAAAGGACTCAGATTGTCAATTAGAGTTCGATTAGCCCGTTAGATATCACTACCTATACCGAGGCGGTGCGCAGACTATAGTTGTGTGAATAAGATTATGAGTTGCACGCCTCTGAGATTGGGAAAGGTAGTGAGGGCCGAAATAGAGACAAAAAGAGAATAGAGAATGACAGAGATGTCAGAATGGGAAAAAGGTAGTTTGGTAAAAGATTAGAGATGATGAGTCACGGGGTAAGTTGATTGATAAGCCCCAGTGTATCCAATTTCAATACTTTTGAAGGGTATTGTGATTTAAGGACCCCGACCTGCTACGGAACAGTGTAGCAAGTGTAACAGTGTAAGATGTGTGGCAGTTACCACGGAAGTAAGATGTTGGACGAGGGCAAGTGTATGCCTTGGACCAAGACACTTTTGATGTTTCATATAATGTGGTGAAAGATACCACACTGGTTGTTAATAAAGAAGTAATTATTTAATTGCTCTTGGTGCCACGCATATATTCATACCGCCTTCAGTTGCTTATAAGCGAATGAAAGATGTGAAGCCTATACCCTGAGACAAGAAGATGATGATGGTTAGTTGAATTTCACTAACTGAATATGGGTATAGAAATTGTAAGTTTGACAAATAATGAAAGAGTTTGTTATAAGTGATATATTAAAGGGGATATATTGGAATAAGAGACGTATGCAAGGTAAGGATATCATTGATATGCAAAGTAAGGATTAAGTAATATGTAGTGTATATGGATTGTGACCAAGATAAGGGGTAGATATATCTACACCCAGTTGATGTGGTCAAATCTGAGGGTTAATAAATGTATTTTAAAATACTTCCCCGCTTGAAGATTTGACAGCGTCTGGAAGTGAACGTATAATCTATAAATTGAAATTGATAGTTGTAATATATGCATTTAAAATTTGGGTACCTTTACTGGTACGATAAAGAGATACAAAATTTGATTAATCATGAAGGTTTAAAAATTAAAATTTTATAAAAGTCGTTAATATAAGAAAAACGAAATGACGTGGGTTGTATCTTGAACGAAAACGATTTCGAAACGACATTATACGTTTATGCGTATAAAGGTCAAGGATATGCATGAATGAAGTATTTAGTGAAACTCAACTACGATGAGGTATTTAAACCTTACCTGGACCAATTGGTTGTCATCTTTAGTGATGATATTATAATGTATTCGAAGTCCAGGGAAGAGCATGAGTAGCAACAGGAAACTGTCTTACAGACAAGGTGTTATGAGTTTCTTGAAATGGGCTACTCGGTTGACACGTTTCGTTTAGAAAAAGATTTCATACGAGTGGTATGATAAGTATGTAAATGGCTTCGGTGAGTTTTGGTATATTGAAGTAATGAACTGACCACTGTAAGTATTCTCACCATGACTAACAGCTCAAGAGATTTCAGTGTGTATGGATACCTTAAAATAAGGATTGGGCTATGTATTGATGTAAAATGGGAAGATATTCGTTTATGGATCCAATTAGTTTAAGGACCATGACAGAAACTATCTGACCCATGATTTAGAGTTGGCAGCCGTAGCGTTTACATTAAAAGTATGGCGCCGCCACTTAAATGGTAAGAAATTTCGGGTATGCACTGATCGTAAAAGCCCCGAGTATCTATTTTAACAGAAAGAGTCGGATATGCTAACCAAGAGGGTTAGAGCTTCTGAGGGATTATGATTATGGAAATAGTACTACCCAGGAAAGGCTAATGTAATGGCTGATGCCTTGAACAGAAAGAGCCTCGGGATGGTATCACATATTATGGTCAGGGAGCGTGAGCTGCTAGAGCAGTTGTGAGCCTCAGTAATGATGTGATCCCTTCTGATGATGGCGATGATTTTATGACAGATAGCCTGAGGTTAGAACCGGATTTGAGTGACCGAATTTGCAAGGCTTAGCGTGATGATCTACATGATGTCGATAGTGTGGGTCAGATTCAAAAGGGTATAGTGACAGAGTTCACAGTGAGTGATGATGACTTACAGAGGTTCAGAGAAAGTATAAATGCTCCCCAGTACCATAGTTGTTGAGATAGTGTTATTGTCAGAAGCTCATTCTTCGGGTTATACAGTGCATCCGGGAAGTAATAAATATATCAAAATCTTTGAAAAGGTATTGGTGGTCAGATATGAAAAGAGATATTGTAGAGATTGTGGAGAAGTGCTCGTATGTCTACAGATAAAGGTAGAGTAAAAGAAGTTGCAGGGTTATGGCAGCCTTTACCTATAGTGACACAAAAATGGGAACAAGTTACTATGAATTTCGTGATGGGTTACAGAGGATCTGAATGAATCACGAGGCTATCTGGTGATAGTCGATGGATTGATTTAGTTTACCCACCTTCTGTTTATGGAAATTCCCAGATACTCTGAGTGCGTAGGCGGATTTATGTGTATGAAAATTGTGATACATGATGTAGCGTTCCAGGGAGCATGATATCAGATAGGGATTCCCGCTTCACTTCTCACTTCTGGGAATGTTTTTCAGGAAGCTATGGGAACCCGATTGTGTGTTAGCACAGCCTCCATCCTCAGACAGATAGTCAATCAGAAAGGACTGTACAGGTTCTGAAGGTTGTGATGAGAGCGTGTGCCATTGATTTTATGAGCTCCTGGGATGATCAGTTGCTACTAATCAAATTCGTCAATGATGACGGTTGTCACTAGAGTATCGGGATGAGATTATATGAGGCATTGTATGGCCGTAGGGAGTTGATTCCCCGATTTAGATAAGAAGAAGTGGGTGACAGATAGAGAGTTGTTCCCGTATTGGTAAGACTAACCTTTGAGGATGTTCAATTGAATTATGAGGGATTAAGTACACCTCATAGCAGATAGAAAAGCTATGCTGACAAGAGACAGAAACCATTGGAAATTCACCGAGGGTGAATTAGTATTGTTTGCAGTTATTTGTCCTAAAAGCATAAAGACATAACGAGATTCGGAAAGAGATTGGACAAGTGGGAGATAAAGCCTGTAGGTTGGCGTTACCACTTTAATAAGCAAGCATCCATAATGTGTCCTATCTTATGATGCTTCGGAAATAATATCCGGACCCGACATATGTGATCAGATATGAGTTTCAACGGCTTAGCTCAATGAAAGTATAACGTATAAAATCGATTCGGGTATTAGATGGAAAGAGAAAATGTTGAGGGTTAAGATGATCTCCCTAGTTAAGTATGTTGGTAGTATTACACTCTAGAGAAAGTCACTTGAGGATGACAGTATATGATACAATATATGTACCCGGAGTTATTTATGGACTTACTTGACTTGGTTCTAATTTGGAGGACCAAATTTCTTAAGTAGGGGAGATTGTAAGACCCGATTTTATCGTAAGGGCAAAAAGGGAATAAATAGAAATTTTTGAGTGCATTTAAAAATGCAAAAGGATGGAAATGGTATTCCTGAACATGTGCAAGGGCAAAACTGTCAAAAGATCAAAATTCGATATTAATCGGGACAAGAAAATTTAATTAAAAATAGGGATTTGAGAAATCTTGATCAATAACGAAGAAATAATTAAATTTCGGATTAAATTGATCAAGATATGAATTTATTGGAATAAATCAAAATTTTTGTATCGAAAAATAATACCGAAAATAATTAAAAATTATACCGAAAAGGTAAAATCGGACTGAAAAATTTATCTACAGATTAAATGAATAAAATAGTATTTTTTTAGATATTTTGGACTTTAATAATATTATAAAAAAATAGTAAAAAATAAAAATAAAATAATTGAAATTTTAAAAAAAAAAGAGGCAGAAAATCGCGAAATGCGATTTCTGCAGAAAACCGAGGCAACCGAAGGTGCCTCACCATCACCGGCGATCGGCAACGGCGCACCCACCAGGCGAAGATAGCCGACGTTGACCCAGGCGGTTATCAGAGGTGAAGAGAGAGAATCGGCGAGAGAAAGAGAGAGGAAAAGAGAACCGAGAGGGAGAAAGCCATTTCCCGACGACCGGCGTCGATTCGAGGCCTGCCACCACCAGCCGAGCGTTCCCCAAGCTTCGACGGTTTATTTGGTGGCAGCCTTGGCCGTTAAAACGGCAGCGACAGCGAGGAAAGAGGAAGTCAGCGACGGCGAAGGGAGAGGAGGCCGGACAAGCCACTTTTCGACGACATCAGGTAAAACCGAGGGCAGATCCGAGGTGCGGACGACCCAGCGGAGTCACTGGCAGCTGAAACCGATGGAGAACCGGCCGTAAGCCACTGAACCGGCCGAACAGGTGTGATCGGTGGTCTGAACCGGGTTGAGCCGGATCGAACCGGTTCAGCCAAAAAGAAGAGGAAAAAAGAAGAAAAAAAGGAAAAAGAAAAAGAGAAAAAATTGGAGAAAATTTCAGTGATGCAATCGAGTTTTGGGTAAGTCGGTAAGCTGTCGAATTGACCGATTTAATTTTCAAAATATTTAATTTGATAAATAATCGACTGAAAGTTTACCCGAAAATATATTTAATTGTGTAGCTCGACAATTGGCATCAACCGAGAGCTCGAGACAGCCTCGATTTGTATACTATCATGGAATCACGGGTAAGTTACCCTTATTTACAATAATTTGCATCGTTATGCGTGATTGATATTTATCGCATAAATTACGGATTTAAATTCCGCATGAAATGAATTAAATTCTGAAAAATTGGATAAATTGTCGTAAATACTAAATTGAGATATCTGAGAATTTAGAACGAGGCTAAATAAATTACTGATGGGCCCAATGAGCCTAATAGGCCTCGATAATGTGAATAGTAAGTGGAAAAACGGGCTTAAGGCCGATTAAGGCCCATTATGGTGCAATCGGGCCCAATATGGGTAAACGGGCCCAATGATTTAAATTAAGCCCAGAAAATATGAAATACAATTAATTGTATTGTAACTGACCTGATGAATATGTATCCGCAGTTTCAGAGATTAAATTTGGAGCAAATCGGACTGCGTGACGAGTCATCAGTGGAAAGATCAGACTGTATAGAAAATGAGGTAAGGGAATTATATGAGTAGCTAGAGGTAGCTACGCATATTTTAATAGCCTTTCTGTACACTGAATATGTATGTATACCTTGATAATGTATAATGATCCTAAAAATAGTTTAAATGATTTTAAGGATCGAAATAGGTGAAATGTCTATTTTACCCATATTGAGGGAAGTTCACCTAAGGATGGTGAAAGCATGACATGCATGAAATGCATGATTTAAGGAAATTTCGAAATTAAAGAATTTTATTGATTGTAATCAAAGAAAATCGATAGATTAGCCAGAAACTGCATAAATTTCACAAGATAACACTACGTAGGTGTTATTCATATTTAAATGGAATTTCTTTAGAAAATAGGCCAACTATCAAGTTTATATGGAAACAGATAGTGCCGATACGTAGTTCACACTAAATCTGCGTTTGTGATTGTGCATAAATGTGCTTGAGCGCTTGCTTGCACCGACTTCTGTGACATCATATGCATGAAATGTGCTTGAGCATGGTGCTCACACTGAATTTTTTTTTTGTGAAATGAGAGCTGCTGGAGCCTAGCTCGCACTCTGTTTTGACATGTTTTGATTTGTTTTTACGTGGTATGCATAAAATGGTGCTGGAGCGATTGCTCGCACTACTTTTAATGATTTGACATGCATGAGAGATGCTAGAGCTTAGCTCGTATCCTGTTTTGATTTGATATTGCATAAAGCCGTGCTGGAGTGTAACTCACACGAGATTTGATTTACTTGAGCATTCATTTGTACTGGAGCGTTGCTTGCACAAAGTTTTAAATGGTTTTATAACTCATTTTAAAGCCGTACTGGAGTTTTTCTCGTACGAGGTTTTCACTGAGTTGTTATACATATCCGTACTAGAGCATTGCTCGTACGTGGATTTTACTTGAATTTATAATCAGTTTAAGTCATACTGGAGTGCTGCTCGTACGCAGATTTTATTGATTTCTATGACACCGTGCTAGAGCTTCGCTCGCACGAGATTTTCTGATATCATGAATATGCATGGAGCCGTGCTTGAGCTTCGCTCACACAGGAATTTATATTACATGCATATAGCCGTGTTGGAGCCTCCTGTAGACTGTGTGTCATAGTGAGATGATATGCTCACACGTGCATTCTGAGACAGAGATGATTTGGGTGGATAAGACCTATCACAGGCCACCCTGATTGAGCTTGAGTTCACGGAGTACGTTGTACCGTGTATATCACGCGGAGTACGTTGTACCGTGGGGATTATTGGAGTGGAGTGGCATTAGCCACGAGGCAGCAAGCCTTGCCCTCGCAATCCTAGTGTTATGCTGTTCTGGCGGGTAGGACGACCCACCTCCCATTTCAGGTGTGATACCCCGCACACTAGGTACCGTGTTGCCAGGGATCACTAGGATATGGCCATAGTCCTCGATGTTACTGATATAATCAATTACATGTCTCACATGATATAACTTGTCGTCTGTTAGACCAGGGTAGACCCGAAGGTGGGGTCAGGCCTCTAATTTGACGATTTTATGATTTCATGATTTTATGATTTGTGACCCTGAAAGAAGGGTGGTTTTATTACTGGAGTTTTATAATGAACTTTACTGAATTGTTTTAATGAGATTATTAACCCGGAAGGGTTAGTTTATATTGCAGTTTTAAATGAATTGATTTAAATGCAAGAGCATGATGTTGTTTTCCATGCTTTTAATTCAAATTCATGATTTGTCTTACATGACATAAATGAATGCATGATCTTGTTTTACTTCATGCTTATTATGATTTAATGATGTCACATAAAATGCTTGGAATGCATGAATTACATGATTTATATATGCACAAATAGTTTTGGATAAACTATGGCATTGAATATGCATGACTTTGTGCATGAAATTTTAAATGAAAAGAAATGGATTTAAGGGCATGACATTATAAGCATGTAGATAGTGGAGCTATCTACTTACTTGCATAATTGCCTTACTGAGCGTGTGGTTTGCTCACCCCCCTTATTTTCTCATCTTTTCAGAGCACTCACAGAAATTAGTAAGCGGCTGAAGACTTGCATGCTTGATATCCGTTGCTTCCCATCGAGAGACAGGTATACACATTTGTATGGTTTTGTATCTAAATATGTAATGCACAGTACTGTAAATGGATATGATGTCGGGGATGTAGAGTTATAAATACCATTGGGTATGTATTTAATTAAAGTCAAAAGATAGTAAACTTTGATCTATGAATATGATTATGGAAATGGAATGGTAATAGATGAGAGGTGACTAACACCGAATCATAGCCCAACTGTGTTGTAGGATGGTCACGATGAGAGAAATGTAAGAATTAAATAATAAATGAAAAAGGAAAAAATTTACTCTGATTTTTAAGTAATTCGGGTCGTGACAGGTTTAATCCAAAGAAAATGTCAGGCTCAAAGTGGTTTCTCTAGGGGTTAATAATAATAAGGGTAGGCTAGAAAAGAAATGTATAATGTCAAGAAAAATGGTTTAACCTAAATGCCCTTATTTGATTTATTGCATCATATTCAACAAAGGAGTTGATTAAGACATGTATGATAGAGTAAGTTCTAGAATAGTCAACTATGTATGACAATCACACAAACAAAGAAAATAGAGCATGATGTAATGAATGCTCTTAGGCTCAATTCTCACAAAAAAAGGGGTTATATGTGCTAGATCCTATACATTTTATTTTTTTCATCCAATGAATTAAAAATAACTAATCAGTGTTTTAATGAGAATTCAAAACTATGTTGCACATATGTAAATCACGTTTTTTTTATGGGATAAGTATTGGAAAAATCTAGAATTCAAAGAAATTACAAACAATAACTAATGTACCTTTTGGAACAAAATTTTTTTTAGATTTGCAAAAATTTTCATGAAAATTAATCAAGAATGAAAGGAAAAGAAAGCAAACATCAGAGCCACAATTAAATACCCTCCCCCACACCTAGACTATACATTGTCCCTAATGTATCGAAATAATTGCTCAGACACTGTAAAAAGATCAAGAGAATTAAGAAACTTCCCTGAAAAATATTGAGCACTGTAAAGTATTGCGTTGATTTCCACGACTTTGCCAATCCTAACACGCTCACGAGCGGAAGAAACTCCTTGATTTCCACTGGTAGTCATTGAAAAATTTCTCATGCCGTGCGAATTTTAAGCACAAATAAACTGCAAACACAAACAAACTGCACCAAATCAGATAGTAATAATAAAAATGGTATAGCTAAAACCCGTCAGTTATGTAAAACAGCCATCACTAATTTCCTGAGATTTTATATATATATATTTATTATTATTATTATTATTTTTGTTTTTTTGTTTTTTTTTTTTGCAAAATCTGAAAGAGAAAAATAGAATAATAATAATATTAGTATCAGGAAATCATTGAAAAATAGAATAATAATAATATTAGTATCAGGAAATCATTGACTGTTCGAGCATGGAGTTTCGTTTTGTGAGAGCTATTGCCGTTGATTCGGTGCTGCAGGAAATGGGTCTGCAGTCTGGGCTACTGGTATTTGGGAGGCTGAATATGGGTGATGCCGAGAAGGAGGATCGGAGCTGTTGATGTTTGGAAGCTCGGGCTGTTGCTGGTACCGGCATTGTTGGTTGGCTCCGGTGGGTGCTGTGAGAAGGTACTGCTACGTGTAGCTCGAAGAAACCTAGGGGAGAAGGAAGTTCGGTTGAGATTAGTACCGGTTGGGACTGAAGAAGCTGTCGGTGCCCACCGTTGTTGTCGATTGGAACCGGAAGGGATCAGGTTTCGCTGATGCCGATTCTGTGCTCGGGTTTGCTGCTGGTTGGACCGTAGGGGAGCATGAGCTAATGCTGTCGGATTGTAATCTGGAAGTTGGGTGGAGCTAGTCGCGGGTTGCAGCTGGGTTCCAGTGGAGATGAACTGCAGCCGAGAGGACTGGTCTCGGGGTAACTGGGATAAGGGTGGTCTGGGTTTTGCTGGAGTGAGGGGACTGTTGCTGCCGGTATTGGAAGTGGAGTGGGACTGAAGCTCGGGGAGAGGGAAATTGTTGGTGTGGGAAGCTGGTGATCGAGGCCATGAAGAAGGAGGGATGGCGGTGCGGTGAAGATGCAGGCTGTTGAAGCAATCGGTGCTGCGAACAGGAGCTGCTGCTGGTGCCTGCGAGTGGGAATAAGAAGATCAGCTGAAGGAAAGAAATAAAATAAAATAAAAGAAAATAAAAATTATAATTTTTTTTTCCTGGTAATTACTGTTTCATTTTTTTATTTTATTTTATTTTTAACAGAAGTGTTCTCAACATAAGGCGTGGGCACGCCTTATTAAAAGATCTCTTCTGATTTTTTTTTTCAAAACAAATATAAATCTTATTTAATACTAATAAAACAACAAGAATTAAGAAAAATAGTTACGAATAAAAAAATAAATAAATAAAGAAAAATTTTGGGTTGCCTCCCAAAAAGCGCCTTTCTTTAAAGTTTTTGGCTAGACATAATCATGCTCAATTATATGTTGGACATTCCAACCCAATTCGTTCAACTTCATGCACTTGTAAATCTTCATAAAAAGGCTTTAAACGATGACCCTTGACCTTAGAGATCTGACCTGTATCCAAACTTTGAATTTCAATTTTACCACGAGGAAACACGTTAGTAACAATATAAGGGCCTAACCATCTAGAACGAAATTTATTAGGAAATATTTTTAATTTAGAATGAGATAGTTTAACTTTTTGACCAATATAAAAATTTTTCTTGGAAACCATATGATCATAAAAAGCCTTTATCTCTTCCTTGTAAATCATAGAGCTTTCATTGGCATGATTAATATTAAACTTAATGATTTCATCATCAAATTCCATTGTGAGTGTACCTTCATGCACATCAATTTTAGTCCTAGATGTTTTTAGAAAAGATCTTCCCAATAAAATTAAAGATCTAGATAAGTCATCATCCTCCATATCAAGCACATAAATATCAGTAGGAAAGATCAATCCATTTACTTGCACCAAAACATCCTCTAGAACACCTTCAGGATAAACGTTAGATCTATCAACAAGTTGAATAATCACACTAGTCTCTTTTAATGGTCCAACATTCAAAGATTTATAAATAGAGAGAGGCATGACATTAATTGAAGCTCCTAGATCTAACATTGCTCTTTCAATTTTAAGATTACCTACCTTACAAGGGATAGTAAACATACTTGGATCCTTGCATTTAGGAGGTAACTTTTTCTGGAGGACAACTGAAACATTCTCACACATGCTCACAAATTCATTACCTTTTAATTTCCTCTTATTGGTGCACAACTCCTTAAGAAACTTTGCATATCGAGGTACTTGTTTAATTGCATCAAGTAAATGGATATTTACCTCAACCTTACGGAAGATGTCAAAAATTTCCTTTTCCTCATCCTCCTTTCTGGATTTAGATGATCTATAAGGGAAAGGAGGAAATGGTGCAAAAACTTTTTGTTTCTCGCCATTAGATTCCTTAGGTTGATCCAACCGTGGCAGGGGTGCAACAACTTCCTTTTCAGGTTCTTCCTCTAGATTGTGTTTTTGGGTTGTCTTGCTAGGTTCCTTCAACTGGGTTCCACTCCTCAAGGTCACTGCACTGACATTCTGTTTGGGTTTGATAACTATTTGTGAGGGTAATTTTCCTTGAGATTCCAGTCTACTCACAAAAGTGGCTAGCTGACTCATTTGATCCTCCAGCTTCTTGATGTTTGTCCTTGTCTCCTGTTGAAATTGTTGTGTGTTAATTGCAAGTGATTTAACAATTTCTTCAAGAGACATACCTAAACTTGAAGATGGTTGATGTTGTTGTTGTTGTGGAGCAGGCTGACTATGTTGAGAATTCTGAAATTGAGGCCTTGCTCCGTAGCTAAAGTTGGGATGATTTCTCCACCCTGGGTTATAAGTATTTGAATATGGATCGTGATTCCTTTGTGTTGGACCTGAAAATCCTCCAACTGCATTTACGTGCTCATGAGGTTCATCTTGATGTGTGGGGCACATGTCGGTTGGGTGTCCAATAGCAGCACAAATTCCACAGGCTTTAACTTGTTGTACGTTTCTTATTCCTATAGTCAATTGTTGAACAACAGATGTTAGATTAGCTATTTGATTTTCAAGAGAATGTATATTTACCTCATTTACTCTTCTATGAGATATATCTTGTCTGAATCCAAACTGTTGGGAGTTAGCAGCCATGGTAAAAATCAAATCTCTAGCTTCTCTAGGTGTCTTGTTCACTATCGCACCTCCACTGGCTGCGTCCATCATCCTTCTTTCCATGGGTAACAATCCTTCATAAAAGTATTGAATTAAGAGCTGTTCAGAAATCCCATGTTGAGGACAACTTGCATAGAGTTGCTTAAATCTTTCGTAGTATTCATGAAGAGTCTCAATGTCTTTATGCTTGATTCCACATATTTCTCTTCTAATGCTGGCAGCTTTTGAAGCAGGAAAAAATTTTTCCAAGAATAATCTCACCATTTCAGTTCACGTAGTTATAGAACCAGGAGGTAAATAGAACAACCAATCTCTTGCTCTATCAGCTAGTGAGAACGGAAAAGCTCACATTTTAATTTGTTCTTCGATAACTCCTTGTAGTTTCAGGCTTGAACATACCACATGAAATTCCTTCAAATGCTTGTGAGGATCTTCATTCTCAAGACCATGGAACTTGGGAAGCAAATGGATCAAACCCGATCTTAACTCAAAATCTGCTTACAGAGTTGGGTAGTGAATGCAGAGGGGTTGTTGATTGACAGGTGGTGCAGCCAACTGCTTTAAAGTTTGCTCCTCTTCAGCCATTATTTCTTCAGTCTCAGAATCACTAGATGAGTTGATCAAATCAAGTGTTAAATTCAGTCCAAGTGATGAAGATGAAGCTTCGTGTGCTTTCTGAAATTTAGTTTCCTTCCTATTTCTCTTAGCAGTCTTTTCAATCTCAGGATCGTACGGGATTAATTCACCTGCACGAAAAGAACGGGGAATCAAAATAAATCTAATTAAAAACCAATCCCCGACAACGGCGCCAAAAATTGGTGGCTGTCGAAACCAACAATAATAATTCCTACTTAAAATAAATTTAAACTGTAGTATAAATGAGTAAGGTCATTTCCCAAGAGATTGGTTAGATTTATTTTTCTACAAAACATTTAAAAAGTAAAATGGGGATTTTGTTGTAGTGAGAATAAAAAGGAAAATATATTAAAATGTAGTAGAGAAAAATTAATATGATGAAAACATCTAACCAAAGGAATAATCTTAGAATGGGTTCATGGAATTGATCATTGATGAAAAATAAATTCTTTTAATCTTTACCAAATTGGTTATGGTTATTGGTACGACCTAACAACCTATCCCTCCTTACTTCTTTGATAATCAGGATACGATCTCTAATTATTTCTCTTGTCAGTTAAATAACCTTAGATACGATCTTAAGATTTAATTTACCAACAGCATTGAAAACTAGAGAGACTACCAATTCTAACCAACAAACACACATGTAGGTTCATTTAAGCTAGATTATATATCTTCTTAACATAGAATTGAAAATTTATCTGAAATCAATTATGTTATTTACCACTTATATTAGAATACCTAAACAATTACGGATTCAGGTTTCTAATTGGCGATATATTATCCTGACAATTGAACAAAGGGCCCTTTTTGCACAATCAATCAAAACAATAATTTAAACAAGAACAGAAGACATATAAATAATAAAGATATAAAAGAACAATATAAAACTAATTAGATTTCACAATTCTTGAAGAACCCAAACTTTAATTATCCTTTGGCTAGACTAAGAATTTAGCAAGCCATAGGTTCAAAGAAAAACACTAAAGAAAAATAAAAATATATGTCTATGAAAATCAAGATACCAGGATTTTCTCCCTAGCCACTCTTAGTCTATAAATATTAAATATCCTAGCCCCAGAATCTGTTTCCAAAGGAAAGTTCTCTGATTGAGTTTGATTACAATTAAACTTCTTTCCTTTTTCCACCACTTGCCAAAGACAGTCATTGCATATCTCTTCTTTAATAATTAAAATCTTCCACTTGCTATCTTTAGATTGATTCAGTCAACTTCAGCTACAAGTGATAGATCTTGACTTGAATTCTAAGATTTTCTCTGATTTTGTGACTTGATCAGAATTTGCAGCTTTTAATCCATTTTGTCCATTTTCCTTCATTCACAATACAAAATAGAAAATATAAGTCAAATCCTAAAATTAAGCATATAAAAGAATTTAATTGATGGGAAAATATGACAATTAATATGTCTAATATGCAACTTATCATTACTCGCATGTGGTTTTATGACTTGTTGATAACCGTGCTAGGAGCTTCGGGTAGACTGGGTGTCGCACTGATTAAATAGGCTCGCATGTGCATTTTGAGATGTGGCGTGATATGATGTGTTGATATGGGTCCATGGAGTACGATGTACGGTGTCGGGTGCATGGAGTACATTGTATCGTGTTGAGATCGTGATTTACCATCTTCGGACGATGTTTAGTTCTGCTATGGACCAGTGGGTTGTGTGAAACCCAGATTTTTTTAAAGGGATTTAAATCGTTGGACAAAAATACGAAATTTAAATGAGAAAAGATAGTGAGTCCGAGAAGGAAAATCGGTTTAAATTAGTCCCGAACGTGTAGAAGGGTAAAATGGTCAAAAGATCCTAATTTCGGTGTAAATTTGATGAAAAAATTTCATTAAAAATATGGATTTAGGAAATTTCGATCGATAAAGAAGAAATTTTGGAATTCCGAGTCCAATTGGTCAAAATACGAAGATATTACGAATTTTCATAATTTTCGCCCGGGACATTATCTTGAAAATATGCGAAAAATACACCGAAATAGTTAAAATAAATTAAATTAATTAATTAATAAAATATAATATAATTTTTGAGATATTTTGTGCAATTTATTATATTTTATTTGATTAAAATAAAATATAATAAATTAATAATAATAAAATATAATAAGTTAAAAAAAAATAGAAAGCAGAATCGCGAATCGCGATTCTGCCATGGAAAACAAAAGGAAACAAGGAGCAGAGGCAGCAAGGGAACCGAGCTCCCATCTGTTCACCGACGAGGGCCCCGACGGACGCACCAGGCGGGAGGAAACCCAGCCGACGCCGACCCCCGGTGAAATTTGGCAAGGAAAACGTCGGCAACTGAGAGGGAGAAAGAGACCGAGAGAGAAAGAGAGAAAACAGAGGAGAGAGAGAGATCGACGGCCTAGGAGGGGAGGAGCGACCTACCACCGGCCAAAGGGGACGTCTGCGACGCCGATCCAGGCGCAGATCGGCCTGAAACGCTGTCGAACGGCACGAAAAAAAATTGGGTGCCGACGCCGGAGGAGAGAAAAGGTCGGACCGGCCACTTTTCGACGAGCTTTGGTGAAGCTGACCCCAGATCCATGCATCGGACTACCCCGCGAACAAGCTGGAGGCGGAAGCCGACGGAGAACCGGTCGGAAAAGCCCTGAACGGTGAGGGAGAAAGTTGAATCGGGACTGAACCGGGAATGAACCGGACCGGTTTGAATCGGGTTGAACCGGTTCAGCCAGAAAAAAAGAAAAAAAAGAAAGAAAAAGAGAAAAAGGGAAAAGGGAAAAATCTTCGGGGATACACCGAACTTCGGGTAAGTCGGTAAGAGGTCAAAAGTGACCGATTTAATTTTCAAAAAATTTAGTTAAATTATATTTGATCAAAAATTCACCCAAAATTAAATATATATAATTATGCAGTTCGATGATAAATCGTGTACCTGAGCCCGATCGAACTTTGATTTGCACACTATCGTAAAATCTCGGGTAAGTAAAGCTCATTTACGACAATTTATATAATTATCGCGCATTAAAAGTTTATTTTTTGAGTTACGGATTAAATTGCACATTTAGTGGATTAAAGTGAGATTTTTAATTAAATTGTCGTAAATAATATACGGGCTATGCAAAAAGTCTAGAAAAAGGCTCAATAAGTACTAATAGGCCCAGTGAGCCCAATAGGCCTTGATGAAAGAATTGATAAGTGGAAACGGGCTTAAAACGAATTAATGCCCATTAAGGTGCAATCGGGCCCAATAAGAGAGAAATTGGCCCAATTAGCGAAATCGACAATAGTAAATATGAGAAAATATTTATTGAGTTGAATACGATTAAAACGAGATTTATACCGATAAAATCGAGCAAAAAGAGTAAAATAGATTAAAAGTCAACTTTTGGTCAAAGCTTCGATATAATCACATATTTGGATATGTTGAAATGAATTTAAGCCATATGTGATTAGTTGAACTTGTTTTGCAGCAGCTCGGTCTATCGACACATTTTACGAGGTAAGCTCGAGCATCGAGGAAAGTGCTCTACATCAGTCGTTAAGAGGTAAGGGATATAATTTAGAGTAGCGTTAATACTCCTTCATCCTTACCAACTGTTTATGTATGAGAATTGGATGAGATTTTACGAAATGGATTTCCAACGGTATTTAAACCGAAGCCAAAACCATTTCCCGAGTTTTCAGCATGTTTTATATATATGAGATACATTTTTTACAGTATACATGTTTATAAAAGTGATTTTTCACTTCTGAAACGAAAGCATAGTATTTTTATGTGAGATTACGGGTTAAAGTCTCGATATTTTTTATCAAACCATGTTTTCATGATACGGGTTAAAGTCCCGAAACATGCTTTTAAGCTATATTTTCACGGTATGAGTATGAGTCCCAAGAATTGACTTTGATAACTATGCTTTCCATATTTACATGGGCTAGAGTCCCATAACGATTTATGAAAACTATGTTTTCTATGAGAAACGGGCTAGAGTCCCGTAATGATTTATAAAAATTGGGTTAGAGTCCCTTAATAATTTTTAATACACGGGTATAAGGCTCGAAATGATTTTGATAAAATGGGTAAGAGGCCCAAAATGATTTTTGTGGGGTAGAAAGGCATGTTATGACGGTAGTCAGAGGATCTGGGGTCGATCTCGTATGGAGACAATCGAGGATCTACCTAGCCGACGGCCAGAGAACGGGCAGGCTCTGACTTGATATGAGAAACGTGAGCATAGTCCACACTTGGTGATGCACGTGAGTTCGTGCGTATAGTCCCCATTTAGTGGTGCACGAGAGATAGGGCAGCGTACGACCCTGATCCAGTCCTACGGCTCCCCTGTACAATGGCCATATGTACCTATGATGAACGTCCTACGGGACCAGATGTATGATGTCCTTCGGGACTAGTATATGAGATGATTGCCTGACCCTACACGATGAATTGACGGAATGATATATATGTTTTCGCACATTTCATGCTACCTGTTTTATGATTTTATTGAGCACATATTTTCTATGATGAGATTTTAAAGGTAGCCATGAGTATGTTTTACGAAATGTGCATATGACAATACGATTTAATTTTCAAAGTGATAAGCATGTTATAATATGCATGATTAAGTTTTGAGATGCTTTTTACTTGTTTACACGACGTGATATGCATACTATATATGAGTTTTACTAAAAGGATGCATGATGTGTAAACTTATGATTTAAGCATGTTTTTACTGCTATTATGAAATGTAAGCATCTCTACTCCAGTACATGTTTATGCTGATTTGTAAAACCATGTGTTGTACCATGTTTTGAGTACTTAAAGCTATTTTAAATGTATCTCTTACTGAGTCAGAAAAACTCACCCCCTCCTCTCCATCTCCCAGATTATCTATAGCGAGTCTACTGCACATATGAGACTGTGGTCATTGACAAGGTAGTCCGACCTTTCATCAGATACTTTCGTAACCTTGAGGTACAGTCTTACTTATATTCTAGACATGTGATACATAATAGACACTATTGTATAATAGTTGTAAATGATTTTATATATATATACAGAATGTATGTAATGTAATGAGATCCTGGAAAATGAAAAAGATTTTAAATCTAGACATGGACAGGAAAACAACATAGTTAATGGATAAAAAGTTTAAATTAGCCCCATTTTTCCACGCTTCCGGGGCGTGACAGTTTTCTTGGTATCAGGGCAAATGTTGTGTAGTACTGTCGTGTCTAGTAATTAGAGTGTATTACATCCCAATGTGTCTATGCATGTCTGGTAATAAAGTAAGCTTACTTGTCAAAGTATGACTTAATTTATGGATTATGTGCTAATAGTAGATCGCTAATCATGAGTGGTAGACGGGACCGTTCACAGAGACGAGCTCAACCCACTCTACCATATTTCCCTCAACCCGAGAGCCCTATTGATAGAATAAGGAGGCTTGAGGACATAGTACGAGATATGAGGGAAAGACTTACAACTCTTACCACTATGTTTACCCAGCAGTTTGGGGTACGTACACCAGGTACGGAGATAGCTACTCTTACGCCTAATCCTCCTCCCCCACCAGTTCCTCTAGTAGCCCCAAGCCTCAGCCAGCAGTTCCCAAGCATAGGAATGATAGAGAGACTCAGAGGGTGTGAGATTTCTTGAGTATGCATCCTCCGGAGTTCACAGGGCTTAAGGACCCGATTAAAGCTGAGGAGTGAATCGTTGATATTGAGACGATATTTCAGTTTTGGGGTGTACTAATAGGGAGAGAGTGACTATGACGTGATAAATGATAAAGGGACAGGCTAAGTTCTGGAAGAGATCCACACAGACGACATTAGCCGAGGATCCCTTAGAGATCACATGGAATGCTTTCTTAGTCCCATTCCGAGAGCAGTATGTATCGCTTGCAGCTCAAAAGAAGATGCATGCAGAGTTTTTGGATCTATAACAGGGAAGTTCTACAGTAGACAAGTATGATAATAGATTTACAAACCTGATGAGATACAATCCAGAGAGCAGTTGCTTCTCGACATAAGTTGAAAGGGGGTCAGCCCAAGAGACAGAGGGTGGAAGGACCTTAGATAGGGGCTGGTAAGCCCAAGACTTTGGTTGGTGTCGCAGGTATGATCAGAGGCCCTGAGATAAGAGTGCCATGGTGTAGGGTATGTAGCAATATTTACACCAAACTTACCGCGCATGTACATTTACTTGCTACAGATGCGGTGAAGCAGGGCACATAATGAGAGAGTGTCCACTTATGAGATCTCAGGAACCTCATGAAACACTTAGACAGACAAAGAGACCGACTCAGGCTCCACAGAGGAGAGCCACAGCCGTAGACAAGGGCAAGAAACCTATCTCCCAGGGCCGAGTGTACGTCCATGACCAGGGAATAATAGATACGTCCTCCGATGCTATCCGAGGTACTCTCCTTGTCTGTAATCATGAAGCACATGTACTGTGTGACCCAAGTTCCACACACTTGTTTGTGTCACCACAATTTGCATGTAAGTTTCATAGGAAACCTGGAGTCATTAGATTACATGTTGCACATAAGTACACCTATGCACGTGATACAGAAAACAGATATGATATGTAAAGCTTGTGATATGATGGTAGGAGATGAGAAGTTGTTAGCAGATCTAGTATGGTTGAATATGTAAGACCTTGATGTAATATTTGGCATGAATTGATTAGCTACCAATTGTGTAAGTCTAGACTGCTACACTAAGACCTTAACTTTCTCCTTACCAAAAAAGTTTAGTGTATGTTTGATTACTAGAAAGTAATGAAAGTGCATAGTGTTAAAGTTATGAAATGACATCTTGAATTATTCTAGATCTCGGGAAGAGCACGAATAACAATTGAGGACGGTGCTCCAAACTCTCTGTGAGAAGAAGATATAAGGTAAATTCAGTAAATGTGCTTTCTGGCTAGATCAGATTTCATTCCTCGAACATGTGGTATCTAAGGACAGGGTGTTAGTAGATCCGTCCAAGGTAGATGTAGCACTGAGATGGGAAAAGACTGAGGATAGTCACGGAGGTCAGAAGCTTATTGGGATTAGCATGGTATTACCGACGGATTGTCGAAGGGTTTTCACGGATAACAGCTTCATTAACCAGATTGACCTGTAAAGAGGTTTAGTTTATATGGTCTGAGTAGTGTGAGCAGAGCTTTTAAGAGCTCAAACGTCGGTTGACTACGACACCAGTCTTGACCATTTCGAGTGGTCTGGGGGATTTGTGGTATACAATGATGCTTCCCACTAAGGTCTCGACTATGTGCTTATGCAGCATTGTAGAGTGGTAGCTTATGGATCCCGTCAGCTAAAGGATCACGAGCGTAACCATTCCACTCACGATTTGGGGTTAGCTGTAGTAGTGATTGCATTCAAGATATGACAGCATTAATTATATGGAGAAAGATTTCAGATTTTCACTGACCATAAGATCTTAAGTACTTGTTTGATTAGAAAGAGCTGAATATAAGATAGTAGAGATGGATAGAACTCCTCAAGGTTTATGACTACGAGATTTTATATCATCATGATAAGGCGAATGTGGTAGCCAATGCCCTGAGCAGATAGGGTATGATATCCCACATGATGATTAAAGCATGAGACTTATTAGAACAATTCACCGAACTCAGGATCAGTATGGATGAGATTGAGCATCGATACATGGCTAGCCTATGAATTGAACCAAGTATACTAGACCAGATTAGAGCTGGATAGCGAAACGATTAGAGGTTACTAGATATGGTTAGCTAGGCAGAGGAGAGATCGCAGTCTGAGTTTACGGTCAGTGATGTTGGATTACTGAGGTACCAAGGCCGTATCTGTGTGCCACATGATGATACCTTGAGTCAGAGCATTCTAAAGGATCCCCATTATCTAAGATTCACCTTGCTTCCGATTTAGTGGAACAGGCAGCTAAGGGTGTTCAGCTTATGTGACAGATTGAGGACCGCACAGAAAAGTTATGCCAATGTGCGCAGACATCCTCTTGAATTTCAAGTTGGGGACTCCATATTTGTTAAGATGTCACCGATGAAAGGTATAGTACACTTCGAAAAAAAAAAGAGAGGAAGTGCTACGGTTTAAGACTATTCTACTAGTAAAGGTTCTCTGACAACACCACAAGACAATAGAAACCACTTGGGAACTAGAGAGCCAAATAAGGGAGAAGTACTCTCACGTGGTTGATGGACCAGCTTGAATTCATAGGACTGAATTCTTAAAAGGTGGGGAGAAATGTGAAACCCGAATTTTTTAAAGGGATTTAAATCGTTGGACAAAAAATACGAAATTTAAATGAGAAAAGATAGTGAGTCCGAGAAGGAAAATCGGCCTAAATTAGTCCCGAACATGTAGAAGGGTAAAATGGTCAAAAGATCCTAATTTCGGTGTAAATTCGATGAAGAAATTTCATTAAAAATATGGATTTAGGAAATTTTGATCGATAAAGAAGAAATTTTGGAATTCCGAGTCCAATTGGTCAAGATACGAAGATATTACGAATTTTCATAATTTTTGCCTGGGACATTATCTTGAAAATATGCGAAAAATACACCGAAATAGTTAAAATAAATTAAATTAATTAATTAATAAAATATAATATAATTTTTGAGATATTTTGTGCAATTTATTATATTTTATTTTATTAAAATAAAATATAATAAATTAATAATAATAAAATATAATAAGTTAAAAAAAAGGAAATAGAAAGCAGAATCGCAAATCGCGATTCTGCCATGGAAAACGAAAGGAAACAAAGAGCAGAGGCAGCAAGGGAGCCGAGCTCCTATCTGTTCACCGACGAGGGCCCCGGCGGACGCACCAGGTGGGAGGAAACCCAGCCGACGCCGACCCCCGGTGAAATCTGGCAAGGAAAACACCGGCAACCGAGAGGGAGAAAGAGACTGAGAGAGAAAGAGAGAAAAGAGAGGAGAGAGAGATCGACGGCCGAGGAGGGGAGGAGCGACCCACCACCGGCCAGAGGGGATGTCTGCGACGTCGATCCAGGCGCAGATCGGCCTCAAACGCCGCCGAACGACGAGGAAAAAAAATTGGGTGCCGACGCCGGAGGAGAGAAGAGGCCGGACCGGCCACTTTCCGACGAGCTTTCGCAAAGCTGACCCCATATCCATGCATCGGACTACCCCGTGAACAAGCTGGAGGCGGAAGCCGACGGAGAACCGGTCGAAAAAGCCCTGAACGGTTAGGGAGAATGTTGAACCGAGACTGAACCGGGAATAAATCGGGCTGAACCGGACTGGTTTGAACCGGGTTGAACCGGTTCAGCCAAAAAAAAAGAAAAAAAGGAAAGAAAAAGAGAAAAAAGGAAAAGGGAAAATTTTTTGGGGATACACCGAACTTCGGGTAAGTCGGTAAGAGGTCAAAAGTGATCGATTTAATTTTTAAAAAATTTAGTTAAATTATATTTGATCAAAAATTCACCCGAAATTAAATATATATAATTATGCAGTTCGACGATAAATCGCGTACCTAAGCCCGATCGAACTTTGATTTGCGTACTATCGTAAAATCTCGGGTAAGTAAAGCTCATTTACGACAATTTATATAATTATCGCGCATTAAAAGTTTATTTTACGAGTTACGGATTAAATTGCACATTTAGTGGATTAAAGTGAGATTTTTAATTAAATTGTCGTAAATAATATACGGGCTGTTCAAAAAGTCTAGAAAAAGGCCCAATCAGTACTAATGGGCCCAGTGAGCCCAATAGGCCTTGATGAAAGAATTGATAAGTGGAAACGAGCTTAAAACGAATTAAGGCCCATTAAGGTGCAATCGGGCCCAATAAGAGAGAAATTGGCCCAATTAGCGAATCGACAATAGTAAATATGAGAAAATATTTATTGAGTTGAATACGATTAAAACGAGATTTATACCGATAAAACCGAGCAAAAAGAGTAAAATCGATTAAAAGTTAACTTTTTGTCAAAGCTTCGATATAATCACATATTTGGATATGTTGAAATGAGTTTAAGCCATATGTGATAAGTTGAACTTGTTTTGCAGCAGCTCGGTCTATCAACACATTTTACGAGGTAAGCTCGAGTATCGAGGAAAGTGCTCTACATCAGTCGTTAAGAGGTAAGGGATATAATTTAGAGTAGCGTTAATACTCCATCCTTACCAACTGTTTATGTATGAGAATTGGATGAGATTTTACGAAATGGATTTCCAACGGTATTTAAACCGAAGCCAAAACCATTTCTTGAGTTTTCAGCATGTTTTATATATATGAGATACATTTTTTACAGCATACATGTTTATAAAAGTGATTTTTCACTTCTGAAACGAAAGCATAGCATTTTTATGTGAGATTACGGGTTAAAGTCCCGATATGTTTTATGAAACCATGTTTCCATGATACGGGTTAAAGTCCCAAAACATGCTTTTAAGCTATATTTTCACGGTACGAGTATGAGTCCCAAGAATTGACTTTGATAACTATGCTTTCCATATTTACACGGGCTAGAGTCCCACAACAATTTATGAAAACTATGTTTTCTATGAGAAACGGGCTAGAGTCCCGTAATGATTTATAAAATTTGGGTTAGAGTCCCTTAATGATTTTTAATACACAGGTATAAGGCTCGAAATGATTTTGATAAAATGGGTAAAAGGCCCAAAATGACTTTGTGGGGTAGAAAGGCATGTTATGACGATAGTCAGAGGATCTGGGGTCGATCTCGTATGGAGACGATCGAGGATCTACCTAGCCGACGGCTAGAGAACGGGCAGACTCTGACTTGATATAAGAAACGTGCGCATAGTCCACACTTGGTGATGCACGTGAGTTCGTGCGTATAGTCCCCATTTAGTGGTGCACGAGAGATAGGGCAGCGTACAACCCTGATCCAGTCCTACGGCTCCCCTGTACAATGGCCATATGTACCTATGATGAACGTCCTACGGGACCAGATGTATGATGTCCTTCGGGACTAGTATATGAGACGATTGCCTGACCCTACACGATGAATTGATGGAATGATATATATATGTTTTCGCACATTTCATGCTACCTGTTTTATGATTTTATTGAGCACATATTTTCTATGATGAGATTTTAAAGGTAGCCATTAGTATGTTTTACGAAATGTGCATATGACAATACGATTTCATTTTCAAATCGATAAGCATGTTATAATATGCATGATTAAGTTTTGAGATGCTTTTTACTTGTTTACACGACGTGATATGCATACTATATATGAGTTTTACTAAAAGGATGCATGATGTGTAAACTTATGATTTAAGCATGTTTTTACTGCTTTTATGAAATGTAAGCATCTCTACTCCAGTACATGTTTATGCTGATTTGTAAAACCATGCGTTTTACCATGTTTTGAGTATTTAAAGCTATTTTAAATGTATCTCTTACTGAGTCTGAAAAACTCACCCCCCTCCTCTCCATCTCCCAGATTATCTATAGCGAGTCTACTGCACATATGAGACTGTGGTCGTTGACAACGTAGTCCGACCTTTCATCAGATACTTTCGTAACCTTGAGGTACAGTCTTACTTATATTTCAGACATGTGATACATAATAGACACTATTGTATAAAACAGTCGGGATGTAATAGTTGTAAATGATTTTATATATATACAGAATGTATGTAATGTAATGAGATCCTGGAAAATGAAAAAGATTTTAAATCTAGACATGGACAGGAAAACAACATAGTTAATGGATAAAAAGTTTAAATTAGCCCTATTTTTTCACGCTTCTGGGGCGTGACAGGTTGGACATGACCCACCTCTCATGCATTAGCAAATAGAGGTGATACCCCGCACACCTGATCAATGTTGCCTGGGATCACAAATGATCTGGCCATAGTCCTAGAGGATATTTCCCTATTATATTGCCTATCTCACATGTCTCTTATGTATGAATGAATCCATGTTTTAAAATGTATTGTGAGTAAGGACAGTCCGGGGGAGGGTCTGAGTCCTGACAAGTGTTGATTTGATTGAGATGAGAAAGCATGATAATGGCTTTAAAGTGCACTTACGCATGATGGTTTTCCATGCCTTATTTGTGAAATACGCATGATGGTTTCCATGCTTTGAATTTGATTTGTTCACTGAATTAAATAGCATGATTTACTTTACATGCCATTGACACAAGCATGAACTAATGTTTTTGAGGTGTGAATGAGAAATTATATGGTTTTGAGCATGGCATCACGATCAGTAGATAGTGCAGTATCTACCTGTTCGCATGATTGCCTTACTGAACGTGTTGTTTGCTCACCCCCTTATTTTCCCCCTCTCTATAGAGCATTGAGTATAGACTGAGGGCGACTGGAGGTTTCCTTTTTGGTATCCGCTGCATCCCATCACGAAAGGTATATACACTTGTACAATTTTGTATCTAAACTTGCCATAGCACAATAGCATTTTGTATGTAACCATTGAGGATGTAAAGCAATGTAAACACATGTAAACAACAACTCTGATTTATTTATACAAGTGTTTACTTCTAAATTATAATGTAAATTAAATTGTTATGGTTGGATGAGGTAAACATCGACACACAGCCCAACTGTTGAGAGTGTAACTGATCACGATCAGAGTAAGGTAAGAACGAATAATAAATATGGTATAAGAACAAAAAAAATTATGATGATTTTTGGTAAGTTGAGGGTCGTGACGGCTAGCTATCACACAGTCTTTACCCAGGTCGGAAGGCACAACACCTAAACTGAGGCTAGCAAACTACTCTAGCAACTCATGCTCCTTAAGCATCATATACGATATCATCCTAAGGCTCTTCTTGCTCAAGGCATCAGTTACAACGTTAGCCTTACCCAGATGCTAAAGTATCTTGTAATCATAGTCCTTCAGAAGCTCTAGCCATATTCTCTATCTCATATTCAGCTCATTCTACGAGAATAGATACTTGATGCTTTTGTGGTCGGTAAAATCTGAAACTTCTCACCATACAAGTAGTGGCGCCATACCTTCAACGCAAACACTACTACTGCCAACTCCATACCATGGGTCAGATAGTTCTTCTCATGGTCCTTCAGCTGTCTAGATCTATAAGTAACTACCTTCCTGTCCTGCATCAATACACAGCTCAGTCACTGATGTGAAGCATCGGTATATACTGAAAAACCTTCTGAGCTGGTAGGAAGGTGAGAATTGGAGCGGTGGCCAATCGACGCTTCAACTCCTAAAAACTCCTCTCATAATCATCGTCCTACACGAATGCAACATTCTTCCGAGTGAGAGACGTGTCAACGGAGCAGCCAACTTAAAAAATCCCTTAACAAACCGTCGATAATAACCAGCTAAACCCAGAAAACTCCTGATCTTTGTGACTGTTCTCGACTGTTCCCACTGTACTACAACGTCTATCTTGGATGGATCTACTGATACACCATCCTTCGACACAACGTGTATCAAAAATGAGATCTGTGCTAACCAGAAGTAACATTTGCTGAGTTTAGCATACAACTCATTCTCTTGGAGAGTCTGTAATACAATCCTCAGGTTGTAAAGCCCATAAAATTCTATGTAATCTTATGATTTCCATAATGTACAGACAAGTTAAATTATATATGAATCATAAGAATTGGTTATTTTTAAGTGTTAAGTGTGAATGAAATGCAAAATGGATATTGAAGTGATCGTGTGGGAGTTTATCTTTGAAAATCTAGAAAATTTCAGCTAAAATGCTGTAGGATGAATGCCAGATTGATCTTACACGCAAGAAAGATCGATCTCTTAACCTTAAAATGCAATGACAAGGCATTCTGTAAGAGAGAGATTGATCCCTCACTCAAGCAGATCGATCTCATGCTGTCTCGGGTTGGACCAAATCGATCTCTTTTCATAAGCAGATCGATCTCTATTGGTCTCTAGATAGGCCAGATTAATCTCCTCTTAAAGCCAGATTGATCTCCAAAGCCTTTTGCTTGATACAGATTGATCTCATTTCCTTGAGTAGATCAATCTGATGCATGTCAAAAAATCGATCCCCTGCCTGCAAATTGTCAAAATTTTGAAGGATTCAAGAGGGCAAGATCGATCTCCCACCCTATGGAGATTGATCTCCTAAGGTATTTTCTATAAAAATGAGGCAGTTGGATCTGTATTTCACGGGAATAAATTCATTTCCTCCATTTTTAACATTAACCTAGCTTTCTCACTCTAAAACCATCACATTTCCATAAAGATTTGAGAAAAAGCTATTAGAGCAAAGTTGTTCATTGTGAAGAGAAGAACAACATAGCTTGGAATCAACATTTCATTGGTTGGATTGAAGGAGCAAAGGAGTCTTCACATTTGGAAAAGAGGAAAGTCAAGCTAGGTGAGTTTCCAATGCACCAACTCAAAATATATTTATCTAGTTGTTGTTGTAAGTAGATTGGTGTATGTATTAATGATTGAAACTACCTAGAATGTAATGGGACAAGAATAACCTAGAATGAGTTTTGTGTGAGAAAATGTGATATGGTTGAGTTGATGATAAATGGAGTATACTAAAGTGTTAGTAAGGTGATATGCATGATTTTGAGAGGATTGAATAAAGCCACATTGTGAGATTAGTCAAGTGATGAAAATGAGCATATGAGGTGTTTGATAGATTGTTATAGTGAAGTAAATGATGAACTACAGACACTATGGACTGAATACCGATTTAGTGTGAATTAATAGGCCTAAAGAGTTTAAGAGACTCTCGAGAAATAAGTAGAGCAATCAAAATAGGGCCTTATAAGTGTTAATGAAAAACTATAAGTCAAATCGACTATAGTAAATGTAAAAATTCTATTACATTGGATTAAATTAATGTGATATATAATTTCGTACAGTCCCGAAGATTTCGTTGGAGGCGAATCGAACTGCACAATCGAGTAGCTTTAAGGAAGTGGAATCACTCAACGCGATTTCAAGTAAGGGAATTTTGTGAGTATATAGAGATAGCTGCACGTATTTTGAGGGTGTTTATAGGGCTTTGTAAATGCTTGGTTATCTAGAAAAGAAATGATGATTGTATGACAAACTTTGGATATATATGATTTGGTTTTGAAGTGAATCTTACGAAAAGGGAATAGTAAGGCTAATAATTGCATAAATCACATGTTTTGGATATTTTTACAAAATACATTGCTTTGGTTTAAGCAAAATTGACGGATAGGCTAGATAGTGATTTCATGATTTTGTGAAATAGCACAGGTTATGTGCTAACTTTGGTTTTGAGAGTGTTTTGTTAAAATAGAGTCGCCTATCATGCTTATATGAGTTAAATCATACTGGAGCTTTGCTCGCACTAGATTTTGATATTTTGATAAGTATGAAATGTGCTGGAGCCTAGCTCGCACCATGTTTTGAATTATGATGTTTTATAAACCGTACTGGAGCTTTAGCTTGTACGTAGTTTCCCATTGATTTTCTTATGCATATAACTATACTGGAGCTATGCTCGTATGTGAGTTCCTCATTGTTTATTATGCATAAAGTCATACTAGAGCGTTGCTCGTACTAGGAGATTGATTGATGATGCATGAATTGTGCTAGAGCTTAGCTCGCACTGGTTTTCACACTGTGATATGAAATGAGTCGTGCTGGATGCCTCGTGTAGACTGTGTGTCACACGGATGAGATACTCACATGTGCACTTGAGACTGAGTAGGTTATGCATGACATGAGGTAGATAAGACCTACGACAGGCACCCGTAACCATGATATGGATTCGCAAAGTACGTTGTACCATGTAAATCACATGGAGTACTCTGTACCACGTGGTTGTGATGTTGATTTGAAAAGTCTGGCGTAGGACTAACCCACCTTCGTTCCAGCATGATGCCCAGCACACCGGGATCCGTGTGGTCTGGGATGATTATGACATAGTTAGCTAACAGAGTCCTTGGTTTATAGTGACCACATGTCTCACATGATATAACATGACTTTATATACTGATTATGATTTGTGTTGTCCAGGGTAGACCCGAGGGAGGGGTCGAGCCTTGAGGGATGTTTTTAAAGAGATGACATTTGCTGTTTTGTGATGAATTTTGATGTGTTTTGAGAAAGTGATAAATCCTGAGGGATGGTTTTGTGATGAGTTTCCCTTTTTATGAGGAGTTTTACTATGATGAACATGAGAGGTTTTACATGATGATTTTTCATGTTTTACATGCCTATTTTCGTGTTTTCAGTACATGATATATGTATATACATGTGACATAGTTTTAATATTTCCTCATGCTCTGGATACTAATGATTTTATGCATGACATTATAAGTATGTAGATAGTATAGTTATCTACCATGCTTGCATTATTTCCTTATTGAGAGTGTGGTTGCTTATCTCTCTTTTTTCCTCTTCTACAGAGGGCACATAGTAGTCCAGTGAGGGACTGAGAAGTTATAACAGGATATCCGCTGCTCCCCATCGCCAAGAGGTATATATATAGGAATTCTTTTTGTATCTAAACATGTAATAGCACAATAATCATTTTGACTTGTAATATGGGAGATGTAAATGTTAGCAAACATGTCATGTATAAGTATATGACTTAAAACTTTCAACTGTATGTGTTTACTTTGGATTAATTGAAAGATGAATGGTAAGTGATGATTAATGCTGACTTATAACCCAACTGTGTGGTGGTAAGGATGTTTACGACCGGGTAAGGAAAGGAAAAAACGAAATATTTGTAGCGATTTTTGGATAAAAAGGATGAAAAAGGGTCATGACAGAGATTGGTATCAGAGTTGAGTTGCCCTGATATGAGTCGATATTAATAAGTAGGAAAGTTACATCACCATATTACTGTGCTTATGTTTAGATATAACTATGTATACCAAGATGGAATAAGACTAATGAGTGGTATGGATACAGGAAATTAGGCATTATGCCTGTCACACGCCGAGGTAGAGAGACGGGAGCATGTGCTAGAGGTCTTAGAGGTAGGCCTGAGAACCGTGCAGATCCACAGACTGACCAGGCTCCACAGGACCCTGTTGAGAGACCAGGGGATACTGAGGCATGCTTCACTAGGATAGAGTGGAGTATTGAGAGCCTTGTGGAGATAGTCACACAGGCATTGGGTGCTGGTGATAGACATTGTCCAGCAGTGCAGCCTACTACTACTGGACAGGCAGCTGCAGAGGCAGAGAGACCTTAGACTACTAATACCGTTACACCACCTCCAATTCAGGATACAGCTTCTCCTATCACTCCACAGCCGAGCGAGTGTGACCTGGGTTATGACTGTGAGTTGGACAGGTTAAAGCAGTTTCAGGAGTCGAAACCTCCAGTCTTTAGAGAAATGAAGGACCTAGTTGTTGTTGAGGATTGGGTATATGAGATGGAGAAATTGTATGGGTTCTTCAGATGTACGCGACTGAGAAGGTTGCCTTTGTCGTATTTATGCTGAAAGGCGAGGCAGAACACTGGTGGAGATCTACCGTATCTATTCTGAGGGCTCGACACTCAGAGATCACATGGGAGATATTCTTGGAGGCCTTTAGGAGGCCATATATTTCGACCACCTCACAAAGTAAATTACGGACGGAGTTTATGAACTTGGTTCAGGGGAACCGTTCCTTTGATGAGTATGAGTTGAGGTTCATATCTTTGGGGAGGTATGACTCAGATACGATGAGCAGTGAGACTCAGAAGGTCCAGAAGTTCATGGATGGGTTGACATTAGCCATCCGGACTAAATTAGCTCCATTTGACGTCCCCACTTATGAGGAGGTAGTGCACAGGGCACAGTTGTGTGAGCAGGACTTTGAGCGGAATGCCTCCATGCTTAGGAAGGTTAGTGGTAGAAAGGACAGAGACCGAAAGAGATTCGGGGTTGATAGAGTGGTCAGGAGAGGAGGCCAAAGATTGAGGAGGTGCAGGACAGAGCTGCTAGACCTCCCGAGTACCCGGCTTTGGCTGCACCGAGGGGTATGATCATGGGAGGACCCGACCTACTATTGAGCAGTGTAGGAGATGTGACAGATTTCATGGTACCCGACCTTGTCAGACGACCCCTGTGGTATGTTACAAATATGGGAAGCAGGGATATATCGCGAGGTATTATCCAGAGATGATTGAGACTGCCCCACAGAAGGGCAAAGAGCCAAAGAGAGCTCCAGTTGAGACAACTGCTCCAAGGAGGAGAGCTACAGCTGAGGAAAAAGGGAAATAGGCGGTTGGCATTGGCAGAGGGCGAGTACATGCACTGGACCAGGACATCGCGTACGCTTCAACGGATGTGATAAAAGGAACCATCCTAATTTTTTATTTAGAAGCATTGGTATTATTTGATCTTGGTGCAACGCATTCCTTTATATCACCTTCATTTGCACATAAGCTGTTGAAGCACGTAAAGCCTACATTGTTAGATAGAATGTTGATGTCACGACCCTTTTTATCCAATTCGTTTAAAAATCACAACAATTTTTTTTCGCATTTTTCATTTTCCTTACCCGGTCGCGAACATTCTTACCACAACACAGTTGGGCTGTGAGTCAATATTAATCATCATATCTCATTCATTTTCTTTTAATAAAAAACAATGTCATACATTGAAGTTAATTCATAAGCTCATACATAGCATGTTTTCTAACATTTACATTGTCACGACCCTCTTTACCAGTCCGTGACCTTTACCTTACCACTTACCACTAATAGTTGGGCAGTGAGTCAACATCCAATCCATACCTCTTCCATTTATAGTTTAATAATTGTAATTAAACAAATTTGAAATAGAATAGAAACTGGACTTTTATAAATATGCAGAAGTGTTTACATCAGTTTCTATTATCTATACATCCCTTTCGTACAAAATATCACTAGACTATGCATCAATTTACAGGATACAAAATTTTTCTCAACACAAATGTATACCTCTCTATACTGCTGGAGAACTGGAGAACACCTTAGCAGGGACGACTGTAGTACTCACTATTGCATAGTATCTGTGGAGGAGGATAACACGCTTAGTAAGGAAAATGTGCAAGCAGGTAGATAACTACACTATCTACATGCTAAAATACATATATGTTCATTTTCCTTAGAAACCCATATGCATGTTCGTTAAAACAACTTCCATCAATGCGAAACCATTAATTCGCTATATGGGTCTATGCATATTCACACAGTAGCACACAGCTTCGCACAACATAATCTATTCATACAGTCCATATATAGAAAATGCTCTACTTAAAAACCACACAGGTTCATTTCAAAATCACTTTGTATACAACAAGTCAATGTTCATATGAGACATAATCATGGGTTATCGTATTCCCCAGACACACAGAAAGGGAGGATATCTGCCACCTCACACAGTAGTGACAATATCATATCACACAGCTATAGAAGACTTATGGCCATAGTCGGATTCCAGGCTACACTGATAAGGTGTGCGGGAACCCTACGCTTGGGGAGGCGGATCAACCATCCCTTCAGCTCATACTCAACTCACGGCACATCGTACTCCATGGCTAATGCTCACGGTACATCGTGCTCCAGTGGATCCTTATCACCCATTTTTGTTATCTCAAAATCTTGTGCGAGCAAGTTAATGTCAGACACACAGCATTACACGATGGCTCAAGCACGGTTTATACTCATTACATCACATTCACAAACCTCGTGTGAGCAGGTCAATGCAAGACATACATCAATACATGACGACTCCAACACGATCTTACTCAAGACACAGCACAATCATGAAAACCTCGTGCGAGCAACTAAGCGTAAGACACACAGCATACCTAAGGCATCGAGCACGATATAATAGGAATTCACATGCGAGCATAGGTAGAGCAAGACACACAGCAATACTCAAAGGCTCCAGCATGATTCCCAAAATCCACTGCAAGCAGCTCAAGTGGAGCACATAGCATCACCAAGAGGCATCGAGCACTCTTTTCATTTGCTCAAAAATCCCTTTGAAAATAATGTGCGAGCAGGGCTAGTAAATCTATCGTTGCCTCTCATGCTCTAGCACAATTTCACACAAAAAAGAAGTAGAAGGGCTCCATGTATAGTTATGAGTGAGAGAGCAATCTCCCTTCAATCACTCTTTATAAACATTTCATACAATTGATTAAATCGGGAGCCATTCTAATATCATTCTTTCTCAAACTGTTTGTAAAAAACCTCTTTCCACAACAATCATAGAAGTCATGCAATTTCATACTATCGACTCATTCTCATACGCAGTTTTCTATCTAGCCATATCAATATCTATGTATTTATCTCATACATGTGCATTCAGTAGGCAAGAAAACATACGTATAGCTATCTCTATAGCTCACATAAGTCCCTTACCTTGAATCATGCTTGAATCGTCTTCCTTGATTCCAATAGCTTGTGATCCGGTCTTGTCAACTCCATCTTTATCTCCAGGAGCTGCAAGTGTTCACAATTCTCATCAGTATATTCTCATTTACTTTATTCCACTTGCCTGATATTTAGATCAATGCATTTTAGCCAGTTATATCTCATTTGGCCTCTTTATACCATTATTGGACTTTATTCTTCCTTAAATCCATTTCACTCATTTTATTTGTTTCTCGAGAATCTATCAGACTCCTTGAGTCCATGGATTGCATATTGAACCGGCATTTAGCTCTCCATGCCATTAGTTCATCATTTCATTTCATTGAGGCATTTCATCAAACACCTCATATACTCAATTTTCACTATTATCCATTCTAGCTTATGGATTTTAGCAAACCATTTTACAAGCATCTATACATGCTTAATAACATCTATGCATGCTCAAATCATCCTCAAATCCATGCCTACTCAACCAATCCTTATTTTGGTATATTTAACCATTTTATAGGTCATGTAGGGTTTAGCATTTTCTAAGATGTTTCAATCATAAATCTATATACCAATCTACTCACATAAGTATATAGATTAACATATTTGAGTTTGATGCATTGAAATCTTACCAATATCAGCTTTTCTCCTTTTTTTTTACAACTTTGAGGAAAATCTTCTTTTCTCCTTCGATCCAGCGATTCAACCTCTCGTTCCCAACTATGTTGTTCTTCTCCACTCTATGAACAACTTTGATGAAATTAACTTTTCTCCAATCTCAAGGGAAGGTGTTGATAGTCTAGAGAGGGAAGTTAGGTCACTTTACTTTCAAAAATGGAAAGGTTTTGAGTTTCTCCCAAAATCTGCAGTTCAACAGCTCTGTTTATATAGAAATTGCCTTGATGAGATCGATCTCCATAGGTCAAGGATCGATCTTCCTCTGTTTTAAGCCTTTGTTATGAGATCGATTTCCCTTGCATTGAGATCGATCTCCTCCTGTTCTGCAACACACTTAGCTGCAATTTTTCCCAACTTTCGACAAAATACTTACATTCAATTTGTTGCACTACTCATTTTAAGTTCCAATTACATTCATCACTTACAAAAGTCCATTTCTTCATATTCATACATAATGAAACTTGAGTGTACATTCCCAAACTCATATTACAAGGGTGTACATTAAATTTATGGACTTTACATCATTTATGCTTTACATAGCATGTACATGTATATACTTATGAATTCATAAGGTTTACATACCAAAAATACGGGTCTTACATACATCCCTCATATCATAATTCAAAATGACTACTGTGCCTTTACATGTTTAGATACAAAAAGAAATCCCTGTGTGTATACCTCTTGGCGATGGAGTGCATCAGATGTCCCAACAATAATGCCTCAGTCCTCATTGGGCTATTATCTACGCTCTATAGAGGGGGAAAGTAGAGGGATGAGCAACCACACGCTCAGTAAGGCAATAATGCAAGCATGATAGATTACTACTCTATCTACATGCTGATAATGTCATGGCATAAATCATTTATAGTCAGAGCATGAGGAAATAAAACTATGCCATATGTATATACATATATCATGTACTAAAACATGGAAAACAAGCATTTAAAACATGAAATATTCATCATGTAAAACATGAAATATTCTCATGCTCAGTTTTATCAAAACTCATCATAAAAAGGGAAATTTATTAAGAAACATCCTTTAAGATTTCTCAATTTTTCAAACACATCAAATCTCATCACAATTGCACATCATTTCTTTAAACCAAATCGCACAAGGCTCGACCCCTCCCTCGGGTCTACCCTGGACAATCACAATCACACCCAGTGTATAAAACCATGTGGTATTATGTAATATTATGTGAGATAAACAATCACTATATCTCAAAGACTATGTTAGCCAACTATGTCGTAATCATCCCAGACCACTCGGATCCCGGTGTGCTGAGCATCATGCTGGAACGAAGGTGGGTTAGTTCTTCACCATACTTTTCATATCATCAACACAACCACGCTGTACAGTATACTCCATGTGATATACATGGTACAATGTACTCCGTGGACCCATATCATGGTTGGGGGTACCAGCCGTAAGTCTTATCTACCTCAATGCCATGTGTAACCTCTATAGTCTCAAGTGCACGTGGGAGCGTTTCATTTCATGTAAAAGAGCCTCCCCACCAACAGAGCCTCCCTACCCCATCGGGCTTAAGGATGTTAGCTTAAGGATCCCACCGTAAAAGAGCCTCCCGACCAAACAGAGCCTCCCCACCCCGTCGGGCTTAAGGATGTAGGGCTTGAGGATCTTACCAACTCCACCACGACATCACACATACCACAGTGCGAAAACCTGTGTGAGCTAAGCTCTAGCATGATTCATGCAATGTCAATAAATCACCTCATTCAAGTAAAGCTCTAGTACGACATTATGCTTAAAATCATGAAGAAATCACGTACGAGCATAGCTCCAGTACGGTTATATGCATAAGAAAGTCAATCGAAATCCATGTACGAGCAGAATCTCCAGTACAGTTTATAAAACCTCATCACAAATTAATTCATGTGCGAGCTAGGCTTCAGCATGTTTCATACATATGAAAACAATAAAATCTAGTGCGAACGAGGCTCCAACACGATTTAAACTCATACACAGTATAGGCGACTCTATTTCAATGAAACATTCTCAAAACAATGCTTAGAACCTCATTTGTACCTTTTCACAAAATCAATAAATCATTAGCCAACCTATCAGTCATTTTGCTTAAACCAAAGCAATGTGTTTTCATAAAAGCATCAAAACATGTGATTTATGCAATTATTAGCCTTACTATCCCATCCATAAGAATCATTTCAAAAATCAAACCACATACATATACACTTGTAGTTATTTCCATACACCATCAAATACTTTTCTAGATACTCATCCATTTTTGCAAAGTCCTATATACCCACAAAATACGAGCAACTATCTCTATACAGTCACAGAATTCCCTTACCTGGAATCGCGTTGCGTGATTCCACTTTCTTAAAGCTGCTTGGTTACACAGTTCGTTTCGTCTCTAACAAACTCCTAGGTAACTAACGAGATTACGTTTCACGTCAATTTAGTCCAATATAATTTTACTATAGTTGACTCAACCTATAGTCTCCGTTAACTCTTATGAGGTCTCATTTCCTCTTAAGTCCATTTTTTTGTCGCTTAATAGTTTCTTGAGAGTTTATAAACTCCTTTAGGTCTATCGATTCATACTAAATTGATATTTGAGTTCATCGAGTCTCTAATCCATCATTTGCCTCACTATGGCATTTTGTCAAACACCTCATATGCTTATTCACTTAACTAAGCCAATCTAACAATGTAGCTTTATTCATTCTTCTAAAATCATACATATTACCTCATAGACACTTTAGAATACTCCATTTATCATCAATACATCCATAATACATTTTCTCACACTAGACTCATTCTAGGTTTCACTTATTCCATTGTATTCTATGTAATTTCTATCATAAATATACACACCAATCAACTCAAAATCATCAATCTAAACAAATGTAATTGGGTTGCCGTGTTAGAAACTCACCTATCTTGATTTCCTTCTTGCTGCAAATGTGAACACTCCTTGCTCCTTCAATCTAACCAATGGGGTATTAATTCCAAACTATGTTGTTTTTCTCTTTAAGATGAACAACTTTTCTCTAATGGTTTTTCTCAAATCTTTATGGAAATGGGGTGATTTTAGAGTGAGAAAGCTAGGTTTTGGATTGGAAATGGAAGGATAGCTTGTTTTTCCTGAATTGCAGATCGAACTGCTCCTTATTTATAAAATTGGCTTGATGAGATCGATCTGCATAGGGTGGAGATCGATCTGGTCCTCTTAAATTCCTCATTTTCACAACATTTTGAAGGCATGAGATCGATCTGTCGAATGTATGAGATTGATCTACTTCAATGAAATGAGATCGATCTGCTTCAATGGAACATAATCGATTTATCTCCGGCAGAGAGCTAAGGAGATCGATCTGGCCTTATGGGGAGATCAATCTGCTCCAGCCCGAGAGTTAAAGAGATCAATCTGCTTGAGTGGGGGATCGATCTCTCTCTTCCAACATGCTGATTTTGCATTCTTTTGGCCATAAGATCGATCTCTCCTTGCATGAGATCGATCTGGCCTTCATCCTACACCCCTTTTTTCTGTAATTTCCTCATTCAAACTCATACTTAATCATTTCAACACCCAATTATCAATCTATTCACACTTAAAACTAAAAAACATTCATTTCTTGTAATTCACATGTAATGTAACTTGTTTATACATCAATTAATCTTATACATTACATAGAAATTTAAGGGTCTTACAGTTGATGATTTTTACACCTATAAATGATAGTCAGTTGACTGAGTATGTATATAGGAATTTTAAGTTGAAGATAGGGGGAAAAGAAATGACAGTCGATTTAATTTTACTGAATATGAGAGATTTTGATGTAATTTTACGAATGGATTGGTTGGCTGTAAATCATGTTATTTTGGACTGTTATGCTAAGACAATGATTTTTTCAGAGATAGATAATCTTATGGTAAGCTTTGTTGAAAAGAAATGAAAGAACATAATTATTGTAAACGAGAAGAGTATAATTTTAATCCATGACATTTGAGAGATGAACTTATTTATTAATTTTGAATGTTGAGGTGATGACTTATGTTGCTAACGGTGGAAATGATATTGTGAAGGGTTCATTGCATACGTGGTTTACACAGATAAGGCACACCCGAAATTGAGAGACATTTCAGTAGTTGTATAATTTCTTGATATCTTTTCAGACAATTTACCAAGACTACCACCTGATAGGAAAATGGAGTTTTGCATAGAGTTGGTACTTGGTACAGAACCGATATCTAAGCCACCATATAGAATGGCTCTGATTGAGTTGGAAGAGCTAAAGAAGCAGTTGCAAGAGTTGTTAGAGAAGGGGTTTATTAAACCGAGCATCTCACCTTGTGGAGCTCTGATTCTATTTACAAGGAAGAAGGATGGAAGCCTCCGGCTGTGTATAGATTACCTATTGCTAAATAAGGCCACCATTAAGAACAAGTACCCCCTTCCACGCATCGATGACTTATTGGATCAACGTCGGGGAGCATAGGTCTTTTCTAAGATAGATCTGCGGTCTAGGTACGATAAGTTAAGGATACGAGGTGGAGATGTCTCCAAGACAGAATTTCATACCCATTATGGCCACTACGAGTTTTTCGTTATACCGTTCGGATTAACGAATGCCCCCGCAACATTTATGGCATTGATGAATGATGTATTTAAGCCATACCTGGACCAATTTGTAATAGTGTTCATTGATAACATATTGGTTTATTCCAAGTCCAGGGAAGATCATGAGGAGCACTTGAGGATAGTTCCGCAAACCCTCCGAGAGAAGGAATTATATGCCAACTCAGTAAGTATAACTTTTGGCTAGAGAAAATCTCATTTCTGGGCCATATTGTGTCGAAGGATGGGGTATCAGTGGATCCATCCAAGATTGAGGCAGTTGTATAGTGGGAACAACCCAAGACAGTTATTGAGATCATAAGTTTTTTGGGATTAGCAGGTTATTATCTGAGATTTATAGAGGGTTTCTCCAGACTAGCTGCTTTTTTGACACGCCTTACGCGAAAAGATGTTAAGTTTGTGTGGGATAAAGCATGTGAGACGAGTTTGTAGGAGCTTAAGCGTCAGTTGACCACTGCTCCGATTCTCACCATTCCTACCAACTCAGGAGGTTTCTTTGTGTATATGGATGCATCACACTAGGGACTGGGCTGTGTACTTATACAGGATGGAAAGGTAGTTGCCTACAGATCTAGACAGTTGAAAGATCATGAGAGGAATTATCCGAACCATGATTTGGAGTTGGCGACTGTAGTGTTTGCGTTGAAGATATGGCGCCACTATCTCTATGGTGAGAAATTTCAAATATATACGGATCATAAGAGCCTTGAGTACCTGTTCTCACAGAAAGAGTTAAACATGAGACAGAGGAGATGACTTAAACTCCTGAAGGATTATGATTGTGAAATCATGTACCACCTAGGTAAGGTGAATGTAGTTGTCGATGCCTTGAGCAGAAAGAACCTCGGGTTAGTGTCTTAAATGGTGGTTCGAGAATAGGAATTGTTGGAGCAATTTGTAAACCTCAGTTTGGATGTAGCCCCACCCAATACAGAAAGGTTTGATGTTGTTGCTAGTTTAAGATTAGAGCCAGAGTTGATTAGTCGTATTCGACAGGCTCAACAAAGTGATCGACGGTGTACCGATTGGTTGAGTCAAATACAGACAAGTGTGGGTACTGATTTTGAGTTAAGTACGGATTAATTCTGAGGTTCTGGGGCAGAGTATGTGTTCCCGAGGATCCAGAGATTAGGAGATTGATTTTATTAGAGGCTCACTCATTGAAGTATACGATACATTTGGGGAGTATCAAGATGTATCAGAATCTTTGAAAAGTTTATTGGTGGTATGGAATGAAAAGAGACATTATTGAATATGTCGCTAGATGTCTCGTCTGTCATAGGTGAAGGTAGAGCATCAGAAGCCTGCAGGGTTATAGCAGCCTCTATCGATACCAATATGGAAGTGGGAACACGTCACCATGGATTTTGTGATGGGTTTACTGAAGACTCGCAGAGGTCATGATGCCATTTGGGTGATTGTGGATTGGTTGATGAAGTCAGCCCATTTCTTCGTTATGAGAGCTATCGATACTCTGAGTCAGTTGGCGAACTTGTATGTTCAAGAGATAGTTCGGTTACATGGTGTTCCAGTGAGCGTTGTTTCTGATCGTGATGCCCGTTTCACTTCTATTTCTGGGAACGTTTTCAAGAAGCGATAGGGACCCAATTGAGTTTTAACACCGCTTTTCATCCTCAGACAGATGGTCAGTCAGAGAGGAATATACAAGCCCTGGAGGATATCTTGAGAGCATGTGTGCTAGATTTTAGAGGCTCTTGGGATGGTCACTTACCGTTAGCCGAGTTCGCCTATAATAATAGCTATCATGCGAGTATCGGGATGCACCCTATGAGGTACTGTATAGACACAGATGTCGATCCCCTATTGGATGAGAGGAGATTGGTGACAGACAGATTTTTGCTCCCGATTTAGTACAGCAAGCCTCTGAGGATGTTCGAGTGATATGTGAGAGATTACAGATAACTCAGAACTGACAAAAGAGTTATATTGAGAGGAGACAGAGACTATTGGATTTTACTATGAGTGAGTCAGTATTCTTGAGAGTTTCTCCCTCAAAGGGGATTATGAGGTTCAATAAGAAGGGTAAGTTGAGCCCTCGGTATATTGGACCCTTCGAGATTTTAGAGAGAGTGAGAGAAAAGGCTTATATGTTGGCATTACCGTCGGAGTTGGCAAGTGTTCATAACGTCTTCCACGCCTCTATGCTTCGAAAGTACCACCCAGACCCGACACATGTGATAAGATATGAGCCATTGGAGCTCAATGAGAGTATGAAATATGTTGAGAAGCCGATTCAGATATTGGATAGGGAAGAGAAGGTGTTGAGGTCGAAGAGGATTCCCTTAGTGAAAGTTCTTTAGCAATATCACACTCCGGAGGAAACTACATGGGAATTGGAAAGCATGATACAAGAGAAGTAGCCGGAGTTGTTCTCAAGTTAACTTGGTTCTAATTTGGAGGACCAAATTTCTTGAAGGAGGGGAGGATTGTAAGGCTCGTAAAATTCTATGTAATCTTATGATTTCCATGATGTACAGACAAGTTAAATTATATATGAATCATAAGAATTGGATTTTTTTAGTGTTAAGTGTGAATGAAATGCAAAATGGATATTGAAGTGATTGCATGGGAGTTTATATTTGAAAATTTGGAAAATTTTAGTTGAAATGCTGCAGGATGAATGCCGGATCGATCTTACATGCAAGGACGATCGATCTCTTAACCCTGAAATGCAATAACAAGGCATTCTGCAAGAGGTAGATCGATCCCTCACTCAAGCAGATTGATCTCATGGTGTCTCCGGTTGGACTAGATCAATCTCCTCCCATAGGCAGATCGATCTCCATTGGTCTCTGGATAGGCCAGATTAATCTCCTCTTAAAGCCAGATTAATCTCCAAAGCCTTCTGCCTAAAATAGATCGATCTCATTTCCTTGAGTAGATCGATCTTATGCATTTCAACAGATGGATCCCCTGCCTGCAAATTGTCAAAATTCTAAAGGATTCAAGAGGGCCAGATTGATCTCCAACCCTATGGAGATCGATCTCGTATGGCATTTTCTATAAAAATGGGGTAGTTGGATCTACATTTCACGAGAATAAATCCATTTCCTCCATTTTTAACATTAACCTAGCTTTCTCACTCTAAAACCATCACATTTTCCATAAAGATTTGAGAAAAAGCTATTAGAGCAAAGTTGTTTATTATGAAGAGAAGAACAACATAGCTTGGAATCAACATTTCATTGGTTGGATTGAAGGAGCAAAGGAGTTTTCGCATTTGGAAAAGAGGAAAGTCAAGGTAGGTGAGTTTCCAATACACCAACTTAAAGTATATTTATCTAGTTGTTGTTGTGAGTAGATTGGTGTATGTATTAATGATTGAAACTATCTAGAATGTAATAGGACAAGCATAACCTAGAATGCGTTTAGTGTGAGAAAATGTGATATGGTTAAGTTGATGATAAATTGAATATACTAAAGTGTTAGTAAGGTGATATGCATGATTTTGAGAGGATTGAATGAAGCCACATTGTGAGATTAGTCATGTGATGAAAATGAGCATATGAGGTGTTTGATAGATTGCTATAGTGAAGTAATTGATGAACTAGAGGCACTATAGACTTAATACCGATTTAGTGTGAATCAATAAGCCTAAAGAGTTTAATAGACTCTTGAGAAATAAGTAGAGCAATCAAAATGGGGCCTTATAAGTGTTAATGAAAAACTATAAGTCAAATTGACTATAGTAAAAGCAAAAATTTTATTACATTGGATTAAATTGATGTGATATATAATTCCATGCAGTCTCGGAGATTTCGTTGGAGGCGAATCGAACTGCACAATCGAGCAGCTCTAAGGAAGTGAAATCACTCGACTCGAGTCCTAGCCTTAGTACCTTGTGCTTCCAAAGTCTAAACCACAAGGGGTTGATTAATTCTAACCCCGCCTTGAGCATTTGATGCAAGAAAAACATCCTTAACCTAAATTTGATTTCTAAAACTTTGTTGTTGAGAGCCTCTAGGACTATGACTCCTAAGATTTGCTGCCATTTCAACTAAATTAAGCTATTGATTTCGACGAGAAGGCATACCAATTCAATTAAGATAACAACATATTATTGGAATATTCATTATGAAATCATCTCAAGTTATTCTAACAAAAAGAAATAAGATAACAAAAACATCTCAAACCTTAAGTGTTTTACCCTGCACTCGATTTATAAAACATTAAACTATTCTCTAATTCATGACTATACGAATCTAAGATCGATAAACCTAAGCTCTAATGCCATTAAATCTGTCACGCCCCAAACCTAAGACGTGACAGGCGCCGTACATCTGTAAGTTATATATCCTCAAAGACATGCAAGGCTTGCATTCTATTAAGATCTATTCCTTTCAAACATCAAAATTAAGAAGTTTGAATTTGTAAATTTGCATTTCTACTATAAGGTCTTGTTGTCTCAGTTCTATCTTGTCATACATAAAAAAGGCAATGGATTAGAAAAATAATAAAATAAAAAACACCAAGATCATGCAACAAAATTGCCTTAAGGATAAAATCATACCTTTTAGGGTATTGCTCATGTAGGGATATTCGACCTTTTGAATTTTGGCAACCCATGAATAGTCTTCGCTTTATCGTTAACTCGAGAATCCCTATTGATAGAAGCCATTTAACGGTATTGACAAAGTAGGATACAAAACGGGACCTTTACCAGGGGGACTGTATGGTCGACGGTAGAAAAGAGAAAGTGAATTATATTGTTAGTGCTAGCTCCAAGAGGCAAAGTGGTTATCAACAATGTTTTGTTAGAATTTTTTGATTTAGTGTTTGCTTATATAGTGCCTCTTAACAAAACCCTTAAAAAGGACTTAACCTTAGTCCAACTAGATTGGGTCCTTTTGGGCTTTTAAAATTACTTAATCCAAATCTAATTGGCTTGTAGGGAACAATCTCCCATTTTCACTATAACGAATTGGTTATGCATTTGGATTATTAATTTGGACCAAACATGAATTGTTAAATTAATACTTCATAATTACAATCAAATTATAATTAAAAAGACTAAAATACCTTTTAGTCATCTCAAGCTAAAATTACCATTAATTAAATCTCTAATTCTAGTTAGAATAGGTTCTAGTCTCACTAGGAATTATACTTATACCAGGATTCGTCACATGAATCCAACTTCAATTATCTTATTTTGGTTGTACTCTTATTATGTTTAACCCTTTAGGTTTCCACTACGTTGGCAGTGATTCAGAATCTTTTTAATAAATCATAACCCAAGATTGGCATCTAAAAATGCTTCATGGCTACCTAAGTAATAAAAATGTCAGTGAATTTATGACTGTAAGGCTCGTACTTTTATACGTATTCTTAAAGATTTCATGGTGTACACACAAGTTACATTATATATAAATCATAAGAAATGGATATTTTTATGTTCTAAATGTGCATGGAATGCAAAATAAGTATTGAAGCAATTGAATGTGAACTTTCCTTTGAATTTTTGGGAAAATTACAGCTGGAATGCTGCAGAGCAGGGGGAGATCGATCTTAGTGCAAGGGGAGATAATCTCATTGTCTCGAAATAGAGTACCAAAGCATTCTGTAAAGGGAAGATCGATCCCTCATTCAAGCAGATCGATCTCTTCCTATGAAGCTGATCGATCTCAATATGCTTCTGCCTAGAAAGGATCGATCCTTTCCCAAAGATAGATCGATCTCTAAAGTCTTCTGCCTGACAAAGATCGATCCCTACCTAAGAGCAAATCAATCCCATCTTCAACAAACTGAATGCGAGAGAGTTCAAAGCAATGGAAGATCGATCTCTTACCCTTGGAGATCGATCTCATAATGCGATTACTATAAAAAGGCACGACAGTCGAGTCTTCTTTCCCAGAAATCCCAAAACCTCTCCGTTTTCGTAAAACAACCTAGTTTTCTCACTCTAGGATATCCTTACCTTCCTACTAGATTTGAGGAAAAGTTATTTGAGCAAAGTTGTTCCTTGTAAGGAGGAGAACAACATAGTTTGGAACCAACATTCAAGTTGTTGGATTGAAGGAACAAAAAGGTCTTCCATTTTCGGATAAGAGAAAAGACAAGCTAGGTGAGTTTTCAATACACCAGCTTCAAATATGTATATCTAGACATTGTTATGGGTTATTTGGTGTATGTATTGTTGGTTGAAACTCCCTAGAGTATGATGAATCCTCCATGACCTAAAATAGGTTTAATGTGGGAAAATGAGAGAAAGTTGATTAGGCATGGAGTTAATGATGATTTAAACATGTAGTGAGGTTATTAAACATGTCTACTTGATTTTAAGGTAGTTTTGTGAAATCCATATGTTGGAAAAGATGATGAATGAATATAGCATTAGAGGTGTAGGATGAAATGCCTTAGTAAAGGAGAGTGATGAGCATTTTAGGCCTAAGGCTGGCCTAATATGAATCATTATACTTGACGAGTCTAATAGATTCTCAAGAAATGAATAGTACAATCGAAATGGACTTAAGAGAAAGTAAGGCCCAATAAGAGAAAAAGGGGTTCAACAAGTTAAATTGATTGTAGTGAAAGTGAAATGCCGATAAATGAATAGTATTTAATATGATAAATAATTTCATGCAGCTTTGGAGATTTCATTGGGAGCGAATCGGACTACGCAATCGAGCAGCTCTCAGGAAGTGGAACTACTCGACATAATTTCAGGTAAGGGAATTTTGTAAGTACCTAGAGGTAGCTGCACGTATTTTGAGGGTATTTATAGGGCATTATATTTGCTAGGTTACCTGGAAAAGAAATAATAATTTTTGGGTGGAAAATTTCAGATATAGATGATTTTTCCCTTATGAGAAAATTTTACAAAAAGGGTAGTAAGGCTAATAATTGCATGAATATCATGTTTTGATACTTTTATGAAATACATTGCTTCAATTTAAGCAAATTCACGGATAGGCTAGCTATTTGATTTCATAATTTCATGAAATAGCATGAGTTAGGTGCTAACTTTGGTTTTGAGTGTGTTTGTGGAAATAGAGCCTCCTATTAGATTTACATGAGTTTAATCGTGCTGGACCTTTGTTCACACTGGATTTTAATATTTTAAATATGAAAGAAATGTGCTGAAGCCTAGTTCGCACCATATTTTGAGTTGAGATGTTTTGCAAGCCGTACTGGAGCTCTTGCTCGTACATGGGTTTCATTTCTTTCTTATGCATATAACCGTACAGGAGCTATGCTCGTACATGATTTTATCATTATTTATTATGTATCAAGTCGTACTGGAGCATTGCTCGTGCGAGGAGTTTTACTGATTGTGCATGAAATCGTGCTAGAGCCTTGCTTACCCTGGACTTTTCACACTATGATCTGCAATTAGTCATGTTGAATGCCTCGTGTAGACTTTGTGTCAGACAGATGAGATGCTCGCACGAGCCGTGCTGGATGCCTCGTGTAGACTATTAGTCACACGAATGAGATGCTCGCACGTGCACTTGAGACTAAGTAGGTTATACATGGTATGAGGTAGATAAGACCTACAGCAGGCACCTTCGACTGTGATATGGGTTCACAAAGTAAGTTGTACCATGTATATCACATGGAGTACGTTGTACCGTCTGGTAATGATGTTGATTTAAAGTCTGGCAGGTAAGATTAACCCACCTCCCATTACAGCATGATGCCCCGCACACCGGGATCCGTGTGGCCTGGGATATAGTGACATAGTTGGCCAACAGAGTCCTCGATTTGTATTTAGTGACCACTTGTCTCACATGATATCACATGGTTTTATATATTGAACATGATTTGTGTTGTCCAGGGTAGACCCAAGGGAGGGGTCGAACCTTGTAGGATGTTTTTAAAGGATGATATGTTGTTTGTGATGAGTTCTACTAAGTTTTGATAAGATGTTAAACCATGAGGGATGGTTTTATGATGAGTTTTCTTTAATATGATGAGCATGAGACGTTAACATGCTGATTTTCCATGTTTACATGCCTATTTTCATGCTTTTAGTACGTGATATATGTATATACATGTGGCATAGTTTTATTATTACTTCATGCTCTAGATATAAATGATTTTATGGCATGACATTATAAGCATGTAGATACTGTAGTTATTTACCTGCTTGCATTATTGCCTTACTGAGCTAGTGAGGCCATCCCTTTCATTTTCCCCCTCAACAGAGCGCACACAGTATTCTAGTGAGGGACTGAGGAGTTGCATCCCGATATCCATTGCTCTCCATCACCAAGAGGTATACACATTAGAATCTTTTTGTATCTAAACATGTAATAGCACAGTAATCATTTTGTAATGTAATATGGGGGATGTAATTATTAGTAAACACGTACAAGTATCGAATCTCAATTATAAAGTATAGTGTTTGCTTTTGAATGAATGAAAAGATAGATGGCATGGTGGATGGTAAAGAGTGACCAATACTGACTCATAGCCCAACTGTTTGGTGGTAAGAATGTTCACTGTAAGACCCTTAATTTTCTATGTAATGTATAGGACGATTTAATGTATAAACAAGTAACATTACATATGAATTACAAGAAATAAATGTTTTTGAAGTTCTAAGTGTTAATAGAATGATAAATGAATGTGGAAGTGATTGAGTATGAGTTTGAATGAGGAAATTGCAGCGAAAAGGGTGTAGGATGAAGGCCAGATCGATCCCATGTAAAGAGAGATTGATCTTATGGCCTGAAGAATGCAAAATCAGCATGTTGGAAGAGAGAGATCAATCCCTCACTCAAGAAGATTGATCTCCTTAACTCTCAGGCTGGAGCAGATTGATCTCCTTAGCTCTCTGCTTGAGACAAATCGATCTTATTTCATTGAAGCAGATCGATCTCATTCACTGGAGCAGATCGATCTCGTGCCTTCGACAAATCGATCTCATGCCTTCAAAATGTCGTGAAAATGAGAAATTCAAGAGGACCAGATCGATCTCCACCCTATGCAGATCAATCTCATCAAGCCAATTCTATAAATATGGAGCAGTTGGATCTGCATTTCATGGGATTAAACCATTTTCTTCCATTTTAATCTTAAAACCTAACTTACTCACTCTAAAATCACCCCATTTCCATTAAGATTTGAGAAAATATCATTAGAGCAAAGTTGTTCCTTATAAAGAGATGAACAACATACTTTGGAATCAATGCACCATTGGTTGGATTGAAGGAGCAAGGAGAGTTCTCATTTGGAGCAAGAAAGAAATCAACCTAGGTGATTTTTTAATGCACTAATCTAAGTATATTTGTTAAGTTATTGATTTTGGAGTTGATTGGTATGTATATTTATGATAGAAGCTACCTAGAGAACCTTGGAACCATTATAACCTAGAATGAGTCTAGTGTGAGAAAATGTATTGTGGATGAATTGATGATAAATGGAGTATGCTAAAGTGTCTATGAGGTAATATGTATGATTTTAGAAGGTTGAATGAAGCCACATTGTTAGATTGGTTTAGTTAAGTGAATAAGCATATGAGGTGTTTGACAAAATGCCATAGTGAAGTAAATGATGAAATATAAACACTATGGGCTTAAATATCGATTTAATAAGGACCAATGGATCTAAAAGAATCCAATAGACTCTCGAGATATGAGTAGAGTAATCAATAAAGCCTTATAAGTGTTAATAGAAACTATAGGATAAGTCGACTATAGTAAGCGTAAAGATTTTGTTATATTAGACCCAACTGACGTGGGATATGTTTTTATGCAGTCATGAGGAGTTCGTTAGAGAAGAATTAAATCGCGCAATCAAGCAGCTCTAGGGAAGTGGAATCACATGACGCGATTCTAGGTAAGGGAATTCTGTGAGTATATAGAGATAACTTCTCGTATTTGTGGGTAAATATAGGGCTTTGGAAAAATGCATAAGTATCTAGAAAAGTGTGTGATGGTATGTATGGGAATAACTACAAGTGTATATGTATGTGGTTTGATTTTGAAGTGATTCTTATAAAAAGGGATAGTAAGGCTAATAATTGCATATATCACATGTTTTGATGCTTTTACGAAAACTCATTGCTTTGGTTTAAGCAAAATGAGGGATAGGCTGGCTATTTGATTTTTGTGATTTCATGAAATAGCACGAGGCATGCGCTAGCTTTGATTTGAAATGTGTTGTGTTGAAATAGAGCCGCCTATCGTGTTTACGTGAGTTAAATCGTGCTTGATCATCGCTCGCACTGGATTTTAGTGTTTTCATATGTATGAAATGTGCTGGAGCTTAGCTCGCACATGATTTGATTTGTGATGAGGTTTTATAAACCGTACTGGAGCTTCTGCTTGTGCGTGGATTTTGTTTGATCTTCGTATGCATATAACCGTACTAGAGCTATGCTCGTACATGATTTCTCTATGATTTTATGCATAATGTCGTACTAGAGCTTTGCTTGTATGAGGTGATTTATTGGAGTTGTAAGAATCGCGCTAGAGCTTAGCTCGCACAGGTTTTCATACTGTGGTATGTATGATGCTGTGGTGGAGATGGTAAGATCCTCAATCCCTACATCCTTAAGCTCGACAGGGTGGGGAGGCTCTGTTCGATGGGGAGGCTCTCTTACTGTAGGATCTTTAAGCCAACATCCTTAAGCCTATTGGGGTGGGGAGGCTCTGTTGGTGGAGAGGTTACCTACATGAAACGAAACACTCCCACGTGCACTTGAGACTATAGAGGTTACACATGGCATGAGGTAGATAAGACCTACGGCTGGCACCCCCAACCATGATATGGGTTCGCGGAGTACGTTGTATTGTGTATATCACATGGAGTACGCTGTAACACGTGGTTGTGATGATGATTTGAAAAGTCTGGCGAAGAACTAACCCATCTTCGTTCCAACATGATGCCCCGTACACTGGGATCCGTGTGGTCTGGGATGAATATGACATAGTTGGCCAACATAGTTTTTGAGATATAGTGACCGCCTGTCTCACATAATTTTACATAGTACCACATGGTTTTATACACTGAGTGTGATTGTGTTGTTCCAGGGTAGACCCGAGGGAGGGGTCGAGCCTTGTGGGATTTGGTTTAAAGAAATGATATGTTATTGTGATGAGATTTGATGTGTTTGAAAAATTGAGAAATCTTAAAGGATGTTTCTTAATGAATTTCCCTTTTTATGATGAGTTTTGATAATGATGAACATGAAAGGTTTTACATGATGATGATTCCATGTTTTACATGCCTGTTTTCCATGTTTTCGTACATGATATATGTATATACATACGACATAGTTTTACTTCTTCATGCTTCGACTATAAATGATTTATGCCATGACATTATCAGCATGTAGATAGAGTAGTCATCTATCATGCTCGCATTATTGCCTTACTAAGTGTGTGGTTGCTCATCCCTCTACTTTCCCACTCTATAGAACGTACATAGTAGCCTAGTTAGGACTGAGGCGTGGTATTTTGCACATCCGCTACACTCTATCACCAAGAGGTATACACACAGGGATTCTTTTTGTATCTAAACATGTAAAGGCATAGTAGTCATTTGAAAATTGTGATATGGTGGATGTAAATGTTAGAAAACAATGTCATGTACAAGTGTACGTCTTAACTTTCAAATGAATGACATTAGTTTTGATTAATTGGAAAATGAATGGTAAGTAAGGATTATTATTGACTCACAGCCTAACTGTGTAGTGGTAAGGGTGTTCGCGACCAAGTAAGGAAAATGAAAATGCAAAAAATTTATAGTGATTTTTTAACAAAAAGGATGAAAAGGGTCGTGACAGAGATTAGTATCAGAGCTGAGTTGGCCTGATGTGAGTCAATATTAATAAGTAGGAAATTTACATCCCCATAGTATTGTGCTTTTATTTAGATATAACTGTGTATACCGAGATGGGATGAGTCTAATAAATGGTTATGAATATAAGAAGTTAGGCATTATATCTATTATGCGCCAAGGTAGAGGGGCAGGTGCACGTGCTAGAGGCCGTAGAGGTAGGCCTAAGAGCCATGCGGAGCCATAGACTGATCAAGCTCCACATGACCCTGTTGAGAGTTTAAGGGCTACAGAGGCACGCTTCGCTAGGATAGAGCAGAGTATTGAGAGCTTAGTTGAGATAGTCATACAGGCATTAGGTGCCGGTGATAGACGAGGTCCCGTAGCGCAACCTACTACTTCTGGACAGGCAGCCACAGAGGCGGTGATACCTCAGACTATGAAGACAGTTACACCCCCAGTTCAGGATATCACTTCTCCCATCGCTCCACAGTCGAGCGACAGCGATCTGGGGTATGATTGGGAGCTGAGTAGGCTACGCCAATTTCAGGACTTAAAACCTCCAGTATTCAGAGGAGTAAAAGACCCGGTTATTACTGAGGACTGGGTGTACGAGATGGAGAAATTGTACAGATTTTTCAGATGTACATCAGCAGAGAAAGTGGCCTTTGCCGTATTTATGTTGAAAGGCGAAGCAGAGCACCAGTGGAGATCTCCTGAAGCTATTGTTAGAGCTTGACACTCCGAGATCACATGAGAGATATTCTTGTAGGCCTTTAGGAGGCAGTATATTCCGACCACCATACAGAGGAAATTACGAATGGTGTTCATTAATTTGGTTCAGGGGAACCGTTCTGTGGATGAATATGAATCGAGATTCATGTCTTTGGGGAGGTATAACCCGGATACGATGAGTGGTGAGACTCGAAAGGTCCAAAAGTTCATGGATGGGTTGAGATTTACTTACCATCTGGACTAAGCTAGCCCTATTTGACATACATACGTATGAGGAGGCTATACACAAGGCTCAATTATGCGAGCAAGACTTTGAGTGGAATGCCTCCAAGCTTGGGAAGATTAGTGTCAGAAAAGACAGAGATCGAAAGAGATCTGGGATGGACAGAGTGGCCAAGAAAGGAGGCCAAAGACTATTTGAGAAGAGACCCAAGATTGAGGAGGTGCAGGAGAGAGCTGCTAGACCTTCTGTGTATCCAGCTTTGACTGCACCGAGGGGCATGGTTATTGGAGAACTATGACCTATTACTAATTAGTGTAGGAGATGTGGCAGGTTTCATGGGACTAGACCTTGTCAGACGCTCCCTATTACATGTTATAAATGTAGGAAGCTAGGGCATATTTTGAGATATTGTTCTGAGATGGCTGAGACTACCCCACAGAAGGGCAAGGAGCCAAAGAGAGCTCCAGTTGAGACAGCTACTCTGAGGAAGAGGGCTACCGCTGAGGAAAAAGGGAAACAAGCAGTGGGTGTTAGTAGAGGACGAGTGCATGCACTGGACTAGGACACAGCAGACGTATCGACGAATGTGATTAAAGGTACCATCAAAATCTTTGATTTAGAAGCATTTGTATTGATTGATCCTGGTGCCATGCATTCCTTCATATCGCCTTCCTTTACTCATAAATTGTTGAAACATGTAAAACCCACATTATTAGATAAGATGTTGATGATTTCCACACCAATGAATGATAGTCAATTGACAGAGCATGTACATAGGAATTGTAAGTTGAGGATAGGAGGAAAAGAGATGGTAGCCGATTTAATTTTACTAAGCATGAATGATTTTGATGTAATCCTAGGAATGGATTGGTTGGCTGTAAATCATGTTATCATGGATTATCATGCTAAGATCTTGATGTTTTAAGAGATGGATAATTTTGCTGTAAGTTTTGTGAAATGAAATGAAGAACATGTTTACTGTAAGATGAAAGAGTGTAATTTTAATTATCATATTTGAGAGATGAATTTGTTTATTATTTTTGAATGTTAATGTGATGGTATGTGTTGCTAACAATGGAAAGGATAATGTGAAGGGTTCGTTGCCTATGTAGTTGACATTGATAAGGCATACCCGGAATTGAGAGACATTTCCGTAATTATGTATTTTCCTGATGACTTTTCAGACGAGTTACCAGGGCTACCACCTGATAGGGAAATGGAGTTTTGCATAGAATTAGTACCTGGTACAGAGCCGATATCAAAACCACCATATAAAATGGCTCTGATTGAGTTGGAGGAGCTAAAGAAACAATTGCAAGAGTTGCTAGAGAAGGGGTTTATTAGATCAAGTGTCTCACCTTGGGGAGCTCCGGTTATGTTTGTAAGGAAGAAGGATGGAAGCCTCCGACTGTGTATAGACTACTGGTTGTTGAATAAGACCACCATGAAGAATAAGTACCCCTTTCCACGCATTGATGATTTGTTGGATCAGCTCCGAGGAGCCCATGTATTTTCAAAGATAGATATGCGATTAGGGTACCATCAATTGAGGATACAAAGTGGAGATGTACTCAAGACAGCATTTTGTACCCGTTATGGCCATTACAAATTTTTAGTTATGCCATTTGGATTGAAGAATGCTCTCGCAACATTTATGGCATTGATGAATGATATCTTTAAGCCATATGTGGACCAGTTTGTGATAGTATTCATTGATGACATTTTGGTATATTCGAAGTCCAAGGAAGAGCATAAGGAGCACCTGAGGATAGTTCTGCAGACCCTCTGAGAGAAGGAATTATATGCCAAACTCAGCAAGTGTAATTTTTTGTTAGAGCAGATCTCATTTGTGGGCTATGTTGTGTCGAAGGATGAGGTATCAGTGGATCCATCCAAGATTGAGGCAGTTGTACAGTGGCAACAGCCCGAGATAGTTACTGAGATCAGAAGTTTTCTGAGATTTGTAGGTTATTATCGAAGATTTGTTGAGGGTTTCTCCAGACTAGCTGCTCCGTTGACGCACCTCACTCGAAAAGACGTTAAGTTTGTGTGGAATGAGGCATGTGAGAGGAGTTTTCAGGAGCTTAAGCGTCGATTGACAACTGCTCCGATTCTCACCATTCCTACCAGCTCATGAGGTTTCTTTGTGTATACGGATGCATCACACGAGGGACTAGGTTGTGTACTTCTGCAGGATGGGAAGGTAGTTGCCTATGGATCTAGACAGTTAAAGGATCACGAGAGGAACTATCCAACACATGATTTAGAGTTGGAGGTCGTAGTGTTAGCATTGAAGATATGGCGCCACTATGTCTATCGTGAGAAATTTCATGTTTATACGGATCATAAGAGCCTTAAGTACCTGTTCTCACAGAAAGAGTTAAACATGAGACAGGAGATAGCTCGAACTCCTGAAAGATTATGATTGTGAGATTATGTACCACCCGGGTAAGGCGAATGTAGTTGCCGATGCTTTGAGCAGGAAGAACCTTGGGGTGGTGTCTTATATTGGTTTGGGAACATGAGTTGTTGGAACAATTTACAAACCTCAGTTTGGATGTAACCCCACCTAGTTCAGAGAGATTGGACATTATGACCAGTTTGAGATTGGAGCCAGAGTTGATTTGTTATATTCGACAGGCTCAGCAGAGTGATCGATAGTGTATCGATTGGTTGAGTCAGATACAGACAGGTGTGGATACAAATTTTGAGCTAGGTACTGACGAATAATTGAGATTCAGGGGCAGAGTATGTGTTCCCGAGGATTTAGAGATCAGGAAGTTAATTTTATCAGAGGCTCACTTAGCGAAGTACACGATACATCCGGGGAGTATTAAGATGTATCAAAACCTTCGGAAGGTTTATTGGTGGTCTGGAATGAAAAGAGACATTGTTGACTATGTCGCTAGATGTCTCGTCTGTCAACAGGTGAAGTTAGAGCATCAGAAGCCTGCAGGATTATTGCAGCCTCTACCAATACCGACATGGAAATGGGAGCTTGTCACCATGGAGTTTTTGATGGGATTACCGAGGACACGTAGAGGTCATGATGCCATTTGGGTTATTGTGGATCGGTTGACAAAGTCAACCTATTTCTTGGCTAAGAGGGCTACTGATACTCTGAGTCAGCTGGCGAACTTGTATGTTCAAGAGATAGGTCGGTTACATGGTGTACCAGTGAGCATTGTTTTCTTATTGGGATGCTCGCTTCACTTCCCCCTTCTGGGAACATTTTCAGGAAGCGATAGGGACCAAACTGAGTTTTAGCACCACTTTTCATCCTCAGACAGATAGTCAGTCAGAGAGGACTATACAGACCCTAGAGGATATGTTGAGAGCGTGTGTGCTAGATTTTGGAGGCTCTTGGGATGATCACCTACAGTTACCTGAGTTCGTCTATAATAGCAGCTATCATGCGAGTATCGAAATGGCACCATATGAGGTACTGTATGGACACATATGATGATCCCCTATTGGATGGGAACATGTTGGTGACGGATAGATTTTCACTCTAGATTTAGTGCAGTAGGACTCTGAGGGCATCCAGTTAATATGTGAGAGATTACAGACAGCTCAGAGCCAGCAAAAGAGTTATGCTGACAGGAGATGAAGACCACTAGAGTTTGATGTGGGTGAGGTAGTATTTTTGAGAGTTTCTCCCTCGAAAGGGATTATGAGATTTGGTAAGAAGGGAAAGTTAAGCCCTCGATATATCAGACCTTTCGAGATTTTGGAGAAAGTGGGAGATAAGGCTTATAGGTTGGCGTTGCCATTAGACTTGGCAAGTGTTCATAACATCTTCCATGTCTCTATGCTTTAGACGTATCACCCGAACCCGACACATGTGATAAGATATGAGCCATTGGAGCTCAATGAGAGTATGACGTATGTTGAGAAGCTGGTTCTGATATTGGATAGAAAAGAGAAGGTATTGCGGACAAAGACAATTCCATTAGTGAAAGTCCTTTGGCAATATCACACTCCGGAGGAAGCTACATTGGATTTGGAAAGCATGATGCAAGAGAAGTATACAGAGTTATTTTTAGATTAACTTGGTTCTAATTTGGTGGACCAAATTCCATGAAGGAGGGGAGGATTGTAAGACCCTTAATTTTCTATGTAATGTGTAAGACGATTTAATGTATAAACAAGTTACATCACATATGAATTACAAGAAATGAATGTTTTTAAAGTTCTAAGTGTTAATGGAATGATAAATGAATGTGGAAGTGATTGAGTATGAGTTTGAATGAGGAAATTGCAGCAAAAAGGGTGTAGGATGAAGGCTAGATCGATCCCATGCAAGGAGAGATCGATCTCATGGCCTGAAGAATGCAAAATCAGCATGTTGAAAGAGAGAGAGAGATCGATTCCTCACTCAAGAAGATTGATCTCCTTAACTCTCAGGCTGGAGCAGATCGACCTCCCCTTAAGACCAGATTGATCTCCTTAGCTCTTTACCTGAGACAAATCGATCTTATTTCATTGAAGCAGATCAATCTCATTCACTGGAGCAGATCTATCTCGTGCCTTCGACAGATCGATCTCATGCCTTTAAAATGTCGTGAAAATGAGGAATTCAAGAGGACCATATCGATCTCCACCCTATGCAGATCGATCTCATCAAGCCAATTCTATAAATATGGAGCAGTTGGATCTGTATTTCACGGGACTAAACCATTTTCTTCCATTTAAGTCTTAAAACCTAACTGTCTCACTCTAAAATCACCCCATTTCCATTAAGATTTGAGAAATATCATTAGAGCAAAGTTGTTCCTTATAAAGAGAAAAACAACATACTTTAGAATCAATGCACTATTGGTTGGATTGAAGGAGCAAGGAGTGTTCTCATTTGGAGTAAGAAAGAAATCAAGCTAGGTGAGTTTCTAATGCACCAATCCAAGTATATTTGTTTAGTTAATGATTTTAGAGTTGATTGGTATGTATATTAATGATAGAAGCTGCCTAGAGAACCTTAGAACCATTATAACCTAGAATAAGTCTAGTGTGAGAAAATGTATTGTGGATGAATTGATGATAAATGGAGTATGCTAAAGTGTCTATGAGGTAATATGTATGATTTTAGAAGGTTGAATGAAGCCACATTGTTAGATTGGTTTAGTTAAGTGAATAAGTATATGAGGTGTTTGACAAAATGCCATAGTGAAGTAAATGATGAAATATAAACACTAAAGGCTTAAATATCGATTTAGTAAGGACCAATGGATCTAAAAGAATCCAATAGACTCTCGAGATATGAGTAGAGTAATCAATAAAGCCTTATAGGCATTAATGGAAACTATAGGACAAGTCAACTACAGTAAGCGCAAAGATTTCCTTATATTGGACCCAATTGACGTGGGATATGATTTTGTACAGTCCCGAGGAGTTCGTTAGAGATGAATCGAACCGCGCAATCAAGCAACTTTAGGGAAGTGGAATCACACGACACGATTTCAGGTAAGAGAATTCTATGAGTATATAGAGATAGCTGCTCGTATTTTGTGTGTAAATATAGGGCTTGGGAAAATGCATGAGTATCTAGAAAAATGTGTGATGGTGTGTATTGGAATAACTACAAGTGTATATGTATGTGGCTTGATTTTGAAGTGATTCTTATAAAAAGGGATAGTAAGGAGAATAATTGCATAAATCACATGTTTTGATGCTTTTACGAAAACTCATTGCTTTGGTTTAAGCAAAATGAGGGATAGGCTGGCTATTTGATTTCTGTGATTTCATGAAATAGCATGAGGCATGTGTTGGCTTTGATTTTAAATGTGTTGTGCTGAAATAGAGCCGCATATCATGTTTATGTGAGTAAAATTGTGCTTGAGCATCGCTCGCACTGGATTTTAGTGTTTTCATATGTATGAAACATACTGGAGCTTAGCTCGCACATGATTTGATTTGTGATGAGGTTTTATAAACCGTACTGGAGCTTCTGCTCGAACATGGATTTTGTTTGATCTTCGTATGCATATAATCGTATTGGGGCTATGCTCGTACGCGATTTCTCTATGATTTTATGCATAATGTCGTACTAGAGCTTTGTTCGTACGAGGTGATTTATTGACGTTGCATGAATCGTGCTAGAGCTTAGCTCACATAGGTTTTCACACTGTGGTATGTATGATGCTGTGGTGGAGATGTTAAGATCCTCAAGCCCTACATCCTTAAGCCTGACGGGGTGGGGAGGCTCTGTTCGGTGGGGAGGCTCTCTTACGATAGGATCTTTAAGCCAACATCCTTAAGACCGTTGGGGTGGGGAGGCTCTCTTACATGAAACGAAACACTTCCATATGCACTTGAGACTATAGAGGTTACACATAGCATGGGGTAAATAAGACCTACGGCGGGCACCCCTAACCATGATATGGGTCTGCGGAGTACTTTGTACCGCGTGGTTGTGATGATGATTTGAAAAGTCTAGCGAAGAACTAACCCACCTTCGTTCCAGCATGATGCCCCACACACCAGGATCCGTGTGGTCTGGGATGATTATGACATAGCAGGCCAACATAGTCTTTAAGATATAATGACCACCTGTCTCACATAATATTACATAGTACCACATGGTTTTATACACTGAGTGTGATTGTGTTGTTCCAGGGCAGACCCGAGGAAGGGGTCGAGCCTTGTAGGATTTGGTTTAAAGAAATGATATGCTATTGTGATGAGATTTGATGTGTTTGAAAAATTGAGAAATCTTAAAGGATGTTTCTTGATGAATTTCCCTTTTTATGATGAGTTTTGATAATGATGAGCATGAGAGGTTTTACATTATGATGATTTCATGTTTTACATGCCTGTTTTCCATGTTTTAGTACATGATGCTCCGACTATAAATGATTTATGCCATGACATTATCAGCATGTAGATAGAGTAGTCATCTACCATGCTTGCATTATTACCTTACTGAGCGTTTGGTTGCTCATTCCTCTACTTTCCCACTCTACAGAATGTACATAGTAGCCCTGTGAGGACTGAGGCATGATATTTTGGACATTCGCTGCACTCATTGCCAAGAGGTATACACACATGGATTCTTTTTATATCTAAACATGTAAAGGCACAATAGTTATTTGAAAATTGTGATATGGTGGATGTAAATGTTAGAAGACAATGTCATGTACAAGTGTATGTCTTAACTTTCAAATGAATGACATTACTTTTGATTAATTGGAAAATGAAAGGTAAGTAAGGATTATTATTGACTCACAGCCCAACTGTGTAGTGGTAAGGGTGTTCGCGACCGGGTAAGGAAAATGAAAATACGAAACATTAATAGTGATTTTTGAACAAAAATGATGAAAAGGGTCGTGACACTCATGACCCGAGAAAAGAAATGAAAAAAAATTGTAGCGATTTTAGATGAAAAGGGGTCATGACAGAGATTGGTATCAGAGCTGAGTTGGCCTGATATGAGTTGGTGTTTGTGGTTAAGGAAAGTTACATCCCCATATTACTGTGCTTTGTTTAGTTATAACTGTGTATACCAAGTGGAATAAGACTAATAAATGGTTATGGATACTGGAATTAAGACATTATACCTATCACCCGTCGAGGTAGAGGGGCGAGTTCACGTGCTAGAGGCCGTAGGGGTAGGCCTGAAAGTCGTACGGAGCCACAGACTGATCAAGCTCCACAAAACCATGTTAAGAGACTAGGGGATACTGAGGCAAGCTTCGTTAGGATAGAGTAGAGTATTAAGAGCCTTGTGGAGATAATCACGCAAACATAAGGGTCTGGTGATAGACGAGGTTCAATCGTGCAACCTATTACTACCGGACAGACAGCTGCAGAGGCAGAGAGACCTCAGACTACAGAGACTGTTACATGATACGAACTAGACATATTCTGCGCAAGTGCACGGGTCGTGCAAGTAATAATGAGATTTGAGTTCCGGATTATCGTCCCACAGAGAAGTTGATTAGCCTAATTAACTACCGGTTAATCGTACCCTAAGTATATCCTAGCAAATTATGTAGTTTTGATGAGTGATCTACAACGTTGAAATTAAAAGTACTGAAAACTATAACAATTATAAAATAAAGAAAATAAAACCGAGCTCAAATTACTTACAGTGCTCTAAGCAATTAAAAGCGAAAACCTACAAAAATAATTAAAACAATTAAAATTAATTAACGCAATTAAAGTAAAATGAAAATAAGAAATAAAAGTAACTTGAATGAAGATAAAATATGCTTGTAATTAAACTAATTAATAAAAATGCAAATTAAACTAACCTAAAATCTAATAAAATAAAACCTCTATTAACCAAAAGAAATTGTTAAATCTAACTAAGAAATTAACTACTTATAAAATAATCCTAATTTAAATATAACTCTAACTAATTACTAAACTAAAATCTAAATAATGCATGAGAAATATTTTTGGATTTTTTAATTTTAAAATGAAAATTAATTAACAAAAAATGCATAAAATAATTCTACCATAAATGCTATACATGAACACTACTTAAATTAAAATCTTAATTCCTATTGTAAAATAGAAAATTAACTATTTAAAACTTAGCCTTAAACTAATAAACTAAGAAAATATAACTAATAAGCAAATTAATTCAATATTCTAACTCTACCTAAGTTAATAAACTAAAGTAAAAGCAATAACAAATAATAGAAATGCATGGTAAATTGAATTGTGACATTTCCATGTTGCTAAACACTGCTTTAAACTAATTGAAGCCAATTAAGTGGTCCTGATAACTGCACTGTACACATTTCTTCTCAAAAATTTGTCTCAAGGCATTGTTGTCTTGGTGCTTGCCTTCTGCTCATAGTTTGTTCTCGATTCTGCCCAACTATTGTTCAGCTACACGTCCGCGACCTCTGCATTGGCTACTGTCTAGTCTGCTTTCAACTTGCCTAGCTTATACCTACCGAGCATCATCCAACATTCAGGGCCTGCTCCAGGTGCTGCCTGACTGGTTGCAATGTCGTTCTGCACGCTTCTGCCTCATTCATCTCCAGTCAACATGTAGCAGGACACTACATATTGTCCCTGTCCACTGCTTCTGCGTCACATTCACTGTCTGACACTTGAGTTTGCAGAATCATCAACAGAGGATACGGAAAAACATGGACACAGCTTCTAGTTTAAGTTAGTAATCAACAGAGGCTGTTGGTGGCAATCCCACAATGCCTACTCAGTAACGCTAAGGATGCCGCTGTCACCGAGTCCTGCGTTGCTTCAACATGCAAACATAATGACTTGTGAATCTAAGACAATGAATAGAAATCATACTCAAATCCAGTAGCTAACATAGAAACTAATCATGAACAGTAAATAAGACATGATTTTGGTTTAATGATTTGTTTCTTCCTTACCGTTCAGCAACACCTCTCGGTTCTAAATGTAAACACAATCAAATAAGCTAAGAATAATGGAAAATACTAGAAACTAATACATGAACATTACACCATACATGAAGAAAATTATAAAGCATTAAAATAGAAAAATGTACTCCAACATCCTTGGGTTGCTTCATTTTCTACTCCAACCGTGGTTCCACATTGTTCTTGATGTGGAACAATGCTCAGCATCAACCCACATCAAGGCACCAGAACCAAAAGGTAGAAGAATGATTGAGGAAATCTTGTCACCCGAATGCACAATAGATGAACAAACCAAGAGCTAGGAAAAATAAGGGTTTTTCATAAAGAAAATGGAAATTACATGAACAATAACTAAAACAAAAATGAAAAATGCTAATGGGAAAGCTTTTAAATAAACAAGAAAAACTATTCTAAAACTATTCTAACACTACTCCTACTCCTAAATTACTCTACACTACTCTAAATTCTACACTACTTACCCTACCTACACTACTTGATTTTTTTCAATTGCCATCATGTTCTATTTATACACATACTTAGGGGTACAATGGTAATTTTTCCATCCTAGATGAGTTGGCATTATTTGGCCACTTGTCTTCATTTGATTTGCTGCAGAGTAGATATTTCCATGTCACTTATCTTTTTGTCCAATTGGTTGTGCGATGTGGCCCAGCGTGTGTCTTCTAGAAAGTTGGCACGGTGTCCGTCGATCTTATCGTTTCGGAGCGAATAAAATACAGACACCTGACATCACGCGTGTCTAGACGATTGGTGACTCGGTCTGCAAATTGGAAGTGGTCCAATCTCCTTTAGCCCATTTTCAACCCAATTTTGACTGAAACGACTGAGTTTCATCTGAATTTAATTTACCTGCACATTAAAGAATTTTAATTAAATAAAGGGGATAGTTAATAAAATAAATTGGGGATTAAATAATTAATTAGAAAATTAAGCACAAATAATTCTATTAAAAATAGAATTATCACTCCCCAAACTTGAGCTTTTACTTGTCCTCAAGCAAAACCAAACAAATGTAGGAATAACAAGTACTAACATAATAATTTCCCCAACATTATCCTTAAAGAAAACATATAGACTATGATCTCAAAGACTCACAAAAACTTGGTAAGAACTACGCCCACTATGAGTGACCTAGACGTTCTATTCATAAGTGCACGGGTCGTATAAGTAATAATGGGATTTGAGTCTCGAATTATTGTCCCACAGAGAAGTTGATCAACCTAATTAACGACTGGTTAATCTTACCCTAAGTATATTTTAGCAAATTATAAAGTTTCAATGGGTGATCTACTAAGGTAATTAAAATTACTAAAAAACAATAAAATAATAAAAACTATAAACTAAATAAAACCGAGCTAAGATTACTTACAGAGTTCCGAGCAATTAAAGAAAATACCTACAAAAGATAATTAAAACAGTTAAAATTAATTAACGCAATTAAACTAAAATGCAAATATGAAAAATAAAGAAACAAAATTAATTAAACTAAAATTAAACAAACCTAAAATAAAATATGCATGAAATTAAACTAACTTAAAATTTAATGAAATAAAATCCTAGAAAAATTAAGAAATTAACTACAAGTCTAAATGTCTAAAATATTAATTCTAAATTAATCCTAATTATATCTAATTACTAACTTAACAATAAAATCTAACTAGTGCATTCTAAATGTAACTCGTAAAGACTAAACTAAAATTAAATCCTATATTATATAAAATTAACTATTAACTAAAAGTAAAACTAAAATATTAACTTAGCAAATTAAAGTACTAATTTTAACCTACAATTATCAATAAACAACTAACCTAAATTGTCAACTTCTTAAAGCAATAAAAATAATATAAATGCACTAAGTATTGAATTCTAAAAGTAAGGAATGTGGCCAAACATGGGCTTAGAACAAATGCCCAGCTGAGTGGTCCCTCTATGCACTGTGTACGTTTCCTCTCCAAATTGCTCTTGGTCCAGTCTCCTTTAGCTTGTTTTCAGCCCATTTTTGACTGAATCGACTGAGTTTCATCCGGATTTAATTTATCTGCACATTAAAGAATTTTAATTAAATAAAGGGGATAATAAATAAAATAAATTGGGGATTTAAATAATTAATTAGGAAATTAAGCACATATAATTCTATTAAAAATAGAATTGTCACACCCCAAACTTAAGCTTTTGCTTGTCCTCAAGCAAAACAAAACAAATGTAGGAATGACAAGTACTAAATACAATATTTTCTCTAATATTATCCTCAAAGAAAAAGTACAAACTATGAAATCAAAGAATCACAATTACAAGTCCAACACTCAGAATCATTCAATCGTAAGTCCTAACCCAAATTGGACTCCTTGTGTGTGTGTGAAAATGTCAAAGTCACTTCACAGTACATTACCCGGATTAGATTATGCAAACACAGTAAATGCAAAGTCAATGACGAGTGATCATTCCTATAAGTTTGCTTATCACTTCTCTCTCCACTAATGTAGTCACACTTAACCAAAGATCAATAGGACTTCATTAAGCTTGTAATGTAAGGCTGGGGCTAAGGTATGATAAAGTCGATTTAGGTTTAATGACCCCTTAACATGCATTAATTCTAGGATATTTAATGTAAGAGCTCATATTTATTCCCCAAAACTTATTTATTTTGATAAACATTTTATTCTATTTTTGTATTTTTTTTTCTTCTTCTTCTTCTTCTCTTTTCATTTTTTTTACTTTTTTTAAACTTCACTATCACCTATACCCATATGTACAAAGCTCACAATATATCCCAATAAATTTTCATGCTTTCGGGGTAAGGGATAGGAAAAGAGTGTTTAAGCTAAGGAAAATTTTGCAGGTGTATTTACAGAGAAAAGCTTATTTGGCCCAGATTGGTGATTAGGGGTAAAATATTTACAGGGATGGCTAGAAAGGCTCAAATGATCCAAAGATGACTTAAATCATTTCTCTCATTAAGTGTGATCTAATATTTCAACTCGAGATTAGATCAAACAAATTCTAGAATATGATGCACAAAATCAATTGGACAAATGCAATCATATGTCCACATAAGCTTTCTCTAAATAAATATACAGATTCATGACATGACATGTGCATAAGATGAGGAAATCATAATCAGAATCAAGACCCATTCAAGAACTCAACTTCATGCTTTTCCTATAATCATGCTTCTCATTCAATCAAAGTCAGACTAAATCGGAATATGGGAAAACTACATGCTAAGTACGCAATCATCCTAAAATTAAACAGTGTAAGCTCATATTTTCGAAAAAAAATTGAAATTTTTTTCAATTTTGCCCAAAATTTTCAAAAATGCTCAAGTGATATCCCCTCGCCAAACTTAAAGTGCACAGTGTCCTCAGTGTGCAGGTAATGTAAGAATTTAAGCTCAAAAACAGAGTACTCCCCTATCTGATGATGATGATGAACAACCGAAGCTTGATTGAAAACGTAATGCTGTAAAAGAAATCTGCAAAATAAAGAAAGAAACAACGGAAAAGAAAAGAACTGTACAAAAAGTGAAAAAGAAAAATAACTCCACTTCAAATGCAACTAAAGAACACAACACTCAGTAGCAGGGCGAAGAGTAGGAGGGTCAGCTAAAGTGGTGACAGAATGTTAACAGTCAAATCCTCTTGAGCTTTATCTACTTCCCTTATTCTTTCAGATTTCTTATGCTCAAGCCTTATATCCTCCTCAATCTCCATCTTAAAACACTCTTGAGAGTCATCAGGGAGCTTCAAAGATTTGAAAACATGAAATGTCACCTCCTGATCTAAGACTCTCATAGTTAACTCCCCCTTTTGTACATCAATTAATGTTCTACCAGTCGCTAGGAAAGGTCTGCCTAGTAAGATGGGGACTTCCCTATCTTCCTCCATGTCTAATACAATAAAATCTGTAGGGAAAATAAATTTGTCCACCTTTACTAACACATCCTCAATGGCCCCCTTCGGATATTTAATGGATTGATTAGCTAGCTGAGGGGTCACTGTGGTAGGCTTGACATCCCATATTCCTAACTTTTGGTAGATAGACAAAGGCATCAGATTGATACTGGCTCCTAAATCACACAGGGCTCTACCAAAGAATAGATTTCCAATTGTGTAAGGTATGGTAAAACTCCCGGGATCTTTGAGCTTGGGGGGTAATTTCCTCAGAATAATTGCACTACATTCCTCAGTTAAAGCCACCGCCTCATATTCTTCCAATCTTCTTTTCCTAGAGCGGATATCCTTAAAAAACTTCACATAACTTGGCATTTGCTCTAAGGCATCTGCGAAAGGAATGTTGATGTGAAGTTTCTTAAAAACCTCAAGAAATTTAGCAAATTGTTGATCAAGCTTTTGGTTTTGAAACCTTTGAGGAAAAGGTACTAGTGGTCTAACTGGAAGGGATGTAGTGGTAACATGTGTAGCATCAGAGGACGAGGAAGGCTGTGAAGAAGAAGAAGAAGGTAAAGATGAAGAAGCGCCTAGCTTTGTTTCCTTTACAGCTCGATCCTGATGTTCCTGCTCTTTCAGAGCTGCTTCAGTAGAACTTAAGGATTCTTCAACTATGTGCTGTTCAGAGCTGGACTTAACTTGTGGATCATCCAACGATCTGCCACTCCTAAGGGTGATGGATTTGACAGGTTCCTTACACTCCCTTTACCTAACAGGATTAGCTTCAGTGTTACTAGGAAGGGTCCCTTGTGGACGTTGGCTAAAAGCATTCACTATTTGTCCCACATGAACTTCTAAGTTCTTAATTGAAGCAGCTTGATTTTGCATGATCGTTGAGAACATCTCCTCTGGTGTGGGCTTCTTCTTATCTGCTGGTGCTGATGCAAGTATGTGTTGTGGCTGCATATGTGGTGGTGGTGGTTGATGAAAGTGAGGTGGATGGGGATGATTATGTGGATGGTGTGGATATGGATGATGTGGTGGATGGTGTGGAAATTGCTGATGTGGTGGTATATGAACCGATGGAGCTTGAAAACCAGGGGGTCCTACAGATGTGAAGTAGAATATTGCCCTTGATTTTAGCTCCAATAAAAGTTAGGAAGGTTCCTCCACCCTGGATTGTAGGTGATTGAAAATTGGTTGTTCTGTTGCTTCTGAGAGGGGGCAACATACTGAACCGATTCTAAGTTAAGCGGACACCTATCTACAAAGTGTGTACCACCACACAGATCGCAAAAAAGAAAAGGACTTTGTACAGAATAGACAGGATTAGGACTGGAGGAAGGATTATGCTGGGTACTAAGTGACTCTACCTTCTTCGTAAGGTTAGCAATTTGAGAGGTCAAGGTAGACAATGCGTCAGCACGTCAAGCTCATAGATACCCACTGACTTCTTAGGTAGTTGCCTCTCCGAAGACCATAGATAGTTGTTATTAGCCATCTTGTCTAAGAGCTCGTAAGCTTCCTCCTCTGTTTTACACATTAGAGCTCCACCTGCAGCAGCGTTAACGATGGTCCTATTTTGGCTTCCGTTGTAGAAGGTCTGGACTTACAGCCACAAAGGTAGGCCATGATGAGGGCACTTCCTAAGAAGTTCCTTATATTGTTCCCATGCTTCGTAAAGAGATTCAGAATCGAATTGGGTAAAGGAAGATATGTCACTACGGAGTTTGGCCATTTTAGAGGAAGGGAAGAACTTAGCTAGAAATTGATGGGTAACTCGTCCCATGTAGAAATGGATTCTGGAGGCACGAAGGTTAACCAGTGTCGCGCCCTATCCTTAAGCGAGAAGGGAAATAATCTAAGCCTAAGTGCATCATCAGATAATCCATTGTGCTTTAATGTGTTGCACAGGTCCAGGAATTGCCCAAGGTGAGCATGTGGGTCATCGTGTGGAAGCCCACTGAACTGTAAAGAGGTCTGCATCATCTAGAGGATGGAAGGCTTAATTTCGAAGTTGTTTGCAGGGACAGTTGGTGGCCTAATGTCGGTATAATAACCTCCAACAGTCCTAATTTCCCTATTTTCTGCCATGGTCTTTTGCAGCGGAACTATTAATTTCCTAGAATCCTTTCGAATTTTTCTAAGTGTTCGTTCAATTTCAGGATCTAAAGGAAAGCAACCATAACTCCTGGCTCTACGCATGTAAACATAAAAAAGTCGATAAAATTTTTTTTAAGTTATTTTTTTATTTTTTAAAAAAAAAATTTTAACCAAAAATTAACTAATCTAGATTAAAGCTCTAAATATTTACAACCTAAGTATTTACAAGCTAGAATTACACCTAAGTATAATTTCACCGATATTAATTACTAGCTAATTAAGACTTCCCCGGCAACGGCGCCAAAAACTTGATACAAACTAGACGTATTCTCCGCAAGTGCATGGGTCGTACAAGTAATAATGGGATTTAAGTTTCGGATTATCGTCCCACAGAGAAGTTGATTAGCCTAATTAACTACCGGTTAATCTTACCCTAAGTATATCCTAGCAAATTATGAAGTTTTGATGAGTGATCCACAAGGCTGAAATTAAAAGTACTGAAAACAATAACAATTATAAAATAAAGAAAATAAAACCGAGCTAAAATTACTTACAGTGCTCCAAGCAATTAAAAGCGAAAACCTACAAAAATAATTAAAACAATTAAAATTAATTAACGCAATTAAACTAAAATGCAAATAAGAAATAAAAGTAACTTGAATAAAGATAAAATACGCTTGTAATTAAACTAATTAATAAAAATGAAAATTAAACTAACCTAAAGTCTAATAAAACAAAACCTCTATTAACCTAAAGAAATTCTTAAATCTAACTATGAAATTAACTACCTATAAAATAATTCTCATTTATATCTAACTCTAACTAATTACTAAACTAAAATCTAAATAATGCATGAGAAATATTTTTGGATTTTTTAATTTTAAAATGAAAATTAATTAACAAAAAATGCATAAAATAATTCTACCCTAAATGCTATACATGAACACTACTTAAATTAAAATCTTAATTCCTATTGTAAAAAAGAAAATTAACTATTTAAAACTGAGCCTTAAACTAATAAACTAAGAAAATATAACTAATAAGCAAATTAATTCAATATTCAAACTTTACCTAAGTTAATAAACTAAAGTAAAAGCAATAACAAATAATAGAAATGCATGGTAAATTGAATTGTGACATTTCCATGTTGCCAAACACTGCTTTAAACTAATTGCAAGCCAATTAAGTGGTCCTGATAACTGCATTGTACACGTTTCTTCTCAAAAATTTGTTTCCCGGCGTTGTTGTCCTGGTGCTTGCCTTCTGCTCTGGTTTGTCCTCGGTTCTACCCAGCTGCTGTCCAGCTACACGTTCGCGACCTCTGCATTGGCTACTGTCCAGTCTGCTTTCAGCTTGCCCAACATATACCTACCGAGCATCATCCAACATTCAGGGCCTGCTCCAGGTGCTGCCTGACTGGTTGCAATGCCGTTCTGCACGCTTCTGCCTCATTCATCTTCAGTGAGCATGCAGCAGGACACTACATATTGTCCCTGTCCACTGCTTCTGCATCACATTCACTGTCCGTCACTTAAGTTTGCGGAATCATCAACAGAGCATACGATAAAACATGTACACAGCTTTTGGTTCGAGTCGGTAATCAACAGACGCTGTTGGTGGCAATCCTACAATGCCTACTCAGTAACGCCAAGGATGCCACTGTCACCGAGTCCTCTGTTGCTTCAACATGCAAACATAATGACTTGTGAATCTAAGACAATGAATAAAAATCATAAAATGCTTAAATCCAGTAGCCAACATAGAAAATAATCATGAACAGAAAATACAAACTTAGACAGGGGACAACAGAGGAGAAATAAGACATGATTTTGGTTTAATGATTTGTTTCTTCCTTACCGTTCAACAACACTCTCTCAGTTCTAAATGTAAACACAATCAAATAAGCTAAGAACAATAGAAAATACTGGAAACTAATACATGAACATTACACAATACATGAAGAAAATTGTAAAGCATTAAAACAGAAAAATGTATTCCAACATCCTCGGGTTACTTCATTTTCTACTTAAATCGTGGTTCCACATTGCTCTTGATGCGAAACAATGCTCAGCATCAACCCACATCAAGGCACCAGAATTGAAAGGTAGAAGAATGAATGAGGAAATCTTGTCACCCGAATGCACAATAGATGAACAAACCGAGAGCTAGGAAAAATAAAGGTTTTTCATAAAGAAAATGGAAATTACATGAACAGTAACTAAAAAAAAAATTAAAAATGCTAATGGAAAAGCTTTTAAAGAAACAAGAAAATCTATTATAAAACTATTCTAACACTACTCCTACTCCTAAATTACTCTACACTACTCCTAAATTCTACACTACTTACCCTACCTACACTACTTAATTTTTTTCAATTGCCATCATGTTCTATTTATACACACACTTAGGGGTACAATGGTAATTTTTCCATCCTAGATGAGTTGGCATTGTTTGGCCACTTGTCTTCATTTGATTTACTGCAGAGTAGATATTTCCATGTCACTCGTCTTTTTGTCCAATTAGCTGTACGATGTGGCCCGACGTGTGTTTTCCAGAAGGTTGGCACGGTGTCTGTCGATCTTATCATTTCGGAGCAAATAAAATATGGACACCTAGCCTCATGCGTGTCCAGGCGACTGGTGATTCGGTTTGCAAATTGGAAGTGGTCCAGTCTCTTTTAGCCCATTTTCAGCCCAATTTTGATTGAAACGACTGAGTTTCATCTGGATTTAATTTACCTGCACATTAAAGAATTTTAATTGAATAAAGAGGATAATTGATAAAATAAATTGGGGATTAAATAATTAATTAGGAAATTAAGCACAAATAATTCTATTAAAAATAGAATTATCATTACACCACTCTCAGTTTAGGATACGGCTTCTCCTATCGCTCCACAATCGAGCGAAAGTGATCTGGGTTATGACTGTGAGTTGGGTATGTTACAACAGTTCCAAGAGAGGGTTGAGGATTAAGTATATGAAATGGAGAAGTTGAATGGGTTCTTCAGGTGTACATCGATTGAGAGGGTTGCCTTTACCGTATTTATGCAGAAGGGCGAGGTAGAGCACTGGTGGAGATCCATAGTGTCTATCCTAAGAACCCGACACCCAAAGATTACATGAGAGATATTTTTGGAGGCCTTTAGGAGGTAATATATTTCGGCCACTGCATAGTGTAAGCTGTAGATGGAGTTTATGAATTTAGTTCAGGGGAACCGCTCCGTTGATGAGTATGGTTGAGGTTCTTATCCTTGGGGAGATATGATCCGGATACATTGAGCAGTGAGACTCGGAAGGTCCAGAAGTTCATGGATGGATTGAGACCAGCCATCCAGACTAAAATAAATCTATTTGACATCCCCACCTATGAGGAGGCGGTGCACAGGGCATAGTTATGCGAGCAAAATTTTGAGCGAAATGCCTCCGAGTTTGGGAAGGTTAGTAGCAGGAGAGACAGAGACCGAAAGAGATCCGGAGGGGTTAGAGTGGTCAGGAGAGGAGGATGCCTCTTTGAGAAGAGGCCAAAGATTGAGGAGGTACATGAGAGAGCTGCTAGACCTCTTGTGTACCCGACTTTAGGTCCACTAAGGGGTATAGTCATTAGAGGAGCTTAACCTACTACCAATCAATGTAGGAGATGTGGCAGATATCATGGTACAAGGCCTTGTCCGATGACCCCTGGAGTGTGTTATAGATGTGGGAAGTCAGGGCATATCATGAGGTATTGTCCAGGGATTATTGAGACTGCCCCACAGAAGGGCAAAGAGTCGAAGAGAGCTTATGTTGAGACTTGTACTCCAAAGAGGAGAGCCATAGCCCAGGAGAAAGGGAAACAGGTTGTTGGTAGAGGGTGAGTACGTGCACTGGACCAGGACACCGCAGACGCATTAGCGGATGTGATTAAAGGTATCATCCTAATTTTTGATTTAGAAGCATTTGTGTTATTTGATCCTGGTGCCACACATTCCTTTATATTGCCTTCATTTGCACATAAGCTGTTGAATCATGTAAAGCCTATATCGTTAGATAGAATGTTGTTGATTTCCACACCTATGAATGATAGTCAATTGACCAAATATGTGTATAAGGATTATAGGCCGAAGATAAGGAGGAAATATATGACAACCGATCTAATTCTATTGAATATGAGCGATTTTGATGTAATTTTAGGAATGGATTGGTTGGCTACAAATCGTACTATTTTAGATTGTTATGCTAAGACAGTAATGTTTTCAGGGATAGATAGCCTTATTGTAAGTTTTGTTGACAAGAAATAAAGGAACATGATTATTGTAAATGGGAAAAGTATAATTTTAATTCATTATATTAAAGAGATGAATTTGCTTGTTAATCATGAATGTTAATATGATGACCTATGTTACTAGCGGTGGAAAAGGATAATGTGAAGGGTTCATTGCATATGTGGTTGACAAAGATAAGGCACTTCCAGAATTGGGAGATATTCCTGTGGTTGCAGAGTTTCTTGATGTCTTTTCAGACGATTTATCAAGGCTACCACCCGACAAAGAGATGGAGTTTTGTATAGAGTTGGTACCTAGAACAGAACTGATATCTAAACCATCGTATAGAATGGCTCCGATTGAGTTGGAGTAGTTACAGAAGCAGATGCAGGAGTTACTAGAGAAAGGGTTTATTAGACCGAGCATCTCACCTTGGGGAGCTCCGGTTCTGTTTGTGAGGAAGAAGGATGAGAGCCTCCAACTGTGCATAGATTATCGGTTGTTGAATAAGGCTACCATTAAGAACAAGTTTCCCCTTCCATGCATTGGTGATCTATTGATCAGCTCCGAGGAGCACAGGTTTTTTCTAAGATAGATCTATGATCTGGGTACCATCAGCTGAGGATACGGAGTGGAGATGTACCCAAGACAACATTTCCTACCTGTTATGGCCACTACGAATTCTTGGTTATGCCATTCGGATTGACGAATGCCCCCGCAACATTTATGGCTTTGATGAACGATGTGTTCAAGCCATACTTAGACCAGTTTGTGATAGTGTTCATTAATGATATATTAGTTTATTCCAAGTCCAAGGAAGATCATGAGCAGCAGTTGAGGATAGTTCTGCAGACCTTTTGAGAGAAGGAGTTATATGCCGAACTCAGTAAGTGTAACTTTTGGTTGGAGTTGATTTCATTTCTGGGCCATGTTGTATCGAAGGATGGGGTATCAGTAGATCCATCCAAGATTGAGGTGGTTGTTGAGTGGGAACAGCCCAGGACAATTACTGAGATCAGAAGTTTTCTTGGATTGGCAGGTTATTATCGGAGATTTGTAGAGGGTTTCTTCAAGCTCGCTACTCCGTCGACACGTCTCACGCGAAAGGAAGTTGAGTTTGTGTGGGACGAGGCATGTGAGAGGAGTTTTCAAGAGCTTAAGTGTCGGTTAACCACTGCTCCATTTCTCACCATTCCTACCAGCTCAGGAGGTTTCTCTGTGTATACGGATGCATCACACCAAGGACTGGGCTATGTACTTATGCAGGATGGGAAGGTAGTTGCATATGGATCCAGACAGTTGAAGGATCACGAAAAGAACTATCCAACTCACGATTTAGAGTGACATTGTTGAGTATGTCGCTAGATGTCTCGTCTGTCAGTACCAAGATGTATCAGAACCTTCAGAAGGTTAATTGGTGGTCTAGGATGAAGAGTGACATTGTTGAGTATGTCGCTAGATGTCTCGTCTGTCAGTAGGTGAAGGTAGAGCATCAGAAGCCTGCAGGGTTATTGCAGCCTCTACCGATACCAACATGGAAGTGGGAGCACATCACCATGGATTTTATGATGGGTTTATCGAGGACCCGCAGAGGTCATGATGCCATATGGGTAATTGTGGATCGGTTGAAGAAGTCAGCCTATTTCTTAGCTATGAGAGCTATCGATACTCTGAGTCAATTGGCGAACTTGTATGTTCGAGAGTTAGTGCGGTTGCATGGTGTTCCAGTGAGCGTTGTTTCTGATCGAGATGCCCACTTAACTTCCCATTTTTGGGAACACTTTTAGGAAGCGACGGGGACCCAGTTGAGTTTTAGCACCTCTTTCCATCCTCAGACAGATGGTCCGTCAGAGAGGACTATACAGACCCTGGAGGATATGTTGAGAGCGTGTGTGCTAGATTTTAAAGGCTCCTAGGATGAGCACCTGCCACTAGCCGAGTTCGCCTATAATAAAAGTTATCATGCAAGTATCGGGATGGCACCAATGAGGCATTGTATAGCCATAGATGTCGTTCCCCTATTGGATGGGAGGAGGTTGGTGATAGATAGATTTTTGCTCCTGACTTGATGAGACATGAATATGAGGATATTCGGGTAATATGTGAGAGGTTACGACAACTCAGAGCAGGTAAAACAGTTATGCTGATAGTAGACGGAGACCGCTGGAGTTCGCTATGGGTGAGTTGGTATTTTATTGAGTTTCTCCCTCAAAAGGGATTATGAGGTTTGGTAAGAAAGGTAAGTTGAGCCCTCAGTATATTGGGTCATTTGAAATACTTGATAGAGTGCGAGATAAGGCCTTCAGGCTAGCATTGCCACCTGAGTTAGCGGGCGTTCATAACGTCTTCCATATTTCTATGTTACAGAAGTACCACTCGAACCCGTCGCATGTGATAAGATATGAACCTAGTTCGCGTCATAGCTATATAGATGTGTAAACCGCAAGTGCACGGGTCGCACAAGTAATAATGTGAATTGAGTCTCAGATTATCATCCCACAAAGAAACACAGTTAGCCTAACTAAGTACCAGTTAATTTTATCCTAAGTATATCCTAGCAAATTATGAATTTATGGGGTGATCTACAAGGTTTAATTTGAAAATACTGAAAAATATTAAAAATAATGAAAATTATAAAATAAATAAAATAAAGCAAAAATTACTTACAGAGCTTCAAGCAAATAAAAGTAATAATCTGCAAAAGAAAAATATTGAAACTAGAATTAATTAGTGTAAATGGACTAAAGATGCAAATATAGGAAAATGTAATATAAAATGAGTAAAACTAGAAAATTCTAATACAAAAATAAAATTGCATGTATTTAATCTAATGCAAAATAATCTAACATATGGTCTAATGAAATAAAATTCAAATATATAAAGCAATAAATAATTACTAACTTATTGAAATGCCTAAATAAAATCTACTCTAAGTGATGCATGAGAAAAAATTAAATCCTAAATATTTGCTTCAAAATAATTAAATTAAAAATTTTAATTGCATAAAAAAAAGAAGTTAAAATTTAATCTAAACTAAAATATAAAGCTCTTAAATCTAACAATCTTAAATATATGAAAATTAATTAAACTGATAAAATATTATCTAAACTAATTAAAAAGGGCACTAAATTAAAATAATACTAAACTATTAATAATAAACTCTTGAAATATTGCAAACAAAGCTACAAAATAAAATATAACCATTAAAACATTAGCTATGTACTGCTCTTGGATGTGCACTTCTTTCTGCCGTGCAAAACGTTATTGCACTATACCCCTGCTTCTTCATGCACCAGTTTTTGTCCTAGCTGTCGCCAACGTACATCTAAGCCGCAACAGCCTCCTAACTTCTTATCAGCAGCAGCCTGACCCAAGCATCAGCTAGCCACGTCCTGCAATGTGTAAGACCCAATTCTTTTTATCGTAATTTCTTATGAAGGATTGAAATGGTATTCCCGAACACGTTGAAGGGTAAAACGATCAAAAGACCCAAATACGGTATAAATTCGATAAGGAAATTTAATTAAAAATATGGGATTGAGAAATCTTGATCAATGATGAAGAAATAATTAAATTTCATATTTAATTAATCAAGATATGAATTTATTGGAATTAACCGAAATTTTCACTTCGAAAAATTATCCAAAAATTATTGAAAAAATATATCGAAAATATGAAATAAGACAGATAAATTCATTAAATTGGTTAAATGGATAAAATAGGATTTTTAAGATATTTTTTGGATTTTTAATAATATTTTAATTGAATAAAATATTTATAAAATAAATTATAAATAAATAATAAAAAAAGAATCGCAGAATCGCGATTCTGGGAAATGGAAATAGAAGCAGGGAGCCGACCCGTAATTTTGCCTCCACCGACGGAGGCCGTTGAGAAGCGAACGTGAGGCCGAGAGGGGAGGAACCCCATGTCGACGCCGACCCCAGGCAAAATCCGATAATGAGGCGATCAGCTGAGAGAGAGAGAGAGAGAAAATCGAGAGAAACCGAGAAGGAGAAAAGAATCCGTTGCCGCCAGTGCCGATTCAGCCCCAACCACCGACCATCGACCTCCAAAGGTTCCCCACGTGATGTCGAGCTGAGTGGAGGCAGAAACGGCCAGTAGAATGGCGGCTAGAGCCGGTAACGGAGGCAGAAAGGAAAGTCACCAACGTCGGAAGGGAGAAGAGCCGGACCGGCCACTTTCCGGCAACCTCGGACCACACTGACCCCAGATCTGAACTTCGCGAGGTCCCGCAGAGTAGCTGGCGATGGAAGCCGATGAATAACCGACCGACGAAGCCCCGAACCGATCGAACTGGACCAAACCGACTGAACTGAATCAGTATGAACCAGACCGAACCGATTCAGCCAGAAAAGAAGAAAAAGAAAGGAAAAAAAGGAAAAATAAAAAGAGAAAAAATTAGGGAAAAATCCTAGTGATGCAATCGAGCTACGGGTAAGTTAGTAAGCGGTCAAAATTAATCGATTTAAATTTCAAAATATTTAATTTAATTAATATTCGACTAAAAATTGACTCGAAAAAATAGGTAATTGTGTAGCTCGACAATTGACGTCAAATGAGAGCTCGAGTCAGCCTCGATTTACATACTATCATGGAATCTCGGGTAAGTAACACTTATTTACGACAATTTCATAGTTATGCGTGTTAGAAATTTACCGCATATTTTTACGGATTAATTCCGTATAAAATGAATTAAATTCTGGATTTAGAGATAAATTGTCATAAATAATTAATTGAGCTATCCGAGAGTTTATAATGAGGCCCAATAAATATTGATGGGCCCAATGAGCCCAATACGCCTCTATAATGTGAATAGTAAGTGAAAAACGGGCTTAAGGCCGATTAAGGCCCATTATGGTGCAATCAGGCCCAATATGGGTAAACGGGCCCAATGATTTAAATTAAGCCCAGAAAATATGAAATACAATTAATTGTATTATATTTGACCTGATGTATATTTATACGCAGTTCCGAAGATTTTATTGAGAGCAAATCGGACTGCATGATGAGACATCAATGAAAGGTCAGATTGTACAGAAAAATGAGGTAAGGGAATTGTGCGAGTAGCTAGAGGTAGCTACGCATATTTTAATAGCTTTTATCTATACTGAATATGTATGTATACACTGAATATGTATAAATGTCCTAGAAATAAATTAAAGATTTTAAGGACTCGAAATAGGTAAAATGTTATTTTACCACTATTGAGGGAATTCACCTAAGGATGGTGAAAGCATAACATGCATGAACTGCATGATTTAAGGAATTTTCATGGTTTTTAAGCAAAGCAAATCGATAGATTGGCCAGTAGTTGCATAAATTTCACAATATAACACAACGTAAGTGTTATTAAGATTTAAATGAAAATTATTTAGAAAATGGGCCAACTATCAAGTTTATATGGAAACAGATAGTGCTGGCACATAGCTCGCACTATATCTGAGTTTGTGAGTGTGCATAAAATGAGCTTGAGCGGTTGCTCGCACTGACTTGTGTGACATCATATGCATGAAATGTGCTAGAGCGGTTACTCGCACTGATTTTACTAATGTGAAATGCATGAGAGGTGCTAGAGTTTAGCTCGCACTCTGTTTTGAATGTTTTGACTTGTTTTGACTTGATATGCATAAAAAGGTGCTGGAGCATTTGCTCGCACTAGTTTTAATGATTTGACATGTATGAGAGGTGCTGGAACTTAACTACCATCCTGTTTTGATATGATAATTGCATAAAAGTCGTGCTGGAGTGTAACTCGCACGAGATTTGATTTATTTATGCAAAAAGCCATGCTGGAGCTTGCTCGCACGAAGTTTTATATGGATTTATAACTATTTTAAAGTCATACAGGAGTGCTACTCGTACTCAGATTTTACTAATTTTTATGAAACTGTGCTAGAGCTTCGCTCGCACAAGATTTTTAGATATCATGAATATGCATGGAGCCATGTATATGACATGCATATAGCCATGTTAGAACCTCCTGTAGACTGTGTGTCACAGTGAGATGATATGCCACACGTGCATACTGAGACATAGATGGTATGGGTGGATAAGACCTATTACAAACACTCCCTGACTGAGATTGGGTTCACGGAGTACGTTGTACCGTGTATATCACATGGAGTACGTTGTACCATGGGGATTGTTGGAGTGGAGTGGCATTAGCCACGAGGCAGCAAGCCTTACCCTCGCAATCCTGATGTTATGTTGTTCTGGCGGCAGGATTGACTTACCTCCCGTTTCAAGTGTGATACCCCGCATACTAGGTACCGTGTAGCCAGGGATCACTAGGTTATGGCCATAGTTTTCATTGTTATTGATATAGTCGCGTACATGTCTCACATGATATAACTTGTGGTCTCGATATACCAAGGTAGACCCGAGGGAGGGGTCAGGCCCCCGATTTTGTGATTTTCTACTATGATGCTAAATTTTTCAGAGGATTTTATGAAATGTGTCCCTAAAAGAAGGGTGACTTTTAAAACAGAATTTTTCAATGAATTTTTAATGAGATTGATTTATGAGATGCTTAACCCCTTCGGGTTATTTTATACTGCAGCTTTAATGAAGTGATTTAAATGCAGTAGCATGATGAGTTTTCCATGCTTTAATGATAAATTCATGAACGAATTGTTTCTCATGATTGGTTTTACATGGCATGAACTAATATATAATCTGGATTTAATTCATGCTAATTATGATTTTATGATTTTTCATAAAATACCATTGAGGCATAAGTTGCATGATTTCTATATGCACGGATAGTTTTATAAACTATGTCATTGATAAAATGCATGATTTTGTGGGTGAGATTTTAATGAAAAGAAATGGATTTAAAGGCATGTCATTATGAGCATGTAGATAGTGGAGCTATCTACTTACTTGCATAATTGCCTTACTGAGCGTGTTGTTTGCTCACCCCCTTATTTTTCCATCTTTTCAGAGCACTCACAGTAGTTAGTGAGCGTTTGAGGACTTGCATCTTAGTATCCGCTGCTTCCCATCGAGAGACAGGTATACACATTTGTATAGTTTCGTATCTAAATATGTAAATGCACAGTACTGTAAATGGATATGATGTCGGGGATGTAAGGTTATGTAAATACCATTGTATATGTATTTAGTTAAAGTCAAAGGATAGTAAATCCTGATATGTGAATGTGATTATGAAAATGGAATGGTAAGTAGTGTGAAGGGACTAACACCGAATCATAGCCCAACTGTTAGTAGGATGGTCACGATGCGAGAAAGGAAAGAATTAAATAATAAATAAGAAAAATGAAAAATTTGTAGTGATTTTAGGAAATTTGGGTCGTGACACAATGCATCCTGCAACAACTTCAGAACAAGTACTCAATCTTGGAGCTCTGCCCCAGCATAACCTAGAAATCACAGCTAAAAAAATAGCAAGCTTGCACTATTGTGACAGCAACCTCTGGCTTTAGCTACCCAACATGCTTCCTCTCATGGAAAGCAACAACAACACAGAGCACCCCAGGGAATATCCTGCAAATGAGAGCAATAGCAACCCAATGTCCTGCACTAACATTGACCAACCTTGCCACAGCTCATGCACACAGCAGCATCAACAAAATGTCCGGCAACGATGCAGGTGAGACACAAGAGAAAACTAAGCAAGTGTAAGTAAAAATAATATATAGCAGTGAAATTGTAATACAGCTGCAACACGACTTAACTACACTGCAAAATAGGAATATGTTGCAACAAAATATATTCGCAAAGTAGTATAGAAACAGTGAAACAGAAGAAGGGATTTAGCTAGGTGGAAAATGTTAAGTATAAACTTAAGCAGAAACCAAAAAATAGAAACAGAATCAGACTTTAAATAGAATCAAAACAGAAAGATTAAAACATCAAATACATTGATCTAACACTAACTAAAATCCTAGAAGAATCTAAAAGCTGTAAAACTAAAAATGAAGAAACACAGCAATAGTTTAGAATGAAGCAATGTAGCTGTTGTAACCAGGCCTCAATACCCAATTTGCCAGCTCCTGCTTTAGTCTTCAACACGCACCAGCTTTAGCAGAAGTCCTGCCATCTCCAAAGGGTTTCTGCACCCCCTACGCTTTAGTTGCGACCCGCCTTTCACCATCCAGCGTCCATCGCAACAGCACAACATCTGTGAAAGAAAACAGCTGAGGAAGCAAGCTCTCCTATCCAGTATGCACAGTAACAGAAAATGGAAAATAGAGCATATCAGAGTCAGCTAATGGTTAAGCCTCAGTTTCAATCTGTGTTCCTCAGCCTACAACAAACCTTGTTGTTCTGTTCGTCCTATGCACCAGCAACGAAAACCTGCAGCCAGCAAGGGCTCAAGATGCAGCAACGAACAGGGCACGATAACGACAACCTCTCATGCCACTAGGCAGAACAAAAACAAAAAATACAGAAAGTGCAGAGAAGAACAGAACGCAGAAACAAGAGTTGCATGAGAATAAGGAAGGTTTTCCAACTCTGTCACATAGTCGAATCTTCCCTTTTTAAATCTACAATGAAGATAGTAAAATAAGGACTTAATCTACTACTAAACTAAGGAAAAGAAAAAGAAAAATATGCATTAAAAGTAGAGGCAGCGACTCCCTTCAACAACCACCTCCTTCCCTATAGAACAGTGAATGAAATAAGAAAAAAATAGGAAATGAAACTAGTAACTCGGAAATGAAGTTTCTCATTAAAGAAACTTAAACATGCCAAAGTAAAAAAAAAAAAGCTTGTAAAGCATTAGAAACAATGGCTGCTGTCATCAGCCAACGTGAAAAGCTAAAAGAAACAAAGGAAAAAAATATAAACCTGAAACCTAGTAACATAAAAAACTTTAACCTAAAAATTCTAAAAAACTACTACTATTTCCAATGTCCCCATCATTTGCTATTTATACACAGAAGTGGGGGTACAAAGGTAATTTCTAGTCCTAGATGAGTTGGTATTGTTTGACCACTTGTCTTCACACCACTGGCTTCTAGAGAAGATATTTTCATGTCATTTGTCTTCTTATCCACTTGGATGTGCAAGGTGGCATGGCTTGTATCTTCCATGAGGTGGCCACGGTGTCCGTTGATCTTATCCTTCAAAGGCGAGTAAAATATGGACATTGGGCGTCACATGTGTCGTAAAGAATGGTGACTCATGGTACGTAATGGTCGTGGTTCAGTCTCCTTTTTAGCCCATTTTCAGTCAATTTTCTACTGAAATAACTGAAATTCATCTGGATTTAATTTATCTGCACACATAAGAATTTTAATTAAATTGAGGGGATAATTAATAAAATAATATGAGGATTAAAGTAATTAATTCAGAAATTAAGTATAAATAATTCTATTAAAATAGAATTATCACACACCCAAACTTGAGTTTTTGCTTGTCCTCAAGCAAAACAAAACATATTTAGGAATTGACAAATACTAAACATATTGATTTCCCCACTATTATCCTCAAAGAAAAAGTATAAGCTCTGATATCAAAGATTCATAATTATAAGTCCAACACATAGAATCATTTAATCATAAGTCTTAACCCAAATTGGACTCCTCGTGTGTGTGTGAAAATGTCAAAGCCATTTCACAGTACATTACCCAGATCAGATTATGCAAACATAGTAAATGCAAAGTCAATGACAAGTGATCATTCCCATCAGTTTGCTTTTCACTTCTCTCTCCTCTAATGTAGTCACACTTAACCAAAGATCAATAGGACTTCATTCAGCTTGTAATGTAAGGCCGAGGCTAAGGTATGATAAAGTCGATTTAGGTTTAATTACCCCTCAACATGCATTACTTCTAGGATCTTTGATATAAGAACTCATATTTCTCCCCCAAAATTATTTGTTTTGCTAAACATTTTTATTCTATTTTTGTATTTTTTTGAGAACTTTTCAATTTCACTATCACCTAATACCCATATGTACATAGCTTAAGATATATCCTAGTGAAATTACACGCTTTTAGGGTAAGGGATAGGAACAAAGTGTTTAAGATAAGGAAAAATGTGCAAGTGTATATATAGAGAAAAGCTCATTTGGCTCATATGGGTGACTAGGGTAAAATATGTACAAGGACGGCTAAAAGGCTCAAACGATCCAAAGATGGCCTAAATCATTTCCCTAATTAAGTGTGATCTAATATTTCACCTTGAGATAAGATCAAACAAATTCTAGAATATGATGCACAAAATCAACTAAACGAATGCAATCCTATGTCCACATAAGCTTTCTCTAAATAAATATACAGATTCATGACATGGCATGTGCATAAAATGAGAAAATCACAATCAGAATTAAGACAAATTCAAGAATTCAACTTCTTGCTTTTCCTATAATCATGCTTCTTATTCAATCAAAGTCAGACTAAATAATGAGGTTATATCATCGGAATATAGGAAAACTACATGCTAAGTACTAAATCATCCAAAAATCAAACAATGTAAGCTTATACTTTCAAAAAATTTTGCAATTCTACCAAAAAATTTTCAAAAATACTCAAGTGAATCCCCACCCCCAAACTTAAAGTGCTCAATGTCCTCAGTGTGCAAATAATATAAGAATTGAAACTCAAGAATAAAATACTCCCCTATCTGATATGAAGCACGTGTGAAGCTTGATGAGAACATGTTGCTGCAAAGGTTATCTGTAAAAGAAACAAAGAAAGAAGCAATAGAAAAGAGAAAAAGAATTGCACAAAAAGTGAAAAGAAAAATAAAGTAACATCAAATAAAGTGAAGCTAAATAGCAGGATTAGAAGTTGGAGGATCAACTAAAGTGGAAATAGAATGCTGACGGTTAAATCCTCCTCAAAATAGTGCTTAAGTCTACACCCATTAACTTTAAAGGGTTGCTTCAGGGTCTCATTCATAATCATAATGGCTTCATGAGGGAATACTTGTGTAATGGTGAAGGGTCATGTCCATCTAGACTTAAGCTTTCCTGAAAACAACTTCAAGCGAGAATTGAAAAGCAGTACTTACTAGCCTGGCTCAAAGTGTCTCTCCTTTATTTTCTTACCATGCCATCGCTTAGTCTTTTCCTTGTAGAGCTTGTCATTCTCATATGCCTGTAACCTGAAATCATCTAACTAGTTAAGCTGTAGCAGCCTCTTTTCCCCCGCTGCATCTAAATTGAAATTTAGGTTCTTAAGGGCCTAGTAGGCCTTATGCTCAAGCTCCACTGGCAAATGACAGGCCTTACCATAAACAAGCTGATAAGGGGACATTTCTATAGGTGTTTTCAAGGCTGTCCTCTAGGCCAAAAGTGCATAATCTAACCTAATGGACCAATTCTTCCTACTTGGATTCACTGTTTTCTCTAATATCCCCTTAAGCTCCACTGGCAAATGACAGGTCTTACCATAAACAAGCTGATAAGGGGACATTCCTATAGGTGTTTTCAAGGCTGTCCTCTAGGCCCAAAGTGCATAATCTAACCTAATGGACCAATTCTTCCTACTTGGATTCACTGTTTTCTCTAATACCCCTTTAATCTCCCTATTGGATAACTCTACCTGACCACTAGTCTATGGGTGATAAGCAGAGGCTACCTTATGTTTAACCCCATATTTCTTTAAAAGCCCATTAAAACTCTTGTTGCAAAAATGGGATCCCTCATCACTAATGATGGCTCTGGGCATGCCAAATCTCGTAAAAATATTCTTCTTTAAAAACTTTATCACTACCTTGGCATCATTAGTTGGTAAAGCCATTACTTCAACCCATTTTGACACATAATCTACGGCCACCAAAATGTAGAGATTGCCATATGAAGGAACAAAAGGTCCCATGAAGTCTAGACCCCACACATTAAAAAGCTCTACTTCCAAAATATTAGTCAGAGGCATCTTATTTGTTTTGAAAATATTACCTACCCTCTGACATATATCACATTTCAGCATACAGTAGTGGGCATCCTTAAACAATGTGGGCCAGTATGATAATTCTATTTTTAATAGAATTATTTGTGCTTAATTTCCTAATTATTTATTTAAATCCCCATATTATTTTATTAATTATCTCCTTATTTAATTAAAATTCTCTTGTGTGCAGATAAATTAAATCCGGATGAAATTCAGTCATTTCAGTCGAAATTGGGCTGAAAACGGGCTAAAGGAGACTGGACTACTTCCAATTTGCAGATCGAGTCACCAGTCATCTGGACACGCGTGATGCCAGGTGTCCGTATTTTATTCACTCTGAAATTATAAGATCGATGGACACCGTGCCAACCTTCTTAAAGACACACGCCGGGCCACATCACACAGCCAATTGGATAAAAAGACGGGTGACGTGGAAATATCTACTCTGCAACGAATCAAATGAAGACAAGTGGCCAAACAATGCCAACACATCTAGGATGGAAAAATTACCATTGTACCCCTAAGTGTGTGTATAAATAGAACATGATGGCAATTGAAAAAATTAAGTAGGAGTAGGGTAAGTAGAGGTAGTTTAGGGTAGGAGTAGTGTAGTGTAATTTAGGAGTAGTTTTAATTTAGGGTAGAGTAGCTTTTAGGTTAATTTAAGCTTTCCTTGTTTTAAATTTTCGAATAGTTTATTTAACAAACAATTTTATTTTACTGTTCATGGCAACTTTCTTAGTTTATGAAGAGTTTCATTCCTTTGCTAATTTCATTTGTAGTTCACGTTTATTTCACTCAATTTGATTCAATGAAATTTAATGGAAATATTTGTTTTTTTTTTTACTAGCTGTCAGCTTTGTTAAAAATACTTATGTTTTGTTGAAGCAACATTTATTTTTCCTAGCTCTTGGTTTGCTCTCTTTTGTGCATTCGGGTGATAAACTTCTTCTTTCATTTATGCCTTTTGGTTTTGATGCTTTGATGTGGGTTGATGCTTAGCATTTGTCCACATCAATGGCAATGTGGAACCATGGTTGAAGAAAGGAATGACACAAACCGAGGATGATGGATTTCCCTGTTCATGTGATTTACGGGTATTGGTAATTTGGGTTAATTTTTCAGTTGTTGATATTCATTTAGTTCTTTTAGTTTTTGAGCTTTTATCCTTGCAAAGTTTTGTTATTCATTTCTTGTTTCATTTTCCTTTGTCTGCACTACACAGATTTTGCTCTTTACTGCATGTTAATACTAGCTTCTGTTAATTTCTACTGCATTTTATTCACTCTTCTCGGTTTTGTATTTACTCATCTTTACATTTTCTTTTTCTTCTTTTCTTTTGCTTGTTGGTACTGATGAGGGCAAGTTTGCTGCCGTGTGGAACATAGCATAGGATGAGTGAACTAATACAGTATACATGGGTTACATATTTGTCCTCTGTTTAGCTCTGTTTCACGTTGATTGCATTGTTCATTGTTTTTATTTTGTTGTTATTCGGTTATAAACTCATATCAGTTTCATGTTCAAGTTTGCAGTGCTGTGCTGTAGTCCTTCACCATCACTAAGCTGCTGAAGTAGACATTGATAGTTTGCAGTTGAAGGGTGTAAAGTGTGGGTAACCAGGATCGGGTCCAACCCCTGTCTTCTTGTCTCGTCTGTCGTTACCGAGAGTTTTGGGTGTGTGCTGCTATGTGCTGTTGCAGATTTTGGACTGTATGGGTAGCTGCTGATTGTTGCAAGAATGATATGATGCATGAAACAGAGAAGGTCCAAGCCGAATACTGTGACATACAACGCAGAGCAGTAAGACGTGGTGATTGATCCTGTTCAGGATAGTGCTGCTGGTACTACAGTGGAGGACTGAACCGTGAGTGAGCTGGGCATGCGAGCTAGAGTAGCAACTGCAGTGAAGGACAATATACGGGGTAGCAGCACCTAGACAGAAGCCTTGATGCAACACCTGGAGACAACCAAAACCGAGAGCAGCAGGACACAGAAGGAGGCAGAACTAAAAAAACTGAAGAAGACGTGTATAGTGCAGCAAAAATCGGGACCACTTAGTTAGATTATTTGGTTAAGGCCTTGTTTAGCCGATTATGCACTTTGAACTTGTTATTTCATTAATGAGTTTGATTGTTTTATTCTTGTTAGTTGTTAGTTAGTTAATTCAATCAATTAGAATGGTAGGTTAGTTTTAATATATTTGCTTGCTATTTTAATTTGTAATTTTAATTTAGATTAATGGCTAATTTTGTTAAGTTAGTAATTAGGTATAATTAGGATTAATTTAGAATTAATACCTTAGACATTTAGGTTTGTAGTTATTTTTCTAGGATTTTATTTCTTTAAAATTTTAAGTTAGTTTAATTTGCATTTTTATTAATTAGTTTAATTACATGCATATTTTATTTTAGGTTTGTTTAATTTTAGTTTAATTAATTTTGTTCCTTTATTTTCATATTTGCATTTTTAATTATGTTAATTAATTTTAACTGTTTTAATTTTCTTTTGCAGGTTATTTGCTTTTAATTGCTTGGAGCTTTGTAAGTAATTTTAGCTCTATTTAATTTTCTTTATTTTATAGTTTTATTCTTTTCAGTACTTGTTTAATTTTAGACTTAGTAGATCACCCATCATCAATTCATAATTTGCTCAGATATACTTTGGGTAAGATTAACCGGTAGTTAATTAGGCTGATCAACTTCTCTGTGGGACGATAACTAGAGACTCAAATCTCATTATTACTTATACGACCCGTGCACTTGCGGATAATACGTTTAGTTCGTACCATAGTAGTATCCAGATTGCAAAGCCTTAGCAGTTGTCCTTTCTCCTCTAAAATGCCCTCCATAATCAGAAGAATGGCAATGTCTAAGTATGTCCTCTACTTCTTCTATAGGCACACACCTCCTTAAAACCTGACTTTTACATTGCTTGTACAAGAAAGGCTCATCCCACACATAATACTTGACATCACTCAAAAACTTCTTCCTTTGTTGGGCAGTCAAATCTGGAGGTATCACCTTGCTCACCAAGTAATTCACAAAATCAGTATACCAAGGTAAACTGGAGTGCCCAAAAGTAAATAAATGCTCATCAGGAAAGGACTCATTAATTACTGTACCATCTTCTTTAAGATAGAAGGTCAATAACTTGATTCTCTGTCCCTTTCTTATCCCTAATCTCCAAGTCACACTCTTGCAGTAGGAGGATCCATCTAATCAATCTAGGCTTTGCATCCTTCTTAGAGACTAAGTACTTAATGGTAACATGATCAGCATATACTACCACCTTAGTGCCAATGAGATAGGAGCGAAACTTATCAAAAGCAAACACTACAGCCAACAGATCCTTCTCGGTAGTAGCATAGTTCAACTGGGCTTCATTCAAGGTCTTACTTGCATAATAGATAGCATAAAAGATTTTTCCTTTTCTTTGTCCTAGTAGAGCCCCAACTGCATAATCACTTGCATCACACATTAGCTCAAAAGATAAACTCTAATCAGGAGCTATGATTACAGAGGCTGTAACTAACTTCTCCTTCAAAGTCTTAAATGCTTCTAAGCAACGTTCATCAAAACAGAATGCAATATCTTTTTCTAAAAGATTATACAAAGGCTTTGAGATATGGGAAAAGTCCTTTATGAACCTTTTATAAAATCCTGTATGGCCCAGAAAACTCCTAATTCCTTTAACAGAGGTAGGGGGAGGTAACTTCTCAATGACTTCCACCTTAGCTTTATCCACTTCGATCCCTCTAGCAGATATCTTATGCCCAAGCACTATACCTTAACCATAAAATGGTACTTTTTCTAATTAAGCACTAAATTTGTTTCTTCACATCTCTTCAGAACAAGTGCTAAGTTGTGCAAACAAAGATCAAAGCTATCCCCAAATATAGAAAAATCATCCATGAAAACCTCAAGAAAATCCTCCACCATATCATGAAATATGGCCATCATGCAACACTGGAAGGTAGCATGTGCATTGCATAGGCCAAAAGGCATTCTCCTAAAAGTAAACATCCTGTAGGGACAAGTGAAGATGGTCTTTTCTTGGTCCTCTAGGGCTATAGCTATCTGATTGTACCCATACAGTAGGCAATAGAACTCATGACTAGCCAATCTATCTAGCATATGGTCAATAAAAGGGTAGAAGGAAGTGGTCTTTCCTGGTGGCCTTGTTAAGTTTCCTATAGTCCGTACATACTCGCCAACAGTGACAGTCTTAGTGGGGATGAGCTCATTGATCTCGTTTTCAATCACAGTCATCCCTATTTTCTTAGGGACGCATTGAACTGGACTCACCCAGGCACTATCTAAAATGGGATATATGATCCCGGCATCCAACCACTTAATTATCTCCTTTTTGACCACTTCTTTCATTATAGGATTCATCCTATGCTGGTGCTCTACTGACGACCTATACCCTTCCTCTAACAGTATCTTGTGCATACATATTGAGGGACTAATACCTTTGAGATAAAAAATAGACCAGGATATAGCTTTCTGGTGCTCTCTCAAAACTTGTAGTAATTTCTCCTCTTGATCAATGGAGAGAGCAGCAGACACTATCATTAGCCTGGTGGAGGACTCACCTAGATAAGCATATCTAAGGTGTGAGGGTAAGGGCTTAAGCTCTAAAGCTGAAGGATCACTGGTGGATGAAGAGACATCTAAAGCTGGAGTAGATGAAGTGTCTAAAGTTTCAAACTGGGAAATCTCCACGAGGGGAGTAACCTCTAACAACTATAAAACCTTATAAACATCATCCTCATTGTATTCCTTAACATTAACTGATCTCATCATGGAAGCTTCTAAAAGGTTAAATGGGTGTGTCTTAGAAAACTCCTTGGTGATGTCTCTATCTACAATTTTCATCCTAAAACAATCTTGAGAGTCATCAAGGAACCTCAAGGATTTGAAAACATTAAATGTCACCTCCTGAGCTTGAACTCTTATGGTTAATTGCCCATTCTACACATCAATTAATGTCCTACTAGTAGCTAAGAAAGGTCTACCTAGAATGATGGGGACTTCCCTGTCTTCTTCCATATCCAGCATAATAAAGTCTGCAGGGAAAATGAACTTGTCCACCTGAACTAGTACATCCTCAATGAACCCCTTCGGATTCTTAATAGATCTGTCAGTTAACTAAAGGGTCACTGTGGTAGGCTTTGCATCTCCTACTCTTAACTTCTGGTATATGGACCAAGGCATGAGATTAATACTAGCTCCTAGATCACATAGGGCTCTACCAATGAACTGATCTCCTATTGTGCAAGGTATGGTAAAACTACCTGGATCTTTGAGTTTAGGGGGTAATCTCCTCTGAATAATAACACTACACTCCTTAGTAAGTGCCAATGTCTCATAATCCTCTAGTCTTCTCTTCCTCAAGAGGATATCCTTTATGAACTTCACATAATTGGGCATTTGTTCTAATACTTGCGTGAAAGGAATGTTAATGTGAAGCTTCTTAAACACCTCAAGAAATTTAGCAAATTCTTGATCAAGCTTCTGGTTTTGGAACCTCTGAGGAAAAAGGTAATAGGGGTCTAACTGGAGGAAGTGTAATGGTAACAAGTGTAGTATCTGATGAAGAGGGGCCTGACTTAGTTTCCTTTGCAGCCTGATCCTCATGTTCCTGCCCTTTTTCAACTACCTCTTTAGAACCTAAGGGCTCTGCCACTGTGGGCTTAACAAGACTGGACCTATCATATGGATCATCCAGCTCTCTACCGCTCTTAAGGGTTATGGCCTTAACATGCTCCTTACCCTCCCTCTGTCTGATAGGGTTAGCTTCGGTATTACTGTGAAGGGTCCCTTGCGGATGCTGGCTGATAGCACTAGCTATCTGTCCAACGTGGACTTCTAGATTCTTAATAGATGCAGCTTGATTCTGCAGGATAGTCATGAACATCTCCTCAATTGAAGGCTTTTTCTCAACTGTAGCTGCTGGGGCTGCATAGGTGGCAGTGGTGGTGGATGATGTTGAAACTGAGGTGGGTGATGAGAATGATTAGGTTGATGATGTGGAAATTGTTGAAGTTGTGGTACATGAATAGGTGGAGCCTGAAAACCAGGGGCTCCCATAGGTCTGGAATTAGAAGACTACCTTGATTTTGGCTCCAAGAAAAATTAAGGTAATTCCTCCACCTTGGATTGTAGGTGCTCGGAAATGGATTGTTCTGTTGCTTTTGAGGTGGGGCAACGTACTGAACAGACTCTAAGTTTAATAGGCACCTATCAATAGAGTCTGTATCACCACAAAGAGTGCATGAAATAAAGGGACTTTGGACAGCTAAAATAGGACTGGACTATTGGCAGAACTATTCTGGGTACTAAGAGACTCTACCTTCTTTGTGAGATTGGCAATTTGAGAGGTTAAGGTAGAAAGTGTGTCCAACTCATAACTACCCGCAGATTTCTTAGGTAACTGCCTCTCTGATGACTACTGATAATTGTTAGCTGTCATTTTATCCAACAGAGTATATGCTTCCTCCTCCGTCTTACACATCAAAACTCCTCTCGTAGCAGCATCGACTATGTTCATATTCTGGCTAGTGAGCCCGTTATAGAAGGTTTGGACTTGAAGCTATAAGGGTAGGCCATGATGGGGACACTTCCTAAGAAGGTCTTTATATTGTTCCCATGCCTCATAAAGGGATTCAGAATCGAATTGAGCAAAGGAAGATATATCACTATGTAATTTAGCCATTTTAGAATGAGGAAAGAACTTGGCTAAGAATTGATGGGCTAACTCGTCCCAGGTGGATATGGATTCAGGAGGTAAAGAGGTTAACCAGTGTCTAGCTCTATCCCTAAGAGAGAAAGGAAATAGCCTAAGCCTAAGTGCATCGTCCGAGAGTCCATTATGCTTGAAAATGTTGCACAGATCTTGAAATTGCCCTAAGTGACCATGTGGGTTATCATGGGAAAGCCCACTGAATTGAAGCAAAGTTTGGATCATCTGGACGATCGAAGGCTTAATTTCAAAGTTGTTTGCTGGGACAGCTAGTGGCCTAATGCCAGTGTAGTAACCTCCAATAGTCGGGACAAGATAATCTCCTACAATCCTAATCTCTCTGTTTTTAGCTATCTTGTCTTGCAGCGGAGCTACTATTTTCCTAGAGTCCTTCCTGATTATTATATGTGTTCTTTCTATTTCATGATCTAAAGGAAAGTAGTCAAAGCTCTTGGCTCATGCATATAGACATTCAGAAGTCCTAAAGAAATATTTTTTTTTTTAGATAGAGAGAGAAAAATTAACTAATCTAAATTAAGGCTCTAAATATTTACAATTTAAGTATGTACAAAACTAGAATTATACCTAAGCATAATTTCATCGATATTAGTCAATGCCTAATCATGAGTCCCCGGCAACGGCGCCAAAAACTTGGTTCGCGTCCTAGCTACTTAGATGTGTAAACCGCAAGTGCATGAGTCACACAAGTAATAACGGGAATTGAGTCCCAGATTATCGTCCCACAGAGAAGCACCGTTAGCCTAACTAAGTACCAGTTAATTTTACCCTAAGTATATCCTAGCAAATTATGAATATTAAGGGGGTGATCTACAAGGTTTAATTTGAAAATAGTAGAAAATATTGGAAAACATTGAAAATAATGAAAATTATAAAATAAATAAAATAGAGCAAAAATTACTTACAGAGCTGCAAGCAAATAAAAACAATAATCTGCAAAAGAAAAATACTGAAACTAGAATTAATTAGTGTAAATGGACTAAAGATGCAAATATAGGAAAATGTAAAATAAAATGAATAAAACTAGAAAATTCTAATACAAAAATAAAATTGCATGTATTTAATCTAATGCAAAATAATCTAACCTATGGTCTAATGAAATAAAATTCAAATATATAAAGCAATAAATAATTACTAACTTACTAAAATGCCTAAATAAAAAAATAAAATCTACTCTAAGTGATGCATGAGAAATAATTAAATCCTAAATATATGCTTGAAAATAATTAAATAAAATTTTCAATTGCATAAAAAAATTAAAATTTAATCTAAACTAAAATCTAAAGTTCTTAAATATAATAATCTTAAACATATGCAAATTAATTAAACTAATAAAATATTATCTAAACTAATTAAAAAGGGTACTAAATTAAAATAACACTAAACTATTAATAATAAAAACTTGAAATATTGTAAACAAAGCTACAAAATAAAATATAAACATAAAAACATTAGCTATGTACTGCTCTCGGCTGTGCAAAACATTACTGCACTATACCCCTGCTTCTTCATGCACCAGCTTTTGTCCTTGTTGTCGCAACGTACTTCCAAGCCGCAGCAGCCTGACCCAAGCATCAGCTAGCTACGTCCTGCCATGCATCCTACAACAGCTTCAGAACAAGCACTCAATCCTGCAGCTCTGCTCCAGCACGACCCAAAAATCACAGCTAAAAAAATAGCAAGCCCGCACCACTGTGATAGCAACCTCTGGCTTTAGCTACCCAACATGCTTCCTCTGATGGAAAGCAGCAACAACAACACAGAGTACCCCAGGGAATGTCCTGCAAATGAGAGCAACAACAACCCAACGTCCTGCACTAACACCGACCAGCCTTGCCACAGCTCATGCACACAACAGCATCAACAAAATGTCCAGCAACAATGCAGGTGAGACACAAGAGAAAACTAAGCAAGTGCATGTAAAAACAATAAATAGCATTGAAATCGTAATACAGCTGCAACACGACTTAACTACACTGCAAAATAGGAAAACGTTGCAACAAAATATATTTGCAAAGCAGTATAAAAACAGTGAGACAGAAGAAGGAATTTAGCTAGGTGGAAAATGTTAAGTATAAACTTAAGAAGAAACCAGAAAATAGAAACAAAATCAGACTTTAACAGAATCGAAACAGAAAGATACATCAAATACATTGATCTAACACTAACTAAAATCCTAGAAGAATCTAAAAGCTGTAAAACTAAAAATGAAGAAACACAACAATAGATTAGAATGAAGCAATGTGGCTGTTGAAACCAGCCCTCAATACCTGATTCGCCAGCTCCTGCTTTTTTCTTCAACACGCACCAGCTTTACGAGAAGTCCTACCATGTCCAAATGGCTTCTGCACCCCCTATGCTTCAGCTGCAACCCGCCTTTCACCATCCAGCGTCCATCGCAGCAGCACAGCATCAGTGAAAGAAAACAACAGAGGAAGTAAGCTCTCCCATCCAGCATGCACAGTAACAGAAAATGGAAAACAGAGCAGAACAGAGTCAGCTAATGGTCAAGCCTTGGTTTCATTCTGTGTTCCTCAACCTACAGCAAACCTTGCTGTTTTGTTCTTCCTATGCACCAGCAATGAAAACCCGCAGCCAGCAAGGGCTCAAGATGCAGCAACGAATAGGGCACGATAACGGTAACCTCTCACGCCACTGGGTAGAACATAAACAAAAAATATAGAAAGTGCAGAGAAGAACAGAATGCAGAAACAAGAGTTGCATGAAAATAAGGAAGGTTTTCCAACTCTGTCACATAGTCGAATCTTCCCTTTTTAAATCTACAATGAAGATAGTAAAACAAGGACTTAATATACTACTAAACTAAGGAAAAGAAAAAGAGAAAAATGAAGTAAAAGTAGAGGCAGCGACTCCCGTCAATAGCCACCTCCTTCCCTATAGAACAGTGAATGAAAAAAAAAAAGAAATGAAACTAGTAACCCGAAAATGAAGTTTTTCATTAAAAAAACTTAGAAATGCCAAAACAAAGAAAGAAAAAACTTGTAAAGCATTAGAAACAATGGCTGCTGTCACTAGCCAACGTGAAAAGCTAAAAGAAACAAAGGAAAAAAATATAAACCTAAAACCTAGCATCATAAAAAACTTTAACCTAAAAAAAAAACTTCTACTATTTCCATCTCCTCATCATTTTCTATTTATACACAAAATTGGGGGTACAAAGGTAATTTTCAATACTAGATGAGTTGACATTGTTAGGCCACTTGTCTTCACACCATTGGCTTCTAGAGAAGATATTTTCATGTCATTTGTCTTCTTGTCCACATGGATGTGCAAGGTGACATGGCTTGTGTCTTCGATGAGGTGGCCACAGTGTCCGTTGATCTTATCCTTCAAAGACGAATAAAATATGGATAGTGGACGTCACATGTGTCCAGAAGAATCGTGACTCATGCTACGTAATGGTTTTGGTCTAGTCTCCATTTTAGCCCATTTTCAGTCCATTTTCTACTGAAATGACTGAAATTCATTTGGATTTAATTTATCTGCACACATGAGAATTTTAATTAAATTGAGGGGATAATTAATAAAATAATATGGGATTAAAATAATTAATTCAGAAATTAAGTACAAATAATTCTATTAAAATAGAAGTCAGAACCATTGGAGCTCAATGAGAGCATGTCGTATGTTGAGAAGTCGGTTCGGATATTGGATAGGAAAGAGAAGGTGTTGAGGTCGAAGATGATTCCCTTAGTGAAAGTTCTTTGGCAATATCACACTTTGGAGGAGGTTACCTGGGAGTTAGAGAGTATGATGTAAGAGAAGTACCCGAAATTATTCTCAGGCTGACTTAGTTCTAATTTAGAGGACCAAATTTCTTGAAAGAGGAGAGGAATGTAAGGCCCGTACTTTTATATGTTTTCTTTATGATTTCATGATGTACACACAAGTTACATTATATATGAATCATAAGAAATGGATATTTTTATGTTCTAAATGTGCATGAAATGCAAAGTGAGTATTAAAGCAATTGAATGTGAACTTTCCTTTAAATTTCTGGGAAAATTACAGCTGGAATGTTGCAAAGCAAGGGCAGATCGATCTTAGTGCAAGGGGAGATCGATCTCATTGTCTCGAAATAGAGTACCAAATCATTCTATAAAGGGAAGATCGATCCCTCATTGAAGCATATCGATCTCTAAAGTCTTCTGCCTGGCAAAGATCGATCCCTACCTAAGATTAGATCGATCGCCTTCAACAAACTGAATGCCGAGAGAGTTCAAAGCAAGGGAAGATCGATCTCTTACCCTTGGAGATCGATCTCATAATGCAATTACTATAAAAAGGCCCGACAATCGAGTCTTCTTTCCCAGAAATCCCAAAACCTCTCCATTTTAGCAAAACAACCTAGTTTTCTCACTCTAGGTATCCTTACCTTCCTACCAGATTTGAGGAAAAGTTATTTGAGTAAAGTTGTGCCTTGTAAGGAGGAGAACAACATAGTTTGGAATCAACATTCAAGTTGTTGGATTGAAGGAGTAAAGAGGTCTTCCAATTTCGGACAAGAAAAAAGATAAGCTAGGTGAGTTTTCAATACACCAACTTCAAGTATGTTTATCTAGACATTGTTATGGGTTATTTGGTATATGTATTATTAGTTGAAACTCCATAGAGTATGATGAATCCTCCATGACCTAAAATAGGTTTAATGTGGGAAAGTGAGAGAAAGTTGATTTGGCATGGAGTTAATGATGATTTAAACATGTAGTGAGGTTATTAAACATGTCTACATGATTTTAAGGTATTTTTTGTGAAATCCATATGTTGGAATAGATGATGAATGAATATAAGCATAAGAGGTGTAGGATGAAATGCCTTAGTAAAGGAGAGTGATGAGCATTTTAGGCTTAAGACCGGCCTAATATGAATCATTAGACTTGACGAGTCCTATAGATTCTCGAGAAATAAATAGTACAATCGAAATGGACTTAAGAGAAAATAAGGCCCAATAAGAGAAAAAGAGGCCGAACAAGTTAAATCGATTGTAGTGAAAGTGAAATACAGATAAATGAACTGTATTTAATATGATAAATAATTTCGTGCAGCTTTGGAGATTTCATTGGGAGCAAATTGGACTGCGCAATCGAGCAGCTCTCACGAAGTGAAATTACTCGACATAATTCCAGGTAAGGGAATTTTGTAAGTACCTAGAGGTAGCTGCACGTATTTTGAGGGTATTTATAGTGCATTATATTTGCTAGGTTACCTGAAAAAGAAATAATAATTTTTGGGTGGAAAATTTTAGATATAAATGAATTTTCCCCTATGAGTAAATTTTACAAAAAAGGTAGTAAGGCTAATAATTGCATGAATATCATGTTTTGATACTTTTATGAAATACATTGCTTCGATTTAAGCAAATTCACGGATATGCTGGATATTTGATTTCATAATTTCATGAAATAGCATGAGTCAGGTGCGAACTTTGGTTTTGAGCGTGTTTATGGAAATATAGCTGCCTATCAGATTTACATGAGTTTAATCGTGTTAGAGCTTTGCTCGCACTGGGTTTTGATATTTTAAATATGCAAGAAATGTGCTGAAGCCTAGCTCGCACCATATTTTGAGTTGAGATGCTTTGCAAGCTGTACTGGAGCTATGCTTATACATGATTTTATCTTTATTTATTATGCATCAAGTCGTACTGAAGCGTTGCTCGTACGAGGATTTTTACTGATTGTACATGAAATCATGTTAGAGCCTTGCTTGCACTGGACTTTTCACATTGTGATATGTAATGAGTCATGCTGAATGCCTCGTGTAGACTTTGTGTCAGACGGATGAGATGCTCGCACGAGCCGTGTTGGATGCCTCGTGTAGACTATTAGTCACATGGATTAGATGCTCCCACGTGCACTTGAGACTTAGTAGGTTATACATGGTATGGGGTAGATAAGACCTACAGCAGGCACCCCCGACCGTGATATGGGTCCATGGAGTACGTTGTACCGTGTATATCACATGGAGTACACTGTACCATGTGGTAATGATGTTGATTTAAAGTCTGGCGGGTAAGATTAACCTACCTCCCATTAAAACATAATGCCCCACACACCGAGATCTGTGTGGTCTGGGGTGATAGTGACATAGTTAGCCAATAGAGTGCTCGATTTGTATTTAGTGACCACCTATCTCACATGATATCACATGGTTTTATATACTGAACATGATTTATGTTGTCCAGGGTAGACCCGAGGGAGGGGTCGAACCTTATGAGATGTTTTTAAAGGATGATATGTTGTTTGTGATGAGTTCTACTAAGTTTTGATAAGATGTTAAACCCTGAGGGATGGTTTTATGATGAATTTTCTTTAATATGATGAGCATGAGACATTGACATGATGATTTTCCATGTTTACATGCCTATTTTCATGTTTTCAGTACGTGATATATGTATATACATGTGGCATAGTTTTATTATTACCTCATGCTCTGGATATAAATGATTTCATGCCATGACATTATAAGCATGTAGATAGTGTAGTTATCTACCTACTTGCATTATTGAGCTCATCCCCTTCATTTTCCCCCTCTACAGAGCGCACACAGTAGTCTAGTGAGAGACTGAGGAGTTGCATCCCGATATCTGCTACTCTCCATCACCAAGGTGTATACACATTAGAATCTTTTTTTATCTAAACATGTAATAGTACAATAATCATTTTGTAATATAATATGGGGGATGTAAATATTAATAAACACGTACAAGTATCGAATCTCAATTATAAAGTATACGTGTTTGGTTTTGAATGAATGAAAAGATAGATGGCATGGTAGATGGTAAAGGGTGACTAATACTGACTCATAGCCCAACTGTTTGGTGGTAAGAATGTTCACGACCGGGAAAAGAAATGAAAAAGCAAAAAAAAAAAAAATTGTAGCGATTTTAGGTGAAAAGGGGTCGTGACAATGACAACCTTTCCATGATAAATTATTGTATAATTCAATCCTTTCGTCACCTAATCTCTCAGTTGAGCATAGAGTATGGAATGTGTCATCTTTATTAAAGTTCAACTACATTGTTTACAATCTTAGAATGAATGACTCAATCAAATGAATTCAAGATCTTGTCTTGAATCTCATTTGTACTATGGCCTCAAATTTTCAATCATCCATCTCTATTGAGAGGCCTTGAGATATAGACTTCTGTTACCAAGAGGGATGAATCCTATCTTGATCTCTCACAACCCTCATATGATTCATGATATACTTGATTACTGTCTTACTTGCAACCCTCATTGAGCTACATTTACTAGCATCACAATACACCAGTCCATATACAGGATACCACGGTGATCTCAAGTTTAACGATCATTTATACCATTGCCATTTGAGAGCGTCTAGTGACACTTAATGTAATGATCCACATAGAGTTCTCAAGACGGGTTAATCCAATGTATTCATTCACAATGATCACCTATGTATTGACCTGCATATCACCATATCCTTGACTTATTAAATCAATCACCCAAAGAAATCAAAAACATATTAGTCTTACCGTATCACTAATGTCCCTTCTCAAAGTTATTACGACTAAGGATAGTTAAGAGTAGTATTCTTTGTATCGTGAGGATTTCATCATCAAAGTCACTACTTTGATTCCCTTGATACGAATTCGTTATTCTAGGGACTTTCTTATTTGATTATGACTTGAGCAAATTTAGTATAGTTAATAATGATAAATAAATTCCATGTATTATTTAATAACAAAAACAATCACAATGTCCTGAGTGTAATATAAAGTCCAAATCCGATTAGCTTGCAGTGCATACATTAATAATATCCCACTTGCACTACAGCCAATTTGATTAGCACCTAAGTATATTTTTAGACCACTAGTGAGATTAGAGTTCCTTAGCTTGTCTAATGGCTCCATTGTTATCACAATAGAGTGCCAATAGATCAACAATGCTAGGGATTACTCTAAGTTCTATGATGAACTTTTTGATCTAAAAAGCTTCTTAGCTACATTTGAAGCCGTTATATACTTAATCTCTGTGATGGATTGAATAATGATAGAAGGAAAGGTAAGTAAAACGCGAGAAAAATTTGTGGTGGTTTTTGGTAAGTCATAGGAGGTCATGACAATCTCAATCGTAGAATCGACTATTTTCTCTTGTTTTGAAAATTTTAAACTCATAGTACCAACGTTTAGGCAAAACACATAGCTAGATTGTGACTTAAAGTCATCCATATCTGACTGGAGAATAGCATCAATGTAACCATTTACAATGAGCTTAATCTCTCCTCCATAGACTAAGAAAGCATCCTTAGTCTTTCTCAAGTACTTAAGGATGACGCTCACCTAGGTCAGCCTGATACCTGCTCGCCATGCTTAAAGCAAACAAGACATTAAGCCTAGTACATAATATGACGTATATGATAAATCTAATACCTAAAACATAAGGAATCATAGCCATTTTATCTTTCTCATCTTGTGTTTTAGGACAAGTCCTTGGAAAGATAAATGTCTGTGACATAGGTAAGAATCTTTTCTTGGATTCTTCCATGTTGAACCTTTTCAACACTATGTGATATATGTATTTGACTTAGACCAAACAACATACTCGATCTATCTCTATATGTCTTCATCTTGAGGATATAGGTTGCTTCTTCTAAGTCTTTCATGGAGAAGCAATTCTCTAACCAAGTTTTGATAGATTGTAGGGTAGGAATGTTATTTCCTATGAGTAGTATGTCATCTACATATAACACTGGGAATATGACAACACTTACATTAACCTTCTTGTAAACACAATGTTCATCTTTGTTTTTGATGAACCCAAACTCTTTGACTGTCTCATCAAAGTGAATGTTCCGACTCCAAGAAGCTTCTTTTAATCCATGAACGGACTTCTAAAGCTCACATACCTTCTCAGCATTTTCAGGAGTGATAAAATCCTCATTTGTCTCATATATACATCTTCAGATAAATTTCAATTCAGTAATGATATTTTAGGATCCATTTGCCTTATCTCATAATCATGTATGTAGCTATAGCAAGCAAAATTTAAATGGACTTGAGCTTTGTAATTGGTGAAAATGTCTCATCATAATCTATACCATGCCTTTGTTTGAAACCTTTGGCCACCAATCGGCCTTTATAGGTATGTACTTTGCCATCCATATCAATCTTCTTCTTGAAGACCCACTTACACCCTATGGGTTTTACCCCTTCAGGTGGATTAACCAAAAACTATACATGGTTCATATACATTGAGCCCATTTCAGATTTCATGGCTTCAAGCCTGATGCCACTCTTAGAGGTCTCCACCACAAATGCACGGGTCATATAAGTAATATAAGAACTGAAGCCTCAGAATATCATCCCATATAGATTAAGTTAGCTTAGTTGATTACTAGATAATTACACCATAGATATGTTCTAGCCAATGAAGAATAAGGGTGATCTACTAAGGCTAATCACATGAAAATATAAATAATAAAATAAAATAAAAATAATAAAAAGAAAATGATAATAGATGTACTTATAAAGCCTAAATAAGAAATGTAAAGCGGCTGCAAAAGAAAAATAAAAAAATTAAAATCAATAATGAAATGGGCAAAAAATGTAAATAATAAAAACTATGGGCCTAAAATGCAAATAATGAAAATAAAACAACAAAATCCTAATGTGAAAATAAAAATGCGTGTACTTAATTTAATTAAATGAAATAAAAATGTAAAATAATCTAGACTAATGCATTAGAAAATAAAAATACTAATAAGAATCTTAAAAATCCCAAAATGTAATCAAAACCTTCAAATGCCCTAAAATGCAAACCGTAAGACTAAACCTAACCCTAAATAACTTCTAAACTAGTGAAATGCATAATTAATTGCTAAGACTGTAAGACCCAAAAATTCATATGTCATACCCTTAACTTTTGTAAATTCCCATTTAAGAATGTAAGGTGTATATGGATTGTGAAATGAATACACACAAGTCTTAATATATATAAGGTATGAATAGATGTCATTTTAAGCCTTAAAGGTGGTTGGATGAGAAAATGACTATGGCAGTAAATTAAAGAGGTTTTGTGTGAGTTACTATAGAGAATTGCAGTAAAATCTGGAAAATATGAATGACAGATCGATCTCATTGAAAGAAAGTTCGATCTGGAAGAGCAAAAAATGCTCTTATTCGAGCAATGGAACATGGGCAGATCGATCTCCAATGGAGGTAGATCGATCTTGTCACAAGCCGAACTACCCAAAAATCAGAGTTAATTTTTCGCGTTTTGTTATTTTCTTACTTAAATTCTTACCTGTCTTCTGATCGTGACCACACTCCACTAACAAATTGGGCTGTGCGTCAATGCCAGTCCCACCATACATTTACCATATAACTTAATTCTTTCTCAGTCATTTATAAAATGTCTACAATATTTATACATCCCCTAAAGTTACTTACAAACATGTTACTGTGCTATGCTTATGTAGATACAATATGTACAAGTGTATATACCTTATGTTGATGGGCAGCAGCGGATATCCGAAATGCAGTACTGAGTCGCCTCAACTTCAACTAGAGATTATCTGTGGGAGAAAATGAAAGAGGTGAGCACATCAAGCTCAGTAAGGCAATCTTACGAACAAGTAGGTAACCATAATACCTACATGAACGTGGTGCCATGTATAAACCACCATTTCTCCACACATTTTAAAACAAATGATATGAATTACGATGTTATGTAAATGAAGTTTGCACGGAAAATTCAACATGCAATTATTACAAATCATTTATTTCTCAATTAAAATTTTCACAATAAAGTCAGGACTCGACCCCTCCTGCGGGTGATCCTGACTCACACAAAACCATGAAAATCTATTTACATTCACACATGTGTTCGAAAAGCATGGAAATACCATCATGCAAATTTAGTTTAAAACCCAATTTGATTTCATCAAAATCGACGACATGCGAGACTAGGCAACGTCTGTATATCGACAAATAACCAGGACTATGGCTATATGTGTCCTCGGGAGTTCCTCAGCTACACGGATCCCAGTGTGCGGGTTCTCCCCATGATCAGGAACCGCCCGAGAGGTGGGTCAATCCATCTCGTCGGTCTTATCCGATCCCATGCATCCGAAGATGCCAACTTATCACAAAGATACCAACGTATCACAAAGATACCACACTGTACATCGTACTCCATGCTACTTGCACGGTACATCGTACTCCGTGGACCCCCAGCCTTATCCCTCGTTCGGGCTCATCAGCTGGTCCTCCAACCCTTATCCCTCGTTTGGGCTCATCAGGTGGATCTCCAACCCTTATCCCTAGTTCGGGCTCATCAGGTTGTTTCTCTAACCCTTATCCCTCGTTCGGGCTCATCAGGTTGTTTTTAACATGCCATGTCTCAAAACACACGTGCGGGCCTATTTAATCGGTGACACACAGTCTACCCGATGCTCCGAGCACGGCTCATCACATGTTCTCATAAAATCAGTGCGAGCAATGCTCAGCACTCTCATCAAATCAAGTAAATCTAGTGCGAGCTAAGCTCTAGCACTCTGTATGCAAACCGTATAAAAATATGGTGCGAGCAAAGCTCTAACACCCTGTCTCAAAATCATATAAAAATATGGTGCGAGTTAGACTCTAGCACCCTGTCACGAAAATCATATATATATAAGAATCTGGTGCGAGTTGGACTCCAGCACCTATGCATGTAAAACTCTAGTGCGAGCTCTCGCTCCAGCACTAATGCGTGCATCACACAAATCGAAAATATCATGCGAGCTGAGCTTTAGTACGTCACATGTCAATAAAACACGTAGGCGGCTCTGTTTCCTCAAAACAGTGTTCAAAACAATTTCACGTTGAAAGTATGCAATGCTGTGCATTTTCTTTCAAGGTTAGCCAGCCTACTAATGCATGCATCAAAACACCTCCAGAATGAGCAAGAACCTCTTGTTCTTGCTCCTCCCAACTTTTCCTAAATTTGTAAATTTTACCCTTAACAAGGGTATTTTGGTAATTTGCCCATTCGAGGCACTAAAATTATTAATTGACCTCTAGACCCTTTAGGTAATTTTTAAAGACTGCAAATGAACTTAAAATTGTGTAAAGTTACCTCTAGCAGTCCGTAGAATTCCCTTACCTTATTTTCCTGTCGAGTCTGACCTTTTCTTTTCCACTGTTGTCTCGTCGCGCAGTCCGATATGCTCCCAATCAAATGTCCGAAACTGCGTATAATTATTCCTCAGGTCAGATATTATACAATTTAATTGTATTTTCTATTTTCTGGGCTTAATTTAAATCATTGGGCCCATTTACCCCTATTGGGCCCGTTTGCACCTTAATGGGCCTTAATGGGCCTTAAGCCCATTTTCCACTTAATTTTCACATTATCGAGGCCTATTGGGCTCATTGGGCCCACCAATAATTTATTGGGCCTCATTCCAACTCTCGAATAGCTAAATTTAATATTTACGACAATTTATCTAAATTTCCATAATTTAATTTAATTTAAGCGGAATTTAAATTCATATCACGCATAACGATGTAAATTGTCGTAAATAAGGGTCACTTACCCGAGATTCCATGCTAGTTCACAAATCGAGGCTGTCTCGAGCTCTTGGTGGATGCCAATTATCGAGCTACACAATTCCATAATTTTTCGGGTATGTTTTCAGCCCAAAATTAATTAAATAAAATATTTTAAAATTTAAATCGGTCAATTTGACCGCTTATCGACATACCCGAAGCTCGATTGCATCACAGGAATTTTCCCCAATTTTTTTCCCTTTCTTTTTCCCTTTTTTCTTCCTTTTTTTTCCTCTATTTTTGGCTGAACCGGTTCAGTCCGATTCGGACCGGTTCAGACAGCCGGTTCACTCCGGTTCGGTCGGTTCACCACCGGTTCACCGCCTTGTCGGCCGGTTCTCCGCCGGCTTCCACCGCCAGTGGCTCCGCAAGGTCGTCCGCATCTCGAATCTACCCTCGGTTTCGGTCGGGCTCGTCGGAACGCCGCTGGTTCGGCCTCTTCTCCCTTGGCCGTCGGACCCATTTTCCTCCCTTGGCCGTCGCTGGCGATTCCCGCCGTCTCGTCGGCTGCTACCGATCTCAAAAGCACCGCCGTCGCCTGGGCTTTCGGAATTTGGCCTCGGTTCAGCCCGATTCGCCGCCGTTCGCCGCCGGTGACCCTTTCTTTCCCGTGGCCTTCTCCTCCGTTTTTCGTCGGATTCCGGCGTCCTTGGCGTGCGTCACCGGTGGCCTGAAGACCACCGGCCTCTCCTCTTTCTTTTTCGGCCCTTGGCCTGGCCGTTGGCCGCCGGACGGCTCACCGGTCTCCCTCGGTCAGCTGCTTTCGTTTTCAGGTTTCTCTCTCCCCGATTTCCGTTTTCTGATTTTTTTTTTTGTTTTATTATTATTATTATTATTATAATTTATTTAATTATTTCACTATTCATTAAAATACTCCATAAAATCCAAAATATCTACACTTATATTATTTTTATTCTAATTTAATTTATTTAATTTAAATTTAATTTATTAAATATATTTTTCTCCAAATTTTTGATATTATTCCTTCGCGCTTTTCGAGATATTGTTCCGATAATTTTTCGGTATTTTTAAAATTTTTGAATCTTGATCAATTGACCCAAATTGTATAATTTCCTCATTATCGATCAAGATATCTTACATCCTTATTTTAAATTAAAATTTTCTTATCGCCTTAATACCGGGTTTTGGTATTTTTACCATTTACCCCTGCTCTTGTTTCGAAAATCAATTTTACCTGACCTTCCTTCATGCATCCCCCCATCTTTTCTTATTTAATTTTCGTATTTTAATTAAATTTGGGTCTTACAACTCTCCCCCACTTAGGGATTTTGGTCCTCCAAATTAGAACCAAGTCATATGAGTCCATATACAACTCTGGGTACATCGATCGTATCATACTTTTAAATTCTTATGTGACCTTCTCCGGAGTGTATTACTACCAAAGGACTTTAATTAGGGAGATCATCTTAAACCTCAATACTTTCTCTTTCCTGTTTAATGCCCGAATCAACTTTTTCAATATACTTATAATTGCATTAAGCTGAACTGTTGGATCTCATATCTTATCACCTATGCTGGATCTGGATAGTATTCCCGAAGCATTAAAAGATGGGACACATTGTGGGTGCCTACTTATTCAAGTGGAAATGCTACCTACAGGTCTTATCTCCCACTTGTCCAATCTCTCAAAATATTCCATCCAGCGCAACTCAATTTACCTTCTTCCAAAAGCTCGCTACGTCCTTAATCCCTTAGGACGAGTAACTTTCAACCATACTAATTCACCAAAGGTGAATTCCAATACTTGTCTATCTGCTCTGAGGTGTTCTTAATCTCTCATTCTTAACTAAAACATCCTCAGAGACTTATTATCCAAAGTCGAAAATAATTCTATCTGTCACCCACTTTTTTCTTATCCAATTTGGGGAACAACCCCTACAGCCATACACTGCCTCATATCTTGTTATCCCGATACTCAACTGCCAACTTTCACTATTGGCGAATTCGATCTGTAATAACTGATCATCCCAGGAGCTTATAAAATTAACGGCACACGCTTTCATCGGATCCTCCAGAACTTGCACAGTCCTCTCTGACTGACCATCTGTCTGAGGATGAAAAGCTGTGCTAATACTCAGTCGGGTTCCCATAGCTTCCTAAAAATATCCAAAGAGGTGGGAAGTGAAGCGGGAATTCCTATATGATACCATGCTCACTGGAACGCTACTTAATGTTCCACAACCTTCCTTATACATAAATCCTTATACACACTCTGAGTATCTGGGGATTTCATAACCAGAAGGTGGGTAGACTTAGTCACTCTATCGACTATCATTCAAATAGCCTCGTAATTCACCTGGATTCTCTGTAACCCATCACAAAAATTCATGGAGACTTGCTCTCATTTTCCGTGCCATGTCGATATAGGTAGGTGCTGCAATAACTCTGCAGACTTGTAATACTCTACCTTACTCTGCTGACATACTAGGCACTTTTCCACAATCTCTACCATATCTCTTTTCACATCTGACCACCAATACCCTTTTCGAGATTTCGATATATATTCTTTACTTTCCATATGCACTATATATCCCGAAGAGTGAGTTTCTGACAATATTACTATCTCATCAACTGTGGTCTTGGGGAGCACTTATACTGTCTCTGAACCTCTCTGTAAATCATTCTCATACTCTGTGAACTCTGTCACTGTACCCTTCTGAATCTCACCCACACTATCGACATCATGCCGATCATCACGCTAAGCCTGTCAAATTCGGGCACTCTCATCTGGTTCTAGTCTTAGGCTAGCTGTCACACAATCACTGTCATCATCAGAAGGGATCACATCAATACTGAGGTTCACAACTGCTCTAGCAGCTCACGCTCACTGACCATCATACGTAGTACCATCCTGAGGCTCTTTTTACTCAAAGCATTAGCCTTTCCTGGGTGGTACAATTTTTACAATCAAAATCTCTCAGAAGCTCTAACCCACTATGTATTCTCATATTCGCCTCTTTCTGTGAAAACAGATACTCGGGGCTTTATGATCAGTGCATATCCACAATTCCTCATCGTGTACATAATAGTACCATATCCTCGGTACAAATACTACCGTTGCCAACTTTAAATCATGGGTCAGATAGTTTATTTCGTGATCAAGGAGTTGTCTGACTCCAAAATTGACTATCTTCCCATTATACATCAATACACAGCTCCTTCATTATTTCGAGGTATCCATACTCACTGAGAACCTCTTGAGCTATTGGGTATGGTGAAATTAATCATGGTGGTCAGTTCATACTTCACTACACCGAAATTCACGTCATATCTATCATCTCACTCAAAGACCACGTTTTCATAGTTAAACGTGTCAATAAGGTATACCCTATTGAGAACTCGCAACAACCCATTTGTAAAAGCCACTTTCAATTATTGCTTACAATTTGCCCTAGACTTTAAATACACCCAACATATCATCGATAATGATGATTACAACTCGGTCCAATCCTTGACTTATTTACGCATAAGCGTATAAGATCCTCCAAAATCGCTTACGTTTCCAGGTACTAACCTGCATCATTTCCTTTTCTTATCTTAACGGCTCTTATTAAATTTTTACTATGTTAACTTTTATGATTTGTCGAATTTTAATATTCTTATCGTCTTAGTAAAGGTATCCTAACGCTAAAGGTATTTATTACCACGATCGATTTCACGTTATAAGTTATATATATATACTTTTAGACCCTGTCAAGACTTCAGGCGGGGAGGTATTTTGAAATACCTTTATTAACCTTCAGACTTAACCACAATTACTTTATATACCAGTCCATGTGGTTACAATTTATATTCGCTACTAATTGCTTTAATCCTAATTACTTCGCATATTAAGGGTATTCCTTACCTAGCACATGTCTCTTATTCCAATACATCTTGTATTTAGGATCTATCTTATCTTAAAGATTATCTCCTTAGTGTATCAATTATAACGAAACTCTTGTCATTATTCATTTCGTGAGTACAATCCTTTACTCCTTTAATTTCAACTGTTGCACTCCTTTTTATCACTTGTCAACACTTACAATATACTTTTCAGTGATGTTTTCACCCCTGTTTTCAACTTAAAATCTCTATATCCATATTCCGTTGATTAATCCTCCTTTATTGGGGTACTCATTTATCAGTATTGTGCCCAATGATGTAGGCATTCATGCCTTTTATTCACTTATATGCGAATGAAGGCGGTATGAACAAATGTGTGGCACCAGGATCAATGAACATATGTACATCATTATTCATAACAAGTGTGGTATCTTACACCACATCCACGAAACATCAATAGTGTCCTGGTCCAAGACATCCTCTCGCCTTCGTCCAACAGCCTACTTTCCTTTTTCTTTTCGGCTATGGCCACCCTTTTCGTTGCAGCTATACCAACGAAGTTTTTCTCTGTCTCTTTACTTTTCTGTGGGGCGATCTCGCCCAACTCTGTGCAATCAAAATCAATGGTCCGTCTTACCACACTTAACGGCCATTTTCATCAATACAGTGTAGGTATAAACCCTCCTTCCGTGGTATCTACCACACATTCCACATTGCTTATAGTGCTTACACTGCTACACTGCTTCGTAGCAGGTCGGGGTCCTCCAATCACAATACCCCTCAAGAGTGCCAAAATTGTATGCACTGGGGCCTTACCAATTATCTTACTCCATAACTCGTCAAATTAAATCTTTTACCAATTACCATTTTCCCATTTTAACATCTTTGTCATTTCTGGATTCTCTTTTCTGTCTCTATTTTAGCCCTCACTACCTTTCCCAATCTCAGAGGCGTGCAATTTATGTTCTTATTTACCCAACTGTAAATCTGCGCACTGCCTCGGTATAGGTAATATCTCACGGGGCCAATTGGACTCTAATTTACAATATGAGCCCTTCCATAAACTTTTAGACATCTCGACTGTCACGGTTCATAGTGTCGAGGTGATATCTGCCCAAGAATATAACTGAGTTTCATACTCATAAATTATACTCTTCAATAAATCAAATCCTTTGGGTCAGAGTAAGGACTTTTATTCATAATTTCCTTTAAATCATGTCCGGGATATCCTATCACTGGAATACATCCATAAACATTTCTCACGTCAGCTCTGGATGTTTAACACTTAAGATGGGTCGAGCGGGTTTCCACCAATGCTCCGCTGCTCCCTCATATCTCATACATAATCTGAGCAATTAGCTCCTCACAATAATCTCCACACTTCGCTCCAATCTCGCGAAGCGTGTCTCAATACTATCCAGTCACTCTGTCGACTCTGAGAGGCTTGCTCAACATTAACCTCTATTTCAATCTCATCCTGATTCTCACAGGTCAACTCAGCACGACTTAGCAGACTCAGGTCTACCTCTACGACCTCTGCCTCGTGCACTATCTCATCTAACGCGACTCATATTAGGCATTCCTGCATTCTCAACCATTTCTTAGTCAAAACCCATCTCGATATACACTATTGTATCTAACCAAGCACAGTAACACGGGGATGTAATTCCTAATTACTGACACCGACACACATCAGACCAATTTTTGCTCTGATACCACCGTTATATGTCATGACCCGAACTACCCAAAAATCAGAGTTAATTTTTTGCATTTTGTTATTTTCTTACTTAAATTCTTACATGTCTTCTGATCGTGACCACACTCCACTAACAAATTGGGCTGTGCGTCAATGCCAGTCCCACCATACATTTACCATATAACTTAATTCTTTCTCAGTCATTTATAAAATGTCTACAATATTTATACATCCCCTAAAGTTACTTACAAACATGTTACTGTGCTATGCTTATGTAGATACAATATGTACAAGTGTATATACCTTATGTTGATGGGCAGCAGCGGATATCCGGAATGCAGTTCTGAGTCACCTCAACTTCAACTGGAGATTATCTGTGGGAGAAAATGAAAGGGGTGAGCACATCAAGCTCAGTAAGGCAATCCTACGAACAAGTAGGTAACCATACTACCTACATGAACGTGGTGCCATGTATAAACCACCCTTTCTCCACACATTTTAAAACAAATGATATGAATTATGATGTTATGTAAATCAAGTTTGCACGGAAAATTCAACATGCAATCATTACAAATCATTTATTTCTCAATTAAAATTTTCACAATAAAGTCAGGACTCGACCCCTCCTGCGAGTGATCCTGACTCACACAAAACCATGAAAATCTATTTACATTCACACATGGGTTTGAAAAGTATGGAAATACCATTATGCAAATTTAGTTTAAAACCCAATTTGATTTCATCAAAATCGACGACATGCGAGACTAGGCAACGTCTGTATATCGGCAAATAACCAGGACTATGGCCATATGTGTCCTCGGGAGTTCCTCAGCTACACGGATCATAGTGTGTGGGTTCTCCCCATGATCGGGAACCGCCCGAGAGGTGGGTCAATCCATCTCGTCGGTCTTATCCAATCCCATGCATCCGAAGATGCCAACGTATCACAAAGATACCAACGTATCACAAAGATACCACACGATACATCGTACTCCATGCTCCTTGCACGGTACATCGTACTCCGTGGACCCCCAGCCTTATCCCTCGTTCAGGCTCATCAGCTGGTCCTCCAACCCTTATCCCTCGTTCGGGCTCATCAGGTGGATCTCCAACCCTTATTCCTCGTTCGGGCTCATCAGGTTGTTTCTCTAACCCTTATCCCTCGTTCGGGCTCATCAGGTTGTTTCTCTAACCCTTATCCCTCGTTTGGGCTCATCAGGTTGTTTTTAACATGCCATGTCTCAAAACGCACTTGCGGGCCTATTTAATCGGTGACACACAGTCTACCCGATGCTCCGAGCACGGCTCATCACATGTTCTCATAAAATCAGTGCGAGCAATGCTCAGCACTCTCATCAAATCAAGTAAATCTAGTGCGAGCTAAGCTCTAGCACTCTGTATGCAAACCGTATAAAAATCTGGTGCGAGCGAAGCTCTAACACCCTGTCTCAAAATCATATAAAAATATGGTGCGAGTTAGACTCTAGCACCCTGTCACGAAAATCATATATATATAAGAATCTGATGCGAGTTGGACTTCAGTACCTATGCATGTAAAACTCTAGTGCGAGCTCTCGCTCCAGCACTAATGCGTGCATCACACAAATCGAAAATATCGTGCGAGCTGAGCTTTAGCACGTCACATGTCAATAAAACACGTAGGCGGCTCTGTTTCCTCAAAACAGTGTTCAAAACAATTTCACGTTGAAAGTATGCAATGCTGTGCATTTTCTTTCAAGGTTAGCCAGCCTACTAATGCATGCATCAAAACACCTCCAGAATGAGCAAGAACCTCTTGTTCTTGCTCCTCCCAACTTTTCCTAAATTTGTAAATTTTACCCTTAACAAGGGTATTTTGGTAATTTGCCCATTCGAGGCACTAAAATTATTAATTGACCTCTAGCCCCTTCAGGTAATTTTTAAAGACTGCAAATGAACTTAAAATTGCGTAAAGTTACCTCTAGCAGTCCGTAGAATTCCCTTACCTTATTTTCCTGTCGAGTCTGACCTTTTCTTTTCCACTGTTGTCTCGTCGCGCAGTCCGATATGCTCCTAATCAAATGTCCGAAACTGCGTATAATTATTCCTTAGGTCAGATATTATATAATTTAATTGTATTTTCTATTTTCTGGGCTTAATTTAAATCATTGGGCCCATTTACCCCTATTGGGCCCGTTTGCACCTTAATGGGCCTTAATCGGCCTTAAGCCCGTTTTCCACTTAATTTTCACATTATCGAGGCCTATTGGGCTCATTGGGCCCACCAATAATTTATTGGGCCTCATTCCAACTCTCGAATAGCTAAATTTAATATTTACGACAATTTATCTAAATTTTCATAATTTAATTTAATTTATGCGGAATTTAAATTCATATCATGCATAACGATGTAAATTGTCGTAAATAAGGGTCACTTACCCGAGATTCCATGCTATTCCATAAATCGAGGCTGTCTCGAGCTCTTGGTGGATGCCAATTATCGAGCTACACAATTCCATAATTTTTCGGGTAAGTTTTCAGCCCAAAATTAATTAAATAAAATATTCCAAAATTTAAATCGGTCAATTTGACCGCTTATCGACTTACCCGAATCTCGATTGCATCACAGGAATTTTCTCCAATTTTTTTCCCTTTCTTTTTCCCTTTTTTCTTCCTTTTTTTCTCTCTTTTTGGCTGAACCGGTTCAGTCCGGTTCGGACCGGTTCAGATCACCGGTTCACTCCGGTTCGGTCGGTTCACCGCCTTGCCGGTTGGTTCTCCTTCGGCTTCCACCGCCAGTGGCTCCGCAAGGTCGTCCGCATCTCGAATCTACCCTCGGTTTCGGTCGGGCTCGCCGAAACGCCGCCGGTTTGGCCTCTTCTCCCTCGACCGTCGGACCCATTTTCTTCCCTTGGTCGTCGTCGGCGATTCCCGTCGTCTCGTCGGCTGCTACCGGTCTCAAAAGCACCGCGGTCACCTAGGCTTTCGGAATCTGGCCTCGGTTCCGCCCGATTCGCCGCCGTTCGCCGCAGGTGACCCTTTCTTTCCCGCGACCTTCTCCTCCGTTTTTCGCCGGATTCCGGCGTCCTTGGCGCGCGTCACCGGTGGCCTGAAGACCGCCGGCCTCTCCTCTTTCTTTTTCGGCCCTTGGCCTGGCCGTTGGCCGCCGGACGGCTCGCCGGTCTCCCTCGGTCAGCTGCTTCCGTTTTCGGGTTTCTCTCTCCCCAATTTCCGTTTTCTGATTCTTTTTTTTTGTTTTATTATTATTATTATAATTTATTTAATTATTTCACTATTCATTAAAATACTCCATAAAATCCAAAATATCTACACTTGTATTATTTTTATTCTAATTTAATTTATTTAATTTAAATTTAATTTATTAAATATATTTTTCTCTAAATTTTTGATATTATTCCTTCGCGCTTTTCGAGATATTTTTTCGATAATTTTTTGGTGTTTTTAAAATTTTTGAATCTTGATCAGTTGACCCAAATTGTATAATTTCCTCATTATCGATCAAGATATCTTACATCCTTATTTTAAATTAAAATTTTCTTATCGCCTTAATACCGGGTTTTGGTATTTTTACCATTTACCCCTGTTCTTGTTTCAGAAATCAATTTTACCTGACCTTCCTTCATACATCCCCCCATCTTTTCTTATTTAATTTTCGTATTTTAATTAAATTCGGGTCTTACAGATCTGTTAAACATTATGTGAAGAAGGAATCGATCCATGAAAGGCCAGATCGATCTCCAAATGCTACTGACTTGGAGAGATCGATCTCACCCTTGGAGTAGATCGATCTCTTTAAGCTACTGCCTGGAATAGATCGATCTCATGCTTTGAGGCAGATCGATCTCATTAAGTTTGAAAGGTCAGTTTCGAGAGAAAATATGTAGGGCAGATCGATCTCATTAGTTAGCAGATCGATCTCTTAGAGACAATTTTATAAATACATGGGTTTTGCACTTCAGTTTTTCATGAGAGAAACTATTCCATTCAAGAGCAAAAATGTAACCTAACTCTTCAACACCAGAAAACTTCAGTTTGTAACTAGTTTTGAGTGAGATTCTGTTAAGTAAAGTTGTTCTTGGTAAAGAGGAGAACAACATACTTGGAAACAAGAGATTGAAATCAAGGATTCCAAGAGCAAGGAGGAATTGTACCAATTTGGTGAAAAGGGAAGAAAATCTCAGTTAGGTAAGATTTAATGCACCAAGTTGATATATGTTAAACTAGGCGTATTGATGAGTTTATTGGTATATGTATGAATTGTTGGAAATGAGAGGATCATGAAAAATGAGCATGACCTAGCTATTGGTGTGAAAATGAGAAAATGATGAGGAAATGGTGTTGTCATGACTTTAATGAGGGAATATGCATGTATGGAAGATTTTAGGTTAATCTTATGAAATGTATAAATTGGAAATAAGGAGTAATGAATATAGCTATATGGAAAATATGGCATGACACCAAAATGGGGAAAAGTCATGAAATTGATGTATTGAGTTGAGATTATGCAAGTAAAACGAGTATAATATGGTATACTAACGTAAATACGTATAACAGCTTTGGTAAATCACATTGGAAGCTGATCGGACTGCGAGAGTGTGCAGCACCGAGGAAGAGAAGTCACTTGACGTGATCCGAGGTAAGAGAATTTCGTGAGTAGCTAGAGATGGCTCCACGTATTTTGAATAACGTTTTGATATTATATGCTATATGAATTCTCATGACTAGGCATGATGTTGTGGTAGAAATCAAAGAGGATAAGTGTGTTTTATCCACAAATAGGGTGAAAATACCTTAGAAGCATGTTGTTACTAAAATGCATGGTTGCATGATAGAATGGCTAATGTTTTCATGAATATACGAAAACATGCACATTTGAGTGCTTATTTGATTTGAATTGGATGAATTGTGATTTGAATAGCCAACTATCAGGTTTTGTGTGAAAACCATAAGTGCTAGAGATTACTCGCACTATATTTTGAGGTATGCATCACATAGTACTTGAGTTATACTCGTACTAAGTTTTTAATGCGATTTATGCACATTAGAGTATTGGGAGCATTGGTTGTACTCAGATTGTGATTGATGCATTATAGAGGATTGGGAGTTATGCTCATACTCAGTTTTACATGATAGAGTGCTAGGAGCTTAGCTCATACTCAGTTTTCACATATTATACATTATAGAGTATTGAGAGCTTTGCTAATACTTTTGTTTTCACATGACATAGTGTTGGGAGCATTGCTCACACTAGAGTTGTGATATTGTGATATGGTAGTGTTGGGAGTTTTACTCGCACGTACCAGTTTTGAAAAGACCATGAAACTGCTGTGTTGGGAGCCTGTGCTGAATGTGTGTCGCACCGATATATATGCTCACACGTGCAATATTTTGAGATAAGGCAGAGGGCTATCGAAATAACCTATGGTATGAGGACTAAGACTCATGGCGAGCATCTTACCTTGAGATAGGATCCATGGAGTACTATGTACCGTGTATGTCACATGAAGTACGTTGTACCGTGAGTACAGATAAGAGTGAGTTGTGAGCTGATGGTTAGGATTTGACCCACCTCTGGTTACAGCAATTGTGAGACCTCGCACACTGAGTACTGTTTAGCCTAGGATCACGAAAAATGAGTTATGATCATACACTCAAAACATGTAGTCGTCTATCACTATTATCTTTTCATGTAATGTGAATTTGTATTTCTTGATTGAATTATCACATGGTTTTATGATATAAACATGTGAGTTTGTGAATTGTGAAAAGGGTAACCCGAGGGATGGGTGAGGCCCAGATTTCCATGTTTTGAAACATGATGAATGCCATATGATTTTGATTTAAATGAATGGCATGATAAATATGAGATTTATGAATTTACATGAGAAATACAGTATTTATGAATATAATGCTGAGGTTGTTAAACCAGCATATTTCCAGTTTTATAACTGAGGTTTTGTATCTATATATATATATTGCATAAAACTTTGAGAGAGATGCATTCTTTGGATACAATTGGGTAAGGAAAAGATTTCGAGGCATAAGCATTGTATTTTGTAGATAGTGCGGTTATCTACTTGCTTGCCTGATTTCCTTACTGAGCTGTGAGCTCACCCCCTTATTATTTCCCTCTTTTCAGAGCATCCACAGTAGGTGGACACGGCTAAAGATTGATATTCCCTGATCCGCTGCATAACCATCTTGTAAGAGGTATACACATTTGACATTTTGTACTGAACAATGTATAAGCACAGTTATGTAAATTAACTTACGGTTGAGATGTATATGTACAAACAAATGTATTTATGTACAAGAGTTTATATTATAGAAAAGAATACTAAATTCTATATGTGTTGTGAATAAATGTGAATGAGTGACTAATATCGAATCATAGCCCAACGTTTGAGGTGCGTAATGACAGAAGGGGAGGTAAGTAAATTGCGAAAAACATTTGTGGTATTTTTGTAGGTCGCGTGTCGGAGAAGGGCGTGACAAAGACTAACTAAAATGATGCATGTGAATTAAAATACTTTTGGATTTTTCGAAATTGGATTGAAAAATAAACTAAAAATGTATGATATATGTCCTAACTCTAAACTAACACTAAATACATGAATTAAACCCTAAACTAATGCTACTTTAACTCAAAACATTAACTAAAAGCTTATAAAAGCATCAAATAAAAATTCCTTAGTGCAAATGCAACTAACTCTAAACTAATGCATGAAAATGAAAGGAAAATTGAATAAATCCTAAAGTAACTTAACCCTAAATTAATGCAACCTAAATGCACCTAAAAAAAGTCTAAAACGACCCATAAAACATATCAAAACATCAATGAAAACAAGGCTGGATAGATTTGATGTTTGATACAAAAGTATGACCAAAATTCAAGATAATGCTAGGTTAATTAATCCTAAGCTTATCCAAACCCTAACCATTAATTATAGGCCTAAATGAAACCTAAAAGCCATTGAAATACACCATCTAATTGCCTAAAATAGAATTAGAAAACTTGACCTAGATAGCAAGCTAAATCATGCCCAAAGTAAAGAAAAATTACAAAAAATGATGAAATTGCCCCATAAAAATTAATCTAATGTAACCTATGTGATAACCTGAAGTTTTCCCACTTCCAGAATCTATTTCGAAAGTATGGGATAGTATTTCCAAAAAAAATGTGTCTAAATAGATGTTAAAAAATATAAGCACACACACACACACACATATATATATATATATAATTGTAGAAATAAATTAAATAATATATATGTGTGTGGGTATCATAGTATATAATACACCATAATAATATTGTTATAATAATAATAATAATAATAATATATGATATTTTATTATATTATTATAATGATATTATATTATAAGATATTATATATATATATATATACATTACATTATATTATATTATATTAAAACATAATATTATATATATATTAAATAAAAAAAAAGAAAGAAGGGAGTCAGGCAAAAGGAGCCCAACCTCTTCCTTTCTCTCCTTTGTTTAACAGAGGAGAGAACGAAACTGACAAATGCAGAGAAGAAGAGAGAAAGAGAGAAGAGGAGAAAGAGGAAGAGAGGCCGAGAGCGAGGTGGAGGACACCGACCCAAGGGAGTAGGTATCGGAAAACCCAGAGAAAGCAGGCCAAAAGTTGAGATCGGTGAAGAAGAAGAGAGGACATAATCGATGAGAGGGAGAAGGGCCGAACCGGCCTTGTTCTTGCCAACTCAAATGTCCCGCTGCCCATCCCGAGTGTCGTGAGGCACCTACGGACCTGCTGGAGGCGAAAGTCGGCGAAGAACAGGCCGTCGGAGTCAAAAATGGAAAGATGTGCCACTGAACCGGTTTAATGAAATGGTCGTCTGAACCGGTCCGAACTGGTTCAGCTAAGAAAAAAAGGAAAAAAGGAAAAAGGGGGAAAATTTTGATGATGCCTTGGGTTAAGGATAAGCTGATAAGCGGTCGAAATTGACCGTTTTAATTTTTCGTAAATTTATTTAAATTTATATTTAATCGAATTTGACCCAGTTTAAATATATAAATGTGTAACACGACAATAGGTGACGAACGAGAGTTTGATTTAGCTTCGATTTACGTGTCAACATGAAAACTCGGGTATGTGAACCTCACTTGCTACCAACTGTATTTTTATACTGGTCAAATTAAATTACCTAAGTTTTGAAATTATCCAGTTTAAATTGTTTTCCATTTTGGAATTGAAAATCGGCTATCGTAAATAATTGTACAAACTATCCGAAGACGTACATGGACCTTAGAATTGATTTAAATTGGGAAACAAAATAAATCGACTAGATTGAGGAAATATAAATTGTTTTCTGCCCTGCAGGCTGGGTAATGAGAAATTGTTACCAGGTCTTATTGCAGAAATTTTGTAAATTGTCGGTATCTCGGATTAAGACTTCTATGCTATTGAAATGCGATTTCGACTCATTTTGACATGTTTTTGGACTTCGCGATGATTTTAGGACATTAAAATCATTGCACGGTAATTCATGGAAGATTTAAAAGTCAGTACAGACATTATCTGTATAATCTCGTTTTAGCTGATACTTAGTAATTTAAGCATAAATTGCTTTAAGTCTCGATTTTAACATGACTTTGGAAACATGATTTTTTGAATGTTTATCGTTATGGACGTTCTAATTAAGTTATTTCTAATAGAGTATATAGAGACTTCAAGATTGGTGACCAATGGTAACGCCCTAGTCTCTGGGGTAATGTTGGCTCACAGATAGCTACAATGAGAAAACCCTTATTGGAATATAATTGCAGATGCCGCTTATATTCATAAGATTGAATTATCAAACTCTGCGAACGAGATATCAGGTTAGTAGTTCCCTTTTAAGATGCAAAAAGCATCATATGGGATAGTTTTGAACTTAGAAAATTCTAAGTTAAATCCAGCTACCATGTAGCATTATAGGAAGTAAATTTGAGTTTTCGAACAGAAATTAGATAATATTTGAAGATTATAAGTGTGAAATAATTTGTGATTGAATTACTGATAAGAATATGAAATTGATCAGTGATCATTTAAGAGCAAAGTAGCACCATGAGGTATGAGTTAATTCCATAAATACGTGGTAGCATCATATGAAATAAAATGAGTCTTAGAACATAAATTGAAAAATGTTCAAGGACTAGGTGTAATTTGGTATGAGTGATTGATGAAAAATTGAAAATTCGATGTATAAAAAGATTGATTGATATGGATCAGTGATCCGTGAGATGCAAGGTAGTATCTTAAGGTATAAATTGGTTCCCTTGATGCATAGTAGCTTTGTACTGTTTAATCGGGTCCTAAACCAAGAACCAAATTATGCTCAAGGATCCAAAATGTTATAAATATGTGGAAATATCGGCGATAAAATTTTCGAGAAGGATATGTTCTTGTGTAAATCTTGTTTTATATTACAATTTGCATCTTAATGCATACTATGATTTTGTGAAATTTAGAAAGATTGCATTGATTTATATCTACATTAAAGAGGCTTTAAAATCTCACTTATAGCATGTTTTGAAAGTATGTGAGACATACATCTCTGTGTTTGAATTTCACCATGATTAGTAGTAATTTCAGAATGACTAGTGACCCATATTGGTTTACCTACGAGTGCATGCTTTGCTATGATTTGAGCTCAATTGTATAATTTCAAAGTTTTTACGGACAAATGTATATGTATGTATGAGATTTATGAGGCAAAACTTTTTATGAGCTCTATAAATGAATGTAAAACTATTTTCAGCATAATAATGGTATGTGTTGAGATTGAAGGCTCAAAAGTATATCGGTCAAGGAAACCTAGGGGTCGATTGAGTGAGACCTAAGGGGATTCTAGCCGACGACCTAGGATTGGGCTAGATATTGACCATATTATGCATATTCTACATGTCTATCATGATATTTTCCCACACAGTTGTGACTCCGCTTGGGTAGCATTGAGATGATGCTGTATGACCCTGATCCAGTCTACAGCCTACCATGGCCATGGGTAGTTTATTCCCTCTTTGGAGGATGCCTTCTTTCTAGGATGACTTGATTCTCTCTTCGAAGGATGCCATCTTTTGAGGATGGAGTGGTGATTTCCTTCATGACAGTACTAGCGATATTCCTAGTCTCAATATTATTACGAGATATAATTTGTTGTGATAAAGAGTAAATGCTTTGAGTATATATACTCGTGTGATTTTAATCGCGTGATTTGAAATGTGGTTCAGTACTTGATTTTGAATTGACTAAATACGTACATATGTATGCATGTTTTATTTTAAAGAAAGTGAGCAAATATGGTTTTGCTACAATAACCGAGTAAGGTTATGTGATTTGAATAAAGTGAGTGTGAAAAGTTTTGAAAGCATGTAAATCATGACTTTCAATATGTTTTTCCGTTCACGGGTTACAATAGTAAGTTTATGAAATGTGTTTCGAATTTCAGAACATGCTTTGAATAGTGTTTTGAGGCGTGAAATGTATTTTGAAAAGTGAAAAGTGCTTTGAAGTATGAAGTGCATTTTCGAAAATGCTTTATTAACGTAAACATGGTTCACAAAACATATCCTAATGATGTGAAATAAACATGTGGTTGCCCTGTTAACGGGAAATGATATTAGTTAGTAATGGATTCTCAGTTAAAGGAATATAATAGTCAGTAATGCCCCTGTTAACGGGTTAGAATAGTTAGCCAATGACAGTGTGAAATGTGTTTCAAATTGAGAAATATGCTTTGGAACGAGGACTACGTTTCGATATAAGAAGGGAGTTTAAAATAGAAAATGTGTTCGAATATAAGGATTATGTTTCAAATGTGAGTATGATTCAGATGTGAGACCTATTCGAATAAGGAAAAATGTTCGATATAGATGATGTTCGAAATAAGATAAGTTTTGAAATGTAGTAAGTTTCGAATACAAGTTATATATTTGAATAAGAGATGTTGTCGATATATGAATATTTTGATATGTGATATGATTCAAAATTAAGTGATATGACTCGAGAATCGTTGTGTCCGAACGATGAATGAGGATTGCAATAAGTTTAGGTTTTCTGAATATGACTATGTTTCGAATTTTGAAACCCTATGACTATATTAGTTCGGGTGGTTAGATTTGATGACTAATTAAAGTATTTCAAAATACCTCCCTGCCTGAAAAACTTGACAGCGTCGAGATAGTAGACCAACCCATAAACCTAAGAGAAGTGTGACCTTCGATAAGTTTCGACTACGAAGTATGTTTTGGAACAAGATATGTTTTGAAATGTGATACGTCTTAAATTGTGATTCGGAATAGTGGTATGAAAGAATAATCGAATGGAAATGTGCTAGACATGCATTAGAAATCCAGTATCATGTAAATTATTTTCTTTGTGCTTGTGTGGTTTCCTTCAAGAGCTTTCCAAAAGTTCACTTCTCTAATTCTATCACAGGTTTGATCAAATGCACATTGACATCAGTATTAGTATCAGCTTGAAGTAAATGCTTCGAGATTTCACAGCTCACATCGGTACAGTTATTTATACTATTTAATTGTACTTTTTCAGACAGATTACTTTTTAGTGTATGTGTCGGGATGTGTATTAAAGTAGGAATTGATTATAAAAGTAAATAAGAAGTTAGGCTGAGACCTTAGGTTCATAACCTTAAACCAAGCTAGGTAATTGAGACCTAGAAGTATGGAGGACTGTACTCACATGACAAACATGTACGAAAAGAAAATTTTGAAAAATTTAGCTCACACTTTTACACTTCTGTAATAACTTTACTAAAAGTTTAAAGTTTCGGGTCGTTACAACCTAAACTTAATTCAATGCATAAATGATTGTTGTAACTCTTAAAACTACCTAAATGCACCTTAAACCATCCCAAATAGCAGCCACAATTAGAATTAGGTAGAAACAAATAATGAAAATGCAATTAAAAACAATTAAAATGCCATGAAATCCTAATTTTACTTGCCTTTAAAATTATCTAATGTTCATATGACCTTAAAATGATTTTTGACTAAGTAAATAACCCATAAAAATGGCCTAACTTAGTAGCTATATGATTTCAAAATAGTAAGCCTAAGTTTGTAAATTATAAGAAGAAATCGCAACGCAAAAGCTAATAATCTTAAACTAATCATGCATTAAAAATTGTCCAAAAATAATACGACTCTAATGTGACAACTTAACACCTACATAGACATAAATGACACATAAAAGAATAATCTAATCAGCCCTAAAAAAGTGACGCCATAGCCAGCTCAAGCTCAACATGACATTAACTTGAAGTATACTAATTACTTAATAAAAATTTTGGTAAGTAAACTTGTAAAACTAATTTTGTATTTGAAGAAATTATTTTAAACTATAGAAATAAACTTCAAAGACATTCAAAACAAACCCAAAATAGTAGCAAACAAATGAAAAGAATGGCTAAAAATCAAAGGAAAACCATGTTAATCTAGCTTAATCACAACCTCCCAAGCTTCCATGAACTCAAAGCTTAATCTAATAAAAATGAAAGATAAGAGACAAGAAGAAGATGAAGATTAAGTGATAGAAATTAAATACATAATGAGAAGAAAAATAAAACTTGTGTTGAAATTGCTTGAAATGAAGAAAATATAAAGAAAACTTAAGAAAAGTGCATAGAAATGTAAAAGAAACTTGTAAATAAAATGCTAGCTACACTAAACTAAGAAAAACATTGAAGAAACAAGCACAATAAACCTAAGAATTCTTAAATAGCCGACCCCTTTCTTCCCCATCATTTAATATATATACATAGGTAGATTAGGGGTAAAGAGGTCAAAACACATGGTAAATGAGTTGGTAATTAATTACCATATGTCTTAATCTAATTGGGTCTTCAAAGAAGATATTTCCACATCAAAGCTCCATAGCCACCTTTTATTTTCTTATCCAAGTGTCATTCTAGGTGGCTAACCCATGTACAGTCCATGTGAAAACTTCTCATCATTTTCTAAGAGTGAATGAAATAAAGTCATGTAGCATGCTAGATGGTAATGAGTGAGCTGTACTAAAAGACATATTTGGTTATTATTGTCACTACCCTCAATCCACCGAAAATCCACTATAAATTTTTTATTTTTCGTTAATTATTTGATGCAATTCTTATTGCTAGTTCTTTACCTTTACCTGATTGTGAACAACTACACCTCCAACAGTTGGGTTATGTATCGGTGTCAATCTCATCCAATCATATCATTTCGAATTATGAATCATTTAGATGTAAACACTCTATTTCTAAATCAGAGTTACTGTTTACATGTGTTTACAATCTTTTACATCCCCAAAAATTACATTTATAGATATTACTGTGCTTTGACATGTCTAGATACAAAAACTATACAAATGTGTATACCTCATGTGATGGTATGCAGCGAACACCAAAAATCCAATCTTCAGTCGCCCACTATCTACTGTAAGTGCTCTGTAGAGGGGGAAAATAAGGGGTGAGCAAACAACGCGCTTAGTAAGGCAATCATGCGAGTAGGTAGATAACTGTACTATCTACATGGTCATGATGCCATGATTAAATCACACATTTATTTGTCATACTCCAAAACGTATGCTCATGCTTGTGTTCATGACATGTAAAGCAATTCATGTTATTTAATTACAGTACACAATTTTCAAAACAAAGCATGGAAAATCATCATGCGTAAATCAAAATCAAGGCATGGTAAATCATCATGCAAAGTGCACTTATTAAGCATTTCAAAATCTCAACACAAATCGATACAAAATCATCATTCGTCAGGACTCAGCCTCTCCCATGGACTATCCTAACCCACAAACACATTTCAAAACATGGATTTCTCATTCAAAAATAAACATATGAGATAGGCATATAATATCAAAAAGGGTAATAACTAGGACTATGGCCATATGCTCTGTGATCCCTGGCTACATGGATCCTAGTGTGCGGGGTATCATGTCACGCCCTCCTCCCACACGCGACTTTACCAAAAACCACAATAAATTTTTCGCTTTTTTTTTTTTTACTTACCTTTATCTCCTCAACAGTTGGGCTGTGAATAGGCATTAGTCTCCTCATCCATACATACCTTACCATTCTTTTTCGTATCATACATACATGACATTTATATCATAAGTAAATTCGTATTCTTAAATATAATTACATCATTACATCCCCCATATTAAAACGTGTACATCACTGTGTTTATACATTGTTCAGATACAAAAGAGTACGCGTGTGTATACCTTTCGCTAGATGGGGAGTGGCAGCGGATCAAAGGAATACAATACCCTGGCCGACTCGATCTACTGATGAGAATCTGTAGAGATGGGGGGAAAATGAATGGGATGAGCTATCAACGCGCTCAGTAAGGAAATCAGGCAAGCAAGTAGACATCCATACTATCTACTTGAAAATAGTGCTTTGCCTTTCCTTCTCTCATTTCAAAAGCATGTTTAAAATATATATAATATAGTACAGATTTAAAATCCCATGTACTAAACACATGCTGGTTTATCAATCAGAGGCATTCATGCAAAACAGTGCATATTTAATCATTTAAGAATGCCTTTATATAAAATATGCCATTTACATTCAAAACACAGGAAATATGGCATTTCTCATCACAACACAAATAAATTGGGTTTCGACCCATCCCTTAGGTCTACCCGTGTCATAAAATACATGTGATATATCATGCGAGACTCAGTGGCTAAATGCAATCTCTCTAGACTATGTAAGAGAGCCTCCTCGCCGAACAGAGCCTCCCCGCCTAACAGGCTTAAGGATGTTGGGCTTAAGGATCTTACCGTAAGAGAGTATCTCCGGACTATGGCCATATCCTAACAGTGGTGATCCCAGCCAACACAGTACTCGGTGTGCGGGCTAATCACTGCTGTAACGGGTGGGGGGTCAGTCCATCACAACCGTCAGCTATCAACACACTCCTCCACAACTCCACAACACAAAACACGGTACAATGTACTCCATGCCACATGCACGGTACAACGTACACCCGTGGACCCATACATCATGGTCGGGTTGCCTGCCATAGGTCTTAGCCTCTCATACCATGGAAATACATCATAGTCGGGGTGCCTGCCATAGGTCTTAGCCCTCATACTATGGAATCAATGCCACGTCTCTAAATCCACGTGAGAACATCTCAACAGTGTGACACTCAGTCTACACGGAGGAAATCGTCACGGTTTTTCTAACATGTGTATATATCACGAAAAACTACAGTGCGCGTCTTGAGTGTGACACACAGTCAACACTCCGCCTCAAAACACTGTATATGCATGTCAAAATATCAACACTAGTGCGAGTAAACCTCCAGCACCAGGTCATGCATCTTATGTAAAACTCGAGTACGAGCTAATCGCTCCAGCACTCTATCATGCACAAATCACATAAAAACTGAGTACGAGCAATGCTCTAGTACTCTATCATGCATGTCAAATAAATGTAGTGCGAGTCAACCTCCAGCACTAATGTATGTGAAAAACATCTGAAATCAAGTGCGAGTTATGCTCTAGCACGATTGTTTCCACATAATTCGGTAGATGGCTCTTTAAAAATAGGGATGTTAAAAATCACTAAAATCAGCATTATAAAGTGTGCTTAATTTACATCGACCTCAAATCATTAGCCCATCCACCTACTCTTCTGCTACACAGCAGTAAAAACCACTCAAAACATCATTTCCATGCTTTTTACCACTTTTCCCAAAATTTCACTTTTTGCCTAACTAGGGGCAAAATCGTAATTTACCCATATCGGGTCCCTATAATTATTATAGATTTTCTCTGACCCTCAAACAATTTCAGTGAATGTAAAATCCAACGAAAATATGCACAGATATCTCTAGCTACTTGCAAGAGTCCCCTACCTCGGATCACGTCGTGTGACCTCTCTTCCTCTGTGCTGTCTAATCTCGCAGTCCGGTCAACTCTCAATATGACTCTGGAACTGCATTTAATCATTCACTGAGTTAATTACACTTTTCTTACTGTATTACACATTTAATACAGTTTATTTCACTTAAATTGGCCCTTTTTACGCTTAATGGGCCTTAATCACGTTAATCGGGCCTTAATCCGTATTAAGCCCGTTCATCAAGGTCTATCGACTCATTGGGCCTATCAATACCCATTGGGCTTTATTCCAAGCTCTTTGGATAGCCCGTATATCATTTACGACATTTTATTCAATTTTCTGAATATAATTCACTAAATCCAAAATTTAATCCGAAATGCGTAAATTAAATCTTAAATACGCATAAATCACATAAATTGTCGTAAATGAGATTTACTTACCCGAGATTGTGCGATGGTGCGCGAATCGGAGTTCGATCGGGCTTCCGTTCGGAATTAATCGTCGAACTGCATAATTTCGTATATTTAACTCCGGGTCAATTTCTGATTAAATATAATTTAAATAAATTTATCAGAAATTAAATTGGTCACTTTTGACCTCGTATCGACTTACCCGAAGTCCGGTGAAATCCCAAAAATTTTTCTTTTCCTTTTTCTTTCCTTTTTCCTCTTTTTCCCCTTTTCTCCTTGGCTGAACCGGTCCGGTCCGGTTCAGCACAGTCACTTTCCCACTGAACCGCCGACCGGTTCAGTACCTTTTTAGTCGTGCCGACGACGTCCGGCCGGTTCCCGGTGTGCCGTTGCCGCCGTTCGACGCGTATTGGACAGGGGACCTCTCGGTTGGCCTCGATCGGAGCCAACTCCCGCCGGTGGCCGCCGAATGCCCGTTTTTCCTCCGCGGCTTTCTCCCTTCGATTCGTCGGATTCCGGCGCCGGTGGCTCGAGTCCTGGTGGCTGGGAGGTCGCACGGTGTCGGCCTTCCTTTCCCGGTCGCGTGCGTGGCCGCTGATCGCCGGAGGTGACTGGTCCGGCAAGCTCTTCTTCCCTCGGTTTGCGTCGGCTTCCTTCCATTTCTCTCTCCCCGAAATTCCTCTCCAGATTTCTGTTTCAATTTTCGTTTTTTTTTTTTAAAGAATTTTTTATTATTATTTTATTCATTAAAATAATAATAAAAATTCCAAAAATATCCCAAAAATTCTCAAAAATTCCAATTAAATTCATTTAGTCCGTAAATGAATTTATCAGTCCGATTTTACTTTTTCGGTATATTTTTTTCACTATTTTTGGGCTCATTTTTCGAGATGAAAATTTCAAAAATATTAATTAAATTCATATCTCGATCAATTGGACTCAAAATTCAATATTTTCCTCGTTATTGATCAAGATCTCTCGATTTCATATTTTTAATGAAATTTCTCATCGGATTTATATCGAATTTTGGTCAATTGACCGTTTTACCCCTGTACTTACTCGAAAATAAACTGAACCCTTATCTCGCTGTTATGTAGCTTACATGCATTTTTAATTCTCAATAAATCGATTGCACGATAGTAAATACTCTTCTTATGATTCAACTATGAAATATAACGTTCGTACTCATAGGAATCATAAGGTACAAGCTACATACGTAAATCAAAAACTCGGGTCTGACAATCCTCCCCAACTAAAAGAATTTGGTCCTCCAAATTAGAACCAAATCAATCCTCAAACAACTGGGGGTGCTTCTCTCGCATCAAACTCTCTAACTCCCAAGTAGCCTCCTCGGAAGTGTGATGCTGCCATAGTACCTTCACTAACCCGATACTCTTCGATCTCAAAACCTTCTCCTTCCTATCCAGTATTCGAATCGGCCTCTCAACATATGACATGTCCTCACTGAGCTCCAAAGGCTCATAACTAATCACATGTGCCGGATCCGGGTGATACTTCCTAAGCATCGAAATGTGGAAGACGTTGTGCACGCCTGACAAATCTGGTGGCAATGCCAAACTATAAGCCTTATCTCCCACTCGATCAAGTATCTCGAAGGGTCCAATGTAGCGAGGACTCAACTTACCTCTCTTCCCAAACCTCGCTATACCCTTGGAAGGAGAAACCTTCAGAAACACGGACTCACCAACTGCGAACTCAAGTGGCCTACGTCTCCTGTCAGCATAACTCTTCTGTCGACTCTGAGCTGTCCTCAATCTCTCAACTATCAACCGGACATCCTCAGAAGCCTGTGTAACCATATCAGGAGCAAAAATCTTACGATCACCCACTTCTTCCCACCCAATAGGGGAACGACATCTACGGCCATACAAGGCCTCATACGGTGCCATCCCGATACTCGAATGATAACTGTTGTTGTAGGCGAACTCGGCTAGTGGTAAATGATCATCCCAGGAGCCTCTAAAATCCAGCACACATGCTCTCAACATATCCTCCAAAGTCTGTATCATCCTCTCTGACTGACCATCTGTCTGAGGATGGAAAGCTGTGCTTAAACTCAACTGGGTTCCCATAGCTTCCTGAAAATGTTCCCAAAAGTGGGAAGTGAAGCGGGAATCCCTATCCGAAACAATGCTCACTGGAACACCATGCAACCTCACTACCTCGCGTACATACAACCCTGCCAATGTACTCAGAGTATCGGTAGCTCTCATAGCTAGGAAGTGGGCTGACTTCGTCAGTCTATCAACGATCACCCATATAGCATCGTGATTCCTCCGGGTCCTCGGTAAACCCACCACGAAATCCATGGTGATATGCTCCCATTTCCATGTCGGTATAGGTAGAGGCTGCAACAATCCTGCAGGTTTCTGATGCTCTACCTTCACCTGCTGACATACGAGACATCTCGCCACAAAATCTGCCACATCTCTCTTCATACCTGACCACCAGTACACCTTTCGGAGGTTCTGATACATCTTGCCACTCCCCGGATGCAACGTGTACCTCGAGGAATGAGCTTCTGACAATATCAATCTCCTGAGCTCTGGGTCCTCGGGAACACACAATCTCCCTCTGTACCTCAGTAGTCCATCAGAACTCAACTCAAAATCTATCGATGTGCCCCTTTGCATCTGACCAATCACATCGATGCACTGCAGATCTGTCTGCTGAGCCTGTCTGATCCTATCCAACAGATCTGGCTCTAAGCGTAAACTCGCAATCATACAATCTGCATCTCTGTTCGAAGGCACAACTCCCAAACTGAGGCTAGCAAACTGCTCTAGCAGCTCGTGCTCCCTAACCATCATATACGATATCATCCCAAGGCTCTTCCTACTCAAAGCATCTGCTACAACATTAGCCTTACCCGGATGATAAAGTATCTCATAATCATAATCCTTCAGAAGCTCTAGCCATCTTCTCTGTCTCATGTTTAGTTCCTTCTGTGAGAACAGGTACTTGAGGCTCTTGTGGTCGGTAAAAATCTAAAACTTCTCACCATGCAAGTAGTGGCGCCATACCTTCAACGCAAACACTACTGCTGCTAACTCTAAATCGTGGGTCAGATAGTTCTTCTCATGGTCCTTCAACTGTCTGGATCCATAAGCAACTACCTTTCCATCCTGCATCAACACACAGCCCAGTCCCTGATGCGAAGCATCGGTATATACTGACAATCCTCCTGAGCTGGTAGGAATAGTGAGAATCGAAGCGGTGGTCAATCAACTCTTCAGCTCCTGAAAACTCCTCTCACAATCCTCATCCCACACGAATGCAACATTCTTCCGAGTGAGACGTGTCAACGGAGCAGCCAACTTCGAAAATCCCTCAACGAATCTCCGATAGTACCCTGCTAAACCCAGAAAACTCCTGATCTCGGTAACTGTCCTCGGCTGTTCCCATTGAACTACAGCCTCAATCTTGGATGGATCTACTGATACACCATCCCTCGACACTACATGTCCCAAAAACGAGATCTCTGTCAACCAAAAATCACACTTGCTGAGTTTAGCATACAACTGCTGCCCTCGTAGAGTCTGTAATACAATCCTAAGGTGCTCCTCATGCTCCTCCAGCTCAACTAAGGCCATGCGATACGGTGGTCTCGAAATAGGCTCAGTACCAGGCACCAAATCTATACAGAACTCCATCTCTCTGTCTGGTGGTAACCCTGGCAACTCATCCGGAAAAACATCTGGGTACTCACTGACCACAGAAATATCTACCAACTCCGGATGTACCTTATCCGTATCCACTACGTATGCAATGAAACCTTCAAGATGTTTATCTCTCAGTCAGCAAAATATTTTTATTTATTAACAACATATTTATTTCTTTCATTTCTTCCTATCAAACTTTACAATAACTTTCGTAGGGTTAGGAAACATAACTGTCTTAGCATAACAATCTAAAACAGCATGGTTTGCAGATAACCAATCCATACCTAATATTACATCAAAGTCACTCATACTTAGCAATATTAGATTGGCTGTCATATCCTTTTCCCCTACTCTTAACTTACAATCGTTATACACATGCTCAACTAGCTGACTGGAATCCATAGGCGTACAAATCAACATCATCATCTTTAAAGGAGTACACTTTACATGCTTTTCTAACTTACATGCAAATGATGGTGATACAAATGAATGTGTGGCACCAGGATCAATTAAAACATATGCTTCTAAATCATAAATCAGGATGTTACCTCGAATCACATCCGTAGAAGCATCAGCTGTGTCCTGGTCCAAAGCATGTACTCGCCCTCGACCCATCACCTGCTTACCCTTCTCCTCTGCCGTTGCTCTACCTCTCTGAGCAGACGTACCAGCTGGAGCTCTATCTTGCTCCCTGCCCTTCTGTGGGGCAATCACATATGTCTCTGGGCACTCTCTAGCCATATGCCCCTGTTTCCCACATCGAAAACACACAACAGGGCTCAACGGACAAGGTCTACCGCCATGATGTCTGCCACATCGGCTGCACTGATCAGTAGTAGGCCTCGGTCCTCCAATCACAATGCCCTTCGCCGGAGCTATGGCCGGGTATGTAGGAGGTCTGACTGGTCGCTCTCGCACCTCCTCTATCCGTGGTCCCTTACCAAAGAGTCTCCTCCCTCCTCGATAACTGAACCCTCTATCTCTAGCCGACCTCTTTCTCTCTCTATCTCGGCTCCGACTGAACTTCCCAAACTCAGAGAAATGCCTCTCATAATCTTGCTCACAAAGTTGTGCCCTGCGCACTGCCTCATCGTATGTACCAATGTCCAGTGGTACCAATTTAGACCGCAACACCGGTCTTAATCCGTCAATAAATCTGCGGACCTTCCTGGTCTTGCTGTACATGGTATCGGGATCATATCTCCCCAGGACCAAAAATCTGGTCTCATACTCATCCACTGTGAGACTCCCCTGGCTCAATCCCAAAAACTCAGCCTGCAGTCTACGCTGCGCAGTATCAGGAACAAACTGCCTCCTGAAGGCCTCTAGAAACATCTCCCAACTAATCTCAGCATGTCGGGCTCTCAATATCGGCCTGGTGGACTTCCACCAATGCTCTGCCGTTCCCTTCAGTAGGAACGCAGCAAATGCGACTCTCTCAGAAGTCGTACACTCAAAAAAAATCGTACAACTTCTCCATCTTGCCTATCCACTCCTTAGCACTGGCTGGGTCCTTGACCCCTCGAAAAGATGGAGGTCCAAGCTTTTGGAACTGTCGCAACCGATCCAAATCACACCCATATCCTCTACTAATCTGAGCTGGTGGGGGTGTAGGAGTATCAGTAGTCTGTGGCATCTCAGGTGCAGGTGTATCAGGTGCAACTGCCTCCCCTGTCGCAGTCTCTGCATCCTATCTCTGTCTACCTAGCAAAGTCTGTGCCAACAGCCCTACTATCGCCTCTAGGCTACGCTCTATCCTCGTGAAGCGTGCCTCAATAGTATCTGGTACCTCAGCAGTACCTGGAGGTGTATGGGTAGTCGAAGACTCACCCTGGCTAGCCGGCCTACCTCTACGGCCTCCAGCCCTACCTCTCGCCCCTCTACCACGGCGGGTATTTGCCATAATGGCTCAATTCCTGCATTCACAAATATTAATTTGTCCAACTCCCATCTTGTATTCACAATTGTAACTGAACATAAACACAGTGATATGGGGATGTACACTTTCCTAATTACTAACACCTATTCACATCAGACCAACTACGCTCTGATACCACTCTTGTCACGCCCTCCTCCCACACGCGACTTTACCAAAAACCACAATGAATTTTTCGCTTTTTTTTTTTACTTACCTTTATCTCCTCAACAGTTGGGCTGTGAATAGGCATTAGTCTCCTCATCCATACATACCTTACCATTCTTTTTCGTATCATACATACATGACATTTATATCATAAGTAAATTCGTATTCTTAAATATAATTACATCATTACATCCCCCATATTAAAACGTGTACATCACTGTGTTTATACATTGTTCAGATACAAAAGAGTACGCGTGTGTATACCTTTCGCTAGATGGGGAGTGGCAGCGGATCAAAGGAATGCAATACCCTGGCCGACTCGATCTACTGATGAGAATCTGTAGAGATGGGGGGAAAATGAATGGGATGAGCTATCAACGCGCTCAGTAAGGAAATCAGGCAAGCAAGTAGACATCCATACTATCTACTTGAAAATAGTGCTTTGCCTTTCCTTCTCTCATTTCAAAAGCATGTTTAAAATATATATAATATAGTACAGATTTAAAATCCCATGTACTAAACACATGCTGGTTTATCAATCAGAGGCATTCATGCAAAACAGTGCATATTTAATCATTTAAGAATGCCTTTATATAAAATATGCCATTTACATTCAAAACACAGGAAATATGGCATTTCTCATCACAACACAAATAAATTGGGTTTCGACCCATCCCTTAGGTCTACCCGTATCATAAAATACATGTGATATATCATGCGAGACTCAGTGGCTAAATGCAATCTCTCTAGACTATGTAAGAGAGCCTCCCCGCCGAACAGAGCCTCCCCGCCTAACAGGCTTAAGGATGTTGGGCTTAAGGATCTTACCGTAAGAGAGTATCTCCGGACTATGGCCATATCCTAACAGTGGTGATCCCAGGCAACACAGTACTCGGTGTGCGGGCTAATCACTGCTGTAACGGGTGGGGGGTCAGTCCATCACAACCGTCAGCTATCAACACACTCCTCCACAACTCCACAACACAAAACACGGTACAATGTACTCCATGCCACATGCACGGTACAACGTACACCCGTGGACCCATACATCATGGTCGGGGTGCCTGCCATAGGTCTTAGCCTCTCATACCATGGAAATACATCATAGTCGGGGTGCCTGCCATAGGTCTTAGCCCTCATACTATGGAATCAATGCCACGTCTCTAAATCCACGTGAGAACATCTCAACAGTGTGACACTCAGTCTACACGGAGGAAATCGTCACGGTTTTTCTAACATGTGTATATATCACGAAAAACTACAGTGCGCGTCTTGAGTGTGACACACAGTCAACACTCCGCCTCAAAACACTGTATATGCATGTCAAAATATCAACACTAGTGCGAGTAAACCTCCAGCACCAGGTCATGCATCTCATGTAAAACTCGAGTACGAGCTAATCGCTCCAGCACTCTATCATGCACAAATCACATAAAAACTGAGTACGAGCAATGCTCTAGTACTCTATCATGCATGTCAAATAAATGTAGTGCGAGTCAACCTCCAGCACTAATGTATGTGAAAAACATCTGAAATCAAGTGCGAGTTATGCTCTAGCACGATTGTTTCCACATAATTCGGTAGATGGCTCTTTAAAAATAGGGATGTTAAAAATCACTAAAATCAGCACTATAAAGTGTGCTTAATTTACATCGACCTCAAATCATTAGCCCATCCACCTACTCTTCTGCTACACAGCAGTAAAAACCACTCAAAACATCATTTCCATGCTTTTTACCACTTTTCCCAAAATTTCACTTTTTGCCTAACTAGGGGCAAAATCGTAATTTACCCATATCGGGTCCCTATAATTATTATAGATTTTCTCTGACCCTCAAACAATTTCAGTGAATGTAAAATCCAACGAAAATATGCACAGATATCTCTAGCTACTTGCAAGAGTCCCCTACCTCGGATCACGTCGTGTGACCTCTCTTCCTCTGTGCTGTCTAATCTCGCAGTCCGGTCAACTCTCAATATGACTCTGGAACTGCATTTAATCATTCACTGAGTTAATTACACTTTTCTTACTGTATTACACATTTAATACAGTTTATTTCACTTAAATTGGCCCTTTTTACGCTTAATGGGCCTTAATCACGTTAATCGGGCCTTAATCCGTATTAAGCCCGTTCATCAAGGTCTATCGACTCATTGGGCCTATCAATACCCATTGGGCTTTATTCCAAGCTCTTTGGATAGCCCGTATATCATTTACGACATTTTATTCAATTTTCTGAATATAATTCACTAAATCCAAAATTTAATCCGAAATGCGTAAATTAAATCTTAAATACGCATAAATCACATAAATTGTCGTAAATGAGCTTTACTTACCCGAGATTGTGCGATGGTGCGCGAATCGGAGTTCGATCGGGCTTCCGTTCGGAATTAATCGTCGAACTGCATAATTTCGTATATTTAACTCCGGGTCAATTTCTGATTAAATATAATTTAAATAAATTTATCAGAAATTAAATTGGTCACTTTTGACCTCGTATCGACTTACCCGAAGTCCGGTGAAATCCCGAAAAATTTTCTTTTCCTTTTTCTTTCCTTTTTCCTCTTTTTCCCCTTTTCTCCTTGGCTGAACCGGTCCGGTCCGGTTCAGCACAGTCACTTTCCCACTGAACCGCCGACCGGTTCAGTACCTTTTTAGTCGTGCCGGCGACGTCCGGCCGGTTCCCGGTGTGCCGTTGCCGCCGTTCGACGCGTATTGGACAGGGGACCTCTCGGTTGGCCTCGATCGGAGCCAACTCCCGCCGGTGGCCGCCGAATGCCCGTTTTTCCTCCGCGGCTTTCTCCCTTCGATTCGTCGGATTCCGGCGCCGGTGGCTCGCGTCCTGGTGGCTGGGAGGTCGCACGGTGTCGGCCTTCCTTTCCCGGTCGCGTGCGTGGCCGCTGATCGCCGGAGGTGACTGGTCCGGCAAGCTCTTCTTCCCTCGGTTTGCGTCGGCTCCCTTCCATTTCTCTCTCCCCGAAATTCCTCTCCAGATTTCTGTTTCAATTTTCGTTTTTTTTTTTTTTAAAGAATTTTTTATTATTATTTTATTCATTAAAATAATAATAAAAATTCCAAAAATATCCCAAAAATTCTCAAAAATTCCAATTAAATTCATTTAGTCCGTAAATGAATTTATCAGTCCGATTTTACTTTTTTGGTATATTTTTTTCACTATTTTTGGGCTCGTTTTTCGAGACGAAAATTTCAAAAATATTAATTAAATTCATATCTCGATCAATTGGACTCGAAATTCAATATTTTCCTCGTTATTGATCAAGATCTCTCGATTTCATATTTTTAATGAAATTTCTCATCGGATTTATACCGAATTTTGGTCAATTGACCGTTTTACCCCTGTACTTACTCGAAAATAAACTGAACCTTTATCTCGCTGTTATGTAGCTTACATGCATTTTTAATTCTCAATAAATCGATTGCACGATAGTAAATACTCTTCTTATGATTCAACTATGAAATATAACGTTCGTACTCATAGGAATCATAAGGTACAAGCTACATACGTAAATCAAAAACTCGGGTCTGACATATCACCTCTAAGTGCTTCCGCACGGGACGTGGGTCACATCCAACCCACCTGTCCATAGCAAAATATCCATCGTCCGAAGATGGCATATATATAATGTCACACACGGTACAACGTACTCCATGCTACATGCACCGTACAACGTACTCCGTGGACCCATATCATCACAATATATCTTGCCACATCTCAATACGCACGTGCGAGCCTATTTAATCGGCGTGGCACACACCCTACTCGAAGCTCTTAGCACGGCTCCCATCATGTCATAAAACCACGTGCGAGTAATCTCTAGCACGACAACAAGTATAGTGGACATCTAGTGCAAGCTATACTCTAGCACCATGTCAAAACTCGTATGAAAACTCGTGCGAGCTAGGCTCTAGCACAATATCATAAAATCCATCTAAAATTCTAGTGTGAGCATCGCTCCAGCACTAATGCATGTGTAAAATACGTCAAATCTCATGCGTGCAGCGCTCTAGGACGTTTCGTTTCCGCAAAACTCATGTAGGTGGCTCATTCTTTGCAAAGCATGGTTATGAAACCAAATCAAGCTATTTTTGTGCAATTCATTTCAAATGCTAGCCAACCTACCCATCACATGCTAAAAAGCAATAAAAAGATTTGAAAGCATCATGCTCTTGCTTTTAATTCACATTTCTCAAAAACCCAATTCTTGCCTGTCCAACAAACATTTCATCCTAAGACCCTTAGCTACATTAAAAATCGCCCATGAGCTCGAAAGGCGTACAGATATCCCTAGGGCTAACACATCAATTCTTTTCCCATTTTTCATGATTTGGCTCAACTTGCTCCGGTTTTATCCTCGGGAGCTGCAAACATACATCAATCATATGAGTCAATACCAATAACTTATATTCTAACTTCAACTAATCGATATATACCATCGATCCTATTTCATTAAGTTTGACCCATTATCACATTTGGCAATCATTATGTCATTTTAAGTTGATTTAACTAGCAACACACTTGGTTACTTATCAAACTCTTGGCATAAATGTTTATCCATAATCTTCCATCATTTATGAATTCTCTACAACACCATTTATGCACATTTTTATCACTTGACGAATCTCACAATGTGGCTTCATCCAATCATCTCAAAATCATGCACATTACCTTACTAACAGCTTGATATAATCCTTTTTATCATCTAATCAACCACATTCTATTTTCTCACACTAAACTCATTCTAGGTTATGCTTGTTTCATTACATTCTGGGTAGTTTCATTCATCAAAACATACACCAATCTACTCACAATAACATCTAGATGAATATACTTAGAGTTAGTGTATTAGAAACTCACCTAGCTTGACTTTCTTCTTTTTCAAGTTTGAAGACTCTTTTGCTCCTTCAATCCAACAAATGAGATGTTGACTCTAAGCTATGTTGTTCTTCTTCTCACAATGAACAACTTTGCTCTAATAGCTTTTTTTAAAATCTTTATGGAAAATGATACATTCTAGAGAGTTAAAGCTTGGTATTTTGGGTAAAAATGGAAGAGGTGTGTTGGTTTGTTGAAGAATGAGGTTTTGCTGTGGGGTTTTCATAGATTAAGAGTGATGAGATCGATCTGCTAGGGTGAAGAGATCGATCTTCCTTTGGTTTTAACTCTCAAATTCTTAGGTTTGTAATGGGGGAGATCGATCTGCTCATTGGGGAGAGATCGATCTACTCATTGGGGAGAGATCGATCTTGGCTTGGCAGAAGCTTGAGGAGATCGATTTGCTCATGGGGAGAGATTGATATGCTCTTGACAGAATCAAATGGAGATCGATTTGCACTTAAGGGGGGATCAATCTGGGCTTGGCAGAGGCAATGCAGATCGATTTGCTTATTGGGGAGTTTGATCTGCTCGATGGGGGGATCGATCTGGCCTTGGCAGATTCACTTGAAATTGTTCTGCTTGCACAAGGGATTGATCTGCCTTGGATAGGAGATCGATCTGGCCTTCATCTGGGGCATTTCCTGCTGCATTTCTCCGGATTTTTCAAGTGTAAATTCCTATTCCATTACTCCAATACTCATTTGGCATTTTAATCCCACTTAGAGCATGTAAAGACTCATTTCCTATGATTCACATACGATATGACTTGTATGTATTGCTTGAATTCATAAAGAATACATAGAATTCACCATCCATGCATTATTATTTTATGTTTTCATTCCTTATCTTCAATCCAAATTCTTAAAGTTCCATTCATTTAATTTGTGGCCACTTCGGCCCTTATTTATCCTTTATTTGTATCTTGACACTCATTCATCCCATATACAATTCATTCACATTCACTTGATCCAAAAGTCATCCATCTTATAATTCCATTAACATATATTATAAAGTTATACATACATAGGGTCTCACAATCTCCCCCACTTAGAGAATTTAGTCCTCCAAATTGGAACCAATTTAGTCCGTGAACAACTCGGGATACTTCTCCCGCATCAAACTCTTCAACTCCCATGTAGCTTCTTCTGCAGTGTGGTGCTGCCAAAGGACTTTCACCAAGAGGATCGTCTTTGATCTCAACACTTTCTCCTTCCTATCCAATATTCGAATCGGCTTCTCAACATATGTCATGTTCTCATGGAGCTCCAATGGCTCATATCTTATCACATGTGTCATATCCGGGTGGTACTTCCGTAACATAGAGATGTGGAAGATGTTATGAATGCCTGCTAGCTCAGGTGGCAATGCTAGGCTATAGGCCTTATCTCTCACTCTATCTAATATCTCAAAGGGTCCAATGTAATGAGGACTTAACTTTCCTTTCTTTTCGAACCTCGTTATACCCTTAGAAAGAGAAACTCACAAAAACACTGATTTACCCACAGTGAATTCCAATGGTCTCGTCTCTTGTCAGCATGACTCTTTTGTCTGCTCTGAGCTGTCTGTAACCTTTCACAAATCAATTGGACATCCTCAGAGGCTTGCCTCACTAAGTCGGGAGCAAATATCAATCGGTCACCAACCTCTTCCCATCCAATAGGGGAACGGCATCTCCGGCTATACAAAGTCTCATACAGTGCCATCCCGATACTCGAATGATAACTATTATTGTTGGCGAACTCTGCGAGTGGAAAATGGCCATCTCAGGAGCCTCCAAAATCCAATGCACACGCTCTCAACATATCCTTCAGGGTCTGCATAGTCCTCTCTGACTGACCATCTGTCTGAGGATGGAATGCTGTGCTAAAACTCAGTTGGGTCCCCATCACTTCCTAAAGGTGTTCTCAGAAGTGGGAAGTGAAGCGGGCATCACGGTTAGAAACAATGCTCACGGGAACACCATGCAACCTTACTATCTCACACACATATAGTTTCGCCAATATACTCAGAGTATCAGTGGCTCTCATAGCTAGGAAGTATGCCGACTTCGTCAATCTGTCCACTATCACCCAAATCACTTCGTGATTCCTGCGGGTCCTGGGTAAACCCATCACAAAGTCCATAGTGACATGCTCCTATTTCCAAGTCGGTATAGGTAGAGGTTACAATAGCCCTGCAGGCTTCTGATGCTCTACCTTTACTTGCTGACAGAAGAGACACTTAGCCACAAATTCAGCTACATCTATTTTTATCCCTGACCACCAATACACTCTTCGACGATTCTGATACATCTTGTTACTTCCTAGATGTAGTGTATACTTTGTCGAATAAGCCTTTGATAAAATTAATCTCCTGATCTCTGAATCATTGGGAACATATATCCTACCCCTGAACCTCAGTAAACCATCTGAACTCAATTTAAAATCAGTCTCTATACCTCTCTGTATCTGCCCGATAATATTACTACACTGTTGATCAATCTGCTGAGCCTATCTGATACGATCTACCATATCGGGTTCTAACCGCAGGCTAGCTACCATAAATCCACTATCAGCATCAGGTGGGGTCATATCCAAACTGAGGCTCGCAAACTATTCCAACAGCCCGTGTTCCCTGATCATCATATACGATACCAACCTGAGATGCTTTCTACTCAATGCATCAGCTACTACATTGGCTTTACCCGTGTGGTATAAGATCTCACAATCGAAGTCTTTCAGAAGCTAGAGCAACCTTCTCTGTCTCATGTTTAACTCTTTCTATGAGAACAAATACTTAAGGCTCTTGTGGTCTGTAAATACTTGCAATTTCTCACAGTAAAGATAATGGCGCCATATTTTCAAAGCAAATACCAAGGCCGCCAGCTCTAAATCGTGGGTCGGGTAGTTCCTCTCATTATCCTTCAATTACCTCGATCCATAGGCCACTACCTTCCCATATTGCATCAATACACAGCCCAGTCCTTGGTACGAAGCATCTGTATATACAGAAAAACCTCCTGAGCTGGTAGGAATGGTGAGAATCGGAGTTGTGGTCAACCTCCACTTTAACTCTTGAAAACTTTTCTCACATCTATCGTCCCACATAAATTCAACTTTTTTTCTCGTGAGATGTGTCAATGGAGTAGCTAATCTTGAGAATCCCTCCACAAATCGTCGATAATGTCACGCCCTTCTCTCACACGCGACCTACCAAAATCACCATAATTTTTTTGCAATTTACTTACCTTTCATTCTGTCATCTCTCCACACCATTTAGTTGGGCTGTGATTCGATATTAGTCACCCATCCACATTTATTCACAACATATATAGAATTTAATGTTCTTTTCTATAATATAAACTCTTGTACAATAATACATTTATCTATACATATACATCTTGACCGTACGTTAATTTACATAACTGTGCATATACATTGTTCAGTACAAAATGTCAAGTGTGTATACCTCTTACAAGATGGAAGTGCAGCAGATCAGGGAATATCAGTCCTCAGTCGTGTCCACCTACTGTGGATGCTCTGAAAAGAGAGAAATAATAAGGGGGTGAGTTCACAGCTCAGTAAAGAAATCAGGCAAGCAAGTAGATAACCACACTATCTAAAAAATACCATGCTTATGCCTCCAAATCTTTTCCTTACCCAATTGTATTTAAAGCATGCATCTCTCTCAAAGCTTTATGCAATATATATAAATATATATAGATACAAAACATCAGTTATAAAACTGAAAATATGTTGGTTTAACAACCTCAACATTTTATGCAAAACACTGCATTTCTCATGTAATTTCACACAAATCACATTTATCAAGCCATTCATTTAAATCAAAATCATATGGAATTCATCATGTTTCAAAACATGGAAATCTGGGCCTCACCCATCCCTTGGGTTACCCTTTTCACAATTCACAAACTCACATGTTTATATCATAAAATTATGTGATAATTCAATCAAGAAATATTGATACACATAACATGAAAAGAAAACTGAGATAGGCGACTACATGTTCCGAATGTATGATCATAACTCATTTTTCGTGATCCCATGCTATATACTACTCGATGTGTAGGGTCTCACAATTGCTGTAATGGGAGATGGGTCAAATCCTTATCGTCAACTCACAACTCACTCTCATCGTGTACTCATGGTACAATGTACTCCATGTGACATACACAGTTCACAATAGTCCATAGACCCTATCTCAAGGTAGGATGCTCGCCATGAGTCTTAGTCCTCAAACCTTGGATATACCTCATAGTCGGGATGTTCGCCATGAGTCTTAGTCCTCATACCATGGGTTATTTCGATAGCCCTCGGCCTTATCTCAAAATATTGCATGTGTGAGTATATATATATATATATATATATATATATCGGTGCGACACACAGTCAGCACAAGCTCCCAACATGGCTGTTTCATGCTCTTTTCAAATCCGGTACGTGAGAGTAAAACTCCCAACACGACCATATCAAATAATGTAACTCTATTGCGAGCAATGCTCCCAGCACTATGTCATATAAAACTCGAGTTTGAGTAAAGCTCCCAATACTCTATGATGTATAATATATGAAAATTGAGTACAAGCTAAGCTCCCAGTACTCTATCATGTAAAATTGAGTATAAGCATAGCTCCCAATACTCTAAAATGCATCAATCACAATCTAAGTACGAGCAATGTTCCCAGTAATCTAACATGCATAAATCACATTAAAATCTAGTACGAGTAAACACTCAAGTACTATGTGATGCATATCTCAAAATATAGTGCGAGTATTCTCTAACAGTTATGGTTTTCACACAAAACCAGATAGATGGCATATTCAAATCACAATTCACTCAAGTAAATCAAATCCACACTAACATGTGCTGTTTTCGCATATTCATAAAAACAATGACCATTCTATCATGCAACCATGCATTTTAGTCATAACATGCTTCTAAGGTATTTTCACCCTAGTTTTGAATAAAATACACTTATCCTCATTATTCTCAATCATCATAATATGCCTATTCAAGGGATTTCATATAGCATATAATATTGAAATGCTATTCAAAATATGTGAAGCCATCTTTAGCTACTCATGAAATTCCTTTACCTTGGATCACGTCCAATGACCTCTCTTCCTCGGTGTTGCACACTCTCGCAGTCCGATCAACTGCCAATGTGATTTTCAAAGCTGTTATAATTATTTACGTTAGTATACCATATTATACTCGTTTCATTTGCTAAATCTTTTTTGAATACATCAATCACACCATTTCCCCCCATTTTGGTGTCATGCCATATTTTCCTTATAGCTATATTCATTACTCCTTATTTCCAATTTATACATTTCACAAGATTAACTTAAAATCTTCCATACATGAATATTCCCTCATTAAATTCATACCAACACCATTTCCTCATCATTTTCTCATTTTCACACCAATAGCTAGGTCATGCTCATTTTTCATGATTCTTTCATTTCCAACAATTCATACATATACCAATAAACTAATCAATACACCTAGTTTAACATATATCAACTTGGTGCATCAAATCTTATCTAGCTAGGATTTCCTTCTTTTTTCACCAAATTGGTACAAATCCACTTTGCTCTTGAAATCCTTGATTTCAATATCTTATTTCCAAGTATGTTGCGCTCCTCTTCACAAAGAACAACTTTGCTTAACTAAAACTCACTCAAAACTGGTTGCAAACTAAAGTTTTCTAGGGTAGAAATGTTAGGTTTTGCTTTTGTTCTTGAATGGAATAGTGAATCTTGTGAAAACTAAAGTGCAGAAGTCTAATATTTCTAAAATTACCTTTATGAGATCGATCTGCTCTCCAAATGAGATCGATCTGCCCTGCATTTTTCCTCTTGAAATTGACCTTTTAGACTTAATGAGATCAATCTCCCATATGCAAGAGATCGATCTGAACAACTCAGAACCTTAAGGAGATCGATCTGCTCGAAGGGTGAGATCGATCTTTCCAAGTCAGTAGCATTTAGAGATCGCTCTGGCTCTTCAGGGGATCGATTCTTTCTACACAGAATGCTTAGCAGATCGATCTAACCCAATTAGAGATCGATCTACCCTTGTTCCATTGCTCGAATAAGAGCATTTTTGGCTCTTCCAGATCGATCTTTCCTTCAGTAAGATCAATCTGGCATTCATATTTTCTAGATTTTGCTGCAATTTTCTTCAGTAACTCACACAAACATCCTTAATTTTGCTGCTATAGTCATTTTCTCATCCAACCACCTTTAAGGCTTAAAAATGACATACATTTATACTTTATATACATTAAAACTTGTGTGCATTCATTGTATAACCAAAGGTATACAATACAAAACTAAATGGAAGTATAAAGCCTTTTGCAACTCATGCAACTTCATTCCATTTTACCACACTACTCAAAACTCAATATATTCACATTCCACTCATGGAAATATCCTTCTTACACATGCTATACACTTTAAAATTTACGTGTATTCATTTCACAATACATATACACCTTACATAATTAAATGGGAGTTCACAAAAATTAATGGTATTACATATGAACTTAAAGGTCTTACAATCCTCCCCACCTTAAGAAATTTGGTCCTCCATATTAGAACAAGTTACTCTACAAACAATTGGGGATATGTGAGACCCCGTATAGGTTAAACTTTGTATATATATATATATATATATATATGTAAATAAATTCATAAGTGTGGTGATATACTTGTAATGAGAAGTTTATGTGATGTAAGTCCATAAGTTTAATGTACACACATGTAATAAGAGTTGTAATTGTACGTACAAGTTACATTATGTATGAATATGAAGAAATGAACTTAAACATGTGAAGAATGGGAATAGAATGGAAAATGAGTAGTGTGGTAAAATGGTAGGAAGATTGCATAAGTTGTGTACTTTCATTTGGTCTATATTATGTACCTTTGGATATACTAAGATTTTACACAAGTTTTAATAGGTATAAAGTAGGAATGCCACTTTCAAGTCTCAAAGATGATTAAATGAGAAAATGACTATGGCAGCAAATTAAAGTTGTTTTGGTGTAAGTACCTATAGAAAACTACAGTAAAATTTGGAAATATGAAGGTCAGATCAATCTCATAGGATGAAAGATCGATCTGAAAGAGCCAAATTGCTCTTATTCGAGGAATAAGAATAGTGCAGATCGATCTCTAAGGGAGCCAGATTGATCTCCTAAACATTCTGTAAAATGAGGATTGATCCTTAAGGCAAACCAATCGATTTTCTTAGCTCTCAGGTTAAAGCAAGATCGATCTCCCCTAAGACCAGATCGATCTTCTTAAGATCGATCTCCTTAAGCTACTGCCTGAGACAAGATCGATCTCAAGGTTTTGACAGATCGATCTCCTGCCTTCAAATACCATGGAAAAAGAGGGATTTTAAGAGGATCAGATTGATCTCCACCCAAGGCAGATCAATCTCATCAAGCTGAATCTATAAATAGGAGTAGTTGGATCTGCAGATTTCAGGAACAATCAACTTCTTCCATCTTCCAATCCAAAAACCTAGATTTTACTTTCTAAATCCAACCATTTTTAAGATGATTTGAGGGAAGACTATCAGACGTAAAGTTTTTCACATCGAAGAGAAGAACCACTTCGCTTAGAGGCATTTTCCCCATTTATTGGATTCAAGGAGCAAGGTGCATTTCCATTTGGAGCAAAGAGGAAAACAAGATAGGTGAGTTTCTAATGTAACTACTCAAGTACATTTATTTGGATATTGATGAGGGAAATGATTGGTATGCATAGAAATGGTTGAAACTACCAAGAGTAGAATGAATCCACCATGACCTAGAAATTGTCTAGTGTGAGAAAGTGAAATGTATTGAGATTAATGATAAATAAGATATCTTGAGATGATAGTGGTGTTGTGGGTATGATTGTAAGATGATGTTATGGAATGAAATTGGCAGGCTTACCCAAAAAGGGGTAGAATGAGCATTTAAAGCATTAGGTGAAATGTATAGTTGAATGAGAGTTACCAATACTAACTCGAGCATATGATGAATGAATTACAGCTTTCAAGGATACGTCGGAGCGAGTTGAGCTAAGAGCGTGAGAAGCTAAGAGGAAAAGAGTCACACCAAGTAAATCGAGGTAAGGGAATTGTGTGGACTCTTAGAGATATCTGTGCGCAATTTGGGCCCTTAAATGTTTTGCTAGAGTGCATGAGATACTAGGAAATTATATTGGATGATTGAAGGGTAAAGAGTTGGGTTTTGAGAAATGTACATGAAAATAAAAGCATGATGCTTTGGAAAATCATGTTTTGCTGCTTTTTAGCAAATGATTGGTAGGTTGGCTAACATTTGAAACGATTTGCAAAAGAAATGAGTTTTTTGGTTTGTTAACCATGCTTTGCAAAGAATTGAGCCACCTACATGGTTTTTGTGAGAATGAAAGCGTGCTAGAGTATGACACGCATGAGATTTGATGTGTTTTATAGGCATGAGTGCTAGAGCTTATCTTGCACTAGTTTTCACATGGATTTTATACTAGTTTTGGCATGGTGTTAGAGCACAGCTCGCATTAGATGACCACCTTATTTGTTGCTGTGCTTGGAGCTTCGGGTAGACTGGGTGTCACACCGATTAAATAGGCTCACACATATGTTTGTGATATTTGACATGTTGATAGTCGTGCTAGGAGCTTCAGGTAGACAAGAAGTCGTACCGATTAAATAGGCTCACACGTGCATTTTGAGATGTGGCATGTTATGATGTGTTGATATGGGTTCACGAAGTACGTTGTACAGTGTAGGTAGCATGGAGTACATTGTACCGTATTGAGATTGTGATATGCCATCTTCGGACAAGATCTGCTATGGACTGGCGGGTTGGACTTGACCCACCTCCCGTGTGGAAGCAGATAGTGGTGATAACCCACACACCTGATCCGTGTAGCCGGTATCATAGGATATGGCCATAGTCCTAGAGGTTATTTCCTTTATTGAATTGCATATCTCACATGTCTATTGCTTTGTGAAAAAAATCCATGTTTGAAATGATTTGTGGGTCAGGACAGTCTGAGGGAGGGGCTGAGTGCTGGCAAGTGTTGGATTGTTTTGAGATGACGATTTGTTAATGGTTTTAAAGTGCACGTACGCATGATGTGTTTTTCATGCCTTATTTATGAAATATTCATGATGGATATTCCATGCTTTGAATTGAATGGTGCACTAAATTTTGATAGCATGAATGCTTTACATACCATTAACAGAAGCATGAACTCATATTTTGAGAAATGATGAAATGTATGCTTTGAGCATGGCATCACGATCACGTAGATAGTGCAGTATCTACATGTTCGCATGATTGCCTTACTGAGCGTGTGGTTTGCTCACCCCCTTATTTTCCCCCTCTACAGAGATTTGAGTATAGATTGAGGGCGACTAGAGGCGTTCCTTTTTGGTATCCACTGCATCCCATCATATAAGGTATACACACTGATGAGATTTTTGTATCTAAACTTTCCATGGCATAGTAGCATTTTGTATGTAACTATTGGGGATGTAAAGCAATGTAAACACATGTAAATAGCACTCTGATTTAACTATACAAGTGTTTGCCTTATTTAAAAATATAATTAAATTGGTATGGTGGAATGAGATAGACATTGACACACAGCCCAACTGTTGAGGAGAGTAGCTGATCATGATCGAGGACGGACGAATAATAAATAATGCATGAAAATGCGAAAAACAATTATACGTATTTTGGTAAGTTGAGGCTCGTAACAGAAGTTGGTATCAGAGCTGAGTTGGTCTGACGTGTGTCGATGTCTAAAATACTTAATAAGTTGGAAAATTACATCCCCATGCTACTGTGCTTGTTTAGATACAAATTGTGTGTGTCGATAGGTTGACTAAGAATTTGATGTGAATGTAGGGAATTGAGCAATTATGCCTAATGCCAGTTGCGGTAGAGGGGCGAGGGCGTAAGTTAGTGGCCGTAGAGGTAGGCCTGAGGGTCGTGTTGAGCCAGAAACACATGAGGCTCAGTAGGAGATTGAGGTAGAGGCTGAGGTTGAGCATGCTCCACAGGGTCTAGAGGAAAGACCCGAGAGTACTAAGGAACGCTTCACAAGGATTGAGCAGAGCATTAAGATGATCTTGGAGTTGGTAACTCAATCATTACCTAGAGTTGGGGGCAGACAGAGTCTCGCTACATAGGGTGATGTCGAGCAGGTGGCAGTTCCTGAGGCATGGGCCCGACCAGCCCAGAGACCTCAGACGACAGATACACCTACACCCCCACCTGCACAGGATACACCTACGCCTGTTTCTACACCACAAGGCAGCAGAGGTTAGGGTTATGGTTATGATTTGGACAGACCACGGCAGTTCCAGAAGTTTGGACCGCCTTCTTTCAGTGGAGTAAAGGACCCAGTGGCTGCTGAGGATTGGATAAATGAGAACGAGAAGTTTTATAGGTTCTTCAAGTGCACTACTATCGAGATGGTAGCGTTTTCCACTTTTTTGCTAAAAAGACCAGTAGAGCATTGGTGGAAATCCACTAGGCCTATTTTGAGAGCCCGACAGACTGAGATCAGCTGGGATATATTTTTGGAGGCTTTCCAGAGACAGTATGTACCGGATACCGCTCAGCGAAAGATGAAGATGGCATTTTTGGGACTGACCCAAGGGAGTAGGACAGTGGATGAGTATGAGACTACTTTTATCTCCCTGGGTAGATATGATCCTAACACGATGGGTAATGAGATCGAGAAGATCCAAAAATTTATGGATGGATTAAGACTGACCATTAGGTTTAGACTGGTTCCCCTGGATATACCGACCTACGATGAGGCAGTGCGTAGGGTGCAATTGTGTGAGAAAGATGTTGATAGGATTGCCTTAGAGTTTGGGAAGGTTGGTAAGATTAGGGACAGAGATAAGAAGAGCCCAATGATGGATAGAGGCTTCAGCTATAAGGGAAGTAAGAGATTTTCTGGAAAGAGGCTGAGGATCGAGGAGGTCCGAGAGAGGACAGTTAATCCTCCCATGTATTTGACCATAGCTCTTGCCAAAGGAATTATAATTAGAGGGCCACAGCCTACGACAGAGCAGTGCGGCAAGTGTGGCAGGTACCATGGTACTGGACCATGCTATGGGCATCCTGTGGTATGTTTCAGATGTGGGAAATCAGGGCACATGATCAGAGATTGCCCACAGATGACAGAGAGAGCCCCACAGAAGGGCAGGGAGCTAGAGAGAGCTCCAATTAGGACAGCTGCTCCGAGGAGGAGGGCTACTACTGAGGAAAAAGGGAAGCAAGTAGTGGGTGTGAACCTATGGCGAGTATACACGCTGGACCAGGACACTGCGGATCAATCTTTAGATGTGGTTAAAGGTACTATCCAAATCTTTGATTTAGAAGCATTTGTATTGTTTGATCCTGGTGCCACGCACTCTTTTATATTGCCATCCTTTGCATGTAAATTGTTGAAGCATTTAAAACCCTCTCTGCTTGATAAGATGTTGATGATATCTACCCCTATAAATAATATTCAATTGATTGAGCATGTATATAGAGATTGTAAGATGAGGATAGGAGATAAAGAAATGGCAGCCAATTTAATTTTATTAAGTATGAGTGATTTTGAAGTAATCCTAAGGATGCATTGGCTGGCTACGAACCATGTTGTTCTGGATTGTTGGGCTAAGACATTGATGTTTCCCGAGATAGAAAATCTTGTAGTAAGCTTTGTTAAATGAAATGAAAGATATGTTAAACATAAATAAAAGAGTATGATTTTAATTCATAATACTTGAGAGATGAATTTGTTTATCAATTATATGTGTGTATGTACTGATTGTGTTACTAACGGTGGGAAGAATAATTTAAAGGGTTCATTGCTTATGTGATTGAGATGGATAAGGCATGTCCAGAGTTGATAGACATCCCAGTGGTCAGGGAATATCCAGATGTCTTTCCGGAGGAATTACCAGGGTTACCTCCAGATATGGAGATGGAATTTGGTATAGATTTGGCACTGGTACAGAGCTGATATCAAAGCCATCGTACAGAATGGCTCAAGTTGAATTGAAAAAATTAAGGAATCAGTTACAGGAGTTGCTAGAGAAGGGATTCATCAGGCTGAAAGTCTCACCTTGGGGAGCACCGGTTCTGTTTGTAAGGAAGAAGGATGGAAGCCTCCGACTGTGTATAGATTACTGATTGTTGAATAAGGCCACCATCAAGAATAAGTATCCCCTTCCACGCATTGATGACTTGTTGGATCAGCTTAAGGGAGGACAAGTCTTTTCCTAGATAGATCTGAGATATGGGTACCATCAGTTGAAGATACGGAGTGGAGATGTACCCAAGATAGTTTTTCGTACTCGGTATGGATATTATGAATTTATGGTTATGCCATTCGGGTTGACGAATGCTCACGCAGCTTTTATGTCGCTGATGAATGAGGTATTCCACTAGTATTTAGATCGATTTGTAATCGTGTTTATTGATGATATACGAGTGTATTCAAGGTATAGAGAGGAGCATGAAAGGCATCTAAGGATAGTGTTACAGACCCTTAGAGAGAAGAAGTTGTACGCTAAACTCTGTAAGTGCGACTTTTGGTTAGAATATATCTCTTTTTTGGGTCATATAGTATCAAAAGATGGAGTGTCAGTGGATCCATCTAAGATCGAGGTCGTGGTTCAATGGCAGAGACCCCTAGATAGTGACAGAGATCAGAAGTTTCTTGGGTTTAGCTAGGTATTATCGAAGGTTTGTAAAGGGATTCTCGAGGTTAGCTGCTCCTTTGACACGTCTCACAAGAAAGAATGTTAAATTTGTGTGGAACGATAAGTGTGAGGAAAGTTTTGAGGAGTTGAAGAGGAGGTTAACTACAGCTCCGATACTCACCATTCCTACCAACTCAAGAGGTTTCTCGGTGCATGCGGATGCTTCACACCAAGGACTGGGCTGTGTGTTGATACAGGATGGGAAGGTAGTGGCCTATGGATCAAGGCAGTTAAAGGATCATGAGAGAAACTACCCAACCCACGATTCAGAGTTAGCGGCCGTAGTGTTCGCATTGAAAATATGGCGCCACTATCTTTATGGTGAGAGATTTCATGTTTACACAGATCATAAGAGCCTTAAGTACTTGTTTTTGCAAAAAGAGTTAAACATAAGACAGAGGAGATGGCTCGAGCTCTTAAAGGATTATGATTGTGAGATCCTATACCACCTAGGTAAGGCAAATGTAGTTGCCGATGCATTGAGTAGGAAGCATCTCGGGTTGGTATCATTCATGATGGTCAGGGAACATGAACTGTTGGAACAGTTCATGAACCTCAGTTTGGATGTGACCCCGCCTGACGCTGATAATGGATTTATGATAGCTAACCTGCAATTAGAATCGAATCTAGTAGATCGAATCTGACAGGCTCAGCAAGTTTCTTAGCAGTGCAGTGATATCGTCAAACAGATACAGAGGGGTACAGAGACTGACTTTGAGTTGAGTTTAAATAGATTGTTGAGGTTCAGAGGTAGGATATGTGTTCTCTATGATGCAGAGATCAGAAGATTAATCTTGACAAAAGCTCACTCATCGAAGTATACGATTCATCCAGGAAGTGCTAAAATGTATCAAAACTTTTGAAAAGTTTATTGGTGGTCTAGGATGAAGAAAGACATTGCTGAATATGTTGCTAAGTGTCTCATTTGTCAGTAGGTGAAGGTAGAGCATCAGAAACCTATAGGATTATTGCAGCCTTTACTGATATCGACTTGGAAGTGGGAGCACGTCACCATGGATTTTATGATGGGATTGCCGAGGACCCGCAGAGGTCATAATCCCATATGGGTAATTATGGATCGGTTGACAAAATTAACCCATTTTCTAGCTATCAGAGTTATCGATACTCAGAGCCAGTTAGCGAACTTGTATGTGCGCGAAATAGTGAGGCTACATGGAATTCCAGTAAGCGTTATTTTTGATAGGGATGCCCACTTCACTTCCCACTTCTGGGAACGTTTTCAGGAAGCGATGGGGACCCAGTTGAGTTTTAGCACCGCGTTTCATCCTCAGACAGATGGTCAGTCAGAGAGGACTATACAGACCCTGGAGGATATGTTGACAGCGTGTGCATTGGATTTTGGAGGCTCCTGGGATGACCATTTTCCACTAGTAGAGTTCGCCTATAATAATAGTTTTCACGCGAGTATCGGGATGGCACCATATGAGGCATTGTATGGACGTAGATACCATTCCCCTATTAGATGGGAAGAGGTTGGTGGCAGACAAATCTTTGCTCCGAACTTGGCTAGACAAGCCTCTGAGAATGTCTAGTTGATTTGTGAGAGGTTACGGATAGCTCAGAGCAGACAAAAGAGTTATGCTGCCAAGAGACAGAGACCACTAGAGTTTGATGTGGGTGAGTCAGTGTTTTTGAAGGTTTCCCCTTCAAAGGGAATTATGAGATTCGGGAAGAAGGGAAAGTTGAGCCCTCGATATATAGGGCCATTTGAGATACTTGACAAGGTGGGAGATAAGGCATACAGGTTGGCATTGCCACCAAAGTTGGCAAGTGTTCATAACATCTTCCACGTATCCATGTTAAGGAAGTATCATTCGGACCCGACGCATGTAATAAGGTATGAACCTCTGGAGCTCAATGAGAGTATGACATACGTTGAGAGGCCAGTTCGGATATTGGACAGAAAAGAGAAAGTGTTGAGGACAAAAACAATTCCCTTGGTGAAGGTTCTTTGGCAACATCACACGGTGGAAGAGGCCACATGGGAATTGGAGAGTTTGATGCGGGAGAAATATCCCGAGTTGTTCACATAATGATTGGTTCCAATTTGGAGGACCAAATTTTCTAAGTGGGGGAGAATGTGAGACCCCGTATAGGTTAAACTTTGTATATATATGTAAATGAATTCATAAGTGAGGTGGTATACTTGTAATGAGAAGTATATGTAATGTAAGTCCATAAGTTTAATGTACACACATGTAATAAGAGTTGTGATTGTACGTACAAGTTACATTATGTATAAATATGAAGAAATGGACTTAAACATGTGAAGAATAAGAATAGAATGAAAAATGAGTAGTGTGGTAAAATGGAAGGAAGATTGCATAAGTTGTACACTTCCATTTGGTCTATATTATGTACCTTTGGATATACTAAGATTTCACTAAAAGTTTTAATAGGTATAAAGTAGTAATGGATGCCATTTTCAAGTCTCAAAGATGATTGAATGAGAAAATGACTATGACAGCAAATTAAAGTTATTTTGGTGTAAGTACCTGCAGAAAACTGTAGTAAAATCTGGAATTATGAAGGTCAGATCGATCTCATAGGATGAGAGATCGATCTGGAAGAGCCAAATTGCTCTTATTCGAGCAATAGGAATAGTGTAGATCGATCTCTAAGGGAGCCAGATCGATCTCCTAAACATTCTGTAAAATGAGAATTGATCATTAAGGCACACAGATCGATTTTCTTAGCTCTCGGGTTGAAGCAAGACCAATCTCCCCTAAGACCAGATCAATCTCCTTAAGCTACTGCCTGAGATAAGATCGATCTCAAGGTTTCGACAGATCGATCTCCTGCCTTCAAATGCTGTGGAAAAAGAGGGATTTTAAGAGGATCAGATCGATCTCCACCCAAGGCAGATCGATCTCAGCAAGCTGAGTCTATAAATAGGAGCAGTTGGATTTGCATATTTTGAGAACAATCAACTTCTTTCATCTTCCAATCCAAAAACCTAGATTTTACTCTCTAAATCCAGCCATTTTCAAGAAGATTTGAGGGAAGACTATAAGATGTAAAGTTGTTCACATCGAAGAGAAAAACCACTTAGCTTAGAGGCATTTTCCCCATTTTCTGGATTCAAGGAGCAAGGTGCACTTCCATTTGGAACAAAGAGGAAAACAAGATAGGTGAGTTTCTAATGCAAATACTCAAGTACATTTGTTTGGATATTGATGAGGAAAATGATTTGTATGCATAGAAATGGTAGAAACTACAAGAGTAGAATGAATCCACCATGACCTAGAAATGGTGTAGTGTGAGAAAGTGAAATGTATTGAGATTAATGATGAATATGATATCTTGATATGACAATGGTGTTGTGGGTATGATTTTAAGATGATATTATGGAATGATATTGGTAGGCTTACCCAAAAAGTAGTAGAATGAGCATTTAAGGCATTGGGTGAAATGTATAGTTGAATGAGAGTTAGCAATACTAATCTATATGCCTTATCTCCCACTCTGTCTAGTATCTGAAAGGGTCCAATGTAGTGAAGACTCAACTTACCTCTCTTCCCAAATCTCGCTATACCCTTGGATAGAGAAACCGTTAGAAATACTAATTCACCAACTGCGAATTCAAGTGGTCTCTGTCTCTTGTCAGCATAGCTTTTCTGTCTACTCTGAGCTATCCTCAATTTCTCAATAATCAATCGGACATCCTCAGAGGCTTGTGTAACCAAATCAGGAACAAAAATCTTTCTGTCACCCACCTTTTCCCAACCGATAGGGGAATGACATCTACGACCATACAAAGCCTCATACGGTACCATCCCGCTTCTCGCATGATAACTATTGTTGTAGGCGAATTCGACTAGTGGTAAATGATCAGCCTAGGAGCCTCTAAAATCTAGTACACACACTCTCAACATAGCCTCTAGAGTTTATATAGTCCTCTCTGACTGCCCATCTTTCTGAGGATGATAAGCGGTGCTCAAACTCAATTGGGTTCCCATGGCTTCCTAAAAATGTTCCCAAAAGTGGAAAGTAAAGCGGGAATCCCTATCCGAAACAATGCTGACTGGAATACCATGTAACCTCACTACCTCGCGTACATACAACTCTACCAAAGAACTCATAGTATCGGTAGCTCTCATAGCTAGAAAGTGGGTTGACTTTGTCAGTCTATCAACAATCACCCATATAGCATCGTGATTCCTCCGGGTCCTTGGTAAACCCATCATGAAATCCATGGTGATATGCTCTCATTTCCATGTTGGTATAGATAGAGGCTGCAATAACCCTGCAGGTTTCTGATACTATACCTTCACTTGCTGACATACGAGACATCTTGCCAGAAAATCTGCCACATCTCTCTTCATACCTGACCACCAGTACACTTTTCGAAGATTCTGATACATCTTGTTACTCCCCAGATATAGCATGTACCTCGACGAATGAGCTTTCGTCAATATCAATCTCCTGAGCTTTGGGTCCTTAGGAAGACATAATCTGCCTCTAAACCTCAAAAGTCCATCAGAACTCAACTCAAAATCTGTTACTATGCCCTTCTGTATCTGACTACTCACATCAATGATATACAGATCAGTCTGCTGAGTCTATCTAATCCTATCCAACAGATCTGGCTCCAAGCGTAAACTAGTAATCACATAGTCCGTATCCATGTCAGAAGGCATAACTCCCAAACTAAGGTTAGCAAACTGCTCTAGCAACTCATGTTCCCTGACCATCATATACAATACCATCCCTAGGCTTTTATTGCTCAAAGCATTGACTACAACATTAGCCTTACCTGGATGATAAAGTATCTCACAATTATAGTCCTTTAGAAGCTTTATCTATCTTCTCAGTCTCATATTCAATTCTTTCTATGAGAACAGATACTTGAGACTCTTGTGGTCAGTAAAAATCTGGAATTTCTCTCTATGCAAGTAGTGGCACCATACCTTCAACGAAAATACTACTACTGCTAACTCCAAATCGTAGGTCGAATAGTTCTTCTCATGGTCCTTCAGTTGTCTGGATCCATAAGCAACTACCTTCCCATCCTGCATGAATATACAGCCCAGTCCTTGATACGAATCATCGGTATACATTGAAAATCCTCCTGAGCTGGTAGGGATAGTGAGAATCGGAGCAGTAGTCAATCGACACTTCAACTCCTGAAAACTCTTCTCATAATCCTCGTTCCACATGAATGCTATACCCTTTTGAGTGAGACGTGTCAATGGAGCAGCTAACTTTACGAATCCTTCTATGAATCTTCATTAATATCCTGCTAAACCCAAGAAACTCCTGATCTCAGTGACTATCCTCGGCTGTTCCCACTGAACTACAGCCTCAACCTTGGATGGATTTACTGATACACCATCCTTTGACACAACGTGTCCCAAAAACGAGATCTGTGACAACTAAAAATCACACTTGTTGAGTTTAGCATATAGCTTCTGCTCTCGTAAGGTATGCAATATAATCCTGAGGTGTTTCTCATGCTCTTCCTTGAATTTCGAATATACCAAAATATCATCTATGAAGACGATAACGAATTGATCCAAATATAGCTTGAACACATTGTTCATCAAAGCCATGAAAGCTGTGGGAGCATTCGTCATTCCGAGTGGCATAATAAAAAATTCATAATGGCCATATCGAGTCCTAAATGTTGTCTTGGGTATATCTCTACTCCGAACTCTCAACTGATCATACCCAGACCTCAGATCAATCTTGGAAAAGACCTGCACTCCCTGGAGCTGATCCAATAAATCATATATGCATGGAAGGGGATATCTATTCTTGATGGTTGCCTTATTCAACAATCTGTAATCTATACACAATCGGAGGCTTCCATCTTTCTTCTTTACAAACAAAACCAGTGCTCCCCACGGTGAAACACTCGGTTTGATAAAACCCCTATCCAATAGCTCCTATAACTGTTTCTTGAGCTCTTTTAGCTCAACTAAGGCCATGCGATACGGTGGTCTTGATATAGGTTCAGTACCAGGCACCAAATCTATATAGAACTCTATCTCTCTGTCTAGTGGTAATCCTGGTCATTCATCCGAAAAGACATCTGGGAATTCCTTAACCATAGGAATATCTGCCAACTCTGGATGTACCTTATCCGTATCAACCACGTAGGCTATAAAACCTTCAATATATTCATTTCTCAGTCAGCATAATACATTATCAATCACAATTATAACTACTACTTTCATTTTTTATCATCAAACTTTACAACATATTTTTCAGGGTTAGAAAACATAACTATTTTAGAATAATAATCTAAAACTGCATGGTTTCTAGACAACCAATCCATTCCTAGGATTACATCAAAATCAGTCATGCTCAATAGTATTAGATTGGCTGTCATGTCCTTTTTCCCCTACTCTTAGCTTAAAATTATTTAACACATACTCCACTAGCTGGCTATTATCCATAGGCATACTAATCAACATCATCCTACTCAAAGGTGTACACTCTACATGCTTTTCTATTTTACACGCAAATGAAGGTGATACAAATGAATGCGTGGCACCATGATAAATTAAAACATGTGCTTTTAAATCATATATCAGGATGTTACCTATTATCAGATCTGAAGAAGCATCGGATGTCCCCTGGTCCAAGGCATGTACTCGCCCTCGTCCAATAACTTGCTTCCGCTTCTCCTCTGTTATCGCTCTCCTTCTCAGAGCAGGCGTATCAGTTTTAGCTCTCTCAGGTTCCTTACCCTTCTGTGGGGCAATATCCATCACCTCTTGGCACACTCTAGCCATATAGCCTGGCTCCCCACATCTATAGCACAAACCACTAGAAACAGGACAAGGTCTACCTCTATGGAATCTACCACATTGACTGCACTGCTCAGTGGTAGGCCCTTGTCCTCTAATCGTAACTTCTCTAGTTGGAGCTATAGCCAGGTATGCAGGAGATCTAACAATCTTCTCCTGTACTTCCTTGATCTTGGGTCTCTAACCAAAGAGTCTCCTCCCTCCTCGATATCTGAAACTTCGAGTATTGTCACTCACCGACCTCTTTCTATCTCTGTCTCTACCTTTTCCAACTGTTTTAAACTCTGAGACATTTCTCTCATAATGTTGTTCACACAGTTGCGCCCTGCGTACTGTCTCATCGTATGTAGAGATGTCGAAGGGAACTAGTTTAGACCACAGTACTAGTCGTAATCCATCGATAAACCTACAGACCTTCCTGGTCTCGCTACTCTTGGTGTCAGGGTCATACCTCCCCAGGGATACAAATCTGGTCTCATACTCATCCACTAAATGACTCCCCTGGTTTAACCCAAAAAATTCAGCCTGCAGCCTCCACTGAGCCGTATCTAGAACAAACTTCCTCCTGAAGGCATCCAAAAATATCTCCCAACTGATCTTTGTATGTCGGGCTCTCAATATGGGTCGGGTGAACTTCCACCAATGCTCTATTGTCCCCTTCAGTAGGAACGCAGCAAATGCGACTATCTCTAAAGTCGTACACTCAAAGAATCTGTACAACTTCTCTATCTCTCTTATCCACTCCTTCGCCAAAACTGGGTCCATAATCCCACGAAAAGTTAGAGGTCTAAGTTTCTTTAATTGTCGAAATCTGTCCAAATCACAACCATACCCCAAAACATTATCGCCCTATTGTACAGTGACCTGGGACGACATATCTTGAACTGGTGGGGGTATAGGTGTATCAGGTGCAGCTGCCTCTCTAGGCGCAGTCTCTGCATCCAGTCTCTGTCCTCCTGCCATTGTCTGTGCCAGTATCTCCACTATGGTCTCTAGGCGACGTTCTAGTCTCTCGAAACATGCCTCGGTACTCTCTGGTACATCAGTAGGACCAATAGTCTCATCTCGGGTCTCTGGCCTAACTCTATAGCCTCGAGCCCTATCTCTAGCCTCTCTACCACGGCGAGTATTAACCATAATGGCTAAATCCCTACATTTAGAATCATTAATTAGTTTGAATTCCATATCGTATACACAATTATAGTTGAACAAAGCACAGTACTATAGGGATGTATATTTTTCTAATTACTAATATCGATTCACATCAGACCAATACTGCTCTGATACCATTCTGTCACGCCCTTCTCTCACACTCGACCTACCAAAATCACTACAAATTTTTTGCAATTTACTTATCTTTTCTTCTGTCATCTCTCCACACCGTTTAGTTGGGCTGTTATTCGATATTAGTCACCAATTCACATTTATTCACAACACATATAGAATTTAATGTTCTTTTCTATAATATAAACTCTTGTACATTAATACATTTATCTGTACATATACATCCCGACGGTACGTTAATTTACATAACAGTGCTTATACATTGTTCAATACAAAATGTCAAGTGTGTATACCTCTTACAAGATGGATGTGCAGCGGATCAGGGAATATCAGTCCTCAGTCGTGTCCACCTATTGTGGATGCTCTGAAAAGAGGGAAATAATAAGGGGGTAAGTTCACAGCTCAGTAAGGAAATCAGGCAAGCAAGTAGATAACCACACTATCTACAAAATACAATGCTTATGCCTCAAAATCTTTTCCTTACCCAATTGTATCTAAAGCCTGCATCTCTCTCAAAGCTTTATGCAATATATATATATAGATACAAAACATCAATTATAAAACTGGAAATATGCTGGTTTATTAACCTCAGTATTTTATGCAAAACACTGCATTTCTCATGTAATTTCACACAAATCACATTTATCATGCCATTCATTTAAATTAAAATCATATGGCATACATCATGTTTCAAAACATGGAAATCTGGGACTCACCCATCCCTCGGGTTACCCTTTTCACAATTCACAAACTCACATGTTTATATCATAAAATCATGTGATAATTTAATCAAAAAATATTGATACACATAGCATGAAAAGAAAACCGAGATAGGTGGCTACATGTTCCGAGTGTATGATGATAACTCATTTTCCATGTCCCAGGCTACACAGTACTCGATGTATGGGGTCTCACAATTGCTATAACGGGAGGTGAGTCAAATCCTTACCGTCAGGTCACAACTCACTCTCATCGTGTACTCACGGTAGAATGTACTCCATGTGACATACACGGTACACAGTAGTCCATGGACCCTATCTTAAGGGGGGATGCTCACCATGAGTCTTAGTCCTCAAACCTTAGATATACCTCATAGTCGGGATGCTCGCCATGAGTCTTAGTCCTCATACCATGGGTTATTTTGATAGCCCTCGGCCTTATCTCAAAATATTGCACGTGTGGGCATATATATATATATTGGTGTGACACACAGTCAGCACAGGCTCTCAACACGGCTATTTCATGCTCTTTTCAAATTCGGTACGTGCGAGTAAAACTACCAACACGACCATATCAAAAAATGTAACTCTAGTGTGAGCAATGCTCCCAGCACTATGTCATATAAAACTCGAGTATGAACAAAGCTCCCAATACTCTATGATTTATAATATATGAAAACTAAGTACGAGCTAAGCTCCCTACACTCTATCATGTAAAACTGAGTATGAGCATAGCTCCCAACACTCTAAAATGCATCAACACAATCTGAGTACGAGCAATGCTCCCAATACTCTAACATGCATAAATTGCATTAAAATCTTATAAGAGTAAACACTCAAGTACTATGTGATGCATATCTCAAAATACAGTGCGAGTATTCTCTAGCATTTATGGTCTTCATACAAAACTAGATAGATGGCATATTCAAATCACAATTCACCCAAGTAAATCAAATCCGCACTAACATGTGCTGTTTTCGCATATTTATGAAAACAATGGCCATTCTATCATGCAACCATGCATTTTAGTCACAACATGCTTCTAAGGTATTTTCATCGTAGTTTTGAATAAAATACACTTATCCTCATTATTCTCAATCATCATAATATGCCTATTCAAGGGATTTCATATAACATATAATATCGAAATGCTATTCAAAATACGTGGAGCCATCTCTAGCTACTCACGAAATTCCCTTACCTTGGATCACGTCAAGTGACCTCTCTTCCTCGGTGCTGCACACTCTCGCAGCCGATCAGCTTCTAATGTGATTTTTCGTAGCTGTTATAATTATTTACGTTAGTATACCGTATTATACTCGTTTCATTTGCTAAATCTTTATTGAATACATCAATCATACCATTTTCCCCCATTTTGGTGTCATGTCATATTTTCCTTATAGCTATATTCATTACTCTTTATTTCGAATTTATGCTTTCACAAGATTAACTTAAAATCTTCCATATGAATATTCCCTCATTAAATTCATGCCAACACCATTTCCTCATCATTTTCTCATTTTCACACCAATAGCTAGGTCATGCTCATTTTTCATGATTCTTTCATTTCCAACAATTCATACATATACCAATAAACTCATCAATACACCTAGTTTAACATATATCAACTTTGTGCATCAAATCTTACCTAGCTGAGATTTCCTTCCTTTTTCACCAAATTGGTACAAATCCTCCTTGCTCTTGAAATCCTTGATTTCAATCTCTTATTTCCAAGTATGTTGCTCTCCTCTTCATTAAGAACAACTTTGCTCAACTAAAACTCACTCAAAACTGGTTGCAAACTGAAGTTTTCTAGGGTAGAAATGTTAGGTTTTACTTTTTTTTCTTGAATGGAATAGTGAATCTCGTGAAAACTGAAGTGCAGAAGTCTAGCATTTATAGAATTATCTCTATGAGATCGATCTGCCCTGCATTGTTCCTCTCGAAACTGACCTTTCAGACTTAATGAGATCGATCTCTCATATGCCTGAGATTGATATGAACAACTCAGAACCTTAAGGAGATCGATCTGCTCCAAGGGTGAGATCGATCTCTCCAAGTCAATAGCATTTGGAGATCGATCTAGCCCCATTGGAGATCGATTTGCCCTTATTCCATTGCTCAAATAAGAGCATTTTTGGCTCTTTCAGATCGATCTTTCCTTCAATGAGATAGATCTGGAATTCATATTTTCTAGATTTTACTGCAGTTTTCTGTAGTAACTCACAAAACATCCTTAATTTTGTTGCCATAGTCATTTTCTCATCCAACCACCTTTAAGGCTTAAAAATGACATTCATTCATACTTTATATACATTAAAACTTGTGTGCATTCATTGTATAACCAAAGGTATACAATACAAAACCAAATAGAAGTATAAAGATTTATGCAACTCATGCAACTTCATTCCATTTTACCACACTACTTAAAACTCAATATATTCACATTCCACTCATGGAAATATGCTTCTTACACTCGTTATACACTTTAAAATTTACGTGTATTCATTTCACAATCCATATACACCTTACATAATTAAATGGGAGTTCACAAAAATTAAGGGTATTACATATGAATTTAAGGGTCTTACAGATAATATCCAGCTAAACCCAAGAAACTCCTGATCTTTGCAACTGTCTGGGGTATCTTCCACTGAACCATTACTTCAATCTTGGATGGGTCCACTGACACACCATCCTTTGATTCAATATGACCCAGAAAAGAGATCTGCTCTAGCCAAAAATCACACTTACTGAGTTTAGTGTAAAACTTCTTCTCTCGGAGGGTCTGTAGCACTATCCTTAGGTGTTGCTCATGCTCCTCTCTAGATCCCGAATACACCAGGATGTCATCGATGAATACGATAACGAACTGATCCAAATGCTGGTGAAACACCTCATTTATCAAGGACATAAAAGCGGCGAGAGCTTTCGTCAACCCGAATGGCATAACCATAAACTCAAAATGACCATACTGTGTGCGAAAAGCTGTCTTGGGTACATCTCCATCTTGAATTCTCAACTGATGTTACCCAAATCTCAAATCTATCTTAGAAAAGACCTGTACTCCCCGAAGCTGGTCTAACAAGTCATCGATGCGTTGAAGAGGGTACTTATTCTTGATGGTCGCCTTATTCAATAACATGTAGTCAATACATAGTCAGATGCTTCCATCCTTCTTCCTCACAAATAGAACCGGTGCTCCCTAAGGCGATACACTCGGTCTGATGAACCCCTTATCCAATAACTCTTGTAACTGCTTCTTTAGTTCCTCCAACTCAATCGGAGCCATTTTATACTGTTGTTTGGATATCGACTCTGTACCAGGTGCCAATTCTATACCAAATTCTATCTCTCTATCGGGCGATAACCCTGGTAAATCATCCGGAAAGACATTTGGAAATTCCCTGACCACTGGGATGTCTCTTAATTCTAGGCATGCATTATCTGCCTCAACCATGTACGCAATGTAACCTTTCAAAATATCAATCATTAAATCAGCATAGAAATTAATCTATCTCACTTACAACAACATCTGGTTTCTTTACATTTCACAGGGATTTTATAATACATTTTTCGAGGAAACTTACAGTAACGCTATCTACCCCTAGAAATGTTACCGTTTTAGAAAAACAATCAACTACAGCAGGGTTTGCAGCCAACCAATCCATTCCTAGGATTACATCAAAGTCCTTTATATACATTAAAATGAGGTCGGCTGTCATTTCCTTTTCCCATATCTTTAACTTATAATCCCTAAACTCATATTCGACTAGCTAACTATTATTTATGAAAGTGCTTATCAGCATCCTCCTACTTAACGGGGTAAGCTTTACATATTTAAACAATTTACATGCAAATGCAAGCGATACAAATGAATGCGTGGTATCAGGATCTACCAAAACATAAGCTTCAAGATCAAAGATCAAGATGGTACCTTTCATCACACCTGAAGACTGATCTGTAGTATCCTGGTCCAGTGCGTGTACTCGCCTTCTGCCAACTACCTGCTTCCCCTTTTCCTCAGCTGTCTCCCTCCGTCTTGGAGTAGAAGTATCAGCAAGAGTTATCTTCGGCTCCTTACCTTTCTGTTGGGCACTCTCAGTCATCTCTGGGCAATTTCAGGTCATATGCCCTGGCTTTCTATATCGGAAACATACTGTAGGAGATCTATAACACGGCCGAGTACCATGGTACCTACCACACTTACTGTACTGTTCTGTCATAGGTCGTAACCCTTCAATCACTATACCCTTTGTTGGAGCTATGGCTGGATACACGGGAGGCTTAACTGTCTTCTCCCAAATCTAGTCAATCCTCGGCGTCTTCCCAAAAAATCTCCTGCTTCCTCTATAACTGAAGCCTCTATCCACTGTCTGTCTCTGTCCCTCACTCGACCAACCTTTTCATACTTTGAGATAACTCGCTTAATATCCTGTTCACACAACTGTGCCCTATGCACTACCTCCTCATAGGTCGGTATGTCAAAAGGAACCAATTGGGACCCGATGGCTGGTCTTAGTCCATTCATAAACTTTCGGACCTTCTTGATCTCACTATCCATCGTATTAGGATCATACCTACCCAGGGAGATGAATTTCATCTCATACTCATCCACTGATCTGTTCCCTTGGGTCAAATCCAAAAATTTCATTTGCAGCCTCCGCTGCGCAGTATCTGAAACATATTACCTTTAGAAGGGCTCCAAAAATACATCCCAGCTGATCTCTATATGCCAGGCTCTTAAAATGGGTCGGGTGGACTTCCACTAGTGCTATGCTAATCCTTTCAGCGTGAATGCGGCAAATGCTACCATCTCGATAGTAGTGCACTCGAAAAACCCATATAATTTCTCAATCTCTTTCACCCAATCTTCTGCTGCTACTGGGTCCTTAACTCTAGTGAAAGATGGTGACTTAAATTTTTGAAACTGCCGTAACCTATCCAAGTAACATCCATAACCCTAATCTCTACTTCTATGTGGTAGAGCAACAATAGAAGGTGTTTTTTTTACTGGTGGAGGTGTGGGAGTATCTGTAGTCTGAGGTTCTTGGGTTGGCTGTGTAGGTATCTCAAGAGCAACAGCCGGTTCATCATCATCACCCTATTTAGTTGGCTCTTGCCCGCCCCCAGCTCCAAGCGCCGACTGGGCAATCAACTCTATAATTGCCTCTAAGCTCCTCTCTATCCTTGCGAAGCGTGCTTCACTACTCTCCGGTCTCTCTGCCAGACCCTGTGGAGCATGCTCAACATCAACCTCCACCTCTACCTCCTCATGAGTCTCATATGGCAACGAATCAACATGACTCCTACCTCTCTGGCCTTTAACTCGTTCTCTCGCCCCTCTACCACAACTGGTGTTAGGCATTATGCCAAGTTCCTACATTCACAATCATTTCTTAGTCAAACCCATCTCGATATACACAGTTGTATCTAGACAAGCACAGTAACATGGGGATGTAATTTTTCCTAATTATTTACATCGACACACATCAAACCAACTCAGCTATGATACCACCTCTGTCACTACTCTCAATCCACTGAAAATCCACTACAAATTTTTTATTTTTCTTTAATTATTTGATCCAATTCTTATTACTTGTTCTTTACCTTTACCTGATCGTGAACAACTACACCTCCAATAATTGGGCTGTGTATTGGTGTCAATCTTATCCAATCATATCATTTCAAATTATGATTCATTTAAATGTAAACACTTGTATTTCTAAATCAGAGTTACCGTTTACATGTGTTTACAATCTTTTACACCCCTAAAAATTACATTTAAAGATATTACTGTACTTTGATATGTCTAGATACAAAAACTATACAAATGTGTATACCTCATGTGATGGGATGGAGCGGACACCAAAAATCCAATCCTCAGTCGCCCACTATCTACTGTAAGCGCTTTGTAGAGGGGGACAATAAGAGGGTGAGCAAATCACGCGCTCAATAAGGCAATCATGAGAGCAAGTAGATAACTGTACTAACTATGTGGTCATGATGCCATGCTTAAATCACACATTTATTTGTCATACTACAAAACATATGCTCATGCTTGTGTTCATGACATGTAAAGCAATTCATGCTATTTAATTACAATGCATAGTTCTCAAAACAAAGCATGAAAAATCATCATGCGTAAACCAAAATCAAGGCATGGTAAATCATTATGCAAAGTGCATTTATCAAACATTTCAAAATCTCAACACAAACCGATACAAAATCATCATTCGTCAGGACTCAGCCCCTCCCACAAACACATTTCAAAACATGATTTCTCATTCAACAATAGACATGTGAGATAGGCATATAATATCAAAAAGGGTCATAACTAGGACTATGACCATATCCTCTGTGATCCCAGGCTGCAAAGATCCTAGTGTGCAGGGTGTAAGACCCTTAATTTTCTATGTAATGTATAATATTAATCGATGTATAGACAATTACATCACATATGTTACGAGAAATGAATGTTTTTAAAGTTCTAAGTGTTAATGGAATGATAAATGAATGTGGAAGTCAATAAGTATGAGTTTGAATGAGGAAATTACAGCAAAAAATGGTGTAGGATGAAAGCCAGATCGATCTCATGTAAAGAGAGATCGATCTCATGGCCTGAAGAATGCAAAATCAAGCATGCTGGAAGAGAGAGATCGATCCCTCACTCAAGCAGATCGATCTCCATTACTCTCGAGCTGGAGCAGATCAATCTCTCATTAAGACTATATCGATCTCATTAGCTCTCTGCTTGGGACAAATCGATCCTTTTTAATTGAAGCAGATTGATCTCATTCACTGAAGCAGATCGATCTCATGCCTTAACAGATCGATCTCATGCCTTCAAAATGTCATGAAAATGAGGAAGTCAAGAGGACCAGATCGATCTCCACCCTATGTAGATCGATCTCATCAAGCTAATTCTATAAATATGGAGTAGTTGGATCTGCATTTCACGGGACTAAACCATTTTCTTCCATTCCAATCTTAAAACCTAGCTTTCTTAGTCTAAAATCACCCCATTTCCATTTATATATGAGAAAATATCATTAGAGCAAAGTTGTTCCTTATAAAGAGAAGAACAACATACTTTGGAATCAATGCACCATTGGTTGGATTGAAGGAGCAAGGAGAGTTCTCACTTGGAGCAAGAAAGAAATCAAGCTTGGTGAGTTTGTAATGCACCAATCCAAGTATATTTGTTTAGTTATTGATTTTGGAGTTGATTGGTATGTATATTAATGATAAAAACTACCTAGAAAACCATGGAACCATTATAACCTAAAATGAGTCAAGTGTGAGAAACTGTATTGTGGATGAATTGATGATAATTGAAGTATGCTAAAGTGTTTATGAGGTAATATGTATTATATTAGAAGGTTGAATGAAGCCACATTGTTAGATTGGTTTAGTTAAGTGAATGAAAATGAGGTGTTTGACAAAATGCCATAGTGAAGTAAATGTTGACATAGGAACACTATGGGCTTAAATATCGATTTAATATGAATCAATAAACCTAAAGGAGTTTAACAAACTCTCGAGAAACTATTAAGCGATAAAAAACAGACTTAAGAGGAAATGAGACCCCGTAAGTGTTAATGGAAACTATAGGTTGAATTGACTATAGTATACACAAAGTAATGTTATATGGGACTAAATTGACGTGAAAAATAATCTCGTGCAATTTCAGAGAGTTTGCTGGAGATGAATCAAACCGCAAGATCAAGCAGCCTTAAGGAAGTTGAATCACGCGATGCGATTCCAGGTAAGGGAATTCTATGAGTATATAGAGATAGCTGCTCGTATTTTGTGGGCATATATACATTGGGCTTTAAAATTGCTTGGATTGTTAAATATGAATAAACAGTTTGTGTGAACGGTTACGGATGAGGATGATTTGGCTTTTGAAGTAAATTTGATAAAAATGGGATAGAAAGGTTAATAATTGCATAAATTACATGTTTTGATGCTTTTATGAAAACTAATTGCTTTGGTTCAAGCAAAATGACTGGTAGGTTGGCTAGTTATTTCTTGATTTTGTGAGAAGGTACAAATGAGGTGCTAAACATTATTTTGACAATGTTTTATTGAAATGGAGCCACCTATCATGTGTACATGAGTTAAAATTGTGCTGGAGCCTCGCTCGCACTGGATTTTAGTGTTTTCATATGTATGAAACGTGCTAGAGCTTAGATCGCACATGATTTGATTTGTGATGAGGTTTTATAAACTGTATTGTAGCTTCTGCTCGTACGTGGATTTCGATTGACTTTCTTACGCATATAACCGTACTGGAGCTATGCTTCATGATTTTATGCATAATGTCGTACTAGAGCTTTGTTCGTACGAGGTGATTTATTGACATTGCATGAATTGTGCTAGAGTTTAGCTCGCATAGGTTTTCACACTGTAGTATGTATGATGTTGTGGTGGAGATGGTAAGATCCTCAAGCCCTACATCCTTAAACCCGACGGGGTGGGAAGGCTCTGTTCGGTGGGGAGGCTCTCTTACGATAGGATCCTTAAGCCAACATCCTTAAGCCCGTTGGGGTGGGGAGGCTCTCTTACAAGACAGAACACTCCCACATGCACTTGAGATTATATAGGTTACACATGGCATAGGATAGATAAGACCTACGGTTAGCACCCCCAACCATGATATGGGTCTGCGGATTACGTTGTACCGTGTATATCACATGGAGTACGTTGTACCGCGTGGTTGTGACGATGATTTGGAAAGTCTGGTGAAAAACTAACCCACCTTCGTTCTAGCATGATACCCCGCACACCGAGATCCATGTGGTCTGGGATGATTATGACATAGTTGGCCAACATAGTCTTTGAGATATAGTGACTGCCTGTCTCACATAATATTACATAGTACCACATGTTTTATACACTGAGTGTGATTGTGTTGTTCCAGGGTAGACCCGAGGGAGGGGTCGAACCTTGAAGAACTGATATTTGTTGTGATGAGATTTGATGTGTTTGAGAAGATGAAAAATCTTAAAGGATGTTTCTTAATGAATTTACGTTTTTATGATGAGTTTTCATAAAGATGAGCATGAGAGGTTTTTACATGATGATGATTCCATGTTTTACATGCCTGTTTTTCATGTTTTACATGCATGTTTTCCATGTTTTAGTACATGATATATGTATATACATGCGGCATAGTTTTATTTCCTTATGCTCCGATTATAAATGATTTATGCCATGACATTATCAGCATGTAGATAGAGTAATTATCTACCATGCTTACATTATTTCGTTACTGAGCATGTGGTTGCTCATCCCTCTACTTTCTCCCTCTACAGAGTGTACATAATAGCTTTGTGATGGACTGAGGCATTATAGTTTGGATATTCGTTGCACTCTATCATCAAAAGGTATATACGCAGGATTCTTTTTGTATCTAAACAAGTAAAGGCACAGTAGTCATTTTGAGTTGTAATATAAGGGATGTAAATGTCAGAAAAGCATGTCATGTATAAGTATATGTCTTAACCTTCAAATGAACGACATTAATTTTGATTAATTTGAAATGAATGGTAAATGATGATTACTATTGACTCACAACCCAACTGTGTAGTGTTATGAATGTTCGTGATCGAGTAAGGAAATGAAAAATACGAAAAATTTATAGGGATTTTTGGATAACAAGGATAAAAAGGGTTGTGACAGAGATTGGTATCAAAGCTGAGTTGGCCTGATGTGAGTCAATAACAACATGTAGGAAAGTTACATCCCCATATTACTGTGCTTTTGTTTAGATATAACTGTGTATACCGAGATGGAATGAGACAAATAAATGATTGTGAATACAGGAAGTTAGGCATTATGCCTATTACATGCCAAGGTAGAGGGGTAGGTGCACGTGCTAGAGGCCGTAGAGGTAGGCCTGAAGGCCGTACGAAGCCATAGACTGAATAGGCTCCACAGAACCTTGCTGAGAGATCAGGGGATACTGAGGCATGCTTCGCTAGGATAGAGCAGAGTATTGAGAGCCTAGTTGAGATAGTCACACAGGCATTGGGTGTCGATGATAGATGAGGTCCCGCAGCGTAGCCTACTACTACTAGATAGGTAACTGCAGAGGCAAAAAAACCTCAGGCTATGGAGACTGTTACACCCCCAGTACAAGATACAGCTTCTCCCATCGTAAAACAGCCAAGCAACAGTGATTTAGGGTATGATTGCGAGCTTAGTAGGCTACGCCAATTTCAAGAGTTGAAACCTCTAGTGTTTAGAGGGGTAAAGGACCCGGTGATTACTGAGGATTAGATCTATGAGATGGAGAAGTTGTATAGATTCTTTAGATGTACATCAACTGAGAAGGTAGCCTTCACAGTCTTTATGTTGAAAGACGAGGCAGAGCACTAGTGGAGATCCACCGAGGCTATTTTGAAGGCTAGACACTCCGAGATCACATAGGAGATATTATTGGAGGCCTTTAAGAGGCAGTATATTTCGGCCACCGCACAGAGGAAATTACAGATGGAGTTCATTAATTTGGTTCAGGGGAACCGTTTAGTTGACGAGTATAAGTCAAAGTTTATATCTTTGGGGAGATACGACCCGGATATGATGAGTAGTGAGACTCGAAAGGTCCAGAAGTTCATGGATGGGTTGAGATTAGCCATCCGGACTAAGCCAGCCCCATTTGACATACATACTTATGAGGAGGCTGTACATAAGGCTCAGTTATACGAGCAAGACTTTGAGCGAAATGCCTCTGAGCTTGGGAAGATTAGTGTCAGAAGAGACATAGATCAGAAGAGATCCGGGATGGATAGAGTGGCCAAGAGAGGAGGCAAGAGATTTTTCGAGAAGAGACCTAAGATTGAGGAGGTACAGGAGAGAGCTGCTAGACCTCCTATGTATCCAACTTTGACTGCACCGAGAGGCATGGTTATTAGAGGACCCCGACCTACTACTGAGTAGTGTAGGAGATGTGGCAGATTTCATGGGACTAAACCTTGTCAGATGCCCCATGTTACATGTTATAGATGTGGGAAGCCAGGGCATATTGCTAAGCATTGTTCTAAGATGACTAAGACTGCCCCATAGAAGGGCAAGAAGCCAGAGAGAGCTCTAGTTGAGACAGCTACACTGAGAAGGAGGGCTACAGCTGAGGAAAAAGGGAAACAGGCAGTGGGTGTTAGCAGAGGATGAGTGCACACACTAGACCAAGACACAGCAGACACATCGACGGATGTGTTTAAAGGTACCACCCAAATCTCTGGTTTAAAAGCATTTGTATTGTTTGATCTTAGTGCCACGCATTCTTTCATATCGCCATCCTTTGCACATAAATTGTTGAAGCACGTAACAACCACTATTAGATAAGATGTTGATGATATCTACCCCTATGAATGATAGTCAGTTGACTAAGCATGTATATAGAAATTGTAAGTTAAAGATAGGAGGAAAAAGAGATGGTAGCCGATTTAATTTTAATGAGCATGAATGATTTTGATGTAATCCTAGGAATGGATTAGTTGGCTGTAAATCATGTTATCATGGATTGTCATGATGAGACCTTGATGTTTTTTGAGATAGAAAATCTTGTCGTAAGTTTTGTGAAATGAAATGAAGAACATGCTTACTGTAACATGAAAGAGTGTAATTTTAATTATCATATTTGAGAGATGAATTTGTTTATTATTTTTGAATGTTAATGTGATGGCATGTGTTGCTAACGGTGGAAAGAATAATGTGAAGGGTTCATTACCTACGTGGTTGATAATGATAAGGCACACCCAAAATTGAGGGACATTCTCGTAATTACGAATTTTCCTGACATCTTTTCGGACGATTTACCAGGGCTACCACCTGATAGGGAAATGGAGTTTTGCATAGAGTTAGTACCTGGCACCGAGCTGATATCGAAACCACCGTATAGAATGGCTCTGATTGAGTTGGAAGAGATAAGAAGCAGTTGCAAGAGTTGCTAGAGAAGGGGTTTATTAGACTGAGTGTTTCACCTTGGGGAGCTCCAGTTCTATTTATAAGGAAGAAGGATGGAAGCCTTCGACTATGTATAGACTATCGATTTTTGAATAAGACCACCATTAAGAACAAGTACCCCCTTCCACGCATAGATGATTTGTTGAATTAGCTCCGAGAAGATCAAGTATTTTTAAAAATAGATCTGCGGTCAGGGTACCATCAATTAAGGATACGGAGTGGAGATATACCCAAGACAACATTTTGCACCCATTATTGCCACACAACATTTCTGGCATTGATGAATGATGTATTTAAGCCATACCTGGACCAGTTCGTGATAGTGTTCATTGACGATATATTGGTTTATTCCAAGTCCAGTGAAGATCATGAGCAGCACTTGAGGATAGTTCTGCAGACCCTCCAGGAGAAGGAATTATATGCCAAACTCAGCAAGTGTAACTCTTGGTTAGAGCATATCTCATTTCTGGGCCATGTCGTGTCGAAGGATAGGGTATCAGTGGATCGATTCAAGATTGAGGTAGTTCTACAGTGGGAACAGCCCAAGATAGTTGCTGAGATTAGACGTTTTCTGGGATTGGTATGTTATTATCGGAGATTCGTTGAGGGTTTCTCCAAACTAGCTGCTCCGTTGACGTGCTTCACATGAAAAGATGTTAAGTTTGTATGGGATGAGGCATGTGAGAGGAGTTTTCAAGAGCTTAAGCATCGGTTGACTACTGCTCTGATTCTTACCATTCCTTCCAGCTCAGGAGGTTTCTCTGTCAAGACCCATCCTGACTTAACCAAATATCACTACAAATTTTTTGCATTTTTAACTTACCTTTCCTCTCTTCAATGGTTGGGCTGTGATTCGATGCTAGCTTCCTCGCATACCATATCATCCATTATCATACATACATGTCAATATACTGTTATTGATTGTAACTTCTTTTATAATACATATGAGATCATATAAAATCTAATATAAATACATTCCCCATAATATATATCGTATACATCACTATGCTGTTTCTATGTTTAGATACATAATTGTACAAAACATGTATACCTGTTGATCGATAGGAAACAGCAGCGGACACATTAATACTATCCCTCAAAAGCTCTCACTCTACTGTTGATGCTCTGTAGAGAGATGTAAAGAAAGGGGGTGAGCATATAACGCGCTCAGTAAGGAAATCAGGCAAGCAAGTAGATATCTACACTATCTACTCAAAATAATGCTATGCCTCAAAACGTTATTTCCTTAACTCATTTTCAAAGCATGTCTTTATATATATATATACTTGTACAGATTAAATCCCATGTACAGAAATCATGCTTTTCTTTCTCAAATGTAGGAATGTAGTGCAAAACAATGCATCTTTATAAGATCACAATGTCTTTAGATAAATCATGCCATCTATATTTAAATAACAGTAAATATGGCATTTAAATCATTCACAACACAATGTCGGAGTCCGACCCATCTCTCAGGTCTATCCGTAATTAAATCAGTCAATTAGGTGATATATCATGTGAGACTCTGTGGTGAAAATGTAAATAGTATCCTGGACTATGATCATATCTGACAATGGTGATCCCAGGCAACATAGTACTCGGTGTACAGGGCATCACTGCTGCAACGGGAGGGGGATCAGTCCATCACAACCGCCAGCTATATCCTCCTCAACTCCACAACACCACACGATATAATGTACTCCATGCCACATGCACGGTACAACGTACTCCGTGGACCCTACATCACAGTCGGGGTGCCTACTATAGGTCTTAGCCCTTAAAACCATGGAATATCATACCACGTCTCCAAATCCTCATGAGACCCTCTCATAGTGTGACACTCAGTCTACACGAGGAAATCAAGCATGGTTTTCAACATGTATTATATATCACATACAGTGCGCGCCATTCAGAGCAACTCACAGTCGACACTCTGTTCAAACACTGTTCACATTACAAACTCAACTATAGTGCGAGTAAACCTCCAGCAACTAGGTCAATGCATAGTTCATGTTTCAAATCAAGTACGAGCAATAGATCTAGTACCATGCTATGCACAAAATTCATCAAATCAAGTACGTGCAATAGCTCAAGTACTATATCATGTATCTCATGTAAAATTCGAGTACGAGCTAATCGCTCCAGCACTCTCTCATGCATAAATCACATAAAACTGAGTACGAGTAATAACTCCAGCACTCTATCATGCATGTCATGGAAATCTAGTACGAATCATAATGCCGCACTAATATATGTGGAAAATATATGAAATCCAGTGCGAGCTGTGCTCCAGCACGATTTATTCTCACATAATATGATAGATGACTCTTTAAAAAGGGATGGTTTACAAAATATCAAAATCAGCACTATAAAATGTGCTTAATTCACATCAACCTTAAAATCATTAGCCCATCTATTTATTCTTCTGCTAAACAGCACTAAAATACTCAAAATGGTGGTTTCTATGCTTTTTACAACTTTTCACAAAAGTTGACTTTTTGACTAACTAGGGGTAAAATCGTAATTTTCTACTATCGGGTCACAATAATTATTATTCACTTTCTCCGACCCTCAGAGTTTTTAAGTGAATGTAAAAGTAGACGAAAATAAGTGCAGGTATCTCTAACTACTCACAAAAATCCCTTACCTGCAATCACTCAAGAAATTTCACTTTCTCAACGCTGCTCAATCCAGCAGTCTGATTTGCTTCTCCAATACTCTCTGGAGCTGCATATAACCATTTATCAGGTTAATCACATTAAATATAGTCTATTTCCCTTAATGGGCTTTAATAAACCTTAATGGGCCTAACTATGCCTTAAGCCCATTTTCATTTTACTATTCATTTTCGTTGGGCCATTGGGCTTGTGGGGCCCACCAACTCTTATTGGGCTTGTCCTAGACCCATTACATCACATTGGGCTTAAATTATTTGGGCTTGGCCATTAGACCTCTCGGCTACATGCCATGGCCGATAGCTCTCTATGTCGTCGGTCACACCATGGCATGTAGGCCATGTCCCTTTCCTTAGCCAATTCACTTAGGCATTTTCACAAACACTTGGTTAGCAATATTCTTAAACATCATATAGTTCATTTAGGCATTTTATCAAACACCTTGATTGCCAACTTAATACATGTATTAATAAATCAAATTGATTAATTCTAATTATGCCATAATCATTAACACATGCACAATAATCCATTTATACCTTAAAATCACATGGGCATTCATCAGTATTTCACTACTCACTCTCAGCCTCACCATGATCATAGTGATTTCATATGTTTCAATGCTTAAAACATATACCAATATACTTAAAATCATTCATACATTAACATATAAGAATTTGAAAACTTGAAAATATACCTAGTGTTTGTGTTCACACTTGGTCGAAACTTTGGAGGCTCACGGTTTGAACACTATGGCTTCTTGAGAGCCAATTCCAACATATGTCACTCTCCTTTCAATTTGGAACAACTTTCATGAAGAATGCAAGTTCCAAATATGCCTAATTCCTAGTGATTTCTAGTGAAAGAAAGGTTTGATAAATGTATTTCAATGGTTTCTTCTTCTAGCCGAGAATGGTGTGGTGAAGATGACAATGGTGTGGCTGATTTCTTAAGTCATTTACTTAGCCATTAAGCCTTACTTTCCAGCCATTAAACTTGACTTTCTAAGACTTAGTCATGAGTCACCTAATGAGTCACCTAATGAGTCATAGTTAGCTTTAACTATGGTTAGATATTTATCTAATGGGCTTTCCAATTGGGCCTCTCAGTTTGGGCTTTCTTAATGGGCTTTCGGGCTGAAAATTTTACTATACCTCGAGCCTTTTATTGTCTCAATATTTGTCCTACCAATTGATCCAAAAATTCGGTCTAAGGGACCTAAGAATTTCGATCTACGTTTAGTATACTTTAATGGGCTTTAAAATCTTCACTTTAGGCCCATTACATTTTTAACCATAAAATTAAATCTGAAATCCTTCCGAATAAATTTTCCTTACTTTCGGGGATAATTATCTTGTATTCTGACCAAGAATATATTTCCCTAATTTTTTTCTCCATACTTGGGTTAATTTCTAACCATGGTTAGTCAACTATGGTAAAAGTACACTTTTCTTAACTATAATTGACTTTTCCTTTAACCATTGACCAAGTTGACATTTTCTCAAAATTTTGAAACTGTCATATCTTATGTCTTACACTCTCATCTTTACGTTTCAACTGTTCTTGATAGAAAATTACACCCAAAACACCTTAACTTGCTAAAAAGGTCCATTTTACCCTTTTAGCTTTTACTTCTCATTCTCTGTGTTCGAAACTAAATTAAACTGACTTTCCTTCATGAGCCCTCTATATTTTCTCATTTTAAGTTCTTCTCTTCAGTCAGAATGATTCAGATCCACTTGGTTTAGCTCACATGAGGCTTTTTATGTAGCTTTTGCGTGTTAAATCATTTTACTAACACTTTAAATCTAGTAAATACTCTTCTTATGATTCAACTATAATAATAGAGTGTTCATACACATAGGAATCATAAGGTACTGGCTACATAAAAATGCGGGTTTGACAATCCTCCCCCACTCAAAAAATTTCGTCCTCCAAATTAGAACCAAGTCAGTCATCAAATAGGTGAGGGTGCTTCTCTCGCATCAGACTCTCTAGCTCCCAAGTAGCCTCCTCTGAAGTATGATGCTGCCAGAGAATCTTCACTAACCCAATGGTCTTCAATCTTAATACCTTCTCCTTCCTATCCAATATTCGAATTGGTTGCTCAACATATGACATGTCCTCTTGGAGCTCCAAAGGCTTATAACTAATCACATGTGCCGGATCCGGGTGATACTTCCGAAGCATCGATATGTGGAAGACGTTATGGACACCTGATAAGTCCGGTGGCAATGCCAACCTACAAGCCTTATCTCCCACTCGATCAAGTATCTCAAAGGGTCCAATATAGTGAGGATTTAGCTTCCCTCTCTTCCCAAATCTTGCTATGCCCTTGAAGGAGAAACTTTCAAAAACACGGATTCACCAACTGCAAACTCTAGTGGCTTACGTCTCTTGTCAGCGTAACTCTTCTGTCTGCTCTGAGCTGTCCTCAGTCTCTCAACAATCAAGTGGACGTCCTCAGATGCTTGCGTAACCATGTTAGAGCCAAAATCTTACGATCACCCACTTCTTCCCATCCAATAGGGGAATACCATCTACGGCCATATAAAGCCTCATACGGTGCCATCCCGATACTCGAATGGTAACTGTTGTTGTAGGCGAACTCGCCTAGTGGCAAGTGATCATCCCAGGAGCCTCTAAAATCTAGCACACATGCTCTCAACATATCTTCCAGGGTCTGTATAGTCCTCTCTGACTGACCATCTGTCTGAGGATGGAAAGCGGTGCTCAAACTCAATTGGGTTCCCATGGCTTCCTGAAAATGTCCCTAAAAGTGGGAAGTGAAGCAGGAATCCCTATCAGAGACTATGCTCACTGGTATATTGTGTAACCTCACTACCTCACGTACGTACAGCTCTGCTAATGAACTTAGAGTATCAGTCGCTCTCATAGCTAGGAAGTGGGCTGACTTCGTCAATTTGTCGGCGATCACCCATATAGCATCGTGATTCCTACGGGTCTCAGTAAACCCATCACGAAATCCATGGTGATATGCTCGCATTTCCATGTTGGTATAGGTAGAGGCTGTAATAACCCTACAGGTTTCTGATGCTCTACCTTTACCTACTGACATACGAGACACTTTGCCACAAAATCTGCTACATCTCTCTTCATTCTCGACCACCAATATACCTTTCGGAGGTTCTGATACATTTTGTTACTTCCCGAATGTAACGTATACCTCGACGAATGAGCTTCCGCCAATATCAGTCTCCTGAGTCCTAGATCCTCGGGAACACACAATTTACCTCTAAACCTCAGTAGTCCATCAGAACTCAACTCAAACTCAGTCACTGTGCCCTTTCTGCATCTGACTACTCATATCCATACAAAACGAATCAGTCTGCCGAGCCACTCTGATCCTGTCCAACAGATCCAGCTTCAAGCGTAGACTAGCTATCACATAGCCTGTATCCATTTCAGAAGGCACAACTCCCAAACTGAGACTAGCAAACTGCTCTAGCAAATCATGCTCCCTAACCATCATATACGATACCATCCCTAGGTTCTTCCTACTCAAAGTATCAGCTACAACGTTAGCCTTCCCTGGATGATAAAGTGTCTCGCAATCGTAGTCCTTCAGAAGCTCTAGCCATCTTCTCTGTCTCATGTTCAGCTATTTCTGTGAGAACAGATATTTGAGGCATTTGAGGTCGATAAATATCTGGAACTTTTCACCATACAAGTAGTGACACCATACCTTCAATGCAAACACTACTGTTGCTAGCTCCAAATCATGGGTCAGATAGTTCTTCTCATGATCCTTCAATTGTCTGGATCCATAAGCAACTACCCTCCCATCCTGCATCAATACAAAGCCTAGTCCCTGATGCGAAGCATCGATATACATTATAAATCCTCTTGAGCTGATGGGGATAGTGAGAATTGGAGCGGTGGTCAATCGACACTTCAACTCCTGAAAACTCTTCTCACAATCCTCATTCCATACGAATGGTACACTCTTTAGAGTAAGGCGTGTCAATGGAGCAACCAATTTCGAAAATCCCTCAACGAATCTCCGATAATATCCAGTTAAACCTAGAAAACTCCTGATCTCGGTGACTGTCCTTGGCTGTTCCCACTGAACTACAGCCTCTATCTTAGATAGATCCACTGATACATCATCTCTCGATACAACATGTCCCAAAAATGAGATCTGTGACAACCAAAAGTCACACTTACTGAGCTTAGCATATAACTTTTGCTCTCGTAGAGTCTGCAATACGATCCTGAGGTGTTCCTCATGCTCCTCCTTAGATCTCGAGTATACCAATATGTCATCGATGAAGACGATAACAAACTGGTCCAAATATGGCTTGAACACATCGCTCATCAAAGCCATGAAAGCAGCTAGAGCATTCGTCAATCCGAATGACATGACCATGAACTCATAATGGCTATATCAGGTACGAAATGCTATATTGGGTACATCTCCACTCCGAACTTTCAGCTGATAATACCCAGACCTCAAGTCAATCTTAGAAAAGACCTATGCTCCCTGAAGCTGATCTAACAAATCGTCAATGCGTGGAAAAGGATACCTATTCTTGATGGTAGCCTTATTCAACAATCGGTAATCTATAAACAATCGGAGGCTCCCATCCATCTTCCTCACAAACAAAACTAGTGCTCCCCAAGGTGAAACACTCGATCGAACAAAACCCCTATCCAACAGCTCCTGTAACTGCTTCTTGTGCTCCTCCAGCTCAACTAAGGCCATGCGATATGGTGGTCTCGAAATAGGCTCCGTACCAGGCACCAAATCTACACAAAACTCCATCTCTCTGTCTGGTGGTAGCCCTGGCAACTCATCCGAAAAAACATCTGGGTACTCCCTGACCACAGTAATATCTAACAACTCTGGATGTGCCTTATCCATATCTACCACATACGCAATGAAACCTTGATATGTTGAAGGTTCTCTCAGTCAGTATATCATATTATAATCATAACTACTTCTTTTATTTATTCTTATTAAACTTTACAACATAGCTTGTAGGGTTAGGAAACATAAATGTCTTAGCATAACAATCTAAAATAGCATGTTTTGCAGATAACCAATCCATTTCTAAGATTATATCAAAGTCCCTCATACTTAGCAATATTAGATTGGCTGTCATCTCTTTATTCCTTATTCTCAACTTGCAGTCATTATATACATACTCTACAACTTGACTACTATTCATAGGCGTACTAATCAACATCATCATACATAACGATGTACGCTCTACATGTCTTGCTAATTTACATGCAAATGAAGGTCATACAAAAAAATACGTGGCACCAGGATCAATTAAAACATATGCTTCAATATCATAAATCAGGATGTTACCTCCTATCACATCCAATGAAGCATCCTTGTCCCTTGGTCCAAAGCATGTATGCGCCCTCGACCAATCACTTGTTTTCCCTTTTCTTCTGTCGTCCCTCTACCTCTCTGAGCAGACGTGCCAGCTGGAGCACTATCAAGCTCCCTGCCTTTCAGTGGGGCAGTATTAACCATCTCTGGGCAAGCTCTAGCAATATGCCCCTGTTTCCTATATCAAAAACACATTATAGGAGTCAGTGGACATGGTCTACCTCCATGTTGTTTACCGCATCTTCTACACTGATCGGTAGTAGATCTCTGTCCTCCCATGATAATACCCTTCGCTGGAGCTACAATTGGATAAGCAGGAGGTCTAGCAAGTCTCTCTCGTGCCTCCTCAACCCGTGATCTCTTATCGAAGAGTTTCCTCCCTCCTCGATAACTAAAATCCCTAGCTGGCCTCTTCTTCTGTATATCTGAGCTCTGGTTAAACTTCCCAAACTCGAAAGCATTCCTCTCGTAATCTTGCTCACACAGTTGCGCCCTGCGTACTGCTTCCTCATAGGTGGTTATATCTAATGGAACCAACCTGGACCGCAGAACCGGTCTCAATCCATCGATAAACCTATGGACCTTCCTGACCTCACTATACATGGTATCTGGGTCATATCTCCCCAGGGATAGAAATCGAGTCACATACTCGTCCACTGACAAGCTCCCCTGGTTTAGTCCCAAAACCTCTGCCTGTAGTTTCTGCTGTGCGGTATCGAGAACAAACTGCCTCCTAAAGGCCTCTCCAAATATCTCTCAACTAATATCTGTGTGTTGAGCTCTTAATATGGGTCGGGTGGACTTCCACCAATGCTCTACAGCAAATGCGACCATCTTCGATGTCGTACACTTGAAGAATCCATAAAGCTTCTCCATCTCAGCAACCCACTCCTCAGCAGCTATAGGGTCCTTGACCCCACTAAAAGATGGAGGTCTAAACTTCTGGAATTCTCGCAACCGATGCAGATCACATCCGTACCCTAATCCACTACTACTCGAAACTAGTAGGGGTGTAGGAGTATCTACAGTCCTCGGTGCATGAGCTGTCTGCGTAGATGTATCAGGGGCAACTGCCTCTCCTGTCACAGCTCCTGGCTCCTGTCCCTGCCTACATGGCATCGTCTGTGCCAATATCTCTACAATCGTCTCCAGACTACACTCTAATCTCGTAAAGCATGTCTCAGCACACTCTGGTGCCTCAGTAGCACCTGAAATCTCATGGGTAGGTAATGGTTCGACAGCAGCTCGTCTCTCAAGCCTATCTCTAGGACCTCGAGCCCTACCACTCATACCTCTACCACTACGAGTATTTGCCATATAGGCAAAGTTCCTGCATTCACAATCATGAATTAGTCCGTCTCCTATTTGGTATACAAAGTTATATCTAATATATATGAGATCATATAAAATCTAATTAAATACATTCCCCATAATATATATCGTATACATCACTATAATGTTTTTATGTTTAGATACATAACCGTACAAAACATGTATACTTGTCGATCGATAAGAAATAGCAGATGACACAGGAATACTATCCCTCAAAAGCTCTCACTCTACTGTTGATGCTCTGTAGAGAGATGTAAAGAAAGGGGGTGAGCATACAACGCGCTCAGTAAGGAAATCAGGCAAGTAAGTAGATATCTACATTATCTACTCAAAATAATGTTATGCCTCAAAACGTTATTTCCTTAACTCATTTTCAAAACATGTCTTTATATATATATATATATATATATACTTGTACAGATTAAATCCCATGTACAGAAATCATGCTTTTCTTTTTCAAATGTAGGCATGTAGTGCAAAGCAATGCATCTTTATAATATCAAAATGCCTTTAGATAAATTATGCCATGTATATTTAAATCACAGTAAATATGGCATTTAAATCATTCACAACACAAAATCGGAGCCTGACCCATCCCTCAGGTCTATCCATAATTAAATCAGTCAATCAGGTGATATATCATGTGAGACTCTGTGGTGAAAATGTAAATAGTATCCTGGACTATGATCATATCCGACAATGGTGATCCCAGGCAACACAGTACTCGGTGTGCGGGGCATCACTGCTGCAACGGGAGGGGGGTCAGTCCATCACAACCGCCAGCTATATCCTCCTCAACTCCACAACACCACTCGGTACAGTGTACTCCATGCCACATGCACGGTACAACGTACTCCGTGGACCCTACATCACAGTCGGGGTGCTTGTCATAGGTTTTAGCCCTCAAAACCATGGAATATCATACCACGTCTCAAAATCCTCATGCGACCCTCTCATAGTGTGACACTCAGTCTACACGAGGAAATCAAGCATGGTTTTTAACATGTATTATATATCAAATACAGTGCGCGCCTTTAAGCGTGACTCACAGTCGACACTCCGCTCAAACACTGTTTACATTACAAACTCAACTCTAGTGCGAGTAAACCTCCAGCAACTAGGTCAATGCATAGTTCATGTTTCAAATCAAGTACGAGCAATAGCTTCAGTACCATGCTATGCACAAAATTCATCAAATCAAGTATGAGCAATAGCTCAAGTACTATGTCATGTATCTCATGTAAAATTCGAGTATGAGCTAATCGCTCCAGCACTCTCTCATGCATAAATCACATAAAACTGAGTACGAGTAATAACTCCAGCACTTTATCATGCATGTCATGGAAATCTAGTACGAATCATAATCCCACACTAATATATGTGGAAAATATATGAAATCCAGTGCGAGTTGTGCGCCAGCACGATTTATTCTCACATAATATGATAGATGGCTCTTTAAAAAAGAGATGGTTTACAAAATATCAAAATCAGCACTATAAAGTGTGCTTAATTCACATCAACTTTAAAATCATTAGCCCATCTATTTATTCTTCTCCTAAACAGCAGTAAAGCACTCAAAATGGTGGTTTCCATGCTTTTTATAACTTTTCACAAAAGTTGACTTTTTGACTAACTAAGGGCAAAATCATAATTTGCCACTATCGGGTCACAATAATTATTATCCACTTTCTCTGACCCTTAGAGTTTTTAAGTGATTATAAAAGCAGACGAAAATACGTGCAGGTATCTCTAACTACTCATAAAAGTCCCTTACCTGCAATCACTCGAGAAATTTCACTTTCTCAACGCTGCTCGATCCAGCAGTTTGATTTGCTTCTCCAATACTTTCTGGAGCTGCATATAACCATTTATCAGGTTAATTACACTTTTCCTACTATATTTCACATTCAATATAGTCTATTTCCCTTAATGGGCTTTAATAAACCTTAATGGGCCTAACTATGCCTTAAGCCCATTTCCATTTTACTATTCATTTTCGTTGGGCCCATTGGGCTTGTGGGGCCCACCAACTCTTATATGGCTTGTCCTAGACCCATTACATCACATTGGGCTTAAATTATTTGGGGTTGGCCCATTGGACCTCTCGGCCACATGCCATGGCCGAGAGCTCTCTATGCCGTCAGTCACACCATGGCATGTCGGCCTGTCCCTTTCCTTAGCCAATTCACTTAGGCATTTTCACAAACACTTGGTTGGCAATATTCTTAAACATCACATAGTTCATTTAGGCATTTTATCAAACACCTTGATTGCCAACTTAATACATGTATTAATAAATCAAATTGATTCATTCTAATTATGCCAAAATCATTAACACATGCGCATTAATCCATTTATGCCTTAAAATCACATGGGCATTCATCAATATTTCACTACTCACTCTCAGCCTCACCATGATAATAGTGATTTCATATGTTTCAATGCTTAAAACATATACCAATATACTTAAAATCATTCATACATTAACATATATGAATTTGAAAACTTGAAAATATACCTAGTATTTGTGTTGACACTTAGCCGAAACTTTGGAGGCTCACAGTTTGTACACTATGGCTTCTTGATAGCCAATTCCAACATACGTCACTCTTCTTTCAATTTGGAATAACTTTCATGAAGAATGCAAGTTCCAAATATGCCTAATTCCTAGTGATTTCTAGTGAGAGAAAGCTTGGATAAATGTATTTCAATGGTTTCTTCTTCTAGTCGAGAATGGTGTGGTGAAGATGACAATGGTGTAGTTGATTTTATAAGCCATTTACTTAGCATTAAGCCTTACTTTCCAGCCATTAAACTTGACTTTCTAAGGCTTAGTCATGAGTCACCTAATGAGTCATAGTTAGCTTTAACGATGGTTAGATATTTATCTAATGGGCTTTCCAATTGGGCCCTCGGTTTGGGCTTTCTTAATGGGCTTTCGGGCTGAAAATTTTACTATACCTTGGGCCTTTTATTGTCTCAATATTAGGCCTATCTATTGGTCCAATAATTCGGTCTAAGGGACCTAACAATTTCGATCTACGTTTAGTATACCTTAATGGGCTTTAAAATCTTCACTTTAGGCCCATTACATTTTTAACCATAAAATTAAATCCGAAATCCTTCCGAATAAATTTTCCTTACTTCCTGGGATAATTATCTTGTATTTTGACCAAAAATATTTTTCCCTAATTTTTTTCTCCATACTTAGGTTAATTTCTAACCATGGTTAGTCAACTATGGTAAAAGTCCACTTTTCTTAACTATAGTTGACTTTTTCCTTAACCATTGACCAAGTTTACTTTTTATGAAAATTCTGGTAGTGTCATATCTTATGTCTTACACTCTCGTCTTTACGTTTCAACCGTTCCCAGTAGATAATTACACTCGAAACACCTTAACTTGTTAAAAAAGGTCCATTTTACCCTTTTTAGCTTTTACTTCTCGTTCTCTGTGTTCGAAACTAAATTAAACTGACTTTCCTTCATGAGCCCTCTATATTTTCTCATTTTAAGTTCTTCTCTTCAGTCAGAATGATTCAGATCCACTTGGTTTAGTCTATGAATCTTATAGCTCACATTAGGCTTTTTATATAGCTTTTACGTGTTAAATCATTTTACTAACACTTTAAATCTAGTAAATACTCTTCTTATGATTCAACTATAATAATAGAGTGTTCATACACATAGGAATCATAAGGTACTGGCTACATAAAAATGTGGGTCTGACATTCTCTGTGTATACGGATGCATCACACCAGGGACTGGGCTATGTACTTATGCAGGATGGGAAGGTAGTTGCCTATGGATCTAGACAGTTGAAAGATCATGAGAGGCACTACCCAACACATGAAATAGGTTTGGTGGTCGTAGTGTTTGCATTGAAGATGTGGCGCCACTATCTCTACGGTGAGAAATTCCAGGTTTATACGGATCATAATAGCCTTAAGTACCTGTTCTTGCAGAAAGAGTTAAACATGAGACAGAGGAGACTGCTTGAACTCCTGAAAGATTATGATTGTGAGATCATGTACCACCCGGGTAAGGCGAATGTAGTTGCTGATGCTTTGAGCAAGAAGAACCTTGAGTTGGTGTCTTATATGTTGGTTCGAGAACACGAGTTATTAGAACAATTTGTGAACCTCAGTTTGGATGTAACTCCACCTGGTTCAGAGAGATTGGGCATTATGGCTACTTTGAGATTGGAGCCATAGTTGATTTGTCGTATTCGACAAGCTCAGCAGAGCAATCGACAGTGTATCGATTGGTTGAGGCAAGCTCAGACAGGTGTGGGTACTGATTATGAGTTAAGTACATATGGGTTATTGAGGTTCAGAGGCAGAGTATGTGTTCCTGAGGATTTAGAAATCAGGAAATTGATCTTATCAGAGGCTCACTCATTGAAGTACATATACATCCGAGGAGTACTAAGATGTATCAAAACCTTTGAAAGGTTTATTGGTGGTCTAGAATGAAAATAGACATCGCTGAATATGTCACTAGATGTCTCGTCTGTCAGTAAATGAAGGTAGAGCATCAGAAGCCTGCAGGATTATTACAGCCTTTATCGATACCGACATGGAAATGGGAGTATGTCACCATGGATTTTGTGATGGGATTACTAAGGACTCGTATAGGTCATGATGCTATTTGGGTTATTATGGATCGGTTGACGAAGTCAGCCCATTTCTTGGCCATGAGGGCTACAGATACTCTGAGTCAGTTAAGGAACTTGTATGTTCGAGAGATCGATCGGTTACATGGTGTACCAGTGAGTGTTGTTTCTGATCGGGATGCTCGCTTCACTTCCCATTTCTGAGAGCATTTTCAGGAAGCAATGAGGACCCAATTGAGTTTTTAGCATGACTTTTCATCCTCAGACAGATGGACACTCAGAGAGGACTATACAGACCCTGGAAGATATGTTGAGAGCGTGTGTGCTGGATTTTAGAGGCTCCTAGGATGATCACCTACAGTTAGCTGAGTTCGCCTATAATAACAGCTATCATGCGAGTATCGAAATAACACCATATGAGGCACTGTATGGACGTAGATGTCGATCCCCTATATGATGGGAAGAGGTTGGTGACAGACAGATTTTTACTCCAGATTTAGTGTAGCAGGCCTATAAGGATGTCCAGTTGATATGAGAGAGATTATAGACAGCTCAGAGCCTATAAAAGAATTATGCTGACAGGAGACGGAGACCATTAGAGTTTGATGTGGGTGAGTCAGTATTTTTTAGAGTTTCTCCCTTGAAAGGGATTATGAGATTTAGTAAGAAGGGAAAGTTAAGCCCTCGATATATCGGGCCCTTCGAGATTCTGGAGAGAGTGGGAGAGAAGGCTTATAGGTTGGCGTTGCCACCAAACTTGGCAAATGTCCATAACGTATTCCATTTCTCTATGCTTCGAAAGTATCACCCGGACCCGACACATGTGATAAGATATGAGCCATTGGATCTCAATAAGAGTATGATGTATGTTGAGAAGCCGGTTTGGATATTGGATAGAAAAGAGATTGTATTGCGGATAAAGACAATTGTACTAATGAAAGTCCTTTGGCAATGTCACACTCCGAAGGAAGCTACATGGGAGTTAGAAAGTATGATGTAGGAGAAGTACTCGGCGTTATTTTCAAAGTAACTTGGTTCTAATTTGGAGGATCAAATTCCTTTAAGGAGGGGAGGATTGTAAGACCCTTAATTTTCTATGTAATGTATAATATTAATTGATGTATAAACAAGTTACATTACATATGGATTATGAGAAATGAATGTTTTTGAAGTTCTAAGTGTTAATGGAATGATAAATTAATGTGGAAGTGATTAAGTATGAGTTTGAATGAGGAAATTACATCAAAAAGGGTGAAGGATGCTGGCCAGATCGATCCCATGCAAGGAGAGATCGATCTCATGGCCTGAAGAATGCAAAATGAAGCATGCTGGAAGAGAGAGGTCGATCCCTCACTCAAGCAGATCGATCTCTATTACTCTTGGGCTGGAGCAGATCGATCTCCTTAGCTCTCTGCCTGAGACAAATTGATCATGTTTCATTAAAGCAGATCGATCTCGTGCCTTCGATCGATCGATCTCATGCTTTCAAAATGTCATGAAAATCAGGTATTCAAAAGGACCAGATCAATCTCCACCCTATGCAGATCGATCTCATCAAGCCATTTCTATAAATATGGAGTAGTTGGATCTACATTTCACGAGACTAAACCATTTTCTTCCATTCCAATCTTAAAACCTAACTTTCTCACTCTAAAATCACCCCATTTCCATTTAGATTTGAGAAAATATCATTAGAGCAAAGTTGTTCCTTATAAAGAGAAGAACAACATACTTTGGAATCAATGCACCATTGGTTGGTTTGAAGGAGAAAGGAGAGTTCTCATTTGGAGTAAGAAAGAAATCAAGCTAAGTGAGTTTCTAATGCACCAATCCAAGTATATTTGTTTAGTTATTGATTTTGGAGTTGATTGGTATGTATATTAATGATAGAAACTACCTAGAAAACCATGGAACCATTATAACCTATAATGAATTTAGTGTGAGAAAATGTATTGTGGATGAATTAATGATAAATGGAGTATGCTAAAGTGTCTATGAGGTAATATGTATGATTTTATCAGGTTGAATGAAGCCACATTGTTAGATTGGTTTAGTTAAGTGAATGAGCATATGAGGTGTTTGACAAAATGCCATAGTGAAGAAAATCATGAAATAGGAACACTATAGGCTTAAATATCGATTTAATATGAATCAATAGATGTAGAGGAGTTTAACAAACTCTCGAGAAACTATTAAGCGATCAAAAACAGACTTAAGAGGAAATGAGACCCCGTAAGTGTTAATGGAAACTATAGGTTGAATTGACTATTGTAAACATAAGAGTCGTGTTATATGGGACTAAATTGACGTGAAACGTAATCTCATGCAGTTTCAAAGAGTTTGTTGGAGATGAATCGAACCGCGAGATCAAGCAGCCTTAAGTGTAACGACCCTTGACCCTTGAAAATCAAAATTTTTTTATTTAATTTACCCACTTATTCCCTTATTCACTTAGGTTGTATTTCTGTGCAGTGTCAAAACACTTTTCCTAATTCTTTACTCGTAATTATAATTAATTTCCATACTTTAACTTATATGGCCGATAGAAATTTTGACAGCATAACGGCTTACATATAAGCTTACCCACCTGCAAAACAGTTGTTTTGACAATCCTAGATATCCACAACTATCAAGCATGCTTTCCAACGATCCTAGGTATCTACAACTACCAAGCATACTTTCCAAATCCACTTTTACAACTCAATATATCGATTTCAATTTAATACTAGCCATCTCAAAATATAAACCCAAAATAATACTGTTTACATCGTTTTCCATACAAATTACATCCCAACAAAAACATTCCCAATAAACGTGTCTGTGAGTACAGATATGTTTGGTACAGGAATGTAAATGTATACCTTTTTGCGTGTACAAAAAGTAGCCTAGAGTAGCTCTCCCCACCAGCCTACGTCGTGTACGCGGCAGGTAGCGTCCACGGATCACTGCAAGTAATCTGAGAGGTAAATGGGTGAGCTTTCGGGAAAAAACCCAGTAAGAAGATGTATTTAAAACGATTCTAGCAATTCAAATATGTATAAAACATGATAATGCGTATAATGATACTTTCTGAAACTAATAATAATAACATTCAAAGATTAAGGAAAATCAGAAACATCGAGATTCAAAACGTAATTCTTTAAGTACATGAAACTTAACAGATATTACATAAAACTGGTCATACATTCAGAATTCCAGACAGGAATACATATCAAATCACATACTACAAAATCCGTTTCTGAAATCAGAGTTTAATTTTCAAAATGAGACTACATCAGCCCACATAATTATCACGCGTCAATAACAAGTTTATCACGCGACAATAACAAATCAATCACACGGAAAAATAACTCGATCATCCTCCGTAGAGGGAATTCAGGACCCAAAGGTAATTTCAGACGCCATAAAGGCGAAGTACAGGCGCCACGAAGGTGAAATACAGGCGCCACACAGGCGAAATACAGGTGCCACGAATGCGAAATATAGAAGCCACACAGGCGAAATACAGGCACCACAAAGGCGAAATACTGGCACCACGAAGGCGAAATATAGGCGCCACACAGGTGAGTTCAAACGCTACACAGGCGAGTTCAGACGCCACACAGGCGAAGTTGACGGCGTAAGCACACAACATAAATGGCCCTTAGTCTCAAAACATATTATAGTTCTCATATTCGAAAACCTCAAAATAAAATCATCTTAGTTGAAAGATTATTTCAGAAGACGTGTTTTTATTTCAAAATCACAAATACAGAAAACATAGTCTTGATCAAAAATATAATTTAGAAACATGCATGAAAATCATACTTCATGTCATTGTAAGCTTTCTTCATCAAGGTTCAGAAAGTAACTATTACCGTTTTAAATTATATCCCCTTGCCTCGATCTATCGAAATCTCCGAGCTCGAGTGGTGACGCCTCTTAGTACCTCCCTTAATTCCTTCTACGATCACCTACACCGAAATCGTATATTTAGCACCTTATTCGTGTGAATCGTCCGTATTGCGTTAAAATTGTAACATATTCTTTACTACTGCGTGTGTACGTATTATTGTACGTACCTAAGTCAACACGCACGTTTATATATTTTCTCTTACCACATATTATTTTGTATGTACAATTATTGACATACACCTTATTATATACCTCTACATGTATGTATACATATATATATATATATATATACACTCCCATATGTATATATATATTTTTATTTGTTTTCATTCTTTTCCTATCTCATATATACATTCTTTGCATGTACATAAACTAGCACACATTCATCTTATATACACCCATATGCATATACACCTAAATATATGTATATATATATATATATACATATACGCTCCTATACACACATATATATATATATATTTATTGTTTTCCATTTTTCCTTATCACATATACATACATATTCTTGTATGTACATATACTAAAACACACATTTATTTTATACACTCATTTGTATATACACCCAAGTATATACACATTTTTCATATACTCCTATATGTATATACACCTAAGTATATACACATATTTATTTTATCCTTGGCTTTCCTTATTCATTATCAAATATATGTACATATACTAACATACCCTTTCATTATACACACCTATATGTATATACCCAAATATATATATATATATATATTCACATAAATACATATATATATATATATTATCACTTGTTTCCATTATTCAATATCACAAATATATATTTTTGCCTACTTCTCATCATTCCATTTTTTGTCTAATTTAATCTATAACTAACATGCTATATACATACAAAACATATATATGCATGTACATCAATATACATATATACATACATGTATTTTACCTCTTTTCTCTCCTTTTTTTTCAGCTTGCTTTTCTTCTCTCTCGGCTTTCTCCTTCTTTAACTCTCGATTTTCCAGCCTTCACTGCCCTGCTCCAGTTCGTTCCTGCCCCCTCTCGGATCCATTTCAGTTCTCTTGCGGTCTCCCCTTAGCCCCTTATCTTCTTCTTCCTTGCCCTACGGTTCCAACTCTTCCTTCCACCGGACCCCTGTTTCCCCTTTAGCTCACGGTTTTGCTTCCTTCAGTCTTGGTCTGTCCTGTTTCCTGGCCTGCTTCAATGAAGCCTTGGTTCCAGCCTCCCCTTTCAACTTGCTCCAATTTCCAGCCCCATTTTCTGCCTCAATCCATTTCCTACTTAGCTCTCGATTTCACTGTACTTCTTCAGCTCTGTTTCACGTTCCAGAGGTCGTTCCTGCTCCACAGCTTCACTGATTCAAACCTCGATTTGCTGCTCCTCCAATCGGTCTCCCTTTTCTTTCTTTTCCTCTTTTCTTTCTTCCTTTCCCCCTTCCCCGATCAGCTCTCCTGCTCCTGATTTGTTTTCTATTTTTCTCAGGTGCTGCTTCTCTCCTTCTTCTCCTTTCCAATCTTCTCTCTCGGTCAGCCCCTCTATTTTCCTCTCGTCTCTTCTGCTCTTCTTTGGTTTCCCTCTTCTTCTTCTTTCTTTCCTTCTTTCTTCCCCCAGCCGACCGACTCTCTCTCCTTCTTCCCTCTTTCCTTGTTCCCTTTTCTTCTTCTTCCTCTTCTCTTTTCTCCCTTCGGTTCCCGCCCAACACCCCTGTTTTGATTTTCCTCTTCAATTCCACATAGTGGCAGACGGAATTGGCTTTTCTAAGCCAATTCCGTAATGCCATAATATATATATTATTTTAATGTATATATATATATTATATTAGTATAAATGTATTATTTGTTTATATATTTTGTATTGTTATTCTTTTGTATGGTTTCCATTTCAGTTTTTTTATTATCTTATGCTTTAATTTTAATTTTATTAACACATATATTAAATACTATACATTACATAATATATATATTTGTCATATATATATTATTATCCATCTTTTTAAATGTCATGTATATTTATATATACATATACACCTATGTATATATATCTATATATACCCATTTTCTTGTAAGATTGTCCAAGGACACAAAATCCATTACTTCCATGAAATTCTCATTTTTTGAAAATGGAATACTATCGGGATTCCATCACTCCTCATGAATTTTCGATACAAGTTTTTACATCATCGATTCTCAACTAATAATTTAAAATTTTCCAATCCTTCCGTACTTGCATTTGCTTTATCACTTCTTGTATCTTCGGGTTACCGGTCATTCACAGGTTTCTCGGCTCCTATATTCTCGAGCCCTACAACGAACATCCACACTTCCATTAACATATAATCTAATTAAACGTAGGAAATTTGTGGGGTTTACATTAAGGAAGTGGAATCACACAACGCAATTTCAGGTAAGGGAATACTGTGAGTATATAGAGATAGCTGCTCGTATTTTGTGGGCGTATATGTATTGGGCTTTGAAATTGCCTGGATTGTTAAATATGAATAAACGGTTTGTGTGAACGGTTACAAATGAGGATGATTTGGCTTTTGAAGTAGATTTTATAAAAATGGGATAGTAAAGCTAATAATTGCATAAATTACATCTTTTGATGCTTTTATGAAAACACATTGCTTTGGTTTAAGCAAAATGACTAGTAGGTTGGCTAGTGATTTCTTGATTTTGTGAGAAGGCACAAATGAGGTGTTAAGCATTGTTTCAAGAATGTTTTATTGAAATGGTGCCACCTATCCTGTGTACGTGAGTTAAAATTGTGCTAGAGCCTCGCTTGCACTGGATTTTAGTGTTTTCATATGTATGAAACGTGCTGGAGCTTAGCTCGCACATGATTTGATTTTTGATGAGGTTTTATAAACCGTACTGGAGCTTCTACTCGTACGTGGATTTCAGTTGACTTTCTTATGCATATAATCGTACTGGAGCTATGCTCGTACATGATTTCTTCATGATTTTATGCATAATGCCGTACTGGAGCTTTGCTCGTACGAGGTGATTTATTGACGTTGCATGAATTGTGCTAGAGCTTAGCTCGCACAGGTTTTCACATTGTGGTATGTATGATGCCGTGGTGGAGATGGTAAGATCCTCAAACCCTACATCCTTAAGCCCGACGGGGTGGGAAAGATCTGTTTGGTGGGGAGGCTCTCTTACGGGAGGATCCTTAAGTCAACATCCTTAAGCCCGTTAGGGTGGGGAGGCACTCTTACAAGATGAAACGCTCCCACGTGCACTTGAGACTATATAGGTTACACATGGCATGGGGTAGATAAGACCTACAGCTGGCACCCTCAACCATGATATGGGTTCGTAGAGTACGTAGTACCGCGTGGTTGTGATGATGATTTGAAAAGTCTGGCGAAAAACAAACCCACCTTCATTCTAGCATGATACCCCGCACACCGAGATCCGTGTGGTCTGGGATGATTATGACATAGTTGGCCAACATAGTCTTTGAGATATAGTGACCGCCTGTCTCACATAATATTACACAGTACCACATGGTTTTATACACTGAGTGTGATTGTGTTGTTCTAGGGTAGACCTGAGGGAGGGGTCGAACCTTGTGGGATTTTGTTTAAAGAACTGATATCTGTTGTGATGAGATTTGATGTGTTTGAGAAGATGAAAAATCTAAAAGGATGTTTCTTAATGAATTTCACTTTTTATGACGAGTTTTCATAAAGACGAGCATGAGAGGTTTTTACATGATGATGATTCCATGTTTTACATGCCTGTTTTCCATGTTTTAGTACATGATATATGTATATATCTGCGGCATAGTTTTATTTCCTCATTCTCTGACTATAAATGATTTATACGATGACATTATCAACACGTAGATAGAGAGTTTTCTACCATGCTTACATTATTGCCTTACTGAACGTGTGGTTGCTCATCCCTATACGTTCCCCCTCTATAGAGCGTACACAGTAGCCTTGTGAAGGACTGAGGCGTTATAGTTTGGATATCCGCTGCACTCCATCATCGAAAGGTATATACACAGGATTCTTTTTGTATCTAAACATGTAAAGGCACAGTAGTCATTTTGAGTTGTAATATGAGGGATGTAAATGTTAGAAAACAATGTCATGTATAAGTGTATGTCTTAACCTTCAAATGAACGACATTAATTTTGATTAACTGGAAATGAATGGTAAATGATGATTAGTATTGACTAACAGCCCAACTATGTAGTGTTATGAATGTTTTGCGACCGGGTAAGGAAATAAAAAAAGTGAAAATTTTATAGGGATTTTCGAATAAAAAGGATAAAAAGAGTCGTGACACGGGGTATCACCTCTAATTGCTTCTGTACGAGAGGAGGGTCACGTCCAACACACCGGCCCATAGCAGAATATCCATCGTCCAAAGACGACATATATATAATGTCACACACGGTACAGCGTACTCCATGCTACTTGCACGGTACAACGTACTTCGTGGACCTATATCATCACAATATAGCCTACCACATCTTAATACGCACGTGCGAGCCTATTTAATCGACGTGGCACACAGCCTACTCGAAGATCCCAGCACAGCTCCTAACATGTCATAAAACCACGTGTGACTAATCTCTAGCACGATAACAAGTATAGTGGACATCTAGTGCGAGCTATGCTCCAGCACGATGTCAAAACTCGTATGAAAACTAGTGCGAGCTAGGCTCCAGCACATATCATAAAATCCATGTAAAACTCTAGTGCGAGCATCGCTCCAGCACTAATGCATGTGTAAAACACGTCAAACTCGTGCGGGCAACGCTCTAGCACGTTTCATTTCCACAAAACTCATGTAGGTGGCTCATTCTTTGCAAAGCATGGCTATGAAACCAAATCAAGCTATTTTTGTGCAATTCATTTCAAATGCTAGCCAACCTACCCATCACATGCTAAAGAGCAATAAAAATATTTCAAAGCATCAAGCTCTTGCTTTTAATGCATATTTCTCAAAAACCCAATTCTTGTCCGTCCAACAAACATTTCATCCTAAGACCCTTAGCTACGTTAAAAATTGCCCATGCACCCAAAAGGCGTACAGATATCCCTATGGCTAACACAATTCCCTTACCTCAATTCTCTTAGAAGCAACTCTTCCTTCCTTTCTCGCTTTTAGCGATTTGGCTCAACTTGCTCTGGTTTTATCCTCGAAAGCTGCAAACATACATCAATCATATGAGTCAATACCAAAAACTCATATTTTAACTTCAACTAATCAATATATACCATCGAGCCTATTTCATTAAGTTTGACCCATTATCACATTTGGCCATCATTATGTCATTTCTAGTCGATTTAACTAGCAACACACTTGGTTACTTATCAAACTCTTGGCATAAATGTTTATCCATAATCTTCCATCATTTATGCATTCTCTACAACACCATTTATGCACATTTTTATCACTTGACTAATGTCACAATGTGGCTTCATCCAATCATCTCAAAATCATGCACATCACCTCACTAACAACTTGATATAATCCTTTTTATCATCTAATCAACCACATTCTATTTTCTCACACTAAACTCATTCTAGGTTATGATTGTTTCATTACATTCGAGGTAGTTTCATTCATCAAAACATACACCAATCTATTAACAATAATAACTAGATGAATATACTTAGAGTTGGTGTATTGAAAATTCACCTAACTTGACTTTCTTCTTTTTCAAGTTTGAAGACTCCTTTGCTCATTCAATCCAACAAATGAGATGTTAACTCCAAGCTATGTTTTTCTTCTTCTCATAATGAACAACTTTGCTCTAATAGCTTTTTCTCAAATCTTTATGGAAAAAGGTGCATTTTAGAGAGAGAAGGCTTGGTATTTTTGGTTAAAATGGAAGATGTGTGTTGGTTTGTTAAAGAAAGAGGTTTTGCCATAGGGTTTTTATAGATTGAGAGTGATGAGATCGATCTGCTAGGGTGAAGAGATCGATCTTCCTTTGGTTTTAACTCTCAAATACTCAAGTTTGTAATGGGGGAGATCGATCTGCTCATTGGGGAGAGATCGATCTTGGCTTGGCAGAAGCTGGAGGAGATCAATCTGCTTATGGGGAGAGATTGATCTGCACTTAAGGGGGGATCGATCTGGGCTTGGCAGAGGCAATGCAGATTGATCTGCTCATTGGGGAGATTGATCTACATTGCCTCTGCCAAGCCTAGATGGGGAGATCGATCTGTTTGATGGGGGGATCGATCTGGCCTTGGTAAATTCACTTGAAATTGCTCTGCTTGCACAAGGGATCGATCTATCTTAGATAGGAGATCGATCTGGCCTTCCTCTGGGGCATTTCCTACTGCATTTCTCCTGATTTTTCAAGGGTAAATTCCTATTCCATTACTCCAATACTCATTTTACATTTTAATCCCACTTAGAGCATGGAAAGACTCATTTCCTATGATTCACATCCGATATGACTTGTGTGTATTGCTTGAATTCGTAAAGAATAAATAGAATTTACAGTCCATGCATTATTATTTTGTGTTTTCATTCCTTATCTTCAATCCAAATTCTTAAAGTTCTATTTGTTTAATTTGTGGCCACTTAGGCCCTTATTTATCCTTTATTTGTATCTTGACACTCATTCATCCCATATACAATTCATTCACATTCACTTGATCCAAAAATCATCTATCTTATAATTTCATTAACATATTTACAAAGTTATACATACATAAGGTCTCACAGTTATGGAATATGTCTTCTAATACACTCAATCTCATTTTACAGGGGTGAGTTCAAATGCCATCAAATCTACCCAATTTCTTCTAAAATTTATTTATCTGTACAATTACAGAAAATTAATCAAATTAAGGAGAAATTAACATTTTCACAAGAGAATTAAGCAATAATCAAGGAAAATAAACACATAAATAACTCTATAAAATAGAGTTATCTAAGCTATTTCCTAGAACCTAGGCTCGTAATTACTTCTTCGTAGGTGGTAGGCTAATCGTTATCCATGAGCAATACGTCGTCGCGTTGAGTGGAGAGAAGGCTAAGTTTCTCTAAATCTTGACGTATCCTACTAGACCTACACAGGCCTTATGTTTTCGAATCAACTTCTTATTCCTCAACATCTTGAAGAACTTGTTCCTATTCCACTACAGGTTCAATGACATTTTGTGGTTCTTGAATCTCTTCAAGCTCTATTTTCCTTCCACTAATTCTTTTAGAAAGGAAGTCCTTTTCTAGAAAAACATCGTACTTCACCACAAACAATTTGTGCTCCTTAGGATTTTAAAAATAGTATCCTTTTGTCTTTCTAGGATACCCTACAAATATGTATTTATCAGATTTAGATCCTAATTTGTCTAGGATTTGTCTTTTGACATAATCCTCACAATCCCAAATCTTTAGAAAAGATAGATTACGAATTTTCAAGTCCATATCTCATATGATGTCTTTTCAATCGCTTTAGTGGGAACACGATTCAGTGTGAATGCAGCTATCTTTAAAGCATAACCCCAAAAGGAGACAAGGAGGTCAGCTAAACTCATCATAAATCGAACAATGTCTAACAAGGTTCGATTCCTCCTTTCAAAAACACTGTTCGACTTAGGATACCTGGTAGAGTGAGTTACAGAACTATTTCGCACTCCCTTAAATGATTTATGAATTCTAGGCTTAAATATTCTCCACCATGATCTGATCGAAGTGTCTTAATATTCATGCCTAGTTGGTTCTGTACTTCATTCTTTAATTCCTTGAAGTTTTCAATGGATTTTGACTTGTGCCTCGTTCGATACACATAGTCATAACTACCGTAGTCATCTATAAATGTTATGAAGTATTGGAACCCTCTTCTTGTCACGACCCTCAACTTACCAAAATACGTACAAATTTTTCGCATTTTCATGCATCAATCTTTAATCAGCCTTCCTTGATCATGAACAACCACACTCATAACAGTTGGGCTGTGTGTCGACGTCTAACTCACTCCACCATACCAATTCAATTTGAAACTTTATTTATGAGTAAACACTTGTATAAATGTATATATATCAGAGTTGTTACATGTTTTTACATTGTTTTACATCCCCAGTAGTTACATACAAAATGCTACTATGCTATGTCTAGTTTAAATACAAAATAATCCAAGTGTGTATACCTTTAGCGATGGGATGCAGCGGATTACCAAAAGGGAAACGCCTCCAGTCACGCTCAATCTATACTCAAATCTCTGTAGAGAGGGGGAAAATAAGGGGGTGAGCAAACCACACGCTCAGTAAGGCAATCATGCGAACAGGTAGATACTGCACTATCTACGTGATCGTGATGCCATGCTCAAAAGCATTTTATTCATTATTTATCTCAAAACATGAGTGTATGATTGTGTTAATGGTACGTAAAGCATTCATGCTATTAAAATCAAGTGCACATTTCAACTCAAAGCATGGTATAAATCAACATGCATAATTCACAATAAAGCATGGCATTAAACATCATTCATCCGTGCACTTTAAAAACCATTAACAAATCAATTCATCACTGGTCAGGTCTCGGCCCATCCCTTGGACTTTCCTGACCCACAAATCATTTTCAAACATGGATTTATTCTCAAATAGCAGTAGACATGTGAGATAGGCAGTTCAACAACAGGTAATAAGCTCAAGGCCTATGTACATAACCTGTGATACCGGCTACACGGATCAGGTGTGCGGGATATCACCACTATCTGCTTCCACACAGGAGGTGGGTCAAATCCTACCCGCCGATCCATAGCAGATCTCGTCCGAAGACGGCACATCACAACTCAACATGGTACAATGTACTCCATGCTACATGCACGGTACAACGTACTCCGTGGACCCAATCAACACATCATATCACGTCACATCTCAAATGCACGTGTGAGCCTATTTAATCGGTATGACCTCTTGTCTACCCGAAGCTCCTAACACGACTAATTAATCATGTCAAAATAATTCACGTGTGAGCCTATTTAATCGATGTGACACCCAGTCTACTCGAAGCTCCAAACACGGCAACATGCAAGGTGGGCATCCAGTGCGAGACAAACTCGAAGCGCAATGCCAAAACAATTATGAAATCCATGTGAAAACTAGTGCCTCTTGCACTCATGTGTATAAAACACGCCAATCTCGTGCGAGTCATACTCTAACATGCTTTCATACTCACAGAATCATGTAGGTGGCTCAAAACTTTGCAAAGTATGGTTAACAAACCAAAACACACTCATTTCTTTTGCAAATCATTTCAATGTCAGCCAACCTACCAATCATTTGCTAAAAAGCAATAAAACATGATTTTCAAAGCAATATGTTTTTGTTTTCATGCACATTTCTCAAACTCCTAAATTTTACCCTTCAATCACCCAACATCATTTCCTAATCTCATGCATTCTGGCAAAACATTTAAGCGCCCAAATTGCGCACAGATATCTCTAAGAGTCCACACAAATCCCTTACCTCGATTTACTTGGTGTGACTCCTTTCCTTTTATCTTCTCACGCTCTTGGCTCAACTCGCCTCGACGTATGCTCGGAAGCTGTGATTCATTCATTAAATCAATTGAGTTAATGTATTTAACCCATAATTGACCTCACTAGTCAATATTATTCACTTGTGCATTTTACCAATGCCTTAATCCACATTTTACCTCTTTTAGGTAAATCTCATAATTTATCCACTAACCACATCTTAAAAATCATACCACAACACTATTAATAACTTCTACATATCTCATTCATCATTAATCTCCATACATTCCACTTTCTCACTCTAGACCATTTCTAGGTCATAATCATTCCAATGCATTTTAGATAGTTTCTAACCATCCATACCCATACCAAACAACTCCAAAATCAATTATATAAACAATGTACCATGGTTGGAGTGTTAGAATCTTACCCAATTTGATTTCTCTTCTTGCTCCAAATGGCAATGCCCTTAACTCCTTCAATACTAACAATGGAAAAATGCCTTCCAACTATGTTGTTCTTCTCTTTGATAGGAACAACTTTGCCTCTAATGGTCTCTCTTCAAACCTCACTGAAAATGGCTGATTTTAGAGAGAGAAAGTTAGGCTTTTGGGTTGAAAGTGGAAGGTTAGTGTTTTTCTCGAAATTTTCTAATTTTCAGCACTCCTTATATAGAAATAGCTTGAGGAGATCGATCTGGTCCAAGAGGAGATCGATCTGATCCCCTTAAATCCCTCTTTTTCACGACATTTTGAGCATGAGATCGATCTGTCGAAGCATGAGATCGATTTGCTCCCAAACAGAGAGCTAAGGAGATCGATCTGGGTGCTTGAGGATCGATCTTTTCATCACATAATGCTTAGGAGATCGATCTGGCTCCATTGGAGATTGATCTGCTCTATTCCATTGCCCAAATAAGAGCATTCTGGCTCTTCAGATCGATCTCTCATCCCATGAGATCGATCTGCCCTTCATAGTTTCTAGATTTTCTGCAGTTCTTCTGTAGCAACTCATACTCAAACATCCTTAATTTGCTACCATGATCATTTCCTCATTCATTCATCTTTAAGGCTTGAAAATGACATCCATACATACCTTATTCCTATTGAAACTTGTGTGGAATCCTTGTATAACCAAAAGTATACGATATAAACCAAATGGAAGTGCACAACTTATGCAATTCTACTTCCATTTTACCACACTACTCATAATCCATTTTTACTCATATTCTCCACATGTTTAAGTCCATTTCTTTACATTCACATATAATGTAACTTGTATGTACAATCACAACTCTTATTACAAGTGTGTACATTAACTTATGGACTTACATCACATATACTTCACTTATGAATTCATAGTACAACTCTATTTACATTTCTATGTACATATATACCATTATACATATACGGGGTCTCACATTCTCCCCCATTTAGAAAATTTGGTCCTCCAAATTAGAACCAATTATTCTGTGAACAACTCGGGATACTTCTCCCGCATCAAACTCTCCAATTCCCATGTGGCTTCTTCCACAGTGTGATGTTGCCAAAGTATTTTCACCAAGGGAATTGTCTTTATCCTCAGCACTTTCTCTTTTCTGTCCAATACCCGAACTGGCTTCTCATCATAGGTCATACCTTCATTGAGCTCTAAAGGCTCATATCTTATCACATGTGCCGGGTTCGGGTGATACTTCCTCAACATGGATACGTGGAAGACGTTATGCACACTTGCCAACTCTGGTGGCAATGCCAATCTATAAGCCTTATCTCCCACCTTATCAAGTATCTCAAAAGGCCCTATATATCGAGGGCTCAACTTTCCCTTCTTCCCAAATCTCATGATTCCCTTCGAAGGGGAAACTTTCAAAAACGCTGACTCACCCACATCAAACTCTAGTGGTCTCCGTCTCTTGTCAGCATAACTCTTTTGCCTGCTCTGAGCTGTCAGTAACCTCTCACATATCAATTGGACGTCCTCAGAGGCTTGTCTAACCAAGTCGGGAGCAAAAATCTGTCTGTCACCAACCTCTTCCCATCCAATAGGAGAATGACATCTACGCCCATACAATGCCTTATATGGTGCCATCCCGATACTCACATGAAAACTGTTATTATACGCGAACTCTACAAGTGGCAAATGGTCATCCCAAGAGCCTCCTGTCAGGACCCCAGTTTCAATCCTTGACTTTTACCAAATACCACAATAAATTTTTCGCATTTTTAACTTACCTTTCCTCTCTTCACTGGTTGGGCTGTGATTCGATGTCAGAGTCTTCACTTACCATAATATCCATTCTCATACATACATGTCAATATATGAATTCTGACTGTAGTTGCTCTTATTATACATGTAAGATTTTATAAAATCTAATACGATTACATTCCCCATAATATATAACGTATACATCACTGTGCTGTTTCTATGTTTAGATACACAACTTTACATAATAAGTATACCTGACAAAACGATAGGAACTAGCAGTGGACTCTGGGACACTCTCCTGCGATAACTCTTGCTCTACTGACGCTCTGTAGAGAGATGTAAAGAAAAGGGGGTGAGCATAACGCGCTCAGTAAGGAAATCAGGCAAGCAAGTAGATATCCACACTATCTACTCAAAATAGTGTTGTGCCTTGAAAACATTATTTCCTTAACTCACTTTAAAAGCATGTCTTGAAATATAATATATATATACTTGTACAAAATAAATCCCATGTACAGAAATCATGCTTTATTTCTCAAAAGTAGGCATGTAGTGCAACACAATGCATTTATATATAAATCATGCCTTTATGTAAATCATGCCATGTATATTTAAATCACATATAAATATGGCATCAAATGATTCACAACACAAATCGGAGTCCGACCCATCCCTCAGGTCTGTCCGCAGTTTAAATCAGTAAATCAATCAAGGTGATATATCATGTAAGACTTTGTGGTATATGTAAATAGTATCCTGGATTATGATCATATCCGATGTGATCCCAAGCAACACAATACTAGGTGTGCGGGGCATCACCGCTGTAACGGGAGGGGGGTCAGTCCATCACAACCGCCAGCTATATCCTCCTCAACTCCATAACAACACACGGTACAGCGTACACCTCGTGCCACTCAGACATGGTACAAAGTACACCCGTGGACCCGTTCTCACGGCCAGAGTGCCTACCATAGGACTTAGCTCTCACACCCGTGGAACTTATCAACATCACAGTCAGGGTGCCTAATAGAGGTCTTAGCCCTCGCGCCTGTGGAAATATCATACCACGTCTATACCAACCTCATGCAGATATCCTCTCTAGCTATGACACACAGTCACGCAAGGTCTCAGGCATGGGTTTCAACATGTATTACATATCACATACAGTGTGCGTTTTGAGTGCGACTCACAGTCGTTACTCCGCTCAAACACTGTTTCACATCATAAAACTCAACTCTAGTGCGAGCAATCTCTAGCAACTAGGTCAATGCATAGTTTATGTATTAAATCAAGTACGAGCAATAGCTCCCAGTACTATGCTATGCACAATATCAAAATCAAGTACGAGCAATCGCTCCCAGTACTATGTCATGTATAAACCATGAAGAATCGAGTACGAGCCACGCTCTAGCACTCTGTCATGCATATATCATTCAAAGCTGAGTACGAGTAAAACTCCAGTACTCTATCATGCATGTCATGAAAATCTAGTGCGTATCAAAATCCAGCACTATGTATGTGGAAAACATATGAATCCCAGTGCGAGCTATGCTCTAGCATGATTCATTCTCACATAATATGATAGATGGCTATTTAAAAGGGATTGTTTATAAAACATTAAAATCAGCACTAAAAGTGTGCTTAAGTCATATCAACCTTAAAATCATTAGCCCATCTATTTATTTTCATGCTAATAGCATTTAAACACTCACAATAGTATTTTCCATGCTTTTTGCAACTTCTCACAAAAGTTGACTTTTTGACTAACTAGGGGTAAAATCGTAATTTGTCACTATCGGGTCGCAATAATTATTATTCACTTTCTCTGACCCTCAGAGTTTTTAAGTGAATACAGAAGCAGTTGAAAATACGTGCAGGTATCTCTAACTATTCGTAAAAGTCCCTTACCTCGGATCACGTCAAGTGACCTCACTTCCTCGGTGCTGCTAAATCCCGCAGTCCGATCAGCTCTCGATGTAAATTCAGGAGCTGTAAATAACCATTCCTCAGGTTAATTATCATTTTCCTACTGTATTACACATTAATACAGTTTAATTTCCCTTAATGGGCCTTAAAAATCCTTAATGGGCCTAACTAGGCCTTAAGCCCATTTCCATTTTACTATTCACTTTTGTTGGGCCTATTGGGCTTGTGGGGCCCACCAACTCTTATTGGGCTTGTCTTAGGCCCATCACACCCTATTGGACCTAAAAATATTGGGCTTGGCCCATTGGGCCTCTCGGCCACATGCCTTGGCCGAGAGCTTAGCCATTCTCGGTTTCCACCATGGCATGCCATACATGCCTATTTCCTAGCCATTTTCACTTAGGCATTTTCACAAACACTTGGTAGGCAACATTACCAATCATCCTATAGTTCATTTAGGCATTTTATCAAACACCTTGGTTGCCAACAATTTACATGTATTAATTAATCAATTTGATTAATTCTAATTATACCATTAACATTAATACATGTGTACTAATCCATTTATGTCTTAAAATCAAATTGACATATTTCAATATCCCATTGATCACTCTCGGCCTAACCCTCTTCATGGTGATTTAATATGTTTCAATGCTTAAAACATATATCAACATACTTAAAATCATTCATACATTAACATATATGAAATTGGAAATTAGAAAATATACCAATTGTAGTGTTCTCCTTTTGGCCGAATCTTTGTAGGCTCTCGGTTTGCACTCTATGGCTCCTTGATAGCCAATTCCAACATATGTTAATCTCCTTTCAATTTGGAACAACTTCCATGAAGAATGCAAGTTCCAAATATGACTAATTCCTAGCGATTTCTAGTGAGAGAAAGCTTGAATGGTGTTCTTCTCTAGCCGGAAATGTGTGATGAAGAAGACAATGGTGTGGCTGCATTTATAAGCCACTTACTTAGCCATTAAGCCTTACTTTTCAGCCACTATGCTTGACTTTCCAAATCTGAGCCATGAGTCACCTTATGAGTCACCTTATGAGTCATAGTTAACTTTAACTATAGTTAGATATTTATCTCATGGGCTTTTCCAATTGGGCTTCTCGGTTTGGGCTTTCCTAATGGGCTTTCGGGCTGAAATTTTTACTATACCTCGGGCCTTTTATTGTCTCAAAATTTGGCCGATCAATTGGTCCAACAATTCGGTCTAAAGGACCTAAAAATTTCGATATACGTTTAGTATACCTTAATGGGCTTTAAAATTTTCACCTTAGGCCCATTACGTTTTTAACCATTAAATTTATTTCGGAATCCTTCCGAATAAATTTTCCTTACTTCCGGGGATGATTATCTTGTATTCTGGCCAAGAATATTTTTCCCCAAATTTTTCTCCACACTTAGGTTAATTTCAAACCTTGATTAGTCAACTATGGTAAAAGTCCACTTTCTTAACTATAGTTGACTTTTTCCTTAACCATTGACTAAGTTGACTTTTTCTTAAATTTTTGAAAGTGTTTTATATCATGTCTTACACTCTCGTCTTTATATTCCAACCGCTCCCGGTGGATAATTTCACCCGAAACTCCTTTTCTCGCCGAAAAGGTCCATTTTACCTTTTTTAGCTTTTATTCTCGTTTTGTATGTTCGGGTCTAAATCAAGCTGACTTTCCTTCATGTGCTCACTACGCCCTCTTATTTTTAGTTCTTATTTTCAGTCAGAATGATTTAGAATGACTCGGTTTAGCATGTGATACTCATTGCTCACATTAGGCATTTTATGTAGCTTTTGCGTGTTAATTCATTTCATTAACACTTTAAATCTAGTAAATACTCTTCTTATGATTCAATCATAATTACATAGTGTTCATACACATAGGAATCATAAGGAAATAAGCTACAAAAATCCGGGTCTGACACCTCCAAAATCCAATGCACACGCTCTCAACATATCCTCCAGGGTCTGTATAGTCCTCTCTGACTGACCATCTGTCTGAGGATGAAACGCGGTGCTAAAACTCAACTGGGTCCCCATCGCTTCCTAAAAACGTTCCCAGAAGTGGGAAGTGAAGCGGGCATCCCTATCAGAAACAACGCTCACTGGAATTCCATGTAGCCTCACTATCTCACGTACATATAGGTTCGCTAACTGGCTTAGAGTATCGGTGGCTCTCATTGCTAGAAAATGGGCTGATTTTGTCAACCGATCCACAATCACCCATATGGCATCATGACCTCTATGGGTCCTCGGCAATCCCATCACAAAATCCATGGTGACATGCTCCCACTTCCATGTCGGTATCGGTAGAGGCTGCAATAACCCTGCAGGCTTCTGATGCTCTACCTTCACCCGCTGACAAACGAGACACTTAGCAACATATTCAGCAATGTGCTTTTTCATTCCAGACCACCAATAAACTTTTCGAAGGTTTTGATACATCTTAGTACCCCCTGGATGTATCGTATACTTCGATGAGTGAGCCTCTGTTAAGATCAACCTTCTGATCTCTGTATCATCAGGAACACATATCCTACCTCTGAACCTCAACAATCCATCCGAACTCAATCCAAAGTCCGTGTCTGTACCCCTCTGTATCTGCCCGACAATATCACTGCACTGCTGATCAACTCGCTGAGCCTGTCGGATTCGATCTACCAGATTCGGTTCCAACTGCAGGCTAGCTATCATAATTCCACTATCAGCGTCAGGCAGGGTCATATCCAAACCGAGGTTCGGGAACCGTTCCAACAGCTCGTGTTCCCTGACCATCATGAATGATACCATCCCGAGATGCTTCCTACTCAATGCATCAGCAACCACATTTACTTTACCCGGGTGGTATAGGATTTCACAATCATAATCCTTTAACAGCTCGAGCCATCTCCTCTGTCTCATGTTCAACTCTTTCTGTGAGAACAGGTAATTAAGGCTCTTATGATCTGTATAAACTTGAAATCTCTCACCGTAAAGGTAGTAGCGCCATATCTTCAGTGCAAACACCACCGCTGCCAACTCCAAGTCATGGGTCGGGCAGTTCCTCTCATGATCCTTTAACTGCCTTGATCCATAAGCTACTACCTTCCCATCCTGCATCAACACGCAGCCTAGTCCTAGGTGTGAAGCATCCGTATACACCGAGAAACCTCCTGAGCTGGTAGGAATGGTGAGGATTGGAGCTGTGGTTAATCTCCTTTTCAGCTACTCAAAACTTTCTTCACACTTATCGTCCCACACAAACTCCACATTCTTTCTTGTGAGGCGTGTCAAAGGAGCAGCTAACCTCGAGAATCCCTCTACAAACCTTCGATAATATCCAGCTAAACCCAGAAAACTCCTGACCTCTATCACTGTCTGGGGTCTCTGCCACTGAACTACGGCCTCAATCTTAGATGGATCCACTGATACTCCATCCTTCGATACTATGTGACCCAGAAAAGAGATCTGTTCCAACCAAAAGTCGCACTTGCTGAGTTTAGCATACAACTTCTTCTCTCGAAGGGTTTGTAGCACTATCCTGAAATGCCTTAATGCTCCTCTCTAGACCTCGAGTACACCAGTATATCATCAATAAACACAATAACAAACCGATCCAAATACTGGTGGAATACCTCATTCATCAAAGACATAAAAGCTGCGGGAGCATTCGTCAACCCGAATGGCATAACCATAAACTCATAATGTCCATACCGGGTGCGAAAAGCTGTCTTGGGTACATCTCCACCTCGTATCTTCAACTGATGGTACCCTGATCTCAGATCTATCTTGGAAAAGACCTGCGCTCCTTTAAGCTGATCCAACAAATCATCGATGCGTGGGAGGGGATACTTATTCTTGATGGTGGCCTTATTCAACAACCGGTAATCTATACACAGTCGGAGGCTTCCATCCTTCTTCCTTACAAACAGAACCGGTGCTCCCCAAGGTGAGACGCTCGGTCTGATGAACCCCTTCTCTAGCAACTCTTGCAGCTGTTTCCTTAATTCTTCCAACTCGACTTGAGCCATTCTGTATGGTGGCTTGGACATCGGCTCTGTACCAGGTGCCAAATCTATACCAAACTCCATCTCCCTATCTGGAGGTAATCCTAGTAACTCATCCGGAAAGACATCTGGAAATTCCCTAACCACTGGTATGTCTTCCAATTCCGGACGTGCCTTATCCGTCTCAATCACAAAAGCGATGAATCCTTCACATTATTCTTTCCACCATTAGTATCATAAATCATCACATCACATACATAAATGAGATCAAATTTACCTTTCATACATCATGTATCAAGATTGTACTCATCACACTTATAATAATCATGTTCTTTAATTTCATTTCACAAAATTAACTACAAGATTGTCTATCTTTGGAAACATCAAAGTTTTTGCATGACAATCCATAACGACATGATTTGCAGCTAGCCAATCCATCCCTAGGATTACATCAAAATCATTCATATTTAATAAAATTAAATCGGTCGCCATCTCTTTACCTCCTATCCTCATCTTACAATCCCTATATACATGCTCAGTCAACTGACTATCATTCATAGGGGTAGATATCAATAACATCTTATCGAGCAGTGTGGGTTTTACATGCTTCAACAATTTACATGCAAAGGATGGCGATACAAAAGAATGCGTGGCACTAGGATCAAACAGTACATAAGCTTCTAAATCGAAGATTTGGATGGTACCTTTTACCACATCCAATGACTGATCTGCAGTGTCCTGGTCCAGTGCGTGCACTTGTCCTCTGCTTACACCCACTGCTTGCTTCCCCTTTTTCTCCGCTATAGCCCTCCTCCTCGGAGCAGTTGTATCAACTAGAGCTCTCTCTGGCTCCTTGCCCTTCTGTGGGGCTCTCTCTATCATCTCTGAGCAATCTCTGATTATGTGCCCTGGCTTCCAACATCTGAAGCATACTATAGGAGATCCATAGCATGGTCGAGTACCATGGTACCTACCACACTTGCCACACTGTTCTGTAGTAGGTCGTGGTCCTCCAATCACGATTCCCTTAGCTGGAGCAATGGCCGGATACATGGGAGTATCAACTGTCCTCTCTCGGATCTCATCAATTCTCGACCTCTTTCCAGAGAATCTCTTGCTTCCTTTATAACTGAAGCCTCTATCCATCATTGGTCTTTTCTTATCTCTATCCCTCATCTTGCCAACCTTTCCAAACTCTGAGGCAATCTTATCAATATCTTGTTCACATAGTTGCGCCCTGCGCACTGCCTCCTCATAGGTCGGTATATCCAGAGGAACCAATCTAGACCTGATGGTCGATCTCAATCCATCCACAAATTTCAGGATCTTCTCGACCTCATTACCCATCGTGTTAGGATCATATCTGCCCAGGGATATAAAAGCAGTCTCATACTCATCCACAGTCTTGCTCCCTTGGGTCAGTCCCAAAAATGCAATCTTTAGCTTCCGCTGTGCGGTATCCGAAATGTACTGTCTCTGGAAGGCCTCTAGAAATACATCCCAGCTAATCTCAGTATGCCGGGCCCTCAAAATAGGCCTGGTGGACTTCCACCAATGTTCTGCTGATCCCTTTAGCATAAAAGCGGCAAATGCTACCATCTCGGTAGTTGTGCAATCAAAGAACCCATATAATTTCTCGATCTCATTGATCCAATCCTCAGCCACTACTAAGTCCTTTATTCCACTGAAAGACGACGGTCCAAACTTCTGGAACTACCGCAGTCTATCCAAATTACATCCATATCCCTAACCTCTACTGCCTGGCATAGCAACCGGCGTAGGCACATCCTGTGTGGGTGGGGTATCTGTCGTCTGTGGCCTCTGGGCTTCCCTTGCCCGTGCCTCGGGAGCTGCTGCCTACTCGACATCACCCTGTGTAGCGGGACTCTGTCTACTGCCAACTCCAGATAAAGATTGGGTGACAAACTCCACAATCATCTCAATGCTCCTCTCAATCCTCGCGAAGCGAGCCTCAGTACTCTTGGGTCTCTCCTCTGGACCCTGTGGAGCGTGCTCAACATCGGCTTCCACCTCAACATCCTTCTGAGCCTCGTGTGTTTCTGGCTCAACACGACCCCCAGGCCTATCGCTACGGCCTCGAGCCTGTGCTCTCATCCCTCTACCGCGACTGGTATTAGGCATACTTACTCAATTTCGTACATTCACAACCAATTGCTTAGTCAACCCATCGACACACACAATTTGTATCTAAACAAGCATAGTAACTTGGGGATGTAATTTTCCACTTATTAAGTATTTTAGACACGACACACGTCAAACCAATTCGAGCTCTGATACCAACTTCTGTCACGACCCTCAACTTACCAAAATACGTACAAATTTTTTGCATTTTCATGCATCAATCTTTAACCATCCTTCCTCGATCGTGAACAACCACACTCATAACAGTTGGGCTTTGTGTCGACGTCTAACTCACTCCACCATACCAATTCAATTTGAAACTTTATTTATGAGTAAACACTTGTATAAATGTATATATATCAGAGTTGTTACATGTGTTTACATTGTTTTACATCCCCAGTAGTTACATACAAAATGCTACTGTGCTATGTCTAGTTTAGATACAAAATAATCCAAGTGTGTATACCTTTAGCGATGGGATGCAGCGGATTACCAAAAGGGAAACGCCTCCAGTCACGCTCAATCTATACTCAAATCTCTGTAGAGAGGGGAAAAATAAAGGGGGTAAGCAAACCACACGCTCAGTAAGGCAATCATGCGAACAGGTACATACTGCACTATCTACGTGATCGTGATGCCATGCTCAAAAGCATTTTATTCATTATTTATCTCAAAACATGAGTGTATGATTGTGTTAATGGTATGTAAAGCATTCATGCTATTAAAATCAAGTGCACATTTCAACTCAAAGCATGGTATAAATCATCATGCATAATTCACAATAAAAGCATGGCATTACCCATCATGCATTTTCACAATAAAGCTTGGCATTAAACATCATGCATCCGTGCACTTTAAAAACCATTAACAAATCAATTCATCACTGGTCAGGTCTCGGCCCATCCCTCGGACTTTCCTGACCCATAAATCATTTTCAAAAATGGATTTATTCTTAAATAGCAGTAGACATGTGAGATAGGCAGTTCAATAACAGGTAATAACCTCAAGGCCTATGTACATAACCTGTGTTACCGGCTACACGGATCAGGTGTACGGGATATCACCACTATCTGCTTCCACACGGGAGGTGGGTCAAATCCTACCCGTCGATCCATAGCAGATCTCGTCCGAAGACGGCACATCACAACTCAACACGGTACAATGTACTCCATGCTACATGCACGGTACAACGTACTCCGTGGACCCAATCAACACATCATATCACGCCACATCTCAAACGGACGTGTGAGCCTATTTAATCGGTACGACCTCTTGTCTACCCGAAGCTCCTAACACGGCTAATTAATCATGTCAAAATAATGCACGTGTGAGCCTATTTAATCGATGTGACACCCAGTCTACTCGAAGCTCCAAACACGGCAACATGCAAGGTGGGCATCCAGTGCGAGACAAACTCGAAGCATAATGCCAAAACAATTATGAAATCCATGTGAAAACTAGTGCCTCTTGCACTCATGTGTATAAAACACGTCAATCTCGTGCGAGTCATACTCTAACACGCTTTCATACTCACGAAATCATGTAGGTGGCTCAAAACTTTGCAAAGTATGGTTAACAAACCAAAACACACTCATTTCTTTTGGAAATCATTTCAATGTCAGCCAACCTACCAATCATTTGCTAAAAAGCAATAAAACATGATTTTCAAAGCAATATGTTTTTGTGTTCATGCACATTTCTCAAACTCCCAACTTTTACCCTTCAATCACCCAACATCATTTCCTAATCTCATGCATTCTAGCAAAACATTTAAGCGCCCAAATTGCGCACAGATATCTCTAAGAGTCCATAAAAATCCCTTACCTCGATTTACTTGGTGTGACTCCTTTCCTTTTAGCTTCTCACGCTCTTGGCTCAACTCGCCTCGGCGTATCCTCGGAAGCTGCGATTCATTCACTAAATCAATTGAGTTAATGTATTTAACCCATAATTGACCTTACTAGTCAATATTATTCACTTGTACATTTTACCAATGCCTTAATCCACATTTTACCTCTTTTAGGTAAATCTCATAATTTATCCACTAACCACATCTTAAAAATCATACCACAACACTATTAATAACTTCTACATATCTCATTCATCATTAATCTCCATACATTCCACTTTCTCACTCTAGACCATTTCTAGGTCATAATCATTCCAATGCATTTTAGATTGTTTCTAACCATCAATACTCATACCAAACAACTCCAAAATCAATTATATAAACAATGTACCATGGTTGGAGTGTTAGAATCTTACCCAATTTGATTTCTCTTCTTGCTCCAAATGGCAATACCCTTAACTCCTTCAATACCAACAATGGAAAAATGCCTTCCAACTATGTTGTTCTTCTCTTTGATAGGAACAACTTTGCCTCTAATGGTCTCTCTTCAAACCTCACTGAAAATGGCTGATTTTAGAGAGAGAAAGTTAGGTTTTTGGGTTGAAAGTGGAAGGTTAGTGTTTTTCTCAAAATTTTTTGATTTTCAGCACTCCTTATATAGAAATAGCTTGAGGAGATCGATCTGGTCCAAGAGGAGATCGATCTGGTCCCCTTAAATCCCTCTTTTTCACAACATTTTGAGCATGAGATCGATCTGTCGAAGCATGAGATCGATCTGCTCCCAAACAGAGAGCTAAGGAGATCGATCTGGGTGCTTGAGGATCGATCTTTTCATCACAGAATGCTTAGGAGATCGATCTGGCTCCATTGGAGATCGATCTGCTCTATTCCATTGCCCAAATAAGAGCATTCTGGCTCTTCCAGATCGATCTCTCATCCCATGAGATCGATCTGCCCTTCATAGTTTCCAGATTTTCTGCAGTTCTTCTGCAGCAACTCATTCTCAAACATCCTTAATTTGTTACCATGATCATTTCCTCATTCATTCATCTTTAAGGCTTGACAATGACATCCGTACATACCTTATTCCTATTGAAACTTGTGTGGAATCCTTATATAACCAAAAGTATATGATATAAACCAAATGGAAGTGCACAACTTATGCAATTCTACTTCCATTTTACCACACTACTCATAATCCATTTTTACTCACATTCTCCACATGTTTAAGTCTATTTCTTTACATTCGCACATAATGTAACTTGTATGTACAATCACAACTCTTATTACAAGTGTGTACATTAACTTATGGACTTACATCACATATACTTCACTTATGAATTCATAGTACAACTCTATTTACATTTCTATGTACATATATACCATTATACATATACGGGGTCTCACACTTCTAGCTTATGTGTTAATGGGCTACATACATTTGTAAGTATGAGCTCTAGTAAACCACTTGTCGTTTCACTTGTTCTAGTAAACAGAGCCTTAGGCACCTGACCAAGCAAACAAGATTCGCATACATCGTATGATTTGAAATCAAATGACTCTAAGTGTCCATCTTTATAAAGCTTAGATATGTGTTTCTCATTTATGTTACTAAGTCGACAGTGCCAAAGGAACATATGGTTAATCTCATTACCCTTTGACCTCTTAGAATCAATATTGTATATATGATTATCTAGGTCTAGAACATACAATCCATTCATAATGGAAGCACTACCTAGAAAATATCATTAAAGTAAATTGAACAACTAATGTTCTTTATTTTAAAGGAAAAACCTTTCTTGTCCAAACAAAAAACATAAATAATATTCTTGGCAACTGATGGAACATAATAACAATTATCAAGTTCTAGAATTAGGCCTAAAGGCAACAATAAACTAAAAGTTCCTATAGCTAATATAGTAACCCTTTCTCCTTTCCCAACTCGTAGGTTTATCTAGCCCTAGGTAAGTCTTTTACTCCTTGTTAGGCTCAGCACATTCAAGAAAATGTGAGAACCACATCCTATATCTAATACCGAAGATGAAAAAGTCGATAAGTTTATCTTAATCATACATATACCTAAGGTGGAAGTCTCGCTTCTTTTTTTTTTCCTTCAACTCCTTAAGGTACACAATGTAATTCCTCTTCCAGTGATCAGTCTTACCGTTGGGGAAGCAATTTCCTATCTTAACAACTCCACCAAATGGCTTGAGATTCTTAGCCTTGCCCTTCTTGTTACCCTTGGGCTTAGGCTTACCTTTAGGCATGCCTTCGCCTTTGGATATAGCCTTGTTAACCACCATAAAAGAAGTAGGCTTTGACTTCTTCAAGTCCTACTCAATAGTTCTCAACATGTTGATCAATTCTACTAGTGTCTTATCCATATTGTTCATCTTGTAGTGCAATACAAATGAGCTATAGCTATCCGATAAGGATTGAAGGATTAGATCAACTAACAATTTTTTATGCATGGTGAAGCCCAGTGTTTGCAACCTCTCAATGTACCTAATCATATTAAGTATATGAGTATGCACCTGAGCGCCTCCAGCCATCTTATTTTGGAAGAGCGCCATAGATACCTCATAATGTTCGTGTTGTGCTTACTCTTAGAGCAGTTCTTTGAGATGTTTGATCATATCATGCAGTTTCATATTCTCCTTCAGTGGCATCGTCTAAATGATTCTGATAAGCTTGCTTATACACAATGAAAGCATTCTGTCAGGGTTGAGCAGGGATTGCTTGCTTCAGGACATATAACTTCTTTTCTTGAGTGAAGACTATCCTCAAATTTCTATACCACTTTAAGAAGTTTGCCCTAACCAACTTGTTATCCTTCTCAATGATAACACTTACAGATAGATTATTGTTTGCCATGATAATTCTACAATCATAAAAGATAAATATTTTATGATAAATATGCAAGTATGTAACACTGTGATTAAAATCATTTAATTATGGTCTTTTAATTAAATGAATTACTCCCACTATTTTCCTCAAGCTAATAGCCCTTAACATCAACTCGGGAAGTCTTTTCGTACTAAACTTCTAAGTAGGCCAAGATCCATATTTAGTCATATTATGACTTTAGTTGAGCTAATGCGTCCAACGAGATTATTTAGATAGACAACTCTTTTCAATTACATCTTATGCAACTCTTGGATAGGTGGGTAAACAACTTTTGTTCTAACTCATCATATGGGTTAAAATCCAACCTATGCCTCTAAATCTTATTAGGTTTGACTAAGCCAATGCCCCAATTTGATTTAGTTAAGTCTGACCTAATACACTTGGAGATAATTCTTATCTCATGCAACGTGAATGAATGAGGAACGTGTGGCTTTAACAGTGCCAAAGTGGCACTATACCTAATAGAGTTTCTTTCACATGCATCGTATTGGAAGGCATTTTAATTTGTTATTTTTGACTTACTATCTATTTTGAGGGATTTATTAATTTACCGTTTCACCTAGCATGATTTTCTAACATATATATCAACGTATATAAATAAAATCATAAAATTAAATGTTACATGATTATGGTTTTTATTACAAATGAGAGTAAGGATACATTACTTTCTAATATCTTCTGCTCAACTTCCATTTAAACGTCACCTAGCTTCACCTTAGTACCGGACTATCTTAGTTCTAAATGTTGTAATTTTACAAGATAAATCTTAATTTATCTATGTAGCTATTACATAAATAAGTTACAAATAAAATCAAGGCTCGCATGCTTAATGTAAATCAATTTAAATAAAATTACAACCTATGTAAACCTAAACCCATAACCATGCAACATGCATCCATCCATATCACATATGAGCAAAGCATCAAGCATACATATTAATATGACATATTAATTTGAGTGCTTCCTAGTTAAAATCTAATTTTAATTAATTATGGGTATTAAGAGCCATTTTAATTTTATTTTAATCCTCAAAATTCAATTTTGGCTCTAGTTGAAATTTTAATCTCATTAAAATTTCAAAAACCGTTTGATAACTTTTATCTAATTTTTAAGATAAAAATTTTATTTTGAAACTTTTTTAATTTTAAAGTTTTTATCAAGATATCTTTTGAAATTTCAATCTCATCAAAACATCCAATTTCAATTTTGAAAATATCTCTTTAAAATATATTTAGTTTAAAATTCTATCACGATAAATTTTATCTTAAAATATTTTTAATTAAAATATATGTTAAATAAATAACTAAATTATATTATTATTTTATTATTCCTCTTTTTTTTTAAAAAAAAAAAATTCTCTGTCAAACAATTCTGACAACTAATTTGGAAACTATAGGTTTTTGCGAAAACAATTTTGAACTATCTAATATCAATTATATTATATCAAAGCCTGCAAGGTTTTTGTCAAACAATTTTGACAACGACTTATATAACAGCTCCAATAATTATATTAAAAGTTGTAATCATAATTTACATCAAAGCCTACAAGGTTTCATTAATCTATAATTATCTTATAATTATTTTAGGGTTAACCAAACAAATTTTGAAAATTAAAATAAAACTTGTAATAACTTACAATAAAAACAGGCACATTGAGAATCGAATTTGCTATCTGAAAGGTGCTTGTACACTAGCTCGGATACTACTGTAAGGTTTTGTTGTCTTGATTTATCATGTCATACATGAAAAAGGTAGCGGATTAGAAAAACAACAAAACAAAAACACGAAGATTATGCAACAAAATTACTTTCTTGATAGAATCATACCTTTGTCTGTGTTGCTCGTGTAAGGATATTCAACCTTTTGAATTTTGGCAGCTCACGAATAGTCCTCGATTTATTGTTAACTTAAGGCTGCTTGCTGGGAGAAGTCTTCCAACGGTATCCTCACAAGTAGGACATAAAACGAGACATTTACCCAGGCATAGGGCATGACCGACGACAAAATGGAGGAGCGAAGGAATTGTTTCGTGAGTGCTAACTTCAAAAGGCAAAGTGGCTATCAAGAATGTTCTGTCAAAATTTTATGACTTAATGTTGCTTATATAGTGTCTCTTAACAAAACCCTTAAAAAGGCCTTAACCTTTGTCCAACTAGATTAGGTTCTTTTGAGCCTTCAAAAATTGCTTAATCCAAATCCAGTTGGTTTATAGGGCATACTCTAACATCTACACTAGAAATGAATGTACCACAAAATGATCAAAAAGGTGTTTACAAATTCTAACTCATTGCTTCAAAGCCTTGAACAAAGATTAAAAGCATTTTCAATTACTCAATGTATGATTCTAACTCATTGATTCAAAGCCTTGAATAATGTAAGATCCGAAAATTATATCGTAATTTCTTATAAAGAATTGAAAATGGTCCCAAATTAAATGAAACGGGATTCGGACAGGAAATAACGATTTAAAATGCGACATGAATGAGTATTCGTGAAGGGAAGTCGGGTTAAATTAATCTCGAACACGTGCAAAGGTAAAACGGTCAAAAGATCGAAAGCCGAAATAAATTCGACAAGAAAATTTTATTAAAAATAATAGATTTGAGAATCTTGATCAATAATGAAGAAATAAATAAATTTTGAGTCCAATTGATCAAGATCCGAAATTTTTAGAAATACCGAAAAGTTACTCGGGACAATATCCCGAAAATACGAAGAAATTATACCCGAAAAAGGGTTAAAAATATAATAAATAAATTAAATAAATTAATTTGAATAAAATAATAATTTTGGTAGATATTTTTGGTAAAATATTAATAAAATAATGAATATAATAATAATAAACTAAATTATAAATAATAATAAATAAAAATAATAATAATTGTAAAAAAAAGAATCAGAAATTATCTGGGAGAGAGAAAGAAGAGAGAACGGAAAAAAAATGAAGCCAAATCGAGGAGACCACCGGCGAGCCGTCCGGCGGCCAACAGCCAGGCGAAGGGCCGAAAAAGGAAGAGGAGAGGCCGTCGACGTCCCTGGTACCGATGGTATAGCCCATCGACGCTGAAATTCGACGGATCGAGGGAGAGAAGCCGCGGAGAGGAGAAGCCAAATCGGCGGCCTCCGGCGTCGATTTGACTCCGACCACCGGCCACCGAAGGAACCCCATGTGTTGCCGAGCCGAATGGGGGCAGAAACAGTCGGGGAAACGGCGGCTAGCGCCGGCAACGGTGAAAAGCGAGTAGGCCATTGATGCTGGAAAGGAGAAGAGGTCGGACCGGCCACTTCCTGGCCACCTCGAGCGAAATCGAGGCCAGATTCGAGAATCGGACGACCCAGCAGAGCCACTGGTGGCGGAAGCCGATGGAGAATCGGCCGGCGAGGCCTTGAACCGGCCGAACAGGAGTGAACTGGGCTGAATCAGACCGGTCTGAATCGGTTTAAACCGAACTGAACCGGTTCAGCTAAGAAAGAAGGGAAAAAGGGAGAAAAAGAGAAAAAGGAAAAAGGGAAAGAATTTTCGAGGATACACCGGACTTTGGGTAAGTCGATACGAGGTCAAAAGTGACCGATTTAATTTTTGAGAAATTTATTTAAATTATATTTAATCGGAAAGTAACCCGGGATTAAATATATAATTGTGCAGTTTTACGACAAAGCCCGAACGAGAGCCAATTTAGCTCCTATTTTCGTATCCCGCATCATATTGGGTAAGTTCATTTTAATTCTGACAATTAGAGTCCTTTAATACAGAGTTTCGATTATTTTACGGAATTTACGAAATAATTCTGTATAAAAAGGAATATTATTCGAAATTTTACAGTAATTACCGTAAATAATATACGGGCTATCTAATGAGTTTGGAACGAAGTCCGATGATTATTGATAAGCTGAATGAGCCCAGTAAACCCAAAGAAAGGATTTAAATAAGTAAAAACAGGCTGAAAATGGTCGAGGCCCATTAAAGTGCAATCGGGCCCAATAAAGTAAAACGGGCCCAGTACGTTAGATTCGATCAGTAAATGTGATATACTGATAAAAATAAGTGAATTAACCCAAAATATGTGGTTATATGCAGTTTCGTAGGCTTGGTTGACGCACAGTTGGAGTGAGAGATCGGATATTATCGAGACGAGATAAGTTTACGCGTGAATCAAGGTAAGGGAATTTTGTAGGTGCATAGAGATACTTATACGTTATTTTAAGGGGATTTACAGTGTCTAGAATTACTTAAACTATCTAGAAACGAAATAATAATTTTTACGAAAACTGGGGCTTAGGTGCATAAGAAAAAAGACGATATTGCCCCTGGGAGTAAAATTTACAAAAAGGGTAGTAAGGCAGATAAATTGCATGATTTCATGTTTTTAATGCTTTATATGAATGTATTGCTTTGATTTAAGCAAATATGCACATAGGTTGGCTGTTGATTTCGTAAATTATACGAAAGGGTACCGGTTTGGACCGGTTACTATTTTAAAAGATGTTTTATCAAGATTGAGCCGCCTATCGTATTTACATGAATAAAAAGAGTGCTAGAGTCTTTCTCGCACTCAAGTTTACTAATTTATTACTCATGAAAAGCCGTACTGGAGCATTGCTCGTACGAGAAATTTGTGTGTGCACAAAACCGTGCTGGAGCTTCGCTCGCACGAGATTTTAGATATCATGATATGCATAGCGTGGTGCTGGAGCTTCGCTCGCACTAGACGTGAGTTGACATGCATATAGTCGTGCGGAAGCCTCCTGTAGACTATGTGTCACAGAGAGTTGAGATGCTCGTACGTATACTTTGAAACATGGGTTGGTTATCGACATAGTATTGGGGTGGATAAGACCTACGGCAGGCACCCCCAGACTATGATATGGGTCCACGAAGTACGATGTACCGTGTATGTCACACGGAGTACGCTGTACCGTGCAGTCATGATGACTCGATGATGTTACTTGATATTCTGGCGGGTAGGACTTGACCCCACCTCCCTTTGCAGTTGTGATGCCCCGCACACCGGGATCCGTGTAGCCTGAGATCACAGGGACAAAGTATGGCTATAGTCCTCGATTTTCATACAGTAACCTATATGCCTCACATGATATCATACGGTCTGGATAGACTTGGACAAACTCGAAGGATGGGTAACGTCCCGATTTATGTTTTTAAAAGAGATGTGATTTAACGAATCAAGGTATTCCTGAGAGATGAGTTTAGCCTTGATGTGGTTGTTTTATGATAAAACAAATGAGTTTTAACGTGATGAGTTTATGATGAACACAACTAAGTTTTTAATGTGACGAGCATGAGATGTCATACATGAGGATTTTTCCATGTTTGTTTTATATGTCGATTTCATGATTTCTCTTATATGATATATACATACATATGACGTCGTTTTAGTTATACCTCATGCTCCCAATGTAAATGATTTTATATCATGATATTATCAGCACGTAGATAGTATAGTTATCTACCTGCTTACATTATTGCCTTACTGGGCTGTTTATGCTCACCCTTTCATTTTCCACCCCACAGGGTATATTCAGTAGAAGAGAACGACAGTAGTCATATCCGCTGCTTCTTATCAAGACCAGGTATACACATTTGTATAATTTTTGTATCTAAACATATAGAGGCACAGTACTGTACATGGATGTAATATTGGGGATGTATTTATTTAAAATAAATTGATATGTAAATTAAATATGAAAATGAAATGGTAAATAGGTGAGAGGTGACTAACACCAAATCATAGCCCAACTATTTAGTAGTGTAACTGTTCACGACGAATAAGGAAATTAAAAAGCGAAAAGTTTACTCTAATTTTTAGGTAATTTGGGTCGTGACAGAAAAGATGGATCAGAGCAGAGTTGGTCTGATATGAGTCGATGTTAGTAGTTAAGTAAATTTACATCCCCATGTAATGTGCATTGTTTAGATACAATTGTGTATATCAAGATAGAACAGCAGCTAAGAATTTAGTTCGAATGCAAAAATATAGTTTTTATAACTGATAATCGCTATGGTAGAGAGGCAAGTACACCTGCTCGAGGCCATAGAGATCGGCCTGAGAGTCGAATGAGTCGTCATATGAGACTCAAGATGAGAGTGAGGTGGAGGCTGATGTTGAGCATATTCCACAGGGTCTTATAAAGAGACCAAACAGTATTGAGACACGCTCCAAGAGGATGGAGTGAAGTGTAGAAAATATTTTAGAGTTGATTACTCAGTCTCTGCAAGTAGTTGAGGATAGGCAAGGTAAAGCCTAAACAGATACCTCAGACTATAGAGATTTTCACACCCCTCCGATATATAGCGAAGTAAAGAAACCGATAGTTGCTGAGGACTGGGTGTATGAGATAGCGAAGTGCTATGGATTTTTCGGTGTATGTCGATCGAGAAGGTGACTTTTAAATACGTTTATGTTAGAGGGCGAAGCGGAGCATTGGTGGGAGTCCGCTCGACCCATCTGAATAGTTATACGTCTAGAGCCGACATGAGAGTCGAAAAAGCTCAAAAGTTCATGAAAGGGCTCAAATTATCGATTAGAGTCCGATTGGCTCATTACCTATGTTGATGCAGTGCGTAGATTACAGTTGCATGAAGAAGATCATGTGTTGCACGCCTCTGAGATTGGGAAAGGTAGTAAGGGCCGAAATAGAGACAGAATAGAATAAAGAATGGCAGAGATGTCAGAGCAGGAAAAAGAGACCAGTTGGTAAGACATTAGAGCTGATGAGTCACGGGGTAAGATAATTGGTAAGGCCCCAATATATCTAATTTAACACTTATTAGGGGTATTATGATTGGAGAACCCCGGCTTGCTACGAAGCAGTGTAGCAGTGTAAGCAAAGTTAGCAGTGTAGGATGTGTGGTAGATACCACGGAAGTAGGGCCTACACCTACACTTTATTGACTAAAATAGGTGTTAAGTGTGGTAAGACAGATCACTTAATTAATGATTGCTCAGAGTTGGGTGAGACTGCCCCACAGAAGAGCAAAGAGACAGAGAAAATCATGTTGATATCTCTGCACCGAAAAGGGAGCCCACAGCCGAAGAGAAAGGGAAAGTAGGCTACTGGATGAGGGTGAGTGTGTATGCCTTGGACCAGGACACTATTGATGTTTCATATGATGTGGTGAAAGATACCACACTGGTTATGAATAGAGAAGTAATTATTTTAATTGATCCTGGTACCACGTATTTAGACATACCGCCTTCATTTGTATATAAGTTAGTAAAAGACGTGAATGCCTACACCCATGGGCACAATGCTGATAGTTAGTACCCCAACGAAGGAGGGTTAACTAACGAACTAATTATGAAGAAATTGTAAGTTGAAAGTAGGGGTGAAAACATCACTGAAAAGTATACGGTAAGTTTTGACAAGTAATAAAAAGGGGTATAGTGATTGAAATTAAAGGAGCAAATGATTGTACTCACGGAATGAGTAATAACAGAGTTTGTTATAAGTGATATACGAAAAGAGATAAGTTTTAAGATGGGATAAATCCTGAATATGAGATAGACTGGAAAAAGAGACATATGCAAGGTAAGAACATCTTTACGATATGAAGTCATTTGGATTAAAGCGATAAGTAGTAAATATGAATTATAATCAAGGATAAGGGTGGATATAACCATAACTAGTCCTTGTGGTTAAGTCTAAGGGTTAATAAAGGTATTTCAAAATATCTCCCCGCCTAAAGACTTGACAGCGTCAAAAAATATACGTAACCTATAAATTGAAAGTGACAATCGTAATATATACATTTAAAATTTTACTGGTACAATAAGAAATATAGAAATTCGATTAATCAAGAAAGTTTAAAAATTTAAAATTTTATAAAAGCCATTAAAAAGGAAATGACGCAGGTTGGTAGCTTGAACGAAAGCGATTTTGAAGGACATTTTACGTTTATGCATACATAGGTCAAGAAAATGGGTAATTGAAATATTCAATGGAACTCAACTACGACACGTTAATTAAACTTTACCTGGACCTATTTGTTATCATCCATATTGATGATATTTTAGGTGTATTTAAAGTCCAGCAAAATTATAAGCAACAATTGGAGATTGTTTTTACAGATGATTTGTGGAGAGTTCTCGGAATAGACTACTTTATTGACACGTTTAACTTAGAAAAAGTTGTATTTGAATGGGATGATAGACGTGACAGGAGTTTTGGTGTACTAAAGTAATAAATTGACCACCGCATTTATTCTCACCATACCCAACAGATTAAGAGGTTTTTCATGAGTCTATGGATACCTCAAAATAATGAATGGGTTATGTATTGATGCAAAAAGGGGAAGATAGTCGATTGTGAATCCAGACAACTCAAGGATCAGGAAAAGACTATCCGACCCATGATTTAAAGTTGACAGCGATAGTAGTTGTATTGAGTAAATGACACTACTATGTATACGGTGAAAAATTTCAGGTATGCACTGATCATAAAAGCTCCGAGTATTTGTTTTTATAGAAAGAGTCGGATATGAGATAACAAAGAGGGTTAGAGCTTCTGAAGGATTATGATTGTGAAAATTGTACCACCCAGGAAAGGCTAATGTGATGGCTGATGCCTTGAGCAGAAAGAGCCTTGGGATGGTATTACATATGATGGTCAGGGAGCTTGAGCTGCTAGAGTAGTTGTGAGCCTCAGTCGTGATGTGATCCCTTCTGATGATGACAGTGATTGTGTAACAGCTAGCCTGAGACAGAACCGGATGAGAGTGCCCTGATTTGACAGGCTTAGCGTGATAATCGACATGGTGTCGATAGTATGGGTCAGATTCAGATGGGTACAGTGAGAAAGTTCACAGAGAGAGATGATGGCTTACTGAGGTTCAGAGATAGTATAAGTGCTCCCCAGGACCACAGTGATGAGGTAGAGTTATTGTCAGAAGCTCACTCCTCGGGAGATACAGTGCATTCGAGAAGTAATAAATATATCGAAATCTTAGAAAAGGGTATTGGTGGTCAAATATGAAAAGAGACATGGTAGAGATCGTGAAAAAGTCTCGTATGTCAGCAGAGTAAGATAGAGAAAAAGAAGTTGCAAGGTTATTGCAGTTTCTACTTATATTGACACGAAAATGGGAACAAGTTACCATGAATTTCGTGATGGGTTACAGAGGACCCCGATGAATCATAAGGCTATCTGGGTGATAGTCGATAGATTGACTAAGTCTACCCACCTTCTGGTTAGGAAAATCCCCACATACTCTGAGTGTGTAGGCGAATTTTTGTGTATGGAAAAGTGTGAAACATCAAGTATCTTTCCAGTGAGCATTGTATCATATAGGGATTCCCGCTTCACTTCTCACTTCTTAGAATATTTTTCAGTAAGCTATGGGAACCCAACTGAGTGTTAGCACAGCTTTCCATCCTCAGACAGATGGTCAGTCAGAGAGAACTGTACAGGTTTTGGAGGATATGATGGGAGTGTGTGCCATTGATTTGATAAGCTCCTGGGATGATCAGTCGTAACTAATCAAATTCGCCAATAATGACAGTTGTCACTTGAGTATCGGGATGACTTCTGATGAGGCATTGTATGGCCGTAAGGATTGTTTCCCCGATTTGGATAAGAAAAAGTGGGTGACAGATAGAAAATTTTTCTCGAATTGGTAAGACAAACCTCTGAGGATGTTCAATTAATTGTGAAGGATTAAGAACACCTCAGAGCAGACAGAAAAACGATGTTGAAAAGAGACAGAAACCATTGGAATTCACCGAGGGTAAATTTATATTGTTGGAAGTTACATGCCCTTAGGACATAGCATAAGGACTAACGAGTTTCGGAAAGAAAGCAAATTGAATTTTGTAATATTGAATCCTTTGAGAGATTGGACAAAGTGGGAGACAAGGCCTGTACGTTGGCGTTACCACCTGAATTAGCAGGCATCCATAATGTGTCCTATCTTATGATGCATCGAAAATATTATCCGGACCCAGCGTATGTGATCAGGTATGAGCTTCAACAGTTTAGCTCAATGAAAGTATAAAGTATGATTGAAAACTTGATTCGGGTATTAGATGACAGGAGAAAGTGTTGAGGTTTAAGATGATCTCCCTAATTAAAGTCCTTTGGTAGTAGTACACTCCGGAAAAGTCACATGGGAATTAAAGAGTATGATATGTGTGAAATATCTTGAATGATTTACAGACTAACTTGGTTCTAATTTGGAGGACCAAATTTCTTAAGTGGGGGAGATTATGTAAGACCCAAAAATTATATCGTAATTTCTTATAAAGAATTGAAAATGGTCCCAAATTAAATGAAAAGGGATTCGGACAGGAAATAACGATTTAAAATGCGAAATGAATGAGTATTCATGAAGGGAAGTCGGGTTAAATTAATCTCGAACACGTGCAAGGGAAAAACGGTCAAAAGATCGAAAGCCGAAATAAATTCGACAAGAAAATTTTATTAAAAATAATAGATTTGAGAATCTTGATCAATAACGAAGAAATAAATAAATTTCGAGTCCAATTGATCAAGATCCGAAATTTTTAGAAATATCGAAAAGTCACTCGGGACAATATCCCGAAAATACGAAGAAATTATACCCGAAAAAGGGTTAAAATATAATAAATAAATTAAATAAATTAATTTGAATAAAATAATAATTTTGGTAGATATTTTTGGCAAAATAATAATAAAATAATGAATATAATAATAATAAACTAAATTATAAATAATAATAAATAATAATAATAATAATTGGAAAAAAAAGAATCAGCAATTATCGGGGAGAGAGAAAGAAGAGAGAACGAAAAAAATGAAGCCAAACCGAGGAGAAAACCGGCGAGCCGTCTGGCGGCCAACAGCCAGGCGAAGGGCCGAAAAAGGAAGAGGAGAGGCCGGCGACCTCCCTGGTACCGACGGGGTAGCCCACAGACGTCGAAATCCGACGGATCGAGGGAGAGAAGCCGCGGAGAGGAGAAGCCAAATCGGCGGCCACCGGCGTCGATTTGACTCCAACCACCGGCCACCGAAGGAACCTCATGTGATGCCGAGCCGAATGGGGGCGAAAACAGTTGGGGAAACGGCGGCTAGCGCCGGCAACGACGAAAAGCGAGGAGGCCATTGACGCCGAAAAGGAGAAGAGGCCGGACCGGCCACTTCCTAGCCACCTCGAGCGAAACCGAGGCCAGATTCAAGAATCGGACGACCCAGCGGAGCCACTGGTGGTAGAAGCCAGCGGAGAATCGATCGGCGAGGCCTTGAACCGACCGAACCGGAGTGAACCGAGCTGAACCGGACCGATCTGAACCGGTTTGAACTGAACTGAACCGGTTCAGCCAAGAAAGAAGGGAAAAAGGGAGAAAAAGAGAAAAAGGAAAAAGGGAAAGAATTTTTGGGGATACACCAGAGTTCGGGTAAGTCGATACGAGGTCAAAAGTGACTGATTTAATTTTTGGGAAATTTATTTAAATTATATTTAATCGGAAAGTAACCCGGGATTAAATATATAATTGTGCTGTTTTACGACAAAGCCCGAACGACTGCCGATTTAGCTCTGATTTTCGTATCCCGCATCATATTGGGTAAGTTCATTTTAATTCTGACAATTAGAGTCCTTTAATATAGAGTTTCGATTATTTTACGAAATTTACGGAATAATTCTGTATAAAAAGGAATATTATTCGAAATTTTACAGTAATTACCGTAAATAATATACGGGCTATCCAATGAGTTTGGAACGAAGCCCGATGATTATTGATAAGCTGAATGAGCCCAGTAAACCCGAAGAAAGGATTTAAATAAGTAAAAACGGGCTGAAAATGGGTCGAGGCCCATTAAAGTGCAATCAGGCCCAATAAAGTAAAACGGGCCCAGTACGTTAGATTCGATCAGTAAATGTGATATACTGATAAAAATAAGTGAATTAACCCAAAATATGTGGTTATATGCAGTTTCATAGACTTGGTTGACGCGCAGTTGGATTGAGAGATCGGATATTATCGAGACGAGATAAATTTACGCGTGAATCGAGGTAAGGGAATTTTGTAGGTGCATAGAGATACCTATACGTAATTTTGAGGGGATTTACTAGGTCTAGAATTACTTAAACTATCTAGAAACGAAATAATAATTTTTACAAAAATCGGGGCTTAGGTGAATAAGGAAAAAGACGATATTGCCCCTGGGAGTAAAATTTACAAAAAGGGTAGTAAGGCAGATAAATTGCATGATTTCATGTTTTTAATGCTTTATATGAATGTATTGCTTTGATTTAAGAAAATATGCACATAGGTTGGCTGTTGATTTCGTAAATTATACGAAAGGGTACCGGTTTGGACCGGTTACTATTTTAAAAGATGTTTTACCAAGATTGAATCACCTATCGTATTTACATGAATAAAAAGAGTGCTAGAGTCTTTCTCACACTCAAGTTTACTGATTTATTACTCATGAAAAGCCGTACTGGAGCATTGCTCGTACGAGAAATTTGTGTGTGCACAAAATCGTGCGGGAGCTTCTCTCACACGAGATTTTAGATATCATGATATGCATAGCATGGTGCTGGAGCTTCGCTCGCACTAGACGTGAGTTGACATGCATATAGTCATGCGGAAGCCTCCTGTAGACTATGTGTCACAGAGAGTTGAGATGCTCGCACGTATACTTTGAGACATGGGTTGGTTATCGACATAGTATTGGGGTGGATAAGACCTACGGCAGGCACCCCCAGACTATGATATGGGTCCACGGAGTATGATGTACCGTGTATGTCACACGGAGTACGCTGTACAGTGCAGTCATGATGACTCGATGATGTTACTTGACATTCTGGCGGGTAGGACTTGACCCCACCTCCCGTTGCAGTTGTGATGCCCCGCACACCGGGATCCGTGTAGCCTGGGATCACAGGACAAAGTATGGCCATAGTCCTCGATTTTCATACAGTAACCTACATGCCTCACATGATATCATACGGTCTGGATAGACCAGGACAAACCCAAAGGATGGGTAATGTCCCGATTTATGTTTTTAAAAGAGATGTGATTTAACGAATCAAGGTATTCCCGAGAGATGAGTTTAGCCTTGATGTGGTTGTTTTATGATAAAACAAATGAGTTTTAACGTGATGAGTTTATGATGAACACAACTAAGTTTTTAATGTGACGAGCATGAGATGTCATACATGAGGATTTTTCCATGTTTGTTTTATATGTCGATTTCATGATTTCTCTTATATGATATATACATACATATGACATCGTTTTAGTTATACCTCATACTCCCAATGTAAACGATTTTATATCATGACATTATCAGCACGTAGATAGTATAGTTATCTACCTGCTTACATTATTGCCTTACTGAGCTGTTTATGCTCACCCTTTCATTTTCCACCCCACAGGGTATATTCAATAGAAGAGAACGACAGTAGTCATATCCTCTGCTTCTTATCAAGACCAGGTATACACATTTGTATAATTTTTGTATCTGAACATATAGAGGCACAGTACTGTACATGGATGTAATATTGGGGATGTATTTATTTAAAATAAATTGATATGTAAATTAAATATGAAAATGAAATGGTAAATAGGTGAGAGGTGACTAACACCGAATCATAGCCCAACTGTTTAGTAGTGTAACTGTTCACGACGGGTAAGGAAATTAAAAAGCGAAAAATTTGCTCTGATTTTTAGGTAATTTGGGTCGTGACAAATAAAAATTAAAAGCATTCTCAATTACTAAATGTATAATCACTCAATGATGTGTGATTGATTTGAGAAATATTATAATGTTGATTAAGGCTAGAAGAATTAGTATAGGTGATTTAATTGAAAAGAAAAACTATGGATGTCAAGGTTTGCATTTTTGGCCCTAGTCAAAGATTACTTGTATGTAGACTATGGTGATGAAGTTGGCTATTGTTAATTATTATTAGAAGGTATTAAGGTGAAATTAAGCTTAAATAGATTAAACTAGCAAAGTTACATTTAAGGCACCATAAGGGTGCATTCAACCAAAAAACGAACTTAAGGGTAGATTGCCTAATTTGATGAAGCTAATTCTTGCTTAATGAGTATAATGGTGAATTAAAATAAGTGACCAATGCTTAGAAGTGTTTGGATTTTGGTATGGTAGCATGGTGTTTGATTCTTTCAATTGAAATTAAGCTTGGTGTATGAGAAACTTCTTGTGGCCTTAGTGTGGGAGAGGTAAGGGATGCAATTTAAATCCGTAATGGTGTCTCTTGCCTTACTTTTCAATTATAAAATCATTTTACCATGTTTTAATTGCTCAAAATTAGCTTTAGGTAATCTCCAAACTAGAAATTAGGATTTACAAACTCATAGGAGGAAACCTTGATTTAAGTTAGCTTGTTAGGATTTTATGAAAACTAATTTCCTTGGATTTAGAAACCTACAATTTTAAGACTTCAACAACCTAAATTTCGTTTTATCGATGCATAAGAATTATTGAAAGAAAAATAGGTGATTTTAAAAATTGTGAATTTTTGACTTGATTTCTAAGGGTACTTTTAGAAAATCATGGTTATGAAATTATTTGTAAAAATTATGTGAAATGATATGAGACTGTAGGATCCCTTAGTCATACGCTGGTATATTTGTATTTGATGTTCATGTCTACATGACATGTTCATGTCATTACTCGCATGGTGAGTGCCATTGGTACCCTTGCCCTAGCTGTGTACTAGTTATGTGATTGTGTTCATCGCTGTACGACTTTGGCCAAGTCTACAGCCTACCATGGCCATTAGTATTATTCCTTCCGTTGAAGATGATTTATTATGTGTATCGCATGATAGTTATAGGATTCATGCCTAGCCTCCATGTGAAATCTCTGTTTTCTGAACTTTGTGAATAAAATGTGAGTTATTTGTGAGATTTTGTGAATTTGACCTCAAGATTCTATGCGTTTTAGTAAAAAGTTTCATTATGCTTTTATTATGTGAATTTTTTATTTTCAGCACTATACTTTATTTTGAGAAATGCATATGTTATTTTTTAAAGGATCATTATTTTTATATAAATGCTTTGATGCTATTACTATTTTAAACGCATTTGTTATTGGGCTTTCCCACCCGCTGCTCCTTCAGATTACTCGCAATGATAGTACCTAAAGAGTACATGACGTAGGCTAATGGACTGACGATTTCTCAGGTTATATTTTGTACTGAACAAGGTATATGTTTAACCTTTTGTGTTTATTTTCAGACATTCTTGTAAGCACAGATATATGTATTCTATTTTCATACTTTGGGATGTAATTAAGATTCAATATGTTAGATTTCGATTTTGGAATTAAGTTAATCACATGATGCATACTTACATCAATCCATGTACTTAAGGCTTATCTCAGTTTTATCAGCATCACACTTATAATCTTTAGGTTACAGATTAACTAAGTGACAAAGAATTAAGAAGGTTAAGTAAGAAAATATGGCAACTTACACTAGATAGAAGGAAATGTAAGGTAAAATGAAATAAAAAAATTAGCCCATATTTTTGCGCTTCCAGATGTTATAATTTTTATATCAGAGTTAAGGTTGTCTAGTACATGTCAGTGTAAGTTAGCTAGAGTTAGGATTACATCTCATATATCTGTGCTTATTTGGTTATAAATTGCGTATAGTTGTTAAAGTTATACCTAACCATTTGTTCTGTGCAGGTATTCTATCACATTATGAGTAAGGAATGAGGCCAACTTTGGAGGTAGGCTCAACCATTTTCGCCACTTCTTTCATAGCCTGAAATCTCGAACTCTCAAATTTTGATACTCGAGCACCTATTAGAGCAAGGCTTAAAGTCTTTGACTATTATGTTTTCACAGCACCTTGGGGCAAACAACTTTAAGACTGATGCAATTCAGGCAGTACCTGCACCTCTTCCACTGTAAGCAGCACCTACTCCACCTACACCTACCACTGCCTCCTTTGCCTCAACCTTAAGCACCTATTTTTTAGCCAGAGATAGCCACAACCTAGAGCTGGGGACAGGGCTAAAAGAGACAAGGTTAGACCGCGAGACTTCTTCAAGATGAGTCATTCAACATTTAAGGGGGGTCAAGGATCCAATAAAGCAGAAGAAGGGTTGATGCATTTGGATAAGTTCTTTGACTGTCTGGGGTGTACTAATACAGAGAAGGTTACAGTGGCCACTTACATGCTTCAAAGTGAGGCAGGTCACTGGTGGTAATTAGCTATGACACTTCTAACTTTCAAGCATATAATGGTTACATGGGATTTTTTTTACTGCTTTCAGTAAACAATATATTTCTTGAACTACTCAGCAGAAAATGCATACCGAGTTCTTGAATCTAGTCTAGGGTAGAATGACTGTTATGCTTATGAGACCCGGTTCACCACCTCGAGCTGTTATGATCCTGAGATGCTCAAGGATACAGAGTGTCGTACTAAAAGGTTTCTATCAAGCTAGGAACCCACTATCCGAGATCAATTATTGGCTTTTGATATTGTTGAGTTTGAGAAGGCCCTCAAGCGAGCCCAAACTATTGAACGGGGAATGGATATTACACAAGTAGAGTACGACTCTAAAGGAAAGAGCCAAGACAGGGGTAAGAGAATAGAGAACACCCGATCATTTTCAATGAGGGGTAAGCATAAGAGACAGAGGATAGATGAGTCTCAGGCGAGGGTTGATAGGTATACGGCTCCTGCAGCCACCATTGTGGCTATTAGAGGTCCTCAACAACAAGGCCAGGCTTATAAGTCGTGTGGGAAATACCATGTGATCGACCTTACCATTAGGTCACTAGATTTTGTTTTAAGTGTGGTGAGAAGGGGCACATGATTAGAGATTGTCCACAGCACATGGCCTCTCAGCAACAGCTGCCATGATAGCCAGAGAGGTAGACCCCATAAAAGTGGGCCATAGCAGTAGAGAAAGGGAAGAAGCTGGTGACTCAGGGATGTCTCTTCGCCTTAGACAGAGAGACGGTTGAGCCTCAGCCAAGACTATCAGTGGTAAGCTTCTTGTCTCTAACCATGAGGCACATGTTTTATTTGATCCTGACTCTACGCACTCATTTATTGCACTGCACTTTACACATAACTTGCATGTAGAGCTTGAGTCCCTAGGTCACATGTTACACATTAATACAACCTATGAAAGAGTCCTAGATGACGGATGTAGTTGATAAGAATTGTGAGATTAAGGTGGAAGATGGGGTGATGTTAGCAAATCTAGTTTTATTGAATATGCTTAGCTTAGATGTGATTTTAGTCATGGATTGGCTAACCATTAATTGTGTGAGTTTAGATTATTATACCAAGGTTGTAACCTTCTCCCTGCCTGACAAGTTTGATGTATGTTTTGCTACTAAGAAATGAAAGCATGATCTTTATGTTTTGTGAAATTACTAATGAATGTGTTAATGTGAAGGTTATATTGATTTTATTCTCAATACTAGTCGGAAGCGTTCAAATTTTTAAGATATCCTGTGGTCTATGAGTACTCTGCTATATTTTCTGATGAGTTACCGGGGCTACAGGTTGAGAGAGCTGGAGTTTTCTAGTATTTAGTGCTCGATACTCAGCCGATCTCTAAACCTTTTTTATCATATGACACTTGTTGAATTGGAGGAGCTGAAAAAATAGTTGCAAGAGTTATTGGAAAAGGGTTTCATCAGGCTCAGTTTGTCTCTGCGAGGAGCTCTGGTATTATTTGTATGGAGAAGGATAGTAGTCTTCGACTCTGTATTAATTATAAGCTACTAAATAAGGCTACAGTGAAGAATAAGTACTCTCCACCCATGATTGATGATTTATTTGATCAGTTAAATGGGGTTACTATATATTCTAAGATTGATACAAGATCAAAAAATACTAGTTGAGGATTAAGAAGGAAGATGTTCCGAAAACTACATTTAAGACCCAATATGGCCATTACATGTTTTTAGTGATACCCTTTGATTTAATGAATGCCTCTACAATGTTCATGAATCTGATGGTTGAAGTATTGCGGGAGTATTTGGACCAGTTTGTAATAGTCTTTATTGATGACATCCTGATTTACTTTAAGCCCCAAGAAAAGCACGAGCAGCATTTGAAGGTTATGCTTTAGACTCTCTATGATAAGTAGTTTTATGGAAAATTAGATACGTGTGAGTTTAGGCTTAAACCGAAAAAATTCCTTAGTCACATTGTATTTAAGGATGGGGTGTCAGTTGATCAGTCTAAAGTAGACGATGTACTTTAGCAGGAGAGATCGAGGATTATTATAGAAATCCAAAGTTTTATGAGACTGGTAGCGTATTACTAGAGATTTATTGAGGGTTTTTTTAGGAATACTACTTCATTGCTAGACTCACGCATAAGGATGTTAAGTTTGGGTTGTCTGATAAGTGTGAGCAGAGTTTTTAGGAGCTTAAGCAGAGATTGGCATCAACACTAGTCTTGACTATCCTAAGCGGATCTAGGGTTTTTGCAATTTATAGTGATGCTTCCCATCAAGGGTTGGATTGTGTGCTCATGTAGCATGGTAAGGTAGTTGCTTATGGTTCTCATCAGCAGAATGACCATGAGAAAACTATTCTACGCACTATTTGGAGTTGGCCACTGTAGTTTTTACTTTGAAGATTTTGTGGCACGATTTGTATAGGAAACAATTTCAGAACCTCACTAACCAAAAGAGTCTTAAATATATATTTGATTAGAGGGAGCTTAACATAAGGAAGAAACGGCGGATGGAGCTCCTTAAGGATTAGGACTACGAGATTTTGTATCATCCAGAAAATGCGAATGTTGTGGTGGACGCTATGAGTAGAAAATGGATAGTTTCTTTTATGATGGTCAGTGAGTGAGATTTATTAGGGTAGTTTGCCAAGCTCAATATTAGTGTTTAGCCCTCAGAGGATAATTGTTTCTTGGCTAGTATGCAAATTAAGTCGAGTATATTAGATCAGATCAGCGCAGAGCAGAGAAATGATCTATGCTTATTGGATATGGTTAGTTAGATAGAACAAAACTTGTGTCACGACCCTCAACTTACCAAAAATCATCACAAAATTTTCGCTTTTTATACCTTATTTATTATTCGATCTACCTTATCTTGATCGTGATCAGCTTCACTCTCAACACTTGGGCTATGTGTCTATGTCTATCTCATCTAACCATAACAATTTGATTTGCATTAAAATTTAGAAGTAAACACTTGTATAAATAAATCAGAGTTGTTGTTTACATGAGTTTACATTTCTTTACATCCCCAATGGTTACATTCAAAATGCTACTGTGCTATGGCAAGTTTAGATACAAAATTATACAAGTGTGTACACCTTTCGTGATGGGATGCAACGGTACAAAAGAAACCTCCAGTCGCCCTCAGTCTATACTCAATGCTTTGTAGAGATGGGGAAAATAAGGGGGGTGAGCAAACAACGCGCTCAGTAAGGCAATCATTCGAACAGGTAGATACTACACTATCTACGTGATCGTGATGCCATGCTCAAAACCATACAATTTCTCATCACACCTCAAAAGCATTAGTTCATGCTTGTGTTAATGGCATGTAAAGCAAATCATGCTATTTTGTTCAGTGCACAAATCAAATTCAAAGCATGGAATAACCATCATGTATATTTCATAAATAAGGCATGGAAAACCATCATGCATAAGTGCACTTTAAAGCTATTATCATACTTTCTCAAGAAAATTATGCTATTTAGTTCAGTGCACAAATCAAGTTCAAAGCATGGAAAACCATCATACATCTGTGCACTTTAAAGCCATTACCATACTTTCTCATCTCAATAAAATCAACACTTGTCAGGACTCAGTCCCTCCCTTAGACTATCCTAACTCGCAATACATTTCAAAACATGGATTCATTCATAGATAAGAGACATGTGAGATAGGCAATATAACAGGGAAATATCCTTTAGGACTGTGGTCATATCCTCTGTGATCCCAGGCTACAGTGATCAGGTGTGCGGGGTATCACCTCTATCTGATTCCGCACGAGAGGTGGGTCATGTCCAACTTGTCGGTCCATAGTAGAACTAAACATCGTTCGAAGACGGTATATCACAATCTCAACACGGTATAATGTACTCCATGCTACATGCATGGTACAACGTACTCCGTGGACCCATATCATCACATCATATCACGCCACATCTCAATATGCATGTGTAAGCCTATTTAATCGGTGTGACACCCTATCTACCCGAAGCTCCTAGCACGATTATCAATCATGTCATAAAACCACATGTGAGTAATCTCAAGCACGACAACAAGTATGGTGGACATCTAATGCAAGCTATACTCCAACACCATGTCAAAACCAGTATAAAATCTGTGCGAGCTAAGCTCTAGCACAACATCATAGAAATCCATGTGAAAACTAATGCGATGTCTATCAACTCCAAATGTCTATTCGTCTCAATCACATAAGCAATGAACCCTTCACATTATCCTTTCCACCGTTAGTAACACAAATCATCACATTAACATATATAGTTGATAAACAAATTCATCTCTCGAATATAATGTATTAAGATCATACTCTTTTATTTATATTAAACATGTCCTTCATTTCATTTCACAAAACTTACAACAAGATTATCTATCTTTGGAAAAGTCAATGTTCTAGCATGATAATCCATAACAACATGGTTTACAGCCAGCCAATCCATTCCTAGGATTACATCAAAATCACTCATATTTAATAAAATTAAATCGGTTGCCATTTCTTTACCTCCTATCCTCATCATACAATTTCTATATACATGCTTAGTCAATTGACTATCATCCATAGGGGTAGAGATCATCAACATCTATCTAGTAGTGTGGGTTTTACATGCTTCAACAATTTATGTGCAAAGGATGGCGATATAAAGGAATGCGTGGCACCAGAATCAAACAATACAAATGCTTCTAAATCAAAGATTTGGATGGTACCTTTAACCACATCCGAAGATTGATCTGTAGTGTCTTGGTCCAGTGCATGCACTCATCCTCTGCTCACACCCACTGCCTGCTTCCCCTTTTCCTCAGCTATAGCCCTCATCCTCGGAGTAGCTGTACCAATTAGAGCTCTCTCTGGCTCCTTGTCTTTTTGTGGGGCTCTCTCTATCATATCTGGGTAATCCTGGATTATGTACCCTGGTTTCCTACATCTGAAGCATACTGCAGGAGGTCCATAGAATGGTCTAGTACCATGGTACCTACCACACTTGCTACACTGTTCTGTATTAGGCCGTGGCTCTCCAATCATAATTCCCTTAGCTGGAGTTATGGCCGGATACATGGGAGGATTAATTGTCCTCTCTCGGATCTCCTCAATCCTTGGCCTCTTCCTAGCAAATCTCTTGCTTCCCTTATAACTAAAGTCTCTATCCAAAACTGGTCTATTCTTATCTATATCCCTCACTTTACTAACCTTTTCAAACTCAGAGGTAATCCTCTCAACATCTTGTTCACACGATTGCACCCTGCACACTGCCTCCTCATAGGTCGATATATCCAAGGGAACCAATCTGGACCTAATGGTTGGTCTCAGTCCATCCATAAACTTCTGGACCTTCTCGACCTCATTACCCATCCTCTCAGGATCATATCTGCCTAGGGAGATAAAGGTCGTCTCATACTCATCCACCGTCCTGCTCCCTTGGGTCAGTCCTAAAAATGCCATCTTTAGCTTTCGCTATACGACATTTGGAACATATTGTCTCTGGAAAGCCTTCAAAAATACATCCCAACTAATCTCTATATGTCGGGCTCTCAAAATAGGCCTGGTGGATTTCCACCAATGTTCTACTGATCCCTTCAGCATGAATGCAGCAAAAGCTATCATCTCGATAGTAATGCACTCAAAGAACCCATATAACTTCTCAATTTCATTTATCCAATCCTCTGCAGCTATTGGGTCCTTAACTCCACTGAAAGACGGTGGTCTAAACTTCTAGAGCTGCCGTAATCTATCCAAATCACAACCGTAACCCCAGCCTCTACTACCCTGTGGTGTAGCAACATGTGTAGGCATATCCTGTGCGAGTGGGGGTGTAGGTGTATCCATCATCTGAGGTCTCTGGGTTGGTTGTACCCGTGCCTTAGGAGCTGTCACCTGCTCGACATCACCCTGTGTAGCAAGACTCTGTCTGCCCCTAACTCCAAGTAACGACTGAGTGACCAATTCTAAGATCATCTCTATACTTCACTCAATCCTCGCGAAGCGTGCCTCAGTACTCTTAGGTCTCTCCTCTGGACTCTGTGGAGCATGTTCAACCTCAGCCTCCACCTCAATCTCTTCCTGAGTCTCATGTGTTTCTGGCTCAACACTACCCCCAGGCCTACCTCTACGGCCTCTAACTTGCGTTCTCGCCCCTCTACCCGACTGGTGTTAGGCATAATGCTCAATTCCCTACATTCACATCAATTTCTTAGTCAACCCATTGACACACACATAATTTGTATCTAAACAAGCACATTAACAGGGGGATGTAATTTTCCAACTTATTAAGTATTTTAGACACCGACACACGTCAGACCAACTCAGCTCTGATACCAACTTTTGTCTCGACCCTCAACTTACCAAAAATCATCACAAAATGTTCGCTTTTTATACCTTATTTATTATTCGTTCTTACCTTACCTCGATCTTGATCAGCTTCACTCTCAACAGTTGGGCTATGTGTCAATGTCTATCTCATCCAACCATAACAATTTGATTTACATTAAAATTTAGAAGTAAACACTTGTAGAAATAAATCAGAGTTGTTGTGTACATGTGTTTACATTTCTTTACATCCCTAATGGTTACATTCAAAATGCTACTGTGCTATGGCAAGTTTAGATACAAAATTATACAAGTGTGTATACCTTTCATGATGGGATGCAGTGGTACAAAAGAAACCTCCAGTCGCCATCAGTGTATACTCAATGCTCTGTAGAGAGGGGGAAAATAAGGGGGTAAGCAAACAACACGCTCAGTAAGGCAATCATGCGAACAGGTAGATACTGCACTATCTACGTGATCGTGATGTCATGCTCAAAACCATACAATTTCTCATCACACCTCAAAAGCATTAGTTCATGCTTGTGTTAATGGCATGTAAAGGAAATCATGTTGTTTTGTTCAGTGCACAAATTAAATTCAAAGCATGGAATAAGCATCATGCATATTTCATAAATAAGGCATGAAAAACCATCATGTGTAAGTTCACTTTAAAGCCATTATCATACCTTCTCAAGAAAATCATGCTATTTAGTTCAGTGCACAAATCAAGTTCAAAGCATGGAAAACCATCATGCATCAATGTACCTTAAAGCCATTATCTTGTTTTCTCATCTCAATAAAATCAACACTTGTCAGGACTCAGCCCCTCCCTCGAACTGTCCTGACTCACAATACATTTCAAAACATGGATTCATTCATAAATAAGAGACATGTGAGATAGGTAATATAACAGGGAAATATCCTCTAGGACTATAGCCATATCCTCTGTGACCCCATGCTACACTGATCAGGTGTGCGGGGTATCACCTCTATCTGCTTCCGCACGGGAGGTCGGTTACGTCCAACCTGTCGGTCCATAGCAAAACTAAACATCGTCCGAAGATGGTATATCACAATCTCAACACGGTACAATGTACTCCATGCTACATGCATGGTAGAATGTACTCTGTGGACCCATATCATCACATCATATCACGTCACATCTCAATATGCACGTGTGAGCCTATTTAATCGGTGCGACACTCAGTCTACCCGAAGCTCCTAGCACGACTATCAATCATGTCATAAAACTACGTGTGAGTAATCTCAAGCACGACAACAAGTATGGTGGACATCTAATCCGAGCTATGCTCCAGCACCATGTCCAAACTAGTATAAAATCTGTGCGAGTTAGGCTCTAGCACAACATCATAGAAATCCATGTGAAAACTAGTGCGAGCTAAGCTCCAGCACTTATACGTATAAAAACACATCAAATCTCGTGCGAGTCATACTCTAGCACGCTTTTATTCTCACGAAATCCATGTAGGTGGCCCAATTCTTTGTAAAGCATGGTTATAAACCAAATCAAATCATTTCTTGTGCAAATCATTTCAAATGTTAGCAAACCTACCAATCACTTGCTAAAAAGCAATAAAATAGGATTTTCAAGGCATCATGCTTTTAGTTTTCATGCTTATTTCTCAAAACCCAACTCTTTGCTCTTCAATCACCCATTTCATCTCCTGTTACCACATGCATTCTAGGAAAACATTATACGCCTAAATTGCGCACAAATATCTCTAAGAGTCAACACAATTCCCTTACCTCGATTTACTCGGGGTGCGACTCTCTTCCTCTTAGCTTCTCGCGCTTTAGCTCAACTTGCTCCAGGTGTATCCTCGAAGGCTGTAAATCATTCACCAATCACTTGAGTTAATGTTGCTAACTCACATTTTGACTTCAACTAATCAATATATTTTATTGAGCCTATTTCGCTAAGGTTGGCCCATTTTTGCATTTGGCCATCATCAAGCCATTTCCAACCAATTTATCTAGTAACTCACTTAGTTACTTGTTTAGGACTTGATGTGAAATACTCTACCCTTACTCTCTCATTCATTTATGCATTTTACCCAATGCCTTAAATACACATTTTACCCTTTTTGGGTAAGTCTCACAATTCATTCCATAACACCATCTTAAAATCATACTCACAACACTATTATCACCTTAAGATATCTCATTCATCATTAATTCCAATACATTTCACTCTCTCACACTAACTTATTTCAGGGTTATAATTGTTCATTTGCATTCTAGGTAGTTTCTACCATTAATATACATACCAATCTACTCTAAAATCAATATCTAAGCAAATGTACTTGGGTTATTACATTAGAAACTCACATAGCTTGATTTCCTCCTTGCTCTAAATGAAAATGCACCTTTGGTCCTTCAATCCAACAAATGGGGTAATGACTCCAAGCTATGTTGTTCTTCTCTTTGATGTGAACAACTTTGTATATAATAACTTTCCCTCAAATCTTTTTGAAAATAGGTGGATTTAGGAGTGAGAAAGCTAGGTTTTGGATTGAAAATGGAAAGGAATGGAGTTGTCCCGTGAAATGCAAATTTCAACTGCTCCTATTTATAAAATTGGCTTGATGAGATCGATCTGCATTAAGTAGAGATCGATCTACATTGCTTAAATTCCTCATTTTCATGACAGTTTGAAGACAGGAGATCGATTTATCGAGGGCTTGAGATCGATCTGCTTCGTGAATGAGATCGATCGATTTCAATAGAACATAATCGATCTGTCTCAGGCAGAGAGCTAAAGAGATCGATCTGGCTAAGGGAGGAGATCAATCTGCTCTAACTCAAGAGTTAAGGAGATCGATCTGCTTGAGTGGGGGATTGATCTGGGCTTGGCATAGAGAAATGTAGATCGATCTGGGCATTCACTCCAAATTGCCTCTTTTTGCACAAGAGATCGATCTTCCTTGAATGAGAGATCGATCTGGCCTTCATTTTCTGCATTTCAACTGCAGTTTTCCCAGAATTTCCAAAGGTTAACTTACCTTTGATTGCTTGACTAGTCATTTTGCAATCCATATCCATCTAGAGCTTGGTTAAGCTCATTTCCTATGACTTTCACATTATGAAACTTGTGCATATCACTTGGAAATAAAAAAGGTTCGTATAATTCCTCGTTTTACACTCGTTATACATTTCATGTCCTTATACTCATTCTGGATGCTTAAGGTTTTCATTTACTTAGTTTGTGGCTAAGATTGAGCATCAGAAGCCAACAGAGATACTCAAGCCTTTAGTAGTACCTACTTGGAAATGAGAGCATATCACTATGGATTTTATTATGGGACTATCGAAGACTAAGAAGAATCATGATGTGCTCTGGGTGATTGTAGACAGATTGGCTGAGAACGCCCACTTCCTTGCAATTAAGAGTAAAGATTCCTTGAGTTCATTGGTCGACTTGTATGTCAAAGAAGTAACTCGGTCATTGGGGCTATTGTGAGTATTACTTTAGATGAAGATTCTCATTTACATCTAGGTTTTGAAGTCATTTCTAGAAGCTATATCTCATCTAAATTTGAGCACCGCCTAACATGCTCAGACAGACGATCAATTCGAGTGGACTATTTAAACCTAAAAGATATGTTATGGTGTATGCTGTTGACTTCGGGGGTTTATAGGATGATCACTTATCGTTGGTCGAATTTTCCTATAATAATAGTTTTCACTCTAGTATCAGGATGGCGTGTCACGACCCTCTATACCTGTCTATGACCTTTACCTTACCACTTACAGTTGGGTTGTGATTCAGTATCCAATTCATATCTCATCCATTTTAGTTTAATACATTCATTTAAATAGAGTAAAATAGAAACTGGACTTTTATATATATGTACGGAAGTGTTTACATCAGTTTCTATTATATACATCCCCCAAAATACCAAATACAAACTTTATTGTGCATTAATTTACAGGATACAAAATTTTTCTCATCTGAAGTGTATACCTCTCTATTATTGCTGGATGATTGGTGCAACACAATAGCATGGGTGACTGCAATGTACTCACTACTGAGTAGTATCCGTGGATTAGGAAATAAGGGGGTGAGCTAACACGCTTAGTAAGGAAAATATGAAAGCAGGTAGATAACTACAATATCTACATGCTTAAAATACATATATGTTCATTTTCTTTATAAAACATATGCATTCTTTTTAAAACAGCTTCCATCAATGCGAAACCATTAATTTGCTAGATGGGTATATGCATATTCACATAGTATCACATAGTTTCACACAGCATAATCTATCTACACAGTTCATATATAGAAAATGCTTTACATTTAGTAAATCAACATATATTAAGACATAAATCATGGGTTATCATATCCCCAGACACATAAAAAGGGAAGACATCTGTCACCTCACATAATAGTGATAAAACCCTATGCTTGAGGAGGACGTTCAACCATCCCTTCAGCTCATATTCAAATCACGGCACATCGAACCCCATGGCTAACGCTTACAGTACATCGTGCTCTCGTTGATCCTTATCACCCATTTCCATTGTCTCAAAATCTCGTGCGAGTAGGTCAGTACAAGACACACTGTAGTACACGACAGCTCAAGGACGATTTTGTACTCATTACATCACATTCATAAACCACGTGTGAGCAGGTCAATACAAGACACACAATAATACATGATGGCTCTAACATGGTTTTATTCAACACACAGCATAATCAAGAAAACCTTGTGCGAGCAACTCAGCGTAAGACACACAGCATACCTGAGGCATCGAGCATGATATTACTAAGAAATTACATGTGAGCATAATTAGAATAAGACACACAACAATACTCGAAGGCTCTAGCATGATTCCCAAAATCTAGTGCGAGCAGCTCGAGTAAAACACACATCACCCGAGGCATCGAGCACTCTTTTGTTTTCTCAAAAATCCTTTTTAAAACTACGTACGAGCAAGGCTGGTCAATCTACTGTTGCCACTAGGCTCTAGCACAGTTTCACACAGAAAAGAAATAGAAGGGACTCTATGTATAATCATGAGTGAGAGGGTAAAATCTCCTTCAATCACTTGTTAGAAACATTTCATGCACATGGTTAAACCGTGAGCCTGTTTATTATCATTCTTTATCAAAACGTTTGCAAAAACCTCTTTTCACAACATTATAGAAGTCATGCAACTCATAATATGGACTTATTTTCATATGTGGTTTCTCTGCCTAGATATATCGCTATCTATGTATTTATCGCATACATTCGCACACAGCAGGTAAGAAAACATACGTATAGCTATCTCTATAGCTCGCATAAGTCCCTTACCTCGAATCATGCTTTTATTGCTTTCCTTCGATTCTCACTTCTCGTGATCCACTCTATCGATTCCAACGATATCTTCTGAAACTAAAATTGCGTATTACACACATCAGTATATTGTCATATACTTCATTTCACTTGCATGATTTCCAAATCAATGTATTTGGCCATTTATACCATTATGGGACTTTATCCTTCATAAGTCCTTTTCCAGTATTTAACTCGTGTTCGATAATCTTTCAGACTCTAAGCTTACAGTACCATCAAATTCATGATTTTCATTTTATTGTGGCATTTCATCAAACACCACATATACTCACTTTCAACCATTTTCATTTCTAACATATAAATTTCACTAAACTGTTATACAATCATGTATATATACTTAATAACATCTATTCATGCTTAAATCATCATTAAATCCATGCCTACTTAACTATCTCATCGTTTCTCACATTTCACCATATATAGGTTATGGAGATCAAGCATGTTCTAAGATGTTTAAATCAACAATATATACACCAATCAACTCATAAAATTGTATAGCTCAACATACATGAGATTTGGTGCATTGAAATCTCACCTAGATGAACTTTTCTTCTTTTGGCTGAATTTAGAGAAATCACCTTGTTTCCTTCAACCAAATAGTTTTACCACTTGTTTTTGGACTAAGTTATTCTCCTCTTCACTATGAACAACTTTGCTAAACCAACCTCTCTCAATTTTACATGAATAGTGATGGTTTCCTATGGTGAAAAGCTAGGTTTTCTTTGCTTAGAATGAAAGGTTTATGTTTCTCCCAAAATCTGCAGTTCAGCAGGCCATGTTTTATAGAAATTGCATTAATGAGATCGATCTCCATTAGTGAGGGATCGATCTGCTGCTGCTTTTAGCCTTCCAGAGTTCAGTTTTCAAGCTTAGGAGATCGATTTGTCGGGAATATGAGATCGTTCTATCCTAGGCAGAATGCTTCACAAATCGATCTGGCAGGGAAATGAGATCGATCTGCTTCAAGTCGAGGCTTAAGGAGATCGGTCTGCTTGAGGTTGGATCGATCTGTTCTTCATAGGGGATCGATCTGGCTTAGTCTGGGGATCGATTTCCTTCTTCAAAATGCCTCTAAGATCGATCTCCCTTGCATTGGAGATCGATCTCCCATTGTTCTGCAGCCATACTTAGCTAATTTCATCCTAAATTCTCAAAGCTAACTTCATATCAATTTACTCCACTACTCATTTTGCATTCAATACACATTTTTCACATAGACAGGTTTATTTCTTATTATTCATACTTAATGAAACTTGCTTGTACATCATGAACTCACATAACGAGTTTGTACATCAGATTTACGGACCTTACTTCACTTATGATTCATATTACATAGACAAGTGTATAATTAGAGAATCATAAGGATTACATGTGAAAATACGGGTCTTACTTGGCACCTTATGAGGCACTATATGGTAAGAGATGTAGATATCCAATGGCTTAGGAAGAAGTGGGTGATAGAAAGATTTTGGCTCCTAATTTAGTTGAGCAAGCAGCTAAGGGTGTGAAGATTATCTATGACAGACTTCGAGCAGCTCAGAGTAGACAGAAGAGTTATGCAGATGTGCGCAAATGGCCACTTTAATTTCTAATTAGGGATTCTATGTTTCTGAAGGTATCTTCAAGTAAGGGTATCATGCATTTTGGAAAGAAAAAAAAAGTTGAGTCCTCTCTTTATTGGTCTATTCCAAATTCTAGAGAGAGTTGGAGATGTTGCCCACCGGCTTGTTTTACCACCATAGCTTTCTAGGGTACACGACGTCTTCCACGTCTCCATGTTAAGGAAGTATAATTCGAACCCCTCGCATGTCATTGAGTATGAGCCTTTGGATATTTGGGGGAATATGAGCTATATTTGAGTAGCCTATCCGGATTCTAGATAAAAAATAGAAGGTACTTCTATCAAATTTTATTCCGTTGGTTAAGGTTCTAGCAGCATCATTCGACTAAGAAGGATACTTGGTTGCTAAAGAGCCTCATGAAAGAGAAGTACCCTCACCTCTTTCGATGGACTTGGAAGATTTTGGAGGACTAAATTCCTAAAGGTAGAGAGAATATAAAATCCATAAATTTCATATTACCGCTTATTAACTAATTAAAAGAAATTTCAAAAGGATATACCAATGTTCCTTGTAGGACTCAAGTATAGCTATGAAGCAAGTAAATGGAAATCAGAGTTGAGCCTTGGGAGAATGAAGTCCAAAGGTAAAAAACTCTAATTGAAGTGAAATTCAAGTGTTCATGATCATACAAATGTATTTTGCATGATGGAAGTTAGGATAGCCTTACTTAAATCAAATTAAGTGGGAAATTCTCAAGTTAGTGCAAAACAGAGAAAATCTAACTGGGTGAAATAATTTAATAAAAATCGCATAGGCTAATAAAAATTAATTCAACACTTTAATAAATTAATGTAGGGTATAAGCACATAGAATAAGTTAAATTTGGCTTGAACTATCATGGTTAAGACCATGAAATTAATTGGAGAGGTAGCACTAAAAGTTTAGAAAAATTTACTACTCGATGAAAAATATTCGGCACGAAAGTAGAAAACTACTTGAAGGCTAAGATAAACTTGGTATAACCCAAATTTTAACCACATCTACCTTAGGATGTTAAAGATTTTTTAGTAAGGTTTCAACAAGAAATAAAGTCATTAAGTCCATGAGAAAAAATCACACAACTCAGTTGGTTGGAAAACTGAAATCTCTATTGACCTTCAGGGGCTAACCAAGAGTGTTGCATATAAGTTGACCATGCAATTACACTACCACAACCTAGCATTTTGGGAGAGACATTAAGGTATTAAAATGTGACAAATTAAGGCTCAAATAATGCTATAAAGTTGGTTGTAAATGGAAAGGAATTGGATTACTAAAATCTGAAATTTTGGAACTTGCTAATCCCATCCCATTTAACCTAGCACCAAGTGACATAAACTTACATTATGCAAGCCCTTTTTGGCTAATTACTAGGGATACATATTATACTTAATCCTAATTAAAATTATGGGTTCAAAATGTGGAAGAAGGCTAAAACGTCAAGGGGACTCTAAACAAAAATTTATTTAAATTTATGGAGACTAGATCTGAAGTTGGCCTTTAAACCATATTTAGCCAACTTGTTGAGGGACTTTTAGAGCTAAGAATCAGACTAAAAAAAGCCCTGACCGAAATACGCTTCCTTCCTTAATCTTGCCACAAACGTCCCTATGTCCATTATTGTCCAAGATGTTTTTTCTAATTTTTAGAGACTGGTCTGGCTTGAGCATAAAAGGAAAATTTTCTCCTCACCCTTTTCCCTACACCATTTAAAAGATCCAAATTTTTCCAAGGTTTTTAGAAGGGTGAAAACCTTGCTGGAAACTTAGGGACAAAATATGTCCTGTAACGAAGGTAGGACAAACTTGTATTTCTTGGTTCTTTGGTTGATTTCAAAAGTTGATTTAAGTATTTTAAGACCACAGACATTGTGACATGCAACCAAGGAGGTCTTCACGAGGTCTTTGACTTTGGTCAATCTCGGCCAAAAGAGGCTAAGATTTTTTAAAAAATCCTAATTTAATATATGTGTGATTTGATGATGTTTGGATAAAAATTGTTAAAGTAGAATTTTGAAATAAAATGTGTAGAGTAGTCTTGAGGATTTTTTACTATGAGGAGTTCTCATTGAATGATGATGTGTGATGATTTGAGAAATATTATAATGTTGATTAAGGCTAGAAGAATTATTATAGGTGATTTAATTTAAAAGAAAAATTATAAATGTGAGGGTTTGCATTTTTTGCCATGGTGAAAGATTATGTGTAAGTGGACCATGGTGATGAAGTTGGCTATTGTTACGTATGATTACAAAGTATTAAGGTGAAATTAAGCTTGAGTAAATTAGATTAACAAAGTTACATTAAAGGCACCATAAGGGTGTATTCGGCCAAAGGAAGAACTTAAGGGTAGATGACCTAATTCAATGAAGGTACTTGTTATTTAATGAGTATAATGGTATTTGAAATGAGTAAATATGCTTAGAATTGTTTGGATTTCAGTATATGGCAAGATGGTGTGATTTGTCGAATTAGAAGTAAGCTCAATGCTTGAGGAACTTGCTTGTTGTATTGGTGTGCGAGAGGTAAAGAATGTAATTTAAATCCATGATGGTGTCTCTTACCTTACTTTTAAATTAAAAAATCGTTTAAATTGCTCGAAATTAGCTTTAGGTAATTTTCAAACTAGAAATTGGGATTTGCAAACTCGTAAAAGGAAACATTGATTTAAGTTAGTTTGATAGGATTTGATGAAAAGTAATTTCCTCGGATTTAGAAACCTACAATTTTAAAACTTCAATAACCTAAATTCTGTTTTATCAATTCATAAGAATTTTTGAAAAAATATGTGATCTTCAAAACTATGTGGATTTTTTACTTGATTTCTAAAGGTAATTTTAGAAAATCATGGTTATGAAATTGTTTGTAAAAATTATGTGAAATGATTTGAGACTATAGGCTTCTCTAGTCATGCGCTGGCAGATTTGTATCTGATGTTCATGTCTGCGTGACATGTTCATGTCATTACCTGCACAGTGAGTACCATTGGTGCATGTGCCCTAGCTCTGTGCTAGTTGTATGATTGTGTTCACCGTTGTATAACTTTGTCATAGTCTATAGCCTACCATGGCCATTGTTAGTATTCACTCCATTGAGGATGACTTATTATGTGTATCGCATGATAGTTATAAGATTCATGCCTAGTGTAACGGCCCAGCCCAGTCGACCATGGCCTACCCCTCTTTGGGCCCACAACATCAACTGTTGTGACATCGTTACTCATTCGTACTGTTCGTTTGGGTCCACTGACCCATAAAATTTTATCAAGGTAACTACCCCAATTAGCATCCCATATGGTTCGAACCCAAGGCCTTAAGTCCTTAATCCTTACACACATGATACCCGTAATCCCAATAGTCGGTCTTATATCCCAAAGCTTAAACCTGCCAAAAATCTCTAAGTCCGTCGCGCGGGATCCCTAATTGTTTTCGGTTCTTATCTCATTAGGGTAGTAAACCGATTCTCATTTTCATCCACAGTCAAACTCCCCTGAACCAAATTCAGAAACTCCACCTGCATCTTTTTTTGTGCTGTCGACAAAATGTAATGGGCCAAGAAAGCAGCAAGGAAAGCATCCAATGTAATATCTCACGGACTCTCTACCAAAACTGTCTATGTAGTCCTCCACCAGAACTTGGCCTCACCTCTCAGCATATAATTGGTCATGGTCACTCTCTTCGTGCCTGTGCGTCACGACCCAAACTACCCAAAAATCAGAGTTAATTTTTCGCGTTTTGTTATTTTTATTACTTAAATTCTTACCTGTCTTCTGATCGTGACCACACTCCACTAACAATTGGGCTGTGCGTCAGTGCCAGTCCCACCATTCAATTACCATCTACTTATTTCTTCTCCAGTCATTTATAAAATGTCTACAATATTTATACATCCCCTAAAGTTACTAACAAACATGTTACTGTGCTATGCTTATGTAGATACAATATGTACAAGTGTATATACCTTATGTTGATGGGCAGCAACGGATATCCAGAATGCAGTACCGAGTCGCCTCAACTTCAACTGGAGATTATCTGTGGGAGAAAATGAAAGGGGTGAGCACATCAAGCTCAGTAAGGCAACCCTACGAACAAGTAGGTAACCATACCACCTACATGAACGTAGTGCCATGCATAAACCACCCTTTCTCCACACATTTTAAAACAGATGATATGAGTTATGATGTTATGTAAATCAAGTTTGCACGGAAAATTCAACATGCAATTATTTTAAATCATTTCTTTCTCATTTAAAAATTTCACAATAAAGTCAGGACTCGACCCCTCCTTCGGGTGATCCTGACTCACACAAAACCATGAAAATTGGTTTACATCACACATGGGTTTAAAAAGCATGGAAATAGCATCATGCACATTTAATTTAAAAACCCAGTTTAAATCATCGAAATCGTCGACATGCGAGACGAGGCAATATCTGTATAACAGCAATAACCAGGACTGGCCATATGTGTCCTCGTGAGTCCCTCTAGCTTCACGGATCCCAGTGTGCGAGGTCTCACCCTGATCCGGAACCGCCCGGGAGGTGGGTCAATCCAACCCGTCGGTCTTATCCGATCCTACGCATCCGGAGATGCCGTATCCGAAGATACCCCGTATCACAAAGATATCGTATCCGAAGATACCCTGTATCACAAAGATACCGTATCCGAAGATACCCCACGGTACATCGTACTCCATGCTACTTGCACGGTACATCGTACTCCATAGACCCATATCACTCTAGGTACTCCAGCCCAAATGGCCTGCTTCCCACAGAGAGGTTTTGTTTCTCAATACTTATGCCACGTCTCAAAACGCACGTGCGAGCCTATTAAATCGGTGACACACAGTCTACCCGATGCTCCGAGCACGGCTCATCGCATGTTCTCATAAAATCAGTGCGAGCGATGCTCAGCACTCTCATCAAATCAAGTAAAATCGGCAGAGCCCGCTTTACATCCCCACAAGGTCGCCAACCTCATCCCTCACTCTCACCCCACCTACGAGGTCTTTTGAGCCTGTTGGGCCTTTTGGCTGACTCCAAGGGCAGACAGCGCTACTCCACAAATCCAGTAAATCTAGTGCGAGCTAAGCTCAGCACTCTGTATATAAATCACATGAAAATCTTATAAAATCTGGTGCGAGTTAAACTCCAGCACCCTGTCACGAAAATCATGTAAAATCTGGTGCGAGTTAGACTCTAGCACAGTGTCACGAAACAAGCATGTGAAATCTGGTGCGAGTATACTCTAGCACCTATGCATGTAAAACTCTAGTCCGAGCTCTCGCTCCAGCACTAATGGATGCATCACACAAATCAAACATCGTGCGAGCTAAGCTCTAGCACGTCACATGTAAATAAAAACACGTAGGCGGCTCGGTTATCTCCAAATAGTTTTCACAGAAATTACATCGTTTAAGGTATGCAATGCTATGCATTTTTCTTTAAAAGTGAGCCGGCCTACTCATGCATGTGTTAAAATACCTCCAGAACGAGCAGGAACCTCTTGTCCTTGCTCCTCCCATTTTTTTCTAAATTTGTAAGTTCTACCCTTAACAAGGGTATTTCGGTAATTTTGCCCATACGGGGCATTAAAATTATTCTTCGACCTCTAGACCTTCCAGAACATTTTTTTTAAGGACTGCATATGAATTTAAAATTGCGTAAAGTTACCTCTAGCAGTCCGTAGAATTCCCTTACCTTATTTTCCTGTCGAGTCTGACCTTTTCTTTTCCACTGTTGTCTCGTCGCGCAGTCCGATATGCTCCCAATCAAATGCCCGAAACTGCGTATTAATATTCCTCAGGTCAGATATTGTACAATTTAATTGTATTTAATATTTTCTGGGCTTAATTTAAATCATTGGGCCCATTTACCCCTATTGGGCCCGATTGCACCTTAATAGGCCTTAATCGGCCTTAAGCCCGTTTTCCACTTAATTTTCACATTATCGAGGCGTATTGGGCTCATTGGGCTGACCAATAATTTATTGGGCCTCGTTCTAACTCTCGAATAGCTAAATTTAATATTTACGACAATTTATCTAAATTTTCCATAATTTGATTCAATTTATGCAGAATTTAAATCCGAAACACGCATAACGATGTAAATTGTCATAAATAAGGGTCACTTACCCGAGATTCCATGCTAATACGTAAATCGAGGCTATCTCGAGCTCTCGGTGGATGCCAATCGTCGAGCTACATAATTTCATAATTTTTCGGGTAAATTTTCAGTCCAAAATTAATTAAATAAAATATTCCAAAATTTAAATCAGTCAATTTGACCGCTTATCGACTTACCCGAAACTCTATTGCATCGCTGGAACTTTCCCCAATTTTTTCCTCTTTTTCTTTTTCCCTTTTTCTTCCTTTTTTCCTCTCTTTTTGGCTGAACCGGTTCAGTCCGATTCGGACCGGTTCAGACCGTCGGTTCACTCCGGTTCGACCGGTTCACCACCGGTTCAAGGCCTTGCCAGCCGATTCTCCGCCGGCTTCCACCGCCAGCAGCTCCGTTGGGTCGTCCGCATCACGAATCGGGGTTTGGTTCGCCTTGAGCTCGCCGAAAAATGGCCGGTCCGGCCTGTTCTCCTCCGGCCGTCGGACCCAGTTTCTTCCCTTGGTCGTCGTCGGCGATTCCCGCCCTCTCGTCGGCTGCTACCTGTCTCAAAAGGACCGCCTCCTCCTCACGGTCACGCCGGTGGCCTCCGTTCATGCCTAGCTGTCGTGGATCGTCGGGACCGACTCGATTTCTTTCTCGATTTTTCGTCCGCCATTTCGCCGGATTCAGCGGTCGTCGGCGCGCGTCGTCGCGCCAATGGATTCGTCGGCCCGCCTTCTCTCTTCTCTGGTCCCCGTTTGGTCCCGTCGCTCACCGGTGGCCGTCGGGCTGATCGGTCGGCTGCTTCGTTTTTCCTTTCCTTTCGCGTTTCTGTTTCTATTTCTTTCTTTTTTTTTTCTGGTTCTTTTTTATTATTATTATTATTATAATTTATTTAATTATTACACTATTCATTAAAATAATCTACAATAATCCAAAATATCCCTTAAAATATCCTTAAAATTATTATTTAATTCTAAATTTATTTATTTTATTTATTTTATTTATTTAATTATTTTAACCCTTTTTCGGGTATAATTTCTTCATATTTTTCGAGATATTATCCCGAATGACTTTTCGGTATATTTTTCAAACTAAAAATTTCGATTAATCCCGATTAATTCCCATAAATTAATATCTTGATCAATTTAACCCAAAATAAATTTATTTCATCCTTTATTGACCAAGATTTCTCAAATCCATATTTTTAATTAAATTTCCTTATCGAATTTATACCGGCTTTCGATCTTTTGATCGTTTTGCCCTTACACGTGTTCGAGATTAATTTAACCCGACTTCCCTTTATGAATACTCATTCATTTCATATTTTAATTAAATTCGGGTCTTACAACTCTCCCCCACTTAAGGAATTTGGTCCTCCAAATTAGAACCAATTCATATGAGTCCATATACAACTCCGGGTACATCGATCGTATCATACTCTTAAATTCTTATGTGACCTTTTTCCGGAGTGTAACATTACCAAAGACTTTAATTAGGGAGATCGTCTTAAACCTCAATACTGTCTCTTTCCTGTTTAATGCCCGAATCAATTTCTCAATATACTTATATTTGCATTAAACTGAACTTTTGGAGTTCATATTCGATCACCTGTGCTGGATCTGGATAGTATTGCCAAAGCATCAAAAGCTGAGACACATTGTGGGTGCCTGTTAATTCAGGTGATAACACCAACCTACAAGTCTTATCTCCCACTTGTCCAATCTCTCAAAATATTCCATCCAGCGCAACTCAATTTACCTTCTTCCAAAAGCTCGCTATGTCCTTATTCCCTTAGGACAAGTAACTTTCAACCATACTAATTCACCAAGGGTGAATTCCAATACTTATCTATCTGCTCTGAGGTGTTCTTAATCTCTCATCCTTAACTAAACATCCTCAGAGACTTATTATCCAAGGTCGAAAATAATTCTATCTGTCACCCACTTTTTCTTATCCAATTTGGGGAACAACCCCTACAGCCATACACTGCCTCATATCTTGTTATCCCGATACTCATCTGTCAACTGTCGTTATTGGCGACTTCAACTTGTGACAATTGATCATTCCAGGAGATTATAAAATCCAGGGCACACGCTTTCATCGTATCCTCCAGAACTTGTACAGTCCTCTATGACTGACCATCTGTCTGAGGACGAAAAGCTGTGCTAATACTCAGTCGGGTTCCCATAGCTTCCTAAAAATATCCTCAGAGGTGAGAAGTGAAGCGGGAATCCCTATATAATACCATGCTCACTGGAACGCTACTTAATGTTTCACAAATCTTCCTTATACATAAATCCTCATATACACCCTGAGTATCTGGGGATTTCATAATCAGAAGGTGGGTAGACTTAGTCAATTTGGCGACTATCATCCAAATAGCCTCGTAATTCACCTGGGTCCTCTGTAACCCATCACGACATTCATGGAGACTTGCTCTCATTTTTCGTGCCGTGTCGATATAGGTAGAGGCTGCAATAACCCTGCAGACTTTTAATACTCTACCATATTCTGCTGACATACTAGGCACTTTTCCACAATCTCTACCATATCTCTTTTCACATTTGACCACCAATACCCTTTTCGAGATTTCAATATATTTTTATTATCTTCCGTATGCACTGTATATCCCGAAGAGTGAGCTTCTGACAATATTACTATCCCATCAACTGTGGTCTTGGGGAGCACTTATACTGTCTCTGAACCTCTCTGTAAATCATTATCATACTCTGTGAACTCTATCACTGTACCCTTCTGAATCTGACCCAAACCATCGACATCATGCCGATCATCACGCTAAGCCTGGCAAATCCGGGCACTCTCATCCGGTTCTAGTCTCAGGCTAGCTGTCACACAATCACTGTCATCATCAGAAGGGATCACATCAATACTGAGGCTCATAACTGCTCTAGCAGCTCACGCTCCCTGACCATCATATGTGGTACCATCCCGAGGCTCTTTCTACTCAAAGCATCAATCATCACATTAGCCTTTCCTGGGTGGTACAATTTTCACAAATCAAAATCTCTCAGAAGCTCTAACCCACTATGTATTCTCATATTCGCCTCTTTCTGTGAAAACAGATACTCGAGCTTTGTGATCAGTGCATACCCACAATTCCTCATCGTGTACCTAATAGTACCATATCCTCGGTACAAATACTGTTGCCAACTTTAAATCATGAGTTAAATAGTTTATTTCGTAATCGATGAGTTGTCTGACTCCAAAATTGACTATCTTCCCATTCTACATCAATACACAGCTCCTTCATGATTTTGAGGTATCCATACTCACTCAGAACCTCTTGAGCTGTTGGGTATGGTGAAAATAATCACGGTGATCAGTTCATACTTCACTACACCGAAATTCACGTCACATCTATCATCTCACTTAAAGACTACGTTTTCATAGTTAAACGCGTCAACAAGGTAGACCATATTGAGAACTCCCAACAACCCATTTGTAAAAGCAATTTTCCAATTATTGCTTACAATTTGCCCTAGATTTTAACTACACCCAACATATCATCGATAATGATGATTACAAATCGGTCTAATCCTTGACTTATCCACGCATAAGCGTATAAGATCCTTCAAAATCGCTTACGTTTTCAGGTACTAACCTGCGTCATTTCATTTTCTTATCTTAACGGCTTTTATTAAATTTTACTATGTTAACCTTTATGATTTGTCGAATTTTATAATTCTTATCGTCTTAGTAAAGGTATCCTAATGCTAAAGGTATTTATTACGACGATCGATTTGACGTTATAGGTTATATATATATATATACTTTTAGACGCTGTCAAGTCTTCAGGCGGGGAGGTATTTTGAAATACCTTTATTAACCTTCAGACTTAACCACAATTACTTTATATACCAGTCCATGTGGTTACAATTTGTATTTGCTACTAATTGCTTTAATCCTAATGACTTCATATCGTAAGGATGTTCTCACCTTGCATACGCCTCTTACTCCAATACATCTTGTATTTAGGATCTATCTTATCTTAAAGATTATCTCCTTTCGTATATCAATCATGACAAAACTCTTTCATTATTCATTCCGTGAGTACAATCCTTTACTCTTTTAATTTCAACTGCTGCACCCCTTTTTATCACTTATCAACACTTACAGTATACTTTTCAGTGATGTTTTCACCCCTGTTTTCAACTTAAAATCTCTATATCCATATTCCGTTAATTAATCCTCCTCTATTGGGGTACTCATTTATCAGAATTGTCCCCAATGATGTAGGCATTCATGCCTTTTTACTCATTTATATGCGAATGAAGGCGGTATGAATAAATGTGTGACACCAGGATCAATGAACATATGTACTTCATTATTTATAACAAGTATGGTATCTTACACCACATCCATGAAACATCAATAGTGTCCTGGTCCAAGACATCCTCTCGCCTTCGTCCAACAGCCTACTTTCCTTTTTTTTTCTTTTTGGCTATTGCCTCCCTTTTCGCTACAGCTATACCAACGAAGTTTTTCTCTGTCTCTTTACTTTTCTATGGGGCAATCTCGCCCAACTCTGCGCAATCAAAATCAATGGTCCGTCTTATCACACGTAACGACCATTGTCATCAATATAGTGTAGATATAGACCCTCCTTCCGTGGTATCCACCACACATTCCACACTGCTTACAGTGCTTACACTGCTACACTGCTTCGTAGCAGGTCGGGGTCCTCCAATCACAATGCCCCTCAAAAGTGCCAAAATTGGATGCACTGGGGCCTTACCAATTATCTTACTCCATGACTCGTCAAATTAAATCTTTTACCAATTACTATTTTCCCATTTTAACATCTCTGTCATTTTCAATTCTCTTTCTGTCTCTATTTCAGCTCTTACTACTTTTCCCAATCTCAGAGGCGTGCAATTCATGTTCTTATTTACCCAACTGTAAATCTGCGCACTGCCTCGGTATAGGTAGTATCTCACGGGCCAATCAGACTCAAATTAAAAAGTTGAGCCATTTCATGAACTTTTAGGCATCTCGACTTACACTTGTTCATAGTGTCGAGGTAATATCTACCAAAGAATATAACTGAGTTTCATACTCATAATCAATTTAGTATTCCTGGGCAGTGTAAGAAATTTTTCCTTTAAATCATGTCCGGGATATCCTGTCACTGGAATACATCCAATAAGATTTCTCATCTTAGCTATGGATGTTTAACACTTAAGATGGGTCGAGCGGGTTTCCACCAATGTTTCGCTGCGCCCTTTGATCTCATTCATAATCTGAGCAATTACCTCCTCAAAATAATTCCCATGCTCCGCTTCAATCTCGCGAAGCTTGTCTCAATACTGTCCGATCTCTCTATCGGATTCAGTGGGGCATGCTCAACATTCGCCTCTATTTCAATTTCATCCTGGTTCTCACAGGTCAACTCAGCACGACTAGCAGGCTCAGGTCTACCTCTACGACCTCTGCCTCGTGCACTATCCCATCTAACGCGACTCATATTAGGCATTCCTGCATTTTTGACCATTTCTTAGTCAAAACCCATCTCGATATACACTATTGTATCTAACTAAGCACAGTAACACGGGGATGTAATTTCCTAATTACTGATACTGACACACATCAGACCAATTACTGCTCTGATACCACCTTTATATGTCACGACCCAAACTACCAAAAAATCAGAGTTAATTTTTCGCGTTTTGTTATTTTTATTACTTAAATTCTTACCTGTCTTCTGATCGTGATCACACTTCACTAACAATTGGGCTGTGCGTCAATGCCAGTCCCACCATTCAATTACCATCTAACTTATTTCTTCTCCAGTCATTTATAAAATGTCTACAATATTTATACATCCCCTAAAGTTACTTACAAACATGTTACTGTGCTATGCTTATGTAGATACAATATGTACAAGTGTATATACCTTATGTTGATGGGCAGCAGCGGATATCCAGAATGCAGTACCGAGTCACCTCAACTTCAACTGGAGATTATCTGTGGGAGAAAATGAAAGGGGTGAGCACATCAAGCTCAGTAAGGCAACCCTACGAACAAGTAGGTAATCATACCACCTACATGAACGTAGTGCCATGCATAAACCACCCTTTCTCCACACATTTTAAAACAGATGATATGAGTTATGATGTTATGTAAATCAAGTTTGCACAGAAAATTCAACATGCAATTATTTTAAATCATTTCTTTCTCATTTAAAAATTTCACAATAAAGTCAGGACTCGACCCCTCCTTCGGGTGATCCTGACTCACACAAAACCATGAAAATTGGTTTACATCACACATGGGTTTAAAAAGCATGGAAATAGCATCATGCACATTTAATTTAAAAACCCAGATTAAATCATCGAAATCGTCGACATGCGAGACGAGGCAATATCTGTATAACGGCAATAACCAGGACTGGCCATATGTGTCCTCGTGAGTCCCTCTAGCTTCACGGATCCCAGTGTGCGAGGTCTCACCCTGATCCGGAACCGCCCGGGAGGTGGGTCAATCCAACCCGTCGGTCTTATCCGATCCTACGCATCCGGAGATGCCGTATCCGAAGATACCCCGTATCACAAAGATATCGTATCTGAAGATACCCCACGGTACATCGTACTCCATGCTACTTGCACGGTACATCGTACTCCATGGACCCATATCACTCTAGATACTCCAGCCCAAATGGCCTGCTTCCCACAGAGAGGTTTTGTTTCTCAATACTCATGCCACGTCTCAAAACGCACGTGCGAGCCTATTAAATCGGTGACACACAGTCTACCCGATGCTCCAAGCACGGCTCATTGCATGTTCTCATAAAATCAGTGCGAGCGATGCTCAGCACTCTCATCAAATCAAGTAAAATCGGCAGAGCCCGCTTTACATCCCCACAAGGCCGCCAACCTCATCCCTCACTCTCACCCCACCTACGAGGTCTTTTGAGCCTGTTGGGCCTTTTGGCTGACTCCAAGGGCAGACAGCGCTACTCCACAAATCCAGTAAATCTAGTACGAGCTAAGCTCAGCACTCTGTATATAAATCACATAAAAATCTTATAAAATCTGGTGCGAGTTAAACTCCAGCACCCTGTCACGAAAATCATGTAAAATCTGGTGCGAGTTAGACTCTAGCACCGTGTCACGAAACAAGCATGTGAAATCTAGAGCGAGTTATACTCTAGCACCTATGCATGTAAAACTCTAGTGCGAGCTCTCGCTCCAGCACTAATGCATGCATCACACAAATCAAACATCGTGCGAGCTGAGCTCTAGCACGTCACATGTAAATAAAAACACGTAGGCGGCTCGGTTATCTCCAAATAGTTTTCACAGAAATTACATCGTTTAAGGTATTCAATGCTATGCATTTTTCTTTAAAAGTGAGCCAGCCTACTCATGCATGTGTTAAAATACCTCCAGAACGAGCAGGAACCTCTTGTCCTTGCTCCTCCCAATTTTTTCTAAATTTGTAAGTTCTACCCTTAACAAGGGTATTTCGGTAATTTTACCCATACGGGGCATTAAAATTATTCTTCGACCTCTAAACCTTCCAGAACATTTTTTTTAAGGACTGCATATGAATTTAAAATTGCGTAAAGTTACCTCTAGCAGTCCGTAGAATTCCCTTACCTTATTTTCCTGTCGAGTCTGACCTTTTCTTTTCCACTGTTGTCTCGTCGCGCAGTTCGATATGCTCCCAATCAAATGCCCGAAACTGCGTATTAATATTCCTCAGGTCAGATATTATACAATTTAATTGTATTTAATATTTTCTGGGCTTAATTTAAATCATTGGGCCCATTTACCCCTATTGGGCCCGATTGCACCTTAATAGGCCTTAATCGGCCTTAAGCCCGTTTTCCACTTAATTTTCACATTATCGAGGCGTATTGGGCTCATTGGGCCCACCAATAATTTATTGGGCCTCATTCTAACTCTCGAATAGCTAAATTTAATATTTACGACAATTTATCTAAATTTCCATAATTTAATTCAATTTATGCAGAATTTAAATTCGAAACACGCATAACGATGTAAATTATCGTAAATAAGGGTCACTGACCCGAGATTCCATGCTAATACGTAAATTAAGGATATCTCGAGCTCTCGGTGGATGCCAATCGTCGAGCTACATAATTTCATAATTTTTCGGGTAAATTTTCAGTCCAAAATTAATTAAATAAAATATTCCAAAATTTAAATCAGTCAATTTGACCGCTTATCGACTTACCCGAAACTCGATTGCATCGTTGGAACTTTCCCCAATTTTTTCCTCTTTTTCTTTTTCCCTTTTTCTTCCTTTTTCCCTCTCTTTTTGGCTGAACCGGTTCAGTCCGGTTCGGACCGGTTCAGACCGCCGGTTCACTCCGGTTCGACCGGTTCACCACCGGTTCAAGGCCTTGCTGGCCGATTCTCCGCCGGCTTCCACCGTCAGCAGTTCCGTTGGGTCGTCCGCATCACGAATCGGGGTTTGGTTCGCCTCGAGCTCGCCGAAAAATGGCCGATCCGGCTTGTTCTCCTCCGGCCGTCAGACCCATTTTCTTCCCTTGGCCGTCGCCGGCGATTCCCGTCGTCTCGTCGTCTGCTACCAGTCTCAAAAGGACCGCCTCCTCCTCACGGTCACGCCGGTGGCCTCCGTTCATGCCTAGCTGTCGTGGATCGTCGGGACCGACTCGATTTCTTTCTCGATTTTTTGACCGCCAATTCGCCGGATTCAGCGGTCGTCGGTGCGCGTCGTCAGCGCCAATGGATTCGTCAGCCTGCCTTCTCTCTTCTCTGGTCCCCGTTTGGTCCCGTCGCTCACCGGTGGCCGTCGGGCTGATCGGTCGGCTGCTTCGTTTTTCCTTTCCTTTCGCGTTTCTGTTTCTGTTTCTTTCTTTTTTTTTTCTGATTCTTTTTTGTTTATTATTATTATAATTTATTTAATTATTACACTATTCATTAAAATAATCTACAATAATCCAAAATATCCCTTAAAATATCCTTAAAATTATTATTTAATTCTAAATTTATTTATTTAATTTATTTAATTATTTTAACCCTTTTTCGGGTATAATTTCTCCGTATTTTTTGAGATATTATCCCGAATGACTTTTCGGTATATTTTTCGATTATTTTTGGGACTATTTTTTTCGAACTAAAAATTTCGATTAATCCCGATTAATTCCCATAAATTAATATCTTGATCAATTTAACCCAAAATAAATTTATTTCATCCTTTATTGACCAAGATTTCTCAAATCCATATTTTTAATTAAATTTCCTTATCGAATTTATACCGGCTTTCTGTCTTTTGACCGTTTTGCCCTTACACGTGTTCGGGATTAATTTAACCCGACTTCCCTTCACGAATACTCATTCATTTCGTATTTTAATTAAATTCGGGTCTTACACTGTGCACCCCAGATACTGTAATACTGTCTCGAGGTCGAATAACCATTCCTCGGCCTTAATCGGATGTTTCACCCCTGTAAACTCCGGGGGATTCATTCTCAGAAAGTCTCATTACCTCTATATATCTCTATCATTTCTAGGCTGTGGAACTACAGGCTGAGGAACTCGAGCTGGCAGAGGGACCTGTGGTAGAGAAGGAGGAGTAGGGCATAGTAGTAGCACCGGTGCCAAAGGTACTTGCTCCAAATTGCTAGGCGAACATAGCTATGAGAACATTCAGCCTTTCTCTCATGATCTGCATGCCTAGTTCAAGCCTCAACATACGATAATTCAAGCTCTCGAACTGAGAGGGAGATGGCGGAGCGGGCTATACCTGTCTCCGTGGATGGCCTCACCTACTGCTCATGATTCAGTGATCGATTACCTGTGCGTAAACCAAAGTTTAAGTCATAACTTTAATAGATATACTTACTTTATAACTAGACAAGCATAGACAATTTGGGATGTAATCTAACTTCACTAGTCGACACTGACAGTACTAGAAAACTTTTGCTCTGATACCACGTAAACTGTTACGCCCCAAAAATGTGGAAATATTGGCAAATTTTAATTTTCTTAATCCTTTATTTAAGTTGCATTCCTACCAGTGTCGATTACTTAACCATTTTATTTTATAAGAATTTCATTGGCATAACGGCATATTTTTTATCCCTACCTTCCTACAAGGTTCATATTACAGTTCGTATTCACAACCAGTTAATTTTAGTTCTTTTTCTGCTCAGCAGTAAATTCATTCTCATTACCTCACCTTAATACTTCTGAAATATACTTTATTATATAAACTGTACATTTACAACCTTATTTACATTCATACTTACCTAATTTACATCCCAAAATATTCTTACAACAACTGCTTATGCTTTACAGGAAGTCTAGCAAATAAAGTAAGAGTATACCTTACTTGTACTGGAGATAGCCTGGGGAGGGTCGAGTCCACTCATCCACGACTACTATACATCAGGTATAGGAAACTGATCACTGAAGGTAGTCTATAAGAGGAAAGGAAAGTAGTGAGCTCTTCAAGCCCAGTAAAACATGCGTTTAAAGCAGTCTTAGCAGTAAAACATGTAAAAGCAAATTGCTGTAATTCAAGCTTAATAAAATAATATATACATGTGTATAAGTCGAAACATGTTTAGTTTCGAAAATCAGGTTAAAACATATTTGACATCATAACTAGTAACATGTAACTTATAAATCACGAAGCTCATTACTTTTCTTTAAAACTATCATGTAAACTTACATATTGCGTAGCATAAATATGACGTAACTTAACACTTTTCTTTAAAAGTCATACTGAATAATTTCATGGAGACCAGGCAAAGACACAAACTAACAGAGGTCATGTTTTCGTAGACATTTCACGTAGGTAATTCACGTAGATAGTTCACGTAGACAAAGCACCTATATGGCCATGGTAAAGGAACTGTAGACGGATCAGGGTCGTACAGCGCCCTACGCCACTTAAACAAATGGCGAAAATAAGGAATCGAGTGGCATAAATACCCGACGTGATTAAGCATGCACCATAAGGGACTGAATGTACACAATGTGGCATATGTCATGCACCACGAAGGTCCAAAATCCATACGAGCCATGCATGACAGATCACGTAGACTACATGTGGCCTTAGTCTGAAAAAAAAATTTCAAAATCCTTTTTCCGGGTATATTAGCCCGTAAACTTGTAAGATCAATACTTTTATTTCATTTCATACACATAAAACATTATTTCATAAATTTTCATTTTTGTGTTACAAATTGCATTTCAAAACATTTCATAAGCACTAAAAAGTATACTTGAAGAGCTCAAAAAATTGGGCTTTTCTTTTGGATTTTTGGTTTAAAAGTGAATAGTTTTTTTTTCGGGTTTGGGAATTCTTTTCGTAAGTACGAACATACTCATAGCCATTCATATATCGAAATAAGGCATTGAATCAATAATACTACTTTAAAACACATCTCTTACCTCTTAAACCTTGGGTCAGCACAAAATCGTCGAGTCTCGAGTTTGCGTCGATTTGCCTATCGATTTCCCGAACTGCCCAAAATAATTCCAATTTATCAAATATTATTCAATTTGATCTCAACATACTCAAACATGTATTTGTCTTCATAAATTTCACCAAATTTGACTTTTTAGTCAACTTTTCCTTCTTTCTCGGTTTTACCGATTTAAGTACCGGTTTAAGCTAATTTTTGTTCCATTAACTTCAAATTCACAACTCAACAACCTAGATACACATCCAAGTCCATAATTCATACTTGTAAATGTTCTAAGTCACCAATTCCTACACTTTTCGATTTCCTATTCAACTGAGTTATAAACCAGACTTTTCTTGTATAAATTTAACTGTCTACAACATCAAACATAATTAAATTTCACCATTTTCCTAACTTATGCATGCTATCCAAATTCATACTTCGCTCTATAAAGTATTTCTTTCAATTCTACTTAACTAAAAATATTCAACAACATCAAACAACAACATATCTCAAGTTCATCATATTCCATCAATTTCTTACCAACTTTGACCAACTTTGACCAATCCTTTTTGCTCCAGAAAGGTTTCTAAGCTGTAAATATACATGTATACATCTTAGAAACATCAAAAACAACAAGAAAAACCAACTAAAAACTTTAAAAAATTCATCTTTCTCTCACCTTAGAATAGGGCAGATTTTATCCATGTTCTTCTCTCTAAGATTTCACCTAGTAAATGAGCTTGTTTGGGGCTAAATTGTTTATACGTTATAGTGGACTTAAATGTAGAAGATGTGGTCCTTTTAACCGATGCCTAAAAGTGGCTGGAAGGTGGTCGAAAAATTCATCCAAGTCTGGATAAGAGAGGAAGCCTGCGACAACTTCTCTTGGGTGGTTCTCTCTCGTGGAAGGTCTGTTGGGGTTGGTTCTTGGCTTTTCAGAAATGGTTTTGGGTATTATTTAGTTTTATAACTTATCAAGAGTTATGGATTTTCAGATGGGCTTCAAATTGAGCCATTTCTGATAGGTATACTGATTCCTGGGCAAGGGCAGCCCACTGCCTTGTTTTGAAAAATTCATGAAAACTATTTTCTAGCCCAGTTGCTCCAAATTTCCATTTCTCCAATGATATATTATGTCCCTAGTGTCTCTTATAAAAATTTTGGGCCCACTTGTTTAAGAAAGTTCCCCGATTGAGCTCATTTTGCGCGATTTGGTCATTACCGATCAAAATGGCTTAAGGTTTTCAGTTTACTTTAAAAATTAATTTGATCCCCGAAACCTCCATATTTCCACTTGATTTTTTTTATTCAAGTCAATTTCACCTTATACTAATTTCCTATGGTCTCAGAATAATTTTTGTGAATTTTTATAATTTATTCCGAATTTATTCCTCTTACTAGGCCTAATTTCTCAGTTTAGCGTAAACTTGAGTTCTACTAACTTTTTCACTTTCAACATCCTAGTTTTCACTTCTAAACATCAAAACATACTATACATACAATTCTTAAGAAATATTTGGGCTTAAAACCTTACCTCGATTTTCATACCCTATGGCCCTATGTCACTAACTCGAGTGCTATGGTTGTTTTGGGCCTGCATAACATTGTTCTAAGTGCCTTAATTACATCTTAGTTTCCAAATAAGAAATAAAATGGAAAATTTTAGCTTTCATATTATTATACTTATGTAAATAAAGCCCATAGAACATAATAACATGTAAGTGAATTGTAATGTGTCAAAACTATTGGATCATAATGCATCAAAGCTTTGTTCCTAAACTTGTTCCTCTTCATTGTACTTTCAAGAATGAGCATTAGTAGTGCTCAAAGATCAGTACATGCTAAGCCTCATACTTGTGAAGTATGCAACCGATCCAATAGGTTGAAGTATGGAGATATTTAAGAACAACATATGAGTATTTATTAGAGACTAAATTCACTGAACATGACCCGCTTTGATAGCTCTATTTGGAAGCATTACTTAAGTATCTATGGAATATATATTCTCAAGTGATAGCAGTGTAAATAATCCTAAAGCTTGAGATGCCAAGTCATCTTATACATGGGCCATCATACCTTGATTTCATCTTACAAGTTTGGATAACTAAATGTCTAAAATGAGTGTTTTTGGGTATGTCCTAAAGCCTATGAAGATAGATAAGTAGTTAATATGAGGATTCACACTCTTGGTGAATTAAGAGGACAATATCTCGTGTCTCCTAGCTCATATTAACTTTAATGTCCTTGGTCAAGGCTAATTGAGAATTAAAATTAATATTGGTAGCTCAAGGATAAATATAGAAATGTGCATAAAGTAGCACTATGCCATACTCTGTACATTTTTTAGATATTGAGATCAAATTACATTGAGATTTTGTACAACGAATAGGTTGGTCAAACTATTTGACCTTTATAACATTTGAGTAGTCATGATGCTAGATGCCACTTTTGATATATGAATTAAATAGAGATTTAATTCATTACCAACATGTTGAAAACTTAATTGATCACACACAATAAGGTAATAAATGGATTAAATTAAATTGACAAGCTTAGGAAATTTGAAATGTCCTAATTGGACTTATTAAGGAGCATTATATTTGGGTTTAATTTAAATGTTTAATTAAATAGGTTTAATCAGAAATATTTAATTAAGTTGTAGTCCAAATTATAATTATAATAAGTTCAAGGACTAATGGTAATTACATCATTTTAATAAGAGATAAAACCCTAATCTCTATAAGCCTCATTATGGCTAGACATCCTAGGAGGAGAGCACCATGGAATTTGTGGCAACATTAACTAAAGAAGTATTCTGTGTCGTCGCCCACTAATGCTATTGTTTCTTGATTTTTTTTTCTTTGCTTCATAGTTTCTTGAAGGTTAATAAATCGTTTCTTAACAAATAGTAAGTGATATCAAGATTGGATGATGAGATTTTGAATCTCAATAGCCATAATACAATTTATCCTCCCAAAGGTTTTTATTATAACCCATGTGGATCATTGTCAGAGGTTAGACAATTAAACGACTATTGGTTTGATTAAACATAGCAGATGGAGTATAAGATCAAGTGGAGTTTCATGTCTTAAGTTATATGACCTCAAGACAAGGTGTGTGAAAATTGTTTTGAAATTCGTGTTCTTATATATGTGTAAGACCCGAAAATTATATCGTAATTTCTTATAAAGAATTGAAAATGGTCCCAAATTAAATGAAATGAGATTCAGACAGGAAATAACGATTTAAAATACAAAATGAATGAGTATTCGTGAAGGAAAGTCGTGTTAAATTAATCCCGAACACGTGCAAGGGTAAAACAGTCAAAAGATCGAAAGCCGAAATAAATTCGATAAGAAAATTTAATTAAAAATAATGGATTTGAGAATCTTGATCAATAATGAAGAAATAATTAAATTTCGAGTCAAATTGATCAAGATCCGAAATTTTTAGAAATACCGAAAAGTCACTCGGGACAATATCCCGAAAACAAGAAGAAATTATAACCGAAAAAGGGTTAAAAATATAATAAATAAATTAAATAAATTAATTCGAATAAAATAATAATTTTGGAAGATATTTTTGACAAAATAATAATAAAATAATGAATATAATAATAATAAACTAAATTATAAATAATAATAAATAAAAATAAAAATAATTGTAAAAAAAAGGAAAGAATCAGAAATTATCGGGGAGAGAGAAAGAAGAGAGAACGAAAAAACGAAGCCAAACCGAGGAGACCACCAGTGAGCCGTTCGGCTGCCAACGGCCAAGCGAAGGGCCAGAAAAAGAAGAGGAGAGGCCGACGACCTCCCTGGTACCGGAGGTGTAGCCCACCGACGTCGGAATCCGACGGATAGAGGGAGAGAAGCCGCAGAGAGGAGAAGCCAAAATCGGTGGCCACCGGCGTCAATTCGACTCCGACCACCGGCCATCGAAGGAACCCCATGTGATGCCGAGCCGAATGGGGGCGAAAACAGCCGGGGAAACGGCGGCTAGTGCCGGCAACGGTGAAAAACGAGGAGGCCATTGATGCCGGAAAGGAGAATAGGTCGGACCGGCCACTTCCCGACCACCTCGTGCGAAACCGAGACCAGATCCGAGCTGCGGACAACCTCGCGTAGCTACTGGCGGTGGAAACCGACGGAGAACAGGCCGGCAGGGCCGTGAACCGACTGAACCGGATTGAACCGGGCTGAATCGGGTTGAACCGGACTGAACCGGTTCAGCCAAGAAAGAAGGGAAAAAAGGGAGAAAAAAAGAAAAAGGAAAAAGGGAAAGAATTTTAGGGGGTACACCGGACTTCGGGTAAGTCCGTAAGAAGTCAAAAGTGACCGATTTGAATTCTGGGAAATTTATTTAAATTATATTTAATCGAAAAGTAACTCAAGATTAAATTTATAATTGTGCAGTTTTACGACAGAACCCGAGCGAGAGCCGATTGAGCTCCGATTTTCGTACCCCGCATCATATTGGGTAAGTATATTTTAATTACGATAATATAAGTCCTTTAATACAGAGTTTCGATTATTTTACGAAATTTATGGATTAATTCTGTATAAAAAGGAATATTATTTGGAATTTTACAGTAATTATCGTAAATAGTATACGGGCTATCCAATAAGTTTGGAACAAAGCCCGATGATTATTGGTAAGCATAATGAGCCTAATAAACCCGAAGAAGGGATTTAATAAGTAAAAACGAGCTGAAAATGGGTCGAGGCCCATTAAGGTGCGATTGGGCCCAATAAGAGTAAATTGGCCCAATTAGTTAAATCGACTATAGCAAACAGGAGAATTATATTTATTGGGTTAAATTGACGTGATAAATAATTATCTACAGCCCAGAGACTGGATTAGCAACAAATCGGATCGGACGAGCCTCCGACAGTGGAATTTAGATACGCGCTCGACGAGAATCGAGGTAATGGAATTTTGTAGGTGTATAGAGATTTCTATACGTATTTATTGAAGGGATTTATAGGGTTTAGAATTCCTTAAGGTATCTAGTAACGAAATAATAATTTTTGCGAAAATCGGGACTTAGGTGAATAAGAAAAAGATGATTTTACCCCTGAGAGTAAAATTTACAAAAAGGGTAGTAAGGCAGATAAATTGCATGATTTCACGTTTTTAATGTTTTATATGAATATATTGCTTTGATTTAAGCAAATATGCACATAGGTTGGCTGTTGATTTCTTGAATTATACGAAAGGATACCGGTTTGTACCGGTTACTATTTTAAAGATGTTTTATCAAGATTGAGCCACCTATCGTATTTACATGAATAAAAAGAGTGCTAGAGTCTTTCTCGCACTCAAGTTTATTAATTTATTTCTCATGAAAAGTCGTACTAGAGCATTGCTCGTACGAGAAATTTGTGTGTGCACAAAATCGTGCTGGACCTTCACTCGCACGAGATTTTATATATCATGATATGCATAGCGTGGTGCTGGAGCTTCGCTCGCACTAGACGTGAGTTGACATGCATATAGTCGTTCGGAAGCCTCCTGTAGACTGTGTGTCGTAGAGAGTTGAGATGCTCGCACTATACTTTGAGACATGGGTTGGTTATCGACATAGTATTGGGGTGGGTAAGACCTACGGCAGGCACCCCCAGACTATGATATGGGTCCACAGAGTACGATGTACCGTGTATGTCACACGGAGTACGCTGTACCATGCAATCATGATGACTAGATGATGTTACTTGATATTCTAGCGGGTAGGACTTTACCCCACCTCCCGTTGCAGTTGTGATGCCCCGCACACTGGGATCCGTGTAGCCTGGTATCACAGGGACAAAGTATGGCCATAGTCCTCGATTTTCATACAGTAACCTACATGCCTCACATGATATCATACGGTCTGAATAGACCAGGACGAACCCGAGGGAGGGGTAATGTCCCGATTTATGTTTTTAAAAGAGATGTGATTTAATGAATCAAGGTATTCCCGAGAGATGGGTTTGACCTTGATGAAGCTGTTTTATGATGAAACAAATGAGTTTTAACGTGATGAGTTTATGATTAAACAAATAAGTTTTAAAGTGATGAGTTTATGATAAAACAAAATAAGTTTTAATGTGACGAGCATGAGATGTCATACATGAGGATTTTTCCATGTTTGTTTTATATGTGGATTTCATGATTTCTCTTATATGATATATACATACATGTGGCATTGTTTTAGTCATACCTCATGCTCCAAATGTAAACGATTTTATATCATGACATTATCAGCTCGTAGATAGTATAGTTATCTACCTGCTTACATTATTGCCTTACTGAGCTGTTTATGCTCACCCTTTCATTTTCCACCCCACAGGGTACATTCAGTAGAAGAGAACGACAGTAGTCATATCCGTTGCTTCTTATCAAGACCAGGTATACACATTTGTATAATTTTTGTATCTGAACATATAGAGGCACAATATTGTACATGGATGTAATATTGGGGATGTATTTATTTAAAATAAATTGATATGTAAATTAATATGAAAATGGAATGGTAAATAAGTGAGAGGTGACTAACACCGAATCATAGCCCAACTGTTTAGTAGTGTAACTGTTCACGACGGGTAAGGAAATTAAAAAAGTGAAAAATTTACTCTGATTTTTAGGTAATTTGGGTCGTGACAGAAAAGATGGTATCAGAGCTGAGTTGGCCTGATATGAGTCGGTGTTAGTGCTTAAGTAAATTTACATCCCCATGTACTGTGCATTGTTTAGATACAATTATGTATATCAAGGTGGAACAGCAGCTAAGAATTTAGTTTCGAATGCAAGAATATAGTTTTTATAAATGATAGCCGCTATGGTAGAGAGGCAAGTACACCTGCTCGAGGTCATAGAGATCGGCCTTGTCACGACCCTCAACTTACCAAAATATGTGTAAATTTTTCGCATTTTCATGCTTCAATTATTAATCATCCTTCCTTGATCGTGAACAACCACACTCTCAACAGTTGGGCTGTGTGTCGACGTCTAACTCACTCCACCATACCAATTCAATTTGAAGCATTATTTATGAGTAAACACTTGTATAATTGTATATATTTCAGAGTTGTTACATGTGTTTACATTGTTTTACATCCCCAGTAGTTACATACAAAATGCTACTGTGCTATGTTTAATTTAGATACAAAATAATCCAGGTGTGTATACCTTTAGCGATGGGATGCAACGGATTACCAAAAGGGAAACGCCTCCAGTCACGCTCACTCTATACTCAATTCTCTGTAGAGAGGGGGAAAATAAGGGGGGTGAGCAAACCACACGCTCAGTAAGGCAATCATGCGAACAGGTAGATACTACACTATCTACGTGATCGTGATGCCATGCTCAAAAGCATTTAATTCATTATTTATCCCTAAACATGAGTGTATGATTGTGTTAATGGTATGTAAAGCATTCATGCTATTAAAATTCAGTGCACATTTAAACTCAAAGCATGGTATAAATCATCATGCATAATTCACAATAAAAGCATGGCATTACCCATCATGCATTTTTACAATAAAGCATAGCATTAAACCTCATGCATCCGTGCACTTTAAAAACCATTAACAAATCAATTCAACACTGGTCAGGTCTCAGCCCATCCCTCGGACCTTCCTGACCCACAAATCATTTCAAACATGGATTTATTCTCAAATAGCAGTAGACAAGTGAGATAGGCAGTTCAACAATAGGTAATAACCTCAAGGCCTATGTACATAACCTGTGATACCGGCTACACGGATCAGATGTGCGGGATATCACCACTATCTGCTTCCACATGGGAGGTGGGTCAAATCCTACCCACCGATCCATAGCAGATCTTGTCCGAAGACGGCACATCACATCTCAACACGGTACAATGTACTCCATGCTACATGCACGGTACAGCGTATTCCGTGGACCCAATCAACACATCATATCACGCCACATCTCAAACGCACGTGTGAGCCTATTTAATCGGTATGAGCTCTTGTCTACCCGAAGCTCCTAACACGGCTAATTAATCATGTCAAAACAATGCACGTGTGAGCCTATTTAATCGATGTGACACCCAGTCTACTCGAAGCTCCAAACACGGCGACATGCAAGGTGGGCATCCAGTGCGAGACAAACTTGAAGCACAATGCCAAAACAATTATGAAATCCATGTGAAAACTAGTGCCTCTTGCACTCATGTGTATAAAACACGTCAAATCTCGTGCGAGTCATACTCTAGCACGCTTTCATACTCACGAAATCATGTAGGTGGCTCAAAACTTTGCAAAGTATGGTTAACAAAACCAAAACACACTCATTTCTTTTACAAATCATTTCAATGTCAGCCAACCTACCAATCATTTGCTAAAAAGAAATAAAACATGATTTTCAAAGCAATATGCTTTTGTTTTCATGCACATTTCTCAAATTCCCAACTTTTACCCTTCAATCACCCAACATCATTTCCTAATCTCATGCATTCTAGCAAAACATTTAAGTGCCCAAATTGCACACAGATATCTCTAAGAGTCCACACAATTCCCTTACCTCGATTTGCTTGGTGTGACTCCTTTCCTTTTAGCTTCTCACGCTCTTGGCTCAACTCACCTCGGCGTATCCTCGGAAGCTGCGATTCATTCATTAAATCAATTGAGTTAATGTATTTAACCCATAATTGACCTCACTAGTCAATATTATTCACTTATGCATTTTACCAATGCCTTATTTCACATTTTACCTCTTTTAGGTAAATCTCACAATTTATCCACTAACCACATCTTAAAATCATACCACAACACTATTAATAACTTCTACATGTCTCATTCATCATTAATATCCATACATTCCACTTTCTCACTCTAGACCATTTCTAGGTCATAATCATTCCAATGCATTTTAGATAGTTTCTAACCATCCATACTCATACCAAACAACTCCAAAATCAATTATATAAACAATGTATCATGGTTGGAGTGTTAGAATCTTACCCAATTTGATTTCTCTTCTTGCTCCAAATGGCAATGCCCTTAACTCCTTCAATACCAACAATGGAAAAATGCCTTCCAACTATGTTGTTCTTCTCTTTGATAGGAACAACTTTGCCTCTAATGGTCTCTCTTCAAACCTCACTGAAAATGGCTGATTTTAGAGAGAGAAAGTTAGGTTTTTGGGTTAAAAGTGGAAGGTTAGTGTTTTTCCCGAAATTTTTTGATTTTCAGCACTCCTTTTATAGAAATAGCTTGAGGAGATCGATCTGGTCCAAGAGGAGATTGATCTGGTCCCCTTAAATCCCTCTTTTTTCACGACATTTTAAGCATGAGATCGATCTGTCGAAGCATGAGATCGATCTGGTGCTTGAGGATCGATCTTTTTTACTACAGAATGCTTAGGAGATCGATATGGCTCCATTGGAGATCGATCTGCTCTATTCCATTGCCCAAATAAGAGCATTCTGGCTCTTCGAGATCGATCTCTCATCCCATGAGATCGATCTGCCTTTATAGTTTCCAGATTTTCTGCAGTTCTTCTGCAGCAACTCATACTCAAACATCCTTAATTTGCTACCATGATCATTTCCTCATTCATTCATCTTTAAGGCTTGACAATGACATCCATACATACCTTATTCCTTTTGAAACTTGTGTGGAATCCTTGTATAACCAAAAGTATACGATATAAACCAAATGGAAGTGCACAACTTATGTAATTCTACTTCTATTTTACCACACTACTCATAATCCATTTTACTCACATTCTCCACATGTTTAAGTCCATTTCTTTACATTCACACATAATGTAACATGTATGTACAATCACAACTCTTATTACAAGTGTGTACATTAACTTATGGACTTACATCACATATACTTCACTTATGAATTCATAGGACAACTCTATTTACATTTCTATGTACATATATACCATTATACATATACGGGGTCTCACATTCTCCCCCACTTAGAAAATTTGGTCCTCCAAATTAGAACCAATTATTCTGTGAACAACTCGAGATACTTCTCCCGCATCAAACTCTCCAATTCCCATGTGGCTTCTTCCACAGTGTGATGTTGCCAAAGTATTTTCACCAAGGGAATTGTCTTTGTCCTCAGCACTTTCTCTTTTCTGTCCAATACCCGAACTAGCTTCTCATCATAGGTCATGCCTTTATTGAGCTCCGAAGGCTCATATCTTATCACATGTACCGGGTCCGGGTGATACTTCCTCAACATGGATACGTGGAAGACGTTATGCACACTTGCCAACTCTGGTGGCAATACCAATCTATAAGCCTTATCTCCCACCTTATCAAGTATCTCAAATGGCCCTATATATCGAGGGCTCAACTTTCCCTTCTTCCCAAATCTCATGATTCCCTTCGAAGGGGAAACTTTCAAAAACACTGACTCACCCACATCAAACTTTAGTGGTCTCCGTCTCTTGTCAGCATAACTCTTTTGCCTGCTCTGAGCTGTCCGTAACCTCTCACATATCAATTGGACTTCCTCAGAGGCTTGTCTAACCAAGTCGGGAGCAAAAATCTGTCTGTCACCAACCTCTTCCCATCCAATAGGGGAACGACATCTACGCCCATACAATGCCTCATATGGTGCCATCTCGATACTCGCATGAAAACTGTTATTATATGCGAACTCTGCGAGTGGCAAATGGTCATTCCAGTAGCCTCCAAAATCCAATGCACACGCTCTCAACATATCCTCTAGGGTCTGTATAGTCCTATCTGACTGACCATCTGTCTGAGGATGAAACGCGGTGCTAAAACTCAACTGGGTCCCCATCGCTTCCTGAAAACGTTCCCAGAAGTGGGAAGTGAAGTGGGCATCTCTATCAGAAACAACGCTCACTGGAATTCCATGTAGCCTCACTATCTTACGCACATATAGGTTCGCTAACTGGCTCAGAGTATTGGTGGCTCTCATAGCTAGAAAATGGGCTGATTTTGTTAACCGATCCACAATCACCCATATGGTATCATGACCTCTACGGGTCCTCGGCAATCCCATCACAAAATCCATGGTGACATGCTCCCACTTCCATGTCGGTATTGGTAGAGGCTGCAATAACCCTGCAGGCTTCTGATGCTCTACCTTCACCCGCTGACAAACGAGACACTTAGCAACATATTCAACAATGTGCTTTTTCATTCCAGACCACTAATAAACTTTTCGAAGGTTTTGATACATCTTAGTACCCCCTGGATGTATCGTATACTTCGATGAGTGAGCCTCTGTTAAGATCAACCTTCTGATCTCTGCATCATCAGGAACACATATCCTACCTCTTAACCTCAACAATCCATCCGAACTCAATCCAAAATTCGTGTCTGTACCCCTCTGTATCTGCCCGACAATATCACTGTACTGCTGATCAACTCGCTGAGCCTGTCGGATTCGATCTACTAGATCCGGTTCCAACTGCAGGCTAGCTATCATAATTCCACTATCAGCGTCAGGCGGGGTCATATCCAAACCGAAGTTCGTGAACCGTTCCAATAGCTCGTGTTCCCTGACCATCATGAATGATACCATCCCAAGATGCTTCCTACTCAATGCATCAGCAACCACATTTGCTTTACCCGGGTGGTATAGGATTTCACAATCATAATCCTTTAACAGCTCGAGCCATCTCCTCTGTCTCATGTTTAACTCTTTCTGTGAGAACAGGTACTTAAGGCTCTTATGATCTGTATAAACTTGAAATCTCTCACCATAAAGGTAGTGGCGCCATATCTTCAGTGCAAACACCACCGCTGCCAACTCCAAGTCATGGGTCGAGTAGTTCCTCTCATGATCCTTTAACTGCCTTGATCCATAAGCTACTACCTTCCCATCTTGCATCAATACACAGCCCAGCCCCAGATGTGAAGCATCCGTATACACTGAGAAACCTCCTGAGCTGGTAGGAATGGTGAGAATTGGAGCTGTGGTTAATCTCCTTTTCAGCTCCTCAAAACTTTCGTCACACTTATCGTCCCACACAAACTCCACATTCTTTCTTGTGAGGCGTGTCAAAGGAGCAGCTAACCTTGAAAATCCCTCTACAAACCTTCGATAATACCCAGCTAAACCCAGGAAACTTTTGATCTCTGTCACTGTCTGGGGTCTCTACCACTGAACTACGGCCTCAATCTTAGATGGATCCACTGATACTCCATCCTTCGATACTATGTGACCCAGAAAAGAGATCTGTTCCAACCAAAAGTCGCACTTACTGAGTTTAGCATACAACTTCTTCTCTCGAAGGGTTTGTAGCACTATCCTTAAATGCCTTTCATGCTCCTCTCTAGACCTTGAGTACACCAGTATATCATCAATAAACACAATAACAAACTGATCCAAATACTGGTGGAATACCTCATTCATCAAAGACATAAAAGCTGCGGGAGCATTCGTCAACCCGAATGGCATAACCATAAACTCATAATGTCCATATCGGGTGCGAAAAGCTGTCTTGGGTACATCTCCACCTCATATCTTCAACTGATGGTACCCTGATCTCAAATCTATCTTGGAAAAGACCTGCGCTCCCTTAAGCTGATCCAACAAATCATCGATGCGTGGGAGGGGATACTTATTCTTGATGGTGGCCTTGTTCAACAATCGATAATCTATACACAGTCGGAGGCTTCCATCCTTCTTCCTTACAAACAGAACCGGTGCTCCCCAAGGTGAGACGCTCGGTCTGATGAACCCCTTCTCTTGCAACTCTTGCAGCTGTTTCCTTAATTCTCCTAACTCGACTTGAGCCATTCTATATGGTGGCTTGGACATCGGCTCTGTACCAGGTGCCAAATCTATACCAAACTCCATCTCTCTATCTGGAGGTAACCCTGGTAACTCATCCGGAAAGACATCTGGAAATTCCCTAACCACTGGTATGTCTTCCAATTTCGGACGTGCCTTATCCGTCTCAATCACAAAAGCGATGAATCCTTCACATTATTCTTTCCACCATTAGTATCATAAATCATCACATCACATACATAAATGAGATCAAATTTACCTTTCATACATCATGTATCAAGATTGTACTCATCACATTTCACAAAATTAACTACAAGATTGTCTATCTTTGGAAACATCAAAGTTTTTGCATGACAATCCATAACGACATGATTTACAGCCAGCCAATCCATCCCTAGGATTACATCAAAATCATTCATATTTAATAAAATTAAATTGGCCGCATCTCTTTACCTCCTATCCTCATCTTACAATCCCTATATACATGCTCAATCAACTGACTATCATTCATAGGGGTAGATATCAATAACATCTTATCGAGCAGTGTGGGTTTTACATGCTTCAACAATTTACATGCAAAGGATGGTGATACAAAAGAATGCGTGGCACCAGGATCAAACAGTACATAAGCTTCTAAATCAAAGATTTGGATGGTACCTTTTACCATATCCGATGACTGATTTGCAGTGTCTTGGTCCAGTGCGTGCACTCGTCCTCTGCTTACACCCACTGCTTGCTTCCCCTTTTCCTTGGCTGTAGCCCTTCTCCTCGGAGCAGCTGTATCAACTGGAGCTCTCTCTGGCTCCTTGCCCTTCTGTGGGGCTCTCTCTATCATCTCTGGGCAATCTCTGATTTTGTGCCCTGGCTTCCCACATCTGAAGCATACTACAGGAGATCAATAGCATGGTCGAGTACCATGGTACTTACCACACTTGCCACACTGTTTCGTAGTAGGCCGTGGTCCTCCAATCACGATTCCCTTAGCTGGAGCAATGGTCGGATACATGGGAGTATCAACTGTCCTCTCCTGGATCTCATCAATTCTCGACCTCTTTCCAGAGAATCTCTTGCTTTCTTTATAACTGAAGCCTCTATCCATCATTGGTCTTTTCTTATCTCTATCCCTCATCTTACCAACCTTTCCAAACTCTGAGGCAATCCTATCAACATCTTGTTCACATAGTTGCGCCCTGCGCACTGCCTCCTCATAGGTCGGTATATCCAGAGGAACCAATCTAGACCTGATGGTCGGTCTCAATCCATCCATAAATTTCTGGATCTTCTCGACCTCATTACCCATCGTGTTGGGATCATATCTGCCCAGGGATATAAAAGCAGTCTCATACTCATCCACAGTCTTGCTCTCTTGGGTCAGTCCCAAAAATGCCATCTTTAGCTTCCGCTGTGCGGTATCCGGAACGTATTGTCTCCGGAAGGCCTCTAAAAATACATCCCAGCTAATCTCAGTATGCCGGGCTCTCAAAATAGGCCTGGTGGACTTTCACCAATGTTCTGCTGATCCCTTCAACATAAAAGCGGCAAATGCTACCATCTCGGTATTTGTGCACTCAAAGAACCCATATAATTTCTCGATCTCATTGATCCAATGCTCAGCCGCTACTGGGTCCTTTATTCCACTGAAAGACGACGGTCCAAACTTTTAGAACTGCCGCAGTCTATCCAAATCACATCCATATCCCCAACCTCTACTGCCTGGCATAGCAACCGGCGTAGGCACATCTTATGTGGGTGGGGTATCTGTCATCTGTGGCCTCTGGGCTTCCCTTGCCCGTGCCTCGGGAGCTGCTGCCTGCTCGGCATCACCCTGTGTAGCGGGACTCTGTCTACCGCCAACTCCAGATAAAGATTGGGTGACCAACTCCACAATCATCTCAATGCTCCACTCAATCCTCGCGAAGCGAGCCTCAGTACTCTCGGGTCTCTCCTCTGGACCCTGTGGAGCGTGCTCAACATCGGCCTCCACCTCAACATCCTCCTGAGCCTCGTGTGTTTCTGGCTCAACACGACCCCCAGGCCTACCTCTACGGCCTCGAGCCTCTGCTCTCATCCCTCTACCACGACTGGTATTAGGCATACTTACTCAATTCCCTACATACACAACCAATTACTTAGTCAACCCATCGACACACACAATTTGTATCTAAACAAGCACAGTAACTTGGGGATGAAATTTTTCAAATTATTAAGTATTTTAGACACGACACACGTCAAACCAACTCGAGCTCTGATACCAACTTCTGTCACGACCCTCAACTTACCAAAATACGTGTAAATTTTTTGCATTTTCATGCTTCAATTATTAATCATCCTTCCTTGATCGTGAACAACCACACTCTCAACAGTTGGGCTGTGTGTCGACGTCTAACTCACTCCACCATACCAATTCAATTTGAAGCATTATTTATGAGTAAACACTTGTATAATTGTATATATATCAGAGTTGTTACATGTGTTTACATTGTTTTACATCCCTAGTAGTTACATACAAAATGCTACTGTGCTATGTTTAATTTAGATACAAAATAATCCAGGTGTGTATACCTTTAGCGATGGGATGCAGCGGATTACCAAAAGGGAAACGCCTCCAGTCACGCTCACTCTATACTCAATTCTCTGTAGAGAGGGGGAAAATAAGGGGGGTGAGCAAACCACACGCTCAGTAAGGCAATCATGCGAACAGGTAGATACTACACTATCTACGTGATCGTGATGCCATGCTCAAAAGCATGTAATTCATTATTTATCTCTAAACATGAGTGTATGATTGTGTTAATGGTATGTAAAGCATTCATGTTATTAAAATTCAGTGCACATTTCAACTCAAATCATGGTATAAATCATCATGCATAATTCACAATAAAAGCATGGCATTACCCATCATGCATTTTTACAATAAAGCATGGCATTAAACCTCATGCATCCGTGCACTTTAAAAACCATTAACAAATCAATTCAACACTGGTCAGGTCTCAGCCCATCCCTCGGACCTTCCTGACCCATAAATCATTTCAAACATGGATTTATTCTCAAATAGCAGTAGACATGTGAGATAGGCAGTTCAACAATAGATAATAACCTCAAGGCCTATGTACATAACCTATGATACCGGCTACACGGATCAGGTGTGCGGGATATCACCACTATCTGCTTCCACACGGGAGGTGGGTCAAATCCTACCCATCGGTCCATAGCAGATCTCGTCCGAAGACGGCACATCACATCTCAACACGGTATAATGTCCTCCATGCTACATGTACGGTACAACGTATTCCGTGGACCCAATCAACACATCATATCACGCCACCTCAAACGCACGTGTGAGCTTATTTAATCGGTACGACCTCTTGTCTACCCGAAGCTCCTAACACGGCTAATTAATCATGTCAAAATAATGCACGTGTGAGCCTATTTAATCGATGTGACACCTAGTCTACTCGAAGCTCCAAACACGGCGACATGCAAGGTGGGCATCCAGTGCGAGACAAACTCGAAGCACAATGCCAAAACAATTATGAAATCCATGTGAAAACTAGTGCCTCTTGCACTCATGTGTATAAAACACGTCAAATCTCGTGCGAGTCATACTCTAGCACGCTTTCATACTCACGAAATCATGTAGGTGTCTCAAAACTTTGCAAAGTATGGTTAACAAAACCAAAACACACTCATTTCTTTTGCAAATCATTTCAATGTCAGCCAACCTACCAATCAATTGCTAAAAAGAAATAAAACATGATTTTCAAAGCAATATGCTTTTGTTTTCATGCACATTTCTCAAACTCCCAACTTTTACCCTTCAATCACCCAACATCATTTCCTAATCTCATGCATTCTAGCAAAACATTTAAGCGCCCAAATTGCACACAGATATCTCTAAGAGTCCACACAATTCCCTTACCTCGATTTGCTTGGTGTGACTCCTTTCCTTTTAGCTTCTCACGCTCTTGGCTCAACTCGCCTTGGCGTAGCCTCGGAAGCTGCGATTCATTCATTAAATCAATTGAGTTAATGTATTTAACCCATAATTGACCTCACTAGTCAATATTATTCACTTATGCATTTTACCAATGCCTTATTCCACATTTTACCTCTTTTAGGTATATCTCACAATTTATCCACTAACCACATCTTAAAATCATACCACAACACTATTAATAACTTCTACATATCTCATTCATCATTAATCTCCATACATTCCACTTTCTCACTCTAGACCATTTCTAGGTCATAATCATTCCAATGCATTTTAGATAGTTTCTAACCATCCATACTCATACCAAACAACTCCAAAATCAATTATATAAACAATGTATCATGGTTGGAGTGTTAGAATCTTACCCAATTTGATTTCTCTTCTTGCTCCAAATGGTAATGCCCTTAACTCCTTCAATACTAACAATGAAAAATGCCTTCCAACTATGTTGTTCTTCTTTTTGATAGGAACAACTTTGCCTCTAATGGTCTCTCTTCAAACCTCACTGAAAATGGCTCATTTTAGAGAGAGAAAGTTAGGTTTTTGGGTTGAAAGTGGAAGGTTAGTTTTTTCTCGAAATTTTTTGATTTTCAGCACTCCTTTTATAGAAATAGCTTGAGGAGATCGATCTGGTCCAAGAGGAGATCGATTTGGTCCCCTTAAATCCCTCTTTTTTCACGACATTTTAAGCATGAGATCGATCTGTCGAAGCATGAGATCGATCTGCTCCCAAACAGAGAGCCAAGGAGATCAATCTGGTGCTTGAGGATCGATCTTTTTTACTACAGAATGCTTAGGAGATCGATCTGGCTCCATTGGAGATCGATCTGCTCTATTCCATTGCCCAAATAAGAGCATTCTGGCTCTTCCAGATCGATCTCTCATCCCATGAGATCGATCTGCCCTTCATAGTTTCCAGATTTTCTACAGTTTTTCTGCAGCAACTCATACTCAAACATCCTTAATTTGCTACCATGATCATTTCCTCATTCATTCATCTTTAAGGCTTGACAATGACATCCATACATACCTTATTCCTATTGAAACTTGTGTGGAATCCTTGTATAACCAAAAGTATACGATATAAACCAAATGAAAGTGCACAACTTATGCAATTCTACTTCCATTTTACCACACTACTCATAATCCATTTTACTCACATTCTCCACATGTTTAAGTCCATTTCTTTACATTCACACATAATGTAACTTGTATGTACAATCACAACTCTTATTACAAGTGTGTACATTAACTTATGGACTTACATCACATATACTTCACTTATGAATTCATAGTACAACTCTATTTACATTTCTATGTACATATATACCATTATACATATACGGGGTCTCACAGGCCTGAGAGTCGAATGAGTCGTCACATGAGACTCAAGATGAGAGTGAGGTGGAGGCTGATGTTGAGCATACTCCATAGGGTCTTATAAAGAGACCAAACAGTATTGAGACACGCTCCAAGAGGATGGTGTGGAGTGTAGAAAATATTTCAGAGTTGTTTATTCAATCTATGCTGGCAGTTGAGGATAGGTAGGGTAAAGCCTAAACAGATGCCTCAGACTATAAAGATTTTCACACCCCTCCGGTATATAGCGAAGTAAAGAAACCAATAGTTACTGACGATTGGGGGAATGAGATAGCGAAGTGCTATGGATTCTTTCGGTGTATGTCGACCGAGAAAGTGACTTTTAAATACGTTTATGTTAGAGGGCGAGGCGGAACATTGGTGGAAGTCCGCTCGACCCATCTAAAGAGTTAGACGTCCAGAACCGACATGAGAAATATTTCTGGATGTATTTTGATGACAGAATATTTTAGACACTACTTAAGGGAAATTAAAATTTTTCTTACACTGACCCAGAGACACTAGTTGTTTGATGAGTATGAAACTCAATTTATATCTCTGGACAGGTGTGAACCTGACACTATGGGCAATGAGAGTTGGAAAGCCCAAAAGTTCATAAAATGCTCAAATTGTCGATTAGAGTCCGATTGTCTCATTACCTATGTCAAGGCAGTGCATAGATTACAGTTGCATGAAGAAGATCATGTGTTGCATGCCTCTGAGATTGAGAAATGTAGTAAGGGCCGAAATAGAGACAAAAGAGAATAGAGAATGATAGAGATGTCAGAGCGGGAAAGAGACCAGTTGGTAAGACATTAGAGCTGATGAGTCACGGGGTAAGATGATTGGTAAGGCCCCAGTATATCCAATTTAACACTTATGAGGGGTATTATGATTGGAGAACCCCGACCTGCTACGAAGCAGTGTAAGCAGAGTTAGCGGTGTAAACAGTGTAGGATGTGTGGTAGATACCATGGAAGTAGGATCTACACCTACACTTTATTAACTAAAATAGGCGTTAAGTGTGGTAAGATGGACCACTTAATTAATGATTGCTCAAAGTTGGGTAAGACTGCCCCACAGAAGAGCAAAGAGATAGATAAAACCTTGTTGGTATCTCTGCACCAAAAAGAGAGGCCACAGCCAAAGAAAAAGGGAAAGTAGGCTGTTGGATGAGGGCAAGTGTGTGCCTTGGACCAGGACACTACTGATGTTTCATATGATGTGGTGAAAGATACCACACTAGTTATGAATAGTGAAGTAATTATTTTAATTAATCCTGGTGCCACGTATTTAGTCATACCGCCTTCATTTGTATATAAGTTAGTAAAAAACATGAATGCCTACACCTATGGGCACAATATCGATAGTTAGTACCCCAATGAAGGAGGGTTAACTAACGAAATAATTATGAAGAGATTATAAGTTGAAAACGGGGGAAGAAGTATAAGTCAGCCGATTTTATTCAATGGACTATGAATAATTTGAAGTAATATTTGAGAATAAAATTGGTCAGCTACAAATTATGGTGTTCAGAGTTCTACTCTAAGATAGTGTTGTTTTACCCCTAGAAAGTATACGGTAAGTTGTGACAAGTAATAAAAGAAGAGTAGCGATTGAAATTAAAGGAGAAAATGATTGTACTCACGGAATGAGTAATGACATAGTTGTTATAAATGAATACGAAACGAGATAAGCTTTTAGATGTGAAAGATTTTGAATACAGAATCTATTGGAATAAGAGGCGTATGCAAGGTACGAATATCTATGATACGTGAAGTAATTAGGATTAAAGCAATTAGTAGCGAATATGAATTGTGACCACATGGACTAATATGTAAAGCAATTGTGGTCAAGTCTGAGGGTTAATAAAGGTATTTCAAAATACCTCCCAGCCTGAAGACTTGACAGCGTCTAAAAGTATACACATAACCTATAAATTGAAAGCGACAGTCATAATATATACATTTAAAATTAGGGTACCTTTACTGGTACAATAAGAAATATAGAATTCGATTAATCAAGAAAGTTTAAAAAAAAATTAAAATTTTATAAAAGCCGTTAAAAAGGAAATGACGCAGGTTAGTAGCTTGAACGAAAGCGATTTTGAAAGACATTTTACGTTTATGCGTACATAGGTTAAGGAAATGAGTAATTGAAATATCCAATGGAGCTCAACTATAATGAGTTATTTAAACTTTACCTGGACCGATTTGTCATCATCCTTATTGATGATATGTTGAGTGTAGTTAAAGTCCAGGGAAAATTATAAGCAAGAATTGGAAAATTGCTTTTATAGATGGTTTATTGAGAGTTCTCAAAATAGATTACTTTGTTGACACGTTTAACTTAAAGAAAAAGTTGTATTTGAATGGAATGATAGACGTGATAGGAGTTTTGGTGTATTGAAGTAATAAACTGACCACCGCATTTATTCTCACCATACCCAACAGATTAAGAGGTTTCTCATGAGTCTATGGATACCTCAAAATAATAATGGGCTATGTATTAATGCAAAAAGAGGAAGATAGTCAATTATGAATCCAAACAACTCAAGGATCATGGAAGGACTATCCGGCCCATGAATTAAAGTTGATAGCGATAGTGGTTGTATTGAGTATATGACACTACTATATATACGATGAGAAATTTCAAGTATACATTGATCATAAAAGCCCGAGTATCTGTTTTCACAGAAAGAGTCGGATATGAGAACAAAGAGGATTAGAGCTTCTGAATGATTATGATTGTGAAAATTGTACCACCCAAGAAAGACTAATGAAATTGCTAATGCCTTGAATAGAAAGAGCCTCGGGATGGTATTACATATGATGGTCAGGGAGCATGAGCTGCTAGAGTAGTTGTGAGCCTCAGTAGTGATGTGATCCCTTCTGATGATGACAATGATTGTGTGACAGCTAGCCTGAGACTAGAACCGGATTAGAGTGCCCGAATTTGAAAGGCTTAGCGTGATGATCGGCAGGATGTCGATAGTGTGGGTGAGATTCAGATGGGTACAGTGACAGAGTTCACAGAGAGTGATGATGGCACTGAGGTTCAGAGATAGTATAAGTACTCCCCAGGACCACTGTTGATGAGATAGTGATATTGTCAGAAGCTCACTCTTCGAGATATTCAGTGCATCCGAGAAGTAATAAATATATCGAAATCTTAGAAAGGTTATTGGTGGTCAGATGTGAAAAGAGATATAGTGGAGATTGTGGAAAAAGTGTCTCGTATGTCAGCAGAGTAAGGTAGAGCAAAAGAAGTTGTAGGGTTATTGCAATTTCTACCTATATTCACACGAAAATGGGAACAAGTTACCATGAATTTTGTGATGGGTTACAGAGGACCCCAATGAATCATAAGGCTATCTGGGTGATAGTCGATGGATTGATTAAGTCTACCTACCTTCTGATTAGGAAATCCCTAGATACTCTGAGTGAGTAGGCGGATTTATATGTATGGAAAATTGTGGAACACCAAGTATTTTTCCAGTGAGCATTGTATCATATAGGGATTCCCGCTTCATTTCTCACTTCTGGGAACATTTTTCAGGAAGCTACGGGAACCCGACTGAGTGTTAGCACATCTTTCCATCCTCAGACAGATGATCAGTCAGAGAGGACTGTACAGGTTCTGGAGGATATGATAAGAGCGTGTGCCATTTATCTTATAAGCTCCTGGGATGATCAGTCGTAACTAATCAAATTCGCTAATAATGACAGTTGTCACTTGAGTATCGAGATGACCTTAAATGAGGCATTGTATGGCTGTAAGGGTTGTTTCCCCGATTTGGATAAGAAAAGTGGGTGACAGATAGAAAATTGTTCCCGAATTAGTAAGACAAACCTCTGAGGACGTTCAGTTAATTGTGAAGGATTAAGAACACCTCAGAGCAGACAAAAAAGCGATGCTGAGAAGAGACAGAAACCATTGGAATTCATCGAGGGTGAATTTATATTGTTAGAAGTTACATGCTCTTATGACATAACATAAGGACGAAACGAGATCCGAAAAGAGATTGGACAAAGTGGGAGATAAGACCTGTAGGTTGGCGTTACTACCTAAATAAACAGGCATCCATAATGTGTCCCATCTTATGATATTTCAAAAATATTATCCGGACCTGATATATGTGAACGGATATGAGCTATTGAAACTCAATGAAAGTTTAACGTATGATTGGAAAATCAATTCGGGTATTAGATGGAAGGAGGAAGTGTTGAGGTTTAATATGATCTCCCTAATTAAAGTCCTTTGGTAGTAGGATACTTCGAAAAAGTCACATAAGAGTTAAGAGTATGATATGTGTGAAATATCCGGAGTGATTTACAGACTATCTTGGTTCTAATTTGGAGGACCAAATTTCTTAAGTGGGGGAGACTATGTAAGACCCGAAAATTATATCGTAATTTCTTATAAAGAATTGAAAATGGTCCCAAATTAATGAAACGAGATTCAGACAGGAAATAATGATTTAAAATACAAAATGAATGAGTATTCGTGAAGGAAAGTCGAGTTAAATTAATCCCGAACACGTGCAAGGGCAAAACAGTCAAAAGATCAAAAGTCGAAATAAATTCGATAAGAAAATTTAATTAAAAATAATGGATTTGAGAATCTTGATCAATAACGAAGAAATAATTAAATTTCGAGTCCAATTGATCAAGATCCGAAATTTTTAGAAATACCAAAAAGTCACTCGGGAAATATCCCGAAAACACGAAGAAATTATACCCGAAAAAGGGTTAAAAATATAACAAATAAATTAAATAAATTAATTTGAATAAAATAATATTTTTGGTAGATATTTTTGACAAAATAATAATTAAATAATGAATATAATAATAATAAACTAAATTATAAATAATAATAAATAAAAATAAAAATAATTGTAAAAAAAAGGAAAGAATCAGAAATTATCGGGGAGAGAGAAAGAAGAGAGAACGGAAAAAATGAAGCCAAACCGAGGAGACCACCGGTGAGCCATCGACGGCCAACGGCCAGGCGAAGGGCCGGAAAAGGAAGAGGAGAGGCCGACGACCTCCCTGGTACCGCGATGTAGCCCACTGAAGTCGAAATTCGGCAGATCGAGGGAGAGAAGCCGGGGAGAGGAGAAGCCAAAATCGGCGGCCAGCGGCGTCGATTTGACTCCGACCACCAGCCACCGAAGGAACCCCATGTGACGTCGAGCCGAATGGGGGCGAAAACAGCCGGGGAAACGACGGCTAGCACCGGCAACGGCGAAAAACGAGGAGGCCATTGACGCCGAAAAGGAGAAGAGGTCGGACCGGCCACTTCCCGGCCACCTCGTGCGAAATCGAGACCAGATCTGAGCTGCGGACGACCTCGCGAAGCTACTGGCGGAGAACCAACCGGCAGGGCCGTGAACCGATCGAACCGAAGTGAACCGGGCTAAACCGGACCGGTCTGAACCGGACTGAACCTATTCAGCCAAGAAAGAAGGGAAAAAGGGAGAAAAAGAGAAAAAGGAATAAGGGAAAGAATTTTCGGGGGTACACCGGACTTCGAGTAAGTCGATAAGAGGTCAAAAGTGACCGATTTGAATTCTAGAAAATTTATTTAAATTATATTTAATCGAAAAGTAACCCGAGATTAAATATATAATTGTGCAGTTTTACGACAGAAACCGAGCGAGAGCCGATTGAGCTTCGATTTTTGTACCCCGCATCATATTGGTAAGTATATTTTAATTACGATAATATAAGTCCTTTAATATAGAGTTTCGATTAATTTACGGAATTTATGGATTAATTCTGTATAAAAAGGAATATTATTTGGAATTTTACAGTAATTATTGTAAATAGTATACGGGCTATCCAATAAGTTTGGAACGAAGCCCGATGATTATTGGTAAGCAGACTGAGCCCAATAAACAGGAAGAAGGGATTTAATAAGTAAAAACGTGCTGAAAATGGGTCGACGCCCATTAAGGTGCGATTGGGCCCAATAAGAGTAAATTTGCCCAATTAGTTAAATCGACTATAGCAAGCATGAGAATTATATTTATTGGGTTAAATTGACGTAATAAATAATTATCTACAGCCCCAAAGACTGGATTAGCAGCAAATCGGATCGGACGAGCCTCCGACAGTGGAATTTAGATCCGCGCTCGACGAGAATCGAGGTAAGGGAATTTTGTAGGTGTATAGAGATTTCTATACGTATTTATTGAAGGGATTTACAGGGTTTATAAGGTATCTAGTAACGAAATAATAATTTTTGTGAAAATCGGGACTTAGGTGAATAAGAAAAAGATAATTTTACCCCTGAGAGTAAAATTTACAAAAAGGGTAGTAAGGCAGATAAATTGCATGATTTCATGTTTTTAATGTTTTATATGAATGTATTGCTTTAATTTAAGAAAATATGCACATAGGTTGGCTGTTGATTTCTTGAATTATATGAAAGGATACCGGTTTGTACCGGTTACTATTTTAAAAGATGTTTTATCAAGATTGAGCCACCTATCGTATTTACAAGAATAAAAAGAGTGCTAGAGTCTTTCTCGCACTCAAGTTTATTGATTTATTTCTCATGAAAAGCCGTACTAGAGCATTGCTCGTACGAGAAAATTGTGTGTGCACAAAATCGTGCTGGAGCTTCGCTCGCACGAGATTTTAGATGTCATGATATGCATAGCGTGGTGCTGGAGCTTCGCTCGCACTAGACATGAGTTGACATGCATATAGTCGTGCGAAAGCCTCCTGTAGACTGTGTGTCACAGAGAGTTGAGATGCTCGCACGTATACTTTGAGACATGGGTTGGTTATCGACATAGTATTGGGGTGGGTAAGACCTACGGCAGGCACCCCCAGACTATGATATGGGTTCACGGAGTACGATGTAACATGTATGTCACACAGAGTACACTGTACCGTGCAGTCATGATGACTCGATGATGTTACTTGATATTCTGGCGGGTAGGACTTGACCCCACCTCCCGTTGCAGTTGTGATGCCCCGCACACCGGGATCCGTGTAGCCTGGTATCACAGGGACAAAGTATGGCCATAGTCCTCGATTTTCATACAGTAACCTACATGCCTCACATGATATCATACTGTCTGAATAGACCAGGACGAACCCGAGGGAGGGGTAATGTCCCGATTTATGTTTTTAAAAGAGATGTGATTTAATGAATCAAGGTATTCCCGAGAGATGGGTTTGACCTTGATGAAGCTGTTTTATGATGAAACAAATGAGTTTTAACGTGATGAGTTTATGATTAAACAAATAAGTTTTAAAGTGATGAGTTTATGATAAAACAAAATAAGTTTTAATGTGACGAGCATGAGATGTCATACATGAGGATTTTTCCATGTTTGTTTTATATACGAATTTCATGATTTCTCTTATATGATATATACATACATGTGGCATCGTTTTAGTCATACCTCATGCTCCAAATGTAAACGATTTTATATCATGACATTATCAGCTCGTAGATAGTATAGTGATCTACCTGCTTACATTATTGCCTTACTGAGCTGTTTATGCTCACCCTTTCATTTTCCACCCCACAGGGTACATTCAGTAGAAGAGAACGACAATAGTCATATCCGCTGCTTCTTATCAAGACCAGGTATACACATTTGTATAATTTTTGTATCTGAACATATAGAGGCACAGTACTGTACATGGATGTAATATTGGGGATGTATTTATTTAAAATAAATTGATATGTAAATTAAATATGAAAATGGAATGGTAAATAGGTGAGAGGTGACTAACACCGAATCATAGCCCAACTGTTTAGTAGTGTAACTGTTCACGACGGGTAAGGAAATTAAAAAAGCGAAAAATTTACTCTGATTTTTAGGTAATTTGGGTCGTGAAAGTATGTCGATATCTATGTACCAAGTTAAATACATTGGGAGGTTTCGATATTGTATTGTTTAATTATTTATTCCATTGTGTCATTGATGTATGATGATTGATCAAAAACCTAAACTAAAAGAAAAGACTATGGTTTTATTGTTAACCATAGTTAATAGTATTAATTGAATGTTTTTATTATTAAAAGTGGTCATATTATATGTGAATAGACTAAGCCTTTTGATTCAAATGTAATCGTTGTGGCTTGATGTTTGGTCTCCAAAATTTAAAGATTCATGTACATTATAAATCATTAGTTTTAAGTAAAGGCTACAGAAACATCATTTTTAAATAGACATTTTGTTGTTTTAATAAATTAAACTATGATTTTTATTTACTCATAGACTACTTTAGGTTTTTAAATATGGTCATTTTTGTATAATGTTTTTTTCTTTCAATATTCATGTACCTATAATATTGGAAAGGTCAATTTACCAATGTATCGATTCAGACTAAGCATACTGCAATATTTAAAGTTCGAAGAAACATCCTGTTACGACTCAAAGGCCGCAAGGAGATGTCAATCCTCTAATGGATGCACAAAATTTTGGGCTAATTTTACCTTTCACGTTTTTATATTTATTTGCCTAAGTGCAATGCAGTGAAATTCATTTCACGTGGCTAACTATCTACCTTATTTTTCACATTTTACCTAGATCAAGTACTTGTATAAAGCATATACTCTATATGCAATTGATAATCCCACAAGGCAGTTCACTTATTAGATCTTACACTTTTTCCTTCTTATCCATTAAAACCATCTGTGATTCCATTCATGAGCTCATTGTATCAATTTAAACCATATGTCAATGTCATTATATTTAAGAGGTCATTTCAATTAAATCATAGACATTCTCGATAATTAAGTATCAAAATAATATGAGAATCAACTATTATCTTAGATTACTACCCATCCTACAATAACAAATCAAAAATAGCCTGAAATAAAACTCACATGCAAAAATAAATATTGTTATACCTAAAAGCAGATAAGAGAGTCTTATCAAAGAGTTTGGATGCTATTTCAAGTTGATGCTACTTGAATCACTCCGAAATATCACCCCAACTTTGTGCTCGATCTGAAAAGGGTTAGACTAGTGTTTAATGAGCGAGGCTAACTAAGTCAATTATACAAGTGTAGAAGCAGTCATAAAATGCTCTAAATGAAATGCATGCGCCTACAAGTATGTCTTCAAATATAATCATTTTATATCGAATCAATTCATGTGATGCATGTACATGTAAGTATGTCCTCAAACATAACTGTAACGCCTCGGAAGCGCAGAAAAAATGGCTAATTTAAAACTTTTCTAAACTTTTTCTTATGTTGCACTCCTATCAGTGTCACATACTTAACCAATTTATTTTATAAAAATTTTGGCAGCATAACGACTGCAATTTGACTTAACTCATCTACAAAGTGTAAACGCAATTTATATCCACAATCTAGTTGATTTTAATCTCTTATCTTAGCCATCAACACATCTCATCATCATGGAAAAACTCAATAATACCAAGATTACATGCATATCATTAAACTGTGTAATTACAACTCTGTATATCAACATTTACACCTAACTTACATCCCAAAAACATCCTTTACAATAGTAGTCTATGCTTTACATAATGTCTGGAAAGTAAGTGCATTATACCTCGCTTATACAAAAGCTGTCCAAAAGAGGGTCGGGATTCACTCGTCCACAACCACTGCTCAGCAGATATAAGTGCGATCACCTGAAGTAATCTGAAAGGGGAAAGAAAAAGAGGATAAGCTCTTTAAGCTCAGTAAGTAATGCATCAAAGTAGTGAGAAGTATAATATCTGAAACTAGTAGGCTTTATGCCATAGATAGTAGAAATAATAAATCTATACACATACTTTCTCGAATTGCATTCTTACTTTTAGATAAACAAATCATATTGAAACATATTCTTTGAAGTCAAAACATGTGTATAACAGAACTTCGTTTCCAAAACTGATTCAAATCAAATAGAGACAAAACTGAATCATTCAATTTGAAACGGATACATAACTTATTACTAAAATCGAAAATGATTGCAAAACTTATCATTCGAAATCAAAACGGATATAGAACTTATCACTTTTCTTTAAATCAGACAAACAAGTCATAGAGACTAGGCATTTGTATGTATTAATCATAAGTCATGTTCACTTAACATTCAGAGTACCTATGGCCATGGTAAACAGGGATTGTAGACTGGATCAGGGTCGTACAATGCCCTATGCCACTAAACATACATATCCAAAAGAGAGGGTGGCGAATCAGAAATGCTCCGTGTGGTCCAAACCTCACACAAACTAAGCATGACAAATGTCCAGATTACATATTTCCTTAGTCTCAAAAACAAAGCTTTCAAAGTTCTTTCTCGGGCTTATAACCCATAAGTTCATAAAATTCAAGTTTAAATCAAAATCTCTTATGACTTAAAACTCATTCATAAAAGGTGACTTTCGTATGGTACATTGGTCCCGCAGGATTCAAGAGGCGGCCCCCACAGCCATATTTAAATTCATTTTTTTTTTACATAACATAAATCATTTTCCAAATATCAAAACACATATCGCTATCTTTTCCAATACATAATACAAATCGGATATCAAAAGTTTCAAACATAAACATATTTAAAAATCATCGAAAAATAAGCTGAAAACATGCTCGGAGTTTTTCGGAGAAAGGGTTTTTTCTTCGGTTTATACAGAAAAGTAGCTTTTCAAATTCGTAAAGTCTTTTTTTATAATCTCTTGGCATATAAATAGATTTCATAGTTCAAGTAGGGTATTTAGAAAGTTAACACTACTTGAAACATATCCCTTACCTCTTTTGCTTTGGTGCAGCGCAATATTATTGGGTTTCGAAATCATCTCGATTAGCGTGTCAAATACCCGAGCTTCCTAAAATAATATCAAATATAGGTCAATCTTACTTTAACATATTGAAATATGTATTTACTTTCTTAAAATTGACCATATCTTGACTTTTTCTCTAACTTTGTTCATTTTCTCGGTTTTATCGATTTAAGCTCTGGTTTAAGCTATCCTTACAAATTTTATTATCCTAGCTTCATATTCATCATCATAACGGCATAAATACTCATTCACAGACACCATTCATGCTTGCCATCAAACCCACTTTATCAAATTTCATACTTTTCAATTTTTCGTTAAATTAAACTTTAAACCGGACTTTCCGGTATAATCTTTAACAATTGTCAACCTTAAAACAACCCATATTACACCATAGACTCATAAATTCAAGGGTGTGTGAATCCCTAAAGAGTCTTAAAATTATTTTGATCAATTTTATTCAACAAAAAAATTCCTAAAAATCACCAATCAAGAACATTATTCATCATCTTCATCATTCATAAATTTTCTCTTACCTTTGACCCAAGCAAATCACTCCATTAAATCTCCAAATCAGCCTTCAACTGAAAATCATCAAGTTTACAACTTAGATTCACTCAAAAATACAAGAAAAAAATCAACTACATTCATAAAAAATCCAAGCTTTCACTTACCCATGAATAGGGCAGTCTAGACCACTAATCGTCTCTCTAAGATTTATCCCAGTAAATGAACATATTTTTGGTTGAATTTGTTATATACTGGAGAGAACTCATAGGGGAAGATTTTTTCATTCTTTTCTATTCCATGAATCTACCTGGAAGGGCCCCGAAAAATTGCACAAGGAACACCAAATAGTACCAGTTATGGGGAGGAAGAAGGGGGAAAGAAATGGCTGGTTCTCTCTCAGCTGAAGGGGTAATTGGGTGATTCCAAAGGTCATGATTAGCGTAAAGAGTCAAGATTAATTCGGGAAATTTTTAGAATTTTTGGGCCATTGGATGGGCTTCAATTTGGGCCCAATTTACTAAGTGTACAAGCTACCAGAAACATGGTTGCCCACTAACCCATTTTGTAAAATCCTTAAAAATTATTTCTAGCCCAATTTATTCGAATTTCGACTTCTTCAATATTATTTTATGTCTCTAGTATCTCTCATAAGAATTTAGGGATCACTTGTTTAAGAAACTTTCCCCGATTGAGCTCATTTTACTCGGTTCTATCAATACCGAGCAAAATGGCTTTAAGCTTTTGGTTCACTTTAAAAACTCATTTGAATGCCTAAACCTTTATATTTCCACTTGATTTTAATTTCCCAAATAAATATTACCTTATACTAACTTTCCATAGTCTCAGAATAATTTTCTTGAATTTATATAATTTATTTCAAATTTATTTCCTTAACTAGGCCAATTTTTCTCGATTTATCGTAAACTCGAGTTTTATTAACTTTTTCACTTCGATTACTTTAGTTTTCACTTCCCAACATCATTTCATGAACATATGCATAATCTTAAATGAATTCTCGAGTTCAAAACCCTACCTCAGTTTTCGTGGCATTAGGCCCCGTTCACAATCCTGAGCGTTTTGATTACTTTGGGCTGCATAACATTATTCTGAGTACTTAGTTATTCCATAACTTTCAATTACTTACTAATGTGGAAATTTTGGGTTTTACATTTCTCCCCAACTTTAAGGATTTTGGTCCTCCGAATTCAGGCTGGTCTATCGAATAGCCATGGGTACTTCTCTCTCATGTGGCTCTCTAGCTCCAACGTAGCCTCTTCTGTCGAGTGGTGATGCCAGAGAACCTTTACCAACAAAATCGTCTTAGATCAAAATACCTTATCTTTTCAATCGAGAATTTGAATCGGTTGCTCAATATAACTCATGTCGTCCTGAATCTCCAATGGTTCATGCACAATATCATGAGAAGGGTCCAAATAATACTTCCTCAACGTGAAAACGTGGAAGACATCGTGTATTCCTGACAAATGTGAGGGTAGTCCAAGTCGATAGGCAACGTCTCCCACTTTCCCCAATATTTTGAATGGACCAATAAACCGTGGAGTTAGCTTTCCTCTCTTTCCGAACCGCGTGACACCCTTCATCAGAGACACCTTTACGAATACAAAGTCCCCGTAATAAAGTCCATAGTAATGTGCTCCCATTTCCAAGTAGGCACTGACAATGACTTAAGCAAACTTGCTGGCTTCTGGTGCTCAGCCTTAATCTGTTGGCAGACTAAACATCTAGCCACAAAGTCTGCAACATCTCTCTTCATTCCTGTCCACCAATACACCTTACGGAGATCATGGTACATCTTAGTACTACCTAGGTGCATGCTGAATCGAGTACAATGGGACTCTTTTAAAATATTCAGCCTCAAGGTGTCATCATGAGGTACATAAATACGGCATCAGAACCTTAATATTCCATCATCACTAACCGAGAAGTCCAACTGTGATCTTTCCTCAGCTTGGCTAACCATATCCAACAACCTTTGGTCGTTCCTCTGTCCTGCCCTGATCTGATCCAAAATACTTGTCTCAATCCGTAGGCTAGCCATAAATCCATCCTCAATCTTATCAACACTGATTCTAAGCTAGGCAAACTATTCCAACAAGTCTCATTCTCTAATCATCATGTAGGGCACTATGCCCTTTCTACTGAGGGAATCAGCTACTACATTTGCCTTACCCGGATGACATAAAATCTCGCAGTCATAATCCTTCAAGAGCTCTATCCATCTCCGTTGTCTCGTATTAAACTCCTTCTGATCAAAGATGTACTTAAGACTCTTATGGTCAGTGTAAATCTGAAATCTTTCGCCATATAAGTAGTGCCGCCATATTTTTAGTGCAAGAATCACTACGGCTAACTCTAAGTCATGAGTGGGATAATTATGCTCATAGTCCTTTAGCTGGCGAGATCCAAAAGCAACCACTCGACCATTCGACCATTCTGCATCAACACGTAGCCTAAACTTTGGTAGGAGGCATCACTATACACTATGAATCCTCTTGAACCACTTGTAATGATCAAAACTAGGGTTGTGGTCAACCGGTGCTTGAGCTCTTGGAAGCCCTACTCACACTGCTCAGACCATTCAAATGAGACATCCTTACGAGTTAACTTAGTTAGTGGAGCTGCAACCCAAAAAAATCATTCAATAAACCTCCGATAGTATCCTATCAATCCTAGAAAACTTCGAATCTCTGTCACTGTCCTCAGTCTTTTCCATTTCAGCACTGCATCCACCTTAGACGGATCCACAGATTGTAAGACCTAAATTTTTGATGTAGCTTATTCCTTATGATTTCTATATGTATGAACATTTTATTATGATAGTTGAATCATAAGAAGAACATTTACTAGAATGCAATAGCAAATGATGAATGAAAATGCATATAAGCTACGTAAAAGCCAAATAAGAGTAATAAAAGCCACAGGCTAAACCGAATGGATTTAAATCATTTTGACTAAAGAGAAGAACCTAAAATGAGAAAACATAGAGAGCTCATGAAGAAAAGTCGATTTGATTTGGTCACGAACACATTGAAGTAGAGTAAATGCAAAAAGGGGCTAAACAAGTCCGAAATGGTCAGTTCAAGGTGTTTTAGACATATTCGCCTCCTGAAAACGGCCAAAACATAAAGATGAAAGTGTGAACCATGGAATGTGACACTTTCAAAATTTTGAGAAAAAGTCAAACGTGGTCAATGGTCAAGAAAAAGTCAATGGTAGTTAAGAAAAGTGGACTTTGACCATAGTTGACTAACCATGGTTAGAAATTAACCTAAGGTTAAAAAGTGGGGAAGAAATATTTTTGGTTAAAACACAAGATATTCATCCCCTAAAGTAAGGAAAATCGATTTAATCAAAATCTGGATAAAATTATAAGGGTAAAAACGCAATGGGCCAAAAAGTTGGAATTTTAAAGCCCATTAAGGTGTAACAAGTGTGGGTTGAATTTCTTAGGCCCATTAGGTCGAATTATTGGGCTGATTTATGGGCCCAATATGAATTCAATTGAAGGCCCAATAGGTAGTAAGAATTTCAGCCCGAAAGCCCAAGAGGAAGGCCCAAACTGAGAGGCCCAAAGTTTAAGCCGATTAGTAAATCTACTTAAAGCCCACTTTGGTAACCATGACCCAAGCCCATTCAAGCCCAAATTAAGTGGTGAATTTTATGACTTAGTGACTAAGGCTTTATGTTAGAAAATTAGCCAACACAACAACATCTTCATCCTTAAGCACTCGGTAAACAAGGGGACACCATTACCAAACATAAATTCAATCTCTCTCACACTAGAAATTACTAAGCTAGAGACATATTTGGAACTTGCAATCTTCATGGAAGTTGTTCCAAATTGAGAGAGGATTAACATATCTTGGAATTGGCTATCAAAGAACCATATTAAGAGAGGAGGAATTCTTCAAAGTTTTGACCACAAGGAAAAGTACAAGCTAGGTATAATTTCAAGCTTCCAAATTCATATAAGTTAATCTATGAATTATTATAAGTTGATTGATATATGTTTTATGGATTGAAACACATGAAATCACCATGAACAATGATTGGTCGAAAATGGCTATTTCATTTTCTATGAATACCCATATGATTTTAAGGCATGAATAGGTTGGTATGGATGTGTATATGATTATGGCATAGCTAGTTTTAATTAATTTGATCAATTGGTGGATGAATTGAAGTTGGAAATTAAGGTGTTTGATAAAATGCCTAAATGAACTAAGTTAAGGGTTAAGACATTGCCAACCAAGTGTTTGATGAATGCCTAAGTGAAAAAACTAGCCAAATGGCCATGAGTGGCGTAGTGCTCGGCATGGTGCGGCATGATGGCTCTCGACCACATGCCATGGCTGAGAAGCCCAATGGGCCTTGTCGATGTGGTCTCGGCCCAATAAGGTGTAATGGACCTCGGACAAGCCCAATAAGAGTTGGTGGGCCCCACAAGCCCAATAGCCTAACTGAAATGAATAGTAAAATGAAAATGGGTTTAAAACAGTGTTAGGCCCTTTAAGGTTCATTAAGGCCCAATAAGAGTAAACGGGCCTAATAAGAGTAAACGAGCCCATTAAGTGATATAGATTGTATTTAAAGTGAAATACAGATGAAAAAGTATAATTAACCAAATAAATGGTTATATGCAGCTCCAGAGATTATATTGGGAGCCGAGCAGACTACATGATTGAATAACGCTGAGGAAGTGAAATCACTTGACGTGATTCGAGGTAAGAGACTTTTGTGAGTAGTTACATATATCTGCACATAGTTCTGTTTGTTTTTACATTCACTTAAAAAGTCTGAGGGTCAAAGAAAGTGAATAAAAATGTAAGAGACCTGAAAAGGGTAAATTACGATTTTACCCCTATCAAGGGTAAAAAGTCAACTTTTAGGAAAAGTCCTAAAAAGCATGGAAAGCATGTTTTTAATTCTTTTAATATTGTTTAGCAGATGCATAGATAGGTTGGCTAATGTTTTCATGATAAATACAAAAACAGCACAATGTAGTGCCGATTTGATTTAATTGAGTGAAACTCTTTTAATTAAGCCATGTATCGTGTTGTGAGAAAACAAATCGTGCTGGAGCACAGTTCACACTGGATTTTATATGTTTACCACATACATTAGTGCTAGAGTGTTACTCGTACAAGATTTTACATGTATTCTACATAACAAAGTACTAAAGTGTTGCTCGTACATGATTTTATATGATTGATGCACGATAGAGTACTGGAGCATTGCTTGTACTCAGTTTTACATGACATAGTGCTAGAGCATTGCTCGCACTAGATTTTATATGATTTTTGCACAAGGTCGTGATGGAGTTTACTCGCACATACTAGTTTTGAAAGGGATAGCAGGAAATCGCTGTGTTAGAGCCTTGTGCAGATTGTGTGTCACATAGATTATATGCTCGCAGTGCATTTTGAGATATGGTACAGGGCTATCGAAACTGTTATTGGGTCCATGGAGTACTTTGTACCATGTATGACACACGGAGTACGTTGTGCCGTGTGTACATGATATTGTGGAGTTGTGGAGATGTAGAGTTGTGAGATGACGGTTGAGGATTTGATCCACCTCCCGATACAGCAAGTGATGCCCCACACATCGAGTACTATGTAGCTTGGGATCACTGAAAAAGGGATATGATCATAATCCTCGAACAAGCAGTCGCCTATCTCACTTGATATTTCTTGTTTGAATTGTCACATGATTTTATACATTGGGTAGACCCGTGGATGAGTTGAGCCTCGACATGTGACTTTGTGTGTTATTAAGGGTAAACCTGAGGGATTCGTGAAGCTCGAATTTCCATGGTTTTACATGAGAAAATGTAATCTTTACTTTGATTTAATTGATATGGCATAATGAAATGTGATTTACAGTATTTACATGAGAATGCAATATTTTGTATGAATTGCTAAGGTTATTAAACCAGTATGTTTTCAATATACACTGATGATTTGTATCTATATATAAATATTTTCATAAATGTTTCAAAGAAAGATACATGATTTAGATGTGAAATGAGCAAGAATACTTTCAAGGCACAACATTATATTTTGTAGATAGTGTAGTTATCTAATTGCTTGCTTGATTTCCTTACTGAGCTAGTGAGCTCACCCCTTTCATTTTCCCCCTCTCTACAGAGCATCCGTTGTAGATAGAGTACGGCTGAAGACTAGTATTCCTTTTGTCCGCTACATTTCCATCGAGTGAAAGGTATACACATCATGTACGATTTTGTATCTGAACATATAAACAGCACTGTGATGTAAACGTATGTAATATTTGGGGATGTATTTGTATAATATTATAGTGAATTCACTTATGGTACAAAAGTTAAATTACAATCAATAGATAGTTATTATTGACATGTTTGTATCAATATGAATGATTTACATGATAAGTAAAGTTGAGGATACTAATACCGAATCACAGCCTAACTGTTTGGTGGTTGAATTATGACAGAAGGAAAGGTAAGAAAAAAACAAAAAATTTGTAATGGTTTTTTGTAAAAGTCGATCGTGACAAAATAGTAACAGAACAGAGTTGGTCTGATGTGAGTCGGTGTTAGTGGTTAGGAAAGTTTACATCCTCATATTACTCTGTTGTGTTCAGTTACAAGTGTGTATTCTAAGATGGGAAATGGACTAATTCGGTGGTTGTGAATGCAGAAATTGAGCCATTATGGCTAATACCAGCCATGGTAGAGAGGTGAGACATCGGACTAGAGGTCGTAGAGGTAGGCCTGAGAGCCGAGATGAGTCTTCGTCTGACCATGAGTCGACAGGTCTCACTGAGGTACCATAAAGTACCGAGGTATGCTTTATGAGGTTAAAGCATAGCCTAGAGATGATAATGAATATGTTTACACAGGCTATGCATGGGAGATAGGGATAAGAGGCAGGGACTTCTACTGTACAGGCAGCTGCTCCTGATATGCCTACACAGCCTATACAGATGCCACAGCCTACAGATACTCCTACACCTCCACCACTTCAGGGTACATCATCTCCTATTGGCCTGTAGCAGGTTAGTAGCAGATTGGGGTATGGTTATGAGTTTGATAGACTGCAACAGTTCCAGAAGTTTAGACCGCCATCATTTAGTAGGGTCAAGGACCCAATTGTCACAGAGGATTGGATAGGAGAGATCGAGAAGTTGTACGATTTCTTCTAGTGTACGACTTCTGAGATGGTTGCTTTCGTTACCTTCATGCTGAAGGGAGTAGTAGAGCATTAGTGGAAGTCCACCAGATTTATACTAAGAGTACAACACTCGGAGATCAGTTGGGATATTTTTTGGATGCCTTCAAGAGGCAGTATGTCCCAAATACAACACAACGGAAGCTGCAGATGGATTTCTTGGGGTTGAGCTAACGGAGTCAGTTAATAGATGAGTATGAGACATGATTTATATCCCTAGGAAGGTATAACCCCGACACTATGATTAGTGAGACCAACAAGGTCCGAAGATTTGTAGACGGACTAAGACCGGCGCTACGATTGAGATTGGTTCCACTTGATATCTCTGCATACGAGGAAGCAGTTTGCAGGGCACAGCTCTGTGAGCAGGATTATGAAAGGAATGGCTCTGAGTTCCAGATGGTTAGCTAGAGTAGAGATAGAGATAAGAAGAGGCCGGCGAGTGACAATGCCAGATGTTTTGATTATCGAGGAGGGAGGAGACTCTTTGGTAAGAGACCACAGATTGAGGAAGTGTAAAAGAAGACTGTTAGACCTCCTGCATATCTGGCCATAGCTCCAGTTAGGGGCATTGTTATTGGAGGAAAGAGGCCTGCTACCGAGCAATGTGGTAGATATGGTAGATACCATAGGGGTAGACCTTGTTCGATTTCTATTTGATTGTGCTTCAGATGGGGGAAGCCAAGGCACATGGTGAGAGCTTGCCCAGAAATGGTTGAGATTGCCCCACAGAAAGGCAAGGAGCCAGAGAGAGCTCCAGCTAATACGTCTGCTCTAAGGAAAAGAGTGACGATAGAGGAGAAGGGGAAGCAAGTAATTGGTCGAGCGTGAGTACATGATTTGGATCAAGGCACAGCTGATGCTACACCAGATGTGATTAAAGGTAACATCCTGATTTTTTATCTTGAAGTATATGTATTATTTGATCTTGGTGCCATGCATTCATTTGTATCGCCTTTATTTTCATGTAAGTTAGCGAAGCATGTAGAGCGTACACCTTTAAGTGGGATGATGTTGATTAGTACCCCTATGAATAACAGTCAACTAGTCGAGTATATGTTTAATGACTGTAAGTTAAGAGTAGGGGAAAAGGATATGACAGCCAATCTAATTTTTCTAAGTATGAGTGATTTTGATGTAATCTTAGGAATGGATTGGTTATTTATAAACCATGCTATGTTAGATTGTTATGCTAAGACAGTTATGTTTCCTACTCGTACAAGATATATTGTAAAGTTTATTGAAAAGAAATGAAAGAAGTAGTTTCAATATAAGTAAGAAAATTTCTATGCTGATTTAATAACTAATATGTAGAGGGTTTCATTACGTACGTGGTTGATACAGATAAGGTACATTTGGAGTTGGCAGATATCCTTGTGGTTAGGGAGTTCCCAGATGTCTTTCTAAATGAATTGCCAAGGTTGCCACCAGACAGAGAGATGGAGTTCTGTATAGATTTGGTGCCTAGTACCGAGCCTATTTCGAAACCATGGTATCGCATGGCCTTGGTCGAGTTAGAGAAGCTCAAGAGGCAGTTGCAGGAAATGTCTGAGTGTTTCGCCTTGGGGAGTACTGATTTTGTTTGTAAAGAAGAAGGATGAAAGCCTCCGATTGTGTATAGATTATAGATTGTTGAATATGGCTACCATCAAGAATATGTATCCCCTTTCGCGTATTGATCAGAGGTCTGGGTATCATAAGTTGAGAGTTCGGAGTGGAGATGTATCTAAGATAGCGTTTCAGACCCGATATGGCCATTATGAGTTCTTCATTATACAATTCGGATTGACGAATGCTCTCGTAACTTTTATGGCTTTGATTAATGATGTGTTCAAGTCATACTTGCATCAGTTTGTTATCGTCTTTATCGATGACATCTTGGTGTATTTGAAGTCTCAAGAGGAGCTTCAACAGCATCTGAGGATTGTATTACAGACCCTCTGAGAGAAGGAGTTGCATGAGTGTGATTTCTGGTTGGCACAGATCTTGTTTTTGGGACACGTTGTGTCGAGGGATGGTGTATCAGTAGATCTATCCAAGATTGAGCCTGTAGTTTAGTGGAAACAGTCGAGGATAGTGTTGAGTTAATGTATTTTGAAATGACAAAACAAGTTAATACAATAATGTTAAGATGGTATACAAACATGTTTAGAAGATATCAGGACCAGAACTTAGAGTTCTGCTGATGAGAGATCAATCTGAGGTGTGAGAGATCGATCTCCTGGGTTTATACTTGATGAGAGATCGATCTCATGATGGAAGAGATCGATCTGGCAAGCCTTAAAACGGTGTAAAGGGTTTAAGGTAAAAAGAGATCGATCTTCCAGGGTTAAGAGATCGATCTCCTCTAAGTCAGAGAACTTAGGAGATCGATCTGGTAAGGAAGAGATCGATCTGCTCAAAGTCAGAGAGCTTAAGAGATCGATCTGGTGTATTGAGAGATCGATCTTTCCTCAAACAGAGAGGATAGGAGATCGATCTGGATATTCAACAGATCGATCTGCCTTCTCATACTCTAACTGAGAGATCGATCTGGTAACCTATGAGATCGATCTCCCTGTGTGTTTATGCTTTGATCTTGCAGGATTCAAAACTAAGAGATCGATCTGGCCAAGATAAGAGATCGATCTGTCTGACCACTGGAGGTTCCCAACGGCTATTTTCTTCAAATCTCAACGGGAAAAACTGCATTTAATGCTCCAACTACCCAACCTTCAGTATATAACCAAGCATTGAAGACAAAGCAGAGACAGACTATCACTGAACATTCCAAACATTCTCAAGCTTTAAATCTTTCATTCTTTGTGTCCCTATTGCTTATTGATTGTGATTTATTGTACAAGCTTAAGTACTACAAGCTTTGTTAGTCCTACGCACTGAAAAGCCTTATTCTGTATTCATCCACACCTTAAAAGAAAAGAGGATTGTTCCTCAGTGAGACTTATTGTAAAAGGGTGAATACATTTTCTGTATTGCTAAGGGTAGAGAGGTTATTCCTTAACCTGTAAAAGGAACTTTGTAAACTCTATTGAAAGAGAGAAAGAAACCACTTGACAAGAAGGTCAAGGAGAGAGGACGTAGGCAAGAGTTGGCCGAACCTCTATAAGTCGCTGTGTTTGTTTCTCTTTCCCTCTCTTTGCATTAAAATTGTTATATTGCACTGTTTTATTCATTATCATTTGTGTTTAAATTGCGATTAATTTAAAATCTGCCATAATTGTTAGAAAACCGATTCACTCCCCCTCTCGGTAGAGCCAACAATTGGTATCAGAGCTAGGACTCTTTAATCACGTAGGAACAACTTCCTAAGAGTTAGAAAACGATCAAATGGCTCTTAACAATGTTGCAACTAGTTTGATAGGAGAGGGGCACTCCACGGTTAGACCTCCCATGTTCAATGGTGAACATTATTCATATTGGAGGACTAGGATGATGCTATTTATTCAAGCAAATGACTATGAAGTATGGAGAATTATAGTTAAGGGACCTCAAATCCCTACAAAGAAAATAGAGGGAAGAGATATTCCCAAAGAAGAAGATGAATGGGATTCTAATGACATTAAATGTGCACAGCTAAATGCTAAAGCTATGCACACATTATTTTGTGCTTTAGGTCCTAATGAATATAATAGAGTATCCGGGTGTGATAATGCCAAGCAAATATGGGATAAATTGGCAATAACTCATGAGGGTACAACCCAAGTGAAGGAGACAAAAGTAGGTATGCTCACACATGATTATGAGCTCTTTAGAATGAAGGAAGGAGAATCGATTAGTGATATGTTCACTAGATTTACAGACGTAATTAATGGACTAAAATCCTTAGGAAAAATATATTCTAACATTGAAATGGTAAAGAAAATTTTAAATAGCTTACCTAAGTCATGGGAAGCTAAGGTAACAGCAATAGAGGAATCTAAGGATCCACACACATTATCCTTAGATGAATTAATAGGTTCCTTGCTAACTTATGAGATGAAGCTTAAAAGAAATGAAGAGCCACCCAAGAAAGTGGGTGTTGCTCTAAAATCCACTGCTGAAAAGGAAATTAAAAATGAGAGTGGCAGTGAGGAGGATATTGAGATGGCAATGTTTGCCAAAAGATTTAATAAATTCATGAGGATGAGAACTAGTAATAGCAATAGGAGAAACAATAGGAGAGAACAAGAGGAAGTAGGTAGAAAAGACTCTATTGTGTGTTATGAATGTAAAAAACCTGGACACATAAAATTTAACTGCCCTCTCCTCAAAAGATCCAATGATAGGTTTCATAAAAAGAAGGCGATGGTAGCAACATGGAGTGACAGTGACTGCTCCGATGATGAATCAAATGACGACATTGCCAACCTATGCTTCATGGCAATTGATGAGGATGAAAAGGTAACATCTAATATCAATGAATACTCTTTTGATGAACTGCAAGATGCATTTGATGATTTAGCATTAGAGTATGAATCTATGAGCATGAAGTATAAAAAGTTAATATCTAAATTAAAAAGGGAAAATGAGATAATGCTACAAGATAAATTAAAATGTGAGAAGAAACTAGAGATTGCAAATCTAGAAATTTGTGACCTTAAGGAGAAAAATAGCAATTTACATAACTCCTTTAATAGGTTTCACATGGGGCAACAAAAGCTAGATAGCATGTTAGAAACCCAAAGGGCATTTTTTGACAAAAATGGCTTAGGGTATAATGCACAAAGTAGGGAAACCCATCTTAAGAGTTTTATTGCTAGGAAGAGCATGAATAAACCTGCAATTACTTGTTCATATTGTAATAAGAAGGGACATAAGTCACATTATTGCAATATAAAGATGAGGAATCTTAAAAGAAAAATTGTAAAAAGGATATGGATTCCAAAAGAGGTAATTCATTCCAAGGACTGCAATGCATTAGCAAAATGGATCCCAATGGGATCAAGAATTTCATTTACTAACCTCCAAGGACCCAAGAGAATTTGGGTACCTAAGACTTGAGTGTGTTTATTTTTTTGTTATAGGTGATTGAGCATAGCCACAAAGCTAAAACAAAAGAAGCTTGGTACTTAGATAGTGGATGCTCAAGGCACATGACGGGTGATAAAAGCCATTTCAATTCCTTCAAATCGAAAATTGGTGGAGAAGTCACTTTTGGGGACAACTCCAAAGGCCAAGTGGAAGGGAGTGGCTCAATAGGTAATGATCATTTCTCTTTAGAAAAAGTATTACTTGTTAGGGGTCTAAAGCATAACTTGCTAAGCATTAGTCAACTTTGTGACAAAGGTTACAAAGTAATTTTTGATTGCATGAAATGTAATGTTATAGATCCTAAGTCAAATAAAATTCTTCTTCTAGGTCATAGGCAAGGTAACATATATATAGTCTACCTTAATGAACTCAAAAACGAAAACATATGCTTAATGGTAGATAACAAAAAGGAATCTTGGTTATGGCATAGAAGACTAGGTCATGCTAGCATGCATGTGCTATCCAAATTAGCTAGAAAGGATCTAGTGATAGGCTTACCCAAAATATCCTTTGATCATGAAGAAATATGTGAAGCTTGTGTTAAAGGAAAACACAAGAGAACAACTTTTAAGCCTAAGAATAGTGTATCCACCACTAGGCCTCTTCAGTTACTGCATTTAGACTTGTTTGGACCAACTAGAACCACCAGCCTAGGTGGGAAACACTATGGTTTTGTAATAGTTGATGATTACACTAGATACACTTGGGTGTTCTTTTTGAGAGTAAAAAATGAAGCCTTAGAGAAATTCATAACTTACTCAAAGGTGACTCAAAATGAAAAAGGATATACAATAACAAGCATTAGAAGTGATAATGGCAAAGAATTTGAAAATATAGGATTTGATGAGTATTGCAATGATCAAGGAATTAGCCATAATTTTTCAGCCCCTAGGACACCACAACAAAATGGTGTAGTTGAGAGAAGAAATAGAACTTTGGAAGAGATGGCTAGGACCATGTTATGTGAAAATAACTTGCCAAAGTACTTTTGGGCTGAAGCTATAAACACATCATGTTATATAATCAATAGAGCTATGATAAGACCCATGCTAAAGAAAACTCCTTATGAGCTCTACAAAGGTAAGAAGCCTAACATTAGTTACTTCCATCCTTTTGGCTGCAAATGCTTTGTTCTAAATAATGGAAAAGATAACTTAGGAAAATTTGATGCCAAGAGTGATGAGGGAATATTTCTAGGATATTCTTTGAATTCAAAGGCCTTTAGAATATATAACAAAAGAACATTAGTGGTTGAAGAATCTATTCATGTTATATTTGATGAATCAAATAATATATCTAAAGATTCAACCAACAATGATGAAAATGTTGAGATATTTGATGAAGGCTTAGAAGATGATTTTCTAGAAAAGCTTGATTTGAATAAAGAAGATGAAGAAGAAATAGAGGTTTTAGAAAGAAAGCCTAGAGCACCAAGAGAGTTAGGATATGTAAAAGATTGTGAAATAGTAGGAGATCCAACTCTTGGAGTTAGAACTAGATCATCCCTAAGGAATATGTGCCAATATATAGCCTTTGTATCTCAAATTGAACCTAGGAATGTCAATGAAGCCTTAGAGGATAATAATTGGTTCCTAGCAATGCAAGAAGAATTAAATCAATTTGAGAGAAGCAAAGTATGGAAACTAGTTCCTAGGCCTAGTGATCACTCAATAATTGGAACTAAATGGATATTCAAGAATAAGATGGATGAAAATAGTGTGATCGTAAGGAATAAGGCTAGGCTAGTTGCTCAAGGCTATAGACAAGAGGAAGGCATAGACTATGATGAAACATATGCACCGGTAGCTAGATTAGAGGCAATAAGAATGTTACTTGCCTTTGCATGTTATAAAGATTTCAAGTTATATCAAATGGATGTAAAGAGTGCATTCTTGAATGGTTTCATTAATGAAGAAGTCTATGTAGAGCAACCTCCCGGATTTGAAAATCATGAATTTCCTGAACATGTTTTCAAATTGTCTAAGGCACTTTATGGGTTAAAACAAGCTCCTAGAGCTTGGTATGAAAGGTTGTCAAAGTTCTTAATAGAAAAAGGATTCTCAAGAGGAAAGGTAGACACCACATTATTCATCAAAAATAAAAATAAGGACTTACTAGTTGTACAAGTATATGTAGATGATATTATTTTTGGTTCAACTAATGAGTCTTTATGTCAAGAGTTTGCTAAGATCATGCAAGGGGAATTTGAGATGAGCATGATGGGAGAACTCACATTCTTCTTGGGACTTCAAGTGAAGCAAACAAAGGATGGAACTTTCATCAATCAAGCAAAGTACACCAAGGACTTGCTCAAGCGTTTTGGAATGGAGAGTTGCAAACCTCAAGCCACTCCAATGGGCACCAACATCAAGCTTGACAAAGATGAAGGTGGTAAGTGTGTAGACACTAAACTCTATAGGTCTATGATTGGATCATTGCTTTATTTAACTGCAAGTAGACCAGATATATTGTTTAGTGTATGCCTTTGTGCTAGATTTCAATCCTCTCCTAGGGAATCACATCTATTGGCAACTAAGAGAATTTTTAGATACCTCAAAGATACTCCCTCACTAGGACTTTGGTATCCCAAAGACTCCACTTTTGCCCTTCATGCATTTTCAGATGCTGATTTTGGAGGATGCAAAATAGATAGGAAAAGTACTTCAGGTACTTGCCAATTCTTAGGAAATAGGTTAATTTCTTGGTTCTCCAAGAAACAAAACAGTGTAGCTCAGTCCACAACTGAAGCTGAATATATAGCAGCTGGTAGTTGTAGTGCTCAAGTGTTGTGGATTAAACAACAAATGAGAGATTATGGTATTGACATGAAGCAAGTCTCAATTAAATGTGATAATACCAGTGCCATTAATCTGTCTAAGAATCCTATTCAACACTCCAGAACCAAGCACATAGAAATTAGACATCACTTCCTTAGAGATCATGTACAAAAAGGGGATATAATCTTAGAGTATATTGATACTACACATCAAATAGCTGATATATTCACCAAACCCCTTGATAGAGATAGGTTCTGTATCCTTAGAGGTGAATTAGGACTCATGAATATGCCTTAGGACTTTCATGTTGTAAAAATCTTGATTCCAAGTTGATTTTTAAAGAGTTTTTGTAAAAATTTTCTGGCAAAAAGGATGAGAGATCGATCTCCTTGAGATATAGATCAATCTCTATCCCTTAAACAAGCCTAAATTATCAAGGTTAAGCTAAGCAGATCGATCTTCTAACCATAAGATCGATCTCCTTACGTCTCTGTTTAGAGGCAGATCGATCTGTCCACACGACAGATCGATCTCATCAAGCTTCCGCATTCTACAGATCGATCTATGCATGTACCAGATCGATCTCCTTAAGCCTCTGTTTGAGACCAGATCGATCTGTCCCTACGACAGATCGATCTTTCTTCGCTTCTGGGAGTACCAGATCGATCTGTCGCCTCGACAGATCGATCTGCTATGACCTGAAGTATAAATAGCTACGAAAAATTCCCAAATTTCACAAAACCTAAAATTCAAATTCTCCAATTCCCTCGCATCCTCTTCTTCAATTCCTCCTCAGATCGATCCTCGTACGGTCTTCCTTGCGTCTCGGTGTCAAATTCCGGTATAGTAACCTACATTTCTCACTGATTTTCTCAAAATCCTTCTTCGATTTGTGTTTGTTTTGATTCTAGGGCAAACCTAGGTCCTGTTTCATTGCTTTTCTCACTGTTGAATCTGTTTAGTGCAAATCTATAGTTTAGAATCATGCCTAGGAAGTCAGTAGCAAACAAACCTCCTAGAACCACTGAGGCAGGTTCCTCATCACAACCTATTCCTCCACCTCCTGTCGCTTCCTTCAATCGGTGTTTTAAAACACCAGTAAAAAGAAAGCGATATGAGGAATACTTCTCAACCATGCCAATTAAGCATTGGCGAACCATTGATTTTTCATTCCTCAATCACATAGACTTTCCATACCTGTCAAAATTTCAGGAATTTGGTTGGTCGAAATTCTTGAAAATCAACACTCCTGTCCCTCCAAATCTCGTTCGCGCATTCTTTTCAAATGCCGAACTCGTTTATGACCCCGATGACACCTGCAAAATCCTTGCCTTCAGAACCTTCATCATGGGTCAATCAATTCTAATTGATTCTGAAGTTCTAGCCAAAGTATTTGATATACGCGATGAAGGTTTAACAAATGAGGATGAGGAAGTCCCCTTTGCGTTTGAACTCCCCGGGGACAAGGCGAGTAACCTTTCAATGCACCTTCGGTTACTCCACCTCATAATCTCGTGGAACCTCCGCCCTTTCGGTACTCGTCATTCTACCGTTAGGCGTCTAGATCGTTTTTGGCTCCATCACATTCACACCACAAGCCAAAAACCTAACCTCCCTCACTTTATATACGAGGATTGGCTGAAGATTGTGCGTGGCCAAGCTGCCACAATAGTTTTTCCACAACCAGTGGCTTATCTTCTCCACCGCCTTGGTATCAACTGCAGCAGCGAAACTGGCGAACTCCTATCTCCAAAAAGTGTGCTTAACATTGGGACCCTACATCATATGGGGTACTACAAAGATTTCCGGGGAGAGTGGACGAAAAAGCAAGAACAGCAACCTGCTGAGGCTGAGGAGGACCCCACTGATGAACCAGCACACCAACCTGCTGCACCAGCTCAGGAATCATCGGCTCCGCCCACTGCACAAACATCGTCTCCTGCTGACTTGGAGCTGATCGTGAAGATGATAAGCGACCTCAGTCAGAGGATCGATGAAGGACATACCACTCAGCAGCGTATGTTTGCCGAATTGACTCAACGAGTGGATCACCTTCAAGACACTCAAAAGGCGATGTTCGACAAATTTCAAGAAACTCAAGAGGCAATGTTCGATGAACTTCAAGTGACGCCCACACACGTTGAGAATCTTTTGGACCGTGATCCTCCATCATCTTAGGCTTTAGGTGTATGGTTTAGTTTAGTTATATCATTTCGCACTGTTCTTTGTACTGAATTTGCTTGAATGCAATATAAATTGATTGTTTATGAAAATGTGGCATTTTGTGAGTCAATATTGATTTTGAACTGCCATGGTTTTGACAATGTTGCATTTTGTGAGTTAATGACCATGTGTGATTGATATGACAAAAAGGGGGAGAAGACACATAAGAAACATGATAAGAAACATGCATGTTGTTGTGTTTGTGTTCATAGTTTAAAAGGATGATAGGATTGAGGGGGAGTCAGGATGATTTAATTGAGGGGGAGCTAAGAGCCAGAGCTAACTAAGGGGGAGTTAAGATTTAACTAAGGATGAGTTAAATCTTTAACAAAGTCAAAAGCTCACAAAAAGGGGGAATTTTGCAAATTCACTAAACATGTTTATTGGATGAGTTTTGTCATATCAAAAAGGGGGAGATTGTTGAGTTAATGTATTTTGAAATGACAAAACAAGTTAATACAATAATGTTAAGATGGTATACAAACATGTTTAGAAGATATCAGGACCAGAACTTAGAGTTCTGCTGATGAGAGATCAATCTGAGGTGTGAGAGATCGATCTCCTAGGTTTATACTTGATGAGAGATCGATCTCATGATGGAAGAGATCGATCTGGCAAGCCTTAAAACGGTGTAAAGGGTTTAAGGTAAAAAGAGATCGATCTTCCAGGGTTAAGAGATCGATCTCCTCTAAGTCAGAGAACTTAGGAGATCGATCTGGTAAGGAAGAGATCGATCTGCTCAAAGTCAGAGAGCTTAAGAGATCGATCTGGTGTATTGAGAGATCGATCTTTCCTCAAACAGAGAGGATAGGAGATCGATCTGGATATTCGACAGATCGATCTGCCTTCTCATACTCTAACTGAGAGATCGATCTGGTAACCTATGAGATCGATCTCCCTGTGTGTTTATGCTTTGATCTTGCAGGATTCAAAACTAAGAGATCGATCTGGCCAATATAAGAGATCGATCTGTCTGACCACTAGAGGTTCCCAACGGCTATTTTCTTCAAATCTCAACGGGAAAAACTGCATTTAATGCTCCAACTACCCAACCTTCAGTATATAACCAAGCATTGAAGACAAAGCAGAGACAGACTATCACTGAACATTCCAAACATTCTCAAGCTTTAAATCTTTCATTCTTTGTGTCCCTATTGCTTATTGATTGTGATTTATTGTACAAGCTTAAGTACTACAAGCTTTGTTAGTCCTACCCACTGAAAAGCCTTATTCTGTATTCATCCACACCTTAAAAGAAAAGAGGATTGTTCCTCAGTGAGAGTTATTGTAAAAGGGTGAATACATTTTCTGTATTGCTAAGGGTAGAGAGGTTATTCCTTAACCTGTAAAAGGAACTTTGTAAACTCTATTGAAAGAGAGAAAGAAACCACCTGACAAGAAGGTCAAGGAGAGAGGACGTAGGCAAGAGTGGGCCGAACCTCTATAAGTCGCTGTGTTTGTTTCTCTTTCCCTCTCTTTGCATTAAAATTGTTATATTGCACTGTTTTATTCATTATCATTTGTGTTTAAATTGCGATTAATTTAAAATCTGCCATAATTGTTAGAAAACCGATTCACCCCCCCTCTCGGTAGAGCCAACAGATAGTCACCAAGATTAGGAGTTTTTTGGATTTAACAGGATATTATCAGAGATTCGTTGAGGGATTTTCGAAGTTAGCTGCTCCGTTGACACGTCTCACTCGAAAGAGTGTTACATTCGCGTGGGACGATGATTGTGAGAGGAGTTTTCAAGAGTTGAAACGTCATTTGACCACCGCTCCGATTTTCACTAGTCTTACTAGCTCAGGAGGTTTATCAGTGTATACCGATGCTTCACATCAGGGACTGCATTGTGTATTGATACGGGATGGGAAGGTAGTTGCTTATGGATCCAGACAACTGAAGGACCATGAGAAGAAATATCTGACCCACGATTTGGAGTTAGCAACAGTAGTGTTTGTGTTGAAGGTATGGCGCCACTACTTATACGGTGACTAGTTTTAGATTTTTAACCATCACAAGAGCATCAAGTATTTGTTCTCTTAGAAGGAGTTGAACATGAGACAAAGAAGATGACTAGAGCTTTTGAAAGACTACGATTGCGAGATACTTTATCATCCGGGTAAGGCTAACGTAGTAGCTGATCCTTTGAGAAGGAAGAGCCTTGGGATGGCATCGTATATGATGGTCAGGGAACATGAGTTGCTAGAGTAGTTTGCTAGCCTCAGTTTGAGAGTTGTGCCTTCTAACATGGATATGGACTGTATGATAGCTAGTCTGCGATTGGAGCCAGATCTATTGGACAGATTAGATAGGCTCAATAGAGTGATTCGTATTGCATTGATATAACTAGTCAGATACAGAAGGGCACAGTGACCGATTATGAGTTGAGTTCTGATGGACTACTGAGGTTCAGAGGTAGATTATGTGTTTTTGAGAACCTAGAGCTCAAGAGACTGATTTTGTCGGATGCTCATTCTGTGAGGTACACGTTATATTCGGGGAGTAACAAGATGTACCAAAACCTTCGAAAAGTGTATTGGTGGTCGGGTATGAAGAATAATGTGGCAGAGTTTGTGGTGAGATGTCTCGTATGTCAGCAGGTGAAGGTAGAGCATCAGAAGCCTACAGGGCTATTGTAGCCTCTACCTATATCGACATGGAAATGAGAGCATATCACCATGGATTTTGTGATGGGTTTACTGAGGACTCGTAGGAATCACGATACAATATGGGTGATCGTGGATAGGCTGACAAAGTCAGCCCACTTCCTAGCTATGAGAGCTACCGATACTCTGAGCACATTGGCAGAGTTGTATGTACACGAGGTAGTGAGGTTACATGGTGTTCCAGCGAGCATTGTTTCGAATAGGGATTCCCGCTTCACTTCCCACTTTTGGAAACATTTTTAGGAAGCCTGGGAACCCAGTTGAGTTTGAGCACCGCTTTTCATCCTCAGACAGATGGTTAGAAAGAGAGGATTATACAGACTTTGAAGGATATGTTAAGAGCGTGTGTGCTAAATTTTAGAGGCTCTTTGGATGATCATTTGCCACTAGCCAAATTCTCCTACAACAACAGTTATCATTCGAGTATCGGGATGGCACCGTAGGAGGCCTTGTATGGTCGCAGATGTCATTCCCCTATTGGATGGGAAGAAGTGGGTGACCGAAAGATTTTTACTCTTGATTTGGTCACGAAAGCCTCTGAGGATGTTTAGTTGATTGTTGAGAGATTGAGGACAACTCAGAGCAGACAGACAGTTATGCTGACAAGAGACGGAGGCCACTTGAGTTTACAATCGGTGAGTCAGTGTTTTTGAAAGTTTCTCCTTCCAAGGGTATTGCGGGATTTGGGAAGAGTGGTAAGCTGAGTCCTTGCTACATTAGACCCTTTGAGATACTGGATCGAGTGGGAGATAAGGCCTATAGGTTAGCGTTGCCACCAAACTTATCAGGCGTATATAATGTCTTCCACATTTCGATGCTTTGGAAGTATCACCCGGATCCGGCACATATGATCAGTTATGAGTCATTGGGGCTCAAAGAGGACATGTCATATGTTGAGATGCCGATTCAGATACTGGATAGGGAGGAGAAAGTCCTGAGATCGAAGACTATCGGGTTAGTGAAGATTCTCTGGCAGCACCACACTTCAGAGAAGGCTACGTGGGAGCTAGAGAGTCTAATGCGTGAGAAGCACCCCCAACTGTTTGATGACTGACTTGGTTCTAATTTAGAGGATCGAATTCTTTAAGTTGGGGAGGATTGTAAGGCCCAGATTTTTAATGTAGCTTTATTCCTTATGATTCCAACATGTATGAACATTTTAGTATGATAGTTGAATCAAAAGAAGAGTATTTACTAGAATGCAATAGCAAATGATGAATGAAAATGCATAAAAGCTACGTAAAAGCGAAATAAGAGCTATAAGAGCCACAGGCTAAACCGAATGGATTTAAATCATTCTGACTGAAGAGAAGAACTTAAAATGAGAAAAATATAAAGAGCTCATGAAGGAAAGTTGGTTTGATTTGATCACAAACACATTGAAGTAGAGTAAATGCCAAAAAGGGGCTAAACGAGTCCGAAATTGTCCGTTTGAGGTGTTTTAGACATATTCGCCTCTCGAAAATGGTTAAAAAATAAAGATGAGAGTGTAAAACATGGAATGTGATACTTTCGAAATTTTGAGAAAAAGTCAAACGTGGTCAATGGTCAAGAAAAGTCAATGGTAGTTAAGAAAAGTGGACTTTGACCATAGTTGACTAACCATGGTTAGAAATTAACCTAAGTAAGGTTAAAAAGTGGGGAAGAATCATTTTTGGTTAAAACAAAAGATATTCATCCCCTGAAGTAAGGAAAATTGGTTTAATCAAAATCCAGATTAAATTATACAGGTAAAACGCAGTGGGCTAAAAAGTTGGAATTTTAAAGCCCATTAGTAAATCAACTTAAAGCCCATTTTGGTAACCATGACCCAAGCCCATTTAAGCCCAAATTAAGGGCTGAATTTTATGAATTAGTGACTAAGGCATTAGGCTAGAAAATCAGCCAACACAACATCATTTTCATCCTTAAGCTCTCGGCAAACAAGGGGACACCATTACCAAACATAAATTCAAGCTTTCTCACACTAGAAATCACTAAGCTAGAGACATATTTGAAACTTGCAATTTTCATGGAAGTTGTTCCAAATTGAGAGAGGATTAACATATCTTGGAATTAGCTGTCGAAAAGCCATATTAAGAGAGAGGAGGAATTCTTCAAAGTTTCGGCCACAAGGAAAAGTACAAGCTAGGTATAATTTCAAGCTTCCAAATTCATATATGTTAATCTATGAATTATTCTAAGTTGATTGATATATGTTTTATGGATTGAAACAAATGAAATCATTCTGAACTATGATTGGCTGAAAATGGGTATTTCATTTTTTATGAATACCCTTATGATTTTAAGGCATGAATACGTTGGTATGTATGTGTATATGATTATGGCATAGTTAGTTTTAATCAATTTGATCAATTGGTGGATGAATTGAAGTTAACAATTAAGGTGTTTGATAAAATACCTAAATGAACTAAGTTAAGTGTTAAGACATTGCCAACCAAGTGTTTGATGAAATGCCTAAGTGAACAAACTAGCCAAATGGCCATGAGTGGCATGGTGCTCGGTATGGTGCGACATGATGGCTCTCGACCACATGCCATGGTTGAGAAGGTCAATGGGCCTTGCTGATGTGGTCTCAGCCCAATAAGGTGTAAAGGGCCTCAGATAAGCCCAATAAGAGTTGGTGGGCCTCACAAGCCGAATAGCCCAACTGAAATGAATAGTAAAATGAAAATGGGATTAAGATAGTGTTAGGCCCATTAAGGTTCATTAAGGCCCAATAAGAGTAAATGGGCTCATTAAGTGATATAGACTGTATTTAAAGTGGAATATAGATGAAAAAGTATAATTAACCAAATAAATGGTTATATGCAACTCCAGAGATTATATTGGGAGCCGAGCGGACTACGTGCTTGAGCAGCGCTGCGGAGTGAAATCACTTGACGTGATTCGAGGTAAGGGAGTTTTGCGAGTAGTTAGAGATATATGCACATAGTTTCATCTGCTTTTACATTCACTTAAAAATTTTGAGGGTCATAGAAAGTGAATAAAAATTTAAGAGACCTAGAAAGGGTAAATTACGATTTTACCCATATTAAGGGTAAAAAGTCAACTTTTAGGAAATGTCCTAAAAAGCATGGAAAGCATGTTTTTAATTGTTTTAATGCTGTTTAACAGATGCATAGATAGATGATAAATACAAAAACATGACAATGTATTGCCGATTTGATTTAATTGAGTGAAACTCTTTTAATTAAGCCATTTATCGGGTTGTGAGAAAACAAATCGTGCTGGAGCACAGCTCACACTGGATTTTATATGTTTTCCACATACATTAGTGCTAGAGTGTTACTCGCACTGGATTTTACATGTATTCTGCAAAACAAAGTATTGAAGAATTGCTCGTACTTGATTTTATATGATTGGGCATGATAGAGTGCTGGAGCATTGCTCGCACTAGATTTTATATGATTTATGCATAAGGTCGTGCTGGAGTTTACTCGAACGTACCAGTTTTAAAAGAGATAGCATGAAACAGTCATGCTGGACCCTTATGCAGACTATGTGTCGCACCAATTAAATGCTCGCAAGTGCATTTTGAGATAAGGTAGAGGGCTATCAAAACTGTTATTGGGTCCATGGAGTACTTTATACCGTGTATGACACACGTAGTACATTTTACCATGTATACATGATATTGTGGAGTTGTGGAGATGTAGAGTTGTGAGCTAACGGTTGAGGATTTGACCCACCTCCCGTTAAAGTAAGTGATGCCCCGCACAACGAGTACTATGTAGCTTAGGATCTCCAAAAAAGAGATATGATCATAATCCTCGAACAAGTAGTCGCCTATCTCACCTGATATTTGTTGTTTGAATTGTCACATGATTTTATACATTGGGCAGACTCGAGGGATGGGTTGAGCCTCGACATGTGACTTTGTGTGTTATAAAGGGTGAACCCGAGGGATGGGTGAAGCCCAGATTTCCATGTTTTTACATGATGAAATGCCATATTTGTTTTAATTTAATTGATATGGCATAATGAAATGTGATTTACAGTATTTACATGAGAATGCAATATTTTACATGAATTGCTGTAGTTATTAAACTAGCATGTTTTCAGTATACACTGATGATTTGTATCTATATATATATATATATATATTTGCATAAATGTTTCAAAGAAAGATACATGCTTTAGATGTGAAATGAGAAGGAATATTTTCAAGGCACAACATTATATTTTGTAGATAGTATGGTTATCTACTTGCTTGCCTGATTTGCTTACTGAGCTTGTGAGCTCACCCCTTTCATTTCCCCCCTCTCTACAGAGTATCCACAGTAGATAGAGTACGGCTGAGGACTAGCATTCTTTTTGTCCGCTGCATTCCCATCGAGCGAAAGGCATATACATCACGTACGATTTTGTATCTGAACATATAAACAACATAGTGATGTAAACGTATCTAATATTTAGGGATGTATTTGTATAATATTATAATGAATTCACTTACGGTACAAAAGTTAAATAGTCAATAGATAATTATTATTGACATGTATGTATCGATGTGATTAATTGACATGGTAAGTAAAGTTGAGGATACTAATATCAAATCACAGCACAACTGTTTGGTGGTTGAATTATGACAGAAGGAAAGGTAAGTAAAAAGTGAAAAATTTGTAGTGGTTTTTGGTAAAAGTCGGTCCTGACATAGAGTAACAACCCTTGACCCTCGAAAATCGGGGGAATTTTTTTTAATTTAATTTATCCACTTATTCCCTTATTCAATTAGGTTGTATTCCTGTGCAGTGTCAAACACTTTTCCTAATTCTTTACTCGTAATTGTAATTAATTTCCATATATTAACTTATACGGCCGATAGAAATTTCGGCAGCACAATGGCTTATATATGGGCCTACCCACTTGGAAATAAGTTGTTTTTGGCAATCCTAGATATCCACAACTACCAAGTATATTTTCCAAATTCATCTTTACCACTCAATACATCTATTTAAATTTAATACTAGTCATCTCAAATATTATCTCAAAACATTGTCCCAAAATAATAATGTTTACATCGTTCCTTATAAAATTACATCCCAACTGATATTTCCAATATGTGTGTCTGTGCATACAATTATGTCTGGTACAGGAATGTAAATGTATACCTTTCTGCGTGTACAAAAAGTAGCCTAGGGAGCTCTCCCCACCAGCCTACGTCATGTATGCGGCAGGTAGCGCCTACGGATCACTGCAAGTAATCTGAGAGGTAGAGGGGTGAGCTTTTGGGAAAAAGCTCAGTAAGAATATGTATTTAAAACGATTCTAGCAATTCAAATATGTATAAAACATGATAGTCCATATAATGATACTTTCTTAAACTAATAATAGTAACATTCAAATCACATACTACAAGTCTGGTTCTAAAAATAGAATTAAATTTTCAAATTGAGACTACATCGGCCAAATAATTATCATGTGACAATAACGAATTTATCACACGGCAATAACAAATTTATCACGCGGCAATAACAAATCGATCATGCGGCAAAATAACCCGGTCATCCTCCGTAGAGGGAATTCAGAACCCAAAGGTAATTTCAGACGCCACAAAGGCGAAGGCGAGGTACAGGCGCCACAAAGGCGAATTACAGGTGCCCCGAAGGTGAAATACAGGCGCCATGAAGGCGAAATAAAAGCGCCACCCAGGCGAAATACAGGCGTCACACAGGCGAAATACAGGCGTCACACAGGCGAAATACAGGCGCCACACAGGCGAAATACAGGCGCCACAAAGGCGAATTCCAGGTGCCACACAAGCAAAATACAAGCACCACACAGGCGAAATATAGGCGCCACGAAGGCGAAATACAGGCGCCACACAGGAAAGTTCAGACGCAACACAGGCGAAGTTAACAAGCGTAAGCATACAACATAAATGGCCCTTAGTTTCAAAACATATTATAGTTTTCATATTTGAAAACATCGAAATAACTTCATCTTATTTGAAAAATTATTTCAGAAGACATGTTTTTATTTCAAAAGCACAAATACAAAAAACATAGTCTTGATCAGAAATATAATTTAGAAACATACATGAAAATCATACTTCATGTCATTGTAAGCTTTCTTTATCAAGGTTCGAAAAGTAACTATTACCGTTTTAAATTATATCCCCTTACCTCGATCTATCGAAATCTCCGTGCTCGAGTAGTGACGCCTCTTAGTACCTCCCTTAATTCCTTCTACGATCACCTACACCGAAATCATACACTTAGCACCCTATTCGTGCGAATTGCCCGAATTGCGTTAAAATCGTAACCTATTCGTTACTACTGCGTTTTTACGTATTATTGTACCTACCTAAGTCAACACGCACGTTTATATATTTTTCCTTACCACGTATTATTTTGTATGTACAATTATTGACATACACCTTATTATTTACCTCTACATGTATGTACACATTAATACATATATATATATATATATACACTCCCATATGTATATATATATATATATATATATATTTGTATTTACTCATTTCCTATCTCATATATACATTCTTTGTATATATATATATACTAGCACAAATTCATCCTATATACACCCATATGTATATGCACCTAATATATATATATATATATAAATATATCATTGTTTTCTTTTTTTTCTCTTATCACACACACACACACACACACATATATATATCCTTGTTTGTACATATACTAAAACACACACATTTATTTTATACACTCATTTGTATATACACCCAAGTATATACTGTAATGACTGAACCTCATCCCTCACTACCTCACTGGTAGACTTTTGGGCCTGTTGGTATACAGTCTTACCCTCCATGTATTGTCCGCTATGGGTACTCCAGCCCAAATGGCCTGCTTCCCCTCACGACTTTGTTTCTTTCGGGTACTGTCACGACCCGAATTACCTAAAAATCAGAGTAAATTTTTTCGCTTTTTCATTTATTATTTAATTCTTACTTTTCTCTCGTCGTGACCATCCTACAACACAGTTGAGCTATGATTCGGTGTTAGTCACCTCACACTATTTAACATTTCATTCCCATAATCATATATCAGAGTCTACTATCCTTTTGACTTTAAATAAACACATACCCACTGGTATTTACATGACTCTACATCCCCGACATCATATCCATTTACAGTACTGTGCATTACATATTTAGATACAAAACCATACAAATGTGTATACCTGTCTCTCGATGGGAAGCAGCAAGCAGCGGATATTAAGCATGCAAGTCCTCAGCCGCTCAATAATTATTACAAGTGCTCTGAAAAGATGGGAAAATAAGGGGGGTGAGCAAACCACACGCTCAGTAAGGCAATTATGCAAGTAAGTAGATAGCTCCACTATCTACATGCTCATAATGCCATGCCCTTAAATCCATTTCTTTTCATCTAAAATTACACGCACAAAGTCATGCATATTCAATGCCATAGTTTATCCAAAACTATTTGTGCATATATAAATCATGTAACTCATGCATTCAAAGCATTTTATGTGACATCATTAAATCAATATTCAGCATGAATTAAATCAAAATCATGCATTACTTCATGCGATATAAAACAAATCGCGGGATATAATCATTTCATGAATTTATCATTTAAGCATGGAAAAGCACATCATGCTACTGCATTTAAATCATTTCATTAAAATTGCAGTAAAAACTAACCCTTCCGGGTCAATCATCTCATAAAACAATTCATTAAAATTCATTATAAAACTCGGTTATAAAACCACCCTTCTTTCAGGGTCACATTTCATAAAATCATAAAATCGTCAAATCGTCAAATCGGGGGCCTGACCCCTCCTTCGGGTCTACCCTGGTCTAATAGACCACAAGTTATATCATGTGAGACAATTAGGTAAGTATCAGTAACATCGAGGACTATGGCCATATCCTAGTGATCCCTGGCAACACGGTACCTAGTGTGCGGGGTATCACACCTGAAACGGGAGGTGGGTCGTCCTACCCGCCAGAACAGCATAACACCAGGATTGCGAGGGCAAGGCTTGCTGCCTCGTGGCTAATGCCACTCCACTCCAACAATCCCCATGGTACAGCGTACTCCGCGTGACATACACGGTACAAAGTACTCCGTGAACCCAAGCTCAGTCAGGGGTGCCTGTAATAGGTCTTATCCACCCATATCATCTGTCTCAGAATGCACGTGTGAGCATATCATCTCACTGTGACACACAGTCTACAGGAGGCTCCAACACGGCTATATGCATGTAATATAAATCCCTGTGCGAGCGAAGCTCAAGCACGGCTCCATGCATATTCATGATATCTGAAAATCTCGTGCGAGCGAAGCTCTAGCACGGTTTCATAAAAATCAGTGAAATCTGCGTACGAGCAGCGCTCAAGTACGACTTAAACTGATTATAATTTCATGTAAATTCCACGTACGAGCAACGCTCTAGTACGGATATGTATATAAATTCAGTGAAAACCTCGTACGAGAAAAACTCCAGTACGACATTCAAATGAATTATGAAAACCATGTAAAACTTTGTGCGAGCAATGCTCCAGCACAAATGAATGCTCAAGTAAATCAAATCGCGTGCGAGTTATACTCCAGCACGGCTTTATGCATAACTAAATCAAATCTCGTGCGAGTTACACTCCAGCACGGCTTTATGCAATATTAAATCAAAACAGGATGCGAGCTAAGCTCCAGCATCTCTCATGCATGTCAAATCATTAAAAGTAGTGCGAGTAATCGCTCCAGCACTATTTTATGCATACCACGTCAAAACAAATCAAAACATGTCAAAACATGTCAAAACAGAGTGCGAGCTAGGCTCCAGCAGCTCTCATTTCACAATATTAAAAATCAGTGCGAGCACCATGCTCTAGCACATTTCATGCATATGATGTCACAAGTCGGTGCGAGCAACTGCTCAAGCACATTTATGCACATTCACAAACGCAGATATAGTGCGAACTACGTGTCGGCACTATCTGTTTCCATATAAACTGATAGTTGGCCGTTTTCCAAAGAAATTTCTATTTAAATATTAATAACACCTACGTAGTGTTATTTTGTGAAATTCATCCATTTACTGGCCAATCTATCGCTTTACTTTGATTAAAATCAAGAAAATTCCTTAATCATAAAAATCCTTAAATCATGCATTCCATGCATGTCATGCTTTCACCATCCTTAGGTGAACTTCCCTCAATAGGGGTAAAATAGTCATTTCACCTATTTAGATCCTTAAAATCATTCAAACCATTTTTAGGATCATTATACAATATCCATGTATACATACATATCCAGTGTATAGACAAGCTATTAAAATATGCGTAGCTACCTCTAGCTACTCACATAATTCCCTTACCTCATTTATCTGTACAATCTGACCTTTACATCGATGTCTCGTCACGCAGTCCGATTTGCTCCGAATCCAAATCAAATCTTCGGCACTGCGGATAAATGTTCATCAGGTCAAATACAATGCAATTTATTGTATTTCACAATTTTCTAGGCTTTATTTAAATCATTGGGCCCGTTTACCCATATTGGGCCCGATGCACCATAATGGGCCTTAATCGGCCTTAAGCCTGTTTACCACACTTTATCGAGGCCTATTGGGCTCTCTGGGCCCATCAGTAATTTATTTAGCCTCGTTCTAAATTCTCTGATATCTCAATTTAATATTTACGACAATTTATCTAATTTTCCAGAATTTAATTCATTTATGCGGAAATTAAATCCGTAATTTATGCGTTAAATATCAATCACGCATAACGATATAAAATTGTCGTAAATAAGGGTCACTTACCCGTTATTCCCTGATCGTATACAAATCGAGGCTGTCTCGAGCTCTCAGTGGATGCCAATTGTCGAGCTACACAATTAAATATATTTTTCCGGGTAAATTTCCAGTCGGAATTAATTAAATTAAATATTCAAAAAATTAAATCGGTCAATTTGACCGCTTACCGACTTACCCGAAGCTCGATTGCATCACTGGAATTTTCCCCAATTTTTTTCTCTTTTTCTTTTTCCCTTTTTCTTCCTTTTTTCCCTCTCTTTTTTGGCTGAACCGGTCCGGTCCGGTTCAACCCGGTTCGGACCGCCGGTTCGGTCTGGTCCGGTTCGGCCGGTTCTGTCCGGTTCGGCCGGTCCAGGCTCCCTTTGGTCGTGCCGGCGCCGTCCGGTCGGTTCCCGGCGTGATTCCGCCACCAATCGACGCGCCACGGCCTGGGCTTCTCAAATCTGGCCTCGGTTTGTCTCGAATCGGCGTCGATGGCCGCCGATCGACGTTTCTTCCCCGCGGCATCCCCTCCGTTTTCCGACGTTTTTTCGGCCACTTCGCCGCGCGTCGCTGCCGCCTGTGGGCTCGCCTGAGGTCGGCCGACCTTCGCCGACCCTCGCCTGGGGCCCTTGGCCGCCGGTGAGGCTCGTCCGTCGTCTTCTCTTCCTCGGCTCGCCTTTCGCGTTTTTCTTCTTCTCTGTTTCTGTTTCTCGCGATTCCAATTCGCGTTTTTTTTTTTTTTTTTTTTTTTTTTTTTTAATTTATTTATTTTTATTTATTTATAATTTATTTTTAATATTATTTTAATCAATAAAATAATATTAAAATACACAAATATCTTTTAAAAAATATATTTTATTCATCTAATCTGTAAATAATTTTCTCAGTCCGATTTTACCTTTCCGGTATATTTTTCGATTATTTTCGGGATTATTTTTCGATGCGAAAATCCCGATTTATCCCAAGAAATTCATATCTTGATCAATTTAACCCGAAATTTAATTATTTCTTCATCATTGATCAAGATTTCTCATTCTCATATTTTTAATTAAATTTTCTTGTCCCGATAAATATCGAATTTTGGTCTTTTGACCATTTTGCCCTTGCACGTATTCGAGAATACCATTTAAGTCCTTTTGCATTTTTAAATGCACTCGAAAATATCGGGTCTTACAATCTCCCCCACTTAAAAAATTTGGTCCTCCAAATTAGAACCAAGTAATATGAGTCCATAACAACTCCGGGTATGTCTATCGCATCATATACTGTCATCTTCAAGTGACTTTCTCCGGAGTGTAATACTATCATCATACTTAACTATGGAGATCATCTTAAACCTCAACACTTTCTCCTTCCATATAATACCCGAATCAATTTTCCAACATACGTTACACTTTTATTGAGCTAAACCGTTGGAGTTCATATCCGATCACATATATCGGATCCGGATATTATTTCTTAAGCATCAAAAGATAGGACACATTGTGGATGCCTGTTTATTCAAGTGGTAATACCAACCTACAGGTCTTACCTTCCACTTTGTCCAATCTCTATCCGAATGTCGTCATGTCCTTAAGACAAGTAACTGCCAATAATACTAATTCACCCTCGGTGAATTCCAATAGTTTCTGTCTCTTGTCAGCATAGTTTCCTATCTGCTCTGAGGTGTTCTTAATCTCTCACAAATCAACTGAATATCCTCAGAGGTTTGTCTTACCAATTCGGGAACAATTCTCTATTTGTCACCCACTTTTCTTATCCAAGTCAGGGAACAACTCCCTACTGTCATACAATGCCACATATAATCTCATCCCGATACTCAAGTGACAACTGTCATCACTGGCGAATTTGATTAGTAGCAACTGATCATCCCAGGAGCTCATAAAATCAATGGCACACGCTCTCATCACATCCTCCAGAACCTGTACAGTCCTCTCTGACTGACCATCTGTCTGAGGGTGGAAGCTGTGCTAACACATAATCGGGTTCCCATAACTTTCAAAAACAATATTCCCAGAAGTGGGAAGTGAAGCGGGAATCCCCATCTAATATCATGCTCCCTGGAACGCTACATATTGTTCCACAATTTTTTTCATACACATAAATCCGCCTACGCACTCAGAGTATCTCGGGATTTCATAACCAGAAGGTGGGTAAACTTAATCAATCTATCAACTATCACCTAGATAGCCTCGAGATTCATTCGGGTCCTCTGTAACCCATCACGAAATCCATGGTAACTTGTTCCCATTTCCGTGTCAATATAGGTAGAGGCTGCAATAACCCTGCAACTTCTTTTACTCTACCTTACTCTGCTGACATACGAGACACTTTTTCGCAATTCTCTACAATATCTCTTTTCATATCTGACCACCAATACCCTTTTCAGAGGTTCTGATATATTTATTACTTCTCGGATGCACTGTATATCCCGAAGAGTGAGCTTCTGTCAATAACACTATATCATCAACTGTGGTCCTCGGGAGCACTTATACTGTCTCTGAACCTCTGTGAGTCATCATCACTCACTGTGAACTCTGTCACTATACCCTTCTGAATCTGACCCACACTATCGACACCATGCCGATCATCACGCTAAGCCTGGCAAATCCGGTCACACAAATCCGGTTCTAACCTCAGGCTAGCTGTCACACAATCACCGTCATCATCAGAAGGGATCACATCACTACTGAGGTTCACAACTGCTTTAGCAGCTCTCGCTCCTTGACCATCTTATGTGATACCATCCCGAGGCTCTTTCTGCTCAAGGCATCAACCATTACATTAGCCTTTCCTGGGTGGTACAAAGTTCACAATCATAATCCTTAGAAGCTCTAACCCTCTTGGTTATCTCATATTCTACTCTTTCTGTGAAAACAGATACTCGGGGGTTTTTACGATCAGTGCATACCCGAAATTTCTTACCATATAAGTGGTGAAGCCATACTTTCAGTGTAATCGCTACGGCTGCCAACTCTAAATCATGGGTCAGATAGTTACTCTCATGATCCTTGAACTATTTGGATCTATAAACGACTATCTTCCCATTTTACATCAATACACAGCCCAATCCTTATTTGGAGGTATCCATACACACTGAAACCTCTTGAGCTGTTAGTTATAGTAAGAATACTTACGGTGGTCAGTTCATTACTCCAATATATCAAAACTCATTGAAGCCATTTTCATACTTATCATACTACTCGTATGAAATCTTTTTCCAAACGAGACATCTCAACTGAGCAGCCCACTTCAAGAAACTCTCAACACCTCGTCTGTAAGACAGTTTCCTGTTGCGACTCATACTCATCCCTGGACTTCGAATACATCATAATATCATCGCTGTAGATGACAACCAATCGGTCCAGGTAAGGTTTAAATACCTTAACGTAGTTGAGTTCCACTCAATATTTCAATTTTTCCATATACTTGACCTATGTACGCATAAACGTACAATGTCATTTCGAAATCGCTTTCGTTCTAGATATAACTCGCGCCATTTCCTTTTTCTTATATTGACGATTTTTTTTTTTTTTTTTTTTTTTAAAATAAAATTTTAATTTTAAAACTTCATGGTTAATCAAATTTTATATCTCTTTATCGTACCAGTAAAGGTACCCAAATTTTAAATGTATATATTATGACCGTCGAATTCAATCTATATATTATGCGTGCGCTTCTAGACGCTGTCAAATCTTCAGGCAGAGAATATTTTAAAATACCTTTATTAACCTTCAGATTTAACTACATACCGCTTAATCCAATTTACTTTGCATATTGAAGATATCCTTATCTTGCATACGCCTTTTATTCCAACCTATCTTGTATGCAGGATCTATCACATCTCCAAGCTCATCTTCTCTTCATATATTACTTATGACAAACTCTTTCCTTACTTGTCAAGTTACAATACACTTTTCAGTGATATTTTCACCCCTATTTTCAACTTACAATCCCTATACCCATATTCAGTTAGTGAAAATCAACTAACTATCATCCTCTTCATGCTTAAAGGTATAGGCTTCACATCTTTCACTCGCTTATAAGCAATTGAAGGCGGTATGAATAAATGTGTGGCACCAGGATCCATTAACATAATTATTTCATTATTCTTAACCAGTGTGGTATCTTCCACCACATCCTATGGAACATCAGTAGTGTCCTGGTCCAAGGTATACACTCGCCCTCGTCCAACATCTTATTTCCGTGGTAACTACCACACATCTTACACTGTTCACACTGCTACTCTGTTATACTGTTACGTAACAGGTCGGGGTCCTTGAATCACAATACCCCTCAATAGTGTTGAAATTAAATACACTGGGGTTTATCAATCAACTTACCCCGTGATTTATCAGCTCTAAGCCTTTACCAAACTACCTTTTTCCCGTTCTGACATCTTTGTCATTCTCTATTCTCTTTTGTCTCTATTTCGGCCCTTACTACCTTTCTCAATCTCAGAGGCGCGCAATTTATAATCTTATTTACACAACTGTAGTCTGCGCACTGCCTCGGCATAGGTAGTGATGTCTAACAGACAAATCGGACTCTAATTGATAATCTGAGTCCTTCCATGAACTTTCAGACATCTCGACTCTCACTGTTTATCGTGTCCGAGTCACATCTGCCCAGGAATATAAACTGAGTATTATACTCGTCAATCAACATGTTCCTCTGGGTCAGAGTAAATAATGTTATTTGTAATTTTCTTTTAAACACTGTCCGGGATATTCTGTCACCGGAATACATCTAGAATTATTTCTCCATGTCCATTCTGGATGTCTAACTCTTCAAATGGGTCGAGCCAACTTCAATTAATGCTCCAACTCGCCCTCAAATCTCATATATACTCTGAGCAATTAGCTCGTAAAATATTCCCTACACTTCGTTCCAACCTCGCGAAGAGTGTCTCAATACTGTCTGATCTCTCTGTCAGACTCTGTCTGATCTCTCTGTCAGACTCTGTGGAGCATGCTCTATATCAGCCTCCACGTCATTCTCATCTCGAGTCTCATGTGGCGACTCAGTACAACTCTCGGGCCTACCTCTACGGCCTCGAGCTCGTGTACTCGCCTCTCAACCATAGCGGCTATCAGTCAATGAGTCTATTCTTGCATTTAAAACCAAATTCTTAGCTGTACTTCCATCTCGATATACACAATTGTATCTAAATAATGCACAGTACATGGGGATGTAAACTTCCTTAACCACTAACACCGACTCATATCAGGCCAACTCAAGCTCTGATACCATTAAACCTGTCACGACCCGAATTACCTAAAAATCAGAGTAAATTTTTTCGCTTTTTCATTTATTATTTAATTCTTACTTTTCTCTCGTCGTGACCATCCTACAACACAGTTGGGCTATGATTCGGTGTTAGTCACCTCACACTATTTAACATTTCATTCCCATAATCATATATCAGAGTCTACTATCCTTTTGACTTTAAATAAACACATACCCACTGGTATTTACATGACTCTACATCCCCGACATCATATCCATTTACAGTACTGTGCATTACATATTTAGATACAAAACCATACAAATGTGTATACCTGTCTCTCGATGGGAAGCAGCAAGCAGCGGATATTAAGCATGCAAGTCCTCAGCCGCTCAATAATTATTACAAGTGCTCTGAAAAGATGGGAAAATAAGGGGGGTGAGCAAACCACACGCTCAGTAAGGCAATTATGCAAGTAAGTAGATAGCTCCACTATCTACATGCTCATAATGCCATGCCCTTAAATCCATTTCTTTTCATCTAAAATTACACGCACAAAGTCATGCATATTCAATGCCATAGTTTATCCAAAACTATTTGTGCATATATAAATCATGTAACTCATGCATTCAAAGCATTTTATGTGACATCATTAAATCAATATTCAGCATGAATTAAATCAAAATCATGCATTACTTCATGCGATATAAAACAAATCGCGGGATATAATCATTTCATGAATTTATCATTTAAGCATGGAAAAGCACATCATGCTACTGCATTTAAATCATTTCATTAAAATTGCAGTAAAAACTAACCCTTCCGGGTCAATCATCTCATAAAACAATTCATTAAAATTCATTATAAAACTCGGTTATAAAACCACCCTTCTTTCAGGGTCACATTTCATAAAATCATAAAATCGTCAAATCGTCAAATCGGGGGCCTGACCCCTCCTTCGGGTCTACCCTGGTCTAATAGACCACAAGTTATATCATGTGAGACAATTAGGTAAGTATCAGTAACATCGAGGACTATGGCCATATCCTAGTGATCCCTGGCAACACGGTACCTAGTGTGCGGGGTATCACACCTGAAACGGGAGGTGGGTCGTCCTACCCGCCAGAACAGCATAACACCAGGATTGCGAGGGCAAGGCTTGCTGCCTCGTGGCTAATGCCACTCCACTCCAACAATCCCCACGGTACAGCGTACTCCGCGTGACATACACGGTACAAAGTACTCCGTGAACCCAAGCTCAGTCAGGGGTGCCTGTAATAGGTCTTATCCACCCATATCATCTGTCTCAGAATGCACGTGTGAGCATATCATCTCACTGTGACACACAGTCTACAGGAGGCTCCAACACGGCTATATGCATGTAATATAAATCCCTGTGCGAGCGAAGCTCAAGCACGGCTCCATGCATATTCATGATATCTGAAAATCTCGTGCGAGCGAAGCTCTAGCACGGTTTCATAAAAATCAGTGAAATCTGCGTACGAGCAGCGCTCAAGTACGACTTAAACTGATTATAATTTCATGTAAATTCCACGTACGAGCAACGCTCTAGTACGGATATGTATATAAATTCAGTGAAAACCTCGTACGAGAAAAACTCCAGTACGACATTCAAATGAATTATGAAAACCATGTAAAACTTTGTGCGAGCAATGCTCCAGCACAAATGAATGCTCAAGTAAATCAAATCGCGTGCGAGTTATACTCCAGCACGGCTTTATGCATAACTAAATCAAATCTCGTGCGAGTTACACTCCAGCACGGCTTTATGCAATATTAAATCAAAACAGGATGCGAGCTAAGCTCCAGCATCTCTCATGCATGTCAAATCATTAAAAGTAGTGCGAGTAATCGCTCCAGCACTATTTTATGCATACCACGTCAAAACAAATCAAAACATGTCAAAACATGTCAAAACAGAGTGCGAGCTAGGCTCCAGCAGCTCTCATTTCACAATATTAAAAATCAGTGCGAGCACCATGCTCTAGCACATTTCATGCATATGATGTCACAAGTCGGTGCGAGCAACTGTTCAAGCACATTTATGCACATTCACAAACGCAGATATAGTGCGAACTACGTGTCGGCACTATCTGTTTCCATATAAACTGATAGTTGGCCGTTTTCCAAAGAAATTTCTATTTAAATATTAATAACACCTACGTAGTGTTATTTTGTGAAATTCATCCATTTACTGGCCAATCTATCGCTTTACTTTGATTAAAATCAAGAAAATTCCTTAATCATAAAAATCCTTAAATCATGCATTCCATGCATGTCATGCTTTCACCATCCTTAGGTGAACTTCCCTCAATAGGGGTAAAATAGTCATTTCACCTATTTAGATCCTTAAAATCATTCAAACCATTTTTAGGATCATTATACAATATCCATGTATACATACATATCCAGTGTATAGACAAGCTATTAAAATATGCGTAGCTACCTCTAGCTACTCACATAATTCCCTTACCTCATTTATCTGTACAATCTGACCTTTACATCGATGTCTCGTCACGCAGTCCGATTTGCTCCGAATCCAAATCAAATCTTCGGCACTGCGGATAAATGTTCATCAGGTCAAATACAATGCAATTTATTGTATTTCACAATTTTCTAGGCTTTATTTAAATCATTGGGCCCGTTTACCCATATTGGGCCCGATGCACCATAATGGGCCTTAATCGGCCTTAAGCCTGTTTACCACACTTTATCGAGGCCTATTGGGCTCTCTGGGCCCATCAGTAATTTATTTAGCCTCGTTCTAAATTCTCTGATATCTCAATTTAATATTTACGACAATTTATCTAATTTTCCAGAATTTAATTCATTTATGCGGAAATTAAATCCGTAATTTATGCGTTAAATATCAATCACGCATAACGATATAAAATTGTCGTAAATAAGGGTCACTTACCCGTTATTCCCTGATCGTATACAAATCGAGGCTGTCTCGAGCTCTCAGTGGATGCCAATTGTCGAGCTACACAATTAAATATATTTTTTCGGGTAAATTTCCAGTCGGAATTAATTAAATTAAATATTCAGAAAATTAAATCGGTCAATTTGACCGCTTACCGACTTACCCGAAGCTCGATTGCATCACTGGAATTTTCCCCAATTTTTTTCTCTTTTTCTTTTTCCCTTTTTCTTCCTTTTTTCCCTCTCTTTTTTGGCTGAACCGGTCCGGTCCGGTTCAACCCGGTTCGGACCGCCGGTTCGGTCTGGTCCGGTTCGGCCGGTTCTGTCCGGTTCGGCCGGTCCAGGCTCCCTTTGGTCGTGCCGGCGCCGTCCGGTCGGTTCCCGGCGTGATTCCGCCACCAATCGACGCGCCACGGCCTGGGCTTCTCAAATCTGGCCTCGGTTTGTCTCGAATCGGCGTCGATGGCCGCCGATCGACGTTTCTTCCCCGCGGCATCCCCTCCGTTTTCCGACGTTTTTTCGGCCACTTCGCCGCGCGTCGCTGCCGCCTGTGGGCTCGCCTGAGGTCGGCCGACCTTTGCCGACCCTCGCCTGGGGCCCTTGGCCGCCGGTGAGGCTCGTCCGTCGTCTTCTCTTCCTCGGCTCGCCTTTCGCGTTTTTCTTCTTCTCTGTTTCTGTTTCTCGCGATTCCAATTCGCGTTTTTTTTTTTTTTTTTTTTTTTTTTTAATTTATTTATTTTTATTTATTTATAATTTATTTTTAATATTATTTTAATCAATAAAATAATATTAAAATACACAAATATCTTTTAAAAAATATATTTTATTCATCTAATCTGTAAATAATTTTCTCAGTCCGATTTTACCTTTCCGGTATATTTTTCGATTATTTTCGGGATTATTTTTCGATGCGAAAATCCCGATTTATCCCAAGAAATTCATATCTTGATCAATTTAACCCGAAATTTAATTATTTCTTCATCATTGATCAAGATTTCTCATTCTCATATTTTTAATTAAATTTTCTTGTCCCGATAAATATCGAATTTTGGTCTTTTGACCATTTTGCCCTTGCACGTATTCGAGAATACCATTTAAGTCCTTTTGCATTTTTAAATGCACTCGAAAATATCGGGTCTTACAGGTACCCAGCCCTCTTGGCCTGCTTCCACTCAAAACGCGTCCTTGGAGGCTCGAACACGGGACAACGCCCTTGTTCTCGCACTCCTTATGCCAATTGAGCCCGAGGGCTCAATGGCATCAGGAGTACGAGAACAAGGGCGTTGTCCTCGGGCTCAATGGCATAAGGAGTGCGAGAACAAGGGCGTTGTCCCGAGTTCGAGCCTCCGTGGACACGTTCTGAGGGGAAGCAGGCCAAGAGGGCTGGAGTACCCGAAAGAAACAAAGCCGTGAGGGGAAGCAGGCCATTTGGGCTGGAGTACCCATAGCAGACAATACGTGGAGGGTAAGACTGTATACCAACAGGCCCAAAAGTCTACCAGTGAGGTAGTGAGGGATGAGGTTCAGTCATTACACAAAACGCGCTTTTTGTGTAATGACTGAACCTCATCCCTCACTACCTCACTGGTAGACTTTTGGGCCTGTTGGTATACAGTCTTACCCTCCACGTATTGTCCGCTATGGGTACTCGAGCCCAAATGGCCTGCTTCCCCTCACGGCTTTGTATCTTTCGGGTACTCCAGCCCTCTTGCCTGCTTCCCCTCAGAACGCGTCCTCGGAGGCTCGAACTCAGGACAACGCCCTTGTTCTCGCACTCCTCATGCCATTTGAGCTCGAGAGCTTAATGGCATTAGGAGTGCGAGAACAAGGGCGTTGTCCCGAGTTCGAGCCTCCGAGGACGCGTTCTGAGGGGAAGCAGGCCAAGAGGGCTGGAGTACCCGAAAGAAACAAAGCCGTGAGGGGAAGCAGGCCATTTGGGCTGGAGTACCCATAGCGGACAATACGAGAAGGGTAAGACTGTATACCAACAGGCCCAAAAGTCTACCAGTAAGGTAGTGAGGGATGAGGTTCAGTCATTACATATACACATTTTTCATATACTCCTATATGTATATACACCTAAGTATATACTCATATTTATTTTATCCTTGGCTTTCCTTATTCATTATCAAATATATGTACATATACTAACATACCCTTTCATTATACACACCTATATGTATATACCCAAATATATATATATATATATATTTTTATTCACATAAATACATATATATTAACACTTGTCTCCATTATTCAATATCACAAATATATATTTTTCTCTACTTCTCATCATTCCATTTTTTTGTCTAATTTAATCTATAACTAACATGCTATATACATACAATACATATATATACATGTACATCAATATGCATATATACATACATGTATTTTACCATTTCTTTCTTGTTCTCGGTTTGTAATCTTCACTGTTCTTTATTCAGCTTGCGTAGCCATATAAAGCCACCTGAAGTCCACAGTACACAGCCCCAAAATCAGCCTTGAACTGCCTTTCCTAGAGTGTCCTGCACAAGCTATTTCCAGCCTCCAAAACAGCCACGGTGCAACCAGCTACCACCCTGTATTTCCTTGTTTGTAGCCACCTCAACCTTCTCGGTTCCAGCCTTCACAACCCCCTCACCGATCCCTTCTCCTCTCTTTCACTGGTCCTCTGTTTCCCCTTCTTCAATCTCGGTTTCCAGCCCTGCCTCTCGATTTTCTTCCAGATTCAGCTTGCTTCATTTCTAGCTCCCATCTTTGGCTTTATTCTTCCTCTCGTTGGCCTCCCCTGCTTCTAGGTCAGCAGCAGTTCTCTCCCTCTTCCTCGTAGTTCTGCTTCCAATTTCCTCTTCCTCAATCTCGGTTCCGATTCCCTGCTGCTATCTTCTTCTTCTTTCTTCCCCTCTCTTCTTCCACTTTTCTTTTCTCTCACGGCCAGCAGCTCCCTCTCCTTCCTTTCTCTTCTTTTTCTTCCTTTCCTTTTCTCCTTCCTCGGCAGAACCAGCTCTCCCCTTCCTTCTTCTCTTCTTTTCTTCTTTCCCTTCCTTTCTTTTCTCTTTTCCCTTCCAGCCGATTGGCTTTTCTTCCTCTTCCCCCTTTTCCTTATTCCCTTTTCTTCTTCTTCCTCTTCTCTTTTCTCCCATTCGGTTCCCGCCCAACACCCCTGTAATTTGATTTTCTTTTCCAATCAAAATAGTAGCAGACGGAATTGGCTTAGAAAAGCCAATTCCGTACATGCCATAATATATATATTATTTTAATATATATATATTATATTAGTATATAGGTATATATGTTATATTAGTATTTATGTATTATTTGTTTATATATTTTGTATTGTTATTTTTATTATTTATTTATATTTTTTTTATTGTTTTGTGTCCATTTATATATTCTTGTCTCATGCTTTATTTACCATTTACTAATACTTATATATTAAATACTATACATTACATAATATATATATATATATATATATATATTTGTTATATATTATATATATATTATCCATCTATTTAAATGTCATGAATTTTTTTATATATACATATACACCTATGTATATATATATCTATATATATATATATCTATATATACCCATTTTCTTGTAAGATTATCCAAGGACACAATATTCATGCCTTCCATGAAATTCCCATTATTTCGAAAATGAAATATTATTGGGATTCCATCACTCCTCACAAATTCCCGGTACAGGTTTTTTTTACATCATCAATTTTCAACTAATAATTTAAAATTTTCCAATCCCCCCGTACTTGTCTTTGCTTTATCACTTCTTATATCTTCGGGTTCCCGATCATTCGCAGGTTTCTTGGTTCCTATAGTCCTCGAGCCCTACCACGAACATTCACACTTCCATTAAAATATAATATTTTCATTTTTACATTATCTAATTAAACGTAGGAAATTTGTGGGGTTTACATTCTCCCCACCTTAAAAGAATTTGGTCCTCCAAATTCATTTGGGTCCATCTGTCTACGATCACCCAGATTGTATTATGCCCTTTTCGGGTTCTTGGTAATCCTAATTACACCCATTCTTAATACACTGTGACCCAAGAGACTCCGAGTCTCTTTAAATTTTAACACCAGTACATTCCAAAGTGGGTCACTCGATCCGAAAATCTCCCCTTCATATAGCTTTTATAATTACTCTCCAAAAATTTTCATCATAGCCAAAATTATAAAATTTATTCCTTAACTGCAAAGCATACATCAAACTTACTAGGTAAGGAGAAGGTTACAACCTTAGAGTAGCAGTCTAAACTTACACGATTGGTGGCTAGCCAATCCATACCCAAAATTACATCAAAGCCATACATGTTCAACCAGATTAGATCTGCTAATATGGTCCTATCTCCTACCTTGATTTCACAATTCTTACACACCATATCAGTTTTATGTGATTCATACATGGGTGTACTAACGTGTAACATAAAATCTAGAGCTGCAGGCTTAACATGCAATTTACGTGCGAAGTGGGGTGATATGAAAGAGTGTGTGGAACCTAAATCAAACAATACACGTGCCTCATGATTGTAAATTAAAAGCTTACCCTGAATGGTCTCAGCGGAGGTATCAGCAGTCTCTGTGTCCAAAGCAGAGACCCTACCATAAGTGACAGGCTTCTTGCCCTTCTCTGCTATGGTAGCCCGTCTCTATGGGACTTGTACTTGGGGAGTTTGCCTCTCAGGTTATCGTGGTAGCTCTAGAAGCTGTGGGAACTTATTCAATCTCTAATTCGGTGTCCCCTCTGTCCACACCTAAAACAGCTCCCTGAGGACCAGTGACACGCATCACTATGGAAATTACCGCAACTAGTGCACAATCTCTCGTACTGCTGGAAGCCTCTGGTAGTCTGTGGGATAGCTATAGGAGCCATGGGCCTATCAATCCTAGCCCAAGACTCATCTGTCCTTTGCCTCTTAGGCTGGCCACTCCTAAAATCCCATCTCGCCCACTCCATCTGTACACTTTCATCTCTGGTCCTTCCTTTAAAACCATACTCCATCTGGGTGACATTGAGGCCCTTCTCAACCATCTGTGCTCTACCCAGAGCATCCTGAAATTCCGTAATCCATAGCCCCAAAAGACGGTCTCTTATAGCTGGCCTTAACCCTGCTAAGAACCTCTCAGTCTGATGCTCTTCATTCTGGAACGTCTCCGAATCATACCTCATCAGCATGGTGAATTTACTTTCATACTAATCCACGGTCATACTGCCCTATACCAAACTCAGAAAATCCATCCTCAACTTCTGCTGGGCAGCTAGTGGAACATACTGCTTCCTAAAAGCTGTGGAGAATGCATCCCAACTAATCACCAGATGCTGAGCAGTCAGAAGGACCTTGGTGGATCCCCACTAATACTCTGCTTGGCCTTACAGCATGTAAGTGGCCATAGAGACCTTCTCAACATCAGAACACCCCAGAAAGTCGAAGATCTTCCCAAGGCTCACCAGCCACTCTTTGACCTCTACCGGATTCTTAATTCCCTTAAATGCTCGAGGCCTCATCTTCAGGAAATCTCTCATCCTACCGATATTTCTCTCTTCCCTCCAAACCTGTACAGGAGGCTGAGGTGCCATAGGTACTGGAGGAACTAGTGGAGGAGGAGGTGGCAGTGCTTGCAGAGGAGTCTGCATCGGAGTAGGAACTGGTGCCGTGCCAGCAGAATCAGAAACATTTGCCCCTAGATGTTGGGCAACCATGGCAGCTATCGACTCCAAACCTCGCTCGAGGTGCTGCTCCAATTGCTGCTCAAACTGAGCCATACGAGTACGAGGACTCTCTGGCTCGGGTGGAGGAGGTGGAGGTGGCTGAGCCTGCCTTCGAGTACATCCGCGTCTCCCACTCATCACACGGTGATCTAATATCTGCGCGTAATTCCAAAGATTAAATTTTAAACTCGTTAGGTATACATTACCTATAACCAGACAAGCACAGACATTGGGATGTAATTTAATCCTTATTTTCGACACTGACAGTACTAGACAACCTTCGCTCTGATACCACTTAAACTGTAACGACCCTTGACCCTCGAAAATCGGGGGAAATTTTTTTTTAATTTAATTTACCCATTTATTCCCTTAGTCACTTAGGTAGTATTCCTGTGCAGTGTCAAACACTTTTCCTAATTCTTTACTCGTAGTTGTAATTAATTTTCATATTTTAACTTATACGGCCGATAGAAATTTCGACAGCACAACGACTTATATATGGGCCTACCCACCTGCAAATCAGTTGTTTTTGGCAATCCTAGAAATCCACAACTACCAAGCATACTTTCCAAATTCATCTTTACCACTCAATACATCTATTTCAGTTTAATACTAGTCAACTCAAATATTATCTCAAAACATTATCCCAAAATAATAATGTTTACATCGTTCCTTACAAAATTACATCGCAACTGATATTTCCAATATGTGTGTCTGTACATACAATTATGTCTGGTACAGGAATGTAAATGTATATCTTTCTGCGTGTACAAAAAGTAGCCTAAGGAGCTCTCCCCACCAGCCTACGTCGTGTAAGCGGCAGGTAGCGCCTACGGATCACTGCAAGTAATCTGAGAGGTAGAGGGGTGAGCTTTTGGGAAAAAGCCCAGTAAGAAGATGTATTTAAAACGATTCTAGCAATTCAAATATGTATAAAACATGATAGTCCATCTAATGATACTTTTTGAAACTAATAATAGTAACATTCAAATCACATACTACAAGTCCGATTATGAAAATAGAATTAAATTTTCAAATTGAGACTACATCGGCCATATAATTATCATGCGACAAGAACGAATTTATCACACGGCAATAACAAATTTATTACGCGGCAATAACAAATCGATCACGCGGCAAAATAACCCGGTCATCCTCCATAGAGGGAATTCAGAACCTAAAGGTAATTTCAGATGCCACAAAGGCGAGGAACAGGCGCCATGAAGGTGAATTACAGGCGCCACACAGGCGAAAATAGGCGCCACACAGGCGAAATACAGGCACCACACATGCGAAATATAGGCACCACGAAGGAGAAATACAGGTGCCACACAGGCGAAATACAGGCGCCACGAAGGCAGAATACAGGCGCCACACAGGCGAGTTCAGATGCCACACAGGCGAAGTTAACAAGCGTAAGCATACAACATAAATGGCCCTTAGTCTCAAAACATATTATAGTTTTCATATTCGAAAACATCGAAATAACTTCAACTTATTTGAAAGACTATTTCATAAGACATGTTTTTATTTCAAAAGCACAAATACAGAAAACATAGTCTTGATCAGAAATATAATTTAGAAACATACATGAAAATCATACTTCATGTCATTGTAAGCTTTCTTTATCAAGGTTCGGAAAGTAACTATTACCGTTTTAAATTATATCCCCTTACCTCGATCTATTGAAATCTTCGTGCTCGAGTGGTGACGCCTCTTAGTACCTCCTTTAATTCCTTCTCCGATCACCTACACCGAAATCGTACACTTAGCACCCTATTCGTGCGAATTGCCCGAATTGCGTTAAAATCGTAACCTATTCATTACTACTGTGTGTGTACGTATTATTGTACGTACCTAAGTCAACACGCACGTTTATATATTTTCCCTTACCACATATTATTTTGTATGTACAATTATTAACATACACCTTATTATATACCTCCACATGTATGTACACATAAATACATATATATATATACACTCCCATATGTATATATATATATATATATATATTTGTTTTCACTCTTTTCCTATCTCATATATACATTCTTCGTATATATATATACTAGCATAAATTCATCCTATATACACCCATATATATATGCACCTAATATATATATATCATTGTTTTCTATTTTTTATTCTTATCACATATATATATATATATATATCCTTGTTTGTACATATACTAAAACACACACATTTATTTTATACACTCATTTGTATATACACCCAAGTATATACACATTTTTCATATACTCCTATATGTATATATACCTAAGTATATACTCATATTTATTTTATCCTTGGCTTTCCTTATTCATTATCAAATATATGTACATATACTAACATACCATTTCATTATACACACCTATATGTATATACCCAAACATATATATATATTTTTATTCACATAAATACATATATATATATATTAACACTTGTCTCCATTATTCAATATCACAAATATATATTTTTGCCTACTTCTCATCATTCCATTTTTTGCCCAATTTAATCTATAACTAACATGCTATATACATACAATACATATATATACATGTACATCAATATACATATATACATACATGTATTTTACCATTTCTTTCTTGTTCTCGGTTTGCAATCTTCACTGTTCTTTATTCAGCTTGCCCAACCTTATAAAGCCACCTGAAGTCCACAGTACACAGCCCCAAAATCAGCCTTGAACTACCTTTCCTAAAGTCCCCTGCACAAGCTGTTTCCAGCCTCCAAAACAGCCACGGTGCAACCAGCTACCACCCTGTATTTCCCTGTTTGTAGCCTCCTCAACCTTCTCGGTTCCAGCCTTCACTGCCCCCTCACCGATCCCTTCTCCTCTCCTTCACCGGTCCCCTGTTTCCCCTTCTTCAATCTCAGTTTCTAGCCCTGCCTCTCGATTTTCTTCTAGCTTCATCTTGCTTTATTTCCAGCTCCCATCTTTGGCCTTCTTCTTCCTCCTGTCGACCTCCCCTGATTCTCGGTCAGCAGCAGTTCTCTCCCTCTTCCTCGCAATTTTGCTTCCAATTTCCTTCTTCCTCAATCTCGGTTCCAATTCCCTGCTGCTATCTTCTTCTTCTTTCTTACCTTCTCTTCTTCCACTTTTCTTTTCTCTCCCTGCCAACAGCTCCCTCTCCTTCCTTTCTCTTCTTTTTCTTCCTTTCCTTTTCTCCTTCCTCGGCAGAACCAGCTCTCCCCTTCCTTCTTCTCTTCTTTTCTTCTTTCCCTTCATTTCTTTTCTGTTTTCCCTTCCAGCCGATTGGCTTTTCTTCCTCTTCCGTCTTTTCCTTCTTCCCTTTTCTTCTTCTTCCTCTTCTCTTTTCTCCCCTTCGATTCCCGCCCAACACCCCTGTAATTTGATTTTCTTTTCCAATCAGAATAGTGGCAGACAGAATTGGCTTTTCTAAGCCAATTTCGTACATGCCATAATATATATATATATATATATATATATTATTTTAATATATATATATATTATATTAGTATATATGTATATATATTATATTAGTATTTATGTATTATTTGTTTATCTATTTTGTATTGTTATTTTTATTATTTATTTATATTTTTTTTTATTGTTTTGTGTCCATTTATATATTCTTGTCTCATGCTTTATTTACCATTTACTAATACTTATATATTAAATACTATACATTACATAATATATATATATATTTGTTATATATATATATTATTATCCATCTATTTAAATTTCATGAATTTTTTTATATATACATATACACGTATGTATATATCTATATATATATATCTATATATACCCATTTTCGTGTAAGATTATCCAAGGACACAATATTCATGCTTTCCATGAAATTCCCATTATTTCGAAAATGAATATTATCGGGATTCCATCACTCCTCACGAATTCCAGGTACAGATTTTTTTTACATCATCAATTTTCAACTAATAATTTAAAATTTTTCAATCCCCCCGTACTTGCCTTTGCTTTATCACTTCTTATATCTTCGGGTTCCCGGTCATTCGTAGGTTTCTCGGTTCCTATAGTCCTCGAGCCCTACCACGAACATTCACACTTCTATTAAAATATAATATTTTCATTTTTACATAATCTAATTAAACGTAGGAAATTTGTGGGGTTTACACATAGATACCCCATCTTTAGATACAGTGTGTCTGAGGAAGGCAATCTATTCCAACCAGAAAGCACACTTACTAAATTTCCCAAACAGTTCCTTTTCACAGAGAGTCTAGAGCACTATCCTCAAATATTGTTCGTGCTCCTCCCGAGACTTAGAATAAATTAAAACATCATCGATGAATACAATTACAAACTTATCTAAAAACTCCTGAAAGACATCATTCTAAGTTCATAAAAGCTGCAGGGGCATTAGTTAATCCAAAGTCAATCACCAAGAACTCATAATGCTCGTATCGGGTTCGAAAAGCTATCTTCGGTACATCAGCTTGCTTAATCCTCAACTGATGGTAACCCGATCTTAAGTCTATCTTAGAGAAAATTGAAGCCCTTCTTAGCTAATCAAACAAATCATCCACTCTTGGTAGGGGGTACTTGTTCCTTATTGTTGCCTTATTCAGTAGTCTATAATCCATACATAAGCGGAGGTTGCCATCCTTCTTTCTGACAAACAGTATCGGGGCACCCCATAGAGACACACTCGGTCTTACAAACCCCTTATTAAGCAACTCTTGGAACTGGTTCTTCAGTTCTTCCAGTTCTACTAGTACCATTCGGTAAGGTGGCTTGGAAATAGGTTGAGTGCCAGGTACTAGATCAATGGAAAATTCAACTTCCCTCTCTAGTGGTAACCCTGACAAGTCATCTAAAAATACATCAAGAAACTCACATACAATTGGAACATCTTGGATACTTGGTGGTTCCCGACTATTATCAGAAATCAAAGCAACATAGCCTTCACAAAAATTATACAATCAAAAATTTTCAAACACTTTTAACACTTATAATTACATAGAACTTTATACCATGCACTTTATTTCTCATTAATAAAACATTTAGTAAACTTTTCAGGTAAGGAGAAGGTTATGATCTTATTGTAGTAGTCGAGAATTACACGGTTGGCAGCTAACCAATCCATGCCTAAGATTACATCAAAACCCGACATATTTAACAAAATTAGATTTGCTAACAACTTCCTATCTCTTACCTTAATCTCACAATCTTTACACACCATATTAGTCAACTGTGATTCGTGCATGGGTGTACTGATACGTAACATATGATCCAAAGGTTTAGGTTCTAAGTGTAGTTCTTGTGCAAACTATGGGGAGATAAAGGAGTCTGTGGCTTTTGAATCAAATAATACATCTGCGTAGCAATTACAAATCATAAGTGTACCTTTAATAGCATTCGAGGAGGTGCTAGCTGTCCCCTGATCTATAGCTCACACATGTCTCTATAAGACGAGTCTCTTGCCCTTTTCGACAGTTGTAGCTCTTCTTTATGGAGCTGGTCTCAGAGGGATCTGTATCTATCTCCCAGCTTACCTTGGTAATTCTCGAGGCGTGTGTGTTCTCATCTGCGGGCAATCCTAAATTTGATGCCTAATTTTGCCACATCCAAAACAAGCTCCTGTAACCCAATGGCAAGGTCCAGGATGTGGTCTGCCACAATTCTTACACTTAAGTACCTCGGTGCTAGAACCACAAGCAGCTTCAATACTGATTACAGGGATCTTGGGCTCTTCTAGTCCTTGACTGAATTCCCTCTATTCTTTATCTCTTCGGCTGACCCCGTCTGAATTCAAATCGGGATGTCTGAGGTCCCTTTCTCTTATCCTAACTCTTATCTCTGTGCCCATGCTCAGCTTATGTCACCTCTAGGCCCTTTTCAATTTCTTAAGCTCGACCCAGATCATCCTTGAAATCGATGATCCGAAATCCTAATCCCATCAGGTAGTGAATTTATTCTCGTACTTATCTACCGTCAAACTTCCTTGAACCAGATTCAAAAATTCTATTTGCATCCTCTTCTATGCTGTAGATTGGATGTATTAGCCATGAAAAGCGTCGAGAAATGCATCCCATGTGACATCTGATGGGTTGTCAGCCACAACCCTCTGAGTCGTCCTCCACCAATACTTTGCCTGACCTCTCAACATATAGATGGCCATTGTTACCCTCTCTGATTTTGAACATCCCAAATACTGAAATATAGACTCAAGGTCCAACAACCATTCCTCAGCCTTTATCGGATCCTTTACCCCTGCAAACTCTGTGGGACTCATTCTTAAAAAGTCTTTTAGTCTTCAGGTGTCTCTTTCATTCCTAAGTTGTGGGACTACAGGCTGAGGTGCTAGGGCTGTTGGAGGGTCCTGTGGTGGGGAGGAGGAACCGGTGCTGGTGCAGGAGTGGTATCAGTGCCAGAAGCGTTTGCCCCAAACTGTTGGGCACTCATGGTAGTCAAAGCATCTGTTCCTTCCTTCATGCCCTACCCGATTTCCTCTAGCCTCTTTATTATATTAGTAGAACTCTCAGGCTGAGGGGGAGGTTGTGCCTGTCTCCGTGGATGGCCTCCTCTACCACCCATATTCTCAATGACCGATTATCTGCACGTATACCAAAACTTTAGTCATATCTTTACAGGTATACTTACTTTATAACTAGAGAAGTATATACAATTTAGGATGTAATCTAACTATATTAGATGACACTGACAGTACTAGACAACTCCTGCTCTGATACCACGTAAACTGTAATGCCCCGAAAACGTGAAAAATAGGCTAATTTAAAACTTTTCTAAACTTTTTCTTATGTTGCACTCCTATCAGTGACACATACTTAACCAATTTATTTTATAAAAATTTCGGCAGCATAACGGCTGCAATTTGACTTAACCCACCTGTAAAGAGTAAACGTAGTTTATATACACAATCCAGTTGATTTTTATATCTTATCTTAGCCATCAACACATCTCATCGTCATGGCAAAACTCAATAATACCAAGATTACATACATATCATTAAACTGTGTAATTACAACTCTATATATCAACATTTACACCTAACTTACATCCTAAAAACATCCTTTACAATAGTAGTCTATGCTTTACATAATGTTTGAAAAGTAAGTGCAGTATACCTCGCTTATACAAAATCAGTCCAAAAGAGGGTCGAGTTTCACTCGTCCATAACCACTGCTTAGCAGATATAAGTGCGATCACTGGAAATAATCTGAAAGGGGAAAAGAAAAGGGGGATGAGCTCTTTAAGCTCAGTAAGCAATGCATCAAAGTCATGAGAAGTATAATATCTGAAAGTAATAGGCTTTATGCCATAGATAGTAGAAATAATAAATCTATACACATACTTTCTCGAATTGTATTCTTATTTTCAGAAAAACAAATCATATCGAAACATATTCTTTGAAGTCAAAACATGTGTATAACAGAACTTCGTTTCCAAAACTGATTCAAATCAAACAGAGATAAAACTGAATCATTCAATTTGAAATGGATACATAACTTATCAGTCAAATCGAAAATGATTGTAAAACTTATCATTCGAAATCAAAACGGATACGGAACGTATCACTTTTCTTTAAATCAGAAAAACAAGTCATAAAGACTAGGCATTTGTATGTATTAATCATAAGTCATGTCACTTAACATTTAGAGTACCTATGGCCATGGTAAAGAGGGATTGTAGACTAGATTTAGGCCATACAATGCCCTACGCCACTAAACATACATATCCAAAACAGAGAGTGGAGAATAAAAAATGCTCTGTGTGGTCAAAATATCCGGCATGCAATCACAAGGGACTAACCGTACCCAAGTGTCCAAAAGCAATGCGCGTGGTTCAACATGCAATCACAAGGGACTAATCGTACCCAAGTGTCCAAAAGCAATGCACCACGGTGGTCCAAACCCCACACAGACTAAGCATGACAAATGTCCTGATTACATATTGCCTTAGTCTCAAAAACAAAGCTTTCAAAGTTCTTTCTCGGGTTTATAACCTATAAGTTCATAAAAATTGAGTTTAAATCAAAATCTCTTATGACTTAAAGCTTATTCATAAAATGTGACTTTTGTGTGGCACTTTGGTCCTGCAAGATTCACGAGGTTGCCCCCACAGTCATATTCAAATTCAATTTTTTTCACATAACATAAATCATTTTCCAAATATGAAAACACATATAGCTATCTTTTCCAATACTTACATACAAATCAGATATCAAAACTTTCAAACATAAACATATTTAAAAATCATCGAAAAATATGCTAAAAACATGCTCGGAGTTTTTCGGAGAAAAGGGTTTTTTCTTCGGTTTATACAGAAAAGTAGCTTTTCAAATTCGTGAAGTCTTTCTTTCTAATCTCTTGGCATACAAATAGATTCCATAGTTCAAGTAGGGCATTTAGAAAGTTAACGCTACTCAGAACACATCCCTTACCTCTTTCGCCTTGGTGCAGTGCAATATTATCAAGTTCTAGAATCATCTCGATTAGCGTGTCAAATACCCGAGCTACCCAAAATAACATCAAATCATCAAATATAGTTCAATCTTACTTTAACATATTCCAATATGTATTTACTTTCTTAAAATTGACCAAATCTTGACTTTTTCACCAACTTTGTTCATTTTCTTAGTTTTATCGATTTAGGCTCCGGTTTAAGTTATCCTTACAAATTTTATTATCCTAACTTCATATTCATCATCATAATGGGATAAATACTCATTAACATACACCATTCATGCTTACCATCAAACCCATTTTGTCAAATTTCACACTTTTCGAGTTTTCGTTAAACTAAGCTTGAAACCAGATTTTTGGGTATAATCTTTAACAATTGTCAACCTTAAAACAACCCACATTACACCATAAACTCATAAATTCAAGGCTGGCTGAATCCCTAAAGAGTCTTAAAATTATTTTCATCAATTTCATTCAACAACAAAATTCTTAAAAATCACCAATCAAGAACATTGTTCATCATCTTCATCATTCATAAATTTTCTCTTACCTTTAATCCAAGCAAATCACTCCAATAAATCTCCAAGTCAGCCTTCAACTGAAAATCATCAAGTTTACAACTTAGATTCACTCAAAAACAAAAGAAATATCAACTACATTCATCAAAAATCAAAGCTTTCACTTACCCATGAATAGGGTAGTCCAGACCTCCGATCTTCTCTCTAAGATTTCTCATAGTAAATGAAATTATTTTTTGCTGGATGTGAAGAATCACAGGGGAAGATTTTTCCCTCCTTGGTTGTTCCATGAATCTACCTGGAAGGGCCCCAAAAAATTGCACAAGGAACACCAAAAAGTATCGCTTATGGGGAGGAAGAAGTGGGAAAGAAATGGCTGGTTCTCTCTCGGCTGAAGGGGTAATTGGGTGATTCCAAGGGCCATGATTAGCTTAAAGGATCAAGATTAATTCTGGAAATTTTCACAATTTTTAGGCCATTGTATGGGCTTTAATTTGGGCCCAATTTACTAAGTGTACAGGCTGCCTAAAATAGGGTAGCCCACTAACCCATTTTGTAAAATCATTAAAAATTATTTCTAGTCCCATTTCTTCCAATTTTCCACTTCTCGAATATTCTATTATGTCTCTAGTATCTCCCATAAAAATATGGGGGTCACTTGTTTAAGAAACTTTCCTCGATTGAGCTCATTTTACTCGGTTTGGTCAATACCGTGCAAAATGGCTTTAGGCTTTTGGTTCACTTTAAAAATTCATTTGAACGCCTAAACCTTTATATTTCCACTTGATTTTAATTTCCCAATTAAATATTGCCTTATACTAACTTCCCATGGTCTCAGAATAATTTTCTTGAATTGCTATAATTTATTTCAAATTTATTTCCTTAACTAGGCCCACTTTTCTTGATTCTTTGTAAACTCGAGTTTTATTAACCTTTTCACTTCCATTACTTTAGTTTTCACTTCCCAACATCATTTCATGAACATATACAAAATCTTAAGTGAATTCTCGGGTTCAAAGCCTTACCTCGATTTTTATGCCTCTGGGCCCCGTTCACAATCCCGAGCGCTTTGATCACTTTGGGTCTGCATAACATTATTCTGAGTACTTAGTTATTCCATAACTTTCAATTACTTATTAATGTGAAAATTTTGGGTTTTACTATAACCATTTCACATGGAATTACTGCATCATTTGGACCAAGATCATGTCTTAAGGACTTTAGATGGGTAAGGGTTTTGGGGTAGTGATCGAAGGTGTGACGCCACAGAAACATGGAAATTTGGCTAATTTTAACTTCTTTAATTCCTTTACTTAATTTGTATTCCTATCAAAGCCAATTTCTTAACTTTTTTATTTCGTATAAATTTCGCCAGCATAACGACATATTTTTATCCTAACCCTCCTACAAGGTGCAAAAAGCAGTTTATATTCGCAACCAGTTGATTTTAGTTTCCTTTTCTTACTCAACAACACATCTATGCTCATTTCCACACTTTAATATTCTGGGATATACAATATTATGTAAACTACATAACTGCAACTTTATTTACATTCATATCTACTTAATTTACATCCCAAATGTTCTGTACAACATCTGTCTATGCTTTACAACAAGTTTGGCAGTAAAGTAAAAGTATGCCTCACTTGTACAAGAGTAGGTCAAAAAGAGGGTCGGGTCCACTCGCCCACGACCATTGTATAGCAGGTCAAGCTGGTGAATCACTTAAGATAATCTGGAAGAGAGAAAGTAAAGAGGTGAGCTCTTCAAGCCCAGTAAGACATGCGTTTAAAGCGGTCTTGGCAGTAAAACATGTAGGAATAAAACATTGTAACATGTAACTTTAAAATCACGTAGCTTAGTTCAATTATAAATAACTTATAACTTATAAATCACATAGCATATAACATGTAGTGTGTAAATCACGTAGTATATATATCACATAGCTTATAAATCGCGTATTATATATATCATGTAGCTTATAAATCACGTAGCAACTATCACGTAGCAAATATCACGTAGCTTATAAATCACGTAGATTTATATTTCGCATAGTATATCTATCGTGTAGTTCATTTCAAAATCAAGCCAAAACATGTAACATATGATACACGTAGCTTAATACTCATTTCTTAAAATCATACTAAGTAATTTCATGGAGACTAGGCAGAGACACATAGTAATAAAAGTCATGTTCACGTAGATAGTTCACGTAGGAATTTCGCATAGATAGTTCACGTAGACAGTATATCTATGGCCATGGTAAGGGAACTGTAGACTAGATCAGGGTCGTATAGTGCCCTACGCCACTTAAACAAATGATGAAAATAAGGCACTGAGTGGCACAAATACTCAACGTGGTTTTGCATACGCCACAAGGGACTAAACATACACTAAGTGGCATACGACATGCACCACGAAGGACTAGAGTCCACACGAACCACACATGACAAATCACGTGTCACGACCCATTTTCTCCAATTTGTATAAAAATCACTATAAATTTTTCGCATTTTTCCTTTCCTTACCCAGTCGTGAACAAACTCACCACTACACAGTTGGGCTGTGAGGCAGTAATAATCATTCTCAACCATTCATTTTCCAAATAAATCAAAAGTATTGTTATAAATCCAAATATTAAGTGGTATGTTCATACATGCTAAGTGTTATGACACTTACATCCCCCATATTACAAATCCAAATGATCACTGTGCTTTTACATTGTTTAGATATAAAAAGAATCTCTGCGTATATACCTCTGGGTGATGGAGATGCAGCGGATGTCCCAACAAAATGCCTCAATCCTCACTGGGCCACTATGTACGCTCTGTAGAGGGGGAATGTAGAGAGGGATGAACAACCACACGCTCAGTAAGGCAATAATGCAAGCATGGTAGATAACTACTCTATCTACATGCTGATAATGTTATGCATAAATCTTTATAATCAGAGCATGAGGAAATAAAACTATGCCATATGAGTATACATATATCATGTACAGAAAACATGGAAAACAGGCATATAAAACATGGAAAATCATCATGTACAAATCATTTCATGCTCAATCTCATTAAATCTCATCATGAAAGGGAAATTTAATTTGAAACATCCTTTCTAAATTCATCATTTCTCAAAACACATACATCATTATCATTTCTCAATCAAAATCCCAGAAGGCTCAATACCTCCCTCGGGTCTACCTTGGACAATCGCAATCACACTTATATCTCAAAACCATGTGGCACTATGTAATATCAAGTGAGACAGGTCACTATATCTCAAAGACTATGTTGGCCAACTATGTCATAAATCACCCTAAACCACATGCATCCAGGTGTGCGGGGTATCATAATGGTACGAACGTGGGTTAGTTCCTCACCAGACTTTCTCATCACATAACCACCACGCGGTACATCATACTCCATGTGATATACACGGTATAGCATATTTCGCGGACCCATATCATGGTTGGGGGTGTCAGCCGTAGGTCTTATCTACCCCATACCAAATGTAACCTCCATTGTCTCAAGTGCACGTGGAGCTTTTCATACCCATGTAAGAGAGCCTCTCTGCCGAATAGAGCCTCCCCGCCCACTCTGGCTTGAGGATGCAGAGCTTGAGGATCTTACCATAAGAGAGCCTCCCCACCGAATAGAGCCTTCCCACCCTCTTTGGCTTGAGGATGTAGGGCTTAAGGATCTTACCACAAGAGAGACTCCCCACCAAATAGAGCCTTCATGCCCTCTCTGGCTTAAGGATGTAAGGCTTGAGGATCTTGCCAACTTCCACGGCATCATATGTACCACAATGTGAAAACCAGTGCGAGCTAAGCTCTAGCACGATATATGCATAGTAAGGAAAACCTCCTCACATGAGCAACGCTCTAGTATGAAATTTATGCATAAAATATGAAGAAAACCACATACGAGCATAACTTCAGTACGATTATATGCATATGAAACCCACTCGAAATCCACGTACGAGCAAAAGCTCTAGTACAATTTATAAAACATCATCATAGTAACAAATCAAGGTACGAGCTCCAGCATGTTTCAAACATGTGAAAACATCAATATACAGTGTGAGCTAGGCTCCAGCACGGTTTCATTTACATAAAACATGATAGGCGGCTCATAAACCACCAAAACATTCACAACCCATGCTTAGCACCTCACATGTGCTATTTTACGAAACGTTCAATCATTTGCCAGCCTATCAGTCATTTTGCTTAAAACAAAGCAAGGTATTTTGTGAAAGCATTCAAAACACGTGATTTATGCAATTATTAGCCTTACTATCCCACTTCTTTACAATACCATTTCAAACAACCAAATCTCATACGAATACTCGAAATAATTTTCATACATTGTCAAACACATTTCTATAAACTCATGCATATTTCCAAAGCCCTATATACCCACAAAATACGAGCAGCTATCTGTATATACTTACAAAATTTCCTTACCTGGAATCACGACATGTGATTTCACTTCCTTAAAGCCGCTTACTTGTGTGATTCAATTCATCTCTAACGGGGTCTCCAGAACTGCACATAAACGTATTTCACAACATTTTAGCCCATTATAATCTAACTCTTGCGTTTACTATAGTCAATTGGACCTATAGTCTCTTTTAATGCTTATGAGGCCTCGTTTCATTACTCTACCCAGAACCCGAGTCTATGGATCCTTTAAGGCCTATTAACTCATTCCAAATCGATATTAGATCGATACTAAGTCCATAGTGCTCATATTTCATTGATTTCTTCACTATGGCATTTATCAAGAATTTACATACTCATTTTCCATAATTTTCCCCAAACTCACAATGCAACTCTATTTAACTATCTCAAATCATCCACGTTACTTCAATAAAACTTAACATAACCCTTAAATCATCAACACACCAAAATCACACTTTCTCACACTAAACTCATTCCATTTTCTAGGTCACATCAATTCCATCACATTCCTAGATAATTTATCCATCTATACACATCCAACACAATTCCCAAATTAACAAATAGACAAATGTACTTAGGCTAAAGTGTTAGAAACTTACCAAATCTAGCTTCTCCTCTTGCTCCAAAGGGAAATGTTCCTCGCCTCGTCAATATCATCAAACTATCTTGTTCTCTTCTTTAAGATGAACAACTTTGTATCTAATAGCTTCCCCTCAATTCTTACTAGAAATGAGCTAATTTTAGAGAGATAAAAATCTAAGTTTTAGGTGGAAAACGGAAAGGAAAGGTTCTATCTTGAAAAAATGTAGATTTTACTGCTCATTTTTATAGAAATCACTATATGAGACTGTCGAATCATGAGATCGATCTGGTCCTCTTAAATCCCTCATTTTCACGCCAATTTGAATACATGAGATTGATCTGTCGAAGGCTTGAGATCGATCTGTCTCAGTCAGTAGCTTTAGGAGATCGGTCTGCACCCAGGGGAGATCGATCTGCTCTAACCTGAGAGCTAAGGAAATCGATCTGTTTACCTCAAAATCGATCTTCTCATTACATAATGTTTAGCAGATCGATCTGGCTCCAGTGGAGATCGATCTGTCTTGTTCCAATGCTCAAATAAGAGCATTTGTTGCTCTTCTAAATCGATCTCTCATTCTATGAGATTAATTTAATCTGGCCTTCATATTTTCTAGCTTTTCTGCAGTTTCTCTGCAGCAACTTACACCCAAACATCCTTAATTCGATGCCATGGACATTTTCTCATCCAGTTACCTTTAAGACTTGAAAATGGTATCCATTCGTACTTTATACACATTAAAACTTTTGTGCATTCCCCGTATAGCCAAAGGCATCCTATAACAAACTCAATGGAAGTATAACTTCATTCTGTTTTACCACACTACTCATTTTGAGTTTCAATCACATTCATCACTGATAAAAGCTCATTTCTCCATATTCATATAAAATGAAACTTATGTCTACATTACAAACTCTTATTACAAGTATGTACATCAAATCCATGGACTTACATCATTTATGCTTTACATTGTAAATACATCACCATACTCGTGATTTCATAAAGTTTACATCTAAAATATGGGTCTTACATTCCTCCCCTCCTCAAAAGAATTTGGTCCTCCAAATTAGAACCACGTTATTCATAAAAAAGCTTGGGGTACTTCTCTCGTATCAAATTCTCTAATTTCCGTGTGGCCTCTTCCACCGCGTGATGTTGCCAAAGAACTTTCACCAAAGGAATTATCTTTATCCTCAACACCTTTTCTTTTTTGTCCAATATTCGAACTGGCTTCTCAACATACGTCATACTCTCATTGAGCTCCAACGGCTCATATCTGATCACATGTGTCAGGTCCGGGTGATACTTCCGAAGCATAGAGACGTGGAAGACATTATGAACATTTGCCAAGTCCGGTGGCAATGCCAACCTATATGCCTTATCTCTCACTCTCTCCAAAATCTCGAAGGGTCCGATATATCTAGGGCTCAGCTTGCCCTTCTTACAAAATCTCATAATACCCTTCGAAGGTGAAACTCAAAATCTCCGTCTCTTGTCAATATAACTCTTTTTTCAGCTCTGAGCTGTCTGTAATCTCTCACATATCAATCGGACGTCCTCAGATGTCTGCTGCACTAAGTCCGAAGCAAAAATCTGTCTGTCACCGATCTCTTCCCATCCAATGGGGGATCAACATCTGCGTCCATACAGTGCCTCATAGGGTGCCATCCCGATACTCGTATGATAGCTATTATTATAGGTAAACTCGGCTAACTGTAGGTGATCGTCCCAAGAGCCTCCAAAATCCAGCACGCACACTCTCAACATATCCTCCAAGGTCTGTATAGTTCTCTCTAACTACCCATCTATCTGAGGATGAAAAATGGTGCTAAATCTCAAGTGGGTCCACATCACTTCCTGAAAATATTCCCAAAAATGGGAAGTGAAGCGGGCATCCTTATCAGAAACAACGCTTATTGGTACACCATGTAGCCACACTATCTCTCAAACATACAGGTTCGCCAATTGACTCAGAGTATCGGTAGCTCTCATAACTAGGAACTGGGCTGACTTAGTCAACTGATCCACAATAACCCATATGGCATCATGACCTCTGTGGGTCCTCGATAATCCCATCACAAAATCCATGGTGGCAAACTCCCACTTCCAAGTCGGTATCATTAGAGGCTACAATAATCCTGCAGGCTTCTGATGCTCTACCTTCATCTGCTGACAAACGAGACACTTAGCGATATAATCAGTAATGTCCCTCTTCATTCTAGACCACCAATAAACCTTCCGAAGGTTTTGATACATCTTGGTACTCCCCGAATGTATCGTGTACTTCGATGAGTAAGCCTCTGATAAAATCCATCTCCTGATCTCAGGATACTTGGGAACACATACTCTGCCTCTGAACCTCAATAAGTCATCTGTACTCAGCTCAAAATCAATACCCACGCCTGCCTGTATCTGACTCAACCAATTGATACATCGTCGATCATTTTGCTGAGCCTACCGAATACGGCCAATCAACTCTAGCTCCAGTCTCAAACTAGCCGTGATCTCAAGTCTCTCTGAACCAAGTGGGGTTACGTCCAAACTGAGGTTCCCAAATTATTCCAACAACTCATGTTCCTGTACTATCAAATAAGACACCAACCTGAGGTTCTTCCTGTTTAAAGCATCGGTAACTACATTTGCCTTTCCCGGGTGGTACATGAATTCACAATCATAATCTTTCAAAAGTTTGAACCATCTCCTCTATCTCATATTTAACTCTTTCTATGAGAACAGGTACTTAAGGCTCTTATGATCTGTGAAAACTTGAAATTTCTCTCCACAGAGATAGTGGTGCCATGTTTTCAAAGCAAACACCACAGCCGCCAACTCCAAATCATGTGTAGGGTAGTTCCTCTCGTGATCTTTCAACTATCTAAATCCATAGGCAACTACCTTCCCATCCTATATAAGCACACAGCTGAGTCCCTGGTGTGATGCATCCGTATACACCGAGAGTCCTCCTGAGCTGGTAGGAATGGTGAGAACCAGAGCAGTAGTCAATCGACACTTAAGCTCCATAAAACTCCTCTCACATGCCTCATCCTTCACAAACTTAATGTCTTTTCACGTGAGGCTTGTAAATGGTGCAGCTAGTCTGGAGAAACCTTCTACAAATCTACGATAATACCCTTCCAATCTGACAAAACTTCTGATCTCAGTAACTGTCTTGGGCTGTTCCCACTGTACAACCACCTCTATCTTGGATGGATCCACTGATACCCCATCCTTCGACACAATATGGCCCAAAAATGAGATCTGCTCTAACCAAAAGTTACACTTGCTTAGTTTGGCATATAGTTCCTTCTCTTGGAGGGTCTGCAGAACTACTCTCAAGTGCTCCTCATGATCTTTCCTGGACTTGGAATAGACCAATATGTCATCAATGAACACTATCAAAAACTTGTCCAGGTATGGCTTGAATACATCATTCATCAATGCCATAAATGTTGCGGGGGCATTCGTCAATCCGAATGGCATCACCAAGAACTCGTAGTGGCCATAATAGGTACGAAATGCTGTCTTGGGTACATCTCCACTCCTGATCCTCAACTGATGATACCTTGACTGCAGATCTATCTTAGAAAATACTTAGGCTCCTCGGAGCTGATTAAACAAATCATCAATTCTTAGAAAGGGGTACTTGTTCTTAATGGTGGCCTTATTCAACAACTGGTAATCTATACACAGTCGGAGGCTCTCATCCTTCTTTCTTATAAACAGAATCAGTACTCTCCAAGGTGAGACACTCAGTCTAATGAACCCATTCTCTAGCAACTCTTGCAGCTGTTTCTTTAGCTCTTCCAACTCAATCAAAGCCATTCTATACGATGGTTTAGATATCGGCTCGGTACCAGGCACTAACTCTATGTAAAATTCCATTTCCCTTTCAGGTGGTAGTCCTAGTAATTCATCTGAAAAGACATTAGGGTAATCCGTAATTATGGGTATGTCCCTCAATTCCGGGTGTGCCTCATCTGTATCGACCACATAGGTAATGAACCCCTCACATCATTCTTTCCACCATTAGTGTCACGAATCATCACATCAATATTCAACATAAGCATAGAAATTCATACACTTTTCATTTATCATGGTTATATTCTTTCATTTCTTTTCATCAAAGTTTACAATAAGATTGTCTAATCCTGAAAACATTAATGTCTTGGCAAGACAATCCATAACAACACGATTGGTAGCCAACCAATCCATTCCCAATATAACATCAAAATCATTCATATTCAATAAGATTAAATTGGCTGTCATTTCTTTTCCCTCTATCTTTATCTTACAATCTCGACATACATGCTCAGTCAATTGACTATCATTCATGGGTGTGGAAATCTTTAGCATTTTGTCCAACAATGTAGGTTTCACATGCTTCAACAATTTATGTACAAAGGAAGGTGATATGAAGGAATGCGTGGCACCAGGATCAAACAATACCAATGCTTCTAAATCAAATATTAGGATGGTACCTTTAATCACATCCGTCGAAGCGTCTGCGATGTCCTGATCCAGTGCATGTACTCTTCCTCTGCTCACACCCGCTGTCTACTTCCCTTTTACCTCAGTTATAACCCTCCTCCTCGGTGCAGCTGTCTCAATTGGAGCTCTCTCCGACTCCTTGCCCTTCTGTAGGGCAATCTCAACCATCTCAGTATAAAATCTTGAAATATGTTCGGGCTTCCCATACCTATAACACACTGCAGGGATCATCGAAAAAGGCCTAATCCAATGAAATCTATCACATCTCCTGCACCTCCTCCAATAACCATACCCCTCGATGCAGTCAAAGCCGGGTATAAAGGAGGTCTAGCAGCTCTCTCCTACACCTCCTCAATCCTAGGTCTCTTCTCAAAATATCTCTGGCCTCTTCTCTTAGCCACTCTATCCATCCCGGATCTCTTCCGGTCTCTGTCTCTTCTAACATTAATCTTCCCTAACTCAGAGGCATTACTCTCAAAGTCTTGCTCGCATAACAGGGCCTTGTGAACCGCCTCCTCATAAATTTGAATGTCAAACGGAGCTAACTTAGTTCGGATGGTTAATCTCAATCCATCAACGAACTTTTGAATCTTTCGGGTCTCACTACCCATGGTGTCCAGGTCATATCTCCCCAAAGACATAAACTTAGACTCATATTCATCCACAGTACGGTTTCTTTGAACCAAATTCATAAATTCCATCTGTAATTTCCTCTGTGTGGTGGTTGGGATGTACTACCTCCTGAAGACCTCCAAAAATATCTCTCAGGTAATCTTGGGGTGTCTGGCCCTCAAAATAGCCTCAGTGGATCTCCACCAGTACTCTACCTCACCTTTTAACATAAACACGACAAAGGCTACCTTCTCAGTTAACGTGCATCTGAAGAACCGATACAGTTTCTCAATCTCATACACCAAATCCTAGGTAATTACTGGGTATTTTACTCATCTAAACACCGGAGGTTTCAACCCTTGGAATTCTCGCAATCTGCTCAACTCGCAGTCATAACCCAAATCAATGTCGCTCAACTACGGTGTGATGGGGGAAGCTGTATCCTAGACTGGAGGTGGTGTAATAGTCTCAGTAACCTGAGGTCTCTCTACCTCTGTAACTGCCTGTTCAGTAGGATTAGGTTGTGCTGTTGTACCTCGTCTATCACTGGCACCCAGTGCCTGTGTGACAATCTCCACTAGGCTCTCTATACTCTGCTCTATTGATAATTCTATATTTTTAGAATTATTTGTGCTTAATTTCCTAATTAATTATTTAAATCCCCAATTTATATTGTTAATTATCCCCTTTATTTAATTAAAATTCTCATGTTTGTAGATAAATTAAATCCAGATGAATTTTGAATATTTCAGTAGAAAATAGACCGAAATTGGGTTAAAATCGAGATTGAGCCACGCGGACAACATGAGTCATGCCACCTAGCACATCCAATTGGACAAGAAGATTGATGACATGGAAATATCTTTTCAAGGAGCCAATGGTGTGAAGACAAGTGGCCAAAAAAATGCCAACTCATCAAGGATGTAAAAATTGCAATTTTACCCCTAGTGTGTTTATAAATAGGAAAGGATGACAATTGAAAGGGGATGTAAGTTAGGAGTAGAAGTAAATGTAATTTAGGAGTAGGAGTAGTGTAGGTAGAATAGTTTTCTAGTTTTATTTTGATTGTTTTAAACTTTCTCGAATGTTAGCATTTTCCTTATTTTTCACTATTCATTTCATTTTGATGTTCTTCTCTTGGATATTTTCTAATTCATGGCAATCAATTCATCATTCCAAGCTTCTTGGTTCTGTTAAAAATTAGCTCTTTTATTTTTCAAGTTTCATTTTCATAGCATATTTTTCCTAGTATCTCTCGATTTTTGCTTCCTATTTGTAGTTTTATTTTGCATTGTTTTTGTTCAATGATTTTCGGTTTGCTTCCCATGTTAGTTATATTTTTTCCTTTTCGTTAGCTGTCATTGTGCATTCGATACCTTGGCTCTTTGTTCATCTATGCTGTTTAGTTTTGGTGCTTTGATGTGGGTAAATGCTAGGCATTCTTCCACATCAAAAGGCAATGTGGAACTATGGCATTAAGAGATGGATTTAAAGCAATCCGATGATGATGGTTTTTCACGTTGATGATGTTACGGGTTGAGTGTGTAATTTTAGCAGTTGTGTTCTTTTCTGTTTTACACAATTCCTCTCGATTTTAATGTCTTGTTTTGTTATGCGTTCTTGTTCTTCTTATTTTTATTTGATTCTTACTTACATGTATCTCGTTTTTTTTTACTGCATTTAGAGTAATAGCTGCCAATGTTTGTTTACTGCATTTTCATTATATCTATCTCATTTACTGCATTTTAGTTCTGCTTTATTGTTGTTTGTGGCTTGCTAGTGGATAGTGAGAAGGATGCATCAAGCTGTTCGGTGTAGAAGTTCATGTCACGGTTGGCTGTAGCAGTGAGACACGGGGTATTTCTAGCAGCAGCATTACCAAAAACTCTTCTTTGTTCTCCCATGTTTTAAGCGCTGCTGAAGAATGTGAATTGTTGATACTTTAGTCCCGACTGTTTTGGATATGGTTAGCAATACATCGAGGAACAACAGCTGGGAGCTTGATCAACAGCAGATTGCAGAAACAGCAGAAGCAGAGTTCAGCATAGTGCCTGGAACTAAGATAGCAGTTGGAATGAGTTGAACCCGTGAGCACCTGGAACCTGGAACCGAGACACACCTGGACAAACCAAAAAGAAGCAAGAGCCAGTGCAGCAGAACCGAGAAGGGAGTCTGAAGCAAGAAATGGTGCAGAAGCAGAACCACACAACAATAGATTATAGAACCAAGAATAACGCCTGGAACCCAGCAGTAGTACAAAACAGCAGCCTAGAGTAGAACGAGAGAAGACCGAGATGCAAAGTGCAGCAGGGACAGTAGCCAAAAACGTTAACGCCTGGAAATAAACATGCATTTGGAAAGATAATGAAATGGACAACCCGAGGCCATCACCTGGAAATGGAAAGTAAACAAAGAAGACACGTAAACAGTGTTTGGAGAGCTTTGGTTTATTTAAATTCATTAAGGCCTTGTTTGGCCATCTAAATTGTTATTTCATGCTTGTAGTTGTTTTAATTTTTAATTAGTTGTTAGTAATTGGTAGGTTAGTTTTAATAACTTTGCATACTAATTTAATTTGTAGTGTTAATTTTTAGTTAGTAGTTGATTTTATATTATATGTTTAGGATTGTATTTTGGGTTTAGTATTTTATTAGTGGCATTTAGAGTTAATTTAGATTAAATGTGTTTCATGCATTTTTGATTTAGTCTTTATTTTCATAAAGTTTTAGTTTAGTTTAAATTGCATTTTGATTAAGTAGTTTAAAATTGCATTTTAGGTTAGTTTAATTGTAGTTTAATTTTATTGCTTTATTTTCATAATTGCATTTTATTTTAATTGTGTTAATTAGTTTTAACTGTTTTAATTTCTTTTGTAGGTTTTTTTATTTTAATTGCATGGAGCACTGGAAGTAATTTTGCTCGGTTTTAATTTCTTCATTTTATAGCTTTATTATTTTATTGCTTTCAGTATTTTTAATTCTAGCTATGTAGATCACCCACCTTAATTTTATAATTTTCTAGAATATACTTAGGGTAAGATTAACCAGTAGTTAATTAGGCTAACTAACTTCTCTGTGGAACGATAACTCGGGACTCAAATCCCATTATTACTTGTACGACCCGTGCACTTGCGAACATATACCTTTTGGGCATGTCAAGTCTTTGTCATCGTTGCCGGGGAAGTTTTAATTAGTCGTTAATTAATATCGGTGAAATTATGCTTAGGTGTAATTCTAGCTTGTAAATATTTAGGTTGTAAATATTTAATCTAGATTAGTTAATTGAAAAATTAAAATAAAAAAATTTTGAAAAATGGAAAAAACTTTAAAAACATTTCTAAGGACTTTTGATGATTGCATGCGTAGAGCCAGAAGTTTTGATTGCTTTCCTCTAAATACTAAAATCGAACGCACTCTTAGAAAAATTCAAAAGGATTCTAGGAAATTTATAGCTCCGCTGCAAAGCATCATGACAGAAAATAGGGACATTAAGACCGTTGGAGATTATGCAATGCCGACTATTAGAGGTTATTATACCGATATTAGGCCACCAGCCGTCCATGCAAACAATTTTGAAATTAAGCCTTCCATCCTCCAAATGATCCAGACCTCTTTACAGTTCAGTGGGCTTCCGCACGATGACCCACATGCTTACCTTGGGCAATTCCTGGACTTATGCAACACGTTCAAACATAATGGATTATCTGATGATGCGCTTAGGCTTAGACTATTCCCCTTCTCACTTAGGGATAGGGCGAGACACTGGTTAACCTCCCTGCCTTCAGGGTCCATTTCTACATGGAACGAGTTAGCCCATCAATTTCTATCTAAGTTTTTCCCTCCCTCTAAAAAGGCCCAACTCCGTAGTAATATATCCTCCTTTGCCCAGCACGACTCTGAATCTATTTACGAGGCATGGGAACGATATAAGGAGCGTCTTAGGAAGTGCCCTCACCATGGCCTACCTTTGTGGTTGCAAGTCCAGACCTTCTACAATGGACTTATAAGCCCAAATAGGACCATTATTGACGCTGCGACGGGTGGAGCGCTAATGTGTAAAACAGAGGAGGAAGCTTACGAATTGTTAGAAAAGATGGCAGCTAACAACTAACTATGGTCCTCAGAGAGGCAATTTCCAAAGAAGTCGATGGGTATTTATGAGCTCGACACACTGTCTACCTTGACCTCTCAAATCGCTAACCTTACAAAGAAGGTAGAGTCGCTCAGTACCCAACATAATCCTCCCACTAGTCCTAACCCTGTGTATTCTATCCAAAGTCCTTTTCTTTCCTGCGAGCTGTGTAGTGGTACCCACTCTGTAGATAGGTGTCCTCTCAACTTGGAATCGGTTCAGTATGTTGCCCATTCTTAAACGTAACAAAACAACCCTTTTTTTCAAACACCTATAATCCAGGGTGGAGGAACCATCCAAACTTTTCATAGAGCCAAAACCAAGGGCAACCTTTTAACTCTAGACCTGTAGAACCCCCTAGTTTTCAAGCTCCACCGATTCATGTACCACTACAGCCGCAATTTCCATTTCATCCGCCTCATCATCCCCATCCACCTCAATTTCAACATCATCCACCTCACTTCCATCAACCACCACCACCACCACCACAACCTACGCAGCCACAACTTTACCACGCATCAGCAGTTGAGAAGAAGCCCTCTCTTGAGGAAATGCTCTCAATGATCCTGTAAAATCAAGCTACTTCAATTAAGAACTTAGAGGTTTAGGTAGGATAAATAGCAAATGCTCTTAGCCAATGTCCTCAAGGGACCCTTCCTAGTAACACTGAAGCTAATCCTGTTAGGCAAAGGGAGGGTAAAGAACATGTAAAATTCATCATCCTTAAGGGCGACAAAGAGCTAGAGGTGCCACAAGTTAACTCCCAACCTGAACAGCCCATAGTTGAAAAACCTAAAGTTCTAACGAAGCAGCTCAGAAAGAGTAGGAATCAGGATCGGGCTACAAAAAGAATCCAAGCTAGGCACTTCTTCATCTATACCTTCTTCTATTTCACAGCCTTCCTCGCCCTCTGATGTTATACATGTTTCCACTACATCCTCTCCGGTTAGACCACCAGTACCTTTTGCTCAGATATTCCAAAATAAAAAAATGGATCAACAATTCACCAAATTTCTTGAGGTTTTTAAGAAACTCCACATCAGCATTCCTTTCGCAGATGCCTTAAAGCAAATGCCAAGTTATGTAAAGTTTCTAAAGGTTATCCTCTCGAGGAAGAGAAGATTCGAAGATTATGAGACGGTGGCTTTAACTGGGGAATGTAGTGCAATTATCCAAAGGAAATTACCCCTCAAGCTCAAGGATCCCGGGAGTTTTACCATACCCTGCACTATTGGAAATCTATTCTTTGGTAGAGCCCTGTGTGATTTAGGACATAGTATCAATCTAATGCCTTTGTCTATCTATCAGAAGTTAGGAATAGGGGATGTCAAGGCCACTACAGTGACCCTTCAGCTAGCAGATTAATCCATTAAATATCCAAAGGGGGTCATTGAGGATGTCTTAGTAAAGGTGGACAAGTTTATTGTCCCTGCAGATTTTATTGTACTAGATATGGAGGAAGATAGGGAAGTCCCCATTATTGTAGGCAGACCTTTCCTAGCTACTGGTAGGACGATAATTGATGTGTAAAAGGGAGAGTTAACGATGAGAGTCCAAGATCAGGAAGTAAAGTTTAATGTTTTCAAACCTTTGAAGCTCCCTGATGACTCTCAAGAGTGTTTTAAGATGGAGATGGAGGAGAATATAAGGTAATATCTAAGAGAAAGAAGGAAGTAGATAGGGTTCAAGAGGAGTTAACTGTCAGCACCATGTCACCACTTTGGATGACCCTTCTACTCTTTGCCCTGCTGCTGAGTGTTGTTTTCTTCAGCTGCATTTGAAGTGGCTGTGTTTTTATTTTCACTTTGTATATAGTTCATTTTTCTTTTTCTTTTCTGTTATGTCTTTCTTTGTTTGTGTTGTAAGTTTCTTTTCTAGTATTATGCTTTCAAGCAAGCTTCAGTTGTTCATCATCATCAGAAAGGGGAGTACTCTGTTCTTGAGCTTAAATTCTTACATTATCTGCACATTGAGGACACTGTGCACTTTAAGTTTTGGGGGGGGGGGGGATATCACTTGAGCTATTTTGTGAAAAATTGAAAAAAATTTTAAAATTTTACTTGAGCTATTTTGTGAAAAATTGGAAAAATTTTTAAATTTTTTTTGAAAATCTGAGAAGGAATTTTCAAAATTTTTTCGATAATATGAACTTAAATTGTTTTATTTAGGGATGATTTAGTGCTTAGCATATAGTTTTCCCATATGCCGATGATATGACCCCATGATTTAGTCTGACTTTGATTGAATGAGAAGCATGATTATAGGAAAAGCATGAAGTTGAATTCTCGAATTTGTCTTGATTCTGATTGTGATTTCCTCATCTTATGCACATGTCATGTCATGAATCTGTATATTTATTTAGAGAAAGCTTATGTGTACATAGGATTGCATTTGTTCAGTTGATTTTGTGCATCATTTTCTAGAATTTGTTTGATCTGATCTCGAGGTGAAATATTAGATCACAGTTAATTAGGGAGATGATTTAGGTCATCTTTGGATCGTTTGAGCCTTTCTAGCTATCCTTATACATATTCTACCCCTAGTCACCCATCTGGGCCAAATAAGCTTTTCTCTGTAAATATACCTGCGTTATTTTCCTTAGCTTAAATATTTTGTTCTTATCCCTTATCCCAAAAGCATGAAAAGTCATTGGGATATATTGTGAGCTATATGGGTATTAAGTGATAGTGAAAGAGTATGTAAAAAAAAAAAATTGATGAAAAAGAAAGAAAAAGAAAAAGAAAAGAAGAAAGAAGAAAAATACAAAAATACAAAAATAGAATAAAAAGTTTAGTGAAATAAATAAGATTGGGGGAAATGATTTGAGCTCTTACATTAAGATCCTAGAAGTAATGCATGTTAAGGGGTAATTAAACCTAAATCGACTTTATCATACCTTAGCCCCGACCTTACATTATAAGCTTAATGAAGTCCTATTAATCTTTGGTTAAGTGTGACTACATTAGTGGAGAGAGAAGTGAAAAACAAACTTATGAGAGTGATCACATGTCATCGACTTTGCATTCACTGTGTTTGCATAATCTGATCTGGATAATGTACTGAGAAGTGACTTAGACATTTTTCACACACTCACGAGGAGTCCAATTTGGGTTAGGACTTATGATTGAATAATTCTAAGTGCTGGACTTGTAATTGTGTCAGGACCCGTTCTTAATCCTTGACTTTAACCAAAAACCACTATAAATTTTTCGCATTTTTAACTTACCTTTCCTCTCTTCAATGGTTGGGCTGTGATTCGATGTCAGAGTCTTCACTTACCACATCATCCATTATCATACATGTCAATATATTATTACTGACTGTAACTGCTTTTATTATACATGTAAGATTATATAAAATCTCATATAAATACATTCCCCATATAACGTATACATCACTGTGCTGTTTCTATGTTTAGATACACAACTGTACAATATAAGTATACCTGGCGATCGATAGGAACTAGTAGTGGACTCTGGAACACTATCCCTTGATAGCTTTCGCTCTACTGACGCTCTGTAGAGAGATGTAAAGAAAGGGGGTGAGCATACAATGCGTTCAGTAAGGAAATCAGGCAAGCAAGTAGATATCAACACTATCTACTCAAAATAATGCTATGCCTTGAAATCATTATTTCTTTTACTCGCTTTAAAAAGCATGTCTTGAAATATAATATATATACTTGTACAGAATAAATCCCATGTACAGAAAATCATGCTTTCTTTCTCAAATGTAGGCATGTAGTGCAAAACAATGCATCGTATATAAATCATGCCTTTATGTAAATCATGCCATGTATATTTAAATCACAATAAATATGGCATCAAATGATTCACAACACAAAATTGGAGTCCGACCCATCCCTCAGGTCTGTCCGTAGTTTAAATCAGTCAATCAATGTGATATATCATGTAAGACTCTGTGGTTTATGCAAATAGTATCCTGGACTATGATCATATTCGAAAAGTGATCCCAAGCAACACAGTACTCGGTGTGCGGGGCATCACTGCTGCAACGGGAGGATGGTCAGTCCACTACAGCCGTCAGCTATACGTAACACACGGTACAGTGTACACCTCGTGCCACTCAGACACGGTACAAAGTACACCCGTGGACCCTCACAGCCAGGGTGCCTCCTATAGGACTTAGCCCTCGTAACTATGGAAATATTTATACCACATTCACAAATACCCTCATGATGGCCATCCTCTCAAAATGTGACACTCAGTCACATAAGAATGCGACATGAATAGGTACCATGTATATAATATCACATACAGTGTGCGTCCTCGAGTGCGACACACAGTCGACACTACGCTCGAACACCGTTTCACATCACAAACTCAACTCTAGTGCGAGCAATCTCCAGCAACTAGGTCAATGCATAGTTTATGTATTAAATCAAGTACGAGCAATAGCTCCCAGTACTATGCTATGCACATATCAAATCAAGTATGAGCAATAGCTCCTAGTACTATGTCATGTATAAACCATGAAGAATCGAGTACGAGCAACGCTCCAGTACTCTGTCATGTATCTCATGAAAACTCGAGTACGAGCTAATCGCTCCAGCACTCTGTGTCATGCATATATCATTAAAACTGAGTACGAGTAAAACTCCAGTACTCTATCATGCATGTCATGGAAATCTAGTGCGTATAAAAATCCAGCACTAATGTATATGGAAAACATATGAATCCCAGTGCGAGCTGTGCTCTAGCACGATTCATTCTCACATAATATGATGATGGCTATTTAAAAGGGATTGTTTAGAAAACATCAAAATCAGCACTATAAAGTGTGCTTAAGTCACATCAACCTTAAAATCATTAGCCCATCTATTTATTTTCATGCTAAACAGCAATTAAACACTCACAATAATTGTTTCCATGCTTTTTGCAACTTTTCACAAAAGTTGACTTTTTGACTAACTAGGGGCAAAATTGTAATTTGCCACTATCGGGTCGCAATAATTATTATTCACTTTCTCTGACCCTCAGAGTTTTTAAGTGAATGTAAAAGCAGACGAAAATACGTTTTTAAGTGAGGGAAAGCTTGGATAATATGTTTCAATGGTGTTTTCTTCTAGCCGGAATTGGTGTGATGAAGATGACAATGGTGTGGCTGCATTTATAAGCCATATACTTAGCCATTAAGCTTTACTTTCCAGCCATTATACTTGATTTCCAAGTCTTAGCCATGAGTCACCTTATGAGTCACCTTATGAGTCATAGTTAACTTTAACTATGGTTAGATATTTATCTCATGGGCTTTTCCAATTGGGCTTCTCGATTTAGGCTTTCCTAATGGGCTTTCTGGCTGAAATTTTTACTATGTCTCGGGCCTTTTATTGTCTCAAAATTTGGCTGATCAATTGGTCCAACAATTCGTTCTATAGGACCTAAGAAATTCGATATACGTTTAGTATACCTTAATGAGCTTTAAAATTTTTACCTTAGGCCCATCACGTTTTTAACCATTAAATTTATCCCGGAATCCTTCCGAATAAATTTTCCTTACTTCTGGGGATGATTATCTTGTATTCTGGCCAAGAATATTTTTCCCCAAATTTTCCTCCACACTTAGGTTAATTTTTAACCATGATTAGTCAACTATGGTAAAAGTCCACTTTCTTAACTATAGTTGACTTTTTCCTTAACCATTGACTATGTTGACTTTTTCTTAAAATTTCGAGGGCGTCATATCTTATGTCTTACACTATCGTCTTTATATTCCAACCGTTCCCGGTGGATAATTTCACCCGAAACTCCTTTTCTTGCCAAAAAAGTCCATTTTACCCTTTTTAGTTTTTACACTCGTTTTATATGTTGGGGACTAAATCAAGTTGACTTTCCTTCATGAGCTCTCTACGCTCTCTTATTTTAAGTTCTTATTTTCAGTCAGAATGATTTAGAATAACTTGGTTTAGCCTGTGATACCCATCGCTCACATTAGGCAGTTTATGTAGCTTTTGCGTGTTAATTCATTCCAAGAACACTTTAAGTCTAGTAAATACTCTTCTTATGATTCAAGTATTATTACATAGTGTTCATACACATAGGAATCATAGGGTACAAGCTACAAAAAATCCGGGTCTGACAATCCTCCCCCACTCAGAAAATTTGGTCCTCCAAATTAGAACCAAGTCAGTCCTCAAATAGGTGAGGGTACTTCTCTCGCATCAGACTCTCTAGCTCCCAAGTAGCTTCCTCTGAAGTATGATGCTGCCAGAGAATCTTCACTAATCTGATGGTCTTCGATCTCAATACCTTCTCCTTCCTATCTAATATCCGAATCGGTCTCTCAACATATGACATGTCCTCTCGGAGCTCCAAAGGCTCGTAACTAATCACATGTGACGGATCCGGGTGATACTTCCGAAGCATCGATCTGTGGAAGACGTTGTGGACACCTGATAAGTCCGGTGGCAATGCCAACCTATACGCCTTATCTCCCACTCGATCAAGTATCTCAAAGGGTCCAATATAGCGAGGATTTAGTTTCCCTCTCTTCCCAAATCTCGCTATGCCCTTGGAAGGAGAAACTCTCAAAAACACGGATTCACCAACTGCAAACTCAGTGGCCTACGTCTCCTGTCAGCGTAACTCTTCTGTCTACTCTGAGCTGTCCTCAGTCTCTCTACTATCAAGCAGACGTCCTCAGATGCTTGCGTAACCATGTCAGGAGCGAAAATCTTACGGTCACCCACTTCTTCCCATCCAATAGGGGAACGACATCTACGGCCATACAAAGCCTCATACGGTGCCATCCCGATACTCGAATGATAACTGTTGTTGTAGGCGAACTCAGCTAGTGGCAGGTGGTCATCCCAAGAGCCTCGATAATCTAGCACACATGCTATCAACATATCCTCCAGAGTCTGTATGGTCCTCTCTGACTGACCATCTGTCTGAGGATGGAAAGCGATGCTCAAACTCAACTGGGTTCCCATGGCTTCCTGAAAATGTCCCCAAAAGTGGGAATCCCTATCAGAGACTATGCTCACTGGTACACCGTGTAACCTCACTACCTCGCGTACGTACAGTTCTGCTAATGAACTCAGATTATCGGTCGCTCTCATAGCTAGGAAGTGGGCTGACTTCGTCAGCCTGTCAACGATCACCCATATAGCATCGTGATTCCTGCGGGTCCTCGGTAAACCCATCACGAAATCCATGGTGATATGCTCCCATTTCCATGTCGGTATAGGTAGAGGCTACAATAATCCTGCAGGTTTCTGATGCTCTACCTTCACCTGCTGACATATGAGACACTTTACCACGAAGTCTGCTACAACTCTCTTCATACCCGACCACCAGTATACCTTTCGGAGGTTCTGATACATCTTGTTACTCCCCGGATGTAACGTATACCTCGACGAATGAGCTTCCGCCAATATCAATCTCCTGAGTCCTGGATCCTCAGGAACACACAATCTGTCTTTGAACCTCAGTAGTCCATCAGAACTCAACTCAAAATCAATCACGGTGCCCTTCTGCATCTGACTACTCACATCCATACAAAATGGATCAGTCTGCTGAGCTACTCTGATCCTGTCCAACAGATCCGGCTCCAAGCGTAGACTAGCTATCACATAGCCTGTATCCATGTTAGAAGGCACGACTCCCAAACTGAGGCTAGCAAACTGCTCTAGCAAATCATGTTCCCTAACCATCATGTACGATACCATCCCCAGGCTCTTCCTGGTCAAGGCATCAGTTACAACGTTAGCCTTACCCGGATGATAAAGTATCTCATAATCGTAGTCCTTCAGAAGCTCTAGCCATCTTCTCTGTCTCATGTTCAGCTCCTTCTGTGAGAACAGATACTTGAGGCTCTTGTGGTCGGTAAATATCTGGAACTTCTCGCCATACAAGTAGTGGCGCCATACCTTCAACGCAAACACTACTGCAGCTAGCTCCAAATCATGGGTCGGATAGTTCTTCTCATGATCCTTCAACTGTCTGGATCCATAAGCAACTACCTTCCCATCCTGCATCAATACGCAGCCCAGTCCCTGATGTGAAGCATCGGTATACACTGCAAATCCTCCTGAGCTGGTAGGGATAGTGAGAATCGGAGCGGTGGTCAATCGACGCTTCAACTCCTCAAAACTCTTCTCACAATCCTCGTTCCATATGAACGGTGCACTCTTTCGAGTAAGACGTGTCAACGGAGCAGCCAACTTCAAAAATCCCTCAACGAATCTCCGATAGTATCCAGCTAAATCCAAAAAACTCCTAATCTCGGTGACTGTCCTCGGCTGTTCCCACTGAACTACAGCCTCTATCTTAGATGGATCAACTGATACACCATCTCTCGATACAACATGTCCCAAAAATGAGATCTGTGACAACCAAAAGTCACACTTACTGAGCTTAGCATATAACTCATGCTCCCGTAACGTCTGCAGCACGATCCTGAGGTGCTCCTCATGCTCCTCATTGGATCTCGAATACACCAATTTGTCATCGATGAAGACGATAACAAACTGGTCCAAATATGGCTTGAACACATCGTTCATTAAAGCCATGAAAGCAGCTGGAGCATTCGTCAATCCGAATGGCATGACCAAGAACTCATAATGGCCATATCGGGTACGAAATGCTGTCTTTGGTACATCTCCACTTCGAACCTTTAGCTGATGATACCCAGACCTCAGGTCAATCTTGGAAAAGACCTGTGCTCCCTGAAGCTGATCTAACAAGTCGTCAATGCGTGGAAGGGGGTATCTATTCTTGATGGTGGCCTTATTCAACAATCGGTAGTCTATACACAATCGGAGGCTCCCATCCTTCTTCTTCACAAACAGAACCGGTGCTCCCTAAGGTGAAACACTCGGTCGAACAAAACCCCTATCCAACAGCTCCTGCAACTGTCTCTTGAGATCCTCCAGCTTAACTAAGGCCATGCGATATGGTGGTCTCGAAATAGGCTCCGTACCAGGTACCAGATCTATACAGAACTCCATCTCTCTGTCTGGTGGTAACCCTGGCAATTCATTTTGGAAAACATCTGGGTACTCACTGACCACAGTGATATCTGACAACTCCGGATATGCCTTATCCATATCTACCACGTACGTAATGAAACCTTGATATGTTGAAGGTTTTCTAAATCAGTAATCACGTAATAATCATAACTACTCTTTTATTTATTCTTTCTAAATTTTACAACATATCTAGTAGGGTGAGGAAACATAACTGTCTTAGCATAGCAATCTAAAACAGCATGGTTTGCAGATAGCCAATCCATTCCTAATATTATATCAAAGTCACTCATACTTAGTAATATTAGATTGGCTGTCATCTCTTTATCCCCTACTCTCAACTTGCAGTCATTAAATACATATTCTACCACTTGATTACTATTCATAGGTGTACTAATCAACATCATCATACATAATAGTGTACGCTCTACATGTCTTGCTAATTTACATGCAAATGATGGCGATACAAAAGAATGCGTGGCACCAGGATCAATTAAAACATATGCTTCAATATCATAAATTAGGATGTTACCTCGAATCACATCCGATGAAGCATCAACTGTTCCCTGGTCCAAAGCATGTACTCGCCCTTGACCCATCACTTGTTTCCCCTTCTCCTCTGCCGTCGCTCTACCTCTCTGAGCAGACGTACCAGCTGGAGTTCTATCAAACTCCCTGCCCCTCTGTGGTGCAGTCACAAATGGCGTTGGGCACTCTTTAGCCATGTGCCCCAGTTTCCCACATCGAAAACATACCATAGCACCTTGTGAACACGGTCTATCTCCATGTGATCTACCGCATCTTCTGCACTGATCTGCAGCAGGTCTCTGTCCTCCCATGACAATACTCTTTGCTGGGGCTACAGTCGGATAAGCAGAAGGTCTAGCATATCTCTCTCGTGCCTCCTCTACTCGTGATCTCTTACCGAAGAGTTTCTTCCCTCCTCGATAACTGAAATCTCTAGCCGACCTCTTCTTCTGTACATCTCGACTATGGCTAAACTTCCCAAACTCGGAAGCATTCCTGTCATAATCCTGCTGACATAATTGCAACAGGCGCACTGCTTCCTCATAGGTCACTATGTCTAATGGGACCAACTTGGACCGCAGAACCGGTCTCAACCCGTCGATAAACCTGTGGACCTTCCTGGTCTCACTGTACATGGTATCCGGGTCATATCTTCCTAGGGATAGGAATCGAGTCTCATACGCGTCCATAGATAGACTCCCCTGGCGTAGTCCCAAAAATTTTGCCTGTAGTTTCCGCTGTGCGGTGTCGGGAACAAACTGCCTCTTGAAGGCCTCCCGAAATATATCCCAACTGATATCTATGTGTCGGGATCTCAATATAGGTCGGGTGGACTTCCACCAATGCTCTGCAGCTCCCTTCAGTAGGAACGCAGTAAACGCGACCATCTCCGAGGTCGTACACTCGAAGAATCCATAAAGCTTCTCCAGCTCTGCTAACCACTCCTCAGCAGCCACTGGATCCTTAACCCCACTAAATGATGGAGGTCTAAACTTCTGGAATTCTCGCAACCGATGCAGATCACATCCATATCCTAATCCACTACCACCCGAAATCGGTGGGGGTGTAGGAGTATCTACAGTCCTCTGTGCATCAGCTGTCTGCATAGGTGTATCAGGGGCAACTGCCTCTCCTGTAGTAGCTCCTGCCTCCTGTCTTTGCCTACCTGGCATCGTCTGTGCCAGTATCTCAATAATAGTCTCGAGACCACGCTCTAATCTCGTGAAGCGCGTCTCGACACACTCGGGTGCCTCAGTAGCACCTGGAGTCTCATGCGTAGGTAATGGTCTGGCAGCGGCTCATCCCTCGGGTCTATCTCCCCGGCCTCGAGCCCTACCTCTCATACCTCTACCACTACGCGTATTTGCCATATGGGCAAAGTTCCTACATTCATAATAATGAATTAGTCCATCTGCTATTCGGTATACACAGTTATATCTAAACACAGCACAGTACTATGGGGATGTATACTTTCCTATTTTCTAACACCGACTCACATCAGACCAACCTCTGCTCTGATACCATTCTGTCAGGACCCGTTCTCAATCCTTGACTTTAACCAAAAACCACTATAAATTTTTCGCATTTTTAACTTACCTTTCCTCTCTTCAATGGTTGGGCTGTGATTCGATGTCAGAGTCTTCACTTACCACATCATCCATTATCATACATGTTAATATATTATTACTGACTGTAACTGCTTTTATTATACATGTAAGATTATATAAAATCTCATATAAATACATTCCCCATATAACGTATACATCACTGTGCTGTTTCTATGTTTAGATACACAACTGTACAATATAAGTATACCTGGCGATCGATAGGAACTAGCAGTGGACTCTGGAACACTATCCCTTGATAGCTCTCGCTCTACTGACGCTCTGTAGAGAGATGTAAAAAAAGGGGGGTGAGCATACAACGTGCTCAGTAAGAAAATCAGGCAAGCAAGTAGATATCAACACTATCTACTCAAAATAATGCTATGCCTTGAAAACATTATTTCCTTTACTCGCTTTAAAAAGCATGTCTTGAAATATAATATATATACTTGTACAGAATAAATCCCATGTACAGAAAATCATCTTTCTTTCTCAAATGTAGGCATGTAGTGCAAAACAATGCATCGTATATAAATCATGCCTTTATGTAAATCATGCCATGTATATTTAAATCACAATAAATATGGCATCAAATGATTCACAACACAAAATCGGAGTTCGACCCATCCCTCAGGTCTGTCCGCAGTTTAAATCAGTCAATCAATGTGATATATCATGTAAGACTCTGTGGTTTAGGCAAATAGTATCCTGGACTATGATCATATCTGAAAAGTGATCCCAAGCAACACAGTACTTGGTGTGTGGGGCATCACTGCTGCAACGGGAGAATGGTCAGTCCACTACAGCCGTCAGCTATACGTAACACACGGTACAGTGTGTGCCACTCAGACATGGTACAAAGTACACCCGTGGACCCTCACAGCCAGGGTGCCTCCCATAGGACTTAGCCCTCGTAACTATGGAAATATTTATAACACATTCACAAATACCCTCATACTGGCCATCCTCTCAAAATGTGACACTCAGTCACACAAGAATGCGACATGAATAGGTACCATGTATATAATATCACATACAGTGTGCGTTCTCGAGTGCGACACACAGTCGACACTACGCTCGAACACCATTTCACATCACAAACTCAACTCTAGTGCGAGCAATATCCAATAACTAGGTCAATGCATAGTTTATGTATTAAATCAAGCACGAGCAATAGCTCCCAGTACTATGCTATGCACATATCAAATCAAGTACGAGCAATAGCTCCCAGTACTATGTCATGTATAAACCATGAAGAATCAAGTACGAGCAACGCTCCAGTACTCTGTCATGTATCTCATGTAAAACTCGAGTACGAGCTAATCGCTCCAGCACTCTATGTCATGCATATATCATTAAAACTGAGTACGAGTAAAACTCCAGTACTCTATCATGCATGTCATGGAAATCTAGTGCGTATAAAAATTCAGCACTAATGTATGTGGAAAACATATGAATCCCAATGCGAGCTGTGCTCTAGCACGATTCATTCTCACATAATATGATAAATGGCTATTTAAAAGGGATTGTTTATAAAACATCAAAATCAGCACTATAAAGTGTGCTTAAGTCACATCAACCTTAAAATCATTAGCCCATCTATTTATTTTCATGCTAAACAGCAATTAAACACTCACAATAATTGTTTTCATGCTTTTTGTAACTTTTCACAAAAGTTGACTTTTTAACTAACTAGGGATAAAATCGTAATTTGCCACTATCGGGTCGCAATAATTATTATTCACTTTCTCTGACCCTCAGAGTTTTTAAGTGAATGTAAAAGCAGATAAAAATACGTGCAGTTATATCTAACTACTCGCAAAAGTCCCTTACCTCGGATCACGTCACGTGACCTCACTTCCTCGGTGCTACTAAATCCCGCAGTCCGATCAGCTCTCAATGTAAACTCTGGAGCTGTAAACAACCATTCCTCAGGTTAATTTTACTTTTCCTACTGTATTATATATTAATACAGTCTATTTTCCCTAAATGGGCCTTAATAATCCTTAATGGGCCTAACTAGGCCTTAAGACCATTTTCATTTTACTACTCATTTTCGTTGGGCCTATTGGGCTTGTGGGGCCCACCAACTCTTATTGGGCTTGTCCTAGGCCCATTACACCTTATTGGGCCTAAAATAATTGGGCTTGGCCCATTGGGCCTCTCGGCCACATGCCATGGCCGAGAGCTACCCATGTCTCGGTTTCACCATGGCATGCCATTCATGCCTATTATCTAGCCATTTTCACAAACACTTGGTAGGCAACATTACCAATCATCACATAGTTCATTTAGGCATTTTATCAAACACCTTGATTGCCAACAAATTACATGTATTAATTAATCAATTTGATTAATTCTAATTACACCATTAACAGTAATACATGTACACTAATCCATTTATGTCTTAAAATCATATTGACATAATTTTATATCCCATTGATCACTCTTGGACTAACCCATTTCATGGTGCTTTAATATGTTTCAATGCTTATAACATATATCAACATACTTGAAATCATTCATACATTAACATATATGAAATTGGAATTTAGAAAATATACCAATTGTTGTGTTCACCCTTTGGCTGAAACTTTGGAGGCTCTCGGTTTGCACTCTATGGCTCCTTGATAGCCAATTCCAACATATGTCAATCTCCTTTCAATTTGGAACAACTTCCATGAAGAATGCAAGTTTCAAATATGCATAATTCCTAGTGATTTCTAGTGAGGGAAAGCTTGGATAATATGTTTCAATGGTGTTTTCTTCTAGCCGAAATTGGTGTGATGAAGATGACAATGGTGTGGCTGCATTTATAAGCCATATACTTAGCCATTAAGCTTTACTTTCCAGCCATTATACTTGACTTTCCAAGTCTTAGCCATGAGTCACCTTATGAGTCATAGTTAACTTTAACTATGGTTAGATATTTATCTCATGGGCTTTTCCAATTGGGCTTCTCAGTTTGGGCTTTCCTAATGGGCTTTCAGGATAAAATTTTTACTATGTCTCGGGCCTTTTATTCTCTCAAAATTTGACTGATCAATTGGTCCAACAATTCGGTCTATAGGACCTAAGAAATTCGATATACGTTTAGTATACCTTAATAGTCTTTAAAATTTTTACCTTAGGCCCATCACGTTTTTAACCATTAAATTTATCCCGAAATCCTTCCGAATAAATTTTCCTTACTTCTGGGGATGATTATCTTGTATTCTGGCCAAGAATATTTTTCTCCAAATTTTCCTCCACACTTAGGTTAATTTTTAACCATGATTAGTTAACTATGGTAAAAGTCCACTTTCTTAACTATAGTTGAGTTTTTCCTTAACCATTGACTATGTTGACTTTTTCTTAAAATTTCGAGAGAATCATATCTTATGTCTTACACTCTCGTCTTTATATTCCAACCGCTCCCGGTGGATAATTTCACCCAAAACTCCTTTTCTTGCCAAAAAGGTCCATTTTACCCTTTTTAGTTTTTACACTCGTTTTATATGTTCGGGATTAAATCAAGCTGACTTTCCTTCATGAGCTCTCTACGCTCTCTTATTTTAAGTTCTTATTTTCAGTCAGAATGATTTATAATAACTCGGTTTAGCCTGTGATACCCATCGCTCACATTAGGCATTTTATGTAGCTTTTGCGTGTTAATTCATTCCAAAAACACTTTAAGTCTAGTAAATACTCTTCTTATGATTCAACTATTATTACATAGTGTTCATACACATAGGAATCATAGGGTACAAGCTACAAAAAATCCGGGTCTGACAAATTATGAGTCTTTGATTTCATAGTCTGTACTTTTTCTTTGAGGATGATATTGGGGAAATTATTGTGTTTTGTACTTGTCATTCCTGCAATCATTTTGTTTTGCTTAAGGACAAGCAAAAGCTCAAGTTTGGGGGTGTGATGATTCTATATTTTTAGAATTATTTGTGCTTAATTTCCTAATTAATTATTTAAATCCCCAATTTATTTTGTTAATTATCCCCTTTATTTAATTAAAATTCTCATGTTTGTAGATAAATTAAATCCGGATGAATTTTGAATATTTTAGTAGAAAATGGCCAATTGGGCTAAAATCGAGATTGAGCCACGCAAACAACACGAGTTATGCCACCTAGCACATCCAATTGTATAAGAAGACCGATGACATGGAAATATCTTTTCAAGGAGCCAATGGTGTGAAGACAAGTGGCCAAAAAAAATGCCAACTCATCAAGGATGTAAAAATTACAGTTTTACCCCTAGTGTGTTTATAACTAGGAAAGGATGACAATTGAAATGGGATGTAAGTTAGGAGTAGAAGTAAATGTAATTTAGGAGTAGGAGTAGTGTAGGTAGAATAGTTTTCTAGTTTTATTTTGATTATTTTAAACTTTCCCGAATGTTAGCATTTTCCTTATTTTTCACTGTTCATTTCATTTTGATGTTCTTCTCTTGGATATTTTCTAATTCATGGCAATCAATTCATCATTCCAAGCTTCTCGGTTCTGTTAAAAATTAGCCGTTTTATTTTTCAAGTTTCATTTTCATAGCATATTTTTCCTAGTGGTATCTCTCGATTTTTGCTTCCCATTTGTAGTTTTATTTTGCTTTGTTTTTGTTCAATGATTTTCGGTTTGCTTCCCATGTTAGTTTTAGTTTTTCCTTTTCGTTAGCTGTCATTGTGCATTCGGTACCTTGGCTCTTTGTTCATGTATGCTGTTCGATTTTGGTGCTTTGATGTGGGCAAATGCTAGGCATTGTTCCACATCAAAAGGCAATGTGGAACTATGGCATTAAGAGATGGATTTAGAGCAATCCGATGATGATGGTTTTTCACGTTGATGATGTTACGGGTTGAGTGTGTAATTTCAGCAGTTGTGTTCTTTTCTGTTTTACACAATTCCTCTCAGTTTTAATGTCTTGTTTTGTTATGCTTTCTTGTTCTTCTTATTTTTATTTGATTCTTACTTGCATGTATGTCTCTTTTTTTTTACTGCATTTAGAGTAATAGCTACCAATGTTTGTTTACTGCATTTTCATTATATCTATCTCATTTACTGCATTTTAGTTCTCCTTTATTATTGTTCGTGGCTTGCTGGTGGATAGTGAGAAGGATGCATCAAGCTGTTCGGTGTAGAAGTTCATGTCTTGGTTGGCTATAGCAGTGAGACACGGGGTATTTCTAGCAGCAGCATTAGCAAAAACTCTTCTATGTTCTCCCCTGTTTTAAGTGCTGCTGAAGAATGCTGGATTGTTGCCACTTTAGTCGCGACTGTTTTGGATATGGTTAGCAATACATCGAGGAACAGCAGCTGGGAGCTTGATTAACAGCAGATTGCAAAAACAGCAGAAGCAAAGTGCAGCATAGCGCCTGGAACCAAGACAACAGCTGGAATGAGTTGAACCCGTGAGCACCTGGAACCTGGAACCGAGACACACCTGGACAAACCAAAAAGAAGCAAGTGCCAGTGCAGCAGAACCGAGAAGGGAGTCTGTAGCAGGAAATGGTGCAGAAGCAGAACCACACAGCAGCAGATTGCAGAACCGAGAATAGTGCCTAGAACCCAGCAGTAGCACATGTCACGACCCAAATTACCTAAAAATCCCTACAAATTTTTTGCTTTTTCATTTCCTCACCCGTCGTGAACAGTTACACTACTAAACAGTTGGGCTATGATTCGGTGTTAGTAACCTCTCACCTATTTACCATTCCATTTTCATATTCACATTCACATATCAATTTATTTAAACAAAATACATCCCCAATATTAAATCCATATACAGTACTGTGCATCTATATGTTCAGATACAAAAATTATATAACTGTGTAGACCTGATCTTGCTAAGAAGCAGCGGATAACCGAGATGTGAAACTATTGTCGCTCTCTTCTGCTGAATATACCCTGTGGGGTGGAAAATGAAAGGGTGAGCGAAACGTGCTCAGTAAGGCAATAATGTAAGCAGGTAGATAACTATACTATCTACGTGCTGATAATGTCATGATGTAAAAATCGTTTACTTTCGGAGCATGAGGTAAGATTAAAACAATGCCACATGAATGTATATATCATATACAAGAAATCATGAAATCGACATATAAATCACACATGGAAAATCATCATGTATGACATCTCATGCTCGTCACATTAAAACTCATTTGTTTAATCACAAACTCATCACTTTGAGACTTATTTGTTTCATCATAAATTCATCTCATTTAAAACTCATTTATTTCATTATAAACTCTCACTTTAAAACTCATTTGTTTCATTATAAAACAACTTCATCAAGGTCAAACCCATCTCTCGGGAATACCTTGATTCATCAAATCAAATCTCTTTTAAAAACATAAATCGGGACTACCCCTCCATCGGGTTTGTCCTGGTCTATCCAGACCGTATGATATCATGTGAGGCATGTAGGTTATTGTATGAAAAATCGAGGACTATGGCCATACTATGTCCCTGTGATCCCAGGCACACGGATCCTGGTGTGCGGGGTATCACAACTGCAACGGGAGGTGGGGTCAAGTCCTACCCGCCAGAATATCGAGTAACATCATAGAGTCATCATGACTGCACGGTACAGCGTACTCCGTGTGACATACACGGTACATCGTACTCCGTGGACCCATATCATAGTCTGGGGGTGCCTGCCGTAGGTCTTATCCAGCCCAATACTATGTCGATAACCAACCCATGTCTCAAAGTATATGTGCGAGCATCTCAACTCTCTGTGACACACAGTCTACAGGAGGCTTCCGCACGACTATATGCATGTCAACTCGCGTCTAGTGCGTTTATGTGAGCATCCTGCTGCCCGCCCCACACCAGGTCACAGGCTTACGGAGCTCCAGCACCACGCTATGCATATCATGATATCTAAAATCTCGTGCGAGCGAAGCTTCAGCACGGTTTTGTGCACACGTAAATTTCTCGTACGAGCAATGCTCCAGTACGGCTTTTCATGATAAATAAATCAGTAAACTTGAGTGCGAGTAAGACTCTAGCACTCTTTTTTTTTTATTCATGTAATTACGATAGGTGGCTCACTTTTAATGAAACATCTTTTAAAATAGTAACCGGTACAAACCGGTACCTTTTCGTAAAATTCACGAAAACAACAGCCCACCTATGTGCATATTTGCTTAAATCAAAGTAATATGTCCATATAAAGCAGTAAATATATAAAATCATGCAATTTACCTACCTTACTACCCTTTTTGCAAATTTTACTCTCAGGGGCAAAATCGTCCTTTTTCTCTATTTATCTAAGCCCCGGTTTTCGTAAAAATTATTACTTTATTTCTAGATGCTTTAAGAAATTTCTAAGCCCTGTAAATCCCCTCTCAAAATACGCATAATTATCTCTATGCACCTACAAAATTCCCTTACCTCGATTCTCGTCGAGTCTGACCTTTCCTTTTCCACTGTTGTCACGTCGCGCAGTCCAATCTGCTCCCAATCAAACCTCCGGAACTGCGTAATAATATTCCTCAGGTCAGATATTATACAACTTAATTGTATTTAATACTTTCTGGGCTTAATTTAAATCATTGGGCCCATTTATCCCTATTGGACCCGATTGCACTTTAATGGGCCTCGACCCATTTTTAGCCCGTTTATACTGTTTAAATCCCTTCTTCGGGTTTACTGGGCTCATTCACCTTACCAATAATTATCGGGCTTCGTTCCAAACTCATTGGATAGCCCGTATACCATTTACGGTAATTACGTTGTAATTCAGATTAATATTCCTTTTATACAGAATTAATCCGTAAATTCTGTAAAATAATTGAAACTCTGTATTAAAGGACTCTAATTGCTGAAATTAAACTGTACTTACCCGATACGATGCGGAATACGAAAATTGGAGCTCAATCGGCTCTCGTTCGGGCTTTATCGTCGAACTGCACAATTATTATATTTAATCCCGGGTTACTCTTCGATTAAATATAATTTAAATAAATTTCTTGGAAATCAATTCGATCACTTTTGACCTCGTATTGACTTACCCGAAGTCCGGTGTATCCCCGAAAATCCTTTCCCTTTTTCCTTTTCCTCTTTTTCTCCTTTTTTCCTCTCTTTTTGGCTGAACCGGTTCAGTCCGGTTCAGACCGGTTCAGACCGCCGGTTCAGCTCGGTCCGGTTCGATTCAGTTTTGGCCGGTTCAGGCCGGTTCGACCGGTTCAATCCCTATTTTCTCATTCTGGCGCCGTCCGGCCGGTTCCCGATGCGATTTCGATACCGTTCGGCTCGGCTACACCTGGGCATTCAGAATCGGGCCTCGGTTGCGGTTGAAACGCGACCATCGTCGGTGAATTCCTCCTTCTCCCCCGCGGCTGTCTCCTCCCGATCCGGCGGATTCCGGCTGTTTCGCCGGCCGGTACTGGTCTCAAAAGGATCGGCTCCTCCTCCTGATCACGCTGGTACCCGCCGTTCGCCCCCAGCTGCCGTGGATCGTCGGTACCGACTCCGTTTTCCCCGCGGGCTTCTCTCCCTCTGTTCGGCGATTTTCGGCCTCCTTAGCGCGCGTCGCTGGCGCCAATAGCTTCGCCGGCCTCTCCTCTTGCTGCTCGGCCCTTCGTCGGAGGTCAAAGGTCACCGGTGGTGGCTCGTCGGTCGGCCACGCGCAGTCCCCCTCTTCGTTTCCCCTTTTCTTTCTCTCTCCCCGACGTTTTACAGATTTCTCTTTTTTTTTTTAACAATTTGTTTTATTATTAAAATATTCATTAAAATATTCAAATATATTGTAAAATATCTACAAAAATCTATTAATTTATTCCAAATAAATTAATTTAATTTAATTTAATTTAATTTATTTATTATATTTTTAATCATTTTTTCAGTATAATTTCTCCGTATTTTCGGGACATTGTCCCGGGTGACTTTTCGGTATTTCTAAAAATTCCAGATCTTGATCAATTTGACTCAAAATTATATAATTTCCTCATTATTGATCAAGATATTCTAAATCCTTATTTAAAATTAAATTTTCTTATTGAATTTATCCCGACTTTCGGTCTTTTGACCGTTTTGCCCTTAAACGTGTTCGGGATTTATTTAGCCCGACTTCCCTTCACGAATATTCATTCATTTTATGATTTGAATCCTTATTTTCAGTCCGAATCCCATTCCTTTAAATTTGTGAACATTTTTCTACCTCATAAAATTTACGATTTAATTTCGAGTCTTACAGCACAGAACAGCAGCCTAGAGCAGAACGAGAGTAGACCGAGATGCAGAGTACAGCAAGGATAGTTGCCAAAAACGTTAATGCCTGGAAATAAACATGCATTTGGAAAGATAATGAAATGGACAACCCGAGGCCATCACCTGGAAATGGAAAGTAAACAAAGAAGACACGTGAACAATGTTTGGAGGGCTTTGGATTATTTAAATTCATTAAGGCCTTGTTTGGCCATCTAAATTGTTATTTCATGCTTGTAGTTATTTTAATTTTTAATTAGTTGTTAGTAATTGGTAGGTTAGTTTTAATAACTTTGCATATTAATTTAATTTGTAGTGTTAATTTTTAGTTAGTAGTTGATTTTATATTATATGTTTAGGATTGTATTTTGGGTTTAGTATTTTATTAGTGGCATTTAGAGTTAATTTAGATTAAATGTGTTTCATGCATTTTTAATTTAGTCTTTATTTTCATTAAGTTTTAGTTTAGTTTAAATTGCATTTTGATTAAGTAGTTTAAAATTGCATTTTAGGTTAGTTTAATTGTAGTTTAATTTTATTGCTTTATTTTCATAATTGCATTTTATTTTAATTGCGTTAATTAGTTTTAACTGTTTTAATTTCTTTTGTAGATTTTTTATTTTAATTGCATGGAGCACTGTAAGTAATTTTGCTCAGTTTTAATTTCTTCATTTTATAGCTTTTATTATTTTATTGCTTTCAGTATTTTTAATTCTAGCTATGTAGATCACCCACCTTAATTTTATAATTTACTAGAATATACTTAGGGTAAGATTAACCAGTAGTTAATTAGGCTAACCAACTTCTCTGTGGGACGATAACTCGGGACTCAAATCCCATTATTACTTGCACGACCTGTACACTTGCGGACATATACCTTTTGGGCGTGTCATCTATCCCAGCGAAGCGTGCCTCTGTATCTCCTGCTCTCTCAGCATGGTCCTGTGGAGCCTGATCAGTCTGTGGCTCCATACGGCTCTCAGGCCTACCTCTACGGCCTCTAGCACGTGCTCCCGCCCCTCTACCGCTACGCGTAACAGGTATACTGGCTAACTTCCTATATTTACAATCACTTATTAGGCTCAATTCATCATGGTATACCCAGTTATATCTAAACAAAAACACAGTAATGTGGGGATATAACTTTTTTATGTATTATTTACTGACTCACATCAGGCCAACTCAGCTCTGATACCAATCTCTGTCATGACCCATTTTATCCAATTCGTTTAAAAATCACTATAAATTTTTCGCATTTTTCCTTTCCTTACCCAGTCGTGAACAAACTCACCACTACACAGTTGGGTTGTGAGGCAGTAATAATCATTCTCTACCTTTCATTTTCCAAATAAATTAAAAGTATTGTTATAAATCCAAATATTAAGTGGTATGTTCATACATGCTAAGTGTTATGACATTTACATCCCCCATATTACAAATCCAAATGATCATTGTGCTTTTACATTGTTTAGATACAAAAAGAATCTCTGCATATATACCTCCGGGTGATGGAGATGCAGCGGATGTCCCAACAAAATGTCTCAGTCCTCACTGGGCCATTATGTACGCTCTGTAGAGGGGGAGTGTAGAGAGGGATGAGCAACCACACACTCAATAAGGCAATAATGCAAGCATGGTAGATAACTACTCTATCTACATGCTGATAATGTTATGCATAAATCCTTATAATCAGAGCATGAGGAAATAAAACTATGCCATATGAGTATACATATATCATGTACAGAAAACATGGAAACAAGCATATAAAACATGGAAAATCATCATGTACAAATCATCTCATGCTCAATCTCATTAAATCTCATCATGAAAGGGAAATTTAATTTGAAACATCCTTTCTAAATTCATCATTTCTAAAAACACATACATCATTATCATTTCTCAATCAAAATCCCACAAAGCTCGACCCCTCACTCGGGTATACACTGGACAATCGCAATCACACTTATATCTCAAAACCATACGGTACTATGTAATATCAAGTAAGATAGGTCACTATATCTCAAAGACTATGTTAGCCAACTATGTCATAAATCATCCCAGACCACACGCATCCAGATGTGCGGGGTATCATGTTGGTATGAACGTGGGTTAGTTCTTCGCCAGACTTTCTCATCACATAACCACCACGCGGTACATCATACTCCATGTGATATACACGGTACAGCGTACTCTGCGGACCCATATCATGGTTGGGGGTGTCAGTCGTAGGTCTTATCTACCCTATACCAAATGTAACCTCCATTGTCTCAAGTGCACATGGAGCTTTTCATACCCATGTAAGAGAGCCTCCCTGCCAAACAAAGCCTCCTCATCCACTCTGGCTTGAGGATGTAGAGCTTGAGGATCTTACCGTAAGAGAGCCTCCCCACCGAACAGAGCCTCCTCGCTCTCTCTGGCTTGAGGATGTAGGGCTTAAGGATCTTACCATAAGAGAGCCTCTCCGCCCTCTCTGTCTTGAGGATGTCAGGCTTAAGGATCTTGCTAACTTCCATGGCATCATACATACCACAGTGTGAAAACCAATGCGAGCTAAGCTCTAGCACGATATATGTACAGTAAAGAAAACCTCCTCGCACGAGCAATGCTCTAGTATGACATTTATGCATAAAACATGAAGAAAACCACGTACGAGCATAACTCCAGTATGATTATATGCATATGAAACCCACTCGAAATCCAAGTACGAGCAAAAGCTCCAGTACGGTTTATAAAACATCATCATAGTATCAAATCAAGGTGCGAGCCAAGCTCCAGCACGGTGTCATTCACATAAAACATGATAGGTAGCTCATAAACCACCAAAACATTCATAACCCATGCTGAGCACCTCACATGTGCTATTTTACAAAACGTTCAAACATTTATCAGCCTATCAGTCAATTTGCTTAAAACAAAGCAAGGTGTTTTGTGAAAACATTCAAAACACTTGATTTATGCAATTATTAGCCTTACTATCCCACTTCTTTACAATACCATTTCAAACAACCAAATCTCATACGAATACTCGAAACAATTTTTGTACATTGTCAAACACATTTCTATAAACTCATGAACATTTCCAAAGCTCTATGTAGTAGTAATGTGAAGCATATGTGCTATAAAGTCCATAAGTTAAATGTACACACTTGTAATGAGAGTTGGTGATTGTACGTACAAGTTACATTATGAATGAATATGATGAAATGGACTTAAACATGTGTTGAATGTGAGTGGAATAGAAAATGAGTAGTGTAGTAAATGGAATGAAGATTTGCATGAGCTATGCACTCCCATTTAGTTTATATTATGTACATTTGGCTATGCAAAGACTCTACAAAAGTTTTAAAGTATATGAAGTATGGAAGGATGTCATTTTCAAGTCTCAAAGATGAATGAATGAGAAAATGACTATGGTAACAAATTTAAGATGTTTTGAGTGAAGTTACTATAGAAAAACTGCAGGAAAACTAGAAAACATGAAGGTCAGATCGATCTTATAGGATGAGAGATCGATCTAAAAGAGCCAAAATGATCTCATTTTGAGCTGTGGAGCAGGACAGATCGATCTCCAATGGAGCCAGATCGATCTTCTAAGCATTCTGTAATGAGAAGATCAATTCTTAAGGCAAACAGATCGATCTCCTCAACTCTCTGTTTGAGACAGATCGATCTTAAGACAAGACAAATCAATCTCTTTAAGGGTTCTGTAAAAAGCAGATCGATCTCCTACAAGGGGCAGATCGATCTCCAAGAGGAAAATTGGCCTTCGATAGATCGATCTCATAATGGAAGAAGATCGATCTTGTAGTAGTTGTGTTTAGTAAAAAGGACAACCAAACCTTGTAGAGATCGATATCCACAAGGGCCAGATCAATCTCATGTCTCTGCATCTATAAAAAGGGGTACGAGCTTTGACTGAAAACTCAAATTTTCCCTCCCACCAAACCCCACCGCCATTTTCTCTCAAAAACTTAAGTTTTCTCACTCTAAAGATCACTATATTCCAGCCAGTTTTGGAAGAAGCTCAAGAAGGGAAAGTTGTTCCTTAAAGCAAGGAGAACAACATATCCAAAAATCTCACATTTGTGTGACCAAGAGAAGGAGTTATGGCTACCACAAGTTTGACTAAGTAAAGAGGGTAAGCTCTTCAACCTTCAAGCTTCTAAATATGGTTTCTAGATATTTATGGGTTGAATGATATGCAAAATGTTGATAGGAGTGATGAATGTAGTGATGGGTGAGTGATATTAAGAAGGATTTATAAAGAGGAAATACATGGAAAAGTGATGGAAAGCTTAAGAGAGGGTAAAATGATATTTGTGGAAGAGTGAAATGTGATTTAAGGGTTGGAGAAGTGTTAATAGATAAATAGAAGACAATGTGCATGTGTAGTAGAGGGAAAAGAAAATAACTTGATGATTTATGCGTGTAGCTCGGAATTCGCGAGACGCGACTAACCCGGATCGCGAAAGGAGCAAACGTGACAGAGGAAATACGAGCGTGATTCATTGTAAGTGACTGTATGTTAGAGATAGAGGTATTTGTACATTTTTTACTACGATTTGAGTAGTTACGACGCTAGAACTAATATGTTTAGTTATTGAGCTATGGAAATCTATATGAAAGTATGAAAAGTATTAGATATACATATATATTGTGAAAATGGGATATGGGAAGGAAAAACAGCCTAACATGCATGTTTTTAATGCTTTACATCTATGTAGGATGTTTTGAGGTTTTCTCAACCATGCACTGATTTTGAGATTGAGAATGATGATGGATAGATTGGCTAGTTTTACGTATTTAGCATGGGACGGCATGCTACGTAAATAAACATGTTTGTTGTTTTTTTTAAAAAGAAAATAGCCACCTATCGGATTTGAGATGAGATTGGTGTTAGAGCTCTAGCTCACACCCATTTTAATGATTTTGACTATGTTGGAGTTTCACTCGCATACGCCTGCCTGTTTTGATAAACTGTGTTGGAGCATGACTCGCACGTGGTTTTATAATAATAATGTGCTAGAGTGTTAGCTTGTACATGTTTTCATGCTTTCGATGTGCAATGCTGGAGTTTAACTCGCACGATGGTTTTGAGAAAAGTGTTTGAGCATTGCTTGCACCCTTTTTTACTGAGTTGAGGTAAACCTGGGGGTCTGGGACCCAAGGGGATGCTAGCCAATGGCCTCGGAATGGGCTGGGCCTTAACAATAAATCGTATCGTGCTGGAGCCTTACGATGACTGTGTGTCATGCTGACTGCTCGCCTGGTATATGAGACATGGTTCAGGGTGAAAAGTCCATTGGAGTTGGTAGATGGACTTGGGTCCACTATCGTACGTAGAACTGTGTAGTTGTCCATTGGTATACTATGTACCATGCTGGGTGCACGTGGGTATGAGTATCGTTTACATGACACATGGCATACCTTATACCGTGAGTATATGACGAGATAAGGTTGATTGAGATGAGCCGAAGGGTAGGACTGACCCATCCCCCTTCTGGCGAAGTGATGCCCTATGCATACCTAATCAGTGAGGCCTGGGATCACTGACTATGGCCATGTGTCGTGGATATTTGACTGTCAAAAATTTCATGCCTGTCTCAAAGATACAAGAAATTGAAAAACTCAGAAAAGAAATGATTTGAGAAAAGCAAAGAGAGTTTGTGATTTGATAAATCTCTCGATTTGAATGCTCGTGCGATGATAGCACCGTTTATGACATGTTTTCAAAGGGAATATCGTATACATGTTTTCTTGAAAATGCTTATATGAGAAATGAATGTTTAAATGCATTTTCTAGTAATATTTCCACTTACATTGAAACATGGTTTTGTTTATGCATGCATGGGCTATGTAGATAGTACAATATCTACCTATTAGCATCCAGTTCCTTGTTGAACTGTGGTTTGCTCATCCCACTACTTTTCCCCCTCTAGATACTGAGAAGTAAGGCAGTGCGATGGTCTCTGGATCTCTTTTTGTGTTGGACAGCTCCCACCAGTTGCAAAGGTATAAGATTTGTATACACACAAGTATTTTGTATCTAATATATTGTATCGCACAGTTACAAATCGAGAATGTAAATAGTGGTATGAGGGATGTTATGTAAAGATATTATTATACAATTAATTTTGTATATTTACACACACCTGGGAGTGTGAATTAAAGTTTAAATAATTTCGCTGTAAATTTATGAAATTTTAGTAATTGCATCGTCTAACAGCCCAACCGTATTATTGTATGTATGGATAAAAGGGCACCCGAAAGTGGGGTATGACAAATTTGGTATCAGAGCTTGGTTGGTCTGATGTGAGTCGATGTTTAGGACTAAGAAACATACACCCCCAAGTTACTGTGCGATATTTAGATACAAATGTATATACAGAGCTGATTGTTAATTAAAAGTTTGTTATAAATGCAGGAAGTTATCAGGCTAGTGAGTTATGTCTGAGAGACACTGCAAGAGGGGAGAGAACTCGATAGCTCAAGTGCGAAATGACAAGACTGAGAGGCACAGTAGATCAGCCTCTAGTCATGAGCCCTAAGAACAGATGGAGGCTTTCGATCCTCGGATAGCTCGATTAGAGGAGGACATGCGCACAATGATGACTATGATGGGTCAGATCATTGCTAGGTTTGAGGGTACACTTGGTACAGCGGGACAGGCTGCATCGAATCCCCCAGCAGCTGCACCTGAACCTGAGAATATTGCACCTGCATGACCTGAACCGATTAGGCCATGAGATCCCCATATTCGACCAGTACCTCCTCCAGTAGCCCCACGGCAGTATGATGATGATGATGATTTAGGGTATAGATATGATTGTGATATGGAGAGGTTGAGGCATTTTATGGATTTTAAACCTCCTTCTTTTAGTGGAGTAAAGGATCCAGTAGTGGCTGAGGACTGGATCAGTCAGATGGAGAAGTTGTTTGACTTCTCTAGATGTTCGGCTACGGAGAGAATAACGCTTACGACCTTTGCACTGAGAGGCAAAGCAGAGCACTGGTGGAAGTCCACCAAGCCAATTTGAGAGCTCAGGGTATGGCTATCACGTGGGATATGTTTTTGGGTGCTTTCAGAGAGCAATACATCCTAGATACCGCTCGACATAGGTTACAGATAGAATTTCTGAATCTGACTGAAGGGAATCAAACGGTAGATGAGTACGAGTCACGATTCACTTCATTGGGCCGGTATGATCCAGACTCTATGAGGAGTGAAGTTATCAGAGTTCGTAGATTTGTGGATGGACTGAGGCTTTCTGTTCGAGCTAAGTTGGCCCCATTTGATGTCGCTGCGTATAGAAAGGCTGTGCAACGGGCTCAATTCTGTGAGTAGGACTATGACCTGCAGATTTCAAAGTTTAGATGGGGTAAGGACAAGAGTCTGAGGAAACTGGGAGATGGCAAAGGCCGGATACCGCTCGACGTAGGTTACAGATGGAATTTCTGAATCTGACTCAAGGGGAATCGAACAGTAGATGAGTACGAGCCACGATTCACTTCATTGGGCCGGTATGATCTAGACTCTATAAGGAGTGAAGCTATCAAAGTCCGTAGATTTGTGGATGGACTGATGCTTTCAATTCGAGTTAAGGTGGTCCCATTTGATGTCGCTACGTATAGAGAGGCTGTGTGACGGGCCCAGTTGTGTGAGCAGTACTATGACCTACAGATTTTAGAGTTTAGTTGGGGTAAGGACAAGGGTCTGAGGAAACTGAGAGATGGAAAAGGTGCCAAATTTGGTCAGAGATTTATGAGTAAGCGTCGGAGAGAGGCAGATGAGTTGCAGAAAAAGTCTGCTAAACCTTTTATACCTCTGACTCAGACACCAGCTAGAGGTATAGTGATTGAAGGACCCCGACCGATCATGGATCAGTGTAGAGTATATGGTCGATATCATGGTCGTAGGCTCTATCATCTTCAGAGTACACAATGTTTCAAATGTGGTAAGTTTGGTCATTATGCAGAGGAATGTCCAAAGGCAGTTAAAGTAGTTCCGCAGAGAGGTAATGAACCAGAGAGAGTTCCTACAGTTACACCTCCTGTAAGGAAGAGAGGAACAGCTGAAGAAAAAGGAAAGCAAGTTGTGGGTCAAGGCAGGGTATATGTGATAGACCAGGCATCAGCAGATACCTCTACTGAGGTGATAAAAGGTACAATTCTGATTTTCAACTTTGAAGCTATAGCTTTGTTTGATTCTGGTGCTACGTATTCCTTTATATCACCTGCATGTGCATCAAGGTTGACAAGTTTTGTATAACCCACACACCTAAATGGGACTTTGCTAATAAGTACTCCAATAAGAGTTAGTCAATTAGCTGAACAAGTGTATAAGGATTGTAAGGTAAGGGTAGGAGATAAGTGTGCGACAACTAACTTGATCTTGTTGAATATGTATGACATTGACGTAATCTTGGGAATGGATTGGTTAGCTACCAATCATGCTGTCTTAGATTGCCACACTAAGTCTATTACATTTTCTCTACCCGAAGAATGTGTTGTAAGATTTTAAGAGAAGAAATCAAACCTTGAATTTTATGGCAAGTAAAGTACATTGGTATAAAATGACATGAATGTTGTTTTGAAGGTTTTATTGCTTATGTGGTGGATTTGGACAAAATACATCCAGATATGGAGGACATTCCAGTGGTTAGAGAATTCCCTAATGTCTTTTTAGACGACCTAACAGGATTGCCATCGGATAGAGAAATGGAATTTGGTATCGACTTGACACCTGGAACAAAGCCGATATCCAAGTCACCATATAAGATGGCTCCAGTTGAGCTAGAGGAATTAAGGAAGTAGTTGCAAGATATGCTAGACAAGGGGTTTATAAGACCAAGCGTCTCACCATGGGGAGCTTCGGTATTATTTATGAAGAAGAGAGATGGGAGCCTTAGGTTGTGTATCAATTATCGGATGTTGAATAAGGCTACCATCAAGAATAAGTACCCCTTACCATGCATCGATGATTTATTGGATCAGCTTCGAGGAGCGCAGATCTTTTCCAAGATAGATCTAAGGTCTGGGTATCATCAATTGAAGATTCAGAAGGAGGATGTGCCCAAGACAGCTTTTCGCACCCTCTATGGTCATTACGAATTCCTAGTGATGCCTTTCAGGTTGACGAATGCACTAGCATCTTTTATGGCTCTAATGAATGAGATATTCAAGCCATACTTGGACCAATTCATGATCGTTTTCATTGATGATATATTGGTGTATTCAAGGGCTAAGGAAGATCACAAGCAGCACTTAAGGATTGTTTTGTAAACCTTTCGAGAGAGAAAGTTGCATACCAAACTTAGTAAATGTGACTTTTGGCTAGAGCAGATTTCCTTTCTAGGCCACGTTGTATCGAAGGATGGGGTGCCAGTAGATCCATCCAAGATCGAGGCCGTTGTTCAGTGGGAACAGCCCAAGACAGTCACAGAGATCAGGAGCTTTCTGGGTTTGGCAAGGTACTACAGGAGATTTGTAAAGGGATTTTCTAGATTGACTGCTCTGTTGACACATCTTACGAGAAAGAATGTAGAGTTTATATAGGATGAAGCATTTGAGAGGAGCTTTTAGGAACTTAAGCGCAAATTAACTACTGCGCCAGTTCTTATCATCCCTAACAGTTCAATAAACTATTTTGTGTATACAGTTGATTCCCATCAGGGATTGGGTTATGTTTTGATACAGGATGGAAGGATAGTAGCTTATGGATCTAGACAGCTAAAAGATCATGAGAAGAACTACCCCACTCATGATTTAGAGTTGGCGACCGTAGTATTTGCATTAAAGATATGGCGCCACTACTTGTATGGTGAGAGATTTCAGATCTTTACGGATCATAAAAGTCTGAAGTATCTATTCTCACAGAAGGAGTTAAATATGAGACAAAGAAGGTGGTTAGAACTATTCAAGGACTACAATTGTGAGATTTTGTACCACCGGGGGAAGGCAAATATGGTTGCCCATGCATTGAGTAGGAAGAGTCTAGGGTTGGTATCACATATAATGGTTAGAGAGCATGAGTTGTTGGAACAATTCACGAACCTTAGTCTGGATATGACCCTACCTGAGATTGGTAACTATGGGATTATTGCTAGCTTGAGATTAGAACCGGAGTTGATTAAGAGAATCTGGCAAGCTCAATAAATTGATCAAAGGTGTATTGATGTGATTAGCCAAATCTAGAAGGGTAAGGGTACGAAATTTGAATTGAGTTCAGATGGAATACTAAGGTTCGAAAATAGAATGTGTGTTCCTAAGGATTCAGAGCTGAGGAAAATGATCTTATCAGAGGCTCACTCATCGAGATGTACAGTACACCCAAGGAGTAGTAAAATGTATCAAAATCTCTAGAAGGTGTATTGGTGGTCGGGAATGAAGAGGGACATAACTAAGTATGTCACTAAATGTCTCATTTGTCAGCAGGTAAAAGATAAACATCATAAACCAGGTGGATTGTTGCAACCTCTACCGATACTGACATGGAAGTGGGAGCATATCACCATGGACTTTGTGTGGGGTTACCGAGAACCCATAAGAACCATGATGCTATATGGGTTATAGTAGATCGGTTAACAAAATCGGCACACTTCTTAGCCATGAGATCTACTGATACCTTGAGTGCATTGGTGAACTTGTATGTACAGGAGATAGTGAGATTGTATGGAGTCTCAGTGAGTGTTATTTCTGATCGGGATGCCCGCTTCACTTCCCACTTTTGAGGATATTTTCAGGAAGCGATAGGGACCCAGTTGAGCTTTAGCACCAATTTTCATCCTCAGACAGATGGTTAGTCAGAGAGGACTATACAGACCCTGGAGGATATGTTGAGAGCGTGTGTGCTGGATTTTAGAGGCTCATGGGACAATCACTTGCCATTGATTGAGTTCGCCTACAATAACGGTTATCACTCAAGTATTGGTATAGCCCCTTATGAGGCACTATATGGTCGTAGATGACGATCACCCATTTGTTGGGAAGAGGTTGGTGACAGACAATTGCCCGTTGCCGATTTGGTTAAACAAGCCTCTGAGGATGTTCGGATAATATGTGACAGGTTGCGAACGGCTCAAAGTCGACAAAAGAGCTATAGTGACAGGAGATGGAGACCACTTGAGTTTAATGTAGGGGAGTCTGTATTTTTGAAAGTATCTCCTTCTAAGGGAATAACGAGGTTCGGGAAGAAAGGAAAACAAAGTCCTCGTTATATTGGTCCCTTCAAGATTTTGGATAGAGTGGAGATGGAGCATATAGGCTAGCCTTACCACCTGAGCTAGCAGGAGTCCATAATGTCTTCCATGTTTCTATGCTTCGGAAGTACTATCCGAATCAAACACATGTAATTAGCTATGAGCCATTAGAGCTCAAGGAGGACATGTCATGTGTGGAGAACCGATCCGAATATTGGACAGAAAAGAGAAGGTGTTGCGAAACAAGTTGATTTCATTGGTTAAGGTTTTGTGCAACAACACACATTGGAAGAAGCCACATGGGAGTTAGAGGATCTAATGAAAGAGAAATATCCCCAACTTTTTAAGGAATAGACTTGGTTCAATTTGGAGGACCAAATTTTCTAAGTGGGGGAGAATGTGAGACCTCGTATAGGTTTAACCTTGAACATATGTAAATGAATTCATAAGTGTGATGATGTACTAGTAATGTGAAGCATATGTGCTATAAAGTCCATAAGTTAAATGTACACACTTGTAATGAGAGTTGGTGATTGTACGTACAAGTTACATTATGAGCCAGAGAGAGTTCCTACAGTTACACCTCTTGCAAGGAAGAGAGTCACGGCTGAAGAAAAAAGGAAAGCAAGTTGTGGGTCAAGGCAGGGTATATGTGATAGACTAGGCATCAGCAGCTACCTCTACTGAGGTGATAAAAGCTACAATTCTGATTTTTAACTTTGAAGCTATAGCTTTGTTTGATTCTAGTGCTACGCATTCCTTTATATCACCTGCATGTGCATCAAGGTTGACAAGTTTTGTATAACCCACACACCTAAATGGGACTTTACTAATAAGTACTCCAATGAGAGTTAGTTAATTAGCTGAACAAGTGTATAAGGATTGTAAGGTAAGGGTAGGAGATAAGTGTGCGACAACTAACTTGATCTTGTTGAATATGTATGACATTGACGTAATCTTGGGAATGGATTGGTTAGCTACCAATCATGCTGTCTTAGATTGCCACACTAAGTCTATTACATTTTCTCTACCCGAAGAATGTGTTGTAAGATTTTAAGAGAAGAAATCAAACCTTGAATTTTATGGCAAATAAAGTACATTGGTATAAAATGACATGAATGTTGTTTTGAAGGTTTTATTGCTTATGTGGTGGATTTGGACAAAATACATCCAGATATGGAGGACATTCCAGTGGTTAGAGAATTTCCCTAATGTCTTTTCAGACAACCTACCAGGATTGCCACCGGATAGAGAAATGGAATTTGGTATCGACTTGACACCTGGAACAAAGTTGATATCCAAGTCACCATATAGGATGGCTCTAGTTGAGCTAGGGGAATTAAGGAAGTAGTTGCAAGATATGCTAGACAAGGGGTTTATAAGACTAAACGTCTCACAATGAGGAGCTTCGGTATTATTTGTGAAGAAGAGAGATGGGAGCCATAGGTTGTGTATCGATTATCGAATGTTGAATAAGGCTACCATCAAGAATAAGTACCCCTTACCATGCATCGATGATTTATTGGATCAGCTTTGGGGAGCGCAGATCTTTTCCAAGATAGATCTAAGGTCTGGGTATCATCAATTGAAGATTCAGAAGAAGGATGTGCTCAAGACAGCTTTTCGCACCCTCTATGGTCATTACAAATTCCTAGTGATGCCTTTCGGGTTGACAAATGCACTAGCAGCTTTTATGCCTCTAATGAATGAGATATTTAAGCCATACTTGGACCAATTCATGATCGTTTTCATTGATGATATATTGGTGTATTCAAGGGCTAAGGAAGATCACGAGCATCACTTAAGGATTGTTTTGCAAACCCTCCGAGAGAGAAAGTTACATGCCAAACTTGGTAAATGTGACTTTTGGCTAGAGCAGATTTCCTTTCTAGGCCACGTTGTATCGAAGGATGGGGTGTCAGTAGATCCATCTAAGATCGAGGCCGTTGTTCAGTGGGAACAGCCCAAGACAGTCACAGAGATCAGGAGCTTTTTGGGTTTGGCAAGGTACTACAAGAGATTTGTAGAGGGATTTTCTAGATTGACTGCTCCGTTGACACGTCTTACGAGGAAGAATGTAGAGTTTATATGGGATGAAGCATGTGAGAGGAGCTTTTAGGAACTTAAGCGTCGATTAACCACCGTGCCAGTTCTTATCATCCCTAACAGTTCAATAAACTATTTTGTATATACAGATGCTTCCCATCAAGGATTGGGTTATGTGTTGATGCAGGATGGAAGGATAGTAGCTTATGGATCTAGACAGCTAAAAGATTATTAGAAGAACTACCCCACTCATGATTTAGAGTTGGCGACTGTAGTATTTACATTAAAGTTATGGCACCACTACTTGTATGGTGAGAGATTTCATATCTTTACAGATCATAAGAGTCTGAAGTATCTATTCTCACAGAAGGAGTTAAATATGAGACAAAGTAGGTGGTTAGAACTCTTTAAGGACTACAATTGTGAGATTTTGTACCACTCGGGGAAGGCAAATGTGGTTCCCGATTCATTGAGTAGGAAGAGTCTCGGGTTGGTATCACATATGATGGTTAGAGAGCATGAGTTGTTGGAACAATTCACGAACCTTAGTCTGGATATGACCCTACATGAGATTGGTAACTATGGGATTATTGCTAGCTTGAGATTAGAACCGGAGTTGATTGAGAGAATCCGACAAGCTCAGTAAATTGATCAATGGTGTATTGATGTGATTAGCCAAATCCAGAAGGGTAAGGGTACAAAATTTGAATTGAGTCCAGATGGAATACTAAGGTTCGAAAATAAAATGTGTGTTCCTAAGGATTCAGAGCTGAGGAAAATGATCTTATCAGAAGCTCACTCATCGAGATGTACAGTACACCTGAGAAGTAGTAAGATGTATCAAAATCTCTGGAATGTGTATTGGTGGTCGGGAATGAAGAGGGACATAGATAAGTATGTCACTAGATGTCTCATTTGTCAGCAGGTAAAAGTTAAACATCAAAAACCAGGTGGATTGTTGCAGCCTCTACCGATACCGACATGGAAGTGGGAGCACATCACCATGGACTTTGTGATGGGGTTACCGAGAACCCATAAGAACCATGATGCTATATGTGTTATAGTAGATCGGTTAACGAAATGGGTACACTTCTTAACCATGAGATCTACTAATACCTTGAGTGCATTGGCGAACTTGTATGTACAGGAGATAGTGAGATTGTGTGGAGTCTCAGTGAGTGTTGTTTCTGATCGGGATGCCCGCTTCACTTCCTACTTTTGGAGACATTTTCAGGAAGCGATGGGGACCCGATTGAGCTTTAGCACCAATTTTCATCCTCAGACAGATGGTCAGTCAGAGAGGACTATACAGACCCTGAAGGATATGTTGAGAGCGTGTGTGGTGGATTTTAGATGACGATCACCCATTGGTTGGGAAGAGGTTGGTGACAGACAGTTGCCCATTCCTGATTTGGTTAAACAAGCCACCGTGGATGTTCGGATAATATGTGAGAGGTTGCAAACTGCTCAAAGTCTACAAAAGAGCTATGCTGACAGTAGATGGAGACCACTTGAGTTTGATGTAGGGGAGTCCGTATTTTTGAAAGTATCTCCTTCTAAGGGAATAACGAGGTTCGGGAAGAACGGAAAATAAAGTCCTCGTTATATTGGTCCCTTGGAGATTTTAGATAGAATAGGAGATGGAGCATATAGGCTAGCCTTACCACCTGAGCTAGCAGGAGTCCACAATGTCTTCCATGTTTCTATGCTTCGGAAGTACTATCCGAATCAAACACATGTAATTAGCTATGAGCCATTAGAGCTCAAGGAGGACATGTCATATGTGGAGGAACCGATTCGGATATGAGACAGAAAAAGAGAAGGTGTTGTGGAACAAGTTGATTTCATTGGTTAAGGTTTTGTGGCAACATCATACATCAAAAGAAGCCACATGGGAGTTAGAGGATCTAATGAAAGAGAAATATCCCAAACTTTTTGAGGAATAGACTTAGTTCAATTTGGAGGACCAAATTTTCTAAGTGGGGGTGAATGCAAGACCTCGTATAGGTTTAACCTTGAACATATGTAAATGAATTCATAAGTGTGATAATGTACTAGTAATGTGAAGCATATGTGTTATAAAGTCCATAAGTTAAATGTACACACTTGTAATGAGAGTTGGTGATTGTACGTACAAGTTACATTATGAATGAATATGAAGAAATGGACTTAAACATGTGATGAATGTGAGTGGAATAGAAAATGAGTAGTGTAGTAAATGGAATGAAGATTTGTATGAGCTATGCACTCTCATTTTGTTTATATTATGTACCTTTGGCTATACAAAGACTCTACACAAGTTTTAAAGTGTATAAAGTATAAAAGGACGTTATTTTCAAGTCTCAAAGATGATTGAATGAGAAAATGACTATGACAACAAATTTAATATGTTTTGAGTGAAGTTACTGTAGAAAAACTGCAGAGAAATTGGAAAATATGAAGGTTAAATAGATCTCATAGGATGAGAGATCGATCTAGAAGAGCCAAAATGATCTCATTTTGAGCTATGGAGCAGGACAGATCGATCTCCAATGGAGCCAAATCGATCTTCTAAGCATTCTGTAATGAGAAGATTGATTCTTAAGGCAAGCAGATCGATCTCCTTAACTCTCTATTTGAGACAGATCGATCTCAAGACAAGACATATCGATCTCCTTAAGGGTTCTGTAAAGAGCAAATCAATCTCCTACAAGGGACAGATCAATCTCCAAGAGGAAAATTGACCTTCGACAAATCTATTTCATAATCGAAGAAGATCGATCTTGTAGTGGTTGTGTTTGGTAAAAAGGACTACCAAACCTTGTAGAGATCGATCTTTATAAGGGCCAAATCGATCTCATGTCTCTGCATCTATAAAAAGAGGCACGGGATTTGACTGAAAACTTAGATTTTCCCTCCCACCAAACCCCACATGCCATTTTCTCTTAAAAACCTAAGCTTTCTCACTCTAAAGATCACTATATTCCAGCCAGTTTTGGAAGAAGCTCAAGAAGGAAAAGTTGTTCCTTGAAGCAAGGAGAATAACATATCCAAAAATTTCACATTGGTGTGACCAAAAGAAGGAGTTGTGGCTACCACAAGTTTGACTAAGTAAATGGGGTAAGCCCTTCAACCTTTAAGCTTCTAAATAAAGTCTCTAGATATTTGTGGGTTGAATGGTATGCAAAATGTTGATAGGAATGATGAATGTAGTGATGGGTGAGTGATATTAAGGAGGATTTATAAAGAGGAAATACATGGAAAAGTGATGAAAAGCTTAAGAGAGGGTAAAATGATATTTATGGAAGAGTGAAATGTGATTTAAGGGTTTAAGAAGTTTTAATAGATAAATAGAGGACAATGGGCATGTGTAGTAGATGGAAAAGAAAATAACTTGATTATTTATATGCGTAGCTCGGAATACGCGAGACGCAACTAACCCGAATCGCGAAAGGAGCAAACGTGACAGAGGAAATATGAGTGCGATTTGAGGTAAGGGACTGTATGTTAGCGATAAAGGTATTTGTACTTATTTTACTGTGATTTGAGTAGTTATGACGCTAGAACTAATATGTTTAGTTATTGAGCTATGGAAATCTATATGAAAGTCTGAAAAGTATTAGATATACATATATATTGTGAAAATGGGATGTGGGAAGGAAAAACAACCTGACATGCATGTTTTTAATGCTTTACATCTGTGTATGATGTTTTGATATTTTCTCAACCATGCACTGATTTTGAGATTGAGAATGATGATGGATAGATTGGCTAGTTTTACGTGTTTAGCATGGTACGACATGCTACGTAAATAAACATGTTTTGATCCTTTTAAAAAGAGAAAATACCCACCTATCGGATTTGAGATGAGATTGGTGTTAGAGCTCTAGCTCACACCCCTTTTAATGATTTTGACTATGCTGGAGTTTCACTCGCATACATATACTTGTTTTGATAAACCGAGCTGATAATGATAATGTGTTGGAGTGTTAGCTCGCACATGTTTTCATGCTTTCGATGTGCCGTGCTGGAGTTTAACTCGAACGAAGGTTTTGAGAAAAGTGCTGGAGCATTGCTTGCACCCATTTTTACTGAGTTGAGGTAAACCTGGGGGTTTGGGACCCAAAAGGATGCCAGCCAACGGCCTCGAAACGGGCTGGGACTTGATAATAAATCGTACCGCGCTAGAGCCTTGCGATGACTATGTGTCACGCTGACTGCTCGCCTGGTATATGAGACATGATGAAAAGTCCATTAGAGTTGGTAGATGGACTTGGGTCCATGGTCGTACGTAGAACTGTGTAGTTGTCCATTGGTATACTATGTATCGTGCTAGGTGCACGTGGGTACGAGTATCGCATAGATGACACATCACGTACCTTATACCGTGAGTATATGAGGAGATGAGGTTCATTGAGATGAGCCAGAGGGTAGGACTGACCCATCCCCCTTCAGGCAAAGTGATGCCCTATGCTCACCTGATCAGTGAGGCCTAAGATCACTGACTATGGCCATATGTCGTGGATATTTGATTGTCAAAAATTCCATGCCTGTCTTAGAGATACAAGAAATTGAGAAACTCAGAAAAGAAATGATTTGAGAAAAGCAAAGAGGGTTTGTGATTTGATAAATCTCTCGATTTGAATGCTCGTGCGATGATAGCACTGTTTATGACATGATTTCAAATGGGAATATTGTATACATGTTTTCATGAAAATGCTTATATGAGAAATGAATGTTTGAATGCATTTTCTAGTAATATTTCCATTTACATTGAAACAAGGTTTTGTTTATGCATTCATGGGCTATGTAGATGGTACAGTATCTACATGTTAGCATCCATTTCCTTACTGAGCTGTGTTTTGCTCATCCCACTACTTTTCCCTCTCCAGGCACTGAGAAGTAAGGCAGTGCGGTGGTCTCTGGATCTCTTTTTGTGTTGGACAGCTCCCACCAGTTGCAAAGGTATAAGATTTGTCTACACACAAGTATTTTGTATCTAATACATTGTATCGTAGAGTTACAAATCGAGAATGTAAACAGTGGTACAGGGGATGTTATGTAAAGATATTATTATACAATTAATTTTGTATATTTACACACACCTGGGAATATGAATTAAAGTTTAAATAATTCCACTCAAAATTTATGAAATTTTAGTAATTGCATCATCTCACAGCCCAACCATAGTAGTGTATGTATGGATAAAAAGGGCACCCGGAAGTGGGGTGTGATAGCAATCACGATGTGTGATTCCACTTCCTTAAAGCTGCTTACTTGTGAGGTTCTATTCGTCTCCAACGGGGTCTCCAGAACTGCACATAAACGTATTTCACAATATTTTAGCCCATTATAATCCAACTCTTGCGTTTACTATAGTCGATTTGACCTATAGTCTCTATTAACGCTTATGAGGCCTCGTTTCATTACTCTACCCATAACTTGAGTCTATGGATCCTTTTAGGCCTATTAACTCATTCCAAATCGATATTAGATCGATACTAAGTCCATAGTGTTCATATTTTATTGATTTCTTCACTATGGCATTTATCAAGCATTTACATACTCATTTTCCATAATTTTCCCCAAACTCACAATGCAACTCCATTTAACTATCTCAAATCATCCACGTTACTCCAATAACAAATTAACATAACCCTTAAATCATCAACACGCCCAAATCACACTTTCTCACACTAAATTTATTCCATTTTCTAGGTAATATCAATTCCATCACATTCCTAGATAATTTATCCATCAATACACATCCAACTCAATTCCAAAATTAACAAATAGACAAATGTACTTAGGCTGAAGTGTTAGAAACTTACCAAATCTAGCTTCTCCTCTTGCTCCAAAGGGAAATGTTCCTTGCCTCTTCAATACCAACAATGAGGTTTTGATTTCAAACTATGTTGTTCTCTTCTTTAAGATGAACAAGTTTATATCTAATAGCTTCCCCTAAATTCTTACTGGATGATTTTAGAGAGATAAAAATCGAGGTTTTGGGTGGAAAATGGAAAGGAAAGGTTCTATCTCAAAAAAATGCAGATTTCACTGCTTCTTTTTATAGAAATCACTTGATGAGATCGATCTATCGAATCATGAGATCGATCTGGTCCTCTTAAATCCCTCATTTTCACTCCAATTTAAATGCATGAGATTGATCTGTCGAAGGCTTGAGATCGATTTGTCTCAGACAGTAGCTTTAGGAGATCGATCTGCACCCAGGGGAGATCGATCTGCTCTAACCCGAGAGCTAAGGAAATCGATCTGTTTGCCTCAAAATGTTTAGCAGATAGATCTGGCTCCAGTGGAGATCAATCTGTCTTGTTCCATTGCTTAAATAAGAGCATTTTTTGCTCTTCTAGATCGATCTCTCATCCTATGAGATAGATCTGGCCTTCATATTCTCCAGATTTTCTGCAGTTTCTCTGCAGCAACTCACACCCAAACATCCTTAATTCGCTGTCATGGTCATTTTCTCATCTGGTTACCTTTAAGACTTGAAAATGACATCCATTCGTACTTTATGCACATTAAAACTTGCGTGCATTCCCCGTATAGCCAAAGGCATCCCATAACAAACTCAATGGAAGTATAACTTCATTCTGTTTTACCACACTACTCATTTTGAGTTCCAATCACATTCATCACTTATAAAAGCTCATTTCTCCATATTCATATAAAATGAAACTTGTGTGTACATTATAAACTCATATTACATGTACATCGAATTCATGGACTTGCATCATTTATGCTTTACATTGTAAATACATCACCATACTCGTGATTTCATAAAGTTTACATCTAAAATACGGGTCTTACATCGCGTAGATTACATGTGGCCTTAGTCTCAAAATAGTACTTTTAAAGCATGTTTCGGGTCTATTAACCCGTAAACTCGTAGAAACTATACTTTTGTTTCATTTCATAAACATATACATCATTTATAAAATTTCACTTTTGCGTAGCAAATCGTATATCCAAAACAAGTCATAGGTACTAAAAAGTACAGTTAAAAAGCTCAAAAAGCAGGGCTGATTCCTTGGTTTCCCGGTTTAGTATGAATATTAACTTTTTGAGTTCGGGAATACCTTTTCTAAGATTTTGAGCATACCATATGATTTCATAAATCAAACAAGGTATTTGAAGTACCAATACTACTTAAAACACATCCCTTACCTCATAGACCTTGGGCCAGCGCACAATCGTCGAGTCCCGAGATAGCCTCAATTTACGTGTCGAATTTCTAAGCTACCCAAAACAATGTCAATTCATCATTTATCATTCAATTTCATCTCAACATATCCAAATATGTATTTAGCTTCATAAATGTTGACCAATTTTGACTTTTTGTCAACTTTTCCAATTTTCTCGATTCTACCGATTTAAGTGTTGATTTAATCTAAATTAGCCAATTTGGTTATCTTAACTTCAAACGCATTACTTCATTAACCTAAATACTCACTCAAGTTCATAAATCATACTTGTCAATATGCCAAATTGCCAATTCTTACACTTTTTGATTTTTCACTAAATTAAGCTATAAACTGAACTTTTTCAGTATAAATTTAACTGTTAACAACCTTGAATTCATCCAAATTTCATCACATTCACATGAACCCTAGGTTGGCCAAATTCATACTCATTCATAGAAATTAATTCATTCAATTCCACTTAACTAAAAATCATTCAAAAATACCAAACAACAACATATGTCAAGTTCATCATCATTCATCAAGTTTACCTCAACTTTGACCAAGGTTGACCACATTTTTTGATCCTCCCAATTGATCATCAACTGTAATTCAACATATATATAGCTTAGAATCATCAAAAACTACCTAAAAATCCAACCAAAAACTTTCAAAATGGAACTTTCTCTTACCTCAGAATAGGGTAGATTCTACCCCTGTTCTTCTTTCTAGGTTTTCACCTAGAAAATGGATTGCTTTATGACTAGTTTTTTTATGTTGTAGAGCACTTTAAGGGGAAGATTTTATCCTTTTGATTGTTGCCTAAAAATTGCCGGAAGGTCACCGAAAAAAATCACACAATCCACTACTGGAGTTACCTCCTATGGTAGAATGAGGGGAGAGTTTCTCTCTCATCCAAGGTCGGTTTGGTGGTTTTTCTTTCTCCAGAAAGCTTGTTAACTTGAATTTTAATCTTGGAACTTTAGGAGTCAAAATATTTGCAGAAGGTCTTCAAATCTAATAATTTTTATTGGTTGGTTAGTTTCCTGAAGCAGAACAATTTTCTGTTCTGTTTTGGAAAATTCATAAGAATTATTTCTAGTTTAATTTCCTCAAAATTCTCACATCCCAAGTGTTATGCTATGTCCCTAGTATGTATAATAAAAACTTTGGGGGTCACTTGTTTAAATAAAGTTCCCCGATGGAGCTCATTTTAGTGATTTGGTCAATACCAAGCAAAATGACTTAAGGTTTTCGATTAACTTTAAAAATTAATTCAATACCTAAAACCTCTATATTTCCATTTGATTTTATTCCCCATGTTAAATATGCCTTATATTAATTTTCTATAGTCTCAGAATAATATTTGAGAATTTCTATAATTTATTCTGAATTTATTTCTCTTATTAGGCCATTTTTCTCGATTTAGCGGAAACCCGAGTTTTATTAACTTTTTCAATTCCAATACACCAGTTTCCACTTCTACACATCATTTCATGCTTATACATGTAATTCTTAAGTAAATCTTGGGCTTAGTGCCTTACCTCAATTTTCCATGCAACTAACACGAGTGCTTCGGTGGTTTTTGAGCCTGCATAACATTATTCTGAGTTCTTAATTACTTCTTAGTTTTCCAATTAAAAAAAAGTGGGAAAAATGTGCGTTTCACATTTCTCCTCACCTTTTGGAATTTGGTCCTCCGAATTCAAGCTGGTCCATCGAATAACTATGGGTACTTCTCTCTCATATGGCTCTCTAGCTCTCACGTATCTTCTTTTGCCAAGTGGTGTCGAGGATCCGGATTGGTTGTTCAATATAACTCATGTCTTCCTAAATCTCTAACTGTTCGTACTCAATGACATGAGAAGGGTCCAGATAATACTTCCTCAACATGAAAACGTAGAGGACATCATGTATTCCTGATAGCTGTGGAGGTAGTTCGAGTCGGTAGGCAACATCTCCCACTTTCTCCAATATTTCAAATGGACCAATGCAGGGAGGACTAAGCTTCCCTTTCTTTTCGAGCGCATCACACCCTTCATTGGGACACCTTTACAAATATAGAGTCTCCAACTTGAACTTCCAGAGGACATCTTTGCACATCGACATAACTCTTCTGTCTACTCTGTGTCGTCATCAATCTAGCACAGATTAGCTAAACACCTCTAGCTACATGTTTAACTAGTTCGGGAGCAAGTATTTTTCTATTACTCACTTCTTCCCAAGCTATAGGAGAGCTCTTGAAGGATTATGACTGTGAAATCTTGTACCATCCGAGCAAGGTGAATATGGTTACGAATGCCTTGAGTAGAAAGGGTATGGTGTCCAATATGATGATCAGAGAGTGAGATTTGTTGGGACAATTCGTCGAGCTCAGTATCAGTGTTAACAAAGTTAACGATGGGTTTATGGCTAGCCTACAGATTGAGCCTAGTATTTTGGATCAGATTAAGTCAGGGCAGAGAAATCATCAGAAGTTACTGGATATGGTTAGCCAGGCCGAATAGAGATTGCAGTTAGACTTCTCGGTCAGTGATGATGGATTGATAAGGTTTTAAGGTCGTATTTGTGTGACGAATGATAATACCCTGAAACAAAGGATTTTGAGAGAGTCTCACTATTCTCTATTTACCATGCACCCAAGAAGTACTAAGATCTACCATGATTTACGTAAGGTGTATTAGTTGTTTGGAATGAAGAGATAGGTAGCATAATTTGTGACTAGATGTTTAGTCTGCCAATACATTAAGGTTAAGCATCAGAAGCCAGTAGAGCTACTTAAGTCATGATAATTCTATGAAAATAGAATTATTTGTGCTTAATTTTCTAATTAATTATTTAAATCACCAATTTATTTTGTTAATTATCCCCTTTATTTAATTAAAATTCTCATGTTTGCAGATAAATCAAATTCGGATGAATTTTGAATATTTCGGTAGAAAATGGACTGGAATTTGGCTAAAATTGAGATTGGACCACGCAGACAACACGAGCCATGCCACCTAGCACATCCAATTGGATAAAAAGACAAATGACATGGAAATATCTTTTTAAGGAGCCAATGGTGTGAAAACAAGTGGCCAAAAAAATGCCAACTCATCTAGGATGGAAAAATTACAATTGTACCTCTAAGTGTGTGTATAAATAGGAAAGGATGGCAATTGAAAAGAGACTAAGTAGGAGTAGGGTATGTAATGTAAGTTAGGAGTAGTGTTAGTGTAGAAGTAGTGTTAATGTAAGGTAGTCTAGAGTAGAATAGTTTTAGATTAAATTTTTAGATTTACTTTTTTTTTTCCATTAGCTTCCATTTACTTTTAATGTTCATTCCATGTTTATGTTCTTCATTTTCTAGTCTTGGAAAATTTTCTTTTCAATGGAAATCAATATCATTTTCATGTTCTCAGTTTGGTTATAATCAGCTCCATTATTTTTCAAGTTTTAATTTACATAGCTCATATCTCATAGGTAGCTCTCGGTTTCCCTTAATTTTCAAGTTTTATTTTTTTCCATTGCTCTCGGTTTGCCATGAATTAGCTAAAGCCGTTGCTGGATAATGCTGAAGCTTGCTTAGTGCCGAGCATTGCATAGCAGAAGTAGTGTAGTTGACACAGCATTATTGGACAACTGCAGTTTTACACAAGACGGTGGGACAACTGCCATGGTTGCAGAACCAAGCCTGGACGATTGTTAGGAAGCAGCTCGGGAAAATTTACTTTCTCTGTTACACTTTGTTTCATGATTTATCCACTGTTCATTTTATTTGCTATTGTAGTTGCTGATTGAACTAAGATTGTTGGTGCAGGGAATGACCAGCTAAGGCAAGGCATGATCGGTTCCAAGGGAGGCTCATGGCAGTGCTTGAGGCAAGATGTTAGCAGAATGAAGGAAAGAACGTTGGTATAGTGTCGATTTCTAGTTTACATCAGTGCAGGTCGTAGCTGAGGTATGTGGAGAAGACGCTAGCAGGGCAGAACTGACCGATGAAGAACAGCAGCTGATATAGACCTAGAGAAACCGTTAGCAACGCAGAAAGCAAATTTGTACACCACTAGGACAGCAACAGCTGCAATAGATAGCAGAGGACAGACCGAGAGCAGTAGCTGGACATTGTCATGGAGAAGAAGAAGAAGGAGTAGGTCTGGGCAGGCAAGAACGTGGGGCTGGCGTGTTGTGCTGGGTTGTTGCAAGAATGGATGCTACACACGAAATCGAGGCAGAGTTGGTGAGAGTACAGAGCAACAAGCAAGCTGGACACGCCTGGCCAAAATCGAGAACAAAATGAATGAAATAATGAAGAACACGTGCACAGTGCAATTGGGACCACTTTGTTGTTTTGCAAATTGATTAAGGCTTGTTTGGCATTTATCTTGTGCACATTAAAACAATTTTTCTTGATTAGTTCATGAATTAGATTTAATTATGTCCTTAGTTCATTTTTATTTTATCATGCATTAGTTAAGTTAGATTAAATTAGTTACATGCATTAGTTAGATTTCATTGCTTAATTAGTAATTAGATATAATTAGGAGAATGTAGAATTAATATTTTAGACATTTAGGCTTGTAGTTATTTTCTTAATTTTTCTAGGATTTTATTTCTTTAATTTTTAAGTTGGTTTAATTTGCATTTTGTTTAAGTAGTTTACTTGTATTCTAGGATTGTTCAATTTTAGCTTCATTAATTCTGCTTCTTTATTTTAGCATTTTATTTTAATTGCGTTAATTAGTTTTAACTGTTTTAATTATTTTTCAGGTTTTTGATTTTAATTGCGTGGAGCACTGTAAGTAATTTTAGCTCGGTTTTACTTTCTTTATTTTATAGCTTTTATTAGTTTCAGTATTGTTAGCCATGTAGATCACTCCCTTAAAATTCATAATTTGCTAGAATATACTTCAGAAAAGATTAACCGGTAGTTAATTAGGCTAACTAACTTCTCTGAAGGATGATAACTCGGGACTCAAATCCTATTATTACTTGTACGACCCGTGCACTTGCAGACAATACCTTCAGGGCGTGTCAAGTTTTTGGCGCCGTTACTGGGGAAGTTTTAATTTGTCGTTAATTAATATCGGTGAAATTACGCTTAGGTGTAATTCTAGCTTGTAAATATTTAGGTTGTAAATACTTAGAAGTTTAATCTAGATTAGTTAATTGAAAAATTAAAATTAAAAAAATTGAAAAATTAAAAAACTTTAAAAAAAAAATTCTAAGGACTTTTAGATTTTTGCATGCGTAGAGCCAGGAGTTATGATAGCTTTCCTCTAGATCCTGAAATTGAAAGAAACCTTAGGAAAATTCGAAAGGATTCTAGGAAATTAATAGCTCTGCTGCAAAACATCATGGCAGAAAATAGGGAAATTAGAACTATTGGAGATTATGTGGTGCCGACGATTGGAGGATATTATACTGGCATTAGGCCACCAGCTGTCCCTGTGAACAATTTTGAAATTAAGCCTGCAATCCTTCAGATGATCCAAACTTCTTTACAGTTTAGTGGGCTTCCACACGATGACCCACATGCTCACCTTGGGTAATTCTTGGACTTGTGCAACACGTTCAAACATAATGGATTATCTGATGATGCACTTAGGCTTAGATTATTCCCCTTCTCACTTAGGGATAGGGCGCGACACTGGTTAACCTCCTTGCCTTCAGGATCCATTTCTACATGGGACGAGTTATCCTATCAATTTTTTAACTAAGTTTTTCCCTCCCTCTTAAATGGCCAGACTCCATAGTGATATATCTTCCTTTGCCCAGCTAGATTCGAAAACTCTTTACGAAGCATGGGAATGATATAATGAGTTTCTTAGGAAGTGCCCTCACCATGGCCTACCTTTGTGGCTGCAAGTCTAGACCTTCTACTATGGACTTACAAGCCAGAACAGGACCATTGTTGACGCTGCTACGGGTGGAGCGCTAATGTTTAAAACAGAGGAGGAAGGTTACGAGCTCTTAGACAAGATGGCTGCTAACAACTATCTATAGTCCTCAGAGAGGGAATTGCCAAAGAAGTCGGTAGGTATTTATGAGTTCGACACATTGTCTACCTTGACCTCTAAAATTGCTAATCTTACGAAGAAGGTAGAGTCACTCAGTACCCAACATAATCCTTCTACCAGTCCTAATATTGTTTATTCTGTCTAAAGTCCTTTCCTTTCCTACGAGCTGTGTAGTGGTACCCACTCTGTAGATAGGTGTCCACTTAACTTAGAATCGATTCAGTACATATCCCCTCCTAAGCAACAGAACAACCCCTTGTCAAACACCTATAACCCAAGGTAGAGGAACTATCCTAACTTTTCCTGGAGCCAAAACCAAGGGCAATCTTTTAGTTCTAGACCTGTAGAACCCCCTGTTTTTCAAGCTCCACCGGTTCATGTACCACTACTGTCGCAATTTCCATATCATTCGCCTCATCAACCATCCCCACCTCAATTTCAGCATCATCCACCTCACTTCCACCAACCACCACCAGCACCACAACCCTACCATGCACCAGCAGCTGAGAAGAAGCCTACATTAGAGGAGATGTTCTCAACGATCCTGCAAAATCAAGCTGCTTCAATTAAGAACTTAGAGGTTCAGGTAGGTTAAATAGCAAACACTCTTAGTCAACATCCTCAAGGGACCCTTCCCAGTAACACTGAAGCTAATCCTGTTAGGCAAAGGGAGGGTAAGGAATATGTTAAATCCATCACCTTTAGGAGCGGCAAAGTGCTAGATGAGCCATAAGTTAAGTCTAATCCAATTGAGCCCATAGTTGAAGAACTCATAAGTCCTAAAGAAGCAGCTCAGAAAGAGCAGGAACCTAAAGATCAGGCTACAAAGGAATCAAAAATAGGTGCTTCTTCATCTATACCTTCATCTACTTCACAGCCTTCAAAGTCCTCTGATGCTATACATATTACCACTACATCCCTTCCAGTTAGACCACTAGTACCTTTTTCTCAGAGGTTTCAAAACCAAAAGCTTAACCAACAATTTGCCAAATTTCTTAAGGTTTTTAAGAAACTTCACGTCAATATTCCTTTCGCAGATGCTTTAGAGCAAATGCCAAGTTATGTGAAATTTTTGAAGGACATCCTCTCTAGGAAAAGAAGATTGGAAGATTATGAGACGGTAGCCTTAACTGAGGAATGTAGTGCCTTTATCTAGAGAAGATTACCCCCCAATATCAAGGATCTCGGGAGTTTTACCATACCATGCACTATTAGAAATTTATTCATTGGTAAAGCCTTATGCAATTTAGGAACTAGTATAAATTTGATGCCTTTGTCTATCTATCAGAAGTTAGGAATAGGGGATGCCAAGCCCACCACAGTGACCTTCCAGTTGGCTGATCGATCAATTAAATATCCGAAGGGGGTCATTGAGGATGTGTTAGTAAAGGTGGACAAATTTGCTTTCCCTGTGAATTTTATTATTTTAGACATGGAGGAAGACAGGGAAGTCCCCATTATACTAGGCAGACCTTTCCTAGCGATTGGTAAAACCTTGATTGATGTATAAAAGGGGGAGTTAACTATGAGAGTCCTAGATCAGGAGGTGATATTTCATGTTTTCAAACCTTTGAAGCTCCCTGATGACTCTCAAGAGTGTTTTAAGATGGAGATTGAGGAGGATATAAGGCTTGACTATATAATATCTGAGAGAAAAAAGGAAGTTAGATAGAGCTAAGGAGGAGTTAACTGTCAACATTCTATCACCACTTTGGCTGACCCTCCTACTCTTCGCCCTGCTGCTGAGTGTTGTTTTCTTCAGCTGTATTTGTAGTGGCAGTGTTTTCCTTTTCGCTTTGTATATACTTATTTTTTTTCTGTTGTTTCTTTCTTTGTTTATGTTGCAGATTTCTTTTCCAGCATTACGTTTTCAATCAAGTTTCAGTTGTTCATCATCATCAGAAAGGGGAGTACTCTGTTCTTGAGCTTAAATTCTTATATTATCTGCACACTGAGGACACTATGCACTTTAAGTTTGGGGGAGGGGATATCACTTGAGCAATTTTGTGAAAAATTGGAAAAATTTTCAAATTTTTTTTCAAAAATCTGAGAAAGAATTTTCAAAATTTTTTTGATAGTGTGAGCTTAAATTGTTTGCTTTTGGGATGATTTAGTGCTTAGCATGTAGTTTTCCCATATTCCGATGATATAACCCCATGATTTAGTCTGACCTTGATTAACTGAGAAGCATGATTATAGGAAAAGCATGAAGTTGAATTCTTGAATTTATCTTAATTGTGATTGTGATTGCCTCATCATATGCACATGTCATGTCATGAATCTGTATATTTATTTAGAGAAAGCTTATGTGTACATAGGATTGCATTTGTTCAATTGGTTTGGTGCATCGTATGCTAGAATTTGTTTGATCTAATCTCGAGGTGAAATATTAGATCACACTTAATTAGGGAGATGATTTAGGCCATCTTTGGATCGTTTGAGCCTTTCTAGCCATCCTTGTACATATTTCACCCCTAGTCACCCATCTGGGCCAAATAAGCTTTTTTCTGTAAATACACCCCACCTGCTTATTTTTCTTCCGTAGCTTAAATACTCTGTTCATATCCCTTACCCCAAAAGCATTAAAAGTCATTGGGATATATTGTGAGCTATATGGGTATTAAGTGATAGTGAAGGAGTATGTATTGAAAAAAATGAAAGAAAAAGAAAAAAGAAAGAAGAAAAATACAAAAATAGAATAAAACGTTTAGTGAAATAAATAAGTTTAGGGGAAATGATTTGAGCTCTTACATTAAGATCCTAGAAGTAATGCATGTTAAGGGGTAATTAGACCTAAATCGACTTTATCATACCTTAGCCCCAGCCTTACATTACAAGCTTAATGAAGTCTTATTGATCTTTGGTTAAGTGTGACAACATTAGCGGAGAGAGAAGTGAAAAAAAAAACTTATGGGAATGATCACTTGTCATTGACTTTGCATTCACTTTGTTTGCACAATCTGATCCGGATAATGTAATGTGAAGTGACTTTAACATTTTTCACACACTCACGAGGAGTCCAATTTGGGTTAGGACTTATGATTGAATGATTCTGAATGTTGGACTTGTAATTGTGAGTCTTTAAGATCATAGTTTGTACTTTTTCTTTGAGGATGATATTGGGGAAATTATTGTATTTTGTACTTGTCATTCCTTCAATCATTTTGTTTTGCTTGAGGACAAGTAAAAGCTCAAGTTTTAGGGTGTGATAATTCTATGAAAATAGAATTATTTGTGCTTAATTTTTTAATTAATTATTTAAATCCCCAATTTATTTTGTTAATTATCCCCTTTATTTAATTAAAATTCTCATGTTTGCAGATAAATCAAATCCGGATGAATTTTGAATATTTCGATAGAAAATGGATTAGAATTTGGCTAAAATCGAGATTGGACCACGTAGACAACATGAGCCATGCCACCTAGCACATCCAATTGGATAAAAAGACAGATGACATGGAAATATCTTTTCAAGGAGCCAATGGTGTGAAGACAAATGGCCAAAAAAATGCCAACTCATCTAGAATGGAAAATTACAATTTTACCCCTAAGTGTGTGTATAAATAGGAAAGGATGGCAATTGAAAAGAGACTAAGTAGGAGTAGGGTATGTAATGTAAGTTAGGAGTAGTGTTAGTGTAGAAGTAGTGTTAATGTAAGGTAGTCTAGAGTAGAATAGTTTTAGATTAAATTTTTAGATTTACTTTTCTTTTTTTTTTCCGATAGCTTCCATTTACTTTTAATGTTCATTCCATGTTTATGTTCTTCATTTTCTAGTCTTGGATAATTTTCTTTTCAATGGAAATCAATATCATTTTCATGTTCTCAGTTTGGTTATAATCAACTCCTTTATTTTTCAAGTTTTAATTTACAAAGCTCATATCTCCTAAGTAGCTATCGGTTTCCCTTAATTTTCAAGTTTTATTTTTTTCATTGCTCTCGGTTTGCCATGAATTAGCTAAAGCCATTGCTGGATAATGCTGAAGCTTTCTCACTGCTGAGCATTGTATAACAGCAGTAGTGTAGTTGACATAGCATTATTGGACAATTGCAGTTTTACACAAGACGGTGGGGCAACTGCCATGGTTGCAGAACCAAGCCTGGATGATTGTTAGGAGCAGCTCGGGAAAATTTACTTTCTCTGTTACCCTCTGTTTCATGATTTATCCACTGTTCATTTTATTTACTATTGTCGCTGCTGATTGAACTAAGATTACTGGTGCAAGGAATGACAAGCTAAGGCAAGGCATGACCGGTTCCAAGGGAGGCTCATGTCAGTGCTTGAGGTAAGACATTAGCAAAATGAAGGAAAGAACATTGGTATAGTGTCAGTTTCTGGTTTACATCAGTGCAACCAGTAGCTGAGGTATGCGGAAAAGACGCTAGCTGGGCAGAACCGGCCGAGGAAGAATAGCAGCTGATATAGACCTAGACAAATCGGTAGCAATGTAGAAAGTAGATTTGTACACCACTAGGACAGCAGCACCTACAACAGATAGCAGAGGACAGACTGAGAGCAGTAGCTGGACATTGTCAAGGAGAAGAAGAAGAAGGAACAGGTCTGGGTAGGCTTGTACACCACTAGGACAGCAACACCTACAACAGATAGCAAAGGACAGACTGAGAGCAGTAGCTGGACATTGTCACGGAGAAGAAGAAGAAGGAACAGGTCTGGGTAGGCAGGAACGTGGGGCTGGCGTGGTGTGTTAGGCTGTTGCAGGAATGGATGCTACACACGAAATCGAGGCATAGTTGGTGAGAGTGCAGAGCAACAAGCAAGCTGGACACACCTGGCCAATACCGAGAACAAGATGAATAAAATAATGAAGAAGACATGCACAGTGCAATCGGGACCACTTTGATGTTTTGCAAATTGATTAAGGCTTGTTTGGCATTTATCTTGTGCACAATAATCCATTTTTCTTGATTAGTTCATGAATTAGATTTAATTATGTCCTTAGTTCATTTTTATTTTATCATGCATTAGTTAAGTTAGATTAAATTAGTTACATGGATTAGTTAGATTTCATTACTTAATTAGTAATTAGATATAATTAGGAGAATGTAGAATTAATATTTCAGACATTTAGGCTTGTAGTTATTTACTTAATTTTTCTAGGATTTTATTTCTTTAATTTTTAAGTTGGTTTAATTTTCATTTTGATTAAGTAGTTTACTTGCATTATAGGATTGTTCAATTTTAGCTTCATTAATCCTGCTTCTATATTTTAGCATTTTATTTTAATTACGTTAATTAGTTTTAGTTGTTTTAATTTTTTTTACAGGTTTTTGATTTTAATTGCGTGGAGCACTGTAAGTAATTTTAGCTCGATTTTACTTTCTTTATTTTATAGTTTTTATTATTTTCAGTATTGTTAGCCATGTAGATCACTCCCTTAAAATTCATAATTTGCTAGAATATACTTAGGTTAAGATTAACTGGTAGTTAATTAGGCTAACCAACTTCTCTGAGAGACGATAACTCAGGACTCAAATCCCATTATTACTTGTACGACCCGTGCACTTGCAGACGATACCTTCAGGGCATGTCAAGTCACTACCGATGCCTACTTGGAAGTGGGAGCACACCACTATGGATTTTATTATGGGATTACCGAGGACTAAAAGGGTCATGATGCAGTCTAAGCAATTATGGACAAATTGACTAAAAGTACCCACTTCCTTGCCATTAAGAGCACATATTCACTTAATGCCTTGGCAAACTTGTCTGTTAGAGAGATTGCACGGTTGCATGGGGTTTCTGTGAGTATTACTTCTGATAAAGACCCTTGATTTACTTCTCGATTTTGGGGTCATTTTCAGGAAGCTATGGGGTCTCGTTACATTTGAGCACTGCCTACCATCCTCAGATAGATGGTCAGTCTGAGCAGACTATTCAGACCATAGAAGACATGTGCATTAGATTTTGAAAGCTCATGGGATGATCATTTGCCCCTAGCAAAGTTTGCCTATTATAATAGCTATCATGCCAGTACTAGAATGGCACCATACGAGGCTCTGTATGGTAGAAGTTGTAGATCCCTTGTAGCTTTGGAAGAAGTGGGTGACGGGAAAATATTTGCTCCCAATATTGTTGAGCAAGCAGCTAAATGTGTTCAACTTATTTCTGAAAGATTGAGGATGGCACAAAGCAGACAAAATAGTTATGTTGATGTGCATATACAGTCTCTAGAATTTCAAGTTGAGGACTGTATTTGTGAAGGTATCTCTTATGAAGAGTGTCACGCGCTTCGAAAAGAAAGAGAAGTTGACTCCTCGCTTCATTGGTCTATTTAAGATAGTAGAGAGAGTAGGGGATGTTGCCTTCCGACTTGCCTTACCTAATTTTTTTCCCTTAAAGTATACTTAAAGCCCTTTTTGGAAAGTGAAAAACCATCCAGAATCGACCTAAAACCAAAAAGAACCATCCATTTTCAGTTTCAGCAAACGTCCTCCTCTGTTTCTGCTTATGGAAATTTTTTTGCCATCTTCCAGCCATTTTTAGAAGTTGGCCAAAAGAACAAAATCTTCCTCCTTAAGTCCTTTAACACATATAAAAAATTCAGCCACAAATAAGTTGATTTGGTAGGTGAAAAGCTAGAGAGAAGAATAGGTGCCGAATCTGCCCTATTTCAGAGGTAAGAGAAACTTTGGATTTTTGATTTCTTTGCTGGTTTTCAAGCTTGTTCAGGATGATTCTAAGTTATATACATGTATATCTACAGCTGAGAAACATTTTTGGAGAAGGAAAGAGTGGTTAAAGTTGGTCAACAAGATGAGAAAGTTGATGGAAAATGATGATTGTGATATATGTTGTTCTTTAATGATTTTAGAAGATTTTTACTAAAGTAGAAATTGAAAAAATAATTTCTAAAATATGCTTGGAATTCAGCTAGCCTTTTTTTGATATGGATAAAATGAAATTTGATTGAGTTGTGTGTTATAGAATGTTAGTTTAATACCGAAAAGTTTGGTTTATAGCTCAGTTTAGTGGAAAACTGCAAAAGTGTGGAAATTGGCAACTTAATAAGTTGTAATGTGTTGGCTAGGGACTTGAATAAGTGTTTAAGCCATTAAGTTGATAAATGTGAAGTTAAAAATAAAAGAAATTATCGAAATAGCTTAAACAAGCATGTTTATCGATAAAATCGAGTTGATAACAAAGTTGGCAAAAATAGCCAAGTTTAATAAAGCCTAGGTAAGTTGGTGTATAATTAGGTATATTAAGATGAATTTATACATTTTTTATGGTTTTGTAATTATCTTTGGGCAGTGCGAGGTACTGGCATGCAAATCGAGGCAAGCTCGATACCCGATGATTCTGTGCTGCCCCGAGATTCGATAGGTAAGAGATGTAATTTAAAATCATAATGGTATCCCATTACCTTGCTTTTAAAATATAAAAATGCTTGAAGTATTATTGAGATTATGAAATGTGTTTAGTTTCTGAAAAATACTATTTATGTATAAAACGAAACAGAGAGTACTTTCTTGGCATCTATAATATATTTTGGAAAAGTAAGTTTTGATGTGAAAATGTATTTTATGAATATGCTTCAGAAATATGGAAATTTGACATAAGCTCGATATTACTAGTATGTAGGTTAATAAGCCCAAAAAGGAATTCTGTAAGCTTCGATTTGAGATAAAAAGGCATCCAGTATTCTATGATATTTGTCATGCATGGCCCGTGTGGAGCTTGATCCTTTGTGGTACATGCCTTACACCACATCGTGCATGTCTAGTCCTTTGTGGTGCAGGTTTAACCTCGTCGTACATATTATGCCCACTCGGTGCTTGATTTCTGCCATTTCGTGCATTGTTTGTTTTGGTCCTTAGTGGCGCAGGGCGCTATATGACCTTGATCCAGTCTACAGTCCCCTTACCATGGCCATCGGTACTTTGTTTGTTCGTTTGCTTCCCTCTTCAGAGGTTGACTTCGTATGATCATGACCTATGCTTGCTATATGGATTTTGCCTAGTCTCCATGATATTCTGTAAGACCTGAATTTAATTAAAATACGAAAATTAAATAAGAAAAGATGAGAGATGTATGAAGGAAGGTCGGGTTAAATTGATTTCGGAAACAAGAACAGGGGTAAAATGGTAAAAATATCAAAACCCGGTATTTCGGCGATAAGAAAATTTTAATTTAAAAGTAAGGAAATTATAAATTTTGGGTCAATTGATCAAGATTCAGAAATTTTAAAAAATACCGGAAAAATTGCCGGGGCTATATCTCGAAAAACGCGAAGAAATAATATCGAAATTTAAAGAAAAATACAATTAATAAATTAAATTTTAATTGAATAAATTAAAGTAGAATAAAAATAATGTAAGTGGAGATATTTTGAGATTTTATGGAGTATTTTATGGAATAGTAAAATAATTAAAATAAATAAAAATAATAATAAAATTAATAAAAATAAATAAAAAAAAGTAACTGAAAACAAAAAAAAAAAGAAAGAAAAGGAAAACCCGAGAGAGAACCGAGAGAAGACCCGCACCCCGTTCACCGTCGAATCCCACCCACCGGCGACCGTCCACGTCCGACGAAGCTGCCAGGAGGAAGAGCAGAGTCCGGCGAACGCGTGGGCACCGGAACCGAGCCGCCAGGTGGCCGGAGCAGTCCGATCCGAGCTCCGAAATTTCGAGGGAGAAAAGGGGTGATCGCCTGCGAACCACCGCGACTGGACCGGAGAGGAGACCACCGACGCATTCAGGGGAGGAAGCCGGTCCTTTTGAGACCGGTCTCGGCCGGTGAGACCGTCGGAACCACCGGCGACGGCAATAGGCAGAAACGGTGTCGTTTGGCCGGAAGGAAAGGGAAGGAAAGGGAAGGAAAGGGAAGGAAAAGAGAAAGGAAAAGGAAGGAAAAGGAAGGAAAAAGGAAAAAAAAAGGGGAAGAAATTTACCGGGGACGACTCGAGGTTCGGGTAAGTTGACCGAGGGTCGAAATTGACCTACGGGTAAATTCCAAAAATTTAATTTAATATTATTTTAATGGAAAATAATCCGAATTTACCCAATTATGCAGCTTCACGACGGAGATCGAACGAGAGCCGATTGAGCTCTGATTCTCGTACCCCGCATCGTATCGGGTAAGTACAATTTAATTTCGGCAATCAGAGTTCTTTAAATATCGAGTTTTAATTATTTTACGGAATTATGGATAAATTTCGCGTAGGAAGGAATATTATTCGGAATTACAATATAATTGCCGTAAGTGGTATACGGGCTATCCAATGAAATTGGAATGAAACCCGATAATTATTAGAAAGCTGTATAAGCTGGGTATACCCAAAGAAGGGAATTAATGAATATAAAAAGGGCTAAAATGGGCCGAGGCCCAATAAGGTAGATAAGCCCCAATAGCTTTAAGTTGATCAGTAAATACAATATACTGATTGGGATAATTGAATTAACCTCGATTATGTGGTTATATGCAGTTACGTACATTGGTTGGCGCGCACTTGGGCCGAGAGGTTCGGTATCATCGAGACAAGAGTAGTCTGCGCGCGATTCCAGGTAAGGGAATTCTACGGACTGCTAGAGGTAAACTCTACGAAATTTTTAAATCCATATGCAGTCTTTAAAATTTATCTGAAGGGTCTAGAGGTCGAATAATAATTTTAGTGCCCCGAATGGGCAAATTACTAAAATACCCTTGTTAAGGGTAAAATCTAAAAATTTAGGAAAAATTGGGAGGAGCAAGAACAAAAGGTTCCTGCTCGTTCTAGAGGTATTTCAACATCATGCATGAGTAGGCTGGCTCACTTTTAAAGAAAAATGCATAGCATTGCATATCTTAAACGATGTGATTTCTGTGAAAATTGTTTGGGGATAACTGAGCCGCCTACGTGTTTTTATTGACATGTGACGTGCTAGAGCTCAGCTCGCACGATGTTGTCGATTTGTGTGATGCACGCATTAGTGCTAGAGCGAGAGCTCGCACTAGAGTTTTACATGCATAGGTGCTGGAGTCCAACTCGCACCAGATTCTTATATATATATGATTTTCGTGACAGGGTGCTAGAGTCTAACTCGCACCATATTTTTATATGATTTTGAGACAGGGTGTTAGAGCTTCGCTCGCACCAGATTTTTATACGATTTGCATACAGAGTGCTAGAGCTTAGCTCGCACTAGATTTACTTGATTTGATGAGAGTGCTGAGCATTGCTCGCACTGATTTTATGAGAACATGCGATGAGCCGTGCTTGGAGCATCGGGTAGACTGTGTGTCACCGATTAAATAGGCTCGCACGTGCGCTTTGAGACATGGCATCAGGGGAAAAGGCCCTTAAGCAAGGATGACCCCGAATGAAACAAAACCTCTGTGGGAAGCAGGCCATTTGGGCTGGAGTACCTAGAGTGATATGGGTTCACGGAGTACGATGTACCGTGCAAGTAGCATGGAGTACGATGTATCGTGTGGTATCTTCGGATACGGCATCTCCGGATGCAGCATCTTCGGATGCCGGGGATCGGATAAGACTGACGGGATGGATTGACCCACCTCCTGGGCGGTTCCCGATCATGGTGAGAACCCGCACACTAGGATCCGTGTAACTGAGGAACTCCCGAGGACAGATATGGCCATAGTCCTAGTTATTGCCGTTATACAGATATTGCCTCGTCTCGCATGTCGACGATTTCGATGATTTAAACTGAGTTTTTAAACTAAATTGCATGATGATATTTCCATGCTTTTCAAACCCACGTGTGATGTAAACCGTTTTCATGGTTTTGTGTGAGTCAGGATCACCCGCAGGAGGGGTTGAGTCCTGACATTATTGTGAAAATTTTAATTGAGAAAGAAATGATTTGTAATAATTGCATGTTGATTTTCCGTGCAAATGTGTTTTACATAACATCATAACACATATCATTGTTTTAAAATGTGTGGAGAAAGGGTGGTTTATGCATGGAACCACGTTCATGTAGGTAGTATGGTTACCTACTTGTTCGTAGGATTGCCTTACTGAGCTTGATGTGCTCACCCCTTTCATTTTCTCCCACAGATAATCTCCAGTTGAAGTTGCGACGACTCAGTACTGCATTCCGGATATCCGCTGCTGCCCATCAACATAAGGTATATACACTTGTACATATTGTATCTACATAAGCATAGCACAGTAACATGTTTGTAAGTAACTTTAGGGGATGTATAAATATTGTAGACATTTTATAAATGACTGGAGAAGAAATAAGTTAGATGGTAAATGTATGGTGGGACTGGCATTGACGCACAGCCCAATTATTAGTGGAGTGTTGGTCATGATTCGAGGACAGGTAAGAATTTAAGTAAGAAAATAATAAAACGCGAAAAATTAACTCTGATTTTTGGGTAGTTTGGGTCGTGACAGATTTTATGGTATCAGAGCCGCAATTGGTCTGATGTGTGTCAGTGTCAGTAATTAGGAAATTACATCCCCGTGTTACTGTGCTTAGTTAGATACAATAGTGTATATCGAGATGGGCTTGACTAAGAAATGGTTGAGAATGCAGGAATGCTTAATATGAGTCGCGTTAGATGAGATAGTGCACGAGGCAGAGGTCGTAGAGGTAGACCTGAATCTGCTAAATCGTGCTGAGTTGACCTATGAGAATCATAATGAAATTGGAATAGAGGAGAATGTTGAGAATGCCTCACAGAGTCCGACAGAGAGATCGGACAGTATTGAGACACGCTTCGCGAGATTGAAGCGGAGCATGGGAATTATTTTGAGGAGCTAATTGCTCAGATTATGAATGAGATCAGATGGCGCAGCGGAGCATTGGTGAAAACCCGCTCGACCCATCTTAAGAGCTGATATGAAAAATATCTTGGATATATTCCGGTGATAGAATATTCTGGACACGGTTTAAAAGGAATTGATTTATTGATGAGTATGATTTATGAGTATGGAGACTCAGTTATATTCTTGGACAGATATTACCTCGACACTATAAACAGTGATAGTCGAGATGTCTAAAAGTCCACGAATGGCTCGACTTTTCAGTTAGAGTCTGATTGGCCCGTGAGATATTACCTATACCGAGGCAGTGCGCAGATTTACAGTTGGGTAAATAGGAACATGAATTGCACGCCTCTGAGATTGAGAAAGGTAGTGAGGGCCGAAATAGAGACAGAAAGAGAATCGAGAAATGACAAAGATGTTAAAAATGAAAAAATGGTAATTGGTTAAGGATTAGATTTGACGAGTCATGGAGTAAGATAATTGGTAAGGCCCCAGTGCATCCAATTTTGGCACTCTTGAGGGGCATTGTGATTGGAGGATCCTGACCTGCTACGAAGTAGAGCAACAGTGTGATCATTGTAGATGTGTGGTGGATACCACGGAAGGAGGGTCTATACCTACACTGTATTGATAAAATGGCCGTTAAGTGTGATAAGAAGGACCATTGATTTTGATTGCGCAGAGTTGGGCGAGATTGCCCCACAGAAAAGTAAAGAGACAGAGAAAAACTTTGTTGGTATAGCTGCAACGAAAAGGGAGGCAATAGCCGAAAAGAAAAAGCGAAGTAGGCTGTTGGACGGAGGCGAGAGGATGTTTTGGACTAGGACACTATTGATGTTTCATGGATGTGGTGTAAGATACCACACTTGTTATGAATAATGAAGTACATATGTTCATTAATCCTGGTGCCACACATTTATTCATACCGCCTTCATTTGCATATAAGTGAGTAAAAGGCATGAATGCCTACATCATTGGGCACAATACTAATAAATGAGTACCCATTAGAGGAGGATTAAATAAACGGAATATGGATATAGAGATTTTAAGTAATAAAAAGGGGTGCAACAGTTGAAATTAAAGGAGTAAAGGATTATACTCACGGAATGAATAATGAAAGAGTTTTGTCATGATTGATATACGAAGGAGATGTGTTTTGATCCCAAATACAAGATGTATTGGAGTGAGAGATATATGCTAGGTAAGGAATACCCTTAATATGCGAAGTAATTGAGGTTAAGCAATTAGTATCGAATATAAATTATGACCACATAGACTGAGATATCACGTAATTGTGGTTAAGTCTAAAGGTTAATAAAGGTATTTCAAAATACCTCCCCGCCTGAAGACTTGACAGCGTCTAAAAATATATATATATGACCTATAATGTGAAATCGATCGATGTAATAAATATCTTTAGCATTAGGATACCTTTACTAAGACGATAAGAACATTAAAAAATTCGACACATCATGAAGGTTAACATAATAAAATTTAATAAGAGCCGTTAAGATAAGAAAAGGAAATGACGCAGGTTAGTACCTGAAAACGTAAGTGGTTGAGAAGGATCTTATACGCTTATGCGTGAATAAGCCAAGGATTGGACCGAATTGTAATCATCAGTATCGATGATATGTTGGGTGTAGTTAAAGTCTAGGGCGAATTATAAGCAATAATTGAAGATGGCTTTTACAGATGGATTGTTGCGAGTTCAAAAAGGATATACCTTGACGACACGTTTAACTAAGAAAACGTGGTCTTTGAATGAGACGATAAATAAAATGATGGATGTGATATAAATTTTCGATGTAGTGAAGTATGAACTGACCACTGTGATTAATTTCACCATACCCAACAGCTCAAGAGGTTCTCCGTGAGTATGGGTACCTCAAAATTATGATGGGGCTGTGTATTGATGTATAATGGGAAGATAGTCAATTTTGGAGACAAACAACTCTGTGATCATTAAATAAACTATCTGACCCATGATTTAAAGTTGACAGCGGAAGTGTTTGTACCGAGGATATGGTACTACTATGTATATGATGAGAAATTGTGAATATGCACTGATCATAAAGCCCGAGTATCTGTTTTAACAGAAAGAGACGAATATGAGAATAAATATTGGGTTAGAGCTTCTGAGAGATTTTAATTTATGAAAATTGTACCACCCAGGAAAGGCTAATGTGATGACTGATGCCTTGAGTAGAAATAGCCTCGGGATAGTATTACATATGATGGTCAGGGAGCCTGAGCTGCTAGAGCAGTTGTGAACCTCAGTATTGATGTGATCCCTTCTGATGATGACAGTGATTAGTAGCCTGATGATTAGAACCGGATGAGAGTGCCCGAATTTGCCAGGCTTAGCGTGATGATCGACCGGATGTCGATAGTTTGGGTCTGATTCAGAAGGGTACAGGGATAGAGTTCACAGTGGGTGATGATGAGTTACTGAGGATTCAGAGACAGTATAAGTGCTCCCCAGGACCACTGTTGATGGGATAGTGATATTGTCAGAAGCTCACTCTTCGGGATATACAGTGCATACGGAAGATGATAAAAATATATCGAAATCTCTGAAAAGGGTATTGGTGGTCAGATGTGAAAAGAGATGGTAGAGATTGTGGAAAAGTGCCTAGTATGTCAGCAGAATAAGGTAGAGTATTAAAAGTCTGCAGAGTTATTGCAGCACCTACCTATATTGACACGGCACGGAAAATGAGAGCAAGTCTCCATGAATGTCGTGATGGGTTATAGAGGACCCGGATAAATTAGGAGACTATTAGGATGATAGTCGATAGAGTGACTAAGTCTACCCACTTTCTGGTTATGAACTCCCCAGATACTCAAAGTGTGTATGAGGATTTAGGTATAAGGAAGATTGTGAAACATTATGTAGCATTCCAGTGAGCATGGTATCATATAGGGATTCCCGCTCCACTTCCTACCTCTGTGGATATTTCAGGAAGCTATGGGAACCCGACTGAGTATTAGCACAGCTTTCCATTCTCAGACAGATGGTCAGTCAGAGAAGACTGTACAGGTTCTGGAGGATCCGATGAAAGCGTGTGCCATCGATTTTATGAGCTCCTGGAATGATCAGTTGATTTCTAATTGAATTCGCCAATAGTGACAATTGTCACTTGAGTATCGAGATGACAAGATATGAGGCAGTGTATGGCCGTAGGGGTTGTTCCCCAAATTGGATAAGAAAAGTGGGTGACAGAACAGAATCAATTTTGACTTTGGATAATAAGTCTCTGAGGATGTTTAATTAAGATGAGAGATTAAGAACACCTCAGAGCAGATAGACAAGTATTGGAATTCATCCTTGGTGAATTAGTATGGTTGAAAGTTACTTGTCCTAAGAGAATAAGGACATAGCGAACTTTTGGAAGAAGGTAAAATAAGTTACGTTGGATGGAATATTTTGAGAAATTGGACAAGTGGGAGATAAGACCTGTAGGTTAATGTTATCACCTGAATTAACAGGCACCCACAATGTGTCTCAGCTTTTAATGCTTCGGGAATACTATTCAGAATCCAGCATAGGTGATAGGATATGAGATCCAACAGTTCAGCATAATGAAAATATAAGTATATCGATAAGTTGATTCGGGCATTAAACAGGAAAGAGAAAGTATTGAGGTTTAAGATAATCTCCCTAATTAAAGTCCTTTGGTAGTAATACACTCCGGAGAAGGTTACATAAGAATTTAAGAGTATGATACGATCGATGTACCCGGAGTTGTATATGGACTCACATGACTTGGTTCTAATTTGGAGGACCAAATTCTTTAAGTGGGGGAGAGTTGTAAGACCCGAATTTAATTAAAATACGAAAATTAAATAAGAAAAGATGAGAGATGTATGAAGGAAGGTCGGGTTAAATTGATTTCGGAAACAAGAGTAGGGGTAAAATGGTAAAAATATCAAAACCCGGTATTTCGGCGATAAGAAAATTTTAATTTAAAAGTAAAGAAATTATAAATTTTGGGTCAATTGATCAAGATTCAAAAATTTTAAAAAATATCGAAAAAATTACCGGGGCTATATCTCGAAAAACGCGAAGAAATAATATCAAAATTTAAAGAAAAATACAATTAATAAATTAAATTTTAATTGAATAAATTAAAGTAGAATAAAAATAATGTAAGTGGAGATATTTTGGGATTTTATGGAGTATTTTATGGAATAGTAAAATAATTAAAATAAATAAAAATAATAATAAAATTAATAAAAATAAATAAAAAAAAGTAACTGAAAACAAAAAAAAAAAGAAAGAAAAGGAAAACCTGAGAGAGAACCGAGAGAAGACCCGCACCCCGTTCACCGTCGAATCCCACCCACCGGCGACCGTCCACGTCCGACGAAGCTGCCAGGAGGAAGAGCAGAGTCCGACGAACGCGTGGGCACCAGAACCGAGCCGCCAGGTGGCCGGAGCAGTCCGATCCGAGCTCCGAAATTTCGAGGGAGAAAAGGGGTGATCGCCGGCGAACCACCGCGACTGGGCCGGAGAGGAGACCACCGACGCATTCAGGGGAGGAAGCCGGTCCTTTTGAGACCGATCTCGGCCGGTGAGACCGCCGAAACCGCCGGCGACGGCAATAGGCAGAAACGGTGTCGTTTGGCCAGAAGGAAAGGGAAGGAAAGGGAAGGAAAGGGAAGGAAAAGAGAAAGGAAAAGGAAGGAAAAGGAAGGAAAAAGGAAAAAAAAAGGGGGAAGAAATTTACCGGGGACGACTCGAGGTTCGGGTAAGTTGACCGAGGGTCGAAATTGACCTACGGGTAAATTCCAGAAATTTAATTTAATATTATTTTAATGGAAAATAATCCGAATTTACCCAATTATGCAGCTTCACGACGGAGATCGAACGAGAGTCGATTGAGCTCTGATTCTCGTACCCCGCATCGTATCGGGTAAGTACAATTTAATTTCGGCAATCAGAGTTCTTTAAATATCGAGTTTTAATTAATTTACGGAATTATGGATTAATTTCGCGTAGGAAGGAATATTATTCGGAATTGCAATATAATTGCCGTAAGTGGTATACGGGCTATCCAATGAAATTGGAATGAAGCCCGATAATTATTAGAAAGCTGTATAAGCTCGGTATACCCGAAGAAGGGAATTAATGAATATAAAAAGGGCTAAAATGGGCCGAGGCCCAATAAGGTAGATAAGGCCCAATAGCTTTAAGTTGATCAGTAAATGCAATATACTGATCGGGATAATTGAATTAACCTCGATTATGTGGTTATATGCAGTTACGTACATTGGTTGGCGCGCACTTGGGCCGAGAGGTTCGGTATCATCGAGACAAGAGTAGTCTGCGCGCGATTCCAGGTAAGGGAATTCTACGGACTGCTAGAGGTAAACTCTACGAAATTTTTAAATCCATATGCAGTCTTTAAAATTTATCTGAAGGGTCTAGAGGTCGAATAATAATTTTAGTGCCCCGAATGGGCAAATTACTAAAATACCCTTGTTAAGGGTAAAATCTAAAAATTTAGGAAAAATTGGGAGGAGCAAGAACAAAAGATTCCTGCTCGTTCTAGAGGTATTTCAACATCATGCATGAGTAGGCTGGCTCACTTTTAAAGAAAAATGCATAGCATTGCATATCTTAAACGATGTGATTTCTGTGAAAATTGTTTGGGGATAACTGAGCCGCCTACGTGTTTTTATTGACATGTGACGTGCTAGAGCTCAGCTCGCACGATGTTGTCGATTTGTGTGATGCACGCATTAGTGCTAGAGCGAGAGCTCGCACTAGAGTTTTACATGCATAGGTGCTGGAGTCCAACTCGCACCAGATTCTTATATATATATGATTTTCGTGACAGGGTGCTAGAGTCTAACTCGCAGTATATTTTTATATGATTTTGAGACAGGGTGTTAGAGCTTCGCTCGCACCAGATTTTTATACGATTTGCATACAGAGTGCCGAGCTTAGCTCGCACTAGATTTACTTGATTTGATGAGAGTGCTGAGCATTGCTCGCACTGATTTTATGAGAACATGCGATGAGCCGTGCTTGGAGCATCGGGTAGACTGTGTGTCACCGATTAAATAGGCTCGCACGTGCGCTTTGAGACATGGCATCAGGGGAAAAGGCCCTTAAGCAAGGATGACCCCGAATGAAACAAAACCTCTGTGGGAAGCAGGCCATTTGGGCTGGAGTACCTAGAGTGATATGGGTTCACGAAGTACGATGTACCGTGCAAGTAGCATGGAGTACGATGTACCGTGTGGTATCTTCGGATACGGCATCTCCGGATGCAGCATCTTCGGATGCCGGGGATCGGATAAGACTGACGGGATGGATTGACCCGCCTCCTGGGCGGTTCCCGATCATGGTGAGAACCCGCACACTAGGATCCGTGTAGCTGAGGAACTCCCGAGGACAGATATGGCCATAGTCCTAGTTATTGCCGTTATACAGATATTGCCTCGTCTCGCATGTCGACGATTTCGATGATTTAAACTGAGTTTTTAAACTAAATTGCATGATGATATTTCCATGCTTTTCAAACCCACGTGTGATGTAAACCGTTTTCATGGTTTTGTGTGAGTCAGGATCACCCGCAGGAGGGGTTGAGTCCTGACTTTATTGTGAAAATTTTAATTGAGAAAGAAATGATTTGTAATAATTGCATGTTGATTTTCCGTGCAAATGTGTTTTACATAACATCATAACACATATCATTGTTTTAAAATGTGTGGAGAAAGGGTGGTTTATGCATGGAACCACGTTCATGTAGGTAGTATGGTTACCTACTTGTTCGTAGGATTGCCTTACTGAGCTTGATGTGCTCACCCCTTTCATTTTCTCCCACAGATAATCTCCAGTTGAAGTTGCGACGACTCAGTACTGCATTCCGGATATCCGCTGCTGCCCATCAACATAAGGTATATACACTTGTACATATTGTATCTACATAAGCATAGCACAGTAACATGTTTGTAAGTAACTTTAGGGGATGTATAAATATTGTAGACATTTTATAAATGACTGGAGAAGAAATAAGTTAGATGGTAAATGTATGGTGGGACTGGCATTGACGCACAGCCCAATTATTAGTGGAGTGTTGGTCACGATTCGAGGACAGGTAAGAATTTAAGTAAGAAAATAATAAAATGCAAAAAATTAACTCTGATTTTTGGGTAGTTTGGGTCGTGACATATTCTATATGATTTCGAAAGTAATATGATAAGTTTCGTAATGTGTCATTATGATTGTTGTGTCAAAATTTTGTACAAAAGTATTCGAAAGTGGGTTAAGTATAAATTACATTTTAAAAGCATTCTATTTTTCGTACGTTTGACACCAAGACTATTTTTTTAAATGCATTTCTTAATGGGCTTTTCAAAAAGTTCACCCCCTTCTCTACTCTTACAGATTATTCATAGTGACCTATCTCCACCTGTCGTGTAATAGACGTAGGCTAGTGGATACGACACTCTCCCTAGGCTACCTCTGGTACGCGTTAAGGTATACTCTTGTTATTACTACCAGACATCTTGTATAGCATAGACACTTTTATGTACAGGATCATTTAGTATGTAATCTAGATCTGTGTGTATGTAAGGTTATTAACTCACAGTTCATATAATAAAATGTCTTTCAGAGGTACTAAGGGAATGAAATGAAATTTAATGTTACAAAAATCACTATTGATTATGAAAAGTGATTAAAAGCAACTGCTGTGGGATTATAAATTGTATTTTAAATATTGTAGGGAGGTAAGTTCATGAATAAGCTGTTAGGCTAGCAAATTTTCATTAAAATAAAAGGGTTAAGTAATCAGTACTAAATAGGAATACAACTTGAATAAGAAAGTAAGTTAAAAATAGCCCAAATTTCCACATTTTCAGGGCATCAAAACTCCAAAATATCACACCAACTCTATGCTTAGTCTGAAAAGGGTTAGAGTAGAGTTTAATAAGTGAGGCTCAGTAAATCATTATATAAGTGCAGAAGTAGTCATATACTGCTCCAAATGAAATGCATGCACCTACAAGTATGTCTTCAAATATAATCATTGTACATCGAATCATTTCATGTAATGCATGCACCTGTAAGTAAATCCTCAAACATAACCATTTCACATAGAATTGTTACATCATTTAGACCAAGATCATGTCCTAAGGACTTTAGATGCACCTGTAAGATCATGTCCATATCAATCCATAATATGGACCAATTCTCCAATATTAGTTCACCATTTCAATTGTATATTCAATATCAATCCACATTAATACCACTAGATTCACCATCAATCACAATGAAATCACTTATCCCGATTCTAGTACCCATGCAATACACATAGGATGAATTTAAATTCTTATGCGGTGGTTATGAAACACACTGAATGAGAAAAACTCAATAAGCATAGGTTTCAAGGAATAAATCCATAAGCTCAGACAGTATAAAAACCATTTCATCAAATATCAATGTTGTAATAGGTTTCAATAAATATATATGCCGATGTAAGACCCGAATTTAATTAAAAGACAAAAAAAAATAAAAAAGAAAAGATGGGGGAAGTATGAAGGAAGTCGGGTTAAATTAATCCCGAACACGTATAAGGGCAAAACGGTCAAAAGACTGAAGGCCGGTATAAATTCGAGAAGAAAAATTTAATTAAAAATAAGGAATTAGGATATCTTGATCAATAATGAGGAATTATACAATTTCGAGTCTAATTGATCAAGATCCAGAATTTTTAGAAATACCGAAAAGTCACTCGGGACAATATCTCGAAAATATGGAAGAATTATACCGGAAAAATAATTTAAAAACTAAATAAATTAAATTAAATTAAATTAAATTAAATTGTTGGAATAAAATAATAATATTGTAGATATTTTCAGATTATTTAGACTATTTTAATGAATATTCTAATAATAAAACAATTGGTTAAATAATAATAATAATAATAGAAAAAAGAAACAGATTGGAAAAAAAAAAGTCGGGGAGAGAGAAACTGCAGCAAAAAGGGAAAACGGAGAGGGAGGTGCGCGTGGCCGACCGATCTGCGGCCACCGGCGACCGACGGCCTCCGACGAAAGGCCGATCAGCAAGAGGAGAGGCCGGTGAAGTCATTGGCACCGACGACGCGCGCCGACGACTGCCGTGTCCGACGAACGGAGGAAGAAAAGGCCGCGGGAAAAATGGGGTTGGTTCTGGCGATCCACGGCAGCTGAGGGCGATCGGCGGGCACCGGCGTGATCGGGGAGAGGAGCCGGTCCTTTTGAGACCAATACCGGCCGGCGAAACCGCCGAAATCCGCCGGATCGGGAGGAAACAGTCGCGGGGGAGAAGGAGGAATTCACCGGTGATGGCCGTGATTTGACACCACCCGAGGGCCGATTATGGAAGCCCATGTGATTGCGCGCTGAACGGCACTGGAATCGAGCCGGGAACCGGCCGGACGGCGTCGACACGACCAAAGGAGGATTGAACCGGTCGAACCGGCCAGAACCGGCCAAAACTGAACCGAACCGGACCGGTCTGAACAGGACTGAACCGGTTCAACCAAGAAAGAAGGGAAAAAAAGGAGAAAAAGAGGAAAAGGAAAAAGGGAAAGGATTTTTGGGGATACACCGGATTTCAGGTAAGTCGGTAAGAGGTCAAAAGTGACCGATTTGACTTTCGAGAAAATTTATTTAAATTATATTTAATCGAAAAGTAACCCGGGATTAAATATAATAATTGTGCAGTTCGACGATAAAGCCCGAACGAGAGCCGATTGAGCTCCGATTTTCGTATCCCGCATCGTATCGGGTAAGTACAGTTTAATTTCGGCAATTAGAGTCCTTTAATATAGAGTTTCAATTATTTTACGGATTAATTCAGTATAAAAGAAATAGTATTCGGAATATTAACGTACTTGCCTTAAATAGTATACGGGCTATCCAATGAGTTTGGAACGAAGCCTGATAATTTTTAGTAAGCTGAAAGAGCCTAGTAAAACCGAAGAAGGGATTTAATAAGTGGAAAACGGGCTTAAGGCCGATTAAGGCCCATTAAGGTGCAATCGGGCCCAATAGGGGTAAACGGGCCCAATGATTTAAATTAAGCCCAGAAAGTATTAAATACGATTAAATTACATAATACCTGACCTGAGGAATATTAAATACGCAGTTCTGGGCATTTGATTGGGAGCATAACGGACTGCGCGACAAGACAACATTGGGAAAGAAAAGGTCAGACTCGACAGAAAATTAAGGTAAGGGAATTCTGCGGACTGCTAGAGGTAACTTTACACAATTTTAAATTCATACGCAGTCCTTTAAAATTAACTGAAGGGTCTAGAGGTCGAAGAACAATTTTAGTGCCCCGAATGGGCAAAATTACTAAAATACCCTTGTTAAGGGTATAATCTAAAAATTTAGGAAAAATTGGGAGGAGCAAGGATAAGAGGTTCCTGCTCATTCTGGAGGTATTTCAAAGCATGCATGAGTAGGCTGGCTCACTTTTAAAGAAAAATGCATAGCATTGCATATCTTAATTGTTGTGATTTCTGTGAAAACTATTTGGAAATAACCGAGCCGCCTACAGGTTTTTATTTACATGTGACGTGCTAGAGCTCAGCTCGCACGATATTTGATTTGTGTGATGCATGCATTAGTGCTGGAGCGAGAGCTCGCACTAGAGTTTTACATGCATAGGTGCTAGAGTATAACTCGCACCAGATTTCACATGCTTTTGCGTGACACGGTGCTAGAGTCTAACTCGCACCAGATTTTATAAGATTTTTATACAATTTATATACAGAGTGCTGAGCATAGCTCGCACTAGTTTTACTGGATTTGTGGAGTAGCACTGTCTGCCCTTGGAGTCAGCCAAAAGGCCCAACAGGCTCAAAAGACCTCTTAAGTAGGGTGAGAGTGAGGGATGAGGTTGGCGGCCTTGTGGAGATGTAAAGCGGGCTCTGCCAAGTTTACTTGATTTGATGAGAGTGCTGAGCATCGCTCGCACTGATTTTTATGAGAACATACGATGAGCCGTGCTTGGAGCATCGGGTAGACTGTGTGTCACCGATTTAATAGGCTCGCACGTGCGTTTTGAGACATGGCAACGAGTATTGAGTTATGAAAACCTCTGTGGGAAGCAGGCCATTTGGGCTGGAGTACCTAGAGTGATATGGGTCCATGGAGTACGATGTACCGTGCAAGTAGCATGGAGTACGATGTACCGTGGGGTATCTTCGGATACGGTATCTTTGTGATACAGGGTATCTTCGGATACGGTATCTTTGTGATACGGGGTATCTTTGTGATACAGTATCTTTGTTATACGGGGTATCTTTGCGATACGGTATCTTTGTGATACGGGGTATCTTCGGATACGGCATCTTCGGATACGTGAGATCGGATAAGACTGACGGGTTGGATTGACCCACCTCCCGGGCAGTTCACGATCAGGGTGAGACCTCGCACACTGGGATCCGTGAAGCTAGAGGGACTCACGAGGACATATTGGCCAGTCCTGGTTATTACCGATATACAGTATTGCCTAGTCTCGTATCTTGTATATATATACGTATGTTTTCGATATCGATGCTTTTGAGAGACTCAATTTCCATGGTTTTGTGTGAGTCGGGATCACCCGAAGGAGGGGTCGAGTCCTGACTTCATTGTGAAATTTTAAATGGGAAAGAAATGATTTAAAATGAATTGCATGTTGAATTTTTCGTGCAACTTGATTTACATAACATCATGATGCATATCATTTGTTTTAAAATGTGTGGAGAAAGGGTGGTTTATGTATGGCACCACGTTCATGTAGGTAGTATGGTTACCTACTTGTTCGTAGGATTGCCTTACTGAGCTTGATGTGCTCACCCCTTTCATTTTCTCCCACAGATAATCTCCAGTTGAAGTCGCGATGACTCAGTACTGCATTCCGGATATCCGCTGCTACCCATCAACATAAGGTATATACACTTGTACATATTGTATCTACATAAGCATAGCACAGTAACATGTTTGTAAGTAACTTTAGGGGATGTATAAATAATATAAACAATTATAAATGACTGGAGAATAAATAAGTTAGATGGTAATTGAATGGTGGGACTGGCATTGACGCACAGCCCAATTATTAGTGGAGTGTTGGTCACGATTCGAGGACAGGTAAGAATGTAAGTAAGAAAATAATAAAAAGCGAAAAATTAACTCTGATTTTTGGGTAGTTTGGGTCGTGACATATAAAGGTGGTATCAGAGCACAATTGGTCTGATGTGTGTCAGTGTCAGTAATTAGGAAATTACATCCCCGTGTTACTGTGCTTAGTTAGATACAATAGTGTATATCAAGATGGGCTTGACTAAGAAATGGTTGAGAATGCAGGAATGCTTAATATGAGTCGCGTTAGATGAGATAGTGCACGAGGCAGAGGTCGTAGAGGTAGACCTGAATCTGCTAAGTCGTGCTGAGTTTGACTATGAGAATCATGATGAAATTAAAATGGAGGCTAATGTTGAGTATGCCCCACAGAGTCCGACAGAGTGATCGGACAGTATTGAGAGACGCTTCGCGAGATTGGAGCGGAGTGTGGAGATTATTTTGAGGAGCAAATTGCTCGGATTATGTATGAGATCAGAGGGCGCAGCGGAGCATTGGTGGAAACCCGCTCGACCCATCTTAAGAGTTGAGATGAGAAATATCTTAGATATGTTCCGGTGACAGGATATCTCGGACATGATTTAAAGGAAATTTCGGATTAAAGTCCTTGCTTTGACCCAGAGGATTTGATTTATTGACGAGTATGGAGACTCGGTTATATTCTGGGCAGATATTACCTCGACACTATGAAAAGTGACAGTCGAGATGTCTAAAAGTTTATGGAAGGGCTCAACTTTTCAATTTGAGTCTAATTGGCCCGCGAGATATTACCTATACCGAGGCAGTGCGCAGATTTACAGTTGGATAAATAAAAATATGAATTGCACGCCTCTGAGATTCGGAAAGGTAGTGAGGGCTGAAATAGAGACAGAAAAGAGAATCGAGAAATGACAAAGATGTTGAATGAGAAAATGGTAATTGGTTAAAGATTAGATTTGATGAGTTATAGGCTGAGATAATTGGTAAGGCCTCAGTGCATCTAATTTTGGCACTCTTGAGGGGCATTGCGATTGGAGGACCCCGACCTGCTACGAAGTAGTGTAGCAGTGTGAGCACTGTAAGCAGTGTGAGATGTGTGGTGGATACCACGAAAGGAGGGTCTATACCTACACGGTATTGGTGAAAATGGTCGTCAAGTGTGGTAAGACAGACCATTGATTTTGATTGCTCAAAGTTGAGCGAGATCGCCCCACAGAAAAGGTAAAGAGACAGAGAAAAATTTCGTTGGTATAGTTGCAACGAAAAGGGAGGAAATAGCCGAAAAGAAAAAAAGAAAGTAGGCTGTTGGACGAAGGCGAGAGGATGTCTTGGACCAGGACACTATTGATGTTTCATGGATGTGGTGTAAGATACCACACTTGTTATGAATAACGACGTACGTATGTTCATTGATCCTGGTGCCACATATTTACTTATACCGCCTTCATTCGCATATAAGTGAGTAAAAAGGCATGAATGCCTACATCATTGGGGACAATTCTAATAAATGAGTACCCCAATAGAGGAGGATTAATTAACGGAATATGGCTATAGAGATTTTAAGTTGAAAACAGGGGTGCAACAGTTGAAAATTACAGCAGTAAAGGATTGTACTCACGGAATCAATAATGAAAGAGTTTTGTCGTGATTGATACACCAAGGAGATAATCTTAGAGATAAGATAGATCCTAAATATAAGATGTATTGGAGTAAGAGATATATGCTAGGTAAGGAATACCCTTATTATGCGAAGTAATTGAGGTTAAGCGATTAGTAACGAATATAAATTGTGACCGCATAGACTGAGATATTACGTAGTTGTGGTTAAGTCTGAAGGTCAATAAAGGTATTTCAAAATACCTCCTCGCCTGAAGACTTGACAGCGTCTAGATATATATATAACCTATAACGTGAAATCGAGCGTCGTAATAGATAACTTTAGCATTAGGATACCTCTACTAAGACGATAAGAATATAAAAACTCGACAAATCATGAAGGTTAACATAGTAAATTTAATAGGTGCCGTTAAGGTAAGGAAAAGGAAATGGCGCAGGTTAGTACCTGAAAACGTAAGCGGTTGAGAAGGATCTTATACGCTTATGCGTAAATAAGTCAAGGTTTAGATCGAGTTGTAATCATCATTATCGATGATATATTGGGTGTAGTTAAAGTCTAGGGCGATTTATAAGTAACAATTGGAAGATGGCTTTTACAGATGGATTATTGCGAGATTTAAAATGGTATACCTTGTTGACACGTTTAATTAAGAAAACGTGGTCTCGGAATAAGATGAGAGATGTGACATAGACTTCGGTGTAATGAAGTATGAACTGACCCCCGTGAATAATTTCACCATACCCAACAGCTCAAGAGGATCTCAGTGAGTATGGATACCTCAAAATTATGATGGAGCTGTGTATTGATGTATAATGGGAAGATAGTCAAGTATGGAGTCAGATAACTCCTTGATCATGAAATAAACTATCTGACCCATGACTTAAGTTGGCAACAGTAATTATACCAAGAATATGGTACTATTATGTACATGGTGAGAAATTGTGGATATGCACTGATCATAAAGCCCGAGTATCTGTTTTCACAGAAAGAGGCAAATATGAGAATAAATATTGGGTTAGAGCTTCTGAGAGATTTTGATTTATGAAAATTGTACCCCCGGGAAAGGCTGATACTTTGAGCAGAAAGAGCCTCGGGATGGTATTACATATGATGGTCAGGGAGCGTGAGCTGCTAGAGCAGTTGTGAACCTCAGTATTGATGTGATCCCTTCTGATGATGGTAGTGATTAGTATGATTATGTGACAGCTAGCCTGATGATTAGAACCGGATGGGAGTGCCCGGATTTGCCAGGCTTAGCGTGATGATCGACCGGATGTCGATAGTTTGGGTCTGATTCAGAAGGGTACAGTGATAGAGTTCACAGTGGGTGATGATGAGTTACTAAGGATTCAGAGACAGTATGAGTGCTCCCCAGGACCACAATGGATGAGATAGTAATATTGTCAGAAGCTCACTCTTCGGGATATACAGTGCATACGGAAGTAAATAAATATATCGAAATCTCGAAAAGGGTATGGGTGGTCAGATGTGGAAAGAGATATTGGTGGAGATTGTATAAAAGTGCCTAGTGTGTCAGCAGAGTAAGTTAGAGTATTAAAAGTCTGCAGAGTTATTGCAGCACCTACCTTTATCGACACGGCACGAAAAATGGGAAAAAGTCTTCATGAATTTTATGATGGGTTACAAAGAACCCAGGTGAATTATGAGGCTATTTGGATGATAGTCGATAGAGTGACTAAGTCCACCCACCTTCTGGTTATGAACTCCCTAAATACTCAAAGTGTGTATGATGATTCAGGTATAAGGAAAATTGTGAAACATTAAGTAGCGTTCCAGTGAGCATGGTATCATATAGGGATTCCCGCTTCACTTTCGATTTCAGAGGATATTTTTAGGAAGCTATGGGAACCCGACTGAATATCTGCACAGCTTTCCATCCTCAGACAGATGGTCAGTCAGAGAGGACTGTACAAGTTCTGGAGGATCCGATGAAAGCGTGTGCCCTTGATTTTTATAAGCTCCTGGAATGATCAGTTGATTTCTAATTGAATTCGCCAATAACGATAGTTGGCAGTTGAGTATCGGGATAACAAGATATGAGGCAGTGTATGGCTGTTGGGGTTGTTTCCCAAATTGGATAAGAAAAAGTGGGTGACAGATAGAATCATTCCTGACTTGGGATAATAAGTCTCTGAGGATGTTTAGTTAAGGATGAGAGATTAAGAACACCTCAGAGCAGATAGACAAGCATTGGAATTCACCGAGAGTGAATTAGTATGGTTGAAACATTTCTTGTCCTAAGAGAATAAGGACATAACGAACTTTTGGAAGAAAGTAAATTGAGTTGCACTGGATGGAATATTTTGAGAGATTGGACAAGTGGGAGATAAGACCTGTAGGTTGATGTTATCACGAGAATTAACAGGCACCCACAATGTGTCTCAGCTTTTGATGCTTCGGGAATACTATTCAGATCCAGCACAGGTGATTGGATATGAACTCCAAAAGTTCAATTTAATGGAAATACAAGTATATTGAAGAAGTTGATTCGGGCATTAAACAGGAAAGAGAAAGTATTGAGGTTTAAGATGATCTCCCTAATTAAAGTCCTTTGGTAGTAATACACTCCGGAGAAGGTTACATAAGAATTTAAGAGTATGATACGATCGATGTACCCGGAGTTGTATATGGACTCATATGAATTGGTTCTAATTTGGAGGACCAAATTCCTTAAGTGGGGGAGAGTTGTAAGACCCGAATTTAATTAAAAGACAAAAAAAAAATTAAAAAAGAAAAGATGGGGGAAGTATGAAGGAAGTCGGGTTAAATTAATCCCGAACACGTATAAGGGCAAAACGGTCAAAAGACTGAAGGCCGGTATAAATTCGAGAAGAAAAATTTAATTAAAAATAAGGAATTAGGATATCTTGATCAATAATGAGGAATTATACAATTTCGAGTCTAATTGATCAAGATCCGAAATTTTGAGAAATACCGAAAAGTCACCCGGGACAATATCCCGAAAATACGGAAGAATTATACCGAAAAAATAATTTAAAAACTAAATAAATTAAATTAAATTAAATTAAATTAAATTGTTGGAATAAAATAATAATATTGTAGATATTTTCAGATTATTTAGACTATTTTAATGAATATTCTAATAATAAAACAATTGGTTAAATAATAATAATAATAAAAAAAAAAAAAAAGAAACAGATTGGAAAAAAAAACGTCGGGGAGAGAGAAAGTGCAGTAAAAAGGGAAAACGGAGAGGGAGGTGCGCGTGGCCGACCGATCTGCGGCCACCGGCGACCGACGGCCTTCGACGAAAGGCCGATCAGCAAGAGGAGAGGTCGGTGAAGTCATTGGCACCGACGACGAGCGCCGACGACGGTCGTGTCCGGCGAACGGAGGAAGAAAAGGCCGCGGGAAAAATGGGGTTGGTTCTGGCGATCCGCGGCAGCTGAGGGCGATCGGCGGGCACCGACGTGATCGGGGAGAGGAGCCGGTCCTTTTGAGACCAATACCGGCCGGTGAAACCGCCGGAATCCACCGGATCGGGAGGAAACAGCCGCGGGGGAGAAGGAGGAATTCGCCGGCGATGGCCGTGATTTGACACCACCCGAGGGCCGATTATGGAATCCCATGTGATTGCGCGCTGAACGGCACTGGAATCAAGCCGGGAACCGGTCGGACGGCGCCGGCACGACCAAAGGAGGATTGAACCGGCCGAACCGGCCTGAACCGGCCAAAACTGAATCGAACCGGACCGGTCTGAACCGGACTGAACCGGTTCAACCAAGAAAGAAGGGAAAAAAAGGAGAAAAAGAGGAAAAGGAAAAAGGGAAAGGATTTTCAGGGATACACCGGACTTCGGGTAAGTCGGTAAGAGGTCAAAAGTGACCGATTTGACTTTCAAGAAAATTTATTTAAATTATATTTAATCGAAAAGTAACCCGGGATTAAATATAATAATTGTGCAGTTCGACGATAAAGCCCGAACGAGAGCCGATTGAGCTCCGATTTTCGTATCCCGCATCGTATCGGGTAAGTACAGTTTAATTCTGGCAATTAGAGTCCTTTAATACAGAGTTTCAATTATTTTACGGATTAATTCAGTATAAAAGAAATAGTATTCGGAATATTAACGTACTTGCCTTAAATAGTATACGGGCTATCCAATGAGTTTGGAACGAAGCCCGATAATTTTTAGTAAGCTGAAAGAGCCTAGTAAAATCGAAGAAGGGATTTAATAAGTGGAAAACGGGCTTAAGGCCGATTAAGGCCCATTAAGGTGCAATCGGGCCCAATAGGGGTAAACGGGCCCAATGATTTAAATTAAGCCCAGAAAGTATTAAATACGATTAAATTACATAATATCTGACCTGAGGAATATTAAATACGCAGTTCCGGGCATTTGATTGGGAGCATAACGGACTGCGCGACGAGACAACATTGGGAAAGAAAAGGTCAGACTCGACAGAAAATTAAGGTAAGGGAATTCTGCAGACTGCTAGAGGTAACTTTACACAATTTTAAATTCATACGCAGTCCTTTAAAATTAACTGAAGGGTCTAGAGGTCGAAGAACAATTTTAGTGCCCCGAATGGGCAAAATTACTAAAATACCCTTGTTAAGGGTAGAATCTAAAAATTTAGGAAAAAATGGGAGGAGCAAGGACAAGAGGTTCCTGCTCGTTCTGGAGGTATTTCAACGCATGCATGAGTAGGCTGGCTCACTTTTAAAGAAAAATGCATAGCATTGCATATCTTAATTGTTGTGATTTCTGTGAAAACTATTTGGAAATAACCGAGCCGCCTACATGTTTTTATTTACATGTGACGTGCTAGAGCTCAGCTCGCACGATATTTGATTTGTGTAATGCATGCATTAGTGCTGGAGCGAGAGCTCGCACTAGAGTTTTACATGCATAGGTGCTAGAGTATAACTCGCACCAGATTTCACATGCTTTTGCGTGACACGGTGCTAGAGTCTAACTCGCACCAGATTTTATAAGATTTTCATACAATTTATATACAGAGTGCTGAGCATAGCTCGCACTAGTTTTACTGGATTTGTGGAGTAGCGCTGTCTGCCCTTGGAGTCAGCCAAAAGGCCCAACAGGCTCAAAAGACCTCTTAAGTAGGGTGAGAGTGAGGGATGAGGTTGGCGGCCTTGTGGAGATGTAAAGCGGGCTCTGCCAAGTTTACTTGATTTGATGACAGTGCTGAGCATCACTCGCACTGATTTTTATGAGAACATACAATGAGCCGTGCTTGGAGCATCGGGTAGACTGTGTGTCACCGATTTAATAGGCTCGCACGTGCGTTTTGAGACATGGCAACGAGTATTGAGTTATGAAAACCTCTGTGGGAAGCAGGCCATTTGGGCTGGAGTACCTAGAGTGATATGGGTCCATGGAGTACGATGTACCATGCAAGTAGCATGGAGTACGATGTACTGTGGGGTATCTTCGGATACGGTATCTTTGTGATACAGGGTATCTTCGGATACGGTATCTTTGTGATACGGGGTATCTTTGTGATACGGTATCTTTGTGATACGGGGTATCTTTGTGATACGGGGTATCTTCGGATACGGCATCTTCGGATGCGTGAGATCGGATAAGACTGACGGGTTGGATTGACCCACCTCCCGGGCAGTTCCCAATCAGGGTGAGACCTCGCACACTGGGATCCGTGAAGCTAGAGGGACTCACGAGGACATATTGGCCAGTCCTGGTTATTACCGATATACAGTATTGCCTAGTCTCGTATCTTGTATATATATACGTATGTTTTCGATATCGATGCTTTTGAGAGAATCAATTTCCATGGTTTTGTGTGAGTCAGGATCACCCGAAGGAGGGGTCGAGTCCTGACTTCATTGTGAAATTTTAAATGGGAAAGAAATGATTTAAAATGAATTGCATGTTGAATTTTCCGTGCAACTTGATTTACATAACATCATGACGCATATCATTTGTTTTAAAATGTGTGGAGAAAGGGTGGTTTATGCATGGCACCACGTTCATGTAGGTAGTATGGTTACCTACTTGTTCGTAGGATTGCCTTACTGAGCTTGATGTGCTCACCCCTTTCATTTTCTCCCACAGATAATCTCCAGTTGAAGTCGCGATGACTCAGTACTGCATTCCGGATATCCGCTGCTACCCATCAACATAAGGTATATACACTTGTACATATTGTATCTACATAAGCATAGCACAGTAACATGTTTGTAAGTAACTTTAGGGGATGTATAAATAATATAAACAATTATAAATGACTGGAGAATAAATAAGTTAGATGGTAATTGAATGGTGGGACTGGCATTGACGCACAGCCCAATTATTAGTGGAGTGTTGGTCACGATTCGAGGACAGGTAAGAATGTAAGTAAGAAAATAATAAAAAGCGAAAAATTAACTCTGATTTTTGGGTAGTTTGGGTCGTGACAGCCGAAGTTTAGACTATGCTCACGCTTAAGGTTCATTTTTCATAAAACATCACAATCGATTTCCAAGGCTTTGACTATGCTTAAGCTCATAGTTCAATAAGAAAATATCTTTCAATCATCATTTTGAAATCATGACATAATCATAAATCATGCCCTGTCATATAGTAGAGATATGGCATTATCATATAACATCAACTCTTATACTTCTATAATCATATAACATCCTATACGTCTATAAATTAAATCAATAAAGACTTTATTTCACTGTAGTTATCTATGAATATTTTCGGTCCCCTGAAATAAGGGAAATTACCTATGGCCACAGATATCTTTCAAGCTGGTTACATTGATCATGTGCAAATCAAAACCCATCTAAGACGATTGTCAGAAAAACATGTAGTGTTAAGTAAGCAAGCTCTAACTAAACAAGTTCCATTATGCTTTACTGATTTGATAAATTAATGACATAAATTTTAAAACAAGTTTAAAAGAGGTTTCAATAATTCATTTAGTATGAAAACATGAAATCAACTGTATTGTCATTCGAAAATCCCCTTTTACACACATATCAATAGTTCACATCTTTCTAAATTTCTATGTTGAACTTCGATTCAAATCATAATATCACTTTTAAGCATTTAAAACAAAGCATATCAATCAACACATATGTTCCATGTCAAGCATGCTCAAAGCTAATGTATTTAACATTAGTTCAAACACCGTGATATGAGCAAGCATTATATGGATGCAATCCTAGTACATGAAACTCATACCTCAATTAATCACAAGGCCATGCAATCTCTTATAATCCATCGTCATTATATTGACCTCAATTCGACTCAATAAATCTCATTCATAATCATATTGATTCATAATATCTTAATATCAATTCTATCATATTCACACCCAATACCGATACTAAGACCTTTACCAGCAGTATGGATCCTTTTAATATTTTATAAATATTTAAATATTAAACTCCCATGTATTCATAGAAATGCTAAAAATTAGACAATTATCAATATTATCACTCTAAGTCTATTTTAGAGTCATAATTGAGATTATCCACTTATAAGGTCGGCATTCAACTATCAATTCCACAATGAATCCAACTATATTGATATAACATCACAATTCAACTTGATAAGTAACTACTATCCACAATCTCAAAATCAATCCATTTGTCACTTTTATAGAGCCTACACAATACAATTCTTGTAAGACCCGATATTTGTCATTGTTTCCTCTTGTAATCCTTGAATCTTATTGTTGTTATAATCTTAAAGGGAACTATGTTTCAGCTTTGGATCAATTTGATGTAGTTACATCTCCAAAGAAACAAAAGTGCCAAAGATGAATAAGGACATGCTCGGGTTGAAGCATATGGAATATAACCAATTTAATTGATAATAACGGTTAAGAACATCATAATATAGTATGTTATGAAGGGAGGTTGGCTTGGATAGGTCCCGACAATGTTGGGATAATGAAAATGCCAGAAAAGGCTTAAACGAGCTTAAAATCAATCATTTAAGCTGTTTTTGGTATTTTGAGCCCCCAAAGGTAGTTAAATCCCAAAGATGAGTAACTTATGCATGGAAAACCTTATATAAGGGATAATTAAACATAGTCAAATGTGGTCAACAAGTCAAAGGTCAAAGTTAAAGTCAGAATTGATATGGTGCTTTTGACTAAGTAACCTAACCATGGTTAACCTAACCCAACCATGGTTAATGCATAGAAACTTAAACTCAAGCGTTAATAAACTTAATTTCCAACAAATAAAACTTAGGAAATTAATTGAATTATAAGTGGGCTAAGTGTTTATATGGGCTGAATATATAGGCCCATTGGTGATTGGGCTTATGGAAAACTATGATGGCCTAACATGAAAAAGGAAGAATGGGCTAAAATTATGTGGGCCTTGGGCTGGATTTATGTACATATATAATTAAGAGATGGGCCCAAGAATTAAAGCCTAAATCATTAGCCCAATTTAATTTAAATCAAAGCTCAATTAAAAAATAAACTAAGCCCAATAACAAGCCCAAACCTAAAAGAATTAATGGCCTATTTTATGGGCTGAAATTTTATTAAATAAAAGCCTAGAATTCTTGGTAAAAATCATAATTCTTCTTCATCTTTGTTGTTGTCCCTTACACCTTCTTCTTCTCTATTTTTTGGCTAAGTCATGTTACATGCACCATAACCAAACCCTCCCATTTTCCATTCAAAATTTTAGCAAGCTTCCTTAATGAAAGTTGTTCCCCATCACTTGAACTTCAACATATCTAAGTTTGGTGTTGGAAGAAGTTGAATTGAAGGAAGAAAAACTCCTAATTCCTTTTCGGCCAAGAGTGAAAAGTATAGCTAGGTATGTTCTTTCTTTCCCAATTTAATATATCTTAATCTATGGAATTTATGAAGCATACCAACATAAAAATTAGTATGGAAAACAGCCCTCATGGCATGAAACCTTGCTTGGCTGAAATGGGTATGGTTGTTTACAAGGCATATTATTGGTGATTTAATTGGTATATAGGTTGATTGTTAAGTGTAGATGATGATGAGAATAATTGGGGGGATTAAAATTGAGAGATAATTAAACTAGGATGTGTAAATTGGCATGCATATAAAGTGTTTGTAGAAATGCCTAAATGAACTTGGATGATGGCATGGAACATGCATGCAAGGTGTTTGTTAAAATGGCTAAGTAAGAATGGTGGTGAATGTAGACTTCATCCACGAAGTGTTTGATGAAATGCCACAATGGGCCAAGCTTACATAATAGACGACCTAATATGGACGAATGGGCTTAATGGATTAATGGGCCTTAATGGAAACAATAGAAAAGTTGAATTGGGCTTAAAAAAGAATTAGGCCCATTAAGTGAGCAATTTGGCCCATGTGAAGTAATTAGGCCTAAAACTTTAATTTGATCATAAACGAAGTGTATACGAGTCTATAAGGACTAACAAAAATGATTGGTGATTTTCTGCAACCCCGGGAGATAAAATTAGAGCTAAGCGGATTGATTGACCGACGGTGCTGGGATAGTAGCACAACAGTTCGTCATCTAAGGTAAGGGAAATATGTAAGTTGTTAGAGGTAACTGTACATACACAAATTGACCCCTCGTTAGGAAATAAATATTGTAGGATAAATAGCTACTGTAATATCTAGGTTTAAGCCTACTAATAGAAACCACCTGATACTATCCCTACTCTCAATCTGAAATGTACTGTAATTACACGTACACTGCACCACTACATGAATTGCATGTTTTCTGTGCATTACTGGTTATTGTTGCTTATAACAAAAAAAACGATAGATTAGCTTACGTTTCTTTTATCTGTATAGAACTGCACTGGTTTTAAAGTTAAGCGTGCATGTGTGGGGGAAATTTCATTAATAGGTGACCGTACTAGAAGTCCCCACCCAGCTACTTTTTACATATTATTTTGAGTATTACACACCATGTTAGTACTGGTTTTGAATTAATCAAGCCGCCTATCGATTTTATGGGAAATTTGTGCTTAACCGATGTGTCGACTTTATGTTGCACTATCGGGCTTGCACTTGATTTGAGATAAGGCACTGGATGTTCATGTGAAACTGAAGTGGTAAATCTCTGGCCAATCCAGGGACTCCCAGTCTTATTTTAGTCCATTAAGTATGTTATACCATGTGATTTACATGTGAGTATGTTGTACCATGTTTTCTGTCTTCGGACTTCTGAGGGCCGACAGATTGTTGACCACTTCCCACGGCAATAGATATCCTTGCACACCTGATCAGTGATGCTTGGAATCATTGACTATGGCCATATATCCTCCCTTTATGGGATACTGTTTGTTGTTTGCTCTACCTAGTCTCCACTGATTCAATTACTGAATAAACTGAATAACTGTATATTTTCTATTCTGTACTGGATTTGTTATGGTTTCACTCTAAGATCTTTTATACACTGGATGTACTGATTTTTCGGCCTTACTGTCATTATTCTCATAAATATTATCATTTCACAACAAGACATGACATTACAAGCATGTAGATAGTATGGTTATCTACTTGCTTACATGTTTACCTTACTAAGCATGTTAAGCTCACTCCTTTACTTTCCCCTTTCCATAAATTACATCCAATAGTGTGAGCTTCGCTGTAATTCAGTGTTTCTTTTTTAGGATAACTGAGCTCTCACAGCTTCCCTATATGCGCAGAGGTATACACTTTGTGATTCTTTTAGTATTTGAACATTTAAATGCGCAATGATGTATATAAGTAGAACATTGGGGATGTAGACGCATGTAACTACAGTTACATGAAATAGATGTATAAAGTTTTAGGAAAGATAATTTTGTTTGATGGTGTAGTGTGAGAATGAATACTAATGCAAGGAATCTGTCTATACTAACATTGACTCATAACCCAACCATTTAATTATTAAGTAAAATGAAATCGCGAAAAATTTGTAGGGATTTTGAGTAAAATGAATATAACAATTCTACAGCAGACTTGTAGAAAAGTCTTGCTAACTCTGAGCTTAAAGCAATTTGGTCACACTTGCATTCATCACCTTATCATTAAGCTACATTTACCATCATTGTCAAATGATAGCAAATAAATTTCCAAATTTATTTTTATGAAAATAAACGGTATTTCACATGTCCCTTATCGAGTCTCAGTGTTAGTGCTCTTGTAAAATCTTAATCCTAGTCAAAACTCTACTAATCACACTTGTTCTACTCCTACAAATTAATTACACATACTTACTCACTCAGAAAATAATTAAATATCATCATACAAAATTTCCCTAAGAATTATGTATCTTTCTTCTAATATTTTCCTTATTTATTGTTCGCTAAAAACCCGAATCTCACCTTCAAAACCATCACTTCAACTAAAAGTACAACCACCATGCAACTCTGCTCTGTCCCTAGGTCATCTATATTTATAAATATCAAATTAATTCCTGCTTTAACACCAAACAACCCCTTTTTTCCAATCCTTTAGTCGAGCCCCTGTCTTGTTCCAAAACCTTGGTTTATCTTGTTCTAGGTCCCCTTTCCAGCCCTTAGCACATATCGAGAGTTCCCTCTTAATAGTCACTTGTAGCAACTTCAACCACCTCCATGTAACACTAATAGTCAACCATTAAATCCTTGCATTTGATAACCTATAACTAGCCTTGAACCACCTCCTAAAATCCAACTCGAATAGCCCCCCAATCACCCTTGAAACTATCATGGTATAGCCCTATTTTAGCCAAGTTGAGCCAGTTTCCTCGACACCTATAGTGTTTCAGTTTTTTAGTGCTTCATCTCTCTCATGTACGCCTCCCTTGCTAGGTCTTCTTCTTCTCCAGCTTTCTTTTCTTTCTCCAAGTCCCCCTCTTTGTGGGCTTTACTTTTCTTTCCCACTCTTCTCTCATCTCGTGTTTCTCTTCTTCCATCTAATGCTTCTTTTCTTTGTTTTTTTATATGATATAGGACAAGTGATGGAGTGATCTGCCCAGACCACTACCATCGAGTTTGGAAAGGTTTGTCCCACTAAGCCCACTTTTAAATTTTATTTATTATTATTTTATTATTATTATTATTATTTTATTTATAATATTTGTATATTTTTAATATAAAAAAGTATATATTCATTTTAATGGTATAATTTTATGCATTATATAAATATAACCAATTTGTCTATACATGTATATCTATGCTTATGCATATAAGTATATATTTGTACAGTTATACATGTTTTTATATGCATATTAATTTCTTATTCGTTATTTTCCTATAGCTACGTATATGTATGTACGTATGCATGCATACATGCACGTTACAAGCATTAATCGGCACATACGTGTACATACGTATAAGATTGCCTACTCCTTTTGTATGCCTGCTATATTTATATATTTATTTATTTATTTATTTTTGAGATTTCATTTTATAAATTTGAGTTATGATCATGCACTTAAAATTCCAAATTGCCTAATCAAATTCAATACATTTACAATTTATACATGGAATACATGATCGGTTTAAGAAAAGTTGTGGTTATCACACATCCATCCTCTATCACTTTTATTTTTCACATTCTCTTTCTCTCCATATTTTTCTCTAACAATATTTGCTCATCCTTCTTAACCTCAAAATTAACTATGAAGAATAAACTATCAAGCATTGCAATTGTATTATTGAATCTCTTCCACAAATGATCTTGTCTTTGATTATTATACATGTAGCTTCCATTTCAATTACTAATTTCGTGAATGCAAGCATGAGTAGTAAGGTTTTTAATAAAGCCTTAAAAGACAATGAAATCTTTAAAAAAGTTTCATTGAATAACTTTAGCAACTTATGGCCATGGTCTAATAGTGAGAAAATCTTTTTTAAAAGATGCAAAGAGGACGAAATTGAAGATGCATTCTATAGGAAAGGAGTGGTTAATTAGTTCATCAAAGGAAAACCAAGTCAGCACATCGTTACATTAAGTTAATAGTAAAAAAAGGCCATCAACTTAAAGCCATACATGTGTAAGGCATTCTATTGATTTACTTAGGGGTGAGCAAAGCGAATAAAGGCACTAAGTTTTGTATTCTCTGAATATGAAAAATTTTAGCAAAAGAAGTTTCGACATTTTTTCTAGACGTCATACAAGCATGAAGGAGTTTCGAGTGGTATGTGGGTCTACGTATCCTTGTTTGAGCTAAAGGAATTTTGTGATAATGCTCATGAAATTACACCATGTCAGACCCGTATTTTATGTAGTTTGTTCCTTATGATTCCTATGTGTATGAACACTCTATTATTATAGTTGAATCATAAGAAGAGTATTTACTAGATTTAAAGAGTATGTGAAATGATTAACAGGCATAAGCTACATCAAAGCCTAATGTGAGCTATATGAGTCACAGGCTAAACCGAGTGGATCTGAATCCTTCTGACAAAAAATAAGAACTTAAAATGAGAAAATATAGAGAGCTTAAGAAGGAAAGTCAGTTTGATTTAATTCCGAACACAAAGAGCGAGAGTAAAAGCTAAAAAGGGTAAAATGGACCTTTTTAGTGAGTTAAAGTATTTAAGGTGTTTCAGGTGTATTTATCTATCGAAAATGGCTAAAACGTAAAGATGAGAGTGTAAGAAATAAGATATGACACTTTCAAAATTTTGAGAAAAAGTCAACTTGGTCAATAATTAAGGAAAAAGTCAACTACAGTTAAGAAAAGTGGACTTTTACCATAATTGACTAACCATGGTTAGGAATTAACCTAAGTATGGAGAAAAAATTGAGGAAAAATATTTTTGGTCAGAATACAAGATAATCATCCCTGGAAGTAAGGAAAATTTATTCGGAAGGATTCCAAATTTAATTTAATTGTTAAAGACATAATGGGCCTAAAGTGAAGATTTTAAAGGCCATTAAGGTATACTAAACGTAGATCGAAATTCTTAGGTCCCTTAGACCAAATTGTTGGACCGATTGATAGGCCAAATATTGAGACAATAAAAGGCCCAAGGTATAGTAAAAATTTCAGCCTGAAAGCCCATTAAGAAAGCCCAAACCGAGAGGCCCAATTGTAAAGCCCATTAGGTAAATATCTAACCATAGTTAAAGCTAACTATGACTCATTAGATGACTCATTAGGTGACTCATAACTAAACCTTAGGAAGTCAATTTTAATGGTTGAAAAATAAGGCTTAATGACTAAGTAAATGGCTTATAAAATCAGCCACACCATTGTCATCTTCACCATACCATACTCGGCTACACAAGGAAACCATTGAAATACATTTATCCAAGCTTTCTCTCACTAGAAATCTCTAAGATTTAGGCATATTTGGAACTTGCATTCTTCAGGAAAGTTGTTCCAAATTGAGAGGAGAGTGACATATGTTGGAATTGGCTATCAAGAAGCCATAGTGTACAAACCGTGAGGCTCCAACGTTTCGACCAAGTGTGAACACAAATACTAGGTATATTTTCAAGCTTTCAAATTCATATATGTTAATGTATGAATGATTTAAAGTATATTAGTATATGTTTTAAGCATTGAAACATATGAAATCACTATGATCATGGTTAGGCCGAGAGTGAGTAGTGAAATATTGATGAATGCCCATATGATATTTAGGCATAAATGAGTTAATGTACATGTGTTAATGATTATGTTATAGTTAGAATTAATCAATTTGATTAGTTAATACATGTATTAAGTTGGCAATCAAGGTGTTTGATAAAATGCCTAAATGAACTATGTGATGCTTAAGAACATTGCCAACCAAGTGTTTGTGAAAATGCCTAAGAGAATTGGCTAAGGAAATGGACATGGACGGCATGCCATGGTGTGACCGAGGCATGGAGTGCTCTCGGCCATGGCATGTGGCCGAGAGGTCCAATGGGCCAAGCCCAATTATTTTTAGGCCCAATGTGATGTAATGGGCCTTGGACAAGCCTAATAAGAGTTGGTGGGCCCTACATGTGAGATCCGTAATTTTTGTATGATATTCCTTATGATTTCCATATTGTATGACATGATTATATGTTAATGGATTCATAAGATGGTTGATTCGGATTTGATAAATGTGGATGAAACGAAATATCGGACGTAAAATCGAATATGGATAAATCGGGAAAATAAAGAAACAACAAGTTCGTTTAAGGAATTTAATCGAGTTGACTGAAAATAAAGAATTGAATATAGTGAAAAGATTGAGGATTTATGAAGAAAGTCGATTCAATTTGGTCCCGAACACGTGCAAGGGTAAAATGGTCAAAAGACCAAAATTCGGTATAAATTCGATAAGTAATTTTCGTTAAAATATGGAATTTGCGAAATCTGGATCAATACCAAGGAAAATATTTAAATTCAAGTACGATTGATCTAGATATTAAATTATTGAAATTTACGGGAATTAATTTGAAATTTATCGAGATTTTTAATTCAAAAAATTATCTCGAAAATAATCGAAAAATATACTGAAAAAGATGAAAATAGACTGATAAATCCATTTATTGATTAAATGAATAAATTAATATTTTTTTATATATTTTTAAGAGATATTTAGGTATTTTAATATATTTTAATGTATTAAAATAATAATAAATGAATTAATAAATAATAAATAAATTTTTTAAAAAATAAAAATCAGATTTTCAAGGAGAGAGAAAGTGATAAACGGAAACTGAAGCCGACCCGCGAAAAACCCAACAACCCGACAGCCAAGCCCGACGAGCCCGACGAGCCACTAACGTCCGACGAGCCCAGCTACCGGTCGAAAAAGGTAGAGGAGAGCTCGACGGTTCCAACGGTACCAGCAACGCACGTCGACTGCAGCGATTTCTGGCGAATCGACCGACGAAAGTTTCGGGGAGAAATCACTTCGGTCCCGACAAATGGAGACGTCCCAGCTCCGATTCGACCCAGTCGAGCAGTCCCCTAGCTGAGTCGGTTCTGTTGAACCCACTGGCTGCCGACGAGATGGCCAAAATCACCGGCGACAGCAAACGGGCCAAAACGGCACCATAGCCAGGAAAAGGAAAGGGAGAAAAAAAAAAGGAAAAAGAAAAAGAAAAGAAAGAAAAAAAAGGGAAAAAAAGGAAGAAAGTGTACCCGATGATGACTCAAAAATTTGGGTAAGTGACCAAGTGTCGGGATTGACCTGCGGATAAGTCTCGGGAATTCAATTTAATATTAATTTATTGAAAAATGACCCGAAATCGCATAATTGTGCAGTGTCACTACAGAGCCCGAACGAGAGCCGATTTAGCTCCAATTTTTGTACCCCGCACCATATTTGGTAAGTACATTTTAATTACGATAATATGAGTCATTTAATGCAGAGTTTAGATTATTTTACGGATTTACGAATAAATTCTGCATAAAAGGAATCTTATTCGAAATTTCAACGTAATTATCATAAACAGTATCCGGGCTATCCAATGAGTTTGGAACGAAGTCCGATGATTATTAATAAATCAAATGAGCCCAGTAAACCCAAAAAAGGGATTTTAAAAGTGGAAACGGGCTGAAAAAGGGGTTCGAGGCTCATTAAAGTGCAATCGGGCCCAATAGAGTAAAACGGGCCCAAAGCTTTAGATTCGATCAGTAAGAGTGAAATACTGATTAGTATAACTGAACTGAACCCATATGTGGTTATATGCAGCTCCGTAGACGAGTGAATTGGACTGAGAGACTTGGTACGACCGAGTCGGGATAAGCTCGTGCGTGATTCTAGGTAAGGGAATTTTATGAACACTTAGAGGTAGCTGTACGTAGTTTCAAGGGGATTTACAGTACGTTATATTCAATAGGCTACCCGAAAACAGAATAATAATTTTTGATGAAAAATATGGAAATAGTACCAAATTACTATTTTGCCCCCAATTAGAAAAATTTCAAAAAGGGTAGTAAGGCTATGAAATTGCATAAATTTCATGATTTTAATGTTCTTATGATGATATTGCTTTAATTTAAGCAATTTATGGATAGGTTGGCTATTATTTTCATGTTTTAAGTGAAAAGGCACAGGTTAGGTGCCAATTGATATTTATTTAACATGTTTTGATAAAATTGAGCCACCTATCAGTGTGATAAGAGTTGTAATTGTGCTTGAGCACTGCTCGTACTGGATTTTATATTTTAACTCATACACAGAGTGCTGGAGCCTTGCTCGCATTATTTTACAGATTTATTCCATATGACTATCGTACTGGAGTTTTTCTCGTACGAGGTTTTCATTGAGTTTTTATACATATCCGTACTAGAGCAATGCTCATACATGGATTTGAATTGAATTTATAATCAGTTTAAGTCGTACTGGAGCGCTGCCGTACTAGAGCTTCGCTCGCACGAGGTTTTCAGATATCATGAATATGCATGGAGTCGTGCTAGAGCTTTGCTCGCACAGGAATTTATATGACATGCATATAGCTGTGTTAGAGCCTCATGTAGACTGTGTGTCACAGTTAGATGATATGCTCACACGTGCATACTGAGACATACTTGACATGGGTGGATAAGACCTATTACAGGCACCCCTGATTGAGCTTGGGTTCACGGAGTACGTTGTACCGTGTATGTTACGCGGAGTACGTTGTACCGTGGGGATTGTTGGAGTGGAGTGGCATTAGCCATGAGACAGCAAGTCTTACCCTCACAATCCTGATATTATGTTGTTCTGGCAGGTAGGATGACCCACCTCCCGTTTCAGGTGTGATACCCCACACACTAGGATTCGTGTGCCAAGGATCACGACGTTATGGCCATAGTCTTGGATATTATCGATATAGTCGCCTACATGTCTCACATGATATAACTTTTGGTCTTAATAGACCAAGGTAGACCCGTTGGAGGGGTCAGGCCCCGATTTTCTTATGATTTCAATTGAGATTTGATTATTCCCATTGAGGGATTTTATGAAACTTTCATTGATTTGTAACCCTGTGAAAAGGGGTGATTTTATAACGGAGATTTGAAAATAAAGAATTTTTTTGAAATGGATTTTGATTTGTGTGTGTATCATATTTTGACCCAGATGGGGTATTTTATAACGTGTTGATTCATTGAGCATGAGATGTTATCACATGAGAACTATTCCATGTTTTTAATATGTCGATTTCTTGTTTTAGAATAGATGATATTATATATATGGCATATCAGTGTTTTTACCTCATGCTCACATATATCCTGATTTCTTATCAGCATATAGATAGTATAGCTATCTACCCGTTTGTATTATTGCCTTACTGAGCATGTGGAGCTCACCTTTTCATTTTTCACCCACTTTCAGTGTTTCCACCATAGAGATAGCGAGTGTAGAAAGTAGACGACATAGCTGATATCTTTGTTTCCCATCGACTGTCAGGTATACACCATGTATAGAATTTTGTATTAGTACGCTTACAGCACAGTATTGTATATGGAAGAATATTTGGGGATGTACATATAGAATTATGTGATGTATAAATATACCGACCACTCTATTATAAATTGATGTAATTATATATATATATATATTACGTGTGATATTTTAATGGTTAAAAAGTGTATATCGATATTGATTCACAGCCCGACCAGTTAAGAGGAATATGTCACGAGGAGTTAAGAAAGATTTTCCAAAAGCGAAAAATTTGTACTGATTTTGGTAGTATTAGGTCGTGACAGTAAAAGTGGTATCAGAGCAAAGGTTGGCCAAACGTGAATCAGTATCGATAAGTATGTAATTAAGAGTTAAAGTTGGTCGGTTAAGAGTCGATAATGGTCGTTAAGGAAAATTATATCCCCCTTAGTACTGTGCTATATGAGATGTCAAAGTGTATACTAGATGGGAATTAAATTAACAAATGAATTTGGAATACGGGATTTACACTATGTCAGTCACCCGCAGTGGTAAAAGGGCTAATACACGTGCTAGAGGCCGTAGGGGCAGGCCTAGAGGCCGTGGTGATGATATACAGACTGGTCAAGTACCCGAGGGTACTGCTGTGAGACTAGATAAGACTGAGGCACGCTTCGCTAGACTTGAGTGGAGTATTAAGAGACTGGCTGAGATTGTAGCGTAGCAGGCAGCGCTCGGGGCTAGAGATGGTAAGATCCAGCGGGACAGGTAGCAGTTGATCCCGAGATACCGGCACAGGCTGCAAAGTTACCCGAGGTACAGGCTCAGGCTGCAAAGGTAGTGAGACCCCTGCCAGCTCAGGATACTGGATATGAGTGTGACCTTGATAAATTTAGACATTTTCAGAAGTTTAGACCTCCAGTCTTTCATGGGAAGAAGGACCCAGTAGTAGCTGAGGATTGGGTGTATCAGATGGAGAAGCTATATAGGCTTTTCAGGTGCACTACTACTGAGAGGGTTGCTTTTACCGTATTTGTATTTCAAGGAGCGGCAGAGCATTGGTGGAGATCTATCGAGCCGATTTTGTGAGCTCGACATGCTGAGGTCACATGGGAGATTTTTTGGATGCCTTTAGGAGGCAGTATGTTCCTACTACTGTACAACAGAAGTTGAGGATGGAGTTTATGAGTTTAGTTCAGGGGAACTAGTCTATTGATGAGTATGAGACTCGATTCATCTCTTTAAGGAGATATGATTTAGAGACGATGGGCAGTGAGGATCGAAAGGTCCAGAAGTTTATAGATGGACTGAGAGCAGCCATCAAATCTCGGTTGGCTCCCTTTGATGTTTCGACTTATGAGGAGGCAGTACATAGAGCTCAGCTGTGTGAGCAGGATTATGAGCGAAATGTCTTCGAGATAGGAAAGTTTAGTAAGAGTCGAGACAAAGACTGAAAGAGACCTGGGAGAGATAGATTTTTCAAGAGAGGGGTACGGCTCTCTGATAAGAGGTTGAAGATTGAGGAGGTTTAGGAGAGGACAGATAGACCCCCTGTTCATCCGGCTTTATCACTAGCTAGAGGCATTGTCATTGGAGGACCACGCCCTACCACTGATCGATATAGGCGATGTGGCAGATATCATGGTACCAAACCTTGTCCAGTGCTTATAGCTACTATAGTAGTATGTTATCGATGTGGTAGGTTAGGGCATGTGATGAGAGATTACCCAGAGAGACAGGATACTGCCCCACAAAAGGGCAAGGAGTTGGAGAGAAATCCAGTTCAGGTTTCTGCTCAGAGGAGGAGAGCTACTGCCGAAGAGAAAGGGAAGCAAGTGATGGGTACAGGGTGAGTTCATGCTTTGGACCAGGATACGACAGATCAGTCGTCTGATGTGGTGAAAGGTACCATCCTGATCTTTGATTTAGAAGCATATGTTTTTATTGATCGTGGTGCCACGCATTCATTCGTATCGCCTTCATTTGCATATAAATTGTCTAAGTATGTAAAGTCTATTCCTTTGAGTAGTAAATTGTTAATACTTACCCCCATAAACATAGTCAGCTAGTAGAGTATGTAGTCAGGGACTGTAAGTTGAAAGTCGGGGAAAAAGAAATGTCAGCCGACCTTATTATGATGTATGTGAGGGACTTTGATGTAATATTAGGAATAGATTGGTTGGCTGCCAATCGAGTTGTGTTAGATTGCTTTTCTAAGACATTAACGTTCAATACCCCTGAAAGATGTGTTGTTAAATTTCCCTGAAAAGTAATGAAATCAGTGGTTATTCTAAATGGAGCAATAAATTTTGCTTATGTTATGATTTATGTTTTGAAGGATTCATCGCATATGTGGTTGATACGGACCAGGTACGATTGGATTTAAGAGATATTACAATGGTTAGGGAGTTTCTTGACGTCTTTCCAGACGATTTACCAATATTACCACCAGCCAGAGAGATGGAGTTTGGGATAGATTTAGTACCTGGTACAGAAACAATTTCGAGACCATTGTATAAGATGGCTCTGATTGAGTTGGAGGAGCTAAGGAAGCAGTTACAGGATTTGCTTGAGAAGGGGTTTGTGAGACCGAACGTATCACCTTGGGGAGCTCTGGTCTTGTTTGTGCTGAAGAAGGATGGCAGCCTCCGATTGTGTATGGATTACAGATTGTTGAATAAGGCTACCATTAAGAACAAGTATCCCCTTTCACGCATTGATGATATGTTGGATCAGCTTCGGGGAGCACAGGTCTTTTCTAAGATTGATTTGAGGTCTGGGTATCATCAGCTGAGGATACGGAGGGAGGATGTGCCCAAGAAAGCATTTAGGACCCGTTATGGTCATTATGAGTTTTTGGTTATGCCATTCGGGTTGACTAATGCCCCCGCAGTATTCATGGCTTTGATGAACGATGTGTTCAAGCCATACCTGGATCGATTTGTGATTGTATTTATCGATGATATTTTGGTATACTCTAGATCCAAGGAGGACCACGAGCAGCACTTGAGGATAGTGTTATAGACCCTCAGAGAGAGACAGTTGTATGCCAAACTCAGTAAGTACGACTTCTGGTTGGAGCAGATTTCTTTTGTGGGCCATGTAGTATCGAAGGATGGAGTGTTAGTGGACTCATCCAAGATAGAGGCAGTTGTTCAGTGGGAGCGGCCCAGGACAGTTACAGAGATTCAAAGTTTTCTGGGTTTGGCAGGATACTACAGGAGATTTGTAGAGGGTTTCTCCAGATTAGCTGCTCCATTGACACATCTCACATAGAAGGATGTTAAGTTTGTGTGGGATGATGCCTGTGAGAGGAGTTTTCAAGAGCTGAAGCGTTGATTGACCACTACTCCAGTTCTCACCATACCTACCAGCTCAGGAGGTTTTTTGGTATATACAGATGCATCGCATCAGGGATTGGGCTGTGTATTGATGCAGGATGGGAGGGTAGTTGCCTATAGATCTAGACAGTTGAAAGATCATGAGAGGAACTATCCGACCCATGATTTGGAGTTGGCGGCCATAGTGTTTGCACTGAAGATATGGCGCCATTACTTACATGGTGAGTAGTTTTAGATTTTTACAAACCATAAGAGTCTCAAGTATTTATTCTCACAGAAGGAGCTGAACATGAGACAAAGGAGATGGCTCGAGCTCCTGAAGGATTATGATTGCGAGATATTATACCACCCGGGTAAGGCTAATGTAGTTGCTGATGCTTTGAGCAGGATGAGCCGAGGGTTGGTATCATTTATGATGATTCGAGAACATGACTTGTTAGAGCAGTTCGCGAGCCTCAGTTTGGACATAGCACCCCCTGAGATTGACAGAGTTGAGATTATTACGAGCCTGAGATTGGAGCCGGAGTTGATTGATCGTATCCGACAGGCGCAGCAGAGTGATCAGGGATGTATTCAGTTGAAGAGGTAAGTATAGGCAGGTACAGATACAGATTTTGTATTGAGTACTCATGGATTATTGAGGTTCCGCGGTAGGATATGTGTTCCCGAGGATCCTGAGATCAGGAGGATGATTTTATCAGATGCTCCATCAGCGAGATATACAGTACATCCGAGGAGTACGAAGATGTATCAGAATCTCTGGAGAGTTTATTGGTAGTCTGGGATGAAGAGAGACATAGCAGAGTATGTTGCGAGATGTCTCGTCTGTCAGCAGGTAAAAGTAGAGCATCAGAAGCCTGTAGGATTATTGCAGCCTCTACCGATACCGACATGGAAGTGGGAGCATGTCACCATGGATTTTGTGATAGGATTACCGAGGACCCGCAGAGGTCATGATGCCATCTCGGTGATTATGGATAAACTGACAAAGTCCACCCATTTCTTAGCTATGAGAGCTACAGATGCTCTGAGTACGTTGGCGAACTTATATGTTCGAGAGATTATCAGGCTACATGGTGTTCCAATAAGCGTTGTTTCTGATAGGGATGCCCGCTTCACTTCCCATTTTTGGGAACATTTTCAGGAAGCGTTGGGGACCCAGTTGATATTTAACACTGCTTTCCATCCTCAGACAGATGGTCAGTCTGAGAGGACTATACAGACTCTGGAGGATATGTTGAGAGCGTGTGTGCTGGATTTTGGAGGCTTCTGGGATGATCATTTGCCATTAGCCAAGTTCTCCTATAATAACATTTATTACTCAAGTATCGGGATGGCACCGTATGAGGCACTGTATGGTCGCAGATGCCGTTCCCCTATTGGATGGGAAGAGATTGGTGACAGACTGTTATTTGCTCCTGACTTGGTACAGTAGGCTACTGAGGATGTCAGATTGATATGTGATAGATTACGGACAGCTCAGAGCCGACAGAAGAGTTATGCTGACAGGAGACGCAGACCACTAGAGTTTGCAGAGGGTGAGTTGGTGTTTTTGAGAGTTTCTCCTTCCAAGGGTATCATGAGGTTCGGTAAGAAAGGTAAATTGAGCCATCGTTTTATTGGACCCTTTGAGATTTTGGAGCGTGTGGGAGATAATGCCTATAGATTGGCATTGCCACCAGAGTTGGCAGGTGTACACAGTGTCTTCCACGTTTCTATGCTTCGAAAGTACCATCCGGATCCGTTACATGTGATTCACTACGAGCGATTAGAGCTCAGTGACACTATGACATATGTTGAGAAACCAGTTCGGATTTTGGATAGGAAGAAGAAGGTATTGCGATCCAAGACAATCTCCCTGGTGAAGGTTCAGTGGCAGTATCACACTCCGGAGGAAGCTACCTAGGAGCTAGAGAGCATGATACAGGAGAAGTACCCAGAGTTGTTTACCGATTGATTTGGTTCTAATTTGGAGGACTAAATTCTTTTAGTGGGGGAGATTGTGAGATCCGTAATTTTTGTATGATATTCCTTATGATTTCCATATTGTATGACATGATTATATGTTAATGGATTCATAAGATGGTTGATTCGGATTTGATAAATGTGGATGAAACGAAATATCGAACGTAAAAACGAATATGGATAAATCGAAAAAATAAAGAAACAACAAGTTCGCTTAAGGAATTTAATCAAGTTGACTGAAAATAAAGAATTGAATATAGCGAAAAGATTGAGGATTTATGAAGAAAGTCGATTCAATTTGGTCCCAAACACGTGTAAGGGTAAAATGGTCAAAAGACCAAAATTCGGTATAAATTCGATAAGTAATTTTCGTTAAAATATGGAATTTGCGAAATCTGGATCAATACTAAGGAAAATATTTAAATTCAAATACAATTGATCTAGATATTAAATTATTGAAATTTACGGGACTTAATTCGAAATTTATCGAGATTTTTAATTCGAAAAATTATCCCAAAATAATCAAAAAATATACCAGGAAAGACGAAAATAGACTGATAAATCCATTTATTTATTAAATGAATAAATTAATATTTTTTTAGATATTTTTAAGAGATATTTGGGTATTTTAATATATTTTAATGTATTAAAATAATTATAAATGAATTAATAAATAATAAATAAATTAAAAAAATGACAATCAGATTTCCAGGGAGAGAGAAAGTGAAAAACGGACACTGAAGCCGACCCGCGAAAAACCTAGCAACCCGACAGCCAAGCTCAACGAGCCCGATGAGCTATTGGCGTTCGTCAAGCCCAGCTACCGGTCGGAAATGGTTGAGGAGAGCTCGGCAATTCTAACGGTACCAGCAACGCGCGCCGACTACAGCTATTTTCGACGAATCGACCGACGAAAGTTTCGGGGAGAAATCGCTTCGGTCCCGACGAACGGCGGCATCCCAGCTCCGATTCAACCCAGCCGAGCACTACCCTGGCCGAGGCGGTTCTGTTGAACCCACTAGCAGTCGGCGAGATGGTTGGAATCACGGCGACGGCAAACGGGCCAAAACGGCACCGTAGCCAGGAAAAGGAAAGGGAGAAAAAAAAAGGAAAAAGAAAAAGAAAAGGAAAAAGAAAAGAAAGAAAAAAATGGGAAAAAAAGGAAGAAAGTGTACCCGAGGACTACTCAAAAATTCGGGTAAGTGATCGAGGGTCGGGATTGACCTGCGAATAAATCCCGGGAATTCAATTTAATATTAATTTATTAAAAAATGATCCGAAATCGCATAATTGTGCAGTGTCACTACAGAGCCCGAACGGGAGCCGATTTAGCTCTGATTTTCATACCCTGCACCATATTTGGTAAGTACATTTTAATTACGATAATATGAGTCATTTAATGCAGAGTTTAGATTATTTTACGGATTTACGGATAAATTCTGCATAAAAGAAATCTTATTCAAAATTTCAACGTAATTATCGTAAACAGTATCCCGGCTATCCAATGAGTTTGGAACGAAGCCCGATGATTATTAATAAATCAAATGAGCTCAGTAAACCCGAAAAAGGGATTTTAAAAGTAGAAACGGGCTGAAAAAGCGGTTCGAGGCCCATTAAAGTGCAATTAGACCCAATAGAGTAAAACGGGCCTAGAGCTTTAGATTCAATCAGTAAGAGTGAAATACTAATCTGTATAATTGAACTGAACCCATATGTGGTTATATGCAGCTCCGTAGACGAGCGAATTGGACTGAGAGACCTGGTACTGCCGAGTCGGGATAAGCTCGTGCGTAATTCCAGGTAAGGGAATTTTATGAACACTTAGAGGTAGCTATACGTAGTTTCGAGGGATTTACATTACGTTAAATTCAATAGGCTACCTGAAAACAGAATAATAATTTTTACAGAAAAATATGGGAATAGTGCCAAATTACTATTTTACCCCTAGTTAGAAAAATTTCAAAAAGGGTAGTAAGGCTATGAAATTGCATAAATTTCATGATTTTAATGTTTTTATGATGATATTACTTTAATTTAAGCAATTTATGGATAGGTTGGCTATTATTTTCACGTTTTAAGTGAAAAGGCACAGGTTAGGTGCCAATTGATATTTATTTAACATGTTTTGATAAAATTGAGCCACCTATCAGTGTGATATGAGTTGTAATCATGCTTGAGCATTGCTCGCACTGGATTTTATATTTTAACTCGTACACAGAGTGCTGGAGCCTTGCTCGCACTATTTTACAGATTTATTCCATATGACTATCGTACTGGAGTTTTTCTCGTACGAGGTTTTCATTGAGTTTTCATACATATCCGTACATGAGCAATGCTCGTACATGGATTTGAATTGAAGTTATAATCAGTTTAAGTCGTACTAGAGCGCTGCTCGTACGTAAATTTTTATTGATTTCTATGAAATCGTGCTAGAGCTTCGCTCGCACGAGGTTTTCAGATATCATGAATATGCATGGAGCCGTGCTAGAGCTTCGCTCACACAAGAATTTATATGACATGCATATAGCTGTGTTGGAGCCTCTTGTAGACTGTGTGTCACAGTGAGATGATATGCTCACACGTGCATACTGAGACATACTTGACATAGGTGGATAAGACCTATTACAGGCACCCCTGATTGAGCTTGGGTTCACGGAGTACGTTGTACCGTGTATGTCACGCAGAGTACGCTGTATCGTGGGGATTGTTGGAGTGGAGTGGCATTAGCCACGAGACAGCAAGTCTTACCCTCGCAATCCTGATATTATGCTGTCCTGGCAGGTACGATGACCCACATCCCGTTTCAGGTGTGATACCCCGCACACTAGGATCCGTGTGCCAGGGATCGTGATGTTATGGCCATAGTCCTGGATATTACAGATATAGTCGCTTACATGTCTCACATGATATAACTTTTGGTCTTAATAGACCAGGGTAGACCCGTTGGAGGGGTCAGGCCCCGATTTTCTTATGATTTCAATTGAGATTTGATTATTCCCTTGGAGGGATTTTATGAAACTTTCATTGATTTGTAACCCTGTGAGAAGGGTGATTTTATAACGGAGATTTGATAATAAAGAATTTTGTTGGAATGGATTTTGATTTGTGTGTGTATCATATTTTGACCCATATGGGGTATTTTATAACGTGTTAATTCATTGAGCATGAGATGTTTTCACATGAGAATTATTCCATGTTTTTAATATGCCGATTTCCTGTTTTAGAACAGATGATATTATATATATGGCATATCATTGTTTTTACCTCATGCTCACATATATCCTGATTTCTTATCAGCATGTAGATAGTATAGCTATCTACCCATTTGTATTATTGCCTTATTGAGCATGTGGAGCTCACCCTTTCATTTTCCACCCACTTTCAGTGTTTCCACCATAAAGATAGCAGGTGTAGAGAGTAGACGGCATAGCTGATATCTTTGTTTCCCATCGACTGTCAGGTATACACCACGTACAGAATTTTGTATTAGTACGCTTACAGCACAGTATTGTATATGGAAGAATATTTGGGGATGTACATATAGAATTATGTGATGTATAAACATATCGACCACTCTATTATAAATTGATTGATGTAATTATATATATTACGTGTGATATTTTAATGGTTAAAAAGGGTATATCGATATTGATTCACAAGGAGTTAAGAAAGATTTTCCAAAAGTGAAAAATTTGTACTGATTTTGGTAGTATTGGGCCGTGACACCACAAGCCCAATAGGCCCAACGAAAATGAATAGTAAAATGAAAATGGGCTTAAGGCATAGTTAGGCCCATTAAGGTTTTTTTTAAAGCCCACTAAGGGAAATAGACTGTATTTAATGTGAAATACAGTAGGAAAAATAAAATTAACCTGATAAATGGTTATATGCAGCTCCAGAGATTATTGGAGGAGCAAATCGGACTGCTGGATCGAGCAGCGTTGAGAAAGTAAAATTTCTCGAGTGATTGCAGGTAAGGGACTTTTGTGATTAGTTAGAGATACCTGCACATATTTTCATCTGCTTTTACATTCACTTAAAAACTCTGAGGGTTAGAGAAAGTGAATAATAATTATTGTGACCCGATAGTGACAAATTATGATTTTACCCTTAGTTAGGAAACAAGTTCACTTTTGTGAAAAGTTGTAAAAAGCATGGAAACCATCATTTTGAGTGTTTTAGTGCTGTTTAGCAGAAGAATAAATAGATGGACTAATGATTTTAAGGTTGATATGAAGTAAGCACACTTTATAGTGCTGATTTTGATGTTTTGAAAATCATCCCTTTTTAAAGAGTCATCTATCGAATTATGTAAGAATAAATCCTGCTAGAGCACAGCTCACATGTGATTTCATATATTTTTCACATATATTAGTGCTGAATTGTGATTCGCACTAGATTTTCATGACATGCATGATAGAGTGCTAGAGTTATTACACGTACTCAATATTATATGATATATGCATGAGAGAGTGCTGGAGCGATTAGCTTTTACTCAAATATTACATGAGATGCATGACAGAGTGCTAGAGCGTTGCTCGTACTGGATTTGAAACATGAACTATGCATTGATCTAGTTGCTGGAGGTTAACTCACATTAGAGTTGAGTTTGTGATGTGAAATAGTGTTTGAGCGGAGTGTCGACTGTGAGTCGCGCTCAAAGGCGCGCACTGTAATTTATGTGATATATAATACATGTTAAAAACCATGCTTGATTTCCTCGTTTAGAATGAGTGTCACACTATGAGAGGTTCGCATGTGGATTTAGAGAAGTGGTATGATATTCCATGGTTTGAGGGCTAAGACCTATGGCAGGCACCCCGACTGTGATATAAGGTCCACGGAGTAGGTTGTACCATGCGAGTGGTATGGAGTACACTGTACTGTGTGGTGTTGTGGAGTTGAGGAGGATAGAGCTGGTTGTTGTGATGGACTGACCCCCCTCTCATTACAGCAGTGATGCCTCGCACACTAGGATTTTGTGTAGCCTGGGATCACCATTGTAGGATATGGCCATAGTTCAGGATATTATTGCATTTCACTATAGAGTCTCACATGATATATCACCTGATTGACTGATTTATTTATGGATAGACCTGAGGGATGGGTCAGTATCCGATTGTTGTGATGTAAATAATTTAAATTCCATATTTAATGTGATTTAAATATACATGGCATGGTTTATCTAAAGGCATTGTGATATTATAAAGATGCATTATTTTGCACTACATGCCTACATTTGAGAAAGCAAGCATGATTTCTGTACATGAGATTTAATCTATACAAGTATATATATATTTATATTTAAAGACATGAGGAAATGATATTTTCGAGGCATAGCATTATTTTGAGTAGATAGTGTAGATATCTACTTACTTGCCTGATTTCCTTATTGAGCGCGTTGTATGCTCACCCCCTTTCTTTTACATCTCTCTACAGAGCATCAACAGTAGAGTGAGAGCATTTAAGGGATAGTATTCCTGTTTTTCGCTGCTATTTCCTATCGATCGACAGGTATACATATTTTGTACGGTTATGTATCTAAAGATAGAAACATCACATTGATGTATACGATATATATTATGGGGAATGTATTTTTATTTGCTTTTATATGATCTCACATGTATTATAAAAAGAAGTTATAGTTAGTAACAATATATTGTCATGTATGTATGATAATGGATGATATGGTATGCGAGGAAACTAACATCGAATCATAGCTCAACCATTGAAGAGAGGAAAGGTAAGTTAAAAATGCGAAAAGATTGTAGTGGTTTTTGGTTAAGTCATGGAAGGTCGTGACAGAATGGTATCAGAGCCGAGGTTGGTCTGATGTGAGTCGGTGTTAGAAATAGGAAAGTGTACATCCCCATAGTACTGTGCTATGTTTAGATACAATTGTGTATACCAGATGGGAGATAGACTAATTCATGATTATGAATGCAGGAACTTTGCCTATATGGCAAATACTCGTAGTGGTAGAGGGACGAGAGGAAGGGCTCGAGATCGTAGAGATAGGCCGAAGAGTCGAGCTGCTGCCGAACCATTACATACCCATGAGACACCAGGTGCTACTGAGGCACCAGAGTGCCCTGAGATGCGCTTTACGAGATTAGAGCATTATCTAGAGATGATAGTAGAGATATTGGCACAAACGATGCCAGGTAGGCAGGGACAGGAGGCAGGAGCTGCGACAGGAGAGGCAGTTACCCTTGAGACACCTACGCAGCTAGCTCATGCACCGAGGATTGTAGATACTCCTACACCCCTACCAGTTTCAAGTAGTAGTGGATTAGGGTACGGATGTGATTTGCATTGGTTGTGAGAGTTCCAGAAGTCTAGACCTCCATCTTTTAGTGGGGTCAAGGACCTTGTAGCTACTGAGGAGTGGGTTACTGAGATGGAGAAGCTTTATGGATTCTTCAAGTGTACGACATCAGAGATGGTCGCATTTGCTGCGTTCCTACTGAAGGGAGCTGCAGAGCAATGGTGGAAGTCCACCAGACCCATATTGAGAGCCTAACATACAGATATTAGTTGGGAGATATTTCGAGATGCCTTTAGGAGGTAATTTGTCCCCGATACCACATAGCGGAAATTATAGGCTGAGTTTTTGGGCATGAACCAGGGGTGTTTGTCAGTGGATGAGTATGAGACTCAATTTTTATCTCTGGGGAGATATGACCCAGATACCATGTATAGTGAGGCCAGGAAGGTCCATATGTTCATCGATAGATTGAGACCGATTTTGCGGTCCAGGTTGGTCCCATTAGATATAACCACCTATGAGGAAGTAGTGCGCAGGGCATAACTGTGCGAGTAAGATTATGAGAGGAATGCTTTTGAGTTTGGAAAATTTAGCCGGAGCTGAGATATACAAAGGAAGAGATTGGCAAGAGATAGAGGTTTCGGTAATCGAGGAGGGAGGAAACTCTTCGGTAAGAGACCATAGGTTGAGGAGGCACGAGAGAGACCTGCTAGACCTCTTGCTTATCCGACCATAGCTCTAGTAAAGGGGATTGTCATAGGAGGACAAAGGCCTACTACCGATCAGTTCAGAAGATACAGTAGGCAACATGGAGGTAGATCGTGTCCACTGACCCCTATAGTGTGTTTTCGATGCGGGAAACAAGGGCATATTACTAGAGCTTGCCCAGAGATGGTTGATACTGCTCCACTGAAGGGCAGGGAGCCAGAGAGAGCTCCAGCTGATCTTTCTACTTCGAGGAGGAGAGCGACAACAGAAGAAAAGAGGAAGCAAGTGATTGGTCGAGGGCGCGTACATGCTTTGGACCATGGGACAGCTGATGCTTCATCGGATGTGATCTGAGGTTTCATTGCGTATGTGGTAGATATGGATAAGGCACATCCAGAGTTGTTAGATATTACTGTGGTTAGTGAGTACCCAGATTTTTTTCGGATGAGTTGCTAAGGTTACCACTAAACAGAGAGACAGAGTTCTGTATATATTTGGTGCCTGGTACGGAGCCTATTTCAAGACCACCATATCGCATGGCCTTAGTTGAGCTAGAGGAGCTTAAGAGGCAGTTGCAGGAGCTGTTAGATAGAGGTTTTGTTCGATCGAGTGTTTCACCTTGGGGTGCACCGGTTTTATTCTTGAGAAAGAAGGATGGGAGCCTCCGATTGTGTATAGATTATCGATTGTTGAATAAGGCCACCATCAAGAATAGGTATCCCCTTCCACGCATTGATGACATGTTAGATCAGCTTCAGGGAGCACAGGTCTTTTCCAAGATTGATCTGAGGTCTGGGTATCATCATTTGAGAGTTCGGAGTGAAGATGTACCCAAGACAGCGTTTCGTACCCGATATAACCATTATGAGTTCTTCGTCATGCCATTCGGATTGATGAATGCTCCAGCTGCTTTCATGGCTTTGATGAACGATGTGTTCAAGTCATATTTAGGCCAGTTTGTTATCGTTTTCATCGATGACATATTGGCGTATTTGAGATCCAAGGAGGAGCATGAGGAGCTCCTCAGGATCGTATTGTAGACTCTACGAGAGCAGAAGTTATATGTTAAGCTCAGTAAGTGTGACTTTTGGTTGTCACAGATATCGTTTTTGGTACATGTTGTATCAAGGGATGGTGTATCAGTCGATCCATCCAAGATAGAGGCTGTAGTTTAGTGGGAACAGTCAAGGATAGTCACCGAGATCAGGAGTTTTCTGGGTTTACCTAGATATTATTGGAGATTCATTGAGGGATTTTTTAAGTTGGCTGCTCCATTGACACGTCTTACTCGAAAGAGTGTACCATTCGTATGGAACAAGGATTGTGAGAAGTGTTTTCAGGAGTTGAAGAGTTAATTGACTACCGCTCCGATTCTCACTATCCCTACCAGCTTAGGAGGATTTACAGTGTATACTGATACTTGCATCAGGGACTGGGTTGTGTATTGATGCAGGATGGAAGGGTAGGTTCTTATGGATCTAGACAGTTGAAGGATCATGAGAAGAACTATCCGACCCATGATTTGAGTTAGCAGCAGTAGTGTTTGCGTTGAAGGTATGGCACCACTACTTGTATGGGGAGAAGTTTCAGATATTTACCGACCATAAGAGCCTCAAGTATCTGTTCTCACAGAAAGAATTGAACATGAGACAGAGTAGATGGCTAGAGCTTCTAAAGGACTACGATTGTGAGATACTTTATCATCTGGGTAAGGCTAACGTTGTAGCTGATGCTTTAAGTAGGAAGAGCCTAGGGATGGTATCGTATATGATGGTTAGGGAACATGAGTTGCTAGAGCAGTTTGCTAGCCTCAGTTTTGGAGCTGTACCTTCTGACATGGATACAGGCTATGTGATAGCTAGTCTATGATTGGAGTCGGATCTGTTTGACAGGATCAGAGTGGCTCAGCAGACTGATTCGTTTTGTATGGATGTGAGTGGTCAGATGCAGAAGGGCACAGTGACTGATTTTGAGTTGAGTTCTGATGGACTATTGAGGTTCAGTGGAATATTGTGTGTTCCCGAGGATCTAAGACTCAGGAGATTGATATTGGCAAAAGCTCATTCATCGAGGTATACGTTACATCTGAGGAGTAACAAGATGTATCAGAACCTCTGGAAGGTATACTGGTGGTCGGGTATGAAGAGAGATGTAGCAAATTTTATGGCAAAGCGTCTCGTATGTTAGCAGGTGAAGGTAGAGCATCAGAAACCTGCAGGTTTATTGCAGCCTCTACCTATACCGACATGGAAATGGGAGCATATCACCATGGATTTCGTGATGGGTTTACCGAGGACCCGTAGGAATCACGATGCTATATGGACGATTGTCGATAGACTGACGAAGTTAGCTCACTTCCTAGCTATGAGAACAACCGATACTCTGAGTTCATTGACAGAGCTCTATGTACGCGAGGTAGTGAGGTTACATGGTGTACCAATGAGCATAGTCGCTGATAGAGATTCCCGCTTCACTTTCCACTTTTGTGAACATTTTCAGGAAGCCATGGGAACCCAGTTGAGTTTGAGCACCGCTTTCCATCGTCAGATAGATGGTCAGCCAGAGAGGACTATATAGACTCTGGAGGATATGTTAAGAGCATGTGTGCTAGATTTTAAAGGCTCCTGGGATGACCACTTGCCACTAGCCGAGTTCGCCTACAACAACAGTTATCATTCGAGTATCAGGATGGAACCATATGAGGCTTTATATGGCCGAAGATGTCGTTCCCCTATTGGATGGGAAGAAGTGGGTGACCATAAGATTTTCGCTCCTGATATGGTTACACAAGCATCTGAGTATGTCCACTTGATTGTAGAGAGACTAAGGACAGCTCAGAGTAGACAGAAGAGTTACGCTGACAGGAGACAAAGGCAACTAGAGTTTGCAGTTGGTGAATCCATGTTTCTGAAAGTTTCTCCGTCCAAGGGCTTAGCGAGGTTTGGGAAGAGAGGAAAGCTGAATCCTCACTATATTGGACCCTTTGAGATACTTGATCGAGTGGGAGATAAGGCTTATAGGTTGGTACTGCCACCGGACTTATCAGGTGTCCATAACGTCTTCCACATATTGATGCTTCGAAAGTATCACCCGGATCCGACACATGTAATTAGTTATGAGCCTTTGGAGCTCTGAGAGGACATGTCATATGTTGAGCGACCGATTCGAATATTGGATAGGAAGGAGAAGGTATTGAGATCAAAGACTATTAGATTTGTGAAGGTTCTCTGGCAGCATCATACTTCAGAGGAGGCTACTTAGGAGCTAGAGAGTCTGATGCGAGAGAAGCACCCCCAGCTATTTGATGACTGATTTTGTTCTAATTTGGAGGACCAAATTTTCTGAGTAGGGGAGGATTGTCAGACCCGTATTTTATGTAGCCTGTTCCGTATGATTCCTATGTGTATGAACACTCTATTATTATAGTTGAATCATAAGAAGATTATATACTAGATTTAAAGAGTATGTGAAATGATTTAACACACATAAGCTACATAAAAGCCTAATGTGAGCTATAAGAGTCAAAGGCTAAACCGAGTGGATCTGAATCATTCTGACTGAAAATAAGAACTTAAAATGAGAAAATATAGAGAGCTTATAAAGGAAAGTCAGTTTGATTTAGTTCCGAACACAAAGAACAAGAGTAAAGCTAAAAAGGGTAAAATTGACATTTTTAGCGAGTTAAAGTATTTAAGGTGTTTCGGGTGTATTTATCTATCGAAAACGGCTGAAACGTAAAGATGAGAGTGTAAGACATAAGATATGATACTTTTAAAATTTTGAGAAAAGGTCAACTTGGTCAATGATTAAGGAAAAAGTCAACTATAATTAAGAAAAGTGGACTTTTACCATAGTTGACTAACCATGGTTAGGAATTAACCTAAGTATGGAGAAAAAATTGGGGAAAAATATTTTTGGTCAGAATACAAGATAATCATCCCCGAAAGTAAGGAAAACTTATTCGGAAGGATATCAGATTTAATTTAATGGTTAAAAATGTAATGGGCCTAAAGTGAAGATTTTAAAGCCCATTAAGGTATACTAAACGTAGATCAAAATTCTTAGGTCCCTTAGACCAAATTTTTGGACCGATTGATAGGCCAAATATTGTGACAATAAAAGGCCCGAGGTATAGTAAAAATTTCAGCCCGAAATTCCATTAAAAAAGCCCAAACCGAGAGGCCCAATTGTAAAGCCCATTAGGTAAATATCTAACCATAGTTAAAGCTAACTATGACTCATTAGATGACTCATTAGGTGACTCAAAGCTAAACCATAGGAAGTAAATTCTAATGGCTGAAAAGTAAGGCTTAATGGCTAAGTAAATGGCTTATAAAATCAGCCACACCATTGTCATCTTCACCATACCATTCTCGGCTACAAAAGGAAACCATTGAAATACATTTATCCAAGCTTTCGCTCACTAGAAATCACTAGGATTTAGGCATATTTGGAACTTGAATTCTTCATGAAAGTTGTTCCAAATTGAGAGGAGAGTGACATATGTTGGAATTGGCTATCAAGAAGCCATAGTGTGCAAACTGTGAGTCTCTAAAGTTTCGGCCAAGTGTGAACACAAATACTAGGTATATTTTCAAGCTTTCAAATTCATATATGTTAATGTATGAATGATTTTAAGTATAATGGTATATGTTTTAAGCATTGAAACATATGAAATCACTATGATCATGGTTAGGCCGAGAGTGAGTAGTGAAATATTGATGAATGCCCATATGATATTAAAGCATAAATGAGTTAATGTACATGTGTTAATGATTATGGTATAATTAGAATTAATCAATTTGATTAGTTAATACATGTATCAAGCTGGCAATCAAGGTGTTCGATAAAATGCCTGAATGAACTATGTGATGCTTAAGAACATTGCCAACCAAGTGTTTGTGAAAATGCCTAAGTGAATTGGCTGGAAATTGACATGGACGACATGCCATGGTGTGACCGACGGCATGGAGTGCTCTCGGCCATGGCATATGGCCGAGATGTCCAATGGGCCAAGCCCAATTATTTTTAGGCCCAATGTGATGTAATGGGTCTAGGACAAGCCCAATAAGATTTGGTGGGCCCCACAAGCCCAATAGGCCCAACGAAAATAAATAGTAAAATGGAAATGGACTTAAGGCATAGTAAGGCCCATTAAGGTTTTTTTAAAGCCCACTAAGGGAAATAGACTGTATTTAATGTGAAATACAGTAGAAAAAGTATAATTAACTTGCTAAATAGTTATATGCAGCTCCAGAGATTATTGGAGGAGCAAATCGGACTGCTGGATCGAGCAGCGTTGAGAAAGTAAAATTTCTCGAATGATTGCAGGTAAGGGACTTTTGTGAGTAGTTAGAGATACCTGCACCTATTTTCATCTGCTTTTGCATTCACTTAAAAACTCTGAGGGTCAGAAAAAGTGAATAATAATTATTGTGACTCGATAGTGATAAATTACAATTTTACCCTTAGTTAGGAAAAAAGTTAACTTTTGTGAAAAGTTGTAAAAAGCATGGAAACCATCATTTTGAGTGTTTTACAGCTGTTTAGCATAGGAATAAATAGATGGGATAATGATTTTAAGGTTGATATGAAGTAAGCACACTTTATAGTGATGATTTTGATGTTTTGAAAATTAACCCTTTTTAAAGAGTCATCTATCGAATTATGTGAGAATAAATCGTGCTAAAGCACAGCTCACACGTGATTTCATATCTTTTTCACATATATTAGTGCTGGATTGTGATTCGTACTAAATTTCCATGACATCCATGATAGAGTGCTGGAGTTATTACTCGTACTCAGTTTTATATGATATATGCATGAGAGACTGCTGGAGCGATTAGCTTGTACTCAAATATTACATGAGATGCATGACAGAGCGCTAGAGCGTTGCTCGTACTCGATTCTTCATGATTTATACATGACATAGTACTTGAGCTATTGTTCGTACTTGATTTGATGAGTTTTGTGCCTAGCATGGTATTGGAGCTATTGCTCGTACTGGATTTGAAACATGAACCATGCATTGACCTAGTTGCTGGAGGTTTACTCGCACTAGAGTTGAGTTTGTGATGTGAAATAGTGTTTGAGTGGAGTGTCGACTGTGAGTCGTGCTCAAAGGCGTGCACTGTAATTTATGTGATATATAATACATGTTGAAAACCATGCTCGATTTCCTCGTTTAGATTGAGTGTCACACTATGAGAGGTTCGCATGTGGATTTAGAGAAGTGGTATGATATTCCATGGTTTGAGGGCTAAGACCTATGGCAGGCAGCCCGACTGTAATGTAGGGTCCACGGAGTACGTTGTACCATGCGAGTGGCATGGAGTACACTGTACCGTGTGGTGTTGTGGAGTTGAGGAGGAAATAGCTGGCTGTTGTGATGGACTAACCTCCTCCCGTTACAGTAGTGATGCCCCGCACACTAGGATTCTGTATAGCCTGGGATCACCATTATAGGATATGGTCATAGTCCAGGATATTATTGCATTTCACCACAAAGTCTCACAAGATATATCACCTGATTGACTGATTTATTTACGGATAGACCTGAGGGATGGGTCGGAATCCGATTGTTGTGATGTAAATAATTTAAATGCCATATTTAATGTGATTTAAATATACATGGCATGATTTATCTAAAGGCATTATGATATTATAAAAATGCATTATTTTGCACTACATGCCTATATTTGAGAAAGCAAGCATGATTTCTGTACATGGGATTTAATCTATACAAGTATATATATTTAAAGACATGAGGAAATGATATTTTTAAAGCATAGCATTATTTTGAGTAGATAGTGTAGATGTCTACTTGCTTGCCTGATTTCCTTACTGAGCGCGTTGTATGCTCACCCCCTTTATTTTACATCTCTCTACAAAGCATCAGCAGTAGAGTGAGAGCATTTGAGGGATAGTATTCCTGTTGTCCGCTGCTATTTCCTATTGATCGGCAGGTATACATATTTTGTACGGTTATGTATCTAAACATAGAAACAGTACAGTGATGTATACGATATATATTACGGGGAATGTATTTGTATTAGTTTTTATATGATCTCACATGTATTATAAAAAGAAGTTATAGTCAGTAACAGTATATTGACATGTATGTATGATAATGGATGATATGGTATGTGAGGAAGCTAACATCGAATCACATCCCAACCATTGAAGAGAGGAAAGGTAAGTTAAAAATGCAAAAAATTTGTAGTGATTTTTGGTTAAGTCATGGAGGGTCGTGACACACCAAGACCAAATAAAACTTAAGAATGGAGCAACAAAGTTGATAATCCCAGAATCTATCCTTGTTCTGAATCATGCTTTTAGAACCATGAACCAATACATTTCATTTTACTTGTTAATTAGAAGCTAATTTTTATTTCTATGATTGAATTAATTAGATGTTGCAATACAAAGTAAATAACATGCAAATTAGGAAATAAAAATAAAGATTCACTAAATTATTAAGCAATTAATATCAAGTCTTTTAGATTTAGTTATCAGATAGAAATTAATTTATGTTCTCTATTATTGATATTACATCATATATAATTGAATTATAATGATGACTTTGAAATTCTTAGGATTTTGATATGAGTTTTATGAAGAACTTAAGAAGTATATAATTTTAATGAGCGTGAAAGAATTGCTAGTTTAAATCTTGTATTGTATTGATGCTTATTAAATGATGAGACAAATATGCATTCTCTCAAATTAATAATTTATCTTTACATATTTGATTGAAGATATTATCCTGCAATAAGTGCAAATGTTATTTGCTTAGTTACGGGCAATATGCTGCACTTTAAATATGTATCGATATGATATGTTTAAATATTGGTGGGATTAATGGTGTATCGATATCTTATCCTAACTATTAAACATAAGCTACATGATCTATTTTGGTACCGATACGGTTAAGATAAGTATAGATACATATACGTCTCATTGTGCAGTATTTATTCAAGAAGTATCAATATAAAAAAAGGAATGTATAGATACTCCTCAAGTCTGGTAAATCCCAACGGTCAGATTTTTGTGTTTTCCAATGGAAAGAATCTTGGTTATAAAACATCAACCACCAAAAACTTGAGAAAACCTATTTTAAGAAATATGCTTATAGTTAAACTAGAAAGAGTGGAAATACCAAATCAAAAGTTACACTCATTTCCAAACTTCTTTGTCTTAAGGATGGACTCAACCCAAAAAACCAAATTGTGAAGACCTGGCCCCGGAGCACGCCAGACCCCTCTGGGCCCCGCTCCCACTGCTAACCAGTCCTACAACTCCAGTACACTCTTTGGGCCCACTTACCCTCAAGGTTTTGCTCCACTGGGAAATTCCCAGGAGATGCATCCCCTTTGTGGTTCGAATTCCGGACAACACCCTTGTTCTTACCACTTTGGTACCACTGAGCCAAGGGTAAGAACAAGGGTGTTGTCCCGATTTCGAACCACGATGGGACGCGTCTCCTGGGAATTTTTCAGTGGAGCAAAACCGTGAGTGGGCCAATGGGCCAGCCCAAAGCGGACAATACGTGGACTTGTAGGTCTGTTAGCAGTGGGGGCAGGGCCCAAAAGGGTTTGGCGTGCTTCGGGGCCAGGTCCTTACACAAATGCCTAGCCTAACCCAATAAGCCAAGTCCAATCTTACTTAGTCTCTTGGTCTCTCAGTCTCATGGCTTGAAGACAAACTGACTCTAATCAAACAATTAGACTCCATTAGATGATGATACATGCCACGATCCTATGCCTTCATTTGCTGAAAATAAGCTCTCTTTTCAATTAGAAGGGACTCTTGGCTCTCATTCTAGCCCAGGCTCTATTTTATACCATATTTCCTTTCTTATGTACTTGCACCCTAGTCTCACTTGAACACTCGATCAGTCTTGTCAAAAGTGTTATACTCAGTAAGCAGTTTGGTTCATACTATATACTTAGTGGTAAACTCAAAGCTACCACTGCAGACATAGACACATTGCCAAACCATATAAATCTTGGTGTCGATCTCTTTATGTACGCTATTCACACTCCATAACAATAAGTGCTTTTGTTGAAAGTCCAACTCAAGCTAGCTCCTCTCTGCAGCACTTTTGACAACTTTTGTCCCAAGGAAAGAATAAGGCAACATAGCCTTCAACACTCTATTCTATTTACAATGCTACGCAAAATAAAAGATACTAGGAGAAATGGTTTAGTCGTGTGCTCAGAAGTCACACTCGTAATGGAATAGGAAGAGTGAACAAAACTCCTCATCGTGTCCTAAATGTCTACCACCAACACACATGTCACACAAGTAATATAGGAATTAAGCCCAAATTATCATCCCTCAATGATCTGTTAGCCTCAATTAACTGTCGAATGTTAACTCCCTAAGTATTTTCTAACAAATTATGAGATGAATGATCTACAAGGCTAATAAAACAAATAAAAATAATAAAATAAATATGAAAAAGAACTCAAAATGCTAATAAGAAAAACTTACAATGATGAGGATGCAAATTAAAAGAAGCAGCAAAAGAAAAGATGCAAAAACAAAAATTAGTAAAAAAATGGGGGGGCTAAAAATAGAAAAACCTAAAAACAGAGTCTGAAATGCAAGTAAAGAAAATATAACTGAAATAGTACAATGAAAATAAAAAAGCATGAAACTATTTAAAAAATTAAAATTAAACTAATAAAAATTCAAAGAAAAGAAAAATTCCCAATTGAACCATAACCTTAAATTAACCTTAAATGACCTATAATGCAAACCCTAAATGAGTCTTAACCCTAGATTAAATGCCTACAATCTAAAATACTTGATTAACTAATAAAAACTAAACTAATAGAAACATAGTAAAAAGTATATTTTTCAATTTTTAGAAAATGAATTTAATGCAAGCTAAATGTGCATGAAACTAACCTAAACTCAAAATAACCCTAAATGTAATTTAAACACCTAAACTAAAGCAAATACACCATTAAAGAAACAACTATAATGACCCTAAAAACTAAAATCAAGTAGATGCAATAACACCTAACTAATGCATGAAAATGCTAATGAAAATGACTTGGAAACTTAATCAAACTTTACCTAATTATACCCTATATAAATATTACCCTAAGACCTCTAAAACTACCTCAAAACAGTAGCTAAATGTATGAAAACAGTGTGGATACAAACCTAGACAAAACTTGATGTCAATTCAAAATGATGCATTTTTCATGACAACTTTACACCAAGTAACACTTAAACTTGCTATCTTTAGTCAACCCATTTTTTTCTATTTTCTTTTGTATCAAAACTTTAAAAACAAAAATATAACATTAAAGTAGACTTATAAAATAGTAAATAAAAATCTATAAACGGCAAAAATAGATTGCACAATAGTAAAATAAAATCTAGTAAAGTGAGTGTGGATTAAGCTCAAGAACAAAAGTTATGAAGGTAGTTTTGCAACCTCTCAAGATCCTATCCTCATAGAACTCAATCACTATAAAAAAGAAAAGAATAAGAAGATAGAAAAGATGAATAAAGTGCTGCAAATAAAAAAGAACATTAAAGCTTGAAAAAGAAAACAAAAGCTTGCATTAAAATGGCTAAAGTTGATTAATAAAGTTGTAAAACAAGAAGAAATTAAAAAAAAACCCTTAAATAAAAAATGGTGGCTACTTTTTTAACCAAAAGAACACTAAAACAAAATAAAAAAATGCATAAAAATAAAGTGGTAGTCGAACCATAACAATTTCCTCATATTTTTGTTTATATAATCATTTAATACAAAGTTAAAAAGGGTATTTCCTATCCTAGATGAGTTAGCAATGGTTGGCCACTTGTTGTCATGACCCATTTCATTCTTTTTAACCAAAAACCACTATAAACTTTCCGCATTTATTCATTTTCCCACTCGATTGTGAACAAACTTACCACTACACTGTTGGCCTGTGAGTCAATAATAATCCACTCTTAACATTCATTCCCAGTTAATAAAAGCGATGTCATACATTTGAAGTTAAATCATTTACTTATACAGAACATGTTTGCTGACATCTACATCCCCTATAATTACAACTCAAAAGACTACTGTGCTTTTACAATTGCTTAGATACAAAAAGAATCTCTGTGTATATACCTCTGGGTGATGGAGATGCAGCGGATGTCTCAACAAACTGCCTCAATCCTCACTGGGCCACTATGTACGCTCTGTAGAGGGGGAAAATAGAGAGAGATGAGCAACCACACGCTCAGTAAGGCAATAATATAAGCATGGTAGATAACTACTCTATCTACATGCTGATAGTGTTGTGCATAAATCATTTATAATAGGAGCATGACGAATAAAACTATGCCATATGAATATACATATATATCATGTATCAAAATCATGTAAAATTGGCATATAAAACATGGAATATCAACATGTGAAAACATTTCATGCTCATTCTCATTAAACTTGTAAAAAGGGTAATTCATTTAAGAAACCTCCTTTTTTAAATCACATCCCTTCTTAATACATAAAATCCCATCGAAATCAATTCTTAATCACAAACATCATTATCATTTCACAAATCAAGTCTACAAGGTTCGACCCCTCCTTCGGGTTTACCTTAAACAATCACAATCACACATATGTATAAAAATCAGGTCACTATATCACGAATGACTATGTGGGCCAACTACATCATAAATCATCCTAGACCACACGCATCCAGGTGTGCAGGGTATCGTGCTGGCACGAAGGTGGATTATCCCTCACCAGACTCTCTCGTCACAAAATCACCACGCGGTACATCGTACTCCATGTGATATACACAGTTCATCGTACTCCACGGACTCATATCGTGGTTGGGGGTGCCAGTCGTAGGTCTTATCTACCCCATACCAATAACTTTCCATACCCATGTAGGAGAGCCTCCCTGCCGAACAGAGCCTCCCCACCCCTCCAGGGCTTAAGGATGTTGGCTTAAGGATCCTTCCGTAAGAGAGCCTCCCCGCCTCCTTGGGCTTAAGGATGTTTGCTTAAGGATGTAGGGCTTAAGGATCTTACCGTAAGAGAGCCTCCACACCGTATAGAGCCTCCCTGCCTAACAGAGCCTCCTCGCCTCCTCAGGCTTAAGTATGTTTGCTTAAAGATGTAGGGCTTAAAGATTTTACCATAAGAGAGCCTCCCCACCGAACAGAGCCTCCCTGCCTAACAAAGCCTCCCCGCCTCCTCGGGCTTAAGGATGTTGGCTTAATATATAAGGCTTGAGGATCTTACCAACTTTCACAACCTCATACATACCATAATGTGTAAACTTGTGTGAGCTAAGCTCTAGCACGACTCATGCATCATAATTAAACTACCTCGTACAAGCAACACTCTAGTACGACATTTATGCATCAAATCATAAAGAAAGCACGTACGAGCATAGCTCCAGTATAGTTATATGCATAAGAAAACCACTCAAAATCCACGTGCAAGCAGAAACTCCAGTACGGTTTATAAAGTATCACCACAAATCAAATCAAAGTGCGAGCTAAGCTCCAGCACTTTCATGCAAGTCAAAGCATCAAAATTCGGTGCGAGCGAGGCTCTAGCGCGATTTAATTCACATAGCTCGATAGGCGGCTCATATGCATTCAAAACACATCACAAACATGTTTAGCGCCTCACATGTGCTATTCCATAACATCAATAAAACACTAGCCAGCCTATCCTTTTATTTGCTCAAGTCAAAGCATTGTGTTTTGTGAAAACATTCAAAACAAGTGATTTATGCGATTACTAGCCTTATACATCCATATAAAACCAAATCATCCAACATTCGCAACCATTTCCGTATACCAAACGACCAATTTCTTAAACATTCATGCATTTCATAAACACCCTATATTCCCACAAAATACGATCAGCTACCTCTATATACTTACAGAATTCCCTTACCTGGAATCGCGTCGCGATATTTCCACTTCCTTTAAGCTGCTTACTTATGTGGTTCGATTCGTCTCCTTCGAGCTCTCTGAAACTGCACAAAGTCGTATTTCGCATCATTATAGTCCATTATAATCCAACTCTTGCGTTTACTATAGTTGATTCGACCTATAGTTTCTATTAACGTTCATAAGGCCTATTAACTCATTCCAATCTATATTAAATCGATATTAAGCTCATAGTGTTCATATCTCATATATTTCCTCACTATGGCTTTTCCATCAACACTACATGTGCTCATTTTCCTAATTCCACTCAACCCACAATGTAGTTTCATTTACCCATCTAAAATCATACACATTACCTCAATAACAACTTTACCATGCCTATAAACCATAAACTCATTCAATTTACACTTTCTCACACTAGACTTATTCTATTTTCTAGGTCACATTAACTCTAATACCTTCTAAGTGATTCCAATCATCAATACACATATATATCAACTCCAAAATCAACAAATCAACCAATGTTCTTGGGTTGAAGTATTAGAAACTTACTAATCTAATTTCTCTTCTTGCTCTAAAGGGAAATGTTCCTTGCTCCTTCAATACCAACAATGAGGTTTTGGGTTTCAACTATGTTGTTCTCTTCCTCAAGATAAACAACTTTGTATCTAATAGCCTTCCCTCAATTCTTACTGAAAATGGACTGATTTTAGAGAGATAAACTTAGGTTTTGGGTGAAAAATGGAAGGGTGATGTTGTTTGCCCGAAAATTTCAGATTTCAGCACTCCTTTTATAGAAATAGCTTGAGGAGATCGATCTGGTCCCCTTAATTCCCTCTTTCTCATGGCATTTTAAGCATGAGATCGATCTGTCGAAGTTTGAGATCGATCTGCTCCAAACAGAGAGCTAAGGAGATCGATCTGTATGCTTAAGGATCGATCTTTTCATTAAAGAATATTTAGGAGATCGATCTAGCCCCATTGGAGATCGATCTGCTCTATTCCATTGCTCAAATAAGAGCATTTTAGCTCTTCCAAATCAATCTCTCATCCTATGAAATCGATCTGGCCTTCATATTTTCCAGATTTGCTGCAGTTTTCTGCAGTAATTCACACCAAAATAATCCTTAATTTGCTGCCATAGTCTTTTCCTCCTTCAACCACCTTCAAGACTTGAAAATGGCATCCATTCATACCTTATACACATTATATCTTGTGTGTATTCCTTGTATTTCCAAAGGTATACAATATAAAATCAAATGGGAGTATTTAGATTCATGCAACTTCCTTCCATTTACCACACTAGTCATTTCTCATTCCACTCACATTCATCAGATATAAAAGTCTATTTCTTCATATTCATATAAAATGGAACTTGTGTGTACATTACAAAATCATATTGCAAGTATGTACATTGAATCCATGGACTTACACCACTTATGCTTACATTGCAATTACATCACCATACTCATGATTTCATAATGTTTACATCCAAAACTACGGGTCTTACACTTGTCTTCGTGTTATTGACTCTCCAAATTGGATATTTCCATGTTATCGACGTTTCCAAACAGCCATTGACGCCTCTCCTTCTTCAAGCACCTTTCTTTATCTCTTAGTCCACATAAGCATGCAAAGTAGCAAAGGCATGTGTCCTCCGTGTGTTGGCCAAGATGTCCCTTATTCTTATCCTTCAAGAATGAATAAGATGTGGGCATTTGGTAACCCAAGTATCAAGGAGAGAGAGATGATGACTCATGCTATAGGATAAATCCATCTCTTTATCTTTTAGTGGCCTAATCTCATTTTAAACCCAATTTTAGTCTATTTTCCACTAAAATGGCTAAAAATATGTAGAATTTATTTATCTACAAAACATGAGGAATTTAATTAATACGATGAGATAATTAACGAAATAATAAGGATTAATTAATTAATGAAGAAAATAAGCACAAAATAGCAATTTTCGTAGAGTTATCAAGTAAACTCATCCAACAAGATTGGCACACCTTCTGCCAGTTTTCTAAGGTATCTAACAAACCTATAAGCTATTTGCAAGGTTGGTAGGCTTACATTCCCCTAACCCTAGCCTCTCAAATACCACTAAGGGCATAAGATTAACACTAGATCCTAAGTATAGAAGGCATTAGGAAAGAAATGGTCAATGATAAAGTAGGGAATAAAAAAGCTACTTGGATCACCAAGCTTAGGTATTACCTGTCTCTTAATAATGGCTCTAAAGGAATGGTCTCAACACTAATAGGCTCAAAAGGGGTGGTAGCAGAAATTGTGGGCTCAACAAGAGTACAATCAAAATTATTGGTCTCAAGAGTTGAGCTTGATAAAATAAAAGATAGACATAAGTAGGAACTGGACTCAACTGAGCTCGCTCTATCAATAACACTAGGCTCTAAGCCTACATCTTCCTCATCATCATCCTCAGTCAACGGGTCCTCACCCTTAGCAACATCTAATGACTTGCAATGCTCCTTCTCAAGTCTCTTAATTATGTTAATTTTTGTGTCACTGGTAAGGAACCTGAGGGCATTGACTAAGGGTACTCATAATCTGCCCTACCTATGTCTCCAAATTTTTAATGGAAGCCGCTTGACTTTGTATAATCTAAGTGAACATGTCCTCAAGTGATAGCTTCTTCCAAACTATTGGTGCAGGTTGGAACTGAGCAGATGGGGTAAAAACAGGTATTGGCGATTGATATAGTGGCAGATACTGCTACTGCTGGAACTGAACAAATGGTGGTACTTGGGTAGGCGAAAGAATATGAGACTGTAAAGGCTGAAAAATAGGGGGTTCTATAAATCTGGAAGTGGAAAACTACCCTTGATTTTAGCTTCAAGAAAAGTTAGGATGGTTCCTCCACCCTAGATTCTAGGTGTTTGAATAGGGGCTATGTTGCTTCCTAGGGGGTGGGACAATGTAGTGAACTAGTTCAACCAAAATTGGACATCTATCATATAAATAGGAACCACCAGAGAGATCAAACAAAGAAAATAGGCTCTAAATGACCAAAACAGGACTATGGCTAAGCTAGGTACCTAATACTCTACCTTCTTAGTGATAGTAGCAATATGAGAGGTCACGTCTAACTTGTAACTCTAATAGCCTTCCTAGGGGTGTGTCTCTCAGATGACCATTGATACTTATTGGTAGCCATCTTGTCAAGTAATCAATATGCCTCTTCTTTCATCTTGACCATCAAGGCTCCTCCAGCCACAGCATCAACAATGGTCCTATTCTGACTAGTAAAACTATTGTAGAAGGTCTGGACTTGAAGCCATAAGAGTAGGCCATGGTGTGGATACTTCTTAAATAGGAAAGAAAATATCTCACATGCTTCGTATAAGGACTCAGAATCGAATTGGGTAATGGATCACTTTCAAGTTCGGCCATTTTTTAGGGATGAAAGAATTTAGCAAAGAACAGTTGGGCTAGCTTATCGCAGGTGGTATGGATCTAGGAGGTAAAGAGTTTAGCCAGTGCTTGGCTCTATCACTAAGCGAGAAAGGGAATAATCAAAACCTAATCGCATTCTTAGTGACTCTTTTGTGCTTGAACGTTTGGTAGATCTCAAGGAAACTGCCCAAGTATGAGTAAGGATCATCATGGGGTAATCCATTAAACTACACAGAAGTTTGGATCATCTGAATGATCACAGGCTTTATCTCAAAGTTGTTCACTAGTATAGTATGTCACGACCCTCAACTTACCAAAATACGTACAAATTTTTCGCATTTTCATACATCAATTGTTAATCATCCTTCTTCGATCGTGAACAACCACACTCTTAACAGTTGGGCTGTGTGCCGACGTCTAACTCACTCCACCATACCAATTCAATTTGTATATTATTCATAGGTAAACACTTGTATAAATGTATATATATCAGAGTTGTTACATGTGTTTACATTGTTTTACATCCCCAATAGTTACATATAAAATGCTACTGTGCTATCGTAAGTTTAGATACAAAATTTCAACAATGTGTATACCTTTAGCGATGGGATGCAGCGGATTACCAAAAAGGGAACGCCTCCAGTCACGCTCAATCTATACTCAACACTCTGTAGAGAGGGGGAAAATAAGGGGGGTGAGCAAACCACACGCTCAGTAAGGCAATCATGCGAATAGGTAGATACTGCACTATCTACGTGATCGTGATGCCATGCTCAAAAGCATTTAATTCATTATTTATCCCAAAACCTGAGTGTATGATTGTGTTAATGGTATATAAAGCATTCATGCTATTAAAATCCAGTGAACATTTCAACTCAAAGCATGGTATAAATCATCATGCATAATTCACAATAAAACATGGCATTAAACATCATGCATCCGTGCACTTTAAAAACCATTAACAAATCAACCCAACACTGGTCAGGTCTCAGCCCACCCTTGGACCTTCCTGACCCACAAATTATTTCAAACATGGATTTATTCTCAAATAGCAGTAGACATGTGAGATAGGCAGTTCAACAATAGGTAATAACCTCAAGGCCTATGTACATAACCTGTGATATCGGCTACACGGATCATGTGTGCGGGATATCACCACTATCTGCTTCCACACGGGAGGTGCGTCAGATCCTACCCGCCGGTCCATAGCAGATCTCATCCGAAGACGGCACATCACATCTCAACACGGTACAATGTACTCCATGCTACATGCACGGTACAACGTATTCCGTGGACCCAATCAACACATCATATCATGCCACATCTCAAACGCACGTGTGAGCCTATTTAATTGGTACGACCTCTTGTCTACTCGAAGCTCCTAACGCGGCTAATTAATCATGTCAAAACAATGCACGTGTGAGCTATTTAATCGATGTGACACCCAGTCTACTCGAAGCTCCAAACACGGCAACATGCAAAGTGGGCATCCAGTGCGAGACAAACTCGAAGCACAATGCCAAAACAATTATGAAATCCATGTGAAAACTAGTGCCTCTTGCACTCATGTGTATAAAACACGTCAAATCTCGTGCAAGTCATACTCTAGCACGCTTTCATACTCACGAAATCATGTAGGTGGCTCAAAACCTTGCAAAGTATGGTTAACAAAACCAAAACACACTCATTTCTTTTGCAAATCATTTCAATGTTAGCCAACCTACCAATCATTTGCTAAAAAGAAATAAAACATGATTTTCAAAGCAATATGCTTTTCTTTTCATGCACATTTCTCAAACTCCTAACTTTTACCCTTCAATCACCCAACATCATTTCCTAATCTCATGCATTCTAGCAAAACATTTAAGCGCCCAAATTGCGCACAGATATCTCTAAGAGTCCACACAATTCCCTTACCTTGATTTGCTTGGTGTGACTCCTTTCCTTTTAGCTTCTCACGCTCTTGGCTCAACTCGCCTCGGCGTATCCTCGGAAGCTGCGATTCATTCATTAAATCAATTGAGTTAATGTATTTAACCCATAATTGACCTCACTAGTCAATATTATTCACTTATGCATTTTACCAATGCCTTATTCCACATTTTACCTCTTTTAGTTAAATCTCACAATTTATCCACTAACCACATCTTAAAATCATACCACAACACTATTAATAACTTCTATATATCTCATTCATCATTAATCTCCATACATTTCACTTTCTCACTCTAGACCATTTCTAGGTCATAATCATTCCAATGCATTTTAGATTGTTTCTAACCATCCATACTCATACCAAACAACTCCAAAATCAATTATATAAACAATGTACCATGGTTGGAGTGTTAGAATCTTACCCAATTTGATTTCTCTTCTTGCTCCAAATGGCAATACCCTTAACTCCTTCAATACCAACAATGGAAAAATGCCTTCCAACTATGTTGTTCTTCTCTTTGATAGGAACAACTTTGCCTCTAATGGTCTCTCTTCAAACCTCACTGAAAATGGCTAATTTTAGAGAGAGAAAGTTAGGTTTTTGGGTTGAAAGTGGAAGGTTAGTGTTTTTCTCAAAATTTTTTGATTTTCAGCACTCCTTATATAGAAATAGCTTGAGGAGATCGATCTGGTCCAAGAGGAGATCGATCTGGTCCCCTTAAATCCCTTTTTTTCACGACATTTTGAGCATGAGATCGATCTGTCGAAGCATGAGATCGATCTGCTCCCAAACAGAGAGCTAAGGAGATCGATCTGGGTGCTTGAGGATCGATCTTTTCATCACAGAATGCTTAGGAGATCGATCTGGCTCCATTGGAGATCGATCTGCTCTATTCCATTGCCCAAATAAGAGCATTCTGGCTCTTCCAAATCGATCTCTCATCCCATGAGATCGATCTGCACTTCATAGTTTCCAGATTTTCTGCAGTTCTTCTGCAGCAACTCATACTCAAACATCCTTAATTTGCTACCATGATCATTTCCTCATTCATTCATCTTTAAGGCTTGACAATGACATCCATACATACCTTATTCCTATTGAAACTTGTGTGGAATCCTTGTATAACCAAAAGTATACGATATAAACCAAATGGAAGTGCACAACTTATGCAATTCTACTTCCATTTTACCACACTACTCATAATCCATTTTACTCACATTCTCCACATGTTTAAGTCCATTTCTTTACATTCACACATAATGCAACTTGTATGTACAATCACAACTCTTATTACAAGTGTGTACATTAACTTATGGACTTACATCACATATATTTCACTTATGAATTCATAGTACAACTCTATTTACATTTCTATGTACATATATACCATTATACATATACGGGGTCTCACATAGTAGGCCTCCGGATTCCAGTATAGTAACAACCAATAGCAGGGACAATGTAATCACCAATTGTCTAAGCTTTCTATGGTTAGCCATCTTATCTACTTGCAGCCCAAAGGTCTTTACAGTAAGTGCACAAGTTGCAAAAGTAATATAGGAACTGAAGTCACAGAATATCATCTCACAGAGATTAAGTGGATCTAATAATTACCATATTTTTAACATCTTAGGTATATTCTAGCAAATTATGAATGGTGGTGATCTACAAGTCTAACAAAGCATGACAAAAATATAAAAATAAAATAATAAAAAAATAAAAGAATAATAAACCTTAAAGCGTAAACTAAACCTTAACCCTAAAATACGTCAAAATGTAACCCTAAAACTAACCCCTAAAACTACATGACCTCTAAACTAATGTAAAACATGATTAAATGCTAATACCTACACTAATGCATGAATAAAAGTGAACATATTTTTGTATTTTGTAAAATTGAAGCTAAGGTAAACTAATATGCATGAAATTAACCTTAAATGTACCTAACCCTAAATGCAAATTACTTAACCCTTAACTAACTAAAATGACACTAAAAAACGGCCCCTAAATCACTCTAATCGACCTTTGAATCACTCTAATCAACACCTAAAAATTCATGTAAACTGAAAATATCACTAATGCAATGCTAACCTAAATAATGCATGAAAACCTAATGTAAATCTCATGTAAACCTAACTCTAACCTTATCCTAACCTAACCCTATATGAACACTAATCTAACACACCTAAAATAACCTTAAAACGGTACTTAAATGCACAATCTAAGTGAAAATACTAAGCCTGAACAGAATTGAGAAATAATGCAAAACTAATGCCTAAATGTCATGTAAATGCTATCAAACCTCAACTAATAATACGTAAACATGTAACACTAAATGCATAAAGTTAATATGACCTAAAATTTAATTAAATGCATCACTAAACAACCTAAAACAAAAAGTGAAAAAATTGATCAGGAAATGCAACATAAATCACGCCTATCCTAGGGAAAACGATATGTGGATGAAATGAAAGCTAGCCTAATTAATTCCTAACAATTTTCTAATGAATACATGATATTAATATGGTCTAATGCTACTTAAATGGACACTAAATACTCAAAAATCAGAATCTAAAATAGCCTTAAAACTAACACCTAATTACTCAGGAAAATCAAAGGAAAACATAAGAAATGTTATGCAAAATGAAATAAAAGCTAATCTAATAAATGCCTAGTAATCACTTAAATAACGTATGATCCTATCATAACTTTGAACTAATTAAATGACCATTGAAGATGCATGAAACAACAACCTTAAACTCACTAAACAGTAACGTGAAACAACCTAGAAAAATGTAACAAAAATGCATGAAAATGCATGGTAACTATTCTAAAATAACTCCTCAAAATTACCTAATTGAAACATGACTTAAATTTAACTACTTAAACCTAAAAAAATGCAAGAAACAACATCATAATAAACCCAAAAAGCAATGTGAAAACTAAAACAAGAAATGAATATTGAAATGAAATGTTATCCTAACTTGAAATCTACATGCTATAAATGGAATCAAAGTTTACAACATTATTTTTATTAAATGAAACTTTATGAAAATGATTTAAAACCTAAGATTAAATATTAAAAACATTTAAAACAATACCAACCAGAATTAAAGCATCAAAACACTAAAGATATTTAATCCAGAAAAATCATTTGACCAAGCTCAAACACAAAAGCTATTGAGGTAATTTTTCAGCCCCTTAATCTCTCATTTCCATTAAACTCATTCATAACAAAAAAGAAAAAAAAAAAGATGAGAAAGAGTAGAAAAAAATTATTCAAAATTAAAGACATGAAAATAAATTGCAAGATTAAAGTAGAGATTGCATTTGAAACGTTAAAAAAAAAAAAGTAAAAGTAACAAGAGAAATTAAAAGGTACTTGGAAAATTAACTTGGCAGCCACCCTAATCTAGGGAAAAATTAAGAAAACAATAAATAAATCTAATCTTAATGGTCGCCAACCTTTTCAAGGGCCTCTTCAGGTTACTTGCTTAAATAGACACATTACAATAGTGGTATAAAGGACATTTCCCTTCCATTTCTCCTTATGTAATTGGCCTTAATGACAAGATACTTCCATGTAATCCTAAGCTCCACATTAGCCCATGGACCACACCATCTTCAATAACCACCAATTTTGTCTTTTAGTCTACTTAAGCTTTGACGTGGCAAAGCCATGTGAACTTCATGTGAAACACGTGAAGTCCATGCGATGAGTTGGAATTGCCATGTGACTTTTCCATGTTTAGATATAAGAATGCCATGTGGATTAATTAGTCGGTAACAAGAGATCTCATGTGAGTGAGCCCAAGTCTGCTTCTTAGACTTTTGAAGCTTCCACTCTTGAAGCCTAAAATCCACAAATCACTAAATTTCCACCAAAATTTTATTTATCCGCATAATTAGAAGAAGTTAATAAAAATTAAAGGGTAATTAATATAATTCGTGTCACGACCCATTCTACCAAAAATCACTATAAATTTTTCACTTTTTTATATACATCTCACCTTCTCGTGACAAGTCCATTTTGGACGAGTTGGGCTATGAGCCAGTATTAATCCCAACGCTTATCCCATTTGACTATATCATTATTACCATGGTAATAATCCTAGAATCTCAGGCAGTGTAATAATAATTACATATGTTATAAGACTGTATGTACATACGTTTTCATATATTTATGTTCCCCATAATTACATTTGTTTACAAAGCTGTGCTCTATATGTTTAGATACAAAACTATACGATGTGTATACCTGATTTGCAATGGGAAGCAGCGGAAAACCAAGAATTCAGTCTCTACTCACTCTCAACTACTGTGGATGCTCTGTAGAGGGTGGAAAGTGAAAGGGTGAGCACAACTTGCTCAGCAAGGCAATAATGTAAGCAGGTAGATAACTATACTATCTACGTGCTTAAAATGTCATGATATAAAATCGTTTACATCTAGAGAATGAGGTAAGACTAAAACGATGCCACATGTATATATCTATCATATAAGAGAAATCACGAAATCGGGCATATAAAACAAACATGAAAAAAATCATCACGTATGACATCTCATTCTCGTTACATTAAAACTTATCAGTTTCATCAATAAATAACCATGTCAAGGCTAAACTCATCCCTCGGGAATGCCTTGATCCATTAAATCGCATCTCATTTAAAAAACATAAATCGAGGCATCACCCCTCCTTCGGGTCTGCCCTAGTCTATTCAGACCGTATGATATCATGTGAGGTATGTAGGTTACTGTATGAGAAATTGAACTCTATGACCATACTATGTCCCTGTGATTCCAGGCTACACTGTCACGCCCTTCCCCCACACGCGACCTACCCTATTCACCACAAATTTTTCGCATTTCATTTACCTCTTCTTCTGTCATCTCTCATATCAAATGTTGGGCTGTGATTCGATATTAGTCACCCATTCACACTCATTCATAGCATATATAGAATTTCATATTCTTTTCTATAATACAAACTCTTGTACATCAATACATTTATCTGCACATATACATCCTGACCGTACTTTAATTTACATAGATGTGCTTAAACAATGTTCAGTACAAAATACCAAATGTGTATACCTCTAACAAGATGGAACTGCAGCAGATATCAGTGAATATCAGTCCTCAACTATGTCCACCTACTGTGGATGTCTGAAAAGAGTGAAATAATAAGGGGGTGAGCTTACAACTCAGTAAGGAAATTAAGCGAACAAGTAGATAACCGCACTATCTACAAAATACAATGCTTATGCCTTGAAATCGTTTCCTTACCCTATCTGTATCTATAGAACGCATCTCTTTCAAATCATTATGCAATATATATATATATATATAGATACAAAACATCAATTATAAAACTGGTAATATTTAGGTTTAACAACCTCAGTATTATATGCATAACACTGCATTTCTCATGCAATTTCATAAATCTGATTTATCATGCAATGCATTTAAATCAAAATCATATGGCATTCATCATGCGTAAAAAACATGGAAAACTGGGCCTCACCCATCCCTTGGGTTACCCTTTTTACAATTCACAAACTACATGTTTATATCATAAAACCATATGGTATTTCATTCAAGAAATTCAATTAGCAAGAAGGAGATAGGCAACTACATGTTCGAGTGTATGATCATAACTCATTCTTCGTGATCCCAGGCAACACAGTACTTGGTGTGCAGGTTTCAAAATTGTTATAACGGGAGGTGGGTCAAATCCTAGCCATCAGCTCACAATTTATTCTCATCGTGTACTCACAGTACAACGTACTCCATGTGACATACACGGTACATAGTACTCCATGGACCCTGTCTCAAGGTAGGGTGCTCGCCATGAGTCTAAGTCCTCACACCTTGGATATGCCTCATAGTCAGGATACTCGCCATGAGTCTTAGTCCACATACTACAGGTTTACCTCATTGTTAGGATGCTCGCCATAAGTCTTAATCCTCGCACCTATGGGCTATTTTGATAGCCCTCTGCCATATCTCAAAATATTGCACGTGTGAGCATATAATATTAGTGCGACACACAGTCAGTATAGGCTCCCAACATGACTGTTTCATTTTATTTTCAAAATTGGTACGTGCGAGTAAAACTCCTAACATGACCATATCACAATATCATAATCTCTAGTGCGTGCAATGCTCCCAACACTAGGTCATATAAAAACATAAGTATGAGCAAAGCTCCCAATACTCTATAATGTATAATATGTGAAAACTGAGTACGAGCAAAGCTCCCAATACTCTATCATGTAAAACTAAATATGAGCATAGCTCCCAATACTCTATAATGCATAAATCACAATCTGAGTACGACCAATGCTCCCAGTACTCTAATATGCATAAATCACATTAAAATCTAGTACGAGTAAACACTCAAGTACTATGTGATGCATATCTCACAATACAGTGCGAGTAATCTCTAGCACTTATGGTTTTCACACAAAAACCTGATAGATGTCTATTAAAATCAAATAAGCACTCAAATGTGCATGTTTTCGCATATAAATGAAAACAATTGCAATTCTATCATGCAACTCATGAATTTTGGTCACAACATGCTTCAAGGTATTTTCACCCTAGTCTTTTTTGGATAAAACACATTTATCCTCTTTGGTTTCTATCACAATATCATGCCTATTCATGGGAGTACATATAGCATATAATGTTAAAATGCTATTCAAAATACGTGGAGCCATCTCTAGCTACTCACGAAATTCTCTTACCTCGGATCACGTCAGGTGACCTCTCTTCCTAAATTCTGCTCACTCTTGCAGTCCGATCAGCTTCAATGTGATTCTCCGAACTTGTTATACGTATTTACGTTAGTTAATTGTAACATACTCATTTTATTTGCCAAATCTCAACTTTGCACATCATATTCATGATTTTCTCCTAATATGGTATTATACCACATTTTCCACAGAGTTATATTTATTTATCCTTATTTCCAATATATGCATTTCATAAGATTAACTCATAATCTTCCATATATGCATATTCTATCATTAAATCCATGTTAACATCATTTCCTCATTACCTTCTCATTTTCACACCAATAACTAGGCCATGCTCATTTTTCATAATTCTTTCATTTCTAACAAATCATACATATACCAATAAACTCATCAATACACCTAGTTTAACATATATCAACTTGGTGCATTAAATCTTACCTAGTTGAGATTTCCTTCCTTTTCACCAATTTTGTACAAATCCTCCTTGCTCTTGAAATCCTTACTTTCAATCTCTTGTTTCCAAGTATGTTGTTCTCCTCTTTGCTAATAACAACTTTGCTCAACTATATCTCACTCAAAACTGATCACAAACTAAAGTTTTATGGTGTAGGGATGTTAGATTACAGTTTTGGTTTTGAATGGAATAGTTTCTCTCGTGCAAACTGAAGTGCAGAAGTCCAGTATTTATAGAATTATCTCTATGAGATCGATCTGCTCTTCAATGAGATCGATCTGCCCTGCACTTTTTCCTCTCGAAATTGACCTTTCAACCTAATGAGATCGATATGCTCCCAAGCATGAGATTGATCTGAACAACACAAAACCTTAAGGAGATCGATCTGCTCTCCAAATGAGATCGATCTTCTCCAAGCCAGTAGCTTCAAGAAATCGATCTGACCCTCTATGGATTGATTCCTTCTTCACAGAATGCTTAGCAGATCGATCCGACCCCATTGGAGATCGATCTGTCCCTATTCTATTGCTCGAATAAAAGCATTTTTTGCTCTTGCAGATCGATCTCTCATCCTATGAGATCGATCCCTCATTCATATTTTCCATATTTTACTATAGTTTTCTGGAGTAACTTGCACCAAACTTTTGCTGTCATAGTCATTTTCTCATCCAATCACCTTTAAGGCTTGAAAATGACATCCATTCATACTTTATACATATTAAAACTTGTGTGCATTTATTTCACAACCCATATACACCTTACATGCTTAATTGGAAGTTTACAAAAGTACAGGTATTACATATGAATTTAAGGGTCTTAGAATCCTCCCCTCCTTAAAAGAATTTAGTCCTCCAAATTAGAACCAAGTTACTCTACAAACAAATGGGGGTATTTCTCTCACATCAGACTCTTTAGCTCTCAAGTAGCTTCCTCTGAAGTGTGATACTGCCAGAGAATCTTCACTAACCCGATAGCCTTATTCCTTAAGACTTTCTCCTTTTTATCTAATATCCGAATCGATCTCTTATCATATGTCAAATCATCTTTGAGCTCCAATGGCTCATACCGAATCACATGAGTTGGATCTAGATGATACTTCCTCAACATTGAAATGTGGAAGACATTGTGCACTCCCGATAAATCTGATGGCAATGTCAATCTATATGCCTTATCTCTTACTCTGTCTAGTATCTCAAATGGTCTAATGCAGCAAGGACTCAACTTACCTCTCATCCCAAATCTTGCTATACCATTGGAAGTAGAAACCTTCAGAAATACTAAATCACTAACTGCAAACTCAAGTGGTCTCTGTCTCTTGTCAGCATAGCTTTTCTGTCTACTCTAAGCTGTCTTCAATCTCTCAACAATCATCTGGGCATCCTTAGAAGCTTGTGTAACCAAATCAGGAGCAAAAATCGTTCTGTCACCCACTTCTTCCCAACCGATAGGGGAATGACATCTACGGCCATATAGAGCCTCATACGGTGTCATCCCGATGCTCGTATGATAACTGTTGTTGTAGGCGAATTCGACTAGTGGAAAATGATCATCCAGGAGCCTCTAAAATCCAGCACACATGCTCTCAACATATCCTCTAGAGTCTGTATGGTCCTCTCTGACTGACCATCTGTCTAAGGATAATAAGCGGTGCTCAAACTCAACTAGGTTCCCATAGCTTCCTGAAAATGTTCCCAAAAGTGGGAAGTGAAGCGGGAATCCCTATCCGAAACAATACTCACTGGAATACCATGTAACCTCCCTACCTCGCGTACATACAACTCTGCTAAAGAACTCAGAGCATTGGTAGCTCTCATAGCTAAAAAGTAGACTGACTTTGTTAGTCTATCAACTATCACCCACATAGCATCGTGATTTCTCTAGGTTCGCAGTAAACCCATCATGAAATCCATGGTGATATGCTCTCATTTCCATGTCGGTACAAGTAGAGGTTGCAATAACCTTGCAGGTTTTTGATGCTCTACCTTCACTTGCTGACACATGAGACATCTTGCCACAAAATCCGCCACATCTCTCTTCATACCTGACCACCAATACACCTTCTGGAGATTCTGGTACATCTTATTACTCCCCGGATGTAACATGTACCTCAACGAATGAGCTTTCATCAATACCAATATCCTGAGCTCTATGTCCTCAAGAACACACAATCTGCCTCTAAACCTCAGAAGCCCATCACAACTTATATCAAAATTAGTTTCTATGCCCTTTTGTATCTGACTACTCATGCCAATGCAATACTGATCAGTCTGCTAAGCCTGTATGATCCTATCCAATAGGTCTGGCTCCAAACGTAGACTAGCAATCACACAGTCCGTATCCATGTCAGAAGGCACAACTCCCAAACTGAGGCTAGCAAATTGCTCTAGCAACTCATGTTCCCTGACCATCATATACGATATCATCCCAAGGCTCTTTCTGCTCAATGCATCAGCTACAACATTAGCCTTACCTAGATGATAAAATATCTCACAATCATAATCCTTTAGAAGCTCTAACCATATTCTCTGTCTCATGTTCAATTCTTTCTGTGAGAATAGATACTTAAGGCTCTTGTGGTCGGTAAAAATCTGGAATTTCTCTCCTACAAGTAGTGGCCACATACCTTCAACGTAAACACTACTGCTGCTAACTCCAAATCATGGGTCAGATAGTTCTTCTCATGGTTCTTCAGTTGTCTAGATCCATAAGTAACTACTTTCCCATCCTGCATCAATACACAGCCCAATCCCTGATGTTATGCATTGCTATACACCGAAAATCCTCTTGAGCTAGTAGGGATAGTGAGAATCGAAGCAGTAGTCAATCGACTCTTCAACTCCTGAAAACTCTTCTCGCAATCCTCGTCCCACATAAATGCTACACCTTACCGAGTGAGACATGTCAACGGAGTAGCTAACTTCGAGAATCCTTCTACAAATCTCCAATAATATCCTACTAAACCCAAGAAACTCTTGATCTCGGTGACTATCCTCGGCTGTTCCCACTAAACTACAACCTCAATCTTGGATGGATCCACTGATACACCATCCTTCGACAGAATGTGTCCCAAAAATGAGATCTGTGTTAACCAAAAATCACACTTATTGAGTTTAGCTTATAGCTTCTGCTCTCGTAAAGTCTGCAATACAATCCTGAGGTGTTTCTCATGCTCTTCCTCAGATTTAGAATATATCAAGATGTCATCTATGAAGACGATAACAAATTGATCCAAATATGGCTTGAACACATCGTTCATCAAAGCCATGAGAGCTGCGGGAGCATTTGTCAATCCGAATGGCATAACCAAGAACTCATAATGGCCATATCGGGTCCTAAATGCTGTCTTGGGCATATCTCCACTCCTAACTCTTAACTGATGATACCCAGACCTCAGATCAATCTTAGAAAAGACCTCCGCTTCCCTGAGCTGATCCAATAGATCATCAATGCATAGAAGGGGATATCTATTTGTCACGACCCGAATTACCTAAAAATCAGAGTAAATTTTTCGTTTTTTTCATTTATTATTTAATTCTTAACTTTCTCTCGTCGTGACCATCCTACAACACAGTTGGGCTATGATTCGGTGTTAGTCACCTCACACTATTTAACATTTCATTCCCATAATCATATATCAGAGTCTACTATCCTTTTGACTTTAAATAAATACATACCCAATGGTATTTACATGACTCTACATCCCCGACATCATATCCATTTACAGTACTGTGCATTACATATTTAGATACAAAACCATACAAATGTGTATACCTGTCTCTCGATGGGAAGCAGCAAGCAGCGGATATTAAGCATGCAAGTCCTCAGCCGCTCAATAATTATTACAAGTGCTCTGAAAAGATGGGAAAATAAGGGGGGTGAGCAAACCACACGCTCAGTAAGGCAATTATGCAAGTAAGTAGATAGCTCCACTATCTACATGCTCATAATGCCATGCCCTTAAATCCATTTCTTTTCATTTAAAATTACACGCACAAAGTCATGCATATTCAATGCCATAGTTTATCCAAAACTATTTGTGCATATATAAATCATGTAACTCATGCATTCAAAGCATTTTATGTGACATCATTAAATCATATTAAGCATGAATTTAATCAAGATCATGCAATCTTTCATGCCATGTAAGACAAAACATGGATTTCAAATGAAAGCATGGAAAAACACATCATGCCACTGCATTTAAATCAATTCATTTAAAACGCAGTATAAAATAACCCCTCTGGGTCAATCATCTCAAAACTCATAAAACAATTCGTTATACTTCATTATAAAACTTGAGTTATAAAACCACCCTTCTTTCAGGGTCACATATCATAAAATCATCTGAAATCATCAAATCATCAAATCGGGGGCCTGACCCCTCCTTCGGGTCTACCCTGGTCTAACAGACCACAAGTTATATCATGTGAGACAATCAGGTAATTAACAGTAACATCGAGGACTATGGCCATATCCTAGTGATCCCTGGCAACACGGTACCTAGTGTGCGGGGTATCACACCTGAAACGGGAGGTGGGTCGTCCTACCCGCCAGAACAGCATAACACCAGGATTGCGAGGGCAAGGCTTGCTGCCTCGTGGCTAATGCCACTCCACTCCAACAATCCCCACGGTACAGCGTACTCCGCGTGACATACACGGTACAAAGTACTCCGTGAACCCAAGCTCAGTCAGGGGTGCCTGTAATAGGTCTTATCCACCCATATCATCTCTGTCTCAGAATGCACGTGTGAGCATATCATCTCACTGTGACACACAGTCTACAGGAGGCTCCAACACGGCTATATGCATGTAATATAAATCCCTGTGCGAGCGAAGCTCAAGCACGGCTCCATGCATATTCATGATATCTGAAAATCTCGTGCGAGCGAAGCTCTAGCACGGTTTCATAAAAATCAGTGAAATCTGCGTACGAGCAGCGCTCCAGTACGACTTAAACTGATTACAATTTCAATTAAAATCCACGTACGAGCAACGCTCTAGTACGGATATGTATAAAAACTCACTGAAAACCTCGTACGAGAAAAACTCCAGTACGATATTCAAATGAATTATGAAAACTACGTAAAACTTTGTGCGAGCAACGCTCCAGCACAAATGAATGCTCAAATAAATCAAATCTCGTGCGAGTTACACTCCAGCACGACTTTATGCATAATTAAATCAAATCTCGTGCGAGTTAGACTCCAGCACGGCTTCATGCATAATTAAATCAAAACAGGATGCGAGCTAAGCTCCAGCATCTCTCATGCATGTCAAATCATTAAAAACTAGTGCGAGTAATCGCTCCAGCACTATTTTATGCATACCACGTCAAAACAAATCAAAACATGTCAAAACATGTCAAAACAGAGTGCGAGCTAGGCTCCAGCAGCTCTCATTTCACAATATTAAAAATCAGTGCGAGCACCATGCTCTAGCACATTTCATGCATATGATGTCACAAGTCGGTGCGAGCAACTGCTCAAGCACATTTATGCACATTCACAAACGCAGATATAGTGCGAACTACGTGTCGGCACTATCTGTTTCCATATAAACTTGATAGTTGACCTCTTTTCCAAAGAAATTTTATTTAAATATTAATAACACCTACGTAGTGTTATTTTGTGAAATTCATGCATTTACTGGCCAATCTATCGTTTTACTTTGATTAAAATCAAGAAAATTCCTTAATCATAAAAATCCTTAAATCATGCATTCCATGCATGTCATGCTTTCACCATCCTTAGGTGAACTTCCCTCAATAGGGGTAAAATAGACATTTCACCTATTTCGATCCTTAAAAATTATTTAAACCACTTTTAGGATCATTTTACAATAATCGTGTATACATACAAAATCAGTGTATACAAAATCTATTAAAATATGCGTAGCTACCTCTAGCTACTCACACAATTCCCTTACCTCATTTTCTGTACAGTCTGACCTTTACATCGATGTCTCGTCACGCAGTCCGATTTGCTCCAAATCCAAATCAAATCTCTGGCACTGCGGATACACATTCATCAGGTCAAATACAATACAATTTATTGTATTTCACAATTTTCTAGGCTTTATTTAAATCATTGGGCCCGTTTACCCATATTGGGCCCGATGCACCATAATGGGCCTTAATCGGCCTTAAGCCTGTTTACCACACTTTATCGAGGCCTATTGGGCTCACTGGGCCCATCAGTAATTTATTTAGCCTCGTTCTAAATTCTCTGATATCTCAATTTAATATTTACGACAATTTATCTAATTTTCCAGAATTTAATTCATTTATGCGGAAATTAAATCCGTAATTTATGCGTTAAATATCAATCACGCATAACGATATAAAATTGTCGTAAATAAGGGTCACTTACCCGTTATTCCCTGATCGTATACAAATCGAGGCTGTCTCGAGCTCTCAGTGGATGCCAATTGTCGAGCTACACAATTAAATATATTTTTCCGGGTAAATTTCCAGTCGGAATTAATTAAATTAAATATTCAGAAAATTAAATCGGTCAATTCGACCGCTTACCGACTTACCCGAAGCTCGATTGCATCACTGAAATTTTTCCCAATTTTTCCTCTTTTTCTTTTTCCCTTTTTCTTCCTTTTTTTCCCTCTCTTTTTGGCTGAACCGGTCCGGTCCGGTTCAACCCGGTTCGGACCGCCGGTTCGGTCTGGTCCGGTTCGGCCGGTTCTGTCCGGTTCGGCCGGTCCAATCTCCCTTTGGTCTCGAGCTCTCAGTGGATGCCAATTGTCGAGCTACACAATTAAATATATTTTTCCGGGTAAATTTCCAGTCGGAATTAATTAAATTAAATATTCAGAAAATTAAATCGGTCAATTCGACCGCTTACCGACTTACCCGAAGCTCGATTGCATCACTGAAATTTTTCCCAATTTTTCCTCTTTTTCTTTTTCCCTTTTTCTTCCTTTTTTTCCCTCTCTTTTTGGCTGAACCGGTCCGGTCCGGTTCAACCCGGTTCGGACCGCCGGTTCGGTCTGGTCCGGTTCGGCCGGTTCTGTCCGGTTCGGCCGGTCCAATCTCCCTTTGGTCGTGCCGGCGCCGTCCGGCCGGTTCCCGGCATGATTTCGGTGCCAATCGGCGCGCAATCGTCTGGGCTCCCTAAATCGGGCCTCAGCTGGGGTCGAATCAGCCCCATCGCCGGCGAATCGGGGTTCTCTCCCCCGCGGTCTTCTCCTCCGTTTCCGACGTTTTTCGCCGTTCTCGGCGCGCGTCTGGGTTGCTGGAGGTTCGCCCGAGTTCGGGCTTCCTTTTCCGGTGGGTATCGAACCTCCTCGGTCGCCGGTGGTGGCTCTGCCGGCGATCTCTCTTCCTCGGGTCTTCCTTCGCGTTTTGCTTCTGTTTCGTTTTCTGACTTTCGTTTCGTTTTCCAGATTCGTTTCTTTTTTTTTTTTTTTTTTTTTTTTTTACAATTTCATTTATTTATTTATAATTTATTTTTAATAATATTTTATTCATTAAAATATTATTAAAATTACAAAATATCCCAAAATATTATAAAAAATTTCTATTTAATTCATAAATTAATTTCTCAGTCCGGTTTTACCTTTTCGGTATATTTTTCGATTATTTTCGGGATTATTTTTCGATGCGAAAATCCCGGTTTATTCCAATAAATTCATATCTTGATCAATTTAACCCGAAATTTAATTATTTCTTCGTTATTGATCAAGATTTCTAAATCTCATATTTTTAATTAAATTTCTTGTCCCGATTAATACCGAATTTTGGTCTTTTGACCATTTTGCCCTTGCACGTATTCGGGAATACCATTTAAGTCCTTTTGCATTTTTAAATGCACTCGAAAATATCGGGTCTTACAATCTCCCCCACTTAAGAAATTTGGTCCTCCAAATTAGAACCAAGTAATATGAGTCCATAACAACTCCGGGTATGTCTATCGCATCATATACTGTCATCCTCAAGTGACTTTCTCCGGAGTGTAATATTACCATCATACTTAACTAGGGAGATTATCTTAAACCTCAACACTTTCTCCTTCCGTCTAATACCCGAATCGATTTCCAATCATATGTTATACTTTCATTGAGCTAAACCGTTGAAGCTCATATCCGATTACATATATCGGGTTCGGATAATATTTTCGAAACATCATAAGATAGGACACATAGTGGATGCCTGTTTATTCAAGTGGTAACGCCAACCTACAGGTCTTACCTCCCACTTTGTCCAATATCTCTATCCGAATCTTGTTACGTCCTTAAGACAAGTAACTGCCAACATAATGATTCACCCTCGGTGAATTCCAATGATTTCCTGTCTCTTGTCAGCATAGTCTTTTCTATCTGCTCTGAGGTGTTCTTAATCTCTCTCAAATCAACTGAACATACTCAGAGGTTTGTCTTACTAATTCGGGAACAATTTTCTATCTGTCACCCACTTCTCTTATCAAAGTCAGGGAACAACTCCCTACGGCCATATAATGCCGAATATAATCCCATCCCGATACTCAAGTGACAACTATCATCACTGGCGAATTTGATTAGTAGCAACTGATCATCCCAGGAGCTCATAAAATCAATGGCACACGCTCTCATCACATCCTCCAGAACCTGTACAGTCCTCTCTGACTGACCATCTGTCTGAGGGTGGAAGCTGTGCTAACACACAATCAGGGTCCCATAGCTTCAAAAAACATATTCCCAGAAGTGGAAAGTGAAGCGGGAATCCCTATCTGATACCATGCTCACTGGAACGCTACACAATGTTTCACAATATTCCACACACATAAATCCGCCTATACACTTAGAGTATCCAGGGATTTCATAACCAGAAGGTGGGTAGACTAAATCAATCTATCGACTATCACCCAGATAGCCTCGTGATTCATTTGGGTCCTCTTTAACCCATCACGAAATTCATGGTAACTTGTTCCCATTTCCGTGTCAATATAGGTAGAGAATGCAATGACTCTGCATCTTCTTTTACTCTACCTTAATCTGCTGACATAGAAGACACTTGTAAACAATCTCTACAATATCACTTTTCATACCTGACCACCAATACCTTTCTCAGAGGTTCTGATATATTTATTATTTCTCGGATGCACTGTATATCCCGAAGAGTGAGCTTCTGACAATACTACTATCTCATCAACTGTGGTCATGGGGAGCACTTATACTTTCTCTGAACCTCTGTAAGTCATCATCATACACTGTGAACTCTGTCACTACACCCTTCTGAATCTAACCCACACTATCGACACCATGCCGATTATCACGCTAAGCCTGGCAAATCCGGTCACACAAATCCGGTTCTATCCTCAGGCTAGCTGTCACAAAATTACCGTCATCATCAGAAGGAATCACATCACTACTGAGGCTCAAACTGCTCTAGCAGCTCACGCTCCCTGACCATCATATGTAATACCATCCCGAGGTTCTTTTTGTTTAAAGCATCAGCCTTTACATTAGCCTTTCTTGGGTGGTACAATATTCACAATCATAATCCTTAGAAGCTCTAACCCTCATGGTTATCTCATTTTCTACTCTTTCTGTTAAAACAGATACTTGGGGCTTTTACGATCAGTGCATACTCGAAATTTCTTACCGTATAAGTGGTAGCGCCATACTTTCAGTGTAATCGCTACTGCTGCCAACTCTAAATAATGGGTCAGATAGTTTCTCTCACGTTCCTTGAATTGTCTGGATCCATAAACGACTATCTTCCCATTTTACATCAATACATAGCTCAATCCTTATTTGGAGGTATCCATACACACTGAAACCTCTTGAGCTGTTAGTTATGGTGAGAATACTTACGGTGGTCAGTTCATTACTCCAATATACCAAAACTTTACCGAAGCTACTTTCATATATATCATAACACTCGTATGAAATCTTTTTCCAAACGAGACGTGTCAACTGAGCAGCCCATTTCAAGAAACTCATAAAACCTTGTCTGTAAGGCAGTTTCCTGTTGCTACTCATACTCTTCCCTGGACTTCGAATACATCATAATATCATCATTAAAAACGATAACCCTATCGGTCCAGGTAAGGTTCAAATACCTTAACGTAGTTGAGTTCTACTCAATATTTCAATTTTTCATATACTTGACCTATGTACGCATAAACGTACAATGTCATTTCGAAATAGCTTTCGTTCAAGATACTAGCTCACGTCATTTCCTTTTTCTTATATTAACGGCTTTTATAAAATTTTAAATTTTAAACCTTCTTGATTAATCAAATTCTATATTTCTTTATCGTACCAGCAAAGGTACCCAAATTTTAATGTATATATTATGACCGTCGAATTCAATCTATAGATTATGCGTGCGCTTCCAGACGCTGTCAAATCTTCAGGCAGGGAAGTATTTTAAAATACCTTTATTATCCCTCAGACTTGACCACATACCTGCTAGAGCACAGCTCACATGTGATTTCATATATTTTTCACATATATTAGTGCTGAATTGTGATTCGCACTAGATTTTCATGACATGCATGATAGAGTGCTAGAGTTATTACACGTACTCAATATTATATGATATATGCATGAGAGAGTGCTGGAGCGATTAGCTTTTACTCAAATATTACATGAGATGCATGACAGAGTGCTAGAGCGTTGCTCGTACTGGATTTGAAACATGAACTATGCATTGATCTAGTTGCTGGAGGTTAACTCACATTAGAGTTGAGTTTGTGATGTGAAATAGTGTTTGAGCGGAGTGTCGACTGTGAGTCGCGCTCAAAGGCGCGCACTGTAATTTATGTGATATATAATACATGTTAAAAACCATGCTTGATTTCCTCGTTTAGAATGAGTGTCACACTATGAGAGGTTCGCATGTGGATTTAGAGAAGTGGTATGATATTCCATGGTTTGAGGGCTAAGACCTATGGCAGGCACCCCGACTGTGATATAAGGTCCACGGAGTAGGTTGTACCATGCGAGTGGTATGGAGTACACTGTACTGTGTGGTGTTGTGGAGTTGAGGAGGATAGAGCTGGTTGTTGTGATGGACTGACCCCCCTCTCATTACAGCAGTGATGCCTCGCACACTAGGATTTTGTGTAGCCTGGGATCACCATTGTAGGATATGGCCATAGTTCAGGATATTATTGCATTTCACTATAGAGTCTCACATGATATATCACCTGATTGACTGATTTATTTATGGATAGACCTGAGGGATGGGTCAGTATCCGATTGTTGTGATGTAAATAATTTAAATTCCATATTTAATGTGATTTAAATATACATGGCATGGTTTATCTAAAGGCATTGTGATATTATAAAGATGCATTATTTTGCACTACATGCCTACATTTGAGAAAGCAAGCATGATTTCTGTACATGAGATTTAATCTATACAAGTATATATATATTTATATTTAAAGACATGAGGAAATGATATTTTCGAGGCATAGCATTATTTTGAGTAGATAGTGTAGATATCTACTTACTTGCCTGATTTCCTTATTGAGCGCGTTGTATGCTCACCCCCTTTCTTTTACATCTCTCTACAGAGCATCAACAGTAGAGTGAGAGCATTTAAGGGATAGTATTCCTGTTTTTCGCTGCTATTTCCTATCGATCGACAGGTATACATATTTTGTACGGTTATGTATCTAAAGATAGAAACATCACATTGATGTATACGATATATATTATGGGGAATGTATTTTTATTTGCTTTTATATGATCTCACATGTATTATAAAAAGAAGTTATAGTTAGTAACAATATATTGTCATGTATGTATGATAATGGATGATATGGTATGCGAGGAAACTAACATCGAATCATAGCTCAACCATTGAAGAGAGGAAAGGTAAGTTAAAAATGCGAAAAGATTGTAGTGGTTTTTGGTTAAGTCATGGAAGGTCGTGACAGAATGGTATCAGAGCCGAGGTTGGTCTGATGTGAGTCGGTGTTAGAAATAGGAAAGTGTACATCCCCATAGTACTGTGCTATGTTTAGATACAATTGTGTATACCAGATGGGAGATAGACTAATTCATGATTATGAATGCAGGAACTTTGCCTATATGGCAAATACTCGTAGTGGTAGAGGGACGAGAGGAAGGGCTCGAGATCGTAGAGATAGGCCGAAGAGTCGAGCTGCTGCCGAACCATTACATACCCATGAGACACCAGGTGCTACTGAGGCACCAGAGTGCCCTGAGATGCGCTTTACGAGATTAGAGCATTATCTAGAGATGATAGTAGAGATATTGGCACAAACGATGCCAGGTAGGCAGGGACAGGAGGCAGGAGCTGCGACAGGAGAGGCAGTTACCCTTGAGACACCTACGCAGCTAGCTCATGCACCGAGGATTGTAGATACTCCTACACCCCTACCAGTTTCAAGTAGTAGTGGATTAGGGTACGGATGTGATTTGCATTGGTTGTGAGAGTTCCAGAAGTCTAGACCTCCATCTTTTAGTGGGGTCAAGGACCTTGTAGCTACTGAGGAGTGGGTTACTGAGATGGAGAAGCTTTATGGATTCTTCAAGTGTACGACATCAGAGATGGTCGCATTTGCTGCGTTCCTACTGAAGGGAGCTGCAGAGCAATGGTGGAAGTCCACCAGACCCATATTGAGAGCCTAACATACAGATATTAGTTGGGAGATATTTCGAGATGCCTTTAGGAGGTAATTTGTCCCCGATACCACATAGCGGAAATTATAGGCTGAGTTTTTGGGCATGAACCAGGGGTGTTTGTCAGTGGATGAGTATGAGACTCAATTTTTATCTCTGGGGAGATATGACCCAGATACCATGTATAGTGAGGCCAGGAAGGTCCATATGTTCATCGATAGATTGAGACCGATTTTGCGGTCCAGGTTGGTCCCATTAGATATAACCACCTATGAGGAAGTAGTGCGCAGGGCATAACTGTGCGAGTAAGATTATGAGAGGAATGCTTTTGAGTTTGGAAAATTTAGCCGGAGCTGAGATATACAAAGGAAGAGATTGGCAAGAGATAGAGGTTTCGGTAATCGAGGAGGGAGGAAACTCTTCGGTAAGAGACCATAGGTTGAGGAGGCACGAGAGAGACCTGCTAGACCTCTTGCTTATCCGACCATAGCTCTAGTAAAGGGGATTGTCATAGGAGGACAAAGGCCTACTACCGATCAGTTCAGAAGATACAGTAGGCAACATGGAGGTAGATCGTGTCCACTGACCCCTATAGTGTGTTTTCGATGCGGGAAACAAGGGCATATTACTAGAGCTTGCCCAGAGATGGTTGATACTGCTCCACTGAAGGGCAGGGAGCCAGAGAGAGCTCCAGCTGATCTTTCTACTTCGAGGAGGAGAGCGACAACAGAAGAAAAGAGGAAGCAAGTGATTGGTCGAGGGCGCGTACATGCTTTGGACCATGGGACAGCTGATGCTTCATCGGATGTGATCTGAGGTTTCATTGCGTATGTGGTAGATATGGATAAGGCACATCCAGAGTTGTTAGATATTACTGTGGTTAGTGAGTACCCAGATTTTTTTCGGATGAGTTGCTAAGGTTACCACTAAACAGAGAGACAGAGTTCTGTATATATTTGGTGCCTGGTACGGAGCCTATTTCAAGACCACCATATCGCATGGCCTTAGTTGAGCTAGAGGAGCTTAAGAGGCAGTTGCAGGAGCTGTTAGATAGAGGTTTTGTTCGATCGAGTGTTTCACCTTGGGGTGCACCGGTTTTATTCTTGAGAAAGAAGGATGGGAGCCTCCGATTGTGTATAGATTATCGATTGTTGAATAAGGCCACCATCAAGAATAGGTATCCCCTTCCACGCATTGATGACATGTTAGATCAGCTTCAGGGAGCACAGGTCTTTTCCAAGATTGATCTGAGGTCTGGGTATCATCATTTGAGAGTTCGGAGTGAAGATGTACCCAAGACAGCGTTTCGTACCCGATATAACCATTATGAGTTCTTCGTCATGCCATTCGGATTGATGAATGCTCCAGCTGCTTTCATGGCTTTGATGAACGATGTGTTCAAGTCATATTTAGGCCAGTTTGTTATCGTTTTCATCGATGACATATTGGCGTATTTGAGATCCAAGGAGGAGCATGAGGAGCTCCTCAGGATCGTATTGTAGACTCTACGAGAGCAGAAGTTATATGTTAAGCTCAGTAAGTGTGACTTTTGGTTGTCACAGATATCGTTTTTGGTACATGTTGTATCAAGGGATGGTGTATCAGTCGATCCATCCAAGATAGAGGCTGTAGTTTAGTGGGAACAGTCAAGGATAGTCACCGAGATCAGGAGTTTTCTGGGTTTACCTAGATATTATTGGAGATTCATTGAGGGATTTTTTAAGTTGGCTGCTCCATTGACACGTCTTACTCGAAAGAGTGTACCATTCGTATGGAACAAGGATTGTGAGAAGTGTTTTCAGGAGTTGAAGAGTTAATTGACTACCGCTCCGATTCTCACTATCCCTACCAGCTTAGGAGGATTTACAGTGTATACTGATACTTGCATCAGGGACTGGGTTGTGTATTGATGCAGGATGGAAGGGTAGGTTCTTATGGATCTAGACAGTTGAAGGATCATGAGAAGAACTATCCGACCCATGATTTGAGTTAGCAGCAGTAGTGTTTGCGTTGAAGGTATGGCACCACTACTTGTATGGGGAGAAGTTTCAGATATTTACCGACCATAAGAGCCTCAAGTATCTGTTCTCACAGAAAGAATTGAACATGAGACAGAGTAGATGGCTAGAGCTTCTAAAGGACTACGATTGTGAGATACTTTATCATCTGGGTAAGGCTAACGTTGTAGCTGATGCTTTAAGTAGGAAGAGCCTAGGGATGGTATCGTATATGATGGTTAGGGAACATGAGTTGCTAGAGCAGTTTGCTAGCCTCAGTTTTGGAGCTGTACCTTCTGACATGGATACAGGCTATGTGATAGCTAGTCTATGATTGGAGTCGGATCTGTTTGACAGGATCAGAGTGGCTCAGCAGACTGATTCGTTTTGTATGGATGTGAGTGGTCAGATGCAGAAGGGCACAGTGACTGATTTTGAGTTGAGTTCTGATGGACTATTGAGGTTCAGTGGAATATTGTGTGTTCCCGAGGATCTAAGACTCAGGAGATTGATATTGGCAAAAGCTCATTCATCGAGGTATACGTTACATCTGAGGAGTAACAAGATGTATCAGAACCTCTGGAAGGTATACTGGTGGTCGGGTATGAAGAGAGATGTAGCAAATTTTATGGCAAAGCGTCTCGTATGTTAGCAGGTGAAGGTAGAGCATCAGAAACCTGCAGGTTTATTGCAGCCTCTACCTATACCGACATGGAAATGGGAGCATATCACCATGGATTTCGTGATGGGTTTACCGAGGACCCGTAGGAATCACGATGCTATATGGACGATTGTCGATAGACTGACGAAGTTAGCTCACTTCCTAGCTATGAGAACAACCGATACTCTGAGTTCATTGACAGAGCTCTATGTACGCGAGGTAGTGAGGTTACATGGTGTACCAATGAGCATAGTCGCTGATAGAGATTCCCGCTTCACTTTCCACTTTTGTGAACATTTTCAGGAAGCCATGGGAACCCAGTTGAGTTTGAGCACCGCTTTCCATCGTCAGATAGATGGTCAGCCAGAGAGGACTATATAGACTCTGGAGGATATGTTAAGAGCATGTGTGCTAGATTTTAAAGGCTCCTGGGATGACCACTTGCCACTAGCCGAGTTCGCCTACAACAACAGTTATCATTCGAGTATCAGGATGGAACCATATGAGGCTTTATATGGCCGAAGATGTCGTTCCCCTATTGGATGGGAAGAAGTGGGTGACCATAAGATTTTCGCTCCTGATATGGTTACACAAGCATCTGAGTATGTCCACTTGATTGTAGAGAGACTAAGGACAGCTCAGAGTAGACAGAAGAGTTACGCTGACAGGAGACAAAGGCAACTAGAGTTTGCAGTTGGTGAATCCATGTTTCTGAAAGTTTCTCCGTCCAAGGGCTTAGCGAGGTTTGGGAAGAGAGGAAAGCTGAATCCTCACTATATTGGACCCTTTGAGATACTTGATCGAGTGGGAGATAAGGCTTATAGGTTGGTACTGCCACCGGACTTATCAGGTGTCCATAACGTCTTCCACATATTGATGCTTCGAAAGTATCACCCGGATCCGACACATGTAATTAGTTATGAGCCTTTGGAGCTCTGAGAGGACATGTCATATGTTGAGCGACCGATTCGAATATTGGATAGGAAGGAGAAGGTATTGAGATCAAAGACTATTAGATTTGTGAAGGTTCTCTGGCAGCATCATACTTCAGAGGAGGCTACTTAGGAGCTAGAGAGTCTGATGCGAGAGAAGCACCCCCAGCTATTTGATGACTGATTTTGTTCTAATTTGGAGGACCAAATTTTCTGAGTAGGGGAGGATTGTCAGACCCGTATTTTATGTAGCCTGTTCCGTATGATTCCTATGTGTATGAACACTCTATTATTATAGTTGAATCATAAGAAGATTATATACTAGATTTAAAGAGTATGTGAAATGATTTAACACACATAAGCTACATAAAAGCCTAATGTGAGCTATAAGAGTCAAAGGCTAAACCGAGTGGATCTGAATCATTCTGACTGAAAATAAGAACTTAAAATGAGAAAATATAGAGAGCTTATAAAGGAAAGTCAGTTTGATTTAGTTCCGAACACAAAGAACAAGAGTAAAGCTAAAAAGGGTAAAATTGACATTTTTAGCGAGTTAAAGTATTTAAGGTGTTTCGGGTGTATTTATCTATCGAAAACGGCTGAAACGTAAAGATGAGAGTGTAAGACATAAGATATGATACTTTTAAAATTTTGAGAAAAGGTCAACTTGGTCAATGATTAAGGAAAAAGTCAACTATAATTAAGAAAAGTGGACTTTTACCATAGTTGACTAACCATGGTTAGGAATTAACCTAAGTATGGAGAAAAAATTGGGGAAAAATATTTTTGGTCAGAATACAAGATAATCATCCCCGAAAGTAAGGAAAACTTATTCGGAAGGATATCAGATTTAATTTAATGGTTAAAAATGTAATGGGCCTAAAGTGAAGATTTTAAAGCCCATTAAGGTATACTAAACGTAGATCAAAATTCTTAGGTCCCTTAGACCAAATTTTTGGACCGATTGATAGGCCAAATATTGTGACAATAAAAGGCCCGAGGTATAGTAAAAATTTCAGCCCGAAATTCCATTAAAAAAGCCCAAACCGAGAGGCCCAATTGTAAAGCCCATTAGGTAAATATCTAACCATAGTTAAAGCTAACTATGACTCATTAGATGACTCATTAGGTGACTCAAAGCTAAACCATAGGAAGTAAATTCTAATGGCTGAAAAGTAAGGCTTAATGGCTAAGTAAATGGCTTATAAAATCAGCCACACCATTGTCATCTTCACCATACCATTCTCGGCTACAAAAGGAAACCATTGAAATACATTTATCCAAGCTTTCGCTCACTAGAAATCACTAGGATTTAGGCATATTTGGAACTTGAATTCTTCATGAAAGTTGTTCCAAATTGAGAGGAGAGTGACATATGTTGGAATTGGCTATCAAGAAGCCATAGTGTGCAAACTGTGAGTCTCTAAAGTTTCGGCCAAGTGTGAACACAAATACTAGGTATATTTTCAAGCTTTCAAATTCATATATGTTAATGTATGAATGATTTTAAGTATAATGGTATATGTTTTAAGCATTGAAACATATGAAATCACTATGATCATGGTTAGGCCGAGAGTGAGTAGTGAAATATTGATGAATGCCCATATGATATTAAAGCATAAATGAGTTAATGTACATGTGTTAATGATTATGGTATAATTAGAATTAATCAATTTGATTAGTTAATACATGTATCAAGCTGGCAATCAAGGTGTTCGATAAAATGCCTGAATGAACTATGTGATGCTTAAGAACATTGCCAACCAAGTGTTTGTGAAAATGCCTAAGTGAATTGGCTGGAAATTGACATGGACGACATGCCATGGTGTGACCGACGGCATGGAGTGCTCTCGGCCATGGCATATGGCCGAGATGTCCAATGGGCCAAGCCCAATTATTTTTAGGCCCAATGTGATGTAATGGGTCTAGGACAAGCCCAATAAGATTTGGTGGGCCCCACAAGCCCAATAGGCCCAACGAAAATAAATAGTAAAATGGAAATGGACTTAAGGCATAGTAAGGCCCATTAAGGTTTTTTTAAAGCCCACTAAGGGAAATAGACTGTATTTAATGTGAAATACAGTAGAAAAAGTATAATTAACTTGCTAAATAGTTATATGCAGCTCCAGAGATTATTGGAGGAGCAAATCGGACTGCTGGATCGAGCAGCGTTGAGAAAGTAAAATTTCTCGAATGATTGCAGGTAAGGGACTTTTGTGAGTAGTTAGAGATACCTGCACCTATTTTCATCTGCTTTTGCATTCACTTAAAAACTCTGAGGGTCAGAAAAAGTGAATAATAATTATTGTGACTCGATAGTGATAAATTACAATTTTACCCTTAGTTAGGAAAAAAGTTAACTTTTGTGAAAAGTTGTAAAAAGCATGGAAACCATCATTTTGAGTGTTTTACAGCTGTTTAGCATAGGAATAAATAGATGGGATAATGATTTTAAGGTTGATATGAAGTAAGCACACTTTATAGTGATGATTTTGATGTTTTGAAAATTAACCCTTTTTAAAGAGTCATCTATCGAATTATGTGAGAATAAATCGTGCTAAAGCACAGCTCACACGTGATTTCATATCTTTTTCACATATATTAGTGCTGGATTGTGATTCGTACTAAATTTCCATGACATCCATGATAGAGTGCTGGAGTTATTACTCGTACTCAGTTTTATATGATATATGCATGAGAGACTGCTGGAGCGATTAGCTTGTACTCAAATATTACATGAGATGCATGACAGAGCGCTAGAGCGTTGCTCGTACTCGATTCTTCATGATTTATACATGACATAGTACTTGAGCTATTGTTCGTACTTGATTTGATGAGTTTTGTGCCTAGCATGGTATTGGAGCTATTGCTCGTACTGGATTTGAAACATGAACCATGCATTGACCTAGTTGCTGGAGGTTTACTCGCACTAGAGTTGAGTTTGTGATGTGAAATAGTGTTTGAGTGGAGTGTCGACTGTGAGTCGTGCTCAAAGGCGTGCACTGTAATTTATGTGATATATAATACATGTTGAAAACCATGCTCGATTTCCTCGTTTAGATTGAGTGTCACACTATGAGAGGTTCGCATGTGGATTTAGAGAAGTGGTATGATATTCCATGGTTTGAGGGCTAAGACCTATGGCAGGCAGCCCGACTGTAATGTAGGGTCCACGGAGTACGTTGTACCATGCGAGTGGCATGGAGTACACTGTACCGTGTGGTGTTGTGGAGTTGAGGAGGAAATAGCTGGCTGTTGTGATGGACTAACCTCCTCCCGTTACAGTAGTGATGCCCCGCACACTAGGATTCTGTATAGCCTGGGATCACCATTATAGGATATGGTCATAGTCCAGGATATTATTGCATTTCACCACAAAGTCTCACAAGATATATCACCTGATTGACTGATTTATTTACGGATAGACCTGAGGGATGGGTCGGAATCCGATTGTTGTGATGTAAATAATTTAAATGCCATATTTAATGTGATTTAAATATACATGGCATGATTTATCTAAAGGCATTATGATATTATAAAAATGCATTATTTTGCACTACATGCCTATATTTGAGAAAGCAAGCATGATTTCTGTACATGGGATTTAATCTATACAAGTATATATATTTAAAGACATGAGGAAATGATATTTTTAAAGCATAGCATTATTTTGAGTAGATAGTGTAGATGTCTACTTGCTTGCCTGATTTCCTTACTGAGCGCGTTGTATGCTCACCCCCTTTATTTTACATCTCTCTACAAAGCATCAGCAGTAGAGTGAGAGCATTTGAGGGATAGTATTCCTGTTGTCCGCTGCTATTTCCTATTGATCGGCAGGTATACATATTTTGTACGGTTATGTATCTAAACATAGAAACAGTACAGTGATGTATACGATATATATTACGGGGAATGTATTTGTATTAGTTTTTATATGATCTCACATGTATTATAAAAAGAAGTTATAGTCAGTAACAGTATATTGACATGTATGTATGATAATGGATGATATGGTATGTGAGGAAGCTAACATCGAATCACATCCCAACCATTGAAGAGAGGAAAGGTAAGTTAAAAATGCAAAAAATTTGTAGTGATTTTTGGTTAAGTCATGGAGGGTCGTGACACACCAAGACCAAATAAAACTTAAGAATGGAGCAACAAAGTTGATAATCCCAGAATCTATCCTTGTTCTGAATCATGCTTTTAGAACCATGAACCAATACATTTCATTTTACTTGTTAATTAGAAGCTAATTTTTATTTCTATGATTGAATTAATTAGATGTTGCAATACAAAGTAAATAACATGCAAATTAGGAAATAAAAATAAAGATTCACTAAATTATTAAGCAATTAATATCAAGTCTTTTAGATTTAGTTATCAGATAGAAATTAATTTATGTTCTCTATTATTGATATTACATCATATATAATTGAATTATAATGATGACTTTGAAATTCTTAGGATTTTGATATGAGTTTTATGAAGAACTTAAGAAGTATATAATTTTAATGAGCGTGAAAGAATTGCTAGTTTAAATCTTGTATTGTATTGATGCTTATTAAATGATGAGACAAATATGCATTCTCTCAAATTAATAATTTATCTTTACATATTTGATTGAAGATATTATCCTGCAATAAGTGCAAATGTTATTTGCTTAGTTACGGGCAATATGCTGCACTTTAAATATGTATCGATATGATATGTTTAAATATTGGTGGGATTAATGGTGTATCGATATCTTATCCTAACTATTAAACATAAGCTACATGATCTATTTTGGTACCGATACGGTTAAGATAAGTATAGATACATATACGTCTCATTGTGCAGTATTTATTCAAGAAGTATCAATATAAAAAAAGGAATGTATAGATACTCCTCAAGTCTGGTAAATCCCAACGGTCAGATTTTTGTGTTTTCCAATGGAAAGAATCTTGGTTATAAAACATCAACCACCAAAAACTTGAGAAAACCTATTTTAAGAAATATGCTTATAGTTAAACTAGAAAGAGTGGAAATACCAAATCAAAAGTTACACTCATTTCCAAACTTCTTTGTCTTAAGGATGGACTCAACCCAAAAAACCAAATTGTGAAGACCTGGCCCCGGAGCACGCCAGACCCCTCTGGGCCCCGCTCCCACTGCTAACCAGTCCTACAACTCCAGTACACTCTTTGGGCCCACTTACCCTCAAGGTTTTGCTCCACTGGGAAATTCCCAGGAGATGCATCCCCTTTGTGGTTCGAATTCCGGACAACACCCTTGTTCTTACCACTTTGGTACCACTGAGCCAAGGGTAAGAACAAGGGTGTTGTCCCGATTTCGAACCACGATGGGACGCGTCTCCTGGGAATTTTTCAGTGGAGCAAAACCGTGAGTGGGCCAATGGGCCAGCCCAAAGCGGACAATACGTGGACTTGTAGGTCTGTTAGCAGTGGGGGCAGGGCCCAAAAGGGTTTGGCGTGCTTCGGGGCCAGGTCCTTACACAAATGCCTAGCCTAACCCAATAAGCCAAGTCCAATCTTACTTAGTCTCTTGGTCTCTCAGTCTCATGGCTTGAAGACAAACTGACTCTAATCAAACAATTAGACTCCATTAGATGATGATACATGCCACGATCCTATGCCTTCATTTGCTGAAAATAAGCTCTCTTTTCAATTAGAAGGGACTCTTGGCTCTCATTCTAGCCCAGGCTCTATTTTATACCATATTTCCTTTCTTATGTACTTGCACCCTAGTCTCACTTGAACACTCGATCAGTCTTGTCAAAAGTGTTATACTCAGTAAGCAGTTTGGTTCATACTATATACTTAGTGGTAAACTCAAAGCTACCACTGCAGACATAGACACATTGCCAAACCATATAAATCTTGGTGTCGATCTCTTTATGTACGCTATTCACACTCCATAACAATAAGTGCTTTTGTTGAAAGTCCAACTCAAGCTAGCTCCTCTCTGCAGCACTTTTGACAACTTTTGTCCCAAGGAAAGAATAAGGCAACATAGCCTTCAACACTCTATTCTATTTACAATGCTACGCAAAATAAAAGATACTAGGAGAAATGGTTTAGTCGTGTGCTCAGAAGTCACACTCGTAATGGAATAGGAAGAGTGAACAAAACTCCTCATCGTGTCCTAAATGTCTACCACCAACACACATGTCACACAAGTAATATAGGAATTAAGCCCAAATTATCATCCCTCAATGATCTGTTAGCCTCAATTAACTGTCGAATGTTAACTCCCTAAGTATTTTCTAACAAATTATGAGATGAATGATCTACAAGGCTAATAAAACAAATAAAAATAATAAAATAAATATGAAAAAGAACTCAAAATGCTAATAAGAAAAACTTACAATGATGAGGATGCAAATTAAAAGAAGCAGCAAAAGAAAAGATGCAAAAACAAAAATTAGTAAAAAAATGGGGGGGCTAAAAATAGAAAAACCTAAAAACAGAGTCTGAAATGCAAGTAAAGAAAATATAACTGAAATAGTACAATGAAAATAAAAAAGCATGAAACTATTTAAAAAATTAAAATTAAACTAATAAAAATTCAAAGAAAAGAAAAATTCCCAATTGAACCATAACCTTAAATTAACCTTAAATGACCTATAATGCAAACCCTAAATGAGTCTTAACCCTAGATTAAATGCCTACAATCTAAAATACTTGATTAACTAATAAAAACTAAACTAATAGAAACATAGTAAAAAGTATATTTTTCAATTTTTAGAAAATGAATTTAATGCAAGCTAAATGTGCATGAAACTAACCTAAACTCAAAATAACCCTAAATGTAATTTAAACACCTAAACTAAAGCAAATACACCATTAAAGAAACAACTATAATGACCCTAAAAACTAAAATCAAGTAGATGCAATAACACCTAACTAATGCATGAAAATGCTAATGAAAATGACTTGGAAACTTAATCAAACTTTACCTAATTATACCCTATATAAATATTACCCTAAGACCTCTAAAACTACCTCAAAACAGTAGCTAAATGTATGAAAACAGTGTGGATACAAACCTAGACAAAACTTGATGTCAATTCAAAATGATGCATTTTTCATGACAACTTTACACCAAGTAACACTTAAACTTGCTATCTTTAGTCAACCCATTTTTTTCTATTTTCTTTTGTATCAAAACTTTAAAAACAAAAATATAACATTAAAGTAGACTTATAAAATAGTAAATAAAAATCTATAAACGGCAAAAATAGATTGCACAATAGTAAAATAAAATCTAGTAAAGTGAGTGTGGATTAAGCTCAAGAACAAAAGTTATGAAGGTAGTTTTGCAACCTCTCAAGATCCTATCCTCATAGAACTCAATCACTATAAAAAAGAAAAGAATAAGAAGATAGAAAAGATGAATAAAGTGCTGCAAATAAAAAAGAACATTAAAGCTTGAAAAAGAAAACAAAAGCTTGCATTAAAATGGCTAAAGTTGATTAATAAAGTTGTAAAACAAGAAGAAATTAAAAAAAAACCCTTAAATAAAAAATGGTGGCTACTTTTTTAACCAAAAGAACACTAAAACAAAATAAAAAAATGCATAAAAATAAAGTGGTAGTCGAACCATAACAATTTCCTCATATTTTTGTTTATATAATCATTTAATACAAAGTTAAAAAGGGTATTTCCTATCCTAGATGAGTTAGCAATGGTTGGCCACTTGTTGTCATGACCCATTTCATTCTTTTTAACCAAAAACCACTATAAACTTTCCGCATTTATTCATTTTCCCACTCGATTGTGAACAAACTTACCACTACACTGTTGGCCTGTGAGTCAATAATAATCCACTCTTAACATTCATTCCCAGTTAATAAAAGCGATGTCATACATTTGAAGTTAAATCATTTACTTATACAGAACATGTTTGCTGACATCTACATCCCCTATAATTACAACTCAAAAGACTACTGTGCTTTTACAATTGCTTAGATACAAAAAGAATCTCTGTGTATATACCTCTGGGTGATGGAGATGCAGCGGATGTCTCAACAAACTGCCTCAATCCTCACTGGGCCACTATGTACGCTCTGTAGAGGGGGAAAATAGAGAGAGATGAGCAACCACACGCTCAGTAAGGCAATAATATAAGCATGGTAGATAACTACTCTATCTACATGCTGATAGTGTTGTGCATAAATCATTTATAATAGGAGCATGACGAATAAAACTATGCCATATGAATATACATATATATCATGTATCAAAATCATGTAAAATTGGCATATAAAACATGGAATATCAACATGTGAAAACATTTCATGCTCATTCTCATTAAACTTGTAAAAAGGGTAATTCATTTAAGAAACCTCCTTTTTTAAATCACATCCCTTCTTAATACATAAAATCCCATCGAAATCAATTCTTAATCACAAACATCATTATCATTTCACAAATCAAGTCTACAAGGTTCGACCCCTCCTTCGGGTTTACCTTAAACAATCACAATCACACATATGTATAAAAATCAGGTCACTATATCACGAATGACTATGTGGGCCAACTACATCATAAATCATCCTAGACCACACGCATCCAGGTGTGCAGGGTATCGTGCTGGCACGAAGGTGGATTATCCCTCACCAGACTCTCTCGTCACAAAATCACCACGCGGTACATCGTACTCCATGTGATATACACAGTTCATCGTACTCCACGGACTCATATCGTGGTTGGGGGTGCCAGTCGTAGGTCTTATCTACCCCATACCAATAACTTTCCATACCCATGTAGGAGAGCCTCCCTGCCGAACAGAGCCTCCCCACCCCTCCAGGGCTTAAGGATGTTGGCTTAAGGATCCTTCCGTAAGAGAGCCTCCCCGCCTCCTTGGGCTTAAGGATGTTTGCTTAAGGATGTAGGGCTTAAGGATCTTACCGTAAGAGAGCCTCCACACCGTATAGAGCCTCCCTGCCTAACAGAGCCTCCTCGCCTCCTCAGGCTTAAGTATGTTTGCTTAAAGATGTAGGGCTTAAAGATTTTACCATAAGAGAGCCTCCCCACCGAACAGAGCCTCCCTGCCTAACAAAGCCTCCCCGCCTCCTCGGGCTTAAGGATGTTGGCTTAATATATAAGGCTTGAGGATCTTACCAACTTTCACAACCTCATACATACCATAATGTGTAAACTTGTGTGAGCTAAGCTCTAGCACGACTCATGCATCATAATTAAACTACCTCGTACAAGCAACACTCTAGTACGACATTTATGCATCAAATCATAAAGAAAGCACGTACGAGCATAGCTCCAGTATAGTTATATGCATAAGAAAACCACTCAAAATCCACGTGCAAGCAGAAACTCCAGTACGGTTTATAAAGTATCACCACAAATCAAATCAAAGTGCGAGCTAAGCTCCAGCACTTTCATGCAAGTCAAAGCATCAAAATTCGGTGCGAGCGAGGCTCTAGCGCGATTTAATTCACATAGCTCGATAGGCGGCTCATATGCATTCAAAACACATCACAAACATGTTTAGCGCCTCACATGTGCTATTCCATAACATCAATAAAACACTAGCCAGCCTATCCTTTTATTTGCTCAAGTCAAAGCATTGTGTTTTGTGAAAACATTCAAAACAAGTGATTTATGCGATTACTAGCCTTATACATCCATATAAAACCAAATCATCCAACATTCGCAACCATTTCCGTATACCAAACGACCAATTTCTTAAACATTCATGCATTTCATAAACACCCTATATTCCCACAAAATACGATCAGCTACCTCTATATACTTACAGAATTCCCTTACCTGGAATCGCGTCGCGATATTTCCACTTCCTTTAAGCTGCTTACTTATGTGGTTCGATTCGTCTCCTTCGAGCTCTCTGAAACTGCACAAAGTCGTATTTCGCATCATTATAGTCCATTATAATCCAACTCTTGCGTTTACTATAGTTGATTCGACCTATAGTTTCTATTAACGTTCATAAGGCCTATTAACTCATTCCAATCTATATTAAATCGATATTAAGCTCATAGTGTTCATATCTCATATATTTCCTCACTATGGCTTTTCCATCAACACTACATGTGCTCATTTTCCTAATTCCACTCAACCCACAATGTAGTTTCATTTACCCATCTAAAATCATACACATTACCTCAATAACAACTTTACCATGCCTATAAACCATAAACTCATTCAATTTACACTTTCTCACACTAGACTTATTCTATTTTCTAGGTCACATTAACTCTAATACCTTCTAAGTGATTCCAATCATCAATACACATATATATCAACTCCAAAATCAACAAATCAACCAATGTTCTTGGGTTGAAGTATTAGAAACTTACTAATCTAATTTCTCTTCTTGCTCTAAAGGGAAATGTTCCTTGCTCCTTCAATACCAACAATGAGGTTTTGGGTTTCAACTATGTTGTTCTCTTCCTCAAGATAAACAACTTTGTATCTAATAGCCTTCCCTCAATTCTTACTGAAAATGGACTGATTTTAGAGAGATAAACTTAGGTTTTGGGTGAAAAATGGAAGGGTGATGTTGTTTGCCCGAAAATTTCAGATTTCAGCACTCCTTTTATAGAAATAGCTTGAGGAGATCGATCTGGTCCCCTTAATTCCCTCTTTCTCATGGCATTTTAAGCATGAGATCGATCTGTCGAAGTTTGAGATCGATCTGCTCCAAACAGAGAGCTAAGGAGATCGATCTGTATGCTTAAGGATCGATCTTTTCATTAAAGAATATTTAGGAGATCGATCTAGCCCCATTGGAGATCGATCTGCTCTATTCCATTGCTCAAATAAGAGCATTTTAGCTCTTCCAAATCAATCTCTCATCCTATGAAATCGATCTGGCCTTCATATTTTCCAGATTTGCTGCAGTTTTCTGCAGTAATTCACACCAAAATAATCCTTAATTTGCTGCCATAGTCTTTTCCTCCTTCAACCACCTTCAAGACTTGAAAATGGCATCCATTCATACCTTATACACATTATATCTTGTGTGTATTCCTTGTATTTCCAAAGGTATACAATATAAAATCAAATGGGAGTATTTAGATTCATGCAACTTCCTTCCATTTACCACACTAGTCATTTCTCATTCCACTCACATTCATCAGATATAAAAGTCTATTTCTTCATATTCATATAAAATGGAACTTGTGTGTACATTACAAAATCATATTGCAAGTATGTACATTGAATCCATGGACTTACACCACTTATGCTTACATTGCAATTACATCACCATACTCATGATTTCATAATGTTTACATCCAAAACTACGGGTCTTACACTTGTCTTCGTGTTATTGACTCTCCAAATTGGATATTTCCATGTTATCGACGTTTCCAAACAGCCATTGACGCCTCTCCTTCTTCAAGCACCTTTCTTTATCTCTTAGTCCACATAAGCATGCAAAGTAGCAAAGGCATGTGTCCTCCGTGTGTTGGCCAAGATGTCCCTTATTCTTATCCTTCAAGAATGAATAAGATGTGGGCATTTGGTAACCCAAGTATCAAGGAGAGAGAGATGATGACTCATGCTATAGGATAAATCCATCTCTTTATCTTTTAGTGGCCTAATCTCATTTTAAACCCAATTTTAGTCTATTTTCCACTAAAATGGCTAAAAATATGTAGAATTTATTTATCTACAAAACATGAGGAATTTAATTAATACGATGAGATAATTAACGAAATAATAAGGATTAATTAATTAATGAAGAAAATAAGCACAAAATAGCAATTTTCGTAGAGTTATCAAGTAAACTCATCCAACAAGATTGGCACACCTTCTGCCAGTTTTCTAAGGTATCTAACAAACCTATAAGCTATTTGCAAGGTTGGTAGGCTTACATTCCCCTAACCCTAGCCTCTCAAATACCACTAAGGGCATAAGATTAACACTAGATCCTAAGTATAGAAGGCATTAGGAAAGAAATGGTCAATGATAAAGTAGGGAATAAAAAAGCTACTTGGATCACCAAGCTTAGGTATTACCTGTCTCTTAATAATGGCTCTAAAGGAATGGTCTCAACACTAATAGGCTCAAAAGGGGTGGTAGCAGAAATTGTGGGCTCAACAAGAGTACAATCAAAATTATTGGTCTCAAGAGTTGAGCTTGATAAAATAAAAGATAGACATAAGTAGGAACTGGACTCAACTGAGCTCGCTCTATCAATAACACTAGGCTCTAAGCCTACATCTTCCTCATCATCATCCTCAGTCAACGGGTCCTCACCCTTAGCAACATCTAATGACTTGCAATGCTCCTTCTCAAGTCTCTTAATTATGTTAATTTTTGTGTCACTGGTAAGGAACCTGAGGGCATTGACTAAGGGTACTCATAATCTGCCCTACCTATGTCTCCAAATTTTTAATGGAAGCCGCTTGACTTTGTATAATCTAAGTGAACATGTCCTCAAGTGATAGCTTCTTCCAAACTATTGGTGCAGGTTGGAACTGAGCAGATGGGGTAAAAACAGGTATTGGCGATTGATATAGTGGCAGATACTGCTACTGCTGGAACTGAACAAATGGTGGTACTTGGGTAGGCGAAAGAATATGAGACTGTAAAGGCTGAAAAATAGGGGGTTCTATAAATCTGGAAGTGGAAAACTACCCTTGATTTTAGCTTCAAGAAAAGTTAGGATGGTTCCTCCACCCTAGATTCTAGGTGTTTGAATAGGGGCTATGTTGCTTCCTAGGGGGTGGGACAATGTAGTGAACTAGTTCAACCAAAATTGGACATCTATCATATAAATAGGAACCACCAGAGAGATCAAACAAAGAAAATAGGCTCTAAATGACCAAAACAGGACTATGGCTAAGCTAGGTACCTAATACTCTACCTTCTTAGTGATAGTAGCAATATGAGAGGTCACGTCTAACTTGTAACTCTAATAGCCTTCCTAGGGGTGTGTCTCTCAGATGACCATTGATACTTATTGGTAGCCATCTTGTCAAGTAATCAATATGCCTCTTCTTTCATCTTGACCATCAAGGCTCCTCCAGCCACAGCATCAACAATGGTCCTATTCTGACTAGTAAAACTATTGTAGAAGGTCTGGACTTGAAGCCATAAGAGTAGGCCATGGTGTGGATACTTCTTAAATAGGAAAGAAAATATCTCACATGCTTCGTATAAGGACTCAGAATCGAATTGGGTAATGGATCACTTTCAAGTTCGGCCATTTTTTAGGGATGAAAGAATTTAGCAAAGAACAGTTGGGCTAGCTTATCGCAGGTGGTATGGATCTAGGAGGTAAAGAGTTTAGCCAGTGCTTGGCTCTATCACTAAGCGAGAAAGGGAATAATCAAAACCTAATCGCATTCTTAGTGACTCTTTTGTGCTTGAACGTTTGGTAGATCTCAAGGAAACTGCCCAAGTATGAGTAAGGATCATCATGGGGTAATCCATTAAACTACACAGAAGTTTGGATCATCTGAATGATCACAGGCTTTATCTCAAAGTTGTTCACTAGTATAGTATGTCACGACCCTCAACTTACCAAAATACGTACAAATTTTTCGCATTTTCATACATCAATTGTTAATCATCCTTCTTCGATCGTGAACAACCACACTCTTAACAGTTGGGCTGTGTGCCGACGTCTAACTCACTCCACCATACCAATTCAATTTGTATATTATTCATAGGTAAACACTTGTATAAATGTATATATATCAGAGTTGTTACATGTGTTTACATTGTTTTACATCCCCAATAGTTACATATAAAATGCTACTGTGCTATCGTAAGTTTAGATACAAAATTTCAACAATGTGTATACCTTTAGCGATGGGATGCAGCGGATTACCAAAAAGGGAACGCCTCCAGTCACGCTCAATCTATACTCAACACTCTGTAGAGAGGGGGAAAATAAGGGGGGTGAGCAAACCACACGCTCAGTAAGGCAATCATGCGAATAGGTAGATACTGCACTATCTACGTGATCGTGATGCCATGCTCAAAAGCATTTAATTCATTATTTATCCCAAAACCTGAGTGTATGATTGTGTTAATGGTATATAAAGCATTCATGCTATTAAAATCCAGTGAACATTTCAACTCAAAGCATGGTATAAATCATCATGCATAATTCACAATAAAACATGGCATTAAACATCATGCATCCGTGCACTTTAAAAACCATTAACAAATCAACCCAACACTGGTCAGGTCTCAGCCCACCCTTGGACCTTCCTGACCCACAAATTATTTCAAACATGGATTTATTCTCAAATAGCAGTAGACATGTGAGATAGGCAGTTCAACAATAGGTAATAACCTCAAGGCCTATGTACATAACCTGTGATATCGGCTACACGGATCATGTGTGCGGGATATCACCACTATCTGCTTCCACACGGGAGGTGCGTCAAATCCTACCCGCCGGTCCATAGCAGATCTCATCCGAAGACGGCACATCACATCTCAACACGGTACAATGTACTCCATGCTACATGCACGGTACAACGTATTCCGTGGACCCAATCAACACATCATATCATGCCACATCTCAAACGCACGTGTGAGCCTATTTAATTGGTACGACCTCTTGTCTACTCGAAGCTCCTAACGCGGCTAATTAATCATGTCAAAACAATGCACGTGTGAGCTATTTAATCGATGTGACACCCAGTCTACTCGAAGCTCCAAACACGGCAACATGCAAAGTGGGCATCCAGTGCGAGACAAACTCGAAGCACAATGCCAAAACAATTATGAAATCCATGTGAAAACTAGTGCCTCTTGCACTCATGTGTATAAAACACGTCAAATCTCGTGCAAGTCATACTCTAGCACGCTTTCATACTCACGAAATCATGTAGGTGGCTCAAAACCTTGCAAAGTATGGTTAACAAAACCAAAACACACTCATTTCTTTTGCAAATCATTTCAATGTTAGCCAACCTACCAATCATTTGCTAAAAAGAAATAAAACATGATTTTCAAAGCAATATGCTTTTCTTTTCATGCACATTTCTCAAACTCCTAACTTTTACCCTTCAATCACCCAACATCATTTCCTAATCTCATGCATTCTAGCAAAACATTTAAGCGCCCAAATTGCGCACAGATATCTCTAAGAGTCCACACAATTCCCTTACCTTGATTTGCTTGGTGTGACTCCTTTCCTTTTAGCTTCTCACGCTCTTGGCTCAACTCGCCTCGGCGTATCCTCGGAAGCTGCGATTCATTCATTAAATCAATTGAGTTAATGTATTTAACCCATAATTGACCTCACTAGTCAATATTATTCACTTATGCATTTTACCAATGCCTTATTCCACATTTTACCTCTTTTAGTTAAATCTCACAATTTATCCACTAACCACATCTTAAAATCATACCACAACACTATTAATAACTTCTATATATCTCATTCATCATTAATCTCCATACATTTCACTTTCTCACTCTAGACCATTTCTAGGTCATAATCATTCCAATGCATTTTAGATTGTTTCTAACCATCCATACTCATACCAAACAACTCCAAAATCAATTATATAAACAATGTACCATGGTTGGAGTGTTAGAATCTTACCCAATTTGATTTCTCTTCTTGCTCCAAATGGCAATACCCTTAACTCCTTCAATACCAACAATGGAAAAATGCCTTCCAACTATGTTGTTCTTCTCTTTGATAGGAACAACTTTGCCTCTAATGGTCTCTCTTCAAACCTCACTGAAAATGGCTAATTTTAGAGAGAGAAAGTTAGGTTTTTGGGTTGAAAGTGGAAGGTTAGTGTTTTTCTCAAAATTTTTTGATTTTCAGCACTCCTTATATAGAAATAGCTTGAGGAGATCGATCTGGTCCAAGAGGAGATCGATCTGGTCCCCTTAAATCCCTTTTTTTCACGACATTTTGAGCATGAGATCGATCTGTCGAAGCATGAGATCGATCTGCTCCCAAACAGAGAGCTAAGGAGATCGATCTGGGTGCTTGAGGATCGATCTTTTCATCACAGAATGCTTAGGAGATCGATCTGGCTCCATTGGAGATCGATCTGCTCTATTCCATTGCCCAAATAAGAGCATTCTGGCTCTTCCAAATCGATCTCTCATCCCATGAGATCGATCTGCACTTCATAGTTTCCAGATTTTCTGCAGTTCTTCTGCAGCAACTCATACTCAAACATCCTTAATTTGCTACCATGATCATTTCCTCATTCATTCATCTTTAAGGCTTGACAATGACATCCATACATACCTTATTCCTATTGAAACTTGTGTGGAATCCTTGTATAACCAAAAGTATACGATATAAACCAAATGGAAGTGCACAACTTATGCAATTCTACTTCCATTTTACCACACTACTCATAATCCATTTTACTCACATTCTCCACATGTTTAAGTCCATTTCTTTACATTCACACATAATGCAACTTGTATGTACAATCACAACTCTTATTACAAGTGTGTACATTAACTTATGGACTTACATCACATATATTTCACTTATGAATTCATAGTACAACTCTATTTACATTTCTATGTACATATATACCATTATACATATACGGGGTCTCACATAGTAGGCCTCCGGATTCCAGTATAGTAACAACCAATAGCAGGGACAATGTAATCACCAATTGTCTAAGCTTTCTATGGTTAGCCATCTTATCTACTTGCAGCCCAAAGGTCTTTACAGTAAGTGCACAAGTTGCAAAAGTAATATAGGAACTGAAGTCACAGAATATCATCTCACAGAGATTAAGTGGATCTAATAATTACCATATTTTTAACATCTTAGGTATATTCTAGCAAATTATGAATGGTGGTGATCTACAAGTCTAACAAAGCATGACAAAAATATAAAAATAAAATAATAAAAAAATAAAAGAATAATAAACCTTAAAGCGTAAACTAAACCTTAACCCTAAAATACGTCAAAATGTAACCCTAAAACTAACCCCTAAAACTACATGACCTCTAAACTAATGTAAAACATGATTAAATGCTAATACCTACACTAATGCATGAATAAAAGTGAACATATTTTTGTATTTTGTAAAATTGAAGCTAAGGTAAACTAATATGCATGAAATTAACCTTAAATGTACCTAACCCTAAATGCAAATTACTTAACCCTTAACTAACTAAAATGACACTAAAAAACGGCCCCTAAATCACTCTAATCGACCTTTGAATCACTCTAATCAACACCTAAAAATTCATGTAAACTGAAAATATCACTAATGCAATGCTAACCTAAATAATGCATGAAAACCTAATGTAAATCTCATGTAAACCTAACTCTAACCTTATCCTAACCTAACCCTATATGAACACTAATCTAACACACCTAAAATAACCTTAAAACGGTACTTAAATGCACAATCTAAGTGAAAATACTAAGCCTGAACAGAATTGAGAAATAATGCAAAACTAATGCCTAAATGTCATGTAAATGCTATCAAACCTCAACTAATAATACGTAAACATGTAACACTAAATGCATAAAGTTAATATGACCTAAAATTTAATTAAATGCATCACTAAACAACCTAAAACAAAAAGTGAAAAAATTGATCAGGAAATGCAACATAAATCACGCCTATCCTAGGGAAAACGATATGTGGATGAAATGAAAGCTAGCCTAATTAATTCCTAACAATTTTCTAATGAATACATGATATTAATATGGTCTAATGCTACTTAAATGGACACTAAATACTCAAAAATCAGAATCTAAAATAGCCTTAAAACTAACACCTAATTACTCAGGAAAATCAAAGGAAAACATAAGAAATGTTATGCAAAATGAAATAAAAGCTAATCTAATAAATGCCTAGTAATCACTTAAATAACGTATGATCCTATCATAACTTTGAACTAATTAAATGACCATTGAAGATGCATGAAACAACAACCTTAAACTCACTAAACAGTAACGTGAAACAACCTAGAAAAATGTAACAAAAATGCATGAAAATGCATGGTAACTATTCTAAAATAACTCCTCAAAATTACCTAATTGAAACATGACTTAAATTTAACTACTTAAACCTAAAAAAATGCAAGAAACAACATCATAATAAACCCAAAAAGCAATGTGAAAACTAAAACAAGAAATGAATATTGAAATGAAATGTTATCCTAACTTGAAATCTACATGCTATAAATGGAATCAAAGTTTACAACATTATTTTTATTAAATGAAACTTTATGAAAATGATTTAAAACCTAAGATTAAATATTAAAAACATTTAAAACAATACCAACCAGAATTAAAGCATCAAAACACTAAAGATATTTAATCCAGAAAAATCATTTGACCAAGCTCAAACACAAAAGCTATTGAGGTAATTTTTCAGCCCCTTAATCTCTCATTTCCATTAAACTCATTCATAACAAAAAAGAAAAAAAAAAAGATGAGAAAGAGTAGAAAAAAATTATTCAAAATTAAAGACATGAAAATAAATTGCAAGATTAAAGTAGAGATTGCATTTGAAACGTTAAAAAAAAAAAAGTAAAAGTAACAAGAGAAATTAAAAGGTACTTGGAAAATTAACTTGGCAGCCACCCTAATCTAGGGAAAAATTAAGAAAACAATAAATAAATCTAATCTTAATGGTCGCCAACCTTTTCAAGGGCCTCTTCAGGTTACTTGCTTAAATAGACACATTACAATAGTGGTATAAAGGACATTTCCCTTCCATTTCTCCTTATGTAATTGGCCTTAATGACAAGATACTTCCATGTAATCCTAAGCTCCACATTAGCCCATGGACCACACCATCTTCAATAACCACCAATTTTGTCTTTTAGTCTACTTAAGCTTTGACGTGGCAAAGCCATGTGAACTTCATGTGAAACACGTGAAGTCCATGCGATGAGTTGGAATTGCCATGTGACTTTTCCATGTTTAGATATAAGAATGCCATGTGGATTAATTAGTCGGTAACAAGAGATCTCATGTGAGTGAGCCCAAGTCTGCTTCTTAGACTTTTGAAGCTTCCACTCTTGAAGCCTAAAATCCACAAATCACTAAATTTCCACCAAAATTTTATTTATCCGCATAATTAGAAGAAGTTAATAAAAATTAAAGGGTAATTAATATAATTCGTGTCACGACCCATTCTACCAAAAATCACTATAAATTTTTCACTTTTTTATATACATCTCACCTTCTCGTGACAAGTCCATTTTGGACGAGTTGGGCTATGAGCCAGTATTAATCCCAACGCTTATCCCATTTGACTATATCATTATTACCATGGTAATAATCCTAGAATCTCAGGCAGTGTAATAATAATTACATATGTTATAAGACTGTATGTACATACGTTTTCATATATTTATGTTCCCCATAATTACATTTGTTTACAAAGCTGTGCTCTATATGTTTAGATACAAAACTATACGATGTGTATACCTGATTTGCAATGGGAAGCAGCGGAAAACCAAGAATTCAGTCTCTACTCACTCTCAACTACTGTGGATGCTCTGTAGAGGGTGGAAAGTGAAAGGGTGAGCACAACTTGCTCAGCAAGGCAATAATGTAAGCAGGTAGATAACTATACTATCTACGTGCTTAAAATGTCATGATATAAAATCGTTTACATCTAGAGAATGAGGTAAGACTAAAACGATGCCACATGTATATATCTATCATATAAGAGAAATCACGAAATCGGGCATATAAAACAAACATGAAAAAAATCATCACGTATGACATCTCATTCTCGTTACATTAAAACTTATCAGTTTCATCAATAAATAACCATGTCAAGGCTAAACTCATCCCTCGGGAATGCCTTGATCCATTAAATCGCATCTCATTTAAAAAACATAAATCGAGGCATCACCCCTCCTTCGGGTCTGCCCTAGTCTATTCAGACCGTATGATATCATGTGAGGTATGTAGGTTACTGTATGAGAAATTGAACTCTATGACCATACTATGTCCCTGTGATTCCAGGCTACACTGTCACGCCCTTCCCCCACACGCGACCTACCCTATTCACCACAAATTTTTCGCATTTCATTTACCTCTTCTTCTGTCATCTCTCATATCAAATGTTGGGCTGTGATTCGATATTAGTCACCCATTCACACTCATTCATAGCATATATAGAATTTCATATTCTTTTCTATAATACAAACTCTTGTACATCAATACATTTATCTGCACATATACATCCTGACCGTACTTTAATTTACATAGATGTGCTTAAACAATGTTCAGTACAAAATACCAAATGTGTATACCTCTAACAAGATGGAACTGCAGCAGATATCAGTGAATATCAGTCCTCAACTATGTCCACCTACTGTGGATGTCTGAAAAGAGTGAAATAATAAGGGGGTGAGCTTACAACTCAGTAAGGAAATTAAGCGAACAAGTAGATAACCGCACTATCTACAAAATACAATGCTTATGCCTTGAAATCGTTTCCTTACCCTATCTGTATCTATAGAACGCATCTCTTTCAAATCATTATGCAATATATATATATATATAGATACAAAACATCAATTATAAAACTGGTAATATTTAGGTTTAACAACCTCAGTATTATATGCATAACACTGCATTTCTCATGCAATTTCATAAATCTGATTTATCATGCAATGCATTTAAATCAAAATCATATGGCATTCATCATGCGTAAAAAACATGGAAAACTGGGCCTCACCCATCCCTTGGGTTACCCTTTTTACAATTCACAAACTACATGTTTATATCATAAAACCATATGGTATTTCATTCAAGAAATTCAATTAGCAAGAAGGAGATAGGCAACTACATGTTCGAGTGTATGATCATAACTCATTCTTCGTGATCCCAGGCAACACAGTACTTGGTGTGCAGGTTTCAAAATTGTTATAACGGGAGGTGGGTCAAATCCTAGCCATCAGCTCACAATTTATTCTCATCGTGTACTCACAGTACAACGTACTCCATGTGACATACACGGTACATAGTACTCCATGGACCCTGTCTCAAGGTAGGGTGCTCGCCATGAGTCTAAGTCCTCACACCTTGGATATGCCTCATAGTCAGGATACTCGCCATGAGTCTTAGTCCACATACTACAGGTTTACCTCATTGTTAGGATGCTCGCCATAAGTCTTAATCCTCGCACCTATGGGCTATTTTGATAGCCCTCTGCCATATCTCAAAATATTGCACGTGTGAGCATATAATATTAGTGCGACACACAGTCAGTATAGGCTCCCAACATGACTGTTTCATTTTATTTTCAAAATTGGTACGTGCGAGTAAAACTCCTAACATGACCATATCACAATATCATAATCTCTAGTGCGTGCAATGCTCCCAACACTAGGTCATATAAAAACATAAGTATGAGCAAAGCTCCCAATACTCTATAATGTATAATATGTGAAAACTGAGTACGAGCAAAGCTCCCAATACTCTATCATGTAAAACTAAATATGAGCATAGCTCCCAATACTCTATAATGCATAAATCACAATCTGAGTACGACCAATGCTCCCAGTACTCTAATATGCATAAATCACATTAAAATCTAGTACGAGTAAACACTCAAGTACTATGTGATGCATATCTCACAATACAGTGCGAGTAATCTCTAGCACTTATGGTTTTCACACAAAAACCTGATAGATGTCTATTAAAATCAAATAAGCACTCAAATGTGCATGTTTTCGCATATAAATGAAAACAATTGCAATTCTATCATGCAACTCATGAATTTTGGTCACAACATGCTTCAAGGTATTTTCACCCTAGTCTTTTTTGGATAAAACACATTTATCCTCTTTGGTTTCTATCACAATATCATGCCTATTCATGGGAGTACATATAGCATATAATGTTAAAATGCTATTCAAAATACGTGGAGCCATCTCTAGCTACTCACGAAATTCTCTTACCTCGGATCACGTCAGGTGACCTCTCTTCCTAAATTCTGCTCACTCTTGCAGTCCGATCAGCTTCAATGTGATTCTCCGAACTTGTTATACGTATTTACGTTAGTTAATTGTAACATACTCATTTTATTTGCCAAATCTCAACTTTGCACATCATATTCATGATTTTCTCCTAATATGGTATTATACCACATTTTCCACAGAGTTATATTTATTTATCCTTATTTCCAATATATGCATTTCATAAGATTAACTCATAATCTTCCATATATGCATATTCTATCATTAAATCCATGTTAACATCATTTCCTCATTACCTTCTCATTTTCACACCAATAACTAGGCCATGCTCATTTTTCATAATTCTTTCATTTCTAACAAATCATACATATACCAATAAACTCATCAATACACCTAGTTTAACATATATCAACTTGGTGCATTAAATCTTACCTAGTTGAGATTTCCTTCCTTTTCACCAATTTTGTACAAATCCTCCTTGCTCTTGAAATCCTTACTTTCAATCTCTTGTTTCCAAGTATGTTGTTCTCCTCTTTGCTAATAACAACTTTGCTCAACTATATCTCACTCAAAACTGATCACAAACTAAAGTTTTATGGTGTAGGGATGTTAGATTACAGTTTTGGTTTTGAATGGAATAGTTTCTCTCGTGCAAACTGAAGTGCAGAAGTCCAGTATTTATAGAATTATCTCTATGAGATCGATCTGCTCTTCAATGAGATCGATCTGCCCTGCACTTTTTCCTCTCGAAATTGACCTTTCAACCTAATGAGATCGATATGCTCCCAAGCATGAGATTGATCTGAACAACACAAAACCTTAAGGAGATCGATCTGCTCTCCAAATGAGATCGATCTTCTCCAAGCCAGTAGCTTCAAGAAATCGATCTGACCCTCTATGGATTGATTCCTTCTTCACAGAATGCTTAGCAGATCGATCCGACCCCATTGGAGATCGATCTGTCCCTATTCTATTGCTCGAATAAAAGCATTTTTTGCTCTTGCAGATCGATCTCTCATCCTATGAGATCGATCCCTCATTCATATTTTCCATATTTTACTATAGTTTTCTGGAGTAACTTGCACCAAACTTTTGCTGTCATAGTCATTTTCTCATCCAATCACCTTTAAGGCTTGAAAATGACATCCATTCATACTTTATACATATTAAAACTTGTGTGCATTTATTTCACAACCCATATACACCTTACATGCTTAATTGGAAGTTTACAAAAGTACAGGTATTACATATGAATTTAAGGGTCTTAGAATCCTCCCCTCCTTAAAAGAATTTAGTCCTCCAAATTAGAACCAAGTTACTCTACAAACAAATGGGGGTATTTCTCTCACATCAGACTCTTTAGCTCTCAAGTAGCTTCCTCTGAAGTGTGATACTGCCAGAGAATCTTCACTAACCCGATAGCCTTATTCCTTAAGACTTTCTCCTTTTTATCTAATATCCGAATCGATCTCTTATCATATGTCAAATCATCTTTGAGCTCCAATGGCTCATACCGAATCACATGAGTTGGATCTAGATGATACTTCCTCAACATTGAAATGTGGAAGACATTGTGCACTCCCGATAAATCTGATGGCAATGTCAATCTATATGCCTTATCTCTTACTCTGTCTAGTATCTCAAATGGTCTAATGCAGCAAGGACTCAACTTACCTCTCATCCCAAATCTTGCTATACCATTGGAAGTAGAAACCTTCAGAAATACTAAATCACTAACTGCAAACTCAAGTGGTCTCTGTCTCTTGTCAGCATAGCTTTTCTGTCTACTCTAAGCTGTCTTCAATCTCTCAACAATCATCTGGGCATCCTTAGAAGCTTGTGTAACCAAATCAGGAGCAAAAATCGTTCTGTCACCCACTTCTTCCCAACCGATAGGGGAATGACATCTACGGCCATATAGAGCCTCATACGGTGTCATCCCGATGCTCGTATGATAACTGTTGTTGTAGGCGAATTCGACTAGTGGAAAATGATCATCCAGGAGCCTCTAAAATCCAGCACACATGCTCTCAACATATCCTCTAGAGTCTGTATGGTCCTCTCTGACTGACCATCTGTCTAAGGATAATAAGCGGTGCTCAAACTCAACTAGGTTCCCATAGCTTCCTGAAAATGTTCCCAAAAGTGGGAAGTGAAGCGGGAATCCCTATCCGAAACAATACTCACTGGAATACCATGTAACCTCCCTACCTCGCGTACATACAACTCTGCTAAAGAACTCAGAGCATTGGTAGCTCTCATAGCTAAAAAGTAGACTGACTTTGTTAGTCTATCAACTATCACCCACATAGCATCGTGATTTCTCTAGGTTCGCAGTAAACCCATCATGAAATCCATGGTGATATGCTCTCATTTCCATGTCGGTACAAGTAGAGGTTGCAATAACCTTGCAGGTTTTTGATGCTCTACCTTCACTTGCTGACACATGAGACATCTTGCCACAAAATCCGCCACATCTCTCTTCATACCTGACCACCAATACACCTTCTGGAGATTCTGGTACATCTTATTACTCCCCGGATGTAACATGTACCTCAACGAATGAGCTTTCATCAATACCAATATCCTGAGCTCTATGTCCTCAAGAACACACAATCTGCCTCTAAACCTCAGAAGCCCATCACAACTTATATCAAAATTAGTTTCTATGCCCTTTTGTATCTGACTACTCATGCCAATGCAATACTGATCAGTCTGCTAAGCCTGTATGATCCTATCCAATAGGTCTGGCTCCAAACGTAGACTAGCAATCACACAGTCCGTATCCATGTCAGAAGGCACAACTCCCAAACTGAGGCTAGCAAATTGCTCTAGCAACTCATGTTCCCTGACCATCATATACGATATCATCCCAAGGCTCTTTCTGCTCAATGCATCAGCTACAACATTAGCCTTACCTAGATGATAAAATATCTCACAATCATAATCCTTTAGAAGCTCTAACCATATTCTCTGTCTCATGTTCAATTCTTTCTGTGAGAATAGATACTTAAGGCTCTTGTGGTCGGTAAAAATCTGGAATTTCTCTCCTACAAGTAGTGGCCACATACCTTCAACGTAAACACTACTGCTGCTAACTCCAAATCATGGGTCAGATAGTTCTTCTCATGGTTCTTCAGTTGTCTAGATCCATAAGTAACTACTTTCCCATCCTGCATCAATACACAGCCCAATCCCTGATGTTATGCATTGCTATACACCGAAAATCCTCTTGAGCTAGTAGGGATAGTGAGAATCGAAGCAGTAGTCAATCGACTCTTCAACTCCTGAAAACTCTTCTCGCAATCCTCGTCCCACATAAATGCTACACCTTACCGAGTGAGACATGTCAACGGAGTAGCTAACTTCGAGAATCCTTCTACAAATCTCCAATAATATCCTACTAAACCCAAGAAACTCTTGATCTCGGTGACTATCCTCGGCTGTTCCCACTAAACTACAACCTCAATCTTGGATGGATCCACTGATACACCATCCTTCGACAGAATGTGTCCCAAAAATGAGATCTGTGTTAACCAAAAATCACACTTATTGAGTTTAGCTTATAGCTTCTGCTCTCGTAAAGTCTGCAATACAATCCTGAGGTGTTTCTCATGCTCTTCCTCAGATTTAGAATATATCAAGATGTCATCTATGAAGACGATAACAAATTGATCCAAATATGGCTTGAACACATCGTTCATCAAAGCCATGAGAGCTGCGGGAGCATTTGTCAATCCGAATGGCATAACCAAGAACTCATAATGGCCATATCGGGTCCTAAATGCTGTCTTGGGCATATCTCCACTCCTAACTCTTAACTGATGATACCCAGACCTCAGATCAATCTTAGAAAAGACCTCCGCTTCCCTGAGCTGATCCAATAGATCATCAATGCATAGAAGGGGATATCTATTTGTCACGACCCGAATTACCTAAAAATCAGAGTAAATTTTTCGTTTTTTTCATTTATTATTTAATTCTTAACTTTCTCTCGTCGTGACCATCCTACAACACAGTTGGGCTATGATTCGGTGTTAGTCACCTCACACTATTTAACATTTCATTCCCATAATCATATATCAGAGTCTACTATCCTTTTGACTTTAAATAAATACATACCCAATGGTATTTACATGACTCTACATCCCCGACATCATATCCATTTACAGTACTGTGCATTACATATTTAGATACAAAACCATACAAATGTGTATACCTGTCTCTCGATGGGAAGCAGCAAGCAGCGGATATTAAGCATGCAAGTCCTCAGCCGCTCAATAATTATTACAAGTGCTCTGAAAAGATGGGAAAATAAGGGGGGTGAGCAAACCACACGCTCAGTAAGGCAATTATGCAAGTAAGTAGATAGCTCCACTATCTACATGCTCATAATGCCATGCCCTTAAATCCATTTCTTTTCATTTAAAATTACACGCACAAAGTCATGCATATTCAATGCCATAGTTTATCCAAAACTATTTGTGCATATATAAATCATGTAACTCATGCATTCAAAGCATTTTATGTGACATCATTAAATCATATTAAGCATGAATTTAATCAAGATCATGCAATCTTTCATGCCATGTAAGACAAAACATGGATTTCAAATGAAAGCATGGAAAAACACATCATGCCACTGCATTTAAATCAATTCATTTAAAACGCAGTATAAAATAACCCCTCTGGGTCAATCATCTCAAAACTCATAAAACAATTCGTTATACTTCATTATAAAACTTGAGTTATAAAACCACCCTTCTTTCAGGGTCACATATCATAAAATCATCTGAAATCATCAAATCATCAAATCGGGGGCCTGACCCCTCCTTCGGGTCTACCCTGGTCTAACAGACCACAAGTTATATCATGTGAGACAATCAGGTAATTAACAGTAACATCGAGGACTATGGCCATATCCTAGTGATCCCTGGCAACACGGTACCTAGTGTGCGGGGTATCACACCTGAAACGGGAGGTGGGTCGTCCTACCCGCCAGAACAGCATAACACCAGGATTGCGAGGGCAAGGCTTGCTGCCTCGTGGCTAATGCCACTCCACTCCAACAATCCCCACGGTACAGCGTACTCCGCGTGACATACACGGTACAAAGTACTCCGTGAACCCAAGCTCAGTCAGGGGTGCCTGTAATAGGTCTTATCCACCCATATCATCTCTGTCTCAGAATGCACGTGTGAGCATATCATCTCACTGTGACACACAGTCTACAGGAGGCTCCAACACGGCTATATGCATGTAATATAAATCCCTGTGCGAGCGAAGCTCAAGCACGGCTCCATGCATATTCATGATATCTGAAAATCTCGTGCGAGCGAAGCTCTAGCACGGTTTCATAAAAATCAGTGAAATCTGCGTACGAGCAGCGCTCCAGTACGACTTAAACTGATTACAATTTCAATTAAAATCCACGTACGAGCAACGCTCTAGTACGGATATGTATAAAAACTCACTGAAAACCTCGTACGAGAAAAACTCCAGTACGATATTCAAATGAATTATGAAAACTACGTAAAACTTTGTGCGAGCAACGCTCCAGCACAAATGAATGCTCAAATAAATCAAATCTCGTGCGAGTTACACTCCAGCACGACTTTATGCATAATTAAATCAAATCTCGTGCGAGTTAGACTCCAGCACGGCTTCATGCATAATTAAATCAAAACAGGATGCGAGCTAAGCTCCAGCATCTCTCATGCATGTCAAATCATTAAAAACTAGTGCGAGTAATCGCTCCAGCACTATTTTATGCATACCACGTCAAAACAAATCAAAACATGTCAAAACATGTCAAAACAGAGTGCGAGCTAGGCTCCAGCAGCTCTCATTTCACAATATTAAAAATCAGTGCGAGCACCATGCTCTAGCACATTTCATGCATATGATGTCACAAGTCGGTGCGAGCAACTGCTCAAGCACATTTATGCACATTCACAAACGCAGATATAGTGCGAACTACGTGTCGGCACTATCTGTTTCCATATAAACTTGATAGTTGACCTCTTTTCCAAAGAAATTTTATTTAAATATTAATAACACCTACGTAGTGTTATTTTGTGAAATTCATGCATTTACTGGCCAATCTATCGTTTTACTTTGATTAAAATCAAGAAAATTCCTTAATCATAAAAATCCTTAAATCATGCATTCCATGCATGTCATGCTTTCACCATCCTTAGGTGAACTTCCCTCAATAGGGGTAAAATAGACATTTCACCTATTTCGATCCTTAAAAATTATTTAAACCACTTTTAGGATCATTTTACAATAATCGTGTATACATACAAAATCAGTGTATACAAAATCTATTAAAATATGCGTAGCTACCTCTAGCTACTCACACAATTCCCTTACCTCATTTTCTGTACAGTCTGACCTTTACATCGATGTCTCGTCACGCAGTCCGATTTGCTCCAAATCCAAATCAAATCTCTGGCACTGCGGATACACATTCATCAGGTCAAATACAATACAATTTATTGTATTTCACAATTTTCTAGGCTTTATTTAAATCATTGGGCCCGTTTACCCATATTGGGCCCGATGCACCATAATGGGCCTTAATCGGCCTTAAGCCTGTTTACCACACTTTATCGAGGCCTATTGGGCTCACTGGGCCCATCAGTAATTTATTTAGCCTCGTTCTAAATTCTCTGATATCTCAATTTAATATTTACGACAATTTATCTAATTTTCCAGAATTTAATTCATTTATGCGGAAATTAAATCCGTAATTTATGCGTTAAATATCAATCACGCATAACGATATAAAATTGTCGTAAATAAGGGTCACTTACCCGTTATTCCCTGATCGTATACAAATCGAGGCTGTCTCGAGCTCTCAGTGGATGCCAATTGTCGAGCTACACAATTAAATATATTTTTTCGGGTAAATTTCCAGTCGGAATTAATTAAATTAAATATTCAGAAAATTAAATCGGTCAATTCGACCGCTTACCGACTTACCCGAAGCTCGATTGCATCACTGGAATTTTTCCCAATTTTTCCTCTTTTTCTTTTTCCCTTTTTCTTCCTTTTTTTCCCTCTCTTTTTGGCTGAACCGGTCCGGTCCGGTTCAACCCGGTTCGGACCGCCGGTTCGGTCTGGTCCGGTTCGGCCGGTTCTGTCCGGTTCGGCCGGTCCAATCTCCCTTTGGTCGTGCCGGCGCCGTCCGGCCGGTTCCCGGCATGATTTCGGTGCCAATCGGCGCGCAATCGTCTGGGCTCCCTAAATCGGGCCTCAGCTGGGGTCGAATCAGCCCCATCGCCGGCGAATCGGGGTTCTCTCCCCCGCGGTCTTCTCCTCCGTTTCCGACGTTTTTCGCCGTTCTCGGCGCGCGTCTGGGTTGCTGGAGGTTCGCCCGAGTTCGGGCTTCCTTTTCCGGTGGGTATCGAACCTCCTCGGTCGCCGGTGGTGGCTCTGCCGGCGATCTCTCTTCCTCGGGTCTTCCTTCGCGTTTTGCTTCTGTTTCGTTTTCTGACTTTCGTTTCGTTTTCCAGATTCGTTTCTTTTTTTTTTTTTTTTTTTTTTTTTTTTTTACAATTTCATTTATTTATTTATAATTTATTTTTAATAATATTTTATTCATTAAAATATTATTAAAATTACAAAATATCCCAAAATATTATAAAAAATTTCTATTTAATTCATAAATTAATTTCTCAGTCCGGTTTTACCTTTCCGGTATATTTTTCGATTATTTTCGGGATTATTTTTCGATGCGAAAATCCCGGTTTATTCCAATAAATTCATATCTTGATCAATTTAACCCGAAATTTAATTATTTCTTCGTTATTGATCAAGATTTCTAAATCTCATATTTTTAATTAAATTTCTTGTCCCGATTAATACCGAATTTTGGTCTTTTGACCATTTTACCCTTGCACGTATTCGGGAATACCATTTAAGTCCTTTTGCATTTTTAAATGCACTCGAAAATATCGGGTCTTACACTATTCTTGATGGTTACCTTATTTAACAATCTGTAATCTATACATAATCGGAGGCTTTCATCCTTCTTTCTTACAAACAAAATCGATGCTCCCCACGGTGAAACACTTGATCTGATAAAACCCCTGTCCAACAACTCCTGTAACTATTTCTTAAGCTCTTCCAGCTCGACCAAGGCCATTCGATACGTTGGTTTCGATATAGGTTCAGCACCAGGCACCAAGTCTATAGAAATTCCATCTCTCTATCTGGTAGTAACCCTGGTAATTTATCCAAAAAGATATCTGGGAATTCACTAACCACAGGAATGTCTGCCAACTCTGAATGTACCTTATACGTATCAACCTCGTACGCTATAAAACCTTCAATATATTCATTTCTTAGTTAGCATAGCACATTATCAATTATAATCATAACTACTACGTTTTATTTCTTTTCATTAAGCTTTACAACATATTTTTCAGGGTTAGGAAACATAACTGTCTTAGCATAACAATCTAAAATAGCATGGTTAGACGATAACCAATCCATTCTTATGATTACCTCAAAATCACTCATACTTAACAGTATTAGATTGGCTGTCATGTCCTTTTCCCCTACTTTCAGTTTACAGTCATTTAATACATGTTCCACTAGTTGACTATTATTCATAGGCGTACTAATCAACATCATCCTACTCAAAGGTGTACGCTCTACATGTTGTGCTATCTTACATGCAAATGAAGGCGATACAAATGAATGCATGGCACCAGGATCAATTAATACATGTGCTTCTAAATCTTATATCAGGATGTTACCTCTGATCACATCTGAAGAAGCATCGATTGTCCCCTGGTCCAAAGCATGTACTCGCCCTTATCCCATAACTTGTTTCCCTTTCTCTTCCGCTGTCTCTCTCCTCCTCAGAGCAAACGTATCAGCTGGAGCTCTCTCAGGCCCCTTACCCTTCTGTGGGCCAATATCCATCACCTCTTGGCACACTCTAGCCATATGGCCTGGCTTTCCACATCGGTAACATAAACCACTAGAAACAAGGTAAAGTCTACCTCTATGAAATCTACCACATCGACTGCAGTACTCAGTGGTAGGCCTCTATCCTCTAATCACTACTCCTCTAGCTAGAGCTACAGTTGGGTATGCGAGTTATCTCACAATCTTTTCCTGTACTTCCTCGATCCTTGGTTTCTTACCGAAGAGTCTCCTCCCTCTTCGATATCCAAAACCTCGAGCACTATCACTCACCGGCCCCTTTCTATATTTGTCTCTACCTTTTCCAACTTTCCTGAACTCTAGGACATTCCTTTCATAATCTGGTTCACAGAGTTGTGCCCTGTGCACTGCATCATTGTAGGTAGAAATGTCGAATGGAACTAGCTTAGACCGCAATACTGGTCTCAGTCCATCGATGAATCTGCAGACCTTCCTAGTCTCGCTACTCATGGTGCCAAGGTCATATCTTCCCAGAGATAAAAATCTAGTCTCGTACTCATCCACAAAATGACTTCCCTGACTCAATCCTAAAAATTCGACCTACAGCCTCCGCTGAGCTGTATCTGGAACAAACTGCCTCCTGATGGCATCCAAAAATATCTCCCAATTGATCTCTGCATGTCGGGCTCTCAATATGGGTCGGGTGGACTTCCACCAATACGCTATAGTCCTCTTCAGTAGGAACGCAGTAAATGCGACCATCTCTGAAGTCGTACACTCAAAGAATTCGTACAACTTCTTCATTTCTCATATACATTCCTCTGCCAAAACTAGGTCCTTAATCCCACAAAAAGTTGGAGGTCTAAGTTTCTGGAATTGTTTGAGTCTGTCCAAATCGCAATCATACCCCAAAACATTACTGCCCTGTCATGCAGTGACCTGTAATGGCATATCCTAAACTGGTGGGGGCGTAGGTGTATCAGGTGCAGCTGCCTCTCTAGGCGCAGTCTCTGCATCCTGTCCATATCCTCTTAGCATTGTCTGTGCCAGTATCTCCACTATGGTCTCTAGGGGACGTTCTAATCTCTCGAAACGTGCCTCGGTACTCTCTGGTACCTCAGTCTGACCAATAGCCACATCTCGGGTCTCTGGCCTACCTCTACGGCCTTAAGCCCTACCTCTATCCCGTCTACCACAACGAGTATTAAACATAATGGCTAAATCCCTGCATTTATAATCATTAATTAGTCTGATATCCATCTCGTATACACAATTATAACTGAACAAAGCACAGTACAATGGGAATGTATATTTTCCTAATTACTAATATCGATTCACATCAAACCAACACTGCTCTGATACCATGCTGTCACGCTCTTCCCCCATACACGACTACCTTATTCACCACAAATTTTTCGCATTTCGCTTACCTCTTCTTCTGTCATCTCTCATATCAAATGTTGGGTTGTGATTCGATATTAGTCACCCATTCACACTCATTCATAACATATATAGATTTTAATATTCTTTTCTATAATACAAACTCTTGTACATTAATACATTTATTTGTACATATACATCCCGATCGTACTTTAATTTACATAGTTGTGCTTATACAATGTTCAGTACAAAATACCAAATGTGCATACCTCTAACAAGATGGAACTGCAGCGAATATCATGGACTATCAATCTTCAACTGTGTCCACCTACTGTGGATACTCTGAAAAGAGGGAAATAATAAAGGGGTGAGCTCACAGCTCAGTAAGAAAATTAGGATAGCAAGTAGATAACCGCATTATCTACAAAATACAATGCTTATGCCTTGAAATCGTTTCCTTACCCTATCTGTATCTATAGCATGCATCTCTTTCAAATCATTAAGCAATATATATATATACAAAACATCAATTATAAAACAGGTAATATGCCGATTTAACAACCTCAGCATTATATGCATAACACTGCATTTCTCATGCAATTTCATAAATCTCATTTATCATGCCATGCATTTAAATCAAAATCATATGGCATTCATCATGCTTAAAAACATGAAAAACTGGGCCTTACCCATCCTTCAGATTACACCTTTTACAATTCACAAACTCACATGTTTATATCATAAAACCATGTGGTATTTCATTCAAGAAATTCAATTAGCAAGGAGATAGGCGACTACATGTTCTGAGTGCATGATCATAACTCATTTTTTGTGATCCCAGGCAACACAGTACTCGATGTGCGGGGTCTCAAAATTACAGTAACGGGAGGTGGGTCTAATCCTAGCTATCAGCTCACAATTTATTCTCATCGCGTACTTACGGTACAATGTACTCCATGTGACATACACGGTACATACTACTCCATGGACCCTATCTCGAGGTAGGATACTCGCCATGAGTCAACTCCTCACACCTTGGATATGCCTCATAGTCAGGATGCTCACCATGAGTCTTAGTCCACATACTACGGGTCTACCTCATAGTTAGGATGCTCGCCATGAGTCTTAGTCCTCACACCTATGGGTTATTTCGATAGCCCTCTATCATGTCTCAAAATATTGCATGTGTGAGCATATAATATCAGTGCGACACACAATCAGCACAGGCTCCCAACACGGCTATTTCATGCTCTTTTCAAAATTGGTACGTGCGAGTAAAACTCCCAACACGACCATAACACAATATCATAATCTCTAGTGCGAGCAATGCTTCTAACACTAGCTCTCAAGACTGTATAACGTATAATATGTGAAAACTAAGTACCAGCAAAGCTCCCAGTACTCTATCATGCAAAACTGAGTATGAGCATAGCTCCCACTACTCTACAATGCATAGATCACAATCTGAGTACAACCAATGCTCCCAATACTCTAATATGCATAAATCGCATTAAAATCTAGTACGAGTAAACACTCAAGTACTATGTGATGCATATCTTAAAATAAAGTACGAGTAATCTCTAGCATTTATGGTTTTCACACAAAAACCTGATAGATGGCTATTCAAATCAAATAAGCACTCAAATGTGCATGTTTTCGCATATAAATGAAAACAATTGCCATTCTATCATGCAACTCATGAATTTTGGTCACAACATGCTTCTAAGGTATTTTCACCCTAGTCTTTTTTGGATAAAACATACTTATCCTCTTTGGTTTCTATCATAATATCATGCCTATTCATGGGAATTCGTATAGCATATAATATCAAAATGCTATTCAAAATACGTGGAGCCATCTCTAGCTACTCACAAAATTCCCTTACCTCGAATCACGTCAAGTGACCTCTCTTCCTCGTTTCTGCTCACTCTTGCAGTCCGACCACCTTCAATGTGATTCTCCAAAGCTGTTATACGTATTTACATTAGTATATTGTAACATGCTCATTTTATTTGCCAAATCTCAACTTAGCACATCATTTTCATGATTTTCTCCTAATATGGTATTATACCACATTTTCCATAGAGTTATATTTATTTATCCTTATTTCCAATATATGCATTTCATAAGATTAACTCATAATCTTCCATATATGCTTATTCTATCATTAAATCCATGTTAACATCATTTCCTCATTACCTTCTCATTTTCACGCCAATAACTAGGCCATGCTCATTTTTCATAATTCTTTCATTTCTAACAAATCATACATATACCAATAAACTCATCAATACACCTAGTTTAACATATATCAACTTAGTGCATTAAATATTACCTAGTTGAGATTTCCTTCCTCTTCATCAATTTTGTACAAATCCTCCTTGCTCTTGAAATCCTTGGTTTCAATCTCTTATTTCCAAGTATGTTGTACTCCTCTTTGCCAATAACAACTTTACTCAACTATATCTCACTCAAAATTTATCACAAACTGAAGTTTTCTGGTGTATGGATGTTAACACTTTTGGTTTTGAATGGAATAGTTTCTCTCGTGCAAACTAAAGTGCAGAAGTCCAGTATTTAGGGAATTGTCTCTATGCAATTGATCTGCTCTTCAATGAGATCGATCTGCCCTACACTTTTTCCTCTTGAAATCGACCTTTCAACCTAATGATATCGATCTGCTCCCAAGCATGAGATCGATTTGAACAAAATAGAACCTTAAGGAGATTGATCTGCTCTCCAAATGACATCGATCTTCTCCAAGTCAGTAGCTTAAGGAAATCGATTTGGCCCTCTAGGGATCAATTCCTTCTTCATAGAATGCTTAGCAGATCGATCTGGCCCCATTAGAGATCGATTTGTCCCTATTCCATTGCTCGAATAAGAGCATTTTTTGCTCTTTCAGATCAATCTCTCATCCTATGAGATTGATCACTCATTCATATTTTCCAGATTTTACTGCAGTTTTCTACAATAACTTGCACCAAACTTAATACATTTTACTGCCATAGTCATTTTCTCATGCAATCACCTTTAAGGCTTGGAAATGACATCCATTCATACATTATACACATTAAAACTTATGTGCATTTATTTCACAATCCATATACACCTTACATGCTTAATTGGAAGTTTACAAAAGTAAGGGTATTACATATGAATTTAAGGGTGTTACATACACAGATCCCGATGTGCGAGGCATAACAACTGCAACGGGAGGTGGGGTTAAATCCTACCCGCTAGATATCAAGTCACATCAACTAGTCATCATGACAACACGGTACAACGTACTCCGTGTGACATACATGATACAACGTACACCGTAGACCCATATCATAGTCTGGGGGTACCTACTGTAGGTCTTATCCACCCCATATTATGTCGATAACCAACCCATGTCTCAAGGTACACGTGCGAGCATATAATCTCTCCGTGACACACAGTCTACAGGAGGCTCCAACACAGCTCTATGCATGTCACATCACGTCTAGTGCGAGCGAAGCTCCAGCACAACGCTATGCATATCATGATATCTAAAATCATGTGCGAGCAAAGCTCTAGTACAGTTTTGTACACATACAAAAATCTTCGTATGAGCAACGCTCCAGTATAGCTTTTTATGAGTAATAAATTAGTCAAATTTAGTGCGAGTAAGACTCCAACACTCTTTTTACTCCTATAAATATGATAGGTGGCTCAATTTTGATAAAACATATTTAAAATCGTAACTGGTACCTAACCTGTACCTAACCTATACCATTTAGTATAAATCATGAAATCAACGGCCAACCTATGCGTAAATTTGCTTAAATCAAAGCAATACATTCATATAAAACATCAAAACATGATAATCATCCATTTTGTTAGCCTTACTACCCTTTTCGTAAATTTTACTCCAATGGGCAAAATCATCTTTTTTAATCGATGCCTCGATTTTTGTAATATTATTATTTCATTTCTAGATATTTTATGAAATTCTAGGCCCTGTAAATACCCTCAAAATGCGTATAGATATCTCTAAGCACTTACAAAATTCCCTTACCTCGAATCATGTCGAGCGCATAGCTAAATTCCATTGTCGGAGGCTCGTCCAATCCGATTTGCTACTACTCCAGTCTCTAGAGCTGCAGATAATTATTTATCACATCAATTTAACCTAATAAATATAATTCTCTCGTTTACTACAGTTGATTTAACTAATTAGGCTAATTTACTCTTATTGGGTCTGACCACACCTTCATGGGCCTTAATCCATTTTAAGCCTCTTTTCCACTTACTATGTAAGGCCCGTGAATTTCTATGTAATCTTATGATTTCCATGATGTACAGACAAGTTACACAATAAATGAATCATAAGAATTGGATATATTTTAGTGTTAAGTGTGAATGAAATGCAAAATGAGTATAGAAGCAATTGAATGGGAGTTTAGTTTTGAAAATCTGGGAGAATTACAGCTAAAATGCTGCAGGATTAAGGCCAGATCGATCTCATTGCAAGGAGAGATTGATCTCATTGCCTTGAAATACAAATGCCAAACATTCTAGAAGAAAAAGATCGATCCCTCACTCAAAGCAGATCGATCTCAAGTTACTTCTGTTTGGGCTAGATCGATCTCCTCCCATAAGGCAGATCAATCTCTAGTGCCTCTGGTTAGCAAAGATCGATCTCTTCTTCTAAGCCAGATCGATCCCTGAAGTTATCTGTCTGGTAAAGATCGATCCTATCCCTTGAGCAGATCGATCCCCTAGCCTGCATTGTCAAAATGCTGAAGGAATTCAAGCAAGGGCAAATCGAATTCCCCCCTTGGAGATCGATCTCATAATGTGTTCCCTATAAAAACTGGACAGCTGAATCTGTATTTCACGTAAACAAACTTTTTTCTCCATTTTTAATAAGTGACCTAGCTTTCTCACTCTAAACTCATCACTTTCCAATCAGTTTTGAGAGAAGTTCCTTTGAGCAAAGTTGTTCTTGGTGAGGGAGAGAACAACATAGTCAAAATTGGAAGCTGAAACTTGGGATTGAAGGAGAGAAGAAGTTTTTCCCCAATTTGGTAAAAAGAGGAAAAGTCAAGCTAGGTAAGATTTCAATACACCATCTTCTAGTATGTTAATGTAGACATTTTGATTAGTTGATTGTTGTATATAATATTGGCTAAAATGTTCATATACATGCTTAAACAACCATGACCTAGAATAGGCTTAGTGAGAGAAAATTAAAATGGCATGGAGTTGATGATGATTTAAACATGTAGAGAGGTTAGTAAGCATGTATAGATGATTTTAAGATAACCTTGTGAAATCCATATGTTGGATTACATGAGGATTGAAAATGGGCATGGAAAGTGTTTGATGAAATGCCATAGAGAAGGAAAATGAGGAACTTAAGACATTATGAGCTTAATGTGAATTTAGTGTGAATCGATATACTGAAAGAGTTCAATAAAATCTCGAGAAATAAATAGAGCAATCAAAATGGACTTAAGAGAAAGTGAGGCCTTATAAGTGTTAATAAACCTAATAAGTTGAATCAAATATAATAAACGCGAGAATTGTGTTGTATTAGGTTAAATTGATGTGATAAGTAATTTCGTGCAGCCCCAAATATTTCATTGGAAATGAATCGAACTGCACGATTGAGTAGCTCTGAGGAAGTGGAATTACTCAACTTAATTCCAGGTAAGGGAATTTTGTGAGTATCTAGAGGTAGCTGTACATATTTTGAGGGTGTTTATAGGGCTTTGAAATTGCTTGGTTATCTAGAAAAGAACCAATGATTTGTGCGAACTATTTTTGGATATAAATGGTTTTGGCTTTAGAAGTGAATCTTACAAAAAGGGTAGTAAGGCTAATAATTGCATGAATACCATATTGCGATATTTTTATGAAATGCATTGCTTTGATTTAAGCAAAATAATGGATAGGCTGGCTATTTGATTTCATATCTTCGTGAAATAGCATGAGACAGGTACTAACGTTTGTTTTGAGCATGTTTTGAAATAGAGCCGCCTATCATACTTATATGAGTTAAATCGTGCTGGAGCTTCACTCGCATTGGATTTTGATGTTGTAATATGCATGTAATGTGCAGGAGCATAGCTCGCACCATATTTTGAGTTGTGATGTGTTACAAGTCGTACTGAAGCTTTTGCTCGTACGTGGGTTTCCATTGATTTTCTTATGCATATAATCGTACTAGAGCTATGCTCGTACGTGATTTCCTCATTATTTATTATATATAAAATCGTACTAGAGCATTGCTCGTACGAGGGTATTTACTGGCGATGCATGAAATCGTGCTAAAGCTTTACTCGCACTGGACTTTTCACACTGTGATATGTAATGAGTCGTGTTGGATGCCTCTGTAGACTTTGTGTCACACGGATGAGATGCTCGCACGAGCTGTGCTGGATGCCTTGTGTAGACTGCTAGTCACACGGATGAGATGCTCGTACATGCACTTGAGACTGAGTAGGTTATACATGGTATGGGGTAGATAAGACCTACGGCAGGCACCCCCAACCATGATATGGGTCAGCGGAGTACATTGTACCTTGTAGATCACATGGAATACGTTGTACCGTGTGGATATGATATTCATTTAAAAATTATGGTGGTAGGACTAACCCATGTCTGTTCCAGTAGGATGCCTCGCACACCAGGATCCATGTGGTCTGAGATGATAATGACATAGTTAGCTAACAGAGTCCTCGTTTATATAGTGACCACCTGTCTCACATGATATTACATGGTTTTATAGATTGAGCATTATCTGTGTTGTCCAGGGTAGACCCAGGGGAGGGGGTCGAACCTTGTGGGATGTTTTTAAAAGATGATGTTGTAATGAGATTTACAAAGTTTTGAGAAAGTGTTCCCTGGGGGGATATTTTATAATAGGTTTTTTTATTATGATGAGCATGAAATCTGTGACTTGAGATGGAACTAGTGAGTTTTATTATGACGAGCATGAGAGGTTTTACATGATGATTTTCCATGTTTACATGCCTATTTCCATGTTTTCAGTACATGATATATGTATACACATGTGGTATAGTTTTAATATTTCCTCATGCTCAGGATACGAATCATTTTTATATATCATGACATTATAACCATGTAGATAATGTAGTTATCTACCATGCTTGCATTATTGCCTTATTAAGTGTGTGGTTGCTCATCCCTTCATTTTTCTTTCTGAGCGCACACAGTAGTCTAGTGAGCAATTGAGGACTTGTGTCCGAATATCCGTTGCTCTCATTCATAAAGAGGTATACACACAGGAAATCTTTTTGTATCTAAACATGTATTGGCACACTAATCCTTTTGATCTGTAATATGGGGGATGTAAGTGTTAGCAAACCTATATAAGTATAGAACTTAAACTCTCAAATGTACGTGTTTGCTCTTGATTAATTGAAAGCTTAATGGTAAATGATAATTGATACTGACTCATAGCCACATTGTGTAGTGGTAAGAATGTTCACGACAGGGAAAAGAAATGAAAGTGTAAAAAAATTATACTGATTTTGGATGAAAGAGGGTCGTGACAGAGATTGGTATCAGAGTTGAGTTGGCTTGATATGAGTCGGTATTAGTAAGTAGGAAACTTACATCCCTATGTTATTGTGTTTTTGTTTAGATATAACTGTGTATACCAAGTTGGACTAAGACTAATAATTGGTATGGATAAATGAAATTAGGCATTATGTCTGTCACCCGTCGAGGTAGAGGGAAGAGTTCATATGCTAGAGGTCGTAGGGGTAAGCCTGAGAGTCGTACAGAACCACAGACTGATCAGGCTCCACAGGATCCTTTTGAGAGACCAGGGGATACCGAGGCACGCTTCACTAGGATATAGCATAATATTGAGAGCCTTGTGGAGATAGTCACTCAAGCGTTGGATGCTGGTGATAGATGAGGTCCAGTCGGGCAGCTTGCTACTATTACTACTACCGGATAGATAGCTGCAGAGGCAGAGAGGCCTCAGACTACGGAGACTATTACACTACCCCTAGTTCAGGATACAGCTTCTCCTGTCGCTCCACAAATGAGCGGTAGCAATCTGAGTTATGACTATGAGTTGAGTAGGTTACAATAGTTCTAGGAGTTGAAACCTCCAATCTTTAGAGGAGTTAAGGACCTGGTTGTTGTTGAGGATTGGGTGTACAAATTGAAAAGTTGTATGGGTTCTTCATATGTACATTTACTGAGAAGGTTGCCTTTACCGTATTTATGCTGAAGGGCGAGGCAGAGCATTGGTAGAGATCCACAATGTCTATCCTGAGAGCCCAACACTCAGAGATTTCATGAGAGATATTCTTGGAGACCTTTGTGAGGTAATATATTCTGGCCACCACCCAGCGGAAGTTACAGATGGAGTTATGAACTTGGTTCAGGGGAACCGTACCGTTGATGAGTATGAGTTGAGGTTTATATCTTTAGGGAGGTATGACCCGGATACGAAGAGTAGTGAGACCCGAAAGGTCTAAAAGTTCATGGATGGGTTAAGATTAGCCATCCAAACTAAATTAGCTCCATTTGACATCCCCACTTATGAGGAGGCAGTGCATAAGGCACAGTTATGTGAGCAGGACTTTGAGCGGAATGCCTTCGAGCTTGGAAAGGTTAGTGGCAGAAAGGATAGAGACCAAAAGAGATTCGAGGTTGATAGAGTGGTTAAGAGAGGAGGTCAAAGACTATTTGAGAAGAGGCCAAAGATTAAGAAGGTGCAAGAGAGAGCTGCCAGACCTCCTATGTACCTAGCTTTAGCTCTACCGAAGGGTATGGTCATTGGAGAACCACAGCCTACTACTAAGTAGTGTAGGAGATGTGGTAGATTTCATGGTACCAGGCCTTGTCCAATGACCCTATTAGTGTGTTACAGATGTGGAAAGCTAGGGCATATCGTAAGGTATTATCCCAAGACGATTGAGACTTCCCCGCAAAAGGGCAAAGAGCCAGTGAGAGCTCTGGTTGAGATTGCTGCTCCGAGGAGGAGAGCTACAGCTGAGGAGAAAGGGAAACAAGTGGTTGGCAGAGGGCGAGTGCATGCACTGGACCAGGACACAGCGGACGCTTCAATAGATGTGATTAAAGGTACCATCTTAATTTTTTATTTAGAAGCATTTGTGTTGTTTGATCCTAGTACCACGCATTCCTTTATATCTCCTTCCTTTGTACATAAGTTATTGAAGCATGTGAAGCCCACATTGTTAGATAGAATGTTGTTGATTTCTACACCTATGAATGATAGTTAGTTGACTAAGTATGTATATAAGAATTGTAAGTTGAAGAGAGGGGGAAAAGATATGACAATCGATTTAATTCTATTGAATATGAGCGATTTTGATGTAATTTTAGGAATGGATTGGTTGGCTACAAATCGTGTCATTTTGGATTGTTATCCTAAGACAGTAAAGTTTTCAGGGATAGATAACCTTATTGTAAATTTTGTTGAAAAGAAATGAAGGGACATGATTATTTTAAATGAGAAAGGTATAACTTTTATTGATCATAGTTAAGAGATGAGTCTGCTTATTGATCATGAATGTTAATATGATGATCTATGTTACTAACAATGGAAAAGGATAATGTGAAGGGTTCATTGCATACGCGGTTGACATAGATAAGATACACCCAAAATTAAGAGGCATTCCAGTAGTTGCAGAGTTTCCTGATGTCTTTTCGGATGATTTACCAGGGCTACCACCGACAGAAAAATGGAGTTTTGTATAGAGTTGGTACCTGGTATAGAGACGATATCTAAGCCACCGTATAGAATGGCTCCGATTGAATTGGAGGAGTTAAAGAAGCAGTTGCAAGAGTTGCTAGAGAAAGGGTTTATTAGACCGAACGTCTCACCTTGGGGAGCTCTGGTTCTGTTTGTAAGGAAGAAGGATGAGGAGCCTCCGACCGTGCATAGATTACCAGTTGTTGAATAACGCTACCATTAAGAACAAGTATCCACTTCCACGCATTGACGATCTATTGGATCAACTCTGGGAAACAAAGGTCTTTTCTAAGATGGATCTGTGATCTGGGTACCATCAGTTAAGGATACAAAGTGGAGATGTACCCAAGACAGCATTTCATACCCGTTATGGACACTATGAGTTTTTTGTTATGCCATTCAGATTGATGAATACCCCCGCGACATTTATGGCTCTGATGAATGACGTATTTAAGCCATACTTGGAACAATTTGTGATAGTGTTCATTATATTGGTTTATTCCAAGTCCAGGGAAGATCATGAGTAGCACTTGAGGATAGTTCTGCAGACCCTCTGAGAGAAGGAATTATATGCCAAACTCAGTAAGTGTAACTTTTGGTGTAAGCAAATCTCATTTCTAGGTTATGTTATATCGAGGGATGGGGTATCAATAGATCCATCCAAGTTTGAGGCAGTTGTTCAGTGGGAACAACCTAAGTAGTCACTGAGATCAGAAGTTTTCTGGGATTGGCAGGTTATTATCAAAATTCGTAGAGGGTTTCTCCAGAGTACCTACTCCGTTAACACGTCTCACGTGAAAGGATGCTATGTTTGTGTGGGACGAGGCATGTGAGAGGAGTCTTCAGGAGGTTAAGTGTCGATTGACCACTGCTTCGATTCTCACCATTCCTACTAGTTCAGGAGGTTTCTCTATGTATACGAATGCATCACACCAGGGACTGGGTTGTTTACTTATGCAGGATGGGAAGGTAGTTGCCTATGGATCCAAACAGCTAAAAGATCACGAGAGGAACTAGCCGACTCACGATTTACAGTTGGCGACCATAGTGTTTACGTTGAAGATATGGTGCCACTATCTCCATGGTGAGGAATTTTAGGTATATACGGATCACAAGAGCCTTAAGTATATGTTCTCGTAGAAAGAGTTGAATATGAGACAGAGAAGATGGCTCGAACTCCTGAAGGACTATGATTATGAAATCATGTACCACCCGGGTAAGGCGAATGTAGTTACCGATGCCTTGAGCAGGAAGAACCTCGGGTTGGTGTCTTATATGATGGTTTGGGAACACTAGTTGTTGGAGCAGTTCGTGAACCTTAGTTTGGATGTAGTCCCGCCTAATACGGAGAGATTTGATGTTGCGGCTAGTTTGAGATTGGAGCTAGAGTTGATTACTCGTATTCGACAGGCTCAAAAGAGTGATCGATAGTGTAGCGATTGGTTGAGATAGATACATACAAGTGTGGGTACTGATTTTGAGCTAAGTACGAATGGATTATTGGGGTTTAGGGGCAGTGTATGTGTTCTCGAGGATCTAGAGATCAGGAGATTAATTTTATTAGAGGCTCACTAATCGAAGTATACGATACATCCAGGGAGTACCAAGATGTATCAGAATCTTTGAAAGGTTTATCGGTAGTCTGGAATGAAAAGAGACATTTCTGAATATGTCGCTAGATGTCTCATTTGTCAGCAGGTGAAGTTAGAGCATCATAAGCCTGCATGGTTATTATAGCCTCTACCGACATAGACATGGAAGTGGGAGCATGTCACCATGGATTTTGTGAAGGGCTTACTGAGGACCCGTAGAGGTCATGATGCCATTTGGGTGATTGTGGATTGGTTGACGAATTCAAGCTATTTCTTATCTATAAGCATTGCCAATACCCTGAGTCAGTTGGCGAACTTGTATGTTCGAGAGATAGTTTGGTTACATGGTGTTCCAGTGAGCATTGTTTTTTATCGGGATACCCGTTTCACTTCCCATTTCTAGGAACATTTTTAAGAAGCGATAGGACCTCGATTGAGTTTTAGCACCACTTTTCATCCTCAGACAGATGGTCAGTCAGAGAGGACTATACGACCTTGGAGGATATGTTGAGAACGTGTGTTGGATTTTAGTGGCTCCTGGGATGATCACTTACCACTAGCCGAGTTCGCCTATAATAACAGCTATCATGTGAGTATCGGGATTGCACCATATGAGGCACTGTATAGGCGCAGATGTTGTTACCCTATTGGATGGGAGGAGGTTGGTGATAGATATATTTTTTCTCCCGACTTAGTGCAGCAAGCCTCTGAGGATGTTCAGGTGATTTATGAGAGGTTACGAACAGCTCAGAGCAGACAAAAACGCTATGCTGACAGGAGATGGAGACCACTGGAGTTTACTATAGGTGAGTCGATATTCTTAAGAGTTTCTCCCTCGAAAAGGATAATAAGGTTTGGTAAGAAGGGTAAGTTGAGCCCTCGATATATCGAGCCCTTTGATATTCTGCAGAGAGTGGAAGATAAGGCTTATAGGTTGACATTGCCACCAGAGTTAGCAAGTGTTCATAACGTCTTCCACGTCTTTATGCTTCAGAAATACCACCCGGATCCGGCGCATGTGATTAGATATGAGCCGTTAGAGCTCGGTGAGAACATGTCATATGTTGAGAAGCCAATTCAAATATTGGATAGGAAAGAAAAGGTGTTGAGGTCGAAGACAATTCCCTTAGTGAAAGTTCTTTTGCAATATCACAATCTGAAGGAAGCTACATGGGAGTTGGAGAGTATGATGGAAGAGAAGTACCCGGAGTTGTTCTCAGGTTAACTTGGTTCTAATTTGGAGGACCAAATTTCTTGAAAGAGGGGAGGAATGTAAGGCCGTGAATTTCTATATAATCTTATGATTTCCATGATGTACAGACAAGTTACACAATAAATGAATCATAAGAATTAGAGATTTTTGAGTGTTAAGTGTGAATGAAATGCAAAATAAGTATAGATGCAATTCAATGGGAGTTTAACTTTAAATTTTGGGAGCTGAAATGTTGCAGGATGAAGGCCAGATCAATCTCATTTCAAGGAGAGATCGATCTCATTGCCTTGAAATACAAATGCCAAGCATTCTAGAATAGGGAGATCGATCCCTCACTTAAAGCAGATCGATCTCAAGTTGCTTCTATTTGGGCCAGATCGATCTCCTCCCATAAGGCAGATCGATCTCTATTACCTCTGGTTAGCAAAGATTGATCTCTTCATCAACGTCAGATCGATCCCTGAAGTTCTCTGCCTGGCAAAGATCAATCCTATACCTTGAGCAGATTGATCTCATGCAATAGGTAGATCGATCCCCTAGCCTGCATTGTCAAAATTTTGAAGGAATTCAAGCAAGGGCTGATCGATGTCCCCCCTTGGAGATTGATCTCATAATGCTTTCCCTATAAAAACTAGACAGCTGAATATGTATTTCACGTAAACAAACCCTTTTCCACCACTTTTAATAAGTGACCTAGCTTTCTCACTCTAAAATCATCAATTTCCAATCAATTTTAAGAGAAGTTCCTTTGAGCAAAGTTGTTCTTGGTGAGGGAGAGGACAACATAGTCAAAAATTGGAAGCTGAAACTTAGGATTGAAAGCGAAAAGAAGTTTTTCCCCAATTTGGCAAAAAGAGAAAAAGTCAAGCTAGGTAAGATTTCAATACACCATCTTCTAGTATGTTAATGTAGACATTTTGATGAGTTGATTGGTGTATATAATGTTGGCTAAAATGTTCATATACATGCTTTAAAAACCATGACCTAGAATGGGCTTAGTGAGAGAAAATTGAAATGGCATGGAGTTAATGATGATTTAAACATGCAGAGATGTTAGTAAGCATGTATAGATGATTTTAAGATAACCTTGTGAAATCCATATGTTGGATTACATGAGAATTGAAAATAGGCATAGGAAGTGTTTGATGAAATGCCATAGAGAAGGAAAATGAGGAACTTAAGACATTATGAGCTTAATGTCGATTTAGTGTGAATCGATAGACCGAAAGAGTTCAATAAAATCTCGAGAAATAAATAGAGCAATCAAAATGGACTTAAGAGAAAGTGAGGCCTTATAAGTGTTAATAAACCCAATAAGTTGAATCAAATATAATAAACACGAGAATTGTGTTGTATTGGGTTAAATTGATGTGATTAGTAATTTCGTGCAGCGCTAGAGATTTCATTGGAAGCGAATCGAACTGTACGATTGAGCAGCTCTGAGGAAGTGGAATTACTCGACTCAATTCCAGGTAAGGGAATTTTGTGAGTATCTAGAGGTAGCTGCATGTATTTTGAGGGTGTTTACAGGGCTTTGAAATTGCTTGGTTATCTAGAAAAGAACCAATGATTTCTACGAACAATTTTCAAAAATAAATGGTTTTGGCTTTGGAAATGAATCTTACAAAAAGGGTAGTAAGGCTAATAATTGCATGAATACCGTATTGCGATATTTTTATGAAATGCATTGCTTTGATTTAAGCAAAATGACGGATAGGCTAGCTATTTGATTTCATATCTTCATGAAATAGCACGAGACAGGTACTAACGTTGGTTTTGAGCATGTTTTGTTTAAATAGAGCTGCCTATCATACTTATATGAGTTAAATCATACCGGAGCTTCGCTCGCACTGGATTTTGATGTTGTAATATGTATGTAATGTGCTGGAGTCTAGAACGCACCATATTTTGAGTAATGATGTGTTACAAGCCGCACTGGAGGTTTTGCTCGTACGTGGGGTTTCCATTGATTTTCTTATGCATATAACCGTACTAGAGCTATGCTCGTACGTGATTTCCTCATTATTTATTATGCATAAAGTTGTACTAGAGCGTTGCTCGTGCAAGGGTATTTGCTCACGATGCATGAAATCGTGCTAGAGCTTTACTCACACTTGACTTTTCGCACTATGATATGTAATGAGTCGTGTTCGATGCCTCGTTTAGACTTTGTGTCACACGGATGAGATGCTCACACGAGCTATGCTGGATGCCTTGTGTAAACTGCTAGTCACATAGATGAGATGCTCACACGTGCACTTGAGATAGAGTAGGTTATACATGGTATGGGGTAGATAAAACCTACAGTAGGCACCCCTAACCATGATATGGGTCTGTGGAGTATATTGTACCTTGTAGATCACATGGAGTACGCTGTATATGTCGCGACCCAAATTTATAAAAATCACTACAAATTTTTTTCGCGAACTTACCACATTTTAATTGTTGGGCTGTGAGTCAATATCCCTCACTCAGTTTCATATATTATATATATATGCATAACAGGCAATGCTTTCGTCCCAGGCACAAATATTGCGGAAGCTTATAAAATTATCATTTTAGAATTTAAAATTCGTTTACATTGCCTAATATATACATCCCCCATATAACATGACTACATCACTGTACACTATTATTCAGATACAAAAGTATATGTGTGCATACCTCGATGCTGCTGGATAGCTGTGTATAAAAGATCGCAGGATGGATGCAGCTTATACACTCTACTGAAATGCTCTGTAGAGGTGGAAAAAATAATGGGATGAGCATAACGCGCTCAGTAAGAAATATATGAAAGCAGGTAGATAACCACACTATCTACGATGCTCATAATGCATGTTTTATCAACTCGTAAAACAAATGCATTTACTTTTCAAAACACTCTCATTAATTTATAAAGCAAGTAGATAATCAAATTATCCACGATGCTCATGATGCATGGTTTATGCCGAAAAACTCATGGCATTCACAAAACCATCATAGTAAAACACATAGCAATTTAATGCCCAAAACCGAATATCAAAACTCATTCAGAGTAAAATCATTCTGTGTTCAGTATTGAAACTCACTTTAAAATCATATTCTCGTTTCACACGGTTTCATCACAGAAATCAAATCAAAATTAGTTTCATCACCAAAACCAATAAAACAGATGAGACTAGGCAGGGATTTCAACACAAATCCAATGGAACATTTGGCCAAAGTCCGAGACCCACTAGCTATCACTGATCAGGTGTGCCAGGGTGTCTCTGAGTCCGAGGAGGGGATTAGTCTATCCATCGGCTCCTATCTAAGGACTATCACAAAACAGAGCAATGACAAAGCATGCCCGAGTCCAAAGACGCAATCCTCACACCCCATAGTTGCACGGTACAGTGTACTCCATGTTGTCTACACGGTACAGCGTACTCCGTGAACCAGGTACAATTACCACATAGTTGTAGGTGCCTGAGTCAACAGCTCACCACCCCAACCTAATAATTTATCAACCATAGCCTGTCGTCTCAGATCTAGTGCGAGCAAGTCAGTGTGACACACAGTCAACACAAGGCTCCAGTACGATCTCAATCACAAATCACAACAGAATCCAGTGCGAGCAGTGCTCCAGCACGGTCTGTACAGATGTAATACCAAAAATCAAGTGGGAGCGGATCTGGATAAATTCACAGATCTCATCATAGCTCCAGTACGATTTCACACACACAAAATAGACATCTGGCTCTATTTCCCACCACAGTGGTACTCAAAACCGAGTGCAATATGCAAAACGGTACAAAACAAAATAAGAGGAAAACATCCCATCAAATCAGTTGTCAATCAAATCACTTTTTAGAAAAACGTGCAAGTTAATGCATATAGTCAAATCATGAGCCAGTCTATCATTTCAACTTCAAAAAATCTCTTTTTCACAGAGAAAACATGGATTGCATGCACTTTATGCATTTCCAAAATTCCTGAGTCTAAGGGTATTTTCGTAATTTTCCCATATTTGGGTACTATCCAGAAATTTCATATCTATACGCTATACGAAATTTAATTGACTGTAAACGATGATGAAAATACGTACAGCTATCTCTAATAGCTCCCATAGATCCCTTACCTCGGATCACGTAATGTGACCTCTCTTCCTCTGTGCTGTCCAAATCTCGCAGTCCGGTCAACTCTCAATATGACTCTGGAGCTGCATTTAACCATTCACTGGATTAATTACACGTTTCCTACTGTATTACACATTTAATACAGTTCATTTCACTTAATTGGGCCCGTTTACTCTAAATGGGCCTAATTACTTTAATCGGGCCTTAATCCGTATTAAGCCCGTTTTTCACGTATTATTTCCCTTCATCAGGGTCTATCGACTCATTGGGTCTATTAATACCCATTGGGCTTCGTTCCAAACTCTTTGGATAGCCCGAATATCATTTACGACAATTTATTCGAAATTCCAAATATAATTCACAAAATCCGAAATTTAATCCGAAATGCGTAAATTAAATCTTAATTACGCGTTAATCACATAAATTGTCGTAAATGAGCTTTACTTACCCGATATTGTGCGATGGTGCGCGAATCGGAGTTCGATCTGGCTTCCGTTCGGAATTAAATCGTCGAACTGCAAAATTTCGTATTTTTCATTTCCGGGCCAATTTTTGATTAAATATAATTTAAATAAATTTATCGAAAATTAAATCGGCCACTTTTGACCTCGTATCGACTTACCCGAAGTCCGATGAAAAAAATTTTTTTTTTCTCTCTCTTCTTTCTCTCTCCTCCTGAACCGGTTCGGACCGGTTCAGTCCCTTTTCACACTGAACCGGTCCGAACCGGTTCAGTGGAAACCTTGCCGTCGTCGGCGTTTCCGGCCGGTTCCCGGCGCGATTCCGCCGCCGTTCGGTTGGGCTCGGGCTGGGGATCTCTCGGCTGGGCTTGATCGGAGCCAAGCACCGTCGGTGGCCGTCCGATTTCCTTCTCTTCCCCGCGGCCTTTCCCTCTTCGGATCTCCTCTCCGGCGGCTATTCACGGCGCGTGGTGGCCGTCGATCTCTCCCCCGATGCCGGTCGTCCCGTTTCCCAGCAGTCCTCGCGCCGTCGGCTGCTGGTTCGTCGCCGGTGACTCCCTCTCCCTCGGGTCGGCTTGCTCGGTTTCTCCCTTTTCTCTCTCCCCGATTTCTAACTTTCCAATTCCGTTTTTTTTTTTTTAACAAATTTTTTTTTATAATATATTTTTATTATTATTTTATTATAAAATAATAATAAAAATCCCAAAAATATCCCATAAATATCCCTAAAATATCTAAAATATCTTAAAAATATCCCAAAAATTCCTATTAAATTCATTTAGTCCGTAAATGAATTTATCAGTCCGATTTTACCTTTTCGGTATTTTTTCCACTATTTTCGAGCTCTTTTTTTTTTTTGAGGCGAAAATTTTGATAAATATTAATAACTTCATATATTGATCAATTGGACCTGAAATTTAATTATTTTCCTCAATTTTTGATCAATATTACACTAATCCATATTTTTAAATATCAATTTCTTAAAAATGACACCGAATTTTCGGGTCTTACATTCCTCCCCACCTTAAGAAATTTGGTCCTCCAAATTAGAACCAAGTCAATTCTCGAATAACTGCGAATATTTCTCTCGCATAAGGCTCTCTACTTCCCACATAACTTCCTCTAAAGTGTGGTACTGCCCGAAAATCTTAACCAGAGTGATCGTTCTGGTCCGTAACGCTTTCTCTTTCCTATCCAATATCAAATTGACTTCTCTATTTATGACATTTCCTCTGTGAGCTCAAACAGCTCATACTGAATCGAATGTGTCTGATCTAGATGATACTTCTGAAGCATCAACGTGTGGGAGACGTTATGAATGCCTGCTAGCTCAGGTGTCAAGGCTAGCCTATAGGACTTATTTCCCACTCACTTCAGTATCTCATTATCCCTTTTGAGGGAAAAACTTTCAAGAATACCAATTCACCTACAGTGAATTTCAAAGGTTTACGCCTCATCTCAACGTAGCTTTTCTGTTTGCTCTAAGCTATCCACAATCTTTCACATTTCAACTGAACATTCTCAGAGGCTTGTTTCACTAAATCGAAAGCAAACATTTTTCGGTGACTCACTTCTTCCCATCCAATAGGAGATCGACACCTAAGACTATATAGCGCCTCATACGGTGTCATCCCAATACTCGAGTGTAACTATTGTTATAGGCGAATTCGGCTAATGGCAAATGGTCATCCCAGGAGTCTCTGAAATCCACACACAAGCTCTCAACATATACTCCAAAGTCTGGATGGTTCTCTCACTGACCATCGGACTGAGAATGGAAAGCTGTACTGACACTCAATCGGGTTCCCATAGCTTCCTGAAAATGTTTCCAAAAGTGAAAAGTGAAGCGGGAATCCCTGTCAGACACAATACTCACTGGAATACCATGTAGCCTCACAATTTCCCGTACACACAGATTCGCCAACGCACTCAGAGTATCCGTAGCCTTCACGGCTAAGAAGTGAGCTGACTTCGTCAATCGATTCACAGTTGGAGGTTTCCATCCTTCTTTTCAGCTGTAGCCCTCCTCTTCTGGGCAGAAGTACTAGCTGTATCCTTCTCTGACTCTTTGCCCTTTTGTGGGGCTATCTCAGCCAACTCTAGGCAATCGTTTATCATATGCCCTGTCTTGCCACATCTAAAACATGTTCAAATCAATACGTGGCATGATCTACTACCGTGGTATCTACCACATGCTCTACATTGATTTGTAGTCGATCGGGGTCCTCCAATCACTATACCCCTAGCTGGAGTCGAGACTTGTTACACCGGGGCTTAATCATCCTACCCCATGACTCATCGACTCTCGGTTGTTTAACAAACGACCTCTTCCCCACTTGGACATTACAGTCCTCTGTTGATCTCTATTCCTGCCCTTCACGACCTTACCAAACTCAAGGACGTGCATCTCATAGTCTTACTCACACAACTAAGTTCTACGCACGGTCTCCTCGTAAGTCGTGACATCAAATAGGGCAAATCTGACTCTGATGGAAGGTCTCAATCCTTCCATAAACTTGCAAACTTTTCGCATCTCACTGCTCATGGTATCGGGGTCACATTTTTCTAAGGATGTAAATCGAGACTCATACTCGTCTATCGATCTATTCCCCTGGATCAAACCAAGAAATTTCATCTGTAATCTCCGTTGAGCAGTGGCTGGGACATACTGCCTCTTGAAGGCATCCAAAAAGATCTCCCAGTCAATCATCTGATATACATAGCTTTCATGATGGGTTAGGTGAATTTTCACCAATACTCTGCTTCGCCTTCTAACATGAATGTAGCAAAGGCCACTCTTTTAGTGGTCGAACATCGAAGAAAGCCAAATAGCTTCTCCAACCAGTTGATCCAATCCTCTGCTACTAAAGGGTTCTTGATCCCACTGAACGATGGAGGCTTGAGCTTCGAAACTGCCTCAATCGGTCAAACTCACAATCAAACCCTGAATCCTCACCAGTTTGTCATGAAACTACAGGTGGTACAGGGGTCTCACCAACACGTGGCATAGGTACAGGCTGTGTAGACGCAGGTGTCTCAGGAGCAACTGCCAGCTCAGTATGAGTCGTCTGAGCAGCCGGACCTTGCCTACTCTCTAACAAGCCATAGTCAAGTTAGCCTGAGTGAATAACTCCATAAATGTGTTCCAACTCCACTCTAACCTCGTAACGCGAGCATCAGTAGTCTCAACTAGACCTGATGGAATATAATCACATGACGATTCACAAGGTCTCTCAAACCTATCACAGCGTCTCTCGGACCTACTCTCTATGGCCCCGAGAACGCAAACTCTCTCCTCTGCGGCGATGTCTGTCAGACATCTCAATCGTCCCGCATACAAAAATCAATTTTTCAGTTTAACCACAGCTCGGTACACACAATTGTATCTAATAATGTACAGTGACATGGGGATGTATACTTTCTAATTACTGACACTGACTCACATCAGACCAACATTGCTCTGATACCACTCCTGTCGCGACCCAAATTTATAAAAATCACTACAAATTTTTTTCGCGAACTTACCACATTTTAATTGTTGGGCTGTGAGTCAATATCCCTCACTCAGTTTCATATATTATATATATATGCATAACAGGCAATGCTTTCGTCCCAGGCACAAATATTGCGGAAGCTTATAAAATTATCATTTTAGAATTTAAAATTCGTTTACATTGCCTAATATATACATCCCCCATATAACATGACTACATCACTGTACACTATTATTCAGATACAAAAGTATATGTGTGCATACCTCGATGCTGCTGGATAGCTGTGTATAAAAGATCGCAGGATGGATGCAGCTTATACACTCTACTGAAATGCTCTGTAGAGGTGGAAAAAATAATGGGATGAGCATAACGCGCTCAGTAAGAAATATATGAAAGCAGGTAGATAACCACACTATCTACGATGCTCATAATGCATGTTTTATCAACTCGTAAAACAAATGCATTTACTTTTCCAAACACTCTCATTAATTTATAAAGCAAGTAGATAATCAAATTATCCACGATGCTCATGATGCATGGTTTATGCCGAAAAACTCATGGCATTCACAAAACCATCATAGTAAAACACATAGCAATTTAATGCCCAAAACCGAATATCAAAACTCATTCAGAGTAAAATCTTTCTGTGTTCAGTATTGAAACTCACTCTAAAATCATATTCTCGTTTCACACGATTTCATCACAGAAATCAAATCAAAATTAGTTTCATCACCGAAACCAATAAAACAGATGAGACTAGGCAGGGATTTCAACACAAATCCAATGGAACATTTGGCCAAAGTCCGAGACCCACTAGCTATCACTGATCAGGTGTGCCAGGGTGTCTCTGAGTCCGAGGAGGGGATTAGTCTATCCATCGGCTCCTATCTAAGGACTATCACAAAACAGAGCAATGACAAAGCATGCCCGAGTCCAAAGACGCAATCCTCACACCCCATAGTTGCACGGTACAGTTTACTCCATGTTGTCTACACGGTACAGCGTACTCCGTGAACCAGGTACAATTACCACATAGTTGTAGGTGCCTGAGTCAACAGCTCACCACCCCAACCTAATAATTTATCAACCATAGCCTGTCGTCTCAGATCTAGTGCGAGCAAGTCAGTGTGACACACAGTCAACACAAGGCTCCAGCACGATCTCAATCACAAATCACAACAGAATCCAGTGCGAGCAGTGCTCCAGCACGGTCTGTACAGATGTAATACCAAAAATCTAGTGGGAGCGGATCTGGATAAATTCACAGATCTCATCATAGCTCCAGTACGATTTCACACACACAAAATAGACATCTGGCTCTATTTCCCACCACAGTGGTACTCAAAACCGAGTGCAATATGCAAAACGGTACAAAACAAAATGAGAGGAAAACATCCCATCAAATCAGTTGTCAATCAAATCACTTTTTAGAAAAACGTGCAAGTTAATGCATATAGTCAAATCATGAGCCAGTCTATCATTTCAACTTCAAAAAATCTCTTTTTCACAGAGAAAACATGGATTGCATGCACTTTATGCATTTCCAAAATTCCTGAGTCTAAGGGTATTTTCGTAATTTTCCCATATTTGGGTACTATCCAGAAATTTCATATCTATACGCTATACGAAATTTAATTGACTGTAAACGACGATGAAAATACGTACAGCTATCTCTAATAGCTCCCATAGATCCCTTACCTCGGATCACGTAATGTGACCTCTCTTCCTCTGTGCTGTCCAAATCTCGCAGTCCGGTCAACTCTCAATATGACTCTGGAGCTGCATTTAACCATTCACTGGATTAATTACACGTTTCCTACTGTATTACACATTTAATACAGTTCATTTCACTTAATTGGGCCCGTTTACTCTAAATGGGCCTAATTACTTTAATCGGGCCTTAATCCGTATTAAGCCCGTTTTTCACGTATTATTTCCCTTCATCAGGGTCTATCGACTCATTGGGTCTATTAATACCCATTGGGCTTCGTTCCAAACTCTTTGGATAGCCCGAATATCATTTACGACAATTTATTCGAAATTCCAAATATAATTCACAAAATCCGAAATTTAATCCGAAATGCGTAAATTAAATCTTAATTACGCGTTAATCACATAAATTGTCGTAAATGAGCTTTACTTACCCGATATTGTGCGATGGTGCGCGAATCGGAGTTCGATCTGGCTTCCGTTCGGAATTAAATCGTCGAACTGCAAAATTTCGTATTTTTCATTTCCGGGCCAATTTTCGATTAAATATAATTTAAATAAATTTATCGAAAATTAAATCGGCCACTTTTGACCTCGTATCGACTTACCCGAAGTCCGATGAAAAATTTTTTTTTTTTTCTCTCTCTTCTTTCTCTCTCCTCCTGAACCGGTTCGGACCGGTTCAGTCCCTTTTCACACTGAACCGGTCCGAACCGGTTCAGTGGAAACCTTGCCGTCGTCGCCGTTTTCGGCCGGTTCCCGGCGCGATTCCGCCGCCGTTCGGTTGGGCTCGGGCTGGGGATCTCTCGGCTGGGCTTGATCGGAGCCAAGCACCGTCGGTGGCCGTCCGATTTCCTTCTCTTCCCCGCGGCCTTTCCCTCTTCGGATCTCCTCGCCGGCGGCTATTCACGGCGCGTGGTGGCCGTCGATCTCTCCCCCGATGCCGGTCGTCCCGTTTCCCAGCAGTCCTCGCGCCGTCGGCTGCTGGTTCGTCGCCGGCGACTCCCTCTCCCTCGGGTCGGCTTGCTCGGTTTCTCCCTTTTCTCTCTCCCCGATTTCTAACTTTCCAATTCCGTTTTTTTTTTTTTTTAACAAATTTTTTTTATAATATATTTTTATTATTATTTTATTATAAAATAATAATAAAAATCCCAAAAATATCCCATAAATATCCCTAAAATATCTAAAATATCTTAAAAATATCCCAAAAATTCCTATTAAATTCATTTAGTCAGTAAATGAATTTATCAGTCCGATTTTACCTTTTCGGTATTTTTTCCACTATTTTCGAGCTCTTTTTTTTTTTTTGAGGCGAAAATTTTGATAAATATTAATAACTTCATATATTGATCAATTGGACCTGAAATTTAATTATTTTCCTCAATTTTTGATCAATATTACACTAATCCATATTTTTAAATATCAATTTCTTAAAAATGACACCGAATTTTCGGGTCTTACAGTATATTTAAAAAGTCTGGCGGTAGGAATAACCCACCTCTGTTCCAGCATGATGCCTCGTACACCGGGATTCGTGTGGTCTGGGATGATAATGACATAGTTGGCCAACAGAGTCCTCGTTTATATAGTGACCACCTGTCTCACATGATATCACATGGTTTTATAGATTGAGCATTATCTGTGTTGTCCAGTGTAGACTCGAGGGAGGGGTCGAACCTTGTGGGATGTTTTTAAAAGATGATGTTGTAATGAGATTTACAAAGTTTTGAGAAAGTGTTCCCTTAGGGGATAGTTTTATGATGGGTTTTCTTTATTACGGTGAACATGAAATCTGTGACTTAATATGGAACTAATGAGTTTTATTATGATGAGCATGAGAGGTTTTACATGATGATTTTCCATGTTTACATGTCTATTTCCATGTTTTCAGTACATGATATATGTATATACATGTGGCATAGTTTTAATATTTCCTCATGCTCAGGATACAAATCATTTTTATATATCATGACATTATAAGCATGTAGATAGTGTAGTTATCTACCATGCTTGTATTATTGCATTACTGAGCGTGTAAGACCTGATTTTTTTTTTATCGAAATTCCTTATGATTCATATGACGTAAACATGGTTGGATGTAAATTGAATCATAAGAAGAGTTGTACGTGAATGAAAAATGTAAATGGAATGAATAAAAATTCTCGAATGCATTTAAAGATCAAATGAAGGATTGAAATGGCCACAGATTAAATAAATGGGATTCGGACTATTCGGATTGGAGATAAGGATTTAAAACATGAAATGAGAAAGGCTTCATGAAGGGAAGTTGGATTGGTTTGGTCTCGAACACGTTGAAGGGTAAAACGGTCAAAAGACCCAAAATTCGGTGTCAATTCGGTAAGAAATTGACACTGTAAACATGGATTAGGGGAATCTTGATCAATGAAGGAGAAATAATTGAATTTCATGTTAAATTGATCAAGATATGAATTTATTTGAATAAACCAAAATTTTCACCTCGGGAAATTAGCCCGAAAATATTGGAAAAATATACCGAAAGATAAAATAAGACAGATAAATTTAATAAATTGGTTAAGAGAATAAAATATAAATTTTTGGGATATTTTGACAAAAATAATAAATTTTATTCTAATAAAATAATAATAAGTAAATAAATAAATAAGAAAAAAAAGAGGCAGAATCGAATTCTGCGAAGGAAACAAAAAGAAAACGAAGCAGGCAAAAGCGAGGGCGAGAGACTGAGGGAGACGACCCCTCTCCAGCGAGCCTTGACCATCGGACCAGCACAAGACGGCAGGCGACGGCATGATCGGCATAGTGGGAGCCACCGATAAACCCCACGGGCACCAGTGTGGCCTGACGGAGGAGATCGAAAGAGGAGAGTGCCGCGGGAGAGAAAGGGAGATTCGTCGGCTATGGCGCCGATTCGACCCACCCCAAGGCCAGTCTAAGGTCCCCCTCGCGATGGCTCATCGATTGGTGCCGAAAACTGCCTGAGAACAGGTCAGACGGTGCCAGAATGGCGAACATGAGCCTGAACCGGTATGAACCGGTTCGGTGCAGTGAAGGTGAGCTGAACCGGACCAAACCGGTTCAACCAAAAATAAGAGAAAGAAAATAAAATAAAAAGAAAAAGAGGAAAAATTGGAGACAAATTCGACGATACAGTCGAGCTACGGTAAGTCGGTAAGTGGTCAAAACGACTAATTTAATTTTTGGAATATTTAATTGGATTGATAATTGGTTGAAATTGACCCGAGTTAATTGGATAATTGTATAGCACGACAATTAGCGTCAAACGAGAGCTCGAGTCAGCCTCGGTTTGCATATCATCATGGAATCTCATGTAAGTAGCCCTTATTTACGACAATTTGCATAGTTATGCGTATTATAAATTTACTGCATAAATTACGGATTAATTTCGTATAAAATGAATTAAATTTTAGAATTTAAGATAAATTGTCGTAAATAATTAATTGAGTAATCTGAGAGTTTAGAACGAGGCCCAATAAATATTGATACGCCCAATAGGCCTCGATGATGTGAATAGTAGGTGAAAAATGGGCTTAAGGCTGGTTAAGGCCCATTATGGTACAATCGGGCCCAATATGGGAAACGAGCTCAATGATTTAAATTAATCCCAGAAAATATGAAATACAATTAATTATATTGTATTTGACTTGATGAATACTTATACACAGTTTTAGAGATTGGATTGGGAGAAAATCGGACTACGAGACGAGACACCAGTGGAAAGGTCGACTGTACAGAAAAATGAGGTAAGGGAATTTTACAAGTAGCTAGAGGCAACTACGCATATTTTTAACAGCTTTTACATACACTGAAAATGTATAAAGGTCTTAAAAATGGATTAAAAATTTTAAAGACCTGGGATGGGTAAAAGACTATTTTACCCCTACTGAGGGAAAATTCACCTAAGGATGGTGAAAGCATGACATACATGAAATGCATGATTTGTGGAATTTTCGTGTAAGACCCGAATTTAATTAAAATACAAAAATTAAATAAGAAAAGATGGGGGACGTATGAAGGAAGTCGGGTTAAATTAATCCCGGACACGTGTAAGGGCAAAATGGTCAAAAGACCGGAAAGTCGGTATAATTTCGATAAAGAAATTTAATTAAAAATATGGATTTAAGAAATCTTGGTCAATAAAAGTGAAATAAAATTATTTCGGATTAAATTGATCAAGATATTAATTTATTGGAATTAATCGGGATTAATTGGAATTTTTAGTTCAGAAAAATAATCCCGAAAATAATCGAAAAATATACCGAAAGGTCACCCGGGACAAGATCCCGAAAATACGGAGAAATTATACCTGAAAAAGGATTAAAAATAAATTAAATAAATTAAATAAAATTAAATTAGTTAAATTAGAATAAAATAATAATTTTGTAGATGTTTTGGGGTATTTAATATATTTTAATGAATAGTAAAATAATTAAAATAAATAAAAATAAAAATAATAAAATTGATAAAATAAGAAGAAAAAAAAAAAAAGGGTGTCGGGGAGAGAGAAAGAAAGAAACAGAAACAGAAAAGCAGAGAAACGGAAGCCGTGTCGGGGGAAGAGGCCAAACGACCACCGGCGATCCCTGTCCCAGGCCGCCCACCGGAAAAGGAAGCCCGACGCCCGACGAACACGATGGTACCGGCGGTGCAGCTTACCGACGCCGGAGGAAGCCGAACGGAGGGAGAGAAACCCGCGGGGAAAACGGTGTCGATGCCGGCGATCCACGGCAGCTGGAGGCGATCGGCGGGTACCGATGTGACCAGGAGGAGGAGCCGGTCCTTTTGAGACCGGTATTGGCCGACGAAATCGCCAGAATCCACCGGATCGGGAGGAGACAGCCGCGAGGGGAGAAGAGGAGATTCCCGGCGATCGACGGCGATTCAGGCTCGGCCACCCCTAGCCGAATGTCCCCGAGGCCAAGGCGAGTCGATCGGTGGTAGCCACAACCGTCGAAGTGGTCGAAAAACGCCGGAAACGGTGGGAGAAGGAAATGGGTCCGATGGCGAAGGGGAGAACAGCCGGACCGGCGGTATTCCGGCGACGTTGAGGCGAACCGAGGCCAGATTTGAGGTGCGGACGACCCAGCGGAGCTGCTGGCGGTGGAAGCTGGCGGAGAACCGGCCGGCAAGGTGGCGAACCGGAGGTGAACCGGCCGAACCGGAGAAAAACCGGCGGTCTGACCGGTCCGAACCGGACTGAACCGGTTCAGCCAAAAAGAGGAGAAAAAAGGGAGAAAAAGGGAAAAGGAAAAAGAGAAAAAATTGGGGAAAATTCTGGTGATGCAATCGAGCTTCGGGTAAGTCGATAAGCGGTCAAATTGACCCGATTTAAATTTGGAATATTTTATTTAATTAAATTTCGACCGAAAAGTTTACCCGAAAATGTAATTAATTGTGTAGCTCGACGATTGGCATCCACCGAGGGCTCGAGACAGTCTCGATTTGAGGACTAGCATGGAATCTCGGGTAAGTGATCCCTATTTACGACAATTACCTCGTTATGCGTGATATTGATTTAAATTTCGCATAAATTGAATTAAATTATGGAAATTTAGATAAATTGTCGTAAATAGTGAATTTAGATATTCGAGAATTAGAACGAGACTCAATAAATTATTGGTGGGTCCAATGAGCCCAATAGGCCTCGATAAAGTGAAAATTAAGTGGTAAACGGGCTTAAGGCCGATTAAGGCCCATTAAGGTACAATCGGGCCCAATAGGGGTAAATGGGCCCAGCGATTTAAATTAAGCCCAGAAAAGATTAAGTACAATTAAATTATATGTTATCTGACCTGAGGAATGTTAATACGCAGTTCCGGGCATTGGATTGGAAGCATATCGGACTGCGCGACAGGACTACATTGGAAAAGAAAAAGGTCAGACTCGACGAGAATCGAGGTAAGGGAATTCTGCGGACTGCTAGAGGTAACATTACGCAATTTTAAATTCATTGGCAGTCTTTTAAAATAATCTGAAGGGTCTAGAGGTCAATTAACAATTTTAGTGCCTCGAATGGGCAAAATTACTAAAATACCCTTGTTAAGGGTAGAATCTAAAAATTTAGAAAAAAATGGGAGGAGCAAGGACAAGAGGTTCCTGATCGTTCTGGAGGTGTTTTTGATGCATGCATGAGTAGGCTGGCTCACCTTGAAAGAAAATGCACAGCATTGCATACTTTCAACGTGATATTGTTTTGTGAAAACTGTTTTGAGGAAACAGAGCCGCCTACGTGTTTTTACTTACATGTGACGTGCTAGAGCTCAGCTCGTACGATGTTTGAATTGTGTGATGCATGCATTAGTGCTGGAGCGAGAGCTCGCACTAGAGTTTTACATGCATAGGTGCTGGAGTCCAACTCGCACCAGATTTGTATACATATATATATATATATACGATTTTAGTGACAGGGTGCTAGAGTCTAACTCGCACCATATTTTTATGTGATTTTTGAGACAGGGTGTTGGAGCTTCGCTCGCACCAGCTTTTCATATGGTTTGCATACAGAGTGCTAGAGCTTAGCTCGCACTAGTTTTATCTGAATTACTGACAGTGTTAGAGCACCGCTCGCACTAATTTTCAGAGATCATACGATAAGTCGTGCTTGGAGCATCGGGTAGACTGTGTGTCACCGATTAAATAGGCTCGCACGTGCATTTTGAGACATGGCAACGAGTATTGAGTTATGAAAACCTCTGTGGGAAGCAGTCCATTTGGGCTGGAGTACCTAGAGTGATATGGGTCCATGGAGTACGATGTACCGTGCAAGTAGCATGGAGTACGATGTACCGTGGGGTATCTTCGGATACGGTATTTTTGTGATACAGGGTATCTTCGGATACGGTATCTTTGTGATACAGGTATCTTCGGATACGGTATCTTTGTGATACGGGGTATCTTTGTGATACGGTATCTTTGTGATACGGGGTATCTTCGGATACGGCATCTTCGGATGTGTGAGATCGGATAAGACTGACGGGTTGGATTGACCCACCTCCCGGGCAGTTCCCGATCAGGGTGAGACCTCGCACACTGGGATCCGTGTAGCTAGAGGGACTCACGAGGACATATTGGCCAGTCCTGGTTATTACCGATATACAGTATTGCCTAGTCTCGTATCTTGTATATATATACGTATGTTTTCGATATCGATGCTTTTGAGAAACTCAATTTCCATGGTTTTGTGTGAGTCAGGATCACCCGAAGGAGGGGTCGAGTCCTGACTTCATTGTGAAATTTTTAAAGAGAAAGAAATGATTTAAAATAATTGCATGTTGAATTTTTCGTGCAAACTCGATTTACATAGCATCATAATACATATCATTGTTTTAAAATGTGTGGAGAAAGGGTGGTTTATGCATGGCACTACGTTCATGTAGGTAGTATGGTTACCTACTTGTTCGTAGGATTGCCTTACTGAGCTTGATGTGCTCACCCCTTTCATTTTCTCCCACAGATGATCTCCAGTTGAAGTTGCGACGACTCAGTATTGCATTCCGGATATCCGCTGCTGCCCATCAACATAAGGTATATACACTTGTACTTATTGTATCTACATAAGCATAGCACAGTAACATGTTTGTAAGTAACTTTAGGGGATGTATAAATAATATAACAATTATAAATGACTGGAGAAGAAATAAGTACTGGGGTAGATGTATGGTGGGACTGGCATTGACGCACAGCCCAATTAGTAGTGGAGTGTTGGTCACGATTCGAGGACAGGTAAGAATTAAAGTAAGAAAATAATAAAAACGCGAAAAATTAACTCTGATTTTTGGGTAGTTTGGGTCGTGACAATTATTTTGGTATCAGAGCGCAATTGGTCTGAAGTGTGTCAATGTCAGTAATTAGGAATTACATCCCCGTGTTACTGTGCTTAGTTAGATACAATAGTATATATCGAGATGGGCTTGACTGAGAAATGGTTGAGAATGCAAGAATGCTTAATATGAGTCGCGTTAGATGAGATAGTGCACGAGACAGAGGTCGTAGAGGTAGACCTGAATCTGCTAAGTCGTGCTGAGTTGACCTGTGACAATCAGGATAAAAATGAAAATGAAGGCTAATGTTGAGAATGCCTCACAGAGTCCGACAGAGAAATCGGACAGTATTGAGACACGCTTCGCGAGATTGGAGCGGAGTGTGGAGATTATTTTGAGGAGCAAATTGCTCAGAGTATATATGAGATCAGAGGGCGCAGCGGAGCATTGGTGGAAACCCGCTCGACCCATCTTAAGAGTTGAGATGAGAAATGATTATGGATATATTCCGGTGACAGGATATCTCGGACATGATTTAAAGGAAATTTCGAATTAAAGTCCTTACTCTGACCCAGAGGATTTAATTTATTTACGAGTATGGAGACTCGATTATATTCTGGGCAGATATTACCTCGACACTATGAAAAGTGACAGTCGAGATGTCTAAAAGTTTATGGAAGGGCTCAGATTGTCAGTTAGAGTCCGATTGGCCCGTGAGATTACCTATACCGAGACAGTGCACAGATTTACAGTTTGGTAAGTAAGAACATGAATTGCACGCCTCTGAGATTGGGAAAGGTAATGAGGGCTGAAATAGAGATAGAAAAGAGAATCGAGAAATGACAAAGATGTTAAAAATGGGAAAATGGTAATTGGTAAAAGACTAGATTTGATGAGTCATGGAGTAAGATAATTGGTAAGGCCCCAGTGCATCTAATTTTGGGCACTCTTGTGGGCATTGTGATTGGAGGACCCCGACCTGCTACGAAGTAGTGTAGCAGTGTGAGCACTGTAAGCAGTGTGAGATGTGTGGTGGATACCACGAAAGGAGGGTCTATACCTATACGGTATTGGTGAAAATGGTCGTCAAGTGTGATAAGACAGACCATTGATTTTGATTGCTCAGAGTTGAGCGAGATTTTCCCACAGGAAAAGTAAAGAGACAGAAAAAAAAAATTTCGTTGGAATAGTTGCAACGAAAAGGGAGGACATAGCCGAAGAGAAAAAGGAAAGTAGGCTATTGGACGAAGGTGAGAGGATGTCTTGGACCAGGACACTATTGATGTTTCATGGATGTGGTGTAAGATACCACACTTGTTATGAATAATAAAGTACATATGTTTATTGATCCTGGTGCCACATATTTAATCATACCGCCTTCACTCGCATATAAGTAAGAAAAAGGCATGAATGCCTACATCATTGGCCACAATAGTGATAAAGGAGTACCCCAATGGAAGGGGATTAATTAACAGAACGTGGATATAGAGATTTTAAGTTAATAAAAAGGGGTGCAACAGTTGAAAAATTAAAGGAGTAAAGGATCGTACTCATGAAATGAATAATGACTAGAGTTTTGTCATGATTGATATACGAAGGAGATGATCTTGAATATGTGTTGATCCTAAATACAAGATGTATTGGAGTAAGAGGCGTATGCTAGGTAAGAGCATCCTTACGATACGAAGTCATTAGGATTAATGCAATTAGTAGCAAATACAAATTATAACCAAGGACAAGATGGGTATAACCATAACCAGTAGTTGTGGTTAAGTCTGAAGGCTAATAAAGGTATTTCAAAATACCTCCCCGCCTGAAGACTTGACAGCGTCTAAAAGTATATATATATATATATAACCTATAACGTGAAATCGATCGGCGTAATAGATACCTTTAGCATTAGGATACCATTACTAAGACGATAAGAATATAAAAACTCGACAAATCATAAAGGTTAACATAGAAAAATTTAATAAGAGCCGTTAAGATAAGAAAAGGAAATGACGCAGGTTAGTACCTGAAGACGTAAGTGATTTTGAAGGATCTTATACGCTTACGCATAGATAAGCCAAGGATTGGATCGAGTTGAAATCATCATTATCGATGATATATTGGGTGTAGTTAAAGCCTTGGGCGATTTATAAGCAACAATTAGAAATGGCTTTTACAAATGGGTTGCTGCGAGTTCAAAATGGATATACTTGGTTGACACGTTTAATTAAGAAACGTGGTCTTGGAATGAGATGATAAATAAGATGATTTATGTGACGTGAATTTGGCGTGATGAAGTATGAACTGACCACCGTGATTAATTTCACCATACCCAACAGCTCAAGAGGTTCTCAGTGAGTATGAATACCTCAAAATCATGAAGGAGCTGTGTATTGATGTATAATGGGAAGATACCCATGATTTAAAATTGGCAACAGTATTTGTACCGAGGATATGGTACTATTAGGTACTCAATGAGGAATTATGGATATGCACTGATCATAGAGCCCGAGTATCTGTTTTCACAGAAAGGGACGAATATGAAAATACATATTGGGTTAGAGCTTCTGAGAGATTTTGATTTATGAAAATTGTACCACCCAGGAAAGGCTAATGTGATGACCGATGCTTTGAGTAGAAAGAGCCTCGGGATGGTACCACACATGATGGTCAGGGAGCGTGAGCTGCTAGACGCAGTTGTGAACCTCAGTATAGATGTGATCCCTTCTGATGATGACAGTGATTGTGTGACAGCTAGCCTGATGATTAGAACCGGATGAGAGTGCCCGGACTTGCCAGGCTTAGCGTGATGATCGACAGGATGTCGATGGTTTGGGTCTGATTCAGAAGGGTACAGTGATAGAGTTCACAGTGGGTGATGATGAGTTACTGAGGATTCAGAGACAGTATGAGTGCTCCCCAGGACCACAGTGGATGAGATAGTAATGTTGTCAGAAGCTCACTCTTCGGGATAAACAGTGCATATGAAAAAGTAATGATTATATATTGAAATCTTAAAAAGGGTATTGGTGGTCAGATGTGAAAAGAGATATGGTGGAGATTGTGAAAAAGTGTCTGGTATGTCAGCAGGATAAGGTAGAGTATTAAAAGTCTGCAGAGTTATTGCAGCTTCTACCTATATTGACACGGCACGAAAAATGAGAACAAGTCTCCATGAATTTCATGATGGGTTACAAAGAACCCAGGTGAATTATGAGCCTATTTGGATGATAGCCGACAAATTGACTAAGTTCACCCACCTTCTGGATTATGAACTCCTCAGATACTCATAGTGCGTATGAGGATTTATGTGTGAGGAAGATGTGGAACATTAAGTAGCGTTCCAGTGAGCATGGTATCATATAGGGATTCCCGCTCCACTTCCTACCTCTGTGGATATTTAAGGAAGCTATGGGAACCCGACTGAGTATTAGCACAGCTTTTCATCCTCAGACAGATGGTCAGTCAGAGAGGACTGTACAAGTTCTGGAGGATCCGATGAAAGCGTGTGCCATTGATTTTATAAGCTCCTGGAATGATCAGTTGATTTCAAATTGAAGTCGCCAATAACGACAATTGGCAATTGAGTATCGGGATAACAAGATAGGAGACAGTGTACGGCTGTAGGGGTTATTCCCCAAATTGGATAAAAAAAGTGGGTGACAGATAGAATCATTCTGATTTTGGGGATAATAAGTCTCTGAGGATGTTTAGTTAAGGATGAGAGATTAAGAACACCTCAGAACAGATAGAAAAATATTGGAATTCACCCTTGGTGAATTATTATGGTTGAAAGTTACATGTCCTAAGAGAATAAGGACATAGCGGAACTTTTGGAAGAAGTAAATTGAGTTGAGCTGGATCGAATCCTTGAGAGATTGGACAAGTGGGAGATAAGACCTGTAGGTTGTTGTTAATCACTTGGATTAACAGGCACCCACAATGTGTCCCAGCTTATGATGCTTCGGTACTACTATCCAGATCCAGCAGAGGTGATAGGATATGAACTCCAAAAGTTCAGTTTGAGGAAAATACAAGTATATTGAAGAAGTTGATTCGGGCATTAAACAGGAAAGAGAAAGTATTGAGGTTTAAGACGATCTCCCTAATCAAGGTCCTTTGGTAGTAATACACTCCGGAGAAGGTCACATAAGAATTTAAAAGTATGATACAATCGATATACCCGGAGTTGTATATGGACTCATATGACTTGGTTCTAATTTGGAGGACCAAATTCCTTAAGTGGGGGAGAGTTGTAAGACCCGAATTTAATTAAAATACAAAAATTAAATAAGAAAAGATGGGGGACGTATGAAGGAAGTCGGGTTAAATTAATCCCGGACACGTGTAAGGGCAAAATGGTCAAAAGATCGGAAAGCCGGTATAATTTCGATAAAGAAATTTAATTAAAAATATGGATTTAAGAAATCTTGGTCAATAAAAGTGAAATAAAATTATTTCGGATTAAATTGATCAAGATATTAATTTATTGGAATTAATTGGGATTAATTGGAATTTTTAGTTCAGAAAAATAATCCCGAAAATAATCGAAAAATATACCGAAAGGTCACCCGGGACAATATCCCGAAAATACGGAGAAATTATACCCGAAAAAGGATTAAAAATAAATTAAATAAATTAAATAAAATTAAATTAGTTAAATTAGAATAAAATAATAATTTTGTAGATGTTTTGGGGTATTTAATATATTTTAATGAATAGTAAAATAATTAAAATAAATAAAAATAAAAATAATAAAATTGATAAAATAAGAAGAAAAAAAAAAAGGGGGTCGGGGAGAGAGAAAGAAAGAAACAGAAACAGAAAAGCAGAGAAACGGAAGCCGTGTCGGGGGAAGAGGCCAAACGACCACCGGCGATCCCTGTCCCAGGCCGCCCACCGGAAAAGGAAGCCCGACGCCCGACGAACACTATGGTACCGGCGGTGCAGCTTACCGACGCCGGAGGAAGCCGAACGGAGGGAGAGAAACCCGCGGGGAAAACGGTGTCGATGCCGGCGATCCACGGCAGCTGGAGGCGATCGGCGGGTACCGATGTGACCAGGAGGAGGAGCCGGTCCTTTTGAGACCGGTATTGGCCGACGAAATCGTCGGAATCCGCCGGATCGGGAGGAGACAGCCGCGAGGGGAGAAGAGGAGATTCCCGGCGATCGACGGCGATTCAGGCTCGGCCACCCCTAGCCGAATGTCCCCGAGGCCAAGGCGAGTCGATCGGTGGTAGCCACAACCGTCGAAGTGGTCGGAAAACGTCGAAAACGGTGGGAGAAGGAAATGGGTCCGATGGCGAAGGGGAGAACAGCCGGACCGGCGGTATTCCGGCGACGTTGAGGCGAACCGAGGCCAGATTTGAGGTGCGGACGACCCAGCGGAGCTGCTGGCGGTGGAAGCCGGCGGAGAACCGGCCGGCAAGGTGGCGAACCGGCGGTGAACCGGCCGAACCGGAGAAAAACCGACGGTCTGACCGGTCCGAACCGGACTGAACCGGTTCAGCCAAAAAGAGGAGAAAAAAGGGAGAAAAAGGGAAAAGGAAAAAGAGAAAAAATGGGGGAAAATTTCGGTGATGCAATCGAGCTTCGGGTAAGTCGATAAGCGGTCAAATTGACCCGATTTAAATTTGGAATATTTTATTTAATTAAATTTCGACCGAAAAGTTTACCCGAAAATGTAATTAATTGTGTAGCTCGACGATTGGCATCCACCGAGGGCTCGAGACAGTCTCAATTTGAGGACTAGCATGGAATCTCGGGTAAGTGATCCCTATTTACGACAATTACCTCGTTATGCGTGATATTGATTTAAATTCCGCATAAATTGAATTAAATTATGGAAATTTAGATAAATTGTCGTAAATAGTGAATTTAGATATTCGAGAATTAGAACGAGGCTCAATAAATTATTGGTGGGTCCAATGAGCCCAATAGGCCTCGATAAAGTGAAAATTAAGTGGTAAACGGGCTTAAGGCCGATTAAGGCCCATTAAGGTACAATCGGGCCCAATAGGGGTAAATGGGCCCAGCGATTTAAATTAAGCCCAGAAAAGATTAAGTACAATTAAATTATATGTTATCTGACCTGAGGAATGTTAATACGCAGTTCCGAGCATTGGATTGGAAGCATATCGGACTGCGCGACGGGACTACATTGGAAAAGAAAAAGGTCAGACTCGACGAGAATCGAGGTAAGGGAATTCTGCGGACTGCTAGAGGTAACAGTACGCAATTTGAAATTCATTGGCAGTCTTTTAAAATAATCTGAAGGGTCTAGAGGTCAATTAACAATTTTAGTGCCCCGAATGGGCAAAATTACTAAAATACCCTTGTTAAGGGTAGAATCTAAAAATTTAGAAAAAAATGGGAGGAGCAAGGACAAGAGGTTCCTGATCGTTCTGGAGGTGTTTTTGATGCATGCATGAGTAGGCTGGCTCACCTTGAAAGAAAATGCACAGCATTGCATACTTTCAACGTGATATTTTTTTGTGAAAACTGTTTTGAGGAAACAGAGCCGCCTACGTGTTTTTACTTACATGTGACGTGCTAGAGCTCAGCTCGCACGATGTTTGAATTGTGTGATGCATGCATTAGTGCTGGAGCGAGAGCTCGCACTAGAGTTTTACATGCATAGGTGCTGGAGTCCAACTCGCACCAGATTTGTATACATATATATATATATACGATTTTAGTGACAGGGTGCTAGAGTCTAACTCGCACCATATTTTTATGTGATTTTTGAGACAGGGTGTTGGAGCTTCGCTCGCACCAGCTTTTCATATGGTTTGCATACAGAGTGCTAGAGCTTAGCTCGCACTAGTTTTATCTGAATTACTGACAGTGTTAGAGCACCGCTCGCACTAATTTTCAGAGATCATACGATAAGCCGTGCTTGGAGCATCGGGTAGACTGTGTGTCACCGATTAAATAGGCTCGCACGTGCGTTTTGAGACATGGCAACGAGTATTGAGTTATGAAAACCTCTGTGGGAAGCAGTCCATTTGGGCTGGAGTACCTAGAGTGATATGGGTCCATGGAGTACGATGTACCGTGCAAGTAGCATGGAGTACGATGTACCGTGGGGTATCTTCGGATACGGTATCTTTGTGATACAGGGTATCTTCGGATACGGTATCTTTGTGATACAGGGTATCTTCGGATACGGTATCTTTGTGATACGGGGTATCTTTGTGATACGGTATCTTTGTGATACGGGGTATCTTCGGATACGGCATCTTCGGATGTGTGAGATCGGATAAGACTGACGGGTTGGATTGACCCACCTCCCGGGCAGTTCCCGATCAGGGTGGACCTCGCACACTGGGATCCGTGTAGCTAGAGGGACTCACGAGGACATATTGGCCAGTCCTGGTTATTACCGATATACAGTATTGCCTAGTCTCGTATCTTGTATATATATATGTATGTTTTCGATATCGATGCTTTTGAGAAACTCAATTTCCATGGTTTTGTGTGAGTCAGGATCACCCGAAGGAGGGGTCGAGTCCTGACTTCATTGTGAAATTTTTAAAGAGAAAGAAATGATTTAAAATAATTGCATGTTGAATTTTCCGTGCAAACTCGATTTACATAGCATCATAATACATATCATTGTTTTAAAATGTGTGGAGAAAGGGTGGTTTATGCATGGCACTACGTTCATGTAGGTAGTATGGTTACCTACTTGTTCGTAGGATTGCCTTACTGAGCTTGATGTGCTCACCCCTTTCATTTTCTCCCACAGATGATCTCCAGTTGAAGTTGCGACGACTCAGTATTGCATTCCGGATATCCGCTGCTGCCCATCAACATAAGGTATATACACTTGTACTTATTGTATCTACATAAGCATAGCACAGTAACATGTTTGTAAGTAACTTTAGGGGATGTATAAATAATATAACAATTATAAATGACTGGAGAAGAAATAAGTACTGGGGTAGATGTATGGTGGGACTGGCATTGCCGCACAGCCCAATTAGTAGTGGAGTGTTGGTCACGATTCGAGGACAGGTAAGAATTAAAGTAAGAAAATAATAAAAACGCGAAAAATTAACTCTGATTTTTGGGTAGTTTGGGTCGTGACTTTTTAGCAAAGCAAATTAGTAGATTGGCTAGTACTTGCATAAATTTCACAAGATAACACTACATAAGTGTTATTTAGATTTAAATGAAATTTCTTTGAAAAATGGGCCAACTATCAAGTTTATATGGAAACAGATAGTGTTAGGGCTTTGCTCGCACTATATCTGAGTTAGTGAGTGTATATAATGGTGCTGGAGCGGTTGCTCGCATCGATTTGTGTGACATGATATGCATAAAAAGGTGTTGAGTGATTGCTCGCACTAGTTTTAATGATTTGACATGCATGAGAGGTGCTGGAGCCTAGCTCTCACCCTGTTTTGACTTGATACGCATAAAAAGGTACTGGAACGATTGTTCGTACTAGTTTTAATGATTTGACATGCATAAGAGGTGCTAGAGCATAGCTCGCACGAGTTTTGAACTGTGTGACGTATGCATTAGTGCTAGAGTAGGGGCTCGCACTAGAGTTTTACATGCATGAGTGCTGGAGCCGAGCTCGAACCATATATTCACATGATTTTCGTGACAGGGTGCTAGAGCCTAGCTCGCACCAGATTTTCACATGATTTTTGTGACAGAGTGCTGGAGCTTAGTTCGCACTAGTTTTACTTGATTTTATGATAGAGTGCTGGAGCATAGCTCGCACTGGTTTTTATGAGGAAATTACAGTCGTGCTTGGAGCTTTGGGTATATTGTGTGTTTCACTGATTTAATAGGCTCGCACATGAATTTTGATTTGAGACATGCTATGAGTCGTGCTTGGAGCTTCGGGTAGACAGTGTGTCACGCCAATTAAACATGCTCGCACGTGCATTTTGAGACATGGCACGAGTATTCATATGAGATATGGGTCCACGAAGTACGATGTACTGTGCTTGTCGCATGGAGTACGTTGTACCGTGTTATGATATATTATATTTATGCGGCGTCTTCGGATGCAAGTGATCGGGTTGAATTTAACCCACCACCCGTGGCGGTTCCCGATAGTGGTAATACCCCGCACACCTGATCCGTGTAGCCTGGGATCACGAGGATATGGCCATAGTCCTAGTTATTTTCATGATACATTACCTAGTCTCACATGTAACTATCTGATGTTTTGAAAGCTTGAGAATGCGTGGATTTTGTGTGAGTCTGGACCACCCGAGGGAGGGGTTGGATCCTGACTGATGATATTGGTTTTGTTGTGAATAAATGAAATTTTCAAAGCTTTCGGAAATGCTTGGAAATAAATGATTTTATGTGGATCAAGATCACCCGAGGGAGGGGTTGAGTCCTGATGAGTGTGATGGATGTGGATTTTTTAAATGAATTAAGTGTTTTCTAAGGTTTTGTGGAAACTCAGCATGATGTATTTTTCATACTTGTTTATAATTCATGCAATGAAATGTTTTAGCATGAGGAGGTTGTCCATGCTTTAATTGCAAATGCGTGATTTTGATTTAATTCATGCGTTTTATGATTTTACATGGGATGCCATTAAGGCATGAGTTGCATGATTTCCATAAGCACGAACAGCTTTTATAAACTATGGCATTGATGTGTGCATGATTTTATGCGTGAACTTTAAACGAAAAGAAATGGATTTAAGGGCATGGCATTATGAGCATGTAAATAATTGAGCTATCTACTTACTTGCATAATTGCCTTACTAAGCGTGTGGTTACTCGCCCCCTTATTTTCCCCCTCTACAGAGTACTTTCAGTGGATAGAAAGCGACAGTGATCGTGCATTCCTGTTATCCGCTGTTTCCCATCGAGAAAAGGTATACATACTTGTATGGTTTTGTATCTAAATTTATAAATGCACAGTATTGTAAACGTATATGACGTCGGGGATGTAAGGTTATGTAAATCCAATTGTGAATGTATTAGTTAAAGTCAAAGGATAGAAAAATCCTAATATGTAAATGTAACATGAAAATGGAATGGTAAGTAGTGTGAAGGAACTAACATCGAATCATAACCCAACTATTGGTAGGATAGTCACGATGAGAGAAAGGTAAGAATTAAATATGAAAGAAAAATGAAAAATTTACTCTAATATTTGGGTCATGACAAAGCGCGTGGTTGCTCATCCCTTTATTCTTTTCCCCTCTACAGAGCGCACATAGTAGTCTAGTGTGAGACTAAGGAGTTGTGTCCGGATATCCGCTGCTCTCCATCGCAAAGAGGTATACACACAGGAAATCTTTTTGTATCTAAACATGTATTGGCACAGTAATCCTTTTTATCTGTAATATGGGGGATGTAAGTGTTAGCAAACCTGTATATAAGTATAGAACTTAAACTCTCAAATGTACGTGTTTGTTCTTGACTAATTGAAAGATGAATGGTAAATGATGATTAATACTGACTCATAGTCCAACTGTGTGGTGTAAGAATGTTCACGACCAGGAAAAGAAATAAAAGTTCGAAACATTTATAGTGATTTTGGATGAAAGAGGGTCGTGACATACTATTCACGTCATCAAGGCCTATTGCGCTCATTGGGCCCATCAACACATACTGGGCCTCGTTTGAAGTTATTTAGATAGCTCGTAATATCATTCACGACAACCGATTTCAAAATTCCAAAAATAATTCATTTTATACGAAAATTAATCCGTAACTTATAAGATAAAATTCTAACGCGCGTCGTTATACAAATTGTTGTAAAAGAGATTTACTTACCCGAGATTTTACGTGTGTACGAAATGCGAGGCTCGATCAAGCTCACGTTCATCGTCTATCGTTGAGCTACACAAATATATATTCAACTCGAGTCAATTTCAGTCAAATATAAATTTAAATAAATTTCTCAAAAATTAAATCGGCAATATTTATCGCTTATCGGCTTACCCGTAGTCCGGTGCATCATCGAAGTCTTTTTCCCCTTTTTTTTCCTCTTTGCTTTTTTTTCTCTTTCTTCCTTGGCTGAACCGGACCGGATCAGTTCAGTCGTCCCTTCGCCGTTCATGGAGTTTGTGACTAGTTCCCGGCTCCCCTCTACCACTGTTCAACTCGTCTTTGGTTAGGGAACCTTCGGCTAGCCTTAGATCAGATCGATTGGCGCTAGTATGGTCGAATTTCTCCCTTCTCTCCTCAGCAATCTCTCTCGCCTGTCACAACCCAATACTACCAAAATCAGTACAAATTTTTCGCATTTGGAAAATCTTTCTTACCTCCTCGTGACATATTCCTCTTAACAGGTTGGACTGTGAATCAATATCGATATACCCATTTTAACCATCGTACATATATATATAATTACATCAATCATATTATAATAGAGTGGTCGGTATGTTTTATACATCACATGATTCTATATTTACATCCCCAAATATTCTTTCATATACATTACTGTGCTGTAAGCACACTATTACAAAATTCTGTACGTGGTGTATACCTGACAGTCGATGGGAAACACAGAAAATCAGCTATGCCGTCTACTCTCTACACCCGTTATCTCTATGGTGGAAACACTGAAAGTGGGTGGAAAATGAAAAGGTGAGCTCCACATGCTCAGTAAGGCAATAATACAAATGGGTAGATAGCTATACTATCTACATGCTGATAAGAAATCAGGATATATGTGAGCATGAGGTAAAAACAATGATATGCCATATATATAATATCATCTGATCTAAAACAAGAAATCGGCATATTAAAACATGGGATAATTCTCATGTGAAAACATCTCATGCTCAAATGAATCAACACGTTTTAAAATACCCCATATGGGTCAAAATATGATACACTCACGAATCAAAATCCATTTCAAATGTCCGTTATAAAATCACCATTCTCACAGGGTTACAAATCAATGAAAGTTTCATAAAAGCCCTCCATGGGAATAATCAAATCTCAATTAAAATCATAAGAAAATCGGGGCCTGACCCCTCCCTCGGGTCTACCCTGGTCTATGAAGACCAATAGTTATATCATGTGAGACATGTAAGCGACTATATCGGTAATATCCAAGACTATGGCCATAACCTGAAACGGGAGGTGGGTCGGTCCTACCCGTCAGAACAGCAAAATATTAGGATTGCGAGGGCAAGACTTGCTGTCTCGTGGCTAATACCACTCCACTCCAATAATCCCCACTGTACAGCGTACTCCGTGTGACATACACGGTACAACATACTCCGTGAACCCAAGCTCAATCAAGGGTGCCTGTAATAGGTCTTATCCACCCATGTCAAGTATGTCTCAGTATGCACGTGTGAGCATATCATCTCACTGTGACACACAGTCTACAGGAGGCTCCAACACAGCTACATGCATGTCATATAAATTCTTGTGCGAGCGAAGCTCTAGCACGGCTCCATGCATATTCATGATATCTGAAAATCTCGTGCGAGCGAAGCTCTAACACGATTTCATAGAAATCAATAAAATCTGTGTACGAGCAGGGCTCCAGTATGACTTAAACTGATTATAAATTCAATTCAAATCCACGTACGAGCAATGCTTTAGTACGGATAGGTATTAAAACTCAGTGAAAACCTCGTACGAGAAAAACTCCAGTACGGTAGTCATATAAAATAAATCTGTAAAATAGTGCGAGCAAGGCTCCAGCACTCTGTGTATGAGTTAAAATATAAAATCCAATGCGACCACTGCTCAAGCACAGTTTCAACTCATATAACACTGATATGTGGCTCAATTTTATCAAAACATGTTAAATAAATATCAATTGGCACCTAACCTGTGCCTTTTCACTTAAAACATGAAAATAATATCCAACCTATCCATAAATTGCTTAAATTAAAGCAATATCATCATGAAAACATTACAATCATGAATTTCATGCAATTTCATAGCCTTACTACCCTTTTTGAAATTTTCCTAATTGGGGCAAAATAGTCATTTGTCACTATTTTCCAATTTTTTCCGCAAAAATTATTATTCTGCTTTTGGGTAGCCTAATGAATTTAACGTAATGTAAATACCCTTGAAACTACGTACAGCTACATCTAAGTGCTCATAAAATTCCCTTACTTGGAATCACGCGCGAGCTTATCCCGACTCGATCGTACCAGGTTTCTCAGTCCAATTCGCTCGTCTACGGAGCTGGATAAAACCACATATGGGTTTAGTTCAAATATACTGATCAGTATTTCACTCTTACTGATCGAATCTAAAGCTCTGGGCCTGTTTTACTCTATTAGGCCCAATTGCACTTTAATGGGCCTCAAACCCCTTTTTCAGCCTGTTTCCACTTTTAAATCCCTTCTTCGGGTTTACTGGGCTCATTTGATTTATCAATAATCATCGGGCTTTGTTCCAAACTCATTGGATAGCCCGGATACTATTTACGATAATTACTTTGAAATTTCGAATAAAATTCCTTTTATGCAAAATTAATCCGTAAATTTCGTAAAATAATCTTAACTCTGCATTTAAGGACTCATATTATCGTAATTAAAATGTACTTACCCAATATGGTGTGGGGCATAAAAATCGGAGCTAAATCGGCTCTCGTTCGGGCTCTGTAGTAACATTGCACAATTATTTAAATCCGGGTCATTTTCCACTAAAATAATATTAAATTTAATTCTCGAGATTTATCAGCAGGTCAATCCCAACCCTCGGTCACTTACCTAAATTTCGAGTCATCCCCGGGTACACTTTCTTCCCTTTTTCCCTTTTCTTTCCTTTTTTTCTTTTCTTTTTCTTTTTTATTTTTTTCTTTTTTTCTTCCTTCTCGGCTACGATGTCGTTTTGGCTCGTTTGCCGTCGTCGGTGATTCCGACCATCTCGTTGACCGCCAGTAGGTTCAAAAGAATCACCTCAGCCTGGGGAGTGCTCGGCTGGGCTGAATCGACGCTGGGACACCATCGTTCGTCGGGACCGACGCGATTTCTCCTCGGATCTTTCGGTCGTCGATTCGCCAGAGATAGGGACCGTTGGCGCGCGTCACCGGTACCAATGGAACCGTCGAGCTTCGCTCTTCCTTTTTCGACCTGTAGCTGGGCGCGTCGGCCATCGGTGACTCATCGGAGGGTATCGGGCTGCTGTCGTGTTTCACGGGTTCGATTTTCGGGTTTTCTTCTCTCTCCCCGATTCTTTCAAATTTTCGTTTTTCTTTTTTTTATTAATTCATTTATTATTATTTTAATACATTAAAATATATTAAAAATACCCAAATATCCCAAAAAAATCTTAAAAATTATTATTTTATCCATTTAATCAATAAATGGATTTCTCAGTCTATTTTCGTCTTTCCCGGTATATTTTTCGATTATTTTTTAGAAAATTTTTCGAATTACAAATCTCGATTAATTCCTATTACTTCCCATAAATTTATATATAGATCAATTGAACTCGAATTTAAATATTTTCCTCAGTATTGATCCAGATTTCGCAAATTCCTTATTTTAATGCAAATTACTTATCGAATTTATATCGACTTTTTGGTCATTTGACTATTTTACCCTTACACATGTTCGGGACCAAATTAAATCGACTTTCTTTCATAAATCAAAAATCGTTTTCCCTATTTTCAATTCCTTATTTTCAGTCAACTCGATTAAATTACTTAAACAAACTTGTTGCTTCCTTGTTTTCCCGATTTATCCATATTCGATTTTATGTACATTATTTCGTTTCATCCACATTTATCATATCCGAATCAACCATCTTATGAATCCATTAACATATAATAATGTCATACAATATGAAAATCATAAGGAATATCATACAAAGATGCGGATCTCACAATCTCCCCCACTAAAAGAATTTGGTCCTCCAAAGTAGAACCAAATCAATCGGTAAACAACTCTGGGTACTTCTCTTGTATCATGCTCTCTAGTTCCTAGGTAGCTTCCTCCGGAGTGTGATACTGCCACTGAACCTTCACCAGGGAGATCGTCTTGGATCGCAATACCTTCTCATTCCTATCCAAAATCCGAACCGGTCTCTCAACATATGTCATACTGTCACTGAGCTCTAACAGCTCGTGGTGAATCACATGTGACAGATCCAGATGGTACTTCCGAAGCATAGAAACGTGGAAGACATTGTGTACACCTGCCAACTCTGGTGGCAATGCCAATCTATAGGCCTTATCTCCCACTCGCTCCAGAATCTCAAAGGGTCCAATAAAATGAGGGCTCAGTTTACCTTTCTTACCGAACCTCATGATACCCTTAGAAGGAGAAACTCTCAAAAACACCGACTCACCCTCAACAAACTCTAGTGGTCTGTATCTCCTGTCAGCGTAACTCTTCTGTCAACTCTGAGCTGTCCGCAATCTATTGCATATCAATCTGACATCCTCAGAGGCTTGTTGCACCAAGTCAGGAGCAAATAACAGTCTGTCACCAATCTCTTCCCATCCAATAGGGGAACGGCATCTGCGACCATACAGTGCCTCATACGGTGCCATCCCGATACTTAAGTGATAACTATTATTGTAGGCGAATTCAGCTAATGGAAAATGATCATCCCAGGAGCCTCCAAAATCCAGCACACACGCTCTCAACATATCCTCCAGAGTCTGTATAGTTCTCTCTGACTGACCATCTGTCTGAGGATGGAAAGTGGTGCTAAATCTCAACTGGGTCCCCAACGCTTCCTGAAAGTGTTCCTAAAAATGGGAAGTGAAGAGGGCATCCCTATCAGAAACAATGCTCACTGGAACACCATGTAGCCTGACAATCTCTCGAACATATAAGTTCACCAACGTACTCAGAGCATCTGTAGCTCTCATAGCTAAGAAATGGGTGGACTTCGTCAGTCTATCCACAATCACCCAGATGGCATCGTGACCACTGCAGGTCCTCGGTAATCCCATCACAGAATCCATGGTGACATGCTTCCACTTCCATGTCGGTATCGGTAGAGGCTGCAATAATCCTACAGGCTTCTGATGCTCTACTTTTACCTGTTGATAGACGAGATATCTCGCAACATACTCTACTATGTCTCTCTTCATCCCATACCACCAATAAACTTTTTGGAGATTCTGATACATCTTCGTACTCCCCAGATGTACTGTATACCTCATTGAGTGAGCCTCTAATAAAATCATCCTCCTGATCTCAGAATCCTCGGGAACACATATCCTATCGTGAAACATCAGTCAACCATCAGTACTTAATGCAAAATCGGTATCCGCACCTGCCTGTACTTGAATCATCAACTGAATACATCCCTGATCACTCTGCTGAGCCTGCCGAATACAATCAATCAACTCCGGCTCCAATCTCAAGCTCGCAATGATCTCAACTCTGTCAATCTCAGGGGGTGCTATGTCCAAACTGAGGCTCACGAACTGTTCTAGCAGATCATATTCCCAAACCATCATAAATGATACCAACCCTAGGCTCTTCCTGTTCAAAGCATCAGCAACTACATTAGCCTTACCCGGGTGGTATAATATCTCACAATCATAATCCTTCAGGAGCTCGAGCCATCTCCTCTGTCTCATGTTCAGCTCCTTCTGCGAGAATAAATACTTCAGACTCTTATGGTCTGTAAAAATCTAAAACTGCTCACCATATAAGTAATGGCACCATATCTTCAGTCCAAACACTATGACCACCAACTCCAAATCATGAGTCGGATAGTTCCTCTCGTGATCTTTCAGCTGTCTAGATCCATAGGTAACTACCCTCCCATCCTGCATCAATACACAGCCCAGTCCTTGATGCGATGCATCTGTATATACCAAGAAACCTCCTGAGCTGGTAGGTATGGTGAGAACCGAAGCAGTGGTCAACCGACGCTTCAGCTCCTGAAAACTCCTCTCACAGGCATCATCCCACACAAACTCAACATCCTTTCGTGTGAGACGTGTCAACGAAGCAGCTAATCTGGAGAAACCCTCAACAAATCTCTTGTAGTATCCTACCAAACCCAGAAAACTCTGAATCTCTATGACTGTCTTGGGCCGCTCCCACTGAACAACTGCCTCTATCTTGGATGGGTCCACCGACACCCCATCCCTCGATACTACATGGCCCAGAAAAAAAATCTGCTCCAACCAGAAGTTACACTTACTGAGTTTGGCATACAACTGTCTCTCTCTGAGGGTCTGTAGCACTATCCTCAAGTGCTACTCGTGGTCCTCCCTGGATCTAGAGTATGCCAAAATATCATCGATAAACACAATCACAAATTGATCCAGGCATGGCTTAAACACATCGTTCATCAAAGCCATGAATGCTGCGGGGGCATTAGTCAACCCGAATGGCATAACCAAGAACTCATAATGACCATAACGGGTCCTAAATGCTGTCTTGGGCACATCCTCCCTCCGTATCCTCAGCTGATGATACCAGACCTCAGATCAATCTTAGAAAAGACCTGTGCTACCTGAAGCTGATCCAACAAATCGTCAATGTGTGGAAGGGGATACTTATTCTTAATGGTAGCCTTATTCAACAATTTGTAATCCATATATAATCGGAGGCTACCATCTTTCTTCCTCACAAACAAGATCGAAGCTCCCTAAGGTGATAAGCTCGGTCTCACAAACCCCTTCTCAAGCAAATCTTGTAACTGATTCTTCAGCTCCTCCAACTCAATCGGAGCCATCCTATACGGTGGTCTCGAAATCGGTTATGTACCAAGTACTAAATCTACCCCAAACTTCATCTCTCTGGCTGGTGGTAATCCTGGTAAATCGTCTAGAAAGACATCAGGAAACTATCGAACCACTGGAATATCTCTCAAATCTGGTCGTACCTGGTCCGTATCAACCATACATGCGATAAATCCTTCAAAATATAAATCATAAAATTAATAAAAATTTCATTGCTCCATTTAGAACAACCACTGATTCCATTACTTTTTAGGGAAATTTTACAACACATCTTTCGGGGGTATTAAACGATAACGTCTTAGAAAAACAATCTAACACCACACGATTGGCAGCCAACCAATCCATTCCTAATATGACATCGAAGTCTCTCATATACATCAAAATAAGGTCGACTGACATTTCTTTTTCCCCGACTCTCAACATACAGTCCCTGACTACATACTCTACTAATTGACTAGTGTTTATGGGGGTAAGTATTAACAATTTAACTCAAAGGAATAGGCTTTACATACCTAGACAATTTATATGCAAATGAAGGTGATACGAATAAATGCGTGGCACCAGGATCAATCAAAATATATACTTCTAAATCAAAGATCGGGATGGTACCTTTCACTACATCAGATGACTAATCTACCGTATCCTGGTCCAAAGCATGAACTCGCCCTGTACCCATCACTTGCTTCCCTTTCTCTTCGACAGTAGCTCTCATCCTCTGAGTAGGAACTTGAATTGGAGCTCTCTCAGGGTCCTTGCCCTTCTGTGGGGCAATGTCCTGTCTCTCTAGGCAATCTTTAACCACATGCCCTGGCCTCCCACAACGATAACATACTACAGTAGTAGCTATAGGCACTAGATAAGGTCTGGTACCATCATATCTACCACATCGCCTACATCGATCAGTAGTAGGGCGTGGTCCTCCAATGACAATGCCTCTAGCTGGTGGTAAAGCCAGATGAACAGGGGGTCTATCTGTCCTCTCCTAAACCTCCTCAATCTTCGGCCTCTTATCATAGAGCCGTACCCCTCTCCTGACAAATCTGTCTCTCCCTAGTCTCTTTCGATCTCTGTCTCGACTCCTACAAAACTTTCCTGTCTCAGAGACGTTCTGCTCATAATCCTGCTCACACAGCTGAGCTCTATGTACTGCCTTCTCAAAAATTGAAACATCAAAAGGAGCCAACCGAGATCTGATGGCTAGTCTCAGTCCATCTATAAGCTTTTAGACCTTTCGATCCTCATTGCTCACCATCTCTAAATCTTATCTCCCCAAAAAGATGAATCGAGTCTTATACTCATCAATAGACTGGTTCCCCTGAACCAAACTCATAAACTCCATCCTCAACTTCTGCTGTGCAGTAGCAAGAACATACTGCCTCCTAAAGGCATCCAAAAATATCTCCCATGTGACCTCAGCATGTCGAGCTCTCAAAATCGACTCGGTAGATCTCCACTAATACTCTGCCACTCCTTAAAATACAAATATGGTAAAAGCAACTCGCTCAGTAGTAGTGCACCTGAAAAGCCTATATAGCTTCTCCATCTGATACACCCAATCCTAAACTACTACTGGGTCCTTCCTCCCATGGAAGACTGGAGGTCTAAACTTCTGAAAATGTTTAAATCTATCAAGGTCACACTCATATCCAGCATCTTGAGCTGGCTGGGGTCTCACTGCCTCTGTAGCCTGAGCCTAAACCTCGGGTAACTCTGCGGCTTGTGCCGGCATCTCGGGATCAGCTGCTGCTTGTCCCGTTGAATCTCGCCTACTCTAGCCTCGAGCGTTGCCTGCTACACTACTACCTCAGCCAGTCTCTCAATACTTCACTCAAGTCCAGTGAAGCATGCCACAGTCTCATCTGGTCTCACAACAATACTCTCAGGTACCTGACCAGTCTGTATAGCATCACTACGGCCTCTAGGCCTGCCCCTACGGCCTCTAGCACGTGTATTAGCCCCTCTACCACTGCGGGTGATCGGCATAATATGAATCCTATAATCTAAATCATTTGTTTATTTATTTCCCATCTAGTATACACTTTACATCTCATACAACACAGTACTAAGGGGCATGTAATTTTCCATAACGACGACTATCAACTCTTATCCGACCAACTCTAACTCTTGATTACATATTTATTGATACTGATCGACATCTGGCCAACCTCAGCTCTGATACCACTTTTACTGTCACGACCCACTACTACCAAAATCAGTACAAATTTTTCGTTTTTGAAAAATCTTTCTTACCTTCTCGTGACATATTCCTCTTAACAGGTCGGGCTGTGAATCAATATCGACATACCCTTTTTAACCATTAAAATATCACACGTACATATATATATAATTACATCAATCATATTATAATAAAGTGGTCGGTATGTTTTATACATCACATGATTCTATATTTACATCCCCAAATATTCTTTCATATACAATACTGTGCTGTAAGCACACTATTACAAAATTCTGTATGTGGTGTATACCTGACAGTCGATAGGAAACACAGAAAATCACCTATGTCGTCTACTCTCTACACCCGTTATCTCTATGGTGGAAACACTGAAAGTGGGTGCAAAATGAAAGGGTGAGCTCCACATGTTCAGTAAGGCAATAATACAAATGGGCAGATAGCTGTACTATATACATGCTGATACGAAATCAGGATATATGTGAGCATGAGGTAAAAACAATGATATGCCATATATATAATATCATCTGTTCTAAAACAGGAAATCGGCATATTAAAACATGGAATAATTCTCATGTGAAAACATCTCATGCTCAAATGAATCAACACTTTTTAAAATACCACATCTGGGTCAAAATATGATACACTCACGAATCAAAATCCATTTCAACAAAATTCTTTATTTTCAAATCTCCGTTATAAAATCACCCTTCTCACAGGGTTACAAATTAATGAAATTTTCATAAAAGCCCTCCATGGGAATAATCAAATCTCAATTGAAATTATAAGAAATTCAGGGCCTGACCCTTCCCTTGGGTCTACCCTGGTCTATGAAGACCAATAGTTATATCATGTGAGACATGTAAGTGACTATATCGGTAATATCAAGGACTATGGACATAACCTCGTGATCCTTGGCACACAGATCCTAGTGCACGGGGTGTCACACCTGAAATGGGAGGTGGGTCGGTCATGTCCATCAGAACAGCATAATATCAAGATTACGAGGGCAAGACTTGCTGTCTCGTGGCTAATACCACTCCACTCCAACAATCTCCACGGTACAGCGTACTCTGCGTGACATACACGGTAAAACATACTCCGTGAACCAAAGTTCAATCAGGGGTCCCTGTAATAGGTCTTATCCACCCATGTCAAGTATGTCTCAGTATGCACGTGCGAGCATATCATCTCACTGTGACACACAATCTACAGGAGGCTCCAACACGGCTATATGCATGTCATATAAATTTCTGTGTGAGCGAAGCTCTAGCACGGCTCCATGCATATTCATGATATCTGAAAATCTCGTGCGAGCGAACCTCTAGCACGGTTTCATTGAAATCAATAAAATCAGCATACGAGCAGCGCTTCAGTACGACTTAAACTGATTATAAATTCAATTCAAATCCACGCATGAGCAATGCTCTAGTACGGATAGGTATTAAAACTTAGTGAAAACCTCGTACGAGAAAAACTCCAGTACGGTAGTCATATAAAAGAAATCTGTAAAATAGTGCGAGCAAGGCTCCAGCACTCTGTGTATGAGTTAAAATATAAACTCTAGTGCGACCAGTGCTCAAGCACGATTTCAACTCATATAACACTGATATGTGGCTCAATTTTATCAAAACATGTTAAATAAATATCAATTGTCACCTAACCTGTGCCTTTTCACTTAAAACATGAAAATAATAGCCAACCTATCCATAAATTGCTTGAATTAAAGCAATATCATCATGAAAACATTAAAATCATGAATTTCATGCAATTTCATAGCCTTACTACCTTTTTTGAAATTTTCCTAACTGAGGGCAAAATAGTCATTTGTCACTATTTCCATATTTTTCAGAAAAAAATTATTATTCTGTTTTCGGGTAGCCTAATGGATTTAACGTAATGTAAATCCCCTCGAAACTACATACAGCTACCTCTAAGTGCTAATAAAATTCCCTTACTTGGAATCACGCGTAAGCTTATCCCGACTCGACCGTACCAGGTTTCTCAGTCCAATTCGCTCGTCTACGGAGCTGCATATAGCCACATATGGGTTTAGTTCAAATATACTGATCAATATTTCACTCTTACTGATCGAATCTAAAGCTTTGGGCCTGTTTTACTCTATTGGGCCTGATTGCACTTTAATGGGCCTCAAACCCCTTTTTCAGCCCATTTCCGCTTTTAAATCCCTTCTTCAGGTTTACTGGGCTCATTTGATTTATCAATAATCATCGGGCTTCGTTTCAAACTCATTGGATAGCCCGGATACTATTTACGATAATTACTTTGAAATTTTGAATAAAATTCCTTTTATGCAGAAGAACCGCCTCGGCTTAGGGAGTGCTCGGCTAGGCTGAATCGGCGCTGTGACACCGCCGTTCACTGGGACCGACGCGATTTCTCCTCGGATCTTTCGATCGTCGATTCACCGGAGATAGGGACCGCCGGCGCGTGTCACCGGTACCAATGGAACCCCGGACTTTGCTCTTCCTTTTTTGACCGGTAGCTGGGCTCGTCGACCGTCGGTGACTCGTCGGAGGGTATCGGGCTGCTGTCGGGTTTCACGTGTTCAATTTTTGGGTTTTCTTCTCTCTCCCCGATTCTTTCAGATTTTCATTTTTTTTATTAATTCATTTATTATTATTTTAATACATTAAAATATATTAAAAATACCCAAATATCCCCAAAAAAATCTTAAAAATTATTATTTTATCCATTTAATCAATAAATGGATTTCTCAGTCTATTTTCGTTTTTCCCGATATATTTTTCGATTATTTCGAGAAAACTTTTTGAATTAAAAATCCCAATTAATTCCTATTACTTCCCATAAATTTATATCTAGATCAATCGAACTCGAATTTAAATATTTTCCTCGATATTGATCCAGATTTCGCAAATTCCATATTTTAATGCAAATTACTTATCGAATTTATACCGAATTTTTGGTCCTTTGACCATTTTACCCTTGCACGTGTTCGGGACCAAATTAAATCGACTTTCTTTCATAAATCCAAAATCTTTTTCCCTATTTTCAATTCCTTATTTTCAGTCAACTCGATTAAATTACTTAAACGAACTTGTTGCTTCCTTGTTATCCATATTCGATTTTACGTACATTATTTCGTTTCATCCACATTTATCAAATCTGAATCAACCATCTTATGAATCCATGAACATATAATAATGTCATAGAATATGGAAATCATAAGGAATATCATACAAAGATGCGGATCTCACATCGCCGATCTCCTCTTTTCGACATCGTCGGCGCGCGTGCTGGCACCTAGTGGCTCTCACGTGGTCGGGCTTCCTTCGTCGGCCCTCGCCTGCCCTTCACTCCGGTCAGTGATTCGTCGGTACAGGGAAACCGTTTCCCTCGGTTTCATCTTCCTTTCCTTTTCTTTTTCGCGATTTATGATCTTTTTTTTTCAATTTCAATTCTTTTACTGTTTTTATTTATTTTTATTATTATTACTATATATATAATACATTATATTATTATTTTAATAGAACAAAATATATTATTTTTACAAAAATATCTTCTACACCAATATATTTATTTATTTATTTAATTAAATATATATTTATCTTATTTTATTATTATTTTTATTTTTCGGAGTATTTTTCTCACATTTTTTAGATAATTTTTCGAGGTGAAAATTTTGGGTTATCGTAATAAATTCGTATCTTGATCAATTGGACTCAGAATTCAATGATTTCTTCTTTATTGATCAAGATTTCCTAAATCCATGTTTAAAATGAACATTTCTTACTGAATTGATACCGAATTTTGAGTCTTTTGACCTATTTACCCTTTTCTGCTTTTACGTACATGTCTAACTACTTTATTCACATTTATATGATCAAAATCATCCGTCTTGTGATTCCATTACATATAATAATGTCATACAACGTATGAATCATAAGGAATGTCATACAAAAATACGGGTCTCACAATTCACTTCAGGATTAAGCAAAATTAATGAAATTAAGTACAAAAATTACTCCATAAAATAGAATTATCTGCGCACCCACCTAGAAACATCCAAATCATCATAAAATAATGATATAAGACTTCAGGTAAGCTATTCGATCCATAAAATTATGATTATGACTTATCTCAAAAAACGTGCAATAAATTGGGAAATGACGATTATGTCCATAGGTTGAATTTTCACAGTGGTCAAATGGACATTTTAGATCGATCTAAGGATATTAAATGAGTAATGTCAAGCCTTGAAATTGATATGTCAGTCTCTATATCGAAAAATAATATAATAAAACCAAAAGATACCGACATAGGTGAAACCAAGTGATAACCTTACTATTTAAGTGCATGACCGACCATCTATAATAAAGTCAACTAAATATGACTCTATAAATGAGTCATGCATGGAATTAGTAAAAAGTTCACCTACCAAAAAGTTAGAACCAAAGAAAATTAAGAAAAATGCCTAATTAGTGAAATTTGACTAATTTGGCAAAATATCTTACCAAGCTTATACCTTAAGCTAACTTTTCATTGGTTATTACTTATCATGCACCATATTGGCTAATATGAGCCTAATATGGTTGGCCACCTCTTAAAATGCCATTAAAAGACATAAAAATAGGCGAAAATGGTGAAGTGTGAGAAAACACCATGAAACCTTAAGAAACCCTTGGAACTGTGGCTTTTTCACCCATTTCCCAACTAATTCAGCTCTTACTTCCTCTAAAAGTTGTTCTAATATGTTTACTCTACAATATATCTAAATTTGGTGGCTTAATTCCTTAAGGATTAGCAAGGATATAAATGTAAATATTTTTGGTAAAACATAGATCTAGGGAGTTCTTGTTGCTTTCAATCCATAAATTGTATATATCTTAATAAGAGGTTGATATGGAGTATTTCTATGGTTTTTGATTGAAGCAATAAGGCTGCCATAGTGGTAGACATGATTCGACTGAAATAGGTTTTTTATGGTAATCTTGTTTTCAAGCTTTGTGATTAAGATATGTTTATTAATTCAAGGTGCTATGATTATATATCGTCTTAAATTGGATTCAAATTGCATGATCATGCATTTGTAGTTTCGACCACATTGGTTACTAAAGGAAATCATGTGTAACTTATGGGGCTTTTGACATATGTTTGTGTAATTCATGTAATTAAGCATGAATTTAATGTAATTGTGAAATAAAATTGACGATATTATACGTATAAGCATTCTGCTAAGAGAAGGGCATAATGGTAATTCACCATTTCAATGTAATTTGAACTAATTTCAGTGCTATGTGAGTGTTAAGTAAGTATTAATGTCATAGGTATAAGCAGAATTATCGAAAAGTAAGAATTAATTTTTGTCACTTTACTACTAATGGTGACATAAGTGAATTTGATATGAAAGTGTGATATCTAAGGGATATTACTGGTGTGAATGTGATATGAAATGAAATCTTAGTGAAATGTGCAATATTGTAGGAATTTAGAACCCCTAGAGGGTTATGATGCTTTTAGCCAAGGCACTACTCATGAAAATCAAAGTATTTTGGTAAGTAAATGATCCCTTTACAGTAAGTATAGCATACAAGGTAAGTTAAACGTATGGGGTGCAAGTTAGCATCCTCCAGCGTAAGTTACTTTTATAAGTTATAAGTTATAAGTTATTGTTATCCAAAGTGAATGCAAGTAAGGAAAACTGTGATCGAATAACGAATAGGTTCTGTATATGCTAAATGTATTTATAGGTAAACTATACATGTTATAGTATGTATAGCATACGAGGTAAGCTAAACGTATGGAATGCAAGGTAGCATCCTATAGCGTAAGTTACTATTATAACTTTTAAATCATTGATATCATAAATGAATGCAAGTATGAAAGCATAATAAAAAAATGATAAGGCCTGTATATGAAAGCGTGCATTCCATACATTTTCTAACAATTTCATGTGTTTTCAAAACCATACTTTGAGTTATATTGCATCATTATGTATAGAATGGTGTGAGTGAGATTTATGAAGTTGCATCAATTTTTAACTACTTAAAGAAAAAGTTTTAAAATCTCACATCTATCAAGTTTTGAAAGTTCACGAATCATATGGCTTATTTTGCCAACGTTACTGATTTTGGGTTTAAGCTTATTTGCTTTTATCCACACTGTGATAAGATTTTGAAACATTCTTTCAGACTGCTTTCATAGTTCTTAGACACTTTTCAAACCTACAAAACTAAGTGTCACACTATGAGAGCCACCTCTAGAGGATACTTGACTAAGTGTTACATTATATGAGTCACTTCTAAAATCCGTAGAGTTTTATAACAAACTTCAAATGTTTTAGAGATAATGGCACTTCTAATATTTACTGGACCAACAAAACAATATGAGATAAAAGACATCTCTTGATGACTTATTCAATTTATGTAATATAGGTCAAACAATAGCCATAGACCTATACGGAATCCATTATAGTTTCGGAATAGACCTATTTCTCGTACTAGGAGTATTCTTGGTCTTGTTCGAACTACCTTCGTCTAAGTAGCTATGGCTCACTGATTTAATAGTGGAATTTTAGGGGCATGAGGCATCTCATGATGACCTTTCTGTTTATGCTAGTAGGTTTGACAATAGTCATAGACCTATTATAGTTTCATTACTGGTCCAGCACAAACGTAGACCTTTTCCCACATCGGGAGTATTCATGGCTATGTTCAAACTACCCTTATACCAGGTTACAACTGGCTAAATTAGCTGTGGGATAAATCTTTATTGATCACTATCAGGGAGTCATGCTTAATTAATAGTATTATTATTGTTAATTGAAAAGAATATTGTGTTTATATGACATATGATTTCCGCATGTCTTTCCGAACTATACGACAATACATATGAATGTTTATAAGAAATATATGTTCAAAATGTGTTTTCTGGCATGTGTTATTATGATATAAGTATTTTGAGATAAAAGAAACCATCAGTTTTATAAGTATACATTATAATTACCGAGCATTCATAACATGACATGCATTATCTTGTTAGAATGTATATGTATCAGAAAGTCTGAATTTCAGGATTAATGTTATGTGGTCAGGTCAAAAGGGAAACCAAGGTACTTCAAGGTACCTTCTCCCTTTAAATGATTTTGACATAGTCACTAGATTTAGTGACGTCCAATATCAAAATATTATATGATTATCGAAAATAAAAAATTTCACGTTAATAAGAAATATGGAATTTATTGCTATATATGTATCCTACTCATTATCAGCATGCATTAGAATTCAGTATTTGTATTTTATTACCTCTATACTTATGTAGTTTATTTACTGGGCTCTTTAGCTCACTCCCTTACTTTTTTCTATCACTAGTTAAGATGAAATGAACATTGGCATCAACTGTACTATCCAACATCAATGTTTTTAGCTTCAAAAATATCGCAGTTCACTTTCGGTATATATTTTGATTGTGAATTTGAATTTATTTTCAGAAAATTTTATACCAGTACATGAGTCAAGATATGTATTATGTCAAAGTATGTTTATGTATAGAAAATTTTGTGTCTGGGATTAAATGAGTTTTTATATACTGATAGTGTAGAAACCGATGAAAGTAATAGATTATTTGTCAGTATATATATTTTGGAAGACTGAACGATCTCAGAAAATTATGAAACTTGGACATAAGGTAGATATCAGAGCGTCGCAGTACATAAGTAGTTAGATCTAAATTTCGACTGCATTTGACTTGGGATTAGGCTACCAGTCTAAAATAGGTCAAAACTAAAAAAAAAATTTGTTCTAAATGTATTTTCATGTGAAACTAAACTGGGACTTAGGTTTAATACCTTAAACCGAGTTAGGAGGATAGTAACCTAAAGTACTCTATAGGACTGCTCACATGACAAACTAGTATTAAGGGAAAATGAAGAAGTTAGCCCGGCTTTTCGTACTTTAGCTATAAACAACCGTCCTGTTGCGTGCTTCAAGTCTTAGCAGTCTCTTTATTTTTATTGCTACCATGATTTTTGGGAAAATGGAGGTTGAAACTCCTCTTTGTATTACATCAAAACTCCTCTTTCTATTACGCCGAAACGCCAGCATCTATAGACTTATTTTTCTTCGACTCATCCTTTTCGAAAACCATTAACACCACCGTTGAATTTGATTCTTTATATACATTTTCAATAAACTCTAAAACATCCAAAGAGAGAAATAAAGTCTCTATTTTTACACAGCAAAAGTCATAGTTTTAACATTTAGATAAAGAAACTTTGGCATTGCTAAAGATTGTGCTACCAGTGTTTGATGAAAAGTTTGAATTGGTCATGGGTTTTTCTCTCAAATCTTCCTTTTTTTCTTCATGTTTCTTCATTGCCTTTGTCTTCCTTGAATCTCTAACTCTGACACCAGTTAGTTGACTAGTTTCTCACTCACTTGTTTCACCAAAATACATGAAAAATAAAGGTTTAAAAGAAGAAAATGATTGTTGTCGTTGCAGCAACAAAACAAAGAAAAACGTAAGCAAGGCCAAAACTTTCTATGTGGCACCACAAAAAATATCACTTTTACTGGCACTTATAAGTGCCGATAAATGACATATAAACCGTCAATAAAGATCTTACTTGCAATTTTTAAACCTTCGAAAGACTGCCAACCAAGTGGGTGTCGGTAAAAAGTGGTTGACGCTCGATGCAAAGGTGACAGGATAAGTCTAACATTTATCGACATGACTTTTCCTTGTACTTTTAAATGCCAGTAAAAATAAAAAACTTTTAAAGGCACTTTAAGGTTGTAAAACCACCATTTCCCTTTGTAATTGTTATGAAAACCTTAAATGTAATAAGATCAATGTACATTTGATGAATGGAAATAAATAATATTGTAAGATTTAGGAACATGTATTAGTATGATTTGGATCAATTTAAGTAAGGGAAGATTCTATGTTTTGGGTTTGGATGAGTATAAAGGTTGATAGCTAATTTCCTTGAGAGATTTTCAGCCGAAATTTAGGCTCTAGAGCTAAGGGATTGATCCCTTCTCCTTAAGGGATCGTGTCAGACCCAGATTTTTTGTAGCTTATTTCCTTATGATTCCTATGTGTATGAACACTATGTTATTATGGTTGAATCATAAGAAGAGTATTTACTAGATTTAAAGTGTTAATATAATGAATTAACACGCAAAAGCTACATAAAATGCCTAATGTGGATGATGAGTATCACAGGCTAAACCGAGTCATTCTAAATCATTCTGACTGAAAATAAGAACTTAAAATAAGAGAACGTAGAGAACTCATGAAGGAAAGTCAGCTTGATTTAGACCCGAACATACAAAACGAGAATAAAAGCTAAAAAGGGTAAAATGGACCTTTTCGGTGAGAAAAGGAGTTTCGGGTGAAATTATCCACCGAGAGCGATTGGAATATAAAGAAGAGAGTGTAAGACATGATATAAAACACTTTCGAAAATTTAAGAAAAAGTCAACTTAGTCAATGGTTAAGGAAAAAGTCAACTATAGTTAAAAAAGTGGACTTTTACCATAGTTGACTAATCAAGGTTAGAAATTAACCTAAGTGTGGAGAAAAATTTGGGGAAAAATATTCTTGGCCAGAATACAAGATAATCATCCCCGAAAGTAAGGAAAATTTATTCGGAAGGATTCCGGAATAAATTTAATGGTTAAAAACGTAATGGGCCTAAGGTGAAAAATTTAAAGCCCATTAAGGTATACTAAATGTATATCGAAAATGTTAGGTCCTTTAGACGGAATTGTTGGACCAATTGATCGGCCAAATTTTGAGACAACAAAAGGCCCGAGGTATAGTAAAAATTTCAGCCCGAAAGCCCATTAGGAAAGCCCAAACCGAGAAGCCCAATTGGAAAAGCCCATGAGATAAATATCTAACTATAGTTAAAGTTAACTATGACTCATAAGGTGACTCATAAGGTGACTCATGGTTCAGATTTGGAAAGTCAAGCATAGTGGCTGAAAAGTAAGGCTTAATGGCTAAGTAAGTGGCTTATAAATGCAGCCACACCATTGTCTTCTTCATCACACATTTCCGGCTAGAGAAGAACACCATTGAGACATAACCATCCAAGCTTTCTCTCACTAGAAATCACTAGGAATTAGACATATTTGGAACTTGCATTCTTCATGGAAGTTGTTCCAAATTGAGAGGAGATTAACATATGTTGGATTTGGCTATCAAGGAGCCATAGAGTGCAAACCGAGAGCCTCCAAAGTTTCGGCCAAAGGGTGAACACAACAATTGGTATATTTTCTAATTTCCAATTTCATATATGTTAATGTATGAATGATTTCAAGTATATTGATATATGTTTTAAGTATTGAAACATATTAAATCACCATTTAGAGGGTTAGGCCTAGAGTGATCAATGAGATATTGAAATATGTCAATTGGATTTTAAGACATAAATGGATTAGTATACATGTATTAATGTTAATGGTATAATTAGAATTAATCAAATTGATTAATTAATACATGTAAATTGTTGGCAATCAAGGTGTTTGATAAAATGCCTAAATGAACAATAGGATGATTGGTAATATTGCCTACCAAGTGTATGTGAAAATGCCTAAGTGGAAATGGCTAGGAAATAGGCATGTATGGCATGCCATGGTGGAAACCGAGAATGGTTAAGCTCTCGGCCAAGGCATGTGGCCGAGAGGCCCAATGGGCCAAGCCCAATATTTTTAGGCCCAATAGGGTGTAATGGGCCTAAGACAAGCCCAATAAGAGTTGGTGGGCTCCACAAGCCCAATAGGCCCAACAAAAGTGAATAGTAAAATGAAAATGATCTTAAGGCCTAGTTAGGCCCATTAAGGATTTTAAGGCCCATTAAGGGAAATTAAACTGTATTAATGTGTAATACAGTAGGAAAATGATAATTAACCTGAGGAATGGTTATTTACAGCTCCGGAGTTTACATCGAGAGCTGATCGGACTGCGGGATTGAGCAGCACCGAGGAAGTTAGGTCACTTGACGTGATCCGAGGTAAGGGACTTTTGCGAGTAGTTAGAGATACCTGCACGTATTTTCAACTGCTTCTGCATTCACTTAAAAACTCTGAGGGTCAGATAAAGTGAATAATAATTATTGCGACCCGATAGTGGCAAATTACGATTTTGCCCCTAGTTAGTCAAAAAGTCAACTTTTGTGAGAAGTTGCAAAAAAGCATGGAAAATGCTATTGTGAGTGTTTAATTGTTATTAGCATGAAAATAAATAGATGGGCTAATGATTTTAAGGTTGATATGACTTAAGCACACTTTGAGTGCTGATTTTGATGTTTTATAAACAATCCCTTTTTAAATAGCCATCTATCATATTATGTGAGAATGAATCGTGCTAGAGCACAGCTCGCACTGGGATTCATATGTTTTCCACATAATATTAGTGCTGGATTTGATACGCACTAGATTTTCATGACATGCATGATAGAGTACTGGAGTTTTACTCGTACTCAGCTTTGAATGATATATGCATGACAGAGTGCTAGAGCGTGGCTCGTACTCGATTCTTCATGGTTTATACATGACATAGTACTGGGAGCTATTGCTCATACTTGATTTTGATATTGTGCATAGCATAGTACTGGGAGCTATTGCTCGTACTTGATTTAATACATAAACTATGCATTGACCTAGTTGCTAGAGAGTGCTCGCACTAGAGTCGAGTTTTATGATGTGAAACAGTGTTTGAGCGGAGTAACGACTGTGAGTCGCACTCAAAACGCACACTGTATGTGATATGTAATACATGTTGAAACCCATGCCTGAGACCTTGCGTGACTGTGTGTCATAGCTAGAGAGGATATCCGCATGAGGTTGGTATAGACGTGGTATGATATTTCCACAGGCGCGAGGGCTAAGACCTCTGTTAGGCACCCTGACTGTGATGTTGATATGTTCCACGGGTGTGAGAGCTAAGTCCTATAGTAGGCACTCTGGCCGTGAGAACGGGTCCACGGGTGTACTTTGTACCGTGTCTGAGTGGCACGAGGTGTACGCTGTACCGTGTGTTGTTATGGAGTTGAGGAGGATATAGTTGGCGGTTGTGATGGACTGACCCCCCTCCCGTTACAGCGGTGATGCCCCGCACACCTAGTACTGTGTTGCTTGGGATCACATCGAATATGATCATAATCCAGGATACTATTTACATGTACCACAGAGTCTTACATGATATATCACATTGGTTGATTTACTGATTTAAACTGCGGACAGACCTGAGGGATGGGTCGGACTCCGATTTGTGTTGTGAATCATTTGATGCCATATTTATATGTTATTTAAATATACATGGCATGATTTACATAAAGGCATGATTTATATATAAATGCATTGTGTTGCACTACATGCCTACCTTTGAGAAATAAAGCATGATTTCTGTACATGGGATTTATTCTGTACAAGTACATATATAATATATTTCAAGACATGCTTTTAAAGTGAGTAAGGAAATAAATGTTTTCAAGGCATATCACTATTTTGAGTAGATAGTGTGGATATCTACTTGCTTGCCTGATTTCCTTACTGAGCGCGTTATGCTCACCCCCCTTTTCTTTACATCTCTCTACAGAGCGTCAGTAGATCGAGAGTTATCGTGGGAGAGTGTCCCAGAGTCCACTGCTAGTTCCTATCGATTCGTCAGGTATACTTATTATGTACAGTTGTGTATCTAAACATAGAAACAGCACAGTGATGTATACGTTATATATTATGGGGAATGTATTTATATTAGATTTTATATAATCTTACATGTATAATAAAAGCACCTACAGTCAGAATTAAAATATTGACATGTATGTATGAGAATGGATATTATGATAAGTGAAGACTCTGACATCGAATCACAGCCCAACCAGTGAAGAGAGGAAAGGTAAGTTAAAATGCGAAAAATTTATAGTGATTTTTGGTTAAAGTCAAGGATTGAAACTGGGGTCCTGACAGATCGATTCTTATTTAGCAAAATGCCCTCTGGAGTCAAAAAAGTACAGAGGGATCAATCCCCTCTAAGCAAAAAATTAATTCCCTAGCTTACCTGTTCTACTCAAACCACTTTTAACCCGATGGAACCACTTCCCTCTCTCTTCATTTTGCATTTCCAACCTCCTAGGAGAAAAAGAACAGAAAAATAGGAAGAAAAGGAAAGAAAGCAAAGGAAAGCAATAAAGAGGAAGAATGAAACCCCAAAACTCTAACCCAACCTTCAGTTAAACCTTATCATCAATAGATGTAATTTTAGAGCTCAATGGTGGATGTTTAAAGGTTTAAAAGTTAGAAAAAAGATTGAATTTCTTAAGTTCAGTTAGATAGAGAAAGCTCTAATCTTCAAGCCTTTGAATATTTATGTTAACCAAAAGTTCTTAAGGTGTCTTATGGGTTGCATTGCGACCAAGGACATTTGAAGTTTAAGTCAAGGTTTTTGGCAAGGAAAGAGGATATGATAAGAATGATTTTGTATTTAAGGAGTTGATCTTTGAGGTTTTAGTATTAGAATGTATATATAACAAGTATGTAGGATTTGTGATAAGAAATAAATAAGTAACATGATAAGTAATTGGGATTTCGTTAATGAAATGGAAGTTAAGGTTCCTAACTAGGTCATTATGGTTTTCGAATCAATGTGAAAGTTAGGTAATAAGAATTACGGCTATTGGAATTAAAAGGAAGCCTATAGGAGCAATTAAGGTTACGTTGCTAATTTAAAACTACTAGTAAATGGATTCGATAAGTTTTAGTTGATGTTTATGTTATGTTGAGGTTTAAGTAAGTAAATTGATAATGATTAAGACTTGTTTGAAAGGCAATGCAGCTAAGAGACTCATTGGAGGGAGTTAGGTAATATAAATGCATTGCCTAGCTTAAAGATTGGTGTCAAATGACCAAATTGAAGTGTTGCATTGCCAAGAGATAAGGGATTACATGTAGAGACATGGGTACAATTGTTTTTTAAGCATGTATGTTATGTTTGAGAAGCTTTTGATTTGTTTGTGTTTGAAAAACTAAGTAAAAATGCAGATTTGGCACTAATGGATCAATCCCTCAAGGTAAGGAACCAATCCCTCATATGAGATTTTCCTGAAAAGTGAATTCAGGCTATGAGGGATTGATCCTCTCTTTGATAGTATCAATCCCCATGCTTAGTTTTTGAAAGGCAAAAGCATTCTGCCACTTTAGAATCAATCACCTAGCTTCATAGGATCAATCCCCTCCTTAAGTTTTGTTCTATAACCTACATACTCATATAGATTGACATAATTTGGTTTAAAGTCAATGTATGCAAGTTTTATTAAGCTTATGAATTTATGAAATAAGTAAGAAGATCCCACCAAACGCATTAAAGAGGCTTATTTTATGAAATTGCATTATTAAACTTGTTTTAGCTACTTTAACTAAAGAATCGCATCCAAGTGTGTAAGACCCAAAAATTTCCATTTGTATTACTTATGATCCATCAATGTAAACATATAAATATGTTATTGGAATCATAAAGAAAGTTGTATTTCAATTCCAAGTCCAAGTGGAAGTAGAAAATGCTGTGATGGCATTAAAGTGTCAAATGTGAACTATAATGAGCTCAGGCTATATCGAAGGGATGCCGACCAATCTGACTGAACATAAGAACTTAAAACATCCAAATAAGGATAGCTCAAGCAGGAAAGTTGGTTTGGTTGGTCCCGATAATGTCGAAGTGGTGAAAATGCCAAAAAGGGCCCAAATAAGCTCAAAATCAATCGTTTGAGGTGTTTTTAACTCATTCACCTACCAACGGTGTACAAAACATCAAGATGGACTAACCAAGCATTGAAATGCATATATTTGGGTTAGTTGACTTTAGTCAAATGTGGTCAATGGTCAAAACTAGGAGAAAAGTCAAGAATTGAAGAATAAGTTTTAACTAGTTAACCAAAGCATGGTTAACTTAACCTAACTATGGTTAAGGCTTGAGAAAATTATTTTAGGCTAAGAACACATGGAAATTCACCCAAGGACTTAGAAAAATAAATGAAATGCAATTGGGTTTAATTATATTGGGCTGAAATTGAAGAAATGCTATTGGGCCAAATAGTTAAATTGTTAAAGCTCATTAAGCATAAACCTAATTGGGCTGAATTAGTGCACATGTATTAGGCCGAGCATTGGGCCAAACTTTGGGCTAAATAATAGGCCTAAATCCCAAGAAAATTTCAGCCCAAAATCTGAATTAGGAAGGCCCAAACTGAAAGCCCAATAGGAAATATAAGACAAGCCTAATTGGAATAGTTCAAGCCTAAATACCAACTCCAAACATAACCAAGCCCAAACCAAATTGCAAGTCCAATTTATAGGCAGATTCTTAAGAATATAAAGGCTAAAAATTAAGAGGAAAAATCAGATTTTGCTAAGGCAAAGATAGTCTTCTTCCTTAAGCAAGTTTCAGCCACCATTGAAACATAAAGCACCAAGCTTTCTCTCACTGGATTTCACCCATCTACAAACATATTTGGAATAAGTGTTCTTCATGAAAGTTGTTCCATATTGAGAGGAGATTAACATACCTCAAAACCAGCACCTAAGAAGCTGAATTGGAGAGCCATAACCCTTCCCTCATTGTCAGTCAAGTTGAAAAGTCCAAGCTAGGTGAGTTTTCTATCCACCAATCTTACATATGTTAATATAGGGATTTTATGGAGTTGATTGGCATATGAATTGTATGAAAAAACATCACCTAAGGTAGAGAACTAAGATTGGCCAAAATGGGTATGTAGTGAGATGATGACTATGCATGATGTTTAATGGCATATATGTGTTGGTTATGATGTGTACATGATGATGGTATGAATTAGTGAAATCAATTTGTAAGATTGGATAGGTTTATGAAGCATACATATAAGGTGTTTGTGAAAATGCTTGAATAAACCAAGTGAAAGGCTTAAGGCATGCATACCAAGTGTTTGCCGAAATGCCTAAGTGAGCTAGGCAAGAATGGCATGCAAGGGTGATGGTCATTTGGCCTTGGCGACATTATGGTGCATGGCCACCATAGGTTCGGTCGAAATGGTTCATGAGCCAAGCCCATTATGCAATCAGCCCAAAAAAGTTAATGGGCCTAATGGAAAGCCCAATAAGTGTTAATGGGCCTAAAGTGCCAAATGGGCCTTAATGGAAACTTGAAATAGGCTTAAGATAGAGTTTGTCAAGACCCATCTTGACTTAACCAAAAATCACTACAAATTTTTTGCATTTTTAACTTACCTTTCCTCTATTCAATAGTTAGGCTGTGATTCGATGTTAGTTTCATCGCATACCATATCATCCATTATCATACATACATGTCAATATACTGTTACTGACTGTAACTTCTTTTATAATACATATGAGATCATATAAAATCTAATATAAATACATTCCCTATAATATATATCGTACACATCACTGTGTTGTTTCTATGTTTATATACATAACCGTACAAAACATGTATACCTATCGATTGATAGGAAATAGCAACGGACACAGGAATACTATCCCTCAAAAGCTCTCACTCTACTACTGATGTTCTGTAGAGAGATGTAAAGAAAGGGGGTGAGCATACAACGCGCTCAGTAAGGAAATCAGGCAAGCAACGCGCTCAAAATAATGATGTGCCTCAAAACGTTATTTCCTTAACTCATTTTCAAAGCATGTCTTTAGAATATATATATATATATATATATACTTGTACAAATTAAATCTCAAGTACAAAAATCATGCTTTCTTTCTCAAATGTAGGCATGTAGTGCAAAACAATGCATCTTTATAATATCACAATGCCTTTTAGATAAATCATGCCAGGCATATTCAAATCACAGTAAATATGGCATTTAAATCATTCATAACACAAAATCGAAGTCCGACCTATCTCTCAGGTCTATCCATAATTAAATCAGCCAATCATGTGAGACTCTGTGGTGAAAATGTAAATAGTATCCTCGACTATGATCATATCCGAAAATGGTGATCCCAGGCAACACAGTACTCAGTGTGCGAGGCATCACTGCTGCAACGGGAGGGGGGGTCAGTCCATGACAACCGCCAGCTATATCCTCCTCAACACCACACGGTACAGTGTACTCCATGCCACATGCACGGTACAACATACTCCGTGGACCCTACATTACAGTCGGGGTGCCTGCCATAGGTCTTAGCCCTCAAAACCATGGAATATCATTCCACGTCTCTAAATCCTCATGCGACCCTCTCATAGTGTGACACTCTGTCTACACGAGGTAATCAAGCATGGTTTTCAACATGTATTATATATCACATACAGTGCGCGCCTTTGAGCGCGACTCACAGTCGACACTCCGCTCAAACACTGTTTCACAACACAAACTTAACTCTAGTGCGAGTAAACCTCTAGCAACTAGGTCAATGCATAGTTCATGTTTCAAATCAAGTACGAACAATACCTCCAGTACCATGCTATGCACAAAATTCATTAAATCAAGTACGAGCAATAGCTCAAGTACTATGTCATGTATCTCATGTAAAATTCGAGTACGAGCTAATCGCTCCAGCACTCTCTCATGCATAAATCACATAAAACTGAGTACGAGTAATAACTCCAGCACTCTATCATGCATGTCATGGAAATCTAGTATGAATCATAATCTAGCACTAATGCATGTGGAAAATATATGAAATCCAGTGCGAGCTGTGCCCTAGCACGATTTATTCTCACACAATATGATAGATGGCTCTTTAAAAAAGGGATGGTTTACAAAATATCAAAATCAGCACTATAAGTGTGCTTAATTCACATCAACCTTAAAATCATCAGCCCATCTATTTATTCTTCTGCTAAACAGCAGTTAAACACTCAAAATGGTGGTTTCCATGCTTTTTACAACTTTTCAGAAAAGTTGACTTTTTGACTAATTAGGGATAAAATCTTAATTTGCCACTATCGGGTCACAATAATTATTATTCACTTTCTCTGACCCTCAAAGTTTTTAAGTGAATGTAAAAGCAGATGAAAATACATGCAGGTATCTCTAACTACTCACAAAAGTCCCTTACCTACAATCACTCGAGAAATTTCACTTTCTCAACGCTGCTCGATCCAGCAGTCCGATTTGCTTCTCCAATACTCTCTGGAGCTGCATAGAACCATTTATCAAGTTAATTACACTTTTCCTACTGTGTTTCACATTAAATACAGTCTATTTCCCTTCATGGGCTTTAATAAACCTTAATGGGCCTAACTATGCCTTAAGCCCATTTCCATTTTACAATTTATTTTCGTTGGGCCTATTGGGCTTGTGGGGCCCATCAACTCTTATTGGGCTTGTCCTAGACCCATTACATCACATTGGGCCTAAAATATTTGGGCTTGGCCCATTGGACCTCTCAGCCACATGCCATGGCCGAGAGCTCTCCATGCCGTCGGTCACACCATGGCATGCTGGAAATGTCCCTTTCCTTAGCCAATTCACTTAGGAATTTTCACAAACACTTGGTTGGCAACATTCTTAAACATCACATAGTTCATTTAGGTATTTTATCAAACACCTTCATTGCCAACTTAATACATGTATTAATTAATCAAATTGATTAATTCTAATTATGCCATAATCATTAACACGTGTACATTAATCCATTTATGCCTTAAAATCACATGGGCATTCATCAATATTTCACTACTCACTCTCAGTATCACCATGATCATAGTGATTTCATATGTTTCAATGCTTAAAACATATACCAATATACTTAAAATCATTCATACATTAACATATATGAATTTGAAAACTTGAAAATATACCTAGTATTTGTGTTCACACTTGATCGAAACTTTGGAGGCTCACGGTTTGCACACTATGGCTTCTTGATAGCCAATTCCAACGTATGTCACTCTCCTTTCAATTTGGAACAACTTTCATGAAGAATGCAAGTTCCAAATATGCCTAATTCCTAGTGATTTCTAGTGAGAGAAAGCTTGGATAAATGTATTTCAATGGTTTCTTCTTTTAGCCGAGAATGGTGTGGTGAAGATGACAATGGTGTGGCTGATTTTATAAGCCATTTACTTAGCCATTAATCCTTACTTTCCAGCCATTAAGCTTGACTTTCTAAGGCTTAGTTATGAGTCACCTAATGAGTCATAGTTAGCTTTAACTATGGTTAGATATTTATCTAATGGGCTTTCCAATTGGGCCTCTCGGTTTGGGCTTTCTTAATGGGCTTTCAGACTGAAAATTTTACTATACCTCGGGCCTTTTATTGTCTCAATATTTGGCATATCAATTGGTCCAACAATTCGGTCTAAGGGACCTAAGAATTTTGATCTACTTTTAGTATACCTTAATAGGCTTTAAAATCTTCACTTTAGGCCCATTACGTTTTTAACCATTAAATTTAATCTGGAATCCCTCCGAATAAATTTTCCTTACTTTCGGGGATGATTATCTTGTATTCTGACTAAGAATATTTTTCCCCAATTTTTTCTCCATACTTAGGTTAATTTTCTAACCATGGTTAGTCAACTAAGGTAAAAGTCCACTTTTCTTAACTATAGTTGACTTTTTCCGTAACCATTGACCAAGTTGACTTTTTCTTAAAATTTCAAAAGTGTCCTATCTTATCTCTTACACTCTCGTCTTTACGTTTCAACCGTTCCCGATAGATAATTACACCCGAAATACCTTAACTCGCTAAAAAGGTTCATTTTACCCTTTTTAGCTTTTACTCTCGTTCTTTGTGTTCGGAACTAAATTAAACTAACTTTCCTTCATGAGCTCTCTATATTTTCTCATTTTAAGCTCTTCTCTTTAGTCAGAACGATTCAGATCCACTTGGTTTAGCCTGTAACTCTTATAGCTCACATGAGGCTTTTTATGTAGCTTTTGCGTGTTAAATCATTTCACTAATATTTTAAATCTAGTAAATACTCTTCTTATGATTCAACTATAATAATAGAGTGTTTATACACATAGGAATCATAAGGTACTAGCTACATAAAAATGCGGGTCTGACAATCCTCCCCCACTCAGAAAATTTGGTCCTCCAAATTAGAACCAAGTCAGTCATCAAATAGGTGAGGGTACTTCTCTCGCATCAGACTCTCTAGCTCCCAAGTAGCCTCCTCTGAAGTATGATGCTGCCAGAGAATCTTCACTAACCCAATGGTCTTCGATCTCAATACCTTCTCCTTCCTATCCAATAATCGAATCGGTTGCTTAACATATGACATGTCCTCTCGGAGCTCCAAAGGCTCAAAACTAATCACATGTGCCGAATCCGGGTGATACTTCCGAAGTATCGATATGTGGAAGACGTTATGGACACCTGATAAGTCTGGTGGCAATGCCAACCTATAAGCCTTATCTCCCACTCGATTAAGTATCTCAAATGGTCCAATATAGCAAGGATTTAGCTTCCCTCTCTTCCTAAATATCGCTATGCCCTTGGAAGGAGAAACTTTCAAAAACACGGATTCACCAACTGCAAACTCTAGTGGCCTACGTCTCCTGTCAGCGTAACTCTTCTGTCTGCTCTGAGCTGTCTTCAGTCTCTCTACAATCAAGTGGACGTCCTCAGATGCTTACGTAACCATGTCAGATCGAAAATTTTACAGTCACCCACTTCTTCCCATCCCATAGGGGAATGACATCTACAGCTATATAAAGCCTTATATAGTGCCATCCCGATACTCGAATGATAACTGTTGTTGTAGGCGAACTCAGCTAGTGGCAAGTGGTCATCCCAGGAGCCTCTAAAATCTAGCACACATGCTCTCAACATATCCTCCAGGGTCTGTATAGTCCTTTCTGACTGACCATCTGTCTGAGGATGGAAAGCGGTGCTCAAACTCAACTAGGTTCCCATGGCTTCCTGAAAATGTCCCCAAAAGTGGGAAGTGAAGCAGGAATCCCTATCAGAGACTATGCTCACTGGTACAAAGTGTAACCTCACTTCCTCGCGTACATACAGCTCTACTAATGAACTCAGAGTATCGATCGCTCTCATAACTAAGAAGTGGGTTGACTTTGTCAGTCTGTCGACGATTACCCATATAACATCGTGATTCCTACGGGTTCTCGATAAACCCATCACGAAATCCATGGTGATATGCTCATATTTCCATGTCGGCATAGGTAGAGGCTACAATAACCCTGCAGGTTTCTGATGCTCTACCTTCACCTGCTGACATACGAGACACTTTGCCACAAAGTCTGCTACATCTATCTTCATACTCGACCACCAGTATACCTTCTGGAGGTTCTGATACATTTTGTTACTCCCCGGATGTAACATATACCTCGACGAATGAGCTTCCGCCAATATCAATCTCCTGAGTCCTGGATCCTCGGGAACACACAATCTGCCTCTAAACCTCAGTAGTCCATCAGAACTTAACTCAAACTCAGTCACTGTGCCCTTCTACATCTGACTACTCACATCCATACAAAACGGATCAGTCTACTGAGCCACTCTGATCCTGTCTAACAGATCCAGCTCCAAGCGTAGACTAACTATCACATAGCCTGTATCCATGTCAGAAGGCACAACTCCCAAACTGAGGCTAGCAAACTGCTCTAGCAATTCATACTCCCTAACCATCATATACGATACCATCCCTAGGCTCTTCCTACTCAAAGCATCAGCTACAGTGTTAGCCTTCCCCGGATGATAAAGTATCTCGTAATCGTAGTCCTTCAGAAGCTCTAGCCATCTTCCCTGTCTCATGTTCAGCCCTTTCTGTGAGAACAGATACTTGAGGCTCTTGTGGCTGGTAATTATCTGGAACTTTTCACCATACAAGTAGTAGCGTCATACCTTCAACGCAAACACTACTGCTGCTAACTCCAAATCATAGGTCGGATAGTTCTTCTCATGATCCTTCAGTTGTCTGGATCCATAAGCAACTACCCTCCCATCCTGCATCAATACATAGCCCAGTCCCTGATGTGAAGCATCGGTATACACTACAAATCCTCCTGAGCTGGTAGGGATAGTGAGAATTGGAGCAATGGTCAATCGACGCTTCAACTCCTGAAAACTCTTCTCACAATCCTCATTCCATACAAACGGTACACTCTTTCGAGTAAGACGTGTCAACGGAGCAGCCAATTTCAAAAATCCCTCAACAAATCTCCGATAATATCCAACTAAACCCAGAAAACTCCTGATCTCTGTGACTGTCCTTGGTTGTTCCCACTGAACTACAGCCTCTATCTTAGATAGATCCACTGATACACCATCTCTCGATACAACATGTCTCAAAAATGAGATCTGTGACAACCAAAAGTCACACTTACTGAGCTTAGCATATAACTTCTGCTCTCGTAGAGTCTGCAACACGATCCTAAGGTGCTCCTCATACTCCTCTTCGGATCTTAAGTACACCAATATGTCATCGATGAAGACGATAACAAATTGGTCCAAATATGGCTTGAACACATCATTCATCAAAGCCATGAAAGCAGCTGGAGCATTCGTCAATCTGAATGGCATGACCAAGAACTCATAATGGCCATATCGGGTACGAAATGCTGTCTTGGGTACATCTCCACTCCAAACTTTCAGCTGATGATACCCAAACCTCGGGTCAATCTTGGAAAAGACCTGTGCTCCCTGAAGCTGATCTAACAAATTGTCAATGCGTGGAAGGGGATACCTATTCTTGATGGTGGCCTTATTCAACAATCGGTAATCTATACACAATCGGAGGCTCCCATCCTTCTTCCTCACAAACAAAATTGGTACTCCCTAAGGTGAAACACTCGATTGAACAAAACCCCTATCCAACAGCTCTTGTAACTATCTCTTGAGCCCTTCCAGCTCAACTTAGGCCATGCGATATGGTGGTCTCAAAATAGGCTTCATACCAGGCAGCAAATATATACAGAACTCCATCTCTCTATCTGGTGGTAACTCTGACAACTCATCCAGAAAAACATCTGGGTACTCACTAGCCACAGTAATATCTAACAACTTCGGATGTACCTTATCCATATATACCACATACGCAATGAAACCTTGATATATTGAAGGTTCTCTCAGTCAATATATCATATTATAATCATAACTACTTCTTTTATTTATTCTTATTAAACTTTACAACATAGCTTGTAGGGTTAGGAAACATAACTATCTTAGCATAACAATCTAAAACAGCATGGTTTGCAGATAACCTATCCATTCCTAAGATTGTATCAAAGTCCCTCATACTTAGCAATATTAGATTGGCTGTCATCTCCTTGTTTCCTACTCTCAACTTGCAGTCATTATATACATACTCTACAACTTTACTATTTATAGGCGTACTAATCAACATCATCATACATAACGGTGTACGCTCTACATGTCTTGCTAATTTACATGCAAATGAAGGTGATACAAAAGAATGCGTGGCACCAGGATCAATTAAAACATATGCTTCAATATCATAAATCAGGATGTTACCTTGTATCATATCCGATGAAGCATCAGCTGTCCCCTGGTCCAAAGCATGTACGCGCCCTTGACCAATAACTTGTTTTCCTTTTTCTTCAGTCGTCGCTCTACCTCTCTGAGCAGACGTACCAGCTGGAGCTTTATCAAGCTCCCTGCCCTTCAGTGGGGTAGTATCAACCATCTTTGGGCAAGCTCTAGTAATATGGCCCTATTTCTCGCATCGAAAACACAATATATGAGTCAGTGGACATAGTCTACCTCCATGTTGTTTACCGCATCTTCTACACTGATCGGTAGTAGATCTCTGTCCTCCTATGACAATACCCTTCGGTGGAGCTACGGTCGAATAAGTAAGAGGTCTAGCAAGTCTCTCTCGTGCCTCCTCAACCCGTGATCTCTTACCAAAGAGTTTCCTCCCTCCTCGATAACTGAAATCCGTAGCCGGCCTCTTCTTCTATATATCTCAGCTCCAGTTAAACTTCCCAAACTCGAAAGCATTCCTCTCGTAATCTTGCTCGTACAGTTACGCCCTACGCACTGCTTCCTCATAGGTGGTTATATCTAATGGAACTAACCTGGACCACAGAATCGGTCTCAATCCATCGATGAACCTGTGGACCTTCCCAGCCTCACTATACATGGTATCTGGGTCATATCTCCCCAGGGATAGGAAACGAGTCTCATACTCGTCCACTGACAAGCTCCCCTGGTTCAATCCCAAAAACTCTGCCTGTAGTTTTCGCTGTGGGGTATCGAGAACAAACTACCTCCTAAAGGCCTCCCGAAATATCTCTCAACTAATATCTATGTGTCGGGCTCTCAATATGGGTCGAGTGGACTTCCACCAATGCTCTGCAGCTCCCTTCAGTTGGAACGCAGTAAATGCGACCATCTCCGATGTCGTACACTCGAAGAATCCATAAAGCTTCTCCATCTCAGCTACCCACTCCTCAGCAGCTACAAGGTCCTTGACCCCACTAAAAGATGGAGGTCTAAACTTCTAGAATCCCCTTAACCGATGCAGATCACATCCATACCATAATCCACTACTACCCGAAACTTATGGGGGTGTAGGAGTATCTACAGTCCTCGGTGCATGAGCTGTCTGTGTAGGTGTATCAAGGGTAACTGCCTCTCCTGTCATAGCTCCTGCCTCCTGTCCCTCCCTACCTGGCATCGTCTGTGCCAATATCTCTACAATCGTCTCTAGACTACGCTCTATTCGCATAAAGCTCATCTCAGCACACTCTGGTGCCTCAGTAGCACCTGGAATCTCATGGATAGGTAATGGTTCAGCAGCAGCTCGTCTCTCAGGCCTATCTCCACGACCTCGAGCCCTACCTCTCGTACCTCTACCACTACGAGTATTTGCCATATAGGCAAAGTTCCTGCATTCAAAATCATGAATTTATCTGTCTCCTATCTGGTATACACAATTACATCTAAACACATCACAATACTATTGGGACGTACACTTTCCTATTTTCTAACACCGACTCACATCAGACCAACCTCTGCTCTGATACCATTCTGTCAAGACCCATCCTGACTTAACCAAAAATCACTACAATTTTTTTGTATTTTTAACTTACCTTTCCTCTCTTCAATGGTTGGGCTGTGATTCGATGTTAGCTTCCTCGCATACCATATCATCTATTATCATACATACATGTCAATATACTGTTACTGACTGTAACTTCTTTTATAATACATATGACATCATATAAAATCTAATGTAAATACATTCCCCATAATATATATCGTATACATCACTGTGCTGTTTCTATGTTTAGATACATAACCGTATAAAACATGTATACCTGTCGATCGATAGGAAATAGCAACAGACACAGGAATACTATCCCTCAAAAGCTCTCACTCTACTGCTGATGTTCTGTAGAGAGATGTAAAGAAAGGGGGTGAGCATACAATGTGCTCAGTAAGGAAATCAGGCAAGCAAGTAGACATCTACACTATCTACTTAAAATAACGTTGTGCCTCAAAGCGTTATTTCCTTAACTCATTTTCAAAGCATTTCTTTAGAATATATATTTATACTTGTACAGATTAAATCCCATGTACAGAAATCATGCATTCTTTCTCAAATGTAGGCATGTAGTGCAAAACAATGCATCTTTATAATATCACAATGCCTTTTAGATAAATCATGCCAGGCATATTCAAATCACAGTAAATATGGCATTTAAATCTTTCATAACACAAAATCAGAGTCCGACCTATCCCTCAGGTCTATCCGTAATTAAATCAGTCAATCAGGTGATATATCATGTGAGACTCTGTGGTGAAAATGTAAATAGTATCTTGGACTATGATCATATCTGACAATGGTGATCCCAGGCAACACAGTACTCGGTGTGCGAGGCATCACTGCTGCAACGGGAGGGGGGTCTGTCCACCACAACCGTCAACTATATCCTCCTCAACTCCACAACACCACACGGTACAATGTACTCCATGCCACATGCACGGTACAACGTACTCCGTGGACCCTACATCATAGTCGAGTGCCTGCCATAGGTCTTAGCCCTCAAAACCATGGAATATCATACCACGTCTCTAAATCCTCATGCGACCCTCTCATAGTGTGACACTCAGTCTACACGAGGTAATCAAGCATGGTTTTTAACATATATTATATATCACATACAGTGCGCGCCTTTGAGCACGACTCACAGTCGACACTCCGCTCAAACACTATTTCACCTCACAAATTCAACTCTAGTGCGAGTAAACCTTCAGCAACTTGGTCAATGCATAGTTCATGTTTCAAATCAAGTACAAGCAATAGCTCCAATACCATGCTATGCACAAAATTCATTAAATCAAGTACGAGCGATAGCTCAAGTACTATTTCATGTATCTCATGTAAAATTCGAGTACGAGCTAATCGCTCCAGCACTCTCTCATGCATAAATCACATAAAACTGAGTACGAGTAATAACTGCAGCACTCTATCATGCATGTCATGGAAATCTAGTGCGAATCATAATCCAGCACTAATGTATGTGGAAAATATATGAAATCCAGAGCGAGTTGTGCTCCAGCATAATTTATTCTCACATAATATGATAGATGGCTCTTTAGAAAAGAGATGGTTTACAAAATTTCAAAATCAGCACTATAAGTGTGCTTAATTCACATCAACTCTAAAATCATTAGCCCATCTATTTATTCTTCTGCTAAACAGCAGTAAAACACTCAAAATGGTGGTTTCCATACTTTTTACAACTTTTCACAAAAGTTGACTTTTTGACTAACTAGGGGCAAAATCATAATTTACCATTATCGGGTCACAATAATTATTATTCACTTTCTCTGACCCTCAGAATTTTTAAGTGAATGTAAAAGCAGACGAAAATACGTGCAGGTATCTCTAACTACTCACAAAAGTCCCTTACCTGCAATCACTTGAGAAATTTCACTTTCTCAACGCTGCTTGATCCAGTAATCCGATTCGCTTTTCCAATACTCTCTAGAGCTGCATATAACTATTTATCAGGTTAATTACCCTTTTCCTACTGTATTTCACATTAAATACAGTCTCTTTCCCTTAATGGGCTTTAATAAATCTTAATGGGACTAACTATGCCTTAAGCCCATTTTCATTTTACTATTCATTTTCGTTGGGCCTATTGGGTTTGTGGGGCCTACCAACTCTTATTGGGCTTGTCCTAGACCCATTACACCACATTGGGCCTAAAATATCTGGGCTTGGCCCATTGGACCTCTCGGCCACATGCCATGGCTGAGAGCTCTTCATGCCGTCGATCAACCATGGCATGCCGGCCATGTCCCTTTCCTTAGCCAATTCACCTAGGCATTTTCACAAACACTTGGTTGACAACATTCTTAAACATCACATTGTTCATTTAGGCATTTTATCAAACACCTTGATTGCCAACTTAATACATGTATTAATTAATCAAATTGATTAATTCTAATTATGCCATAATCATTAACACATGTACATCAATCCATTTATGCCTTAAAATCACATGGGCATTCTTCAATATTTCACTACTCACTCTCGGTTTCACCATGATCATAGTGATTTCATATGTTTCAATGCTTAAAACATATACCAATATACTTAAAATCATTCATACATTAACATATATGAATTTGAAAACTTGAAAATATACCTAGTATTTGTGTTCACACTTGGCCAAAACTTTGGAGGCTCACGGTTTGTACACTATGGCTTCTTGATAGCCAATTCCAACATATGTCACTCTCCTTTCAATTTGGAATAACTTTCATGCAGAATGCAAGTTCCAAATATGCCCAATTCCGAGTGATTTCTAGTGAGAGAAAGCTTGGATAAAAGTATTTCAATGGTTTCTTATTCTAGCCGAGAATGGTGTGGTGAAGATGACAATGGTGTGGCTGATTTTATAAGCCATTTACTTAGCCATTAAGCCTTACTTTCCAGCCATTAAACTTGACTTTCTAAGGCTCAGTTATGAGTCACCTAATGAGTCATAGTTAGCTTTAACTATGGTTAGATATTTATTTAATGGGCTTTCCAATTGGGCCTCTCGGTTTGGGCTTTCTTAATGGGCTTTCAGACTGAAAATTTTACTATACCTCGGGCCTTTTATCGTCTCAATATTTGACCTATCAATTGGTCCAACAATTCGGTCTAAGGGACCTAAGAATTTCGATCTACTTTTAGTATACCTTAATGGGCTTTAAAATCTTCAATTTAGGCTCATTACGTTTTTAACCATTAAATTTAATTTGGAATCCTTCCGAATAAATTTTCCTTACTTCCGAGGATGATTATCTTGTATTCTGACCAAGAATATTTTCCCCCAATTTTTTCTCCATACTTAGGTTAATTTCTAACCATGGTTAGTCAACTATGGTAAAAGTCCAATTTTCTTAACTATAGTTGACTTTTTCCTTAACCATTGACCAAGTTGACTTTTTCTCAAAATTTTGAAAGTGTCATATCTTATGTCTTACACTCTCGTCTTTATGTTTCAACCGTTCCTGGAAGATAATTACACCCGAAACACCTTAACTCGCTAAAAAGGTCCAGTTTACCCTTTTTAGCTCTTACTCTTGTTCTCTGTGTTCGGAACTAAATTAAACTGACTTTCCTTCATGAGCTCTCTATATTTTCTCATTTTTAGTTCTTCTCTTCAGTCAGAATGATTCAGATCCACTTGGTTTAGCCTGTGACTCTTATACCTCACATGAGGCTTTTTATGTAGCTTTTGCGTGTTAAATCATTTCACTAATATTTTAAATCTAGTAAATACTCTTCTTATGATTCAACTATAATAATAGAGTGTTCATACACATAGGAATCATAAGGTACTGGCTACATAAAAATGCGGGTCTGACAGAGTTGGGCCCATTAAGGGTCAAAGAGTCCCAATAGGAACAATTGGGCCCAATACATTAAATAGATCGTAGAGAAAGTGGAATACGAGTTTATAAGAATTGATTGATGTGATTGATATCTATATGCAGCTCCAGAAGATATATTCAGAGCCGAATAGATCGATTTACAAAAAGTGAAAAGGATAGAAGTGCAATGAACTGGAATCCAGGTAAGGGATCTATGCAAGCTATTAGAGATAGTTATATGCATATTTCTCACTTCCTGTATGCACTAAATACTGTAAAGTCTATAGATATTGAATTATCTAGGTGAAACCCAATTATGGGAAATTACCAAAATGCCATTGTGAAATTCTTGAAAAAGTAAAAATGGATAAATTTCATGCTTCAGTGCTTTTTTTTGTGAAAAGTTATTTTATAAGAGTATAATGATAGACTGGCACAAGATTTTACTGTCTCCATTAAATTGCACATTTTTCAAAGTTAAGCGTGCTTGAGTTGGAGAAATTCTATTGATGGGTGACCAAACGGGAAGTTACCCCTCTTACTCTGTTTTGTACCGTTTTTCATGTTGAACTCGGTTTTGAGTACCATTTTCATCGAAATCGAGCCATCCGTCGATTTTTTGTGTGAAATCATGTTGAAGCTGTCGTGTTAAATGTGAGTTACACAGATCTTCTTGCACTAGATTTTGATGCGAGATTGTGAGTAAAATCGTGATGGAGCCCTCGTGTAAACTACGTGTCACATTGACTTGCTCGCACTAGATTTTAAGACAAAGTGATGGTTGATATTGATACTGGGATGGTAAATTCTGAGCTTACTTGGTTCCCTCAGTCCTGTTACAGCTTAGTGAGGTCCGCGAAGTATGTTGTACCATGTGATGAGACATGGAGTACGTTGTACCGTGCATTCTTCGTGATAGTCTTCGGACTAATGCATGTTTCGTGATAGTCTTCAGACTGGTTAGCCAACGAGATGGCTAACCACCTCCCTAGGCATATGATTCCTGTACACTAGATCCATGATGCCTGGAATCAGTGACAATGGCCATATATCCACAGTTATTACTATTGAATCCCATCCTAGTCTCCAATGACAGTGAATTATGATTGAAATGTGTTTAATGAATGTGATGAAAGTGAAATGAAAAGAAATGACTGAGCTTTTATCGATAGATGATTATCGTATAGAATGCCATTTTTTCAGTGATTGCAAGTGGTTTGCAAAGTGATTAAGCTTTCTATCGACTGATGATTGTCGTATAGAAATGCTATTGTTTAAAGTGAATGTAATTGTTTTACTAAGTGATAAAGTGAATGCAATGTTTTGCGATGATGATAAAACATGCAGTGTCATGCCCCGCTTTCGGGAACCCTTCTATCCATACATTCTCTACTACGGTTGGGCTGTGAGAAGATGCAATTACTAAAAATTTATTCATTTACAGCGGAATATTTAAAACTTTAAGTCACACTCCCAGGTGTGTGTGTAAATACACAAAATTAATTGTATAAATACCATGTGCTTACATATCATCCCCATAATACTGTTTACAATTCCAAGATATAACTGTGCGATACGATATATTAGATACAAAATACTCGTGTATACAAATCTTATACCTTTACAGATTGTGGGAGCTGTTTAGCACAAAAGATCTAGAGATCACCGCTCTCTTACTTCTCAGTACCTGGAGGGGGAAAATAGTGGGATGAGCAAACCACGGCTCAGTAAGGAAATGTATGCTAGCAGGTAGATATCGCACTACCTACATAGCCCATGCATGCATAAACCAAAACCATGTTTTCGTTATAAATGGAAATATCATACGAACAATGCATTTAAACATATATTTCTCAATAGCATTTTCGTGTAAATCAAATGTCAAACTTCCATTTAAAACATGCTCATAAATAGTGCCCTCATGGCACGAATGTGAAATCAGAGATTTATTAAAACACGAAATCTCTTTCACTTCTCAAATCATTCTTTTTCGCAAGTCTCTTTCTTTTCTGAGATTGTCTCTGTTTCTCGATTCTCTGAGACAGGCATGGAATTTTAGGCAATCAAATATCCACGACTTATGGCCACAGTCAGTGATCCCAGGCCTCACTGATCGGGTGTGCACAGGGTATCACTTCGCTTGAAGGGGGATGGGTCAATCCTACCCTCCGGCTCATTTCAATCCACCTCATCTCCTCGTATACTCACGGTGAAGATACGTCGTGTGTCATCTACGCGATACTCGTACTCACGTGCACCCAGCACGGTACATAGTATACCAACGGGTGACTACACTATTCTACGTACAACCGTGGACCCAAGTCCATACTCCAACTCCGATGGACTTTTTATCCTTAAACCATGTCTCATATACCAGGCAAGCAAGCAGCGTGACACACAGTCAACGCAAAGCTCCAGCGCGGTACGATCTATCGTTAAGGCCCAGCCCGTTCAATTGGTCGTCGGCTGGTATCCCCTTGGGTCCCAGACCCCCAGGTTTACCTTAACTCAATAAAACAGGTGCGAGCAAAGTTCCCGCACTTTCTCAAAACCCTCGTGCGAGTTAAAACTCCCGCACGGTACATCAAGGCCTTAAAACGGGTGTGAGCTAACGCTTCAACACCAAATCTCATCTCAAAACTGATAGATGGCTATTTTCTCTTTTTAAAACTCAAAACACGTTTATTCATACAGCATGCCTCTTCATGCTAAAACATGTAAAATTAGCCAACCTATCATCAACATTTCTCAATCATAAATAACAATGTAAAATTGAGAAAATCATTGAAAACATACATATCATGCTATTTCGTTACCCTATCCCATTTCTCAATACATATATATACATCATAGTACTTTTCATACTTCCACATCACTTCATAAAATTATAATATCGTACTAGTCCTAGCAATATACCTACGAAATTGCTGTAATTACGTACGAACATCTCTATAGCTAACACACAGTCCCTTACCTCATTTTACTTGTGTGCAACTATCCGCCTTTATGCTTCTTGCGTTCTCATCTCGACTTGCTCCGGCGTATCATCCGAAACTGAAATTCATCCATCAACATTTGAGTTAATGTTTCTAACTCTTATTCAACTAAGCATTTATCCAATGCCTTAATTACACATTTTTTACCCTTTGTGGTAAATCTCACAATTTATCCCAATATCAACATTTCCAAACCATTTCCACAACATACTCATCCACTCAAGATATCTCATTCATCATAAACACTCCCACACTCCACTTTCTCACACTTGACCATTTCTAGGTTATATTCATTTCATACCATTTTAGGTAGTTCTATCCATAACATGCACACCCAAATATCTTTATAATCATTAACTAAACCAATGTACTTGGATTTGTGCATTAGAACTTACCTCATTGGATTTTCCTCTTGCTCCAATTAGGATTGTCCTTTATTTCTTCAATCCATCAAATGGGGAAATGCCTCTAGACTATGTTGTTCTTCTCTTTGATGTGAACAACTTTGTCTCTAATAGCCTTTCCTCAAATCTTACTAAAAATGGCTGGATTTAGGAGTGAGAAACTAGATTTCTTTGAGTTGAAGTGAAAAGGAAATGTTTGTCCCGAAATTCTGATGATCCAACTGCTCCCATTTATAGTTTTGACTTGATGAGATCGATCTTCCTTGGGTGGAGATCGATCTGTTCCTCTAAAATCCCTCTTTTCTAAGATGTTTTAAAGGTAGGAGATCGATCTGTCGAGGCTAGAGATCGATCTGCTGTCAAACAGAAGCTTAAGGAGATCGCTCTGGTCTTAGGGGAGATCGATCTGCTTCCAATCCGAGAGCTAAGGAGATCGATCTGCTTCCTTTGGAGATCGATCGGCTCCCTTCCATTTCTCACATAAGAGCATTCTGGCTCTCTCAGATCGATCTCTCATCCTATGAGATCGATCTGGCCTTCACAAATTCCAGATTTCTTACAGTTTTTCTGTAATAACCCTTACCAAACACCCTTAATTTGCTACCATGATCATTTCCTCATTCATTCATCTTTGAGACTTGAAAATGGGATTCATCCTCATTACATACACATTAAAACTTGTGTAGAATCTTTGTATGACCAAATATATATGATATTACTCAAATAGAAATATACACTTATGTAAATCTTTCCTTCCATTTTACTATACTACTCATATTCCATTTCGATCACATTCTTCTCGTGTTCAAGTTTATTTCTTCCTACTCATTCGTAATGCAACTTGTACGTATAATCACAATTCTTACTACAAGTGCGTACATAATCTTATGAACTTACATTGCATACACTTCACATTACAATACATCATCTTACTTATGATTTTATTTACATTCCCATGTTCCTATATACATAGCTATACACATACGGGGTCTCACATGCAGTATGAGCATCATAGATAGTATGGTTATCTACTTGCTTTCATATATTCCTTACTGAGCTGTTGGCTCGCCCCCTTTACTTCTCCCCTCTACAGAGTACTTACAATAGAGTGTAACCGCTGCATTCGTCCTGCGATCTTTTACACACAGTGATCAGCAGCATAAAGGTATACACACCTATGTGATATTTGTATCTGAATAAATAGTGCATAGTGATGTAGTCATGTATATGTAGGGAATGTATATGTAAGTCACTTTTTGAGACCCCATGTATGTACAACTTTGTAATATATGTTAATGGAATTATAAGATGAATGATTTTTAGATCAAGTCAATGTGAATGAATTGCAATAGGATAAATAAGGGCTGAAGTAGTCATAAATTTAACGAATGGAGCTAAAGCATTCAAGCTTAAGGATAAGACTTAAAACACAGAATGATAATGTAAGAACTGAGAATTTTATGTATCCTTTCAGATTTCAAATGATACACACAAGTCACATTGTATGTGAATCATAAGAAATAAGCCTTTTCATGCTCTAAGTGGGATTAAAATGCAAAATGAGTATTGGAGTAATGAAATAAGAGTTTACTTTTGGAAAAACCTGAGAAACATATAACAGGAATGCCTCAGATGAAGGCTAGATCGATCTCCTACCCAAGGAAGATCGATCCCTTGTGCAAAGTAGAACAATTCCAAGTGAATCTACCAAGGCCAGATCGATCCCCCTATTGACCAGATCGATCTCCCCTATGTGCAGACAGATCCCCAAGTGTCTCAGCCAAGCAAAGATCGATCCCTCCCTATGGGTAGATCGATCCCCTCAAGTTTCTGCCAAAGAAAGATCGATCTTTTCCCCAATGAGTATATCAATCCTCCCCTGTTTTGCCTGAACATTTTGAGAGCTAAAACCAAAGGAAGATCGATCTCTTCACCCTAGCAGATCGATGTCATCACTCTCAATCTATAAATACCCCATGGTAAAACCTTTTTCTGCAACAAACCAATTCACCTCTTCCATTTTTACCCAAAATACTAAGCTTTCTCTCTCTAGAATACATCCTCTTCCAAAAAGAATTGGGAAAAAGCTATTAGAGCCAAAGTTATTCATTTTCAGGAGGAAAGCAACATAGCTTGGAGCCAACATTCAGCTCATTGGATTGAAGGACCTAAGGAGTCTTCCAAACTTGAAAAAGAAGAAAGTCAAGCCAGGTGAGTTTCCAATACACCAACTCTAAGTATATTCATCTATTTGTTGTTATGAGTAGATTGGTGTATGTTTTAAGGAATGAAACTACCTAGAATGTAATTAAACAAGTATAACCTAAAATGGGCTAAGTGTGAGGAAATAGAATGTGGTTGATTAGATGATAAAAGGGATTATATCAAGTTGTTAGTGAGGTAATATGCATGATTTTGAGATGATTGGATGAAGCCACATTGTGAGGTTAGCCAAGTGATAAAAATGTGCATAAATGGTGTTGTAGAGAATGCATAAATGATGGAAAATTATGGATAAAGATTTACGCCAAGAGTTTGGTAAGTAACCAAGTATGTTGCTAGCTAATTGACTAGAAATGGCATAATGATGACCAAATGTGATAATAGGTCAAACTTAATGAACAGGATCGATGAGATATATTGATTAGTGGAAATTAGAGTATGAGTTATTGGTATTGACTCATATGATCGATGTACATTGCAGCTCCCGAGGATAAAATCGGAGCAAGTTGAACCAAATCGTGAAAAGCAAAAAAGGAAGGAAGAATTGCTTTCAAGAGAATCGAGGTAAGGGAATTATGTGGACTCTTAGAGATATCTGTGTGAAATTTGGGCGGATTATGGTTTTCTAGAATATTTGTGGAAATAGGAATGAAATGGGTGTTTGAAGGGCAAAGAAAGGGAATTTGAGAAATGTGCATTAAAAGCAAGAGCATGAGGCTTTGAAATCTTTTTATTGTTTTTAGCATGTGATTTGGTAGGTTGGCTAGCATTGAAATGAGTTTGTACAAAAGTAGTTGATTTGGTTTTATAACCATTCTTTGCAAAGAATGAGCCACCTACATGAGTTTTGTGAAAATGAAACATGCTAAAGTGTTACTCGCACGAGATTTGACATGTTTTATACGTGCATTAGTGCTGGAGTGATGCTCGCACTAGATTTTTACATGCATGAGTGCAGGAGCTTAGCTCGCACTAATTTTCACATGGATTTTATGACATTGTGCTGGAGCCTAGCTCACACTAGTTTTTATACAAGTTTTGACATAGTGCTGGAGCATAGCTCGCACTAGACGTCCATTATATTTGTTGTCGTGCTTGAGACTACTCGCACGTGGTTTTGTGACATGCTAAGAGCTGTGCTGGAAGCTTCGGGTAGTCTGTGTGCCACGTCGATTAAATAGGCTCGCATGTACGTATTGAGATGTGGCAGGATATATTATGATGATATGGGTCCAGGGAGTATGTTATACTGTGCATGTAGCATGGGGTACGATGTACCGTGTGTGATATTAAATATGTCGTCTTTGGACGATGGATTCTGCTATGGACCGACGGGTTGGACGTGACCCACCTTCTGTGCGAAAGCAGATGAAGGCGATACCCCGCATACTAGGATTCGCGTAGCTTAAGATCACAGAGGATATGGCCATAGTCCTAGTTATTACCCTTATTATATTATATGCCTATCTCACATGTCTATTGTTGAATGAGAAATCCATATTTTGAAATGTGTTTTGCGGATCAGAATATTCCATGGGAGTGGCTGAGTTCTGACGAGTGATGATTTTGTGTTGGCTTGTGTTAAGAATTGGAAATGCTTTTAAGTACACTTTGCATGATGATTTTTCGTGCTTTGATTTTGATTACGCATGATGATTTTTTCATGCTATGTTTTAATAACTGTGCACTGATTTATATAGCATGATTTGCTTTACATGGCATAGACACAAGCATGAGCATACATTTTGGAGTATGACAAATAAATATGTGATTTAAGCATGGCATCACGACCACGTAGATAGTACAGTTATCTACCTGCTCACATGGTTACCTTACTGAGCACGTGGTTTGCTCACCCCCTTATTCTCCCTCTACAGAGCACTTACAGTAGATAGAGAGAGGGACTGAGGATTGGATTTTGTTGTCTATTACATCCCATCACACGAGGTATACACATTTGTATAATTTTTGTATCTAGACATGTAAAAGGCACAGTAATATCTTTAAATGTAATTTTGGGGATGTAGAGAGTTTGTAAACATCTGTAAATGACAACTCTGGTTAAGAAATGCAAGTGTTTACCTTTAAATAACTTGTAAATTGAAATGGTATGATTGGATGAGATTGACATCGATACACAGCCCAACTGTTGGCGATGTAGCTGTTCACGATCAGAGGATGGTAAGGAACAAATTAAATAATTAATGAAAAATGAAAATTTTGTACTGATTTTTAAAGGATTAAGGGTCATATAGTAAACGACTTTATATTAATGAAATAACAACTTTATGAATTACCATAGTATTATGGCATGAGATGTATGTAATGTATGAGATTGAGTGGCAGATATTGACTCACAGCCCAACCAGTGAAAGTGTATGTGAAAGGAAGTAAGTCGCGAAAAAATTTGTAGTGATTTTTGAGAAAACAGGTCACGACAAAATGGTATCAGAACGAGTGTTGGTCTAGTGTGAATCACTGTGAGTAGTTAGGAATGTATACATCCCTATGTCACTATGCATTGTTTAGATACAATTGTGTATACCGAGCTACGGTTAAACTGAGAAATTGATTGTGTATGCATGACAATCAGGATCTTTGATAGACTTCGCAGCCAAGGAGAGAGTTCACGTTCTTGACACCATAGATATAGGTCCGAGAGACGTAACGAATCATCGCATGGTCATGTCCCATTAAGTCCAGCAGAGACTACTAATGCCTGTGTCTCGAGGTTAGAGCGAAGTTTGGACACGATTATGGAGTTTTTCACTTTGACTATGGCTAGGTTAAAGGGTAGGCAAGGTCGAGCTACTCAAATGACTGCTACCGAGTATACAGCTGCTCCTGACACACCTACACAGCCTGCACCTATGCCACGGACGGCAGAGACCCCTATAGTTCCTGTAGTTCTACAGCAGACTGGTGAGGATTCGAGGTATGATTGTGAGCTTAACTGATTGAGGCAGTTTCAAAAGTTGAATCCTCCATCGTTTAGTGGGGTCAAAAACCCTGTAGTAGCAGAGGAATGGGTCAACAGATTGGAGAAGCTATATGGGTTTTTCCAATGTTCAATCACCAAGAGAATGGCCTTTGCTACTTTCATGTTAGAGGGCGAGGCAGAGCATTGGTGGAAATCTATCCTACCCATCCTAAGAGTTAGACATCAGGTGATTGACTGAGAGATCTTTTTGGATGCCTTTCAGAGGCAGTATATCCCAGACACTACTCAGAGAAAATTATAGATGGAATTTTATTGGTCTGATCCAATGAAACTGGTCGATAGACGAGTATGAGTCCCGATTCACATGAAGGTATGACCTTGACACCATGGGCAGTGAGATAAGGAAGGTCTGAAAGTTTATGGAGAAGTTGAGACCTTTTATTAGAGCCAGACTAGCCCAATTTAATATCACGACTTATGATGAGACTGTATGCAGAGCTCAACTGTGTGAGCAAGACTATGAGCTGCACGTTCTTGAGTTCGGTAAGAGCGTGAAGGGAAGAAATAGAGATCGAAAGAGAACAGCAGAGGACCGAGGTGTTTGAGAAGGAGGATGCCATTTATTAGATGACCGAGGGTCGATAAGTCACAGGGTAAGATGATTAAACCCCCAGTGTATCAAGCCTCGACTCAAGCTAGGGGTATCATAATTAGAGGACCCAGGCCGACCATAAAGCAGTGTAGGGTATGTGGTAGAAACCAAGGTAGTAGACCTTGCCACTTACTGACTAGAGTATGCTATGGGTGTGGCAAGACAGGGCATAGAGCAAGGGATTGCCCAAGGTTAGCTGAGTCAGTCCCACAGAAGGGCAAGGAACCAGAGAAAGCTACAGCTGATACTTCTGCCCCGAGAAGGAGGGCTACAGCTGAAGAGAAGGGGAAGCAAGTTGTTGGATGTGGTCGAGTATTTGCCTTGGACCAAGAGGCCGCTGATGCTTCAGCCAATGTGGTAAAAGGTACCATTCTAGTATTTAATCTTGAAGTATTTGTTTTAATTGATCCTGGTGCCACGTATTCATTCATATCGCCTTCATTTGCATATAAATTGCTTCTATATGTAAATCTTGTACCTTTTAGTAGGGCGTTGCTTATTAGCACACCAATGAAAGATAGTCAATTAATGAAATATGTGTATAAGAATTGTAAGTTAAGAATAGGCAACAAGGATATGTCAACTGACCTTATCATGTTAAACATGCTTGATTTTAATGCCATACCAAGAATGGATTAGTTAGCTGTAAACCATATTATCTTAGATTGTTATTATAAGACGATAATATTTTCTACACCTGAAAAGGGTTTTGTAAAGTTTTCTGAGAAGTAATGAAAGATTTTAGATATTGTGATTAACAGAGTAAAGATTTGTACTAACTATATGGATAATACTATGAAGGGTACATCGCATATGTGGTTGATACAGATAAGGCACACCCGAAACTGACAGACATTCTAGAGGTTAGGGAGTTTCCTGATATATTTTTGGATGATTTACCAGGGTTACCACCAGATAGAGAGATGGAGTTTTATATTGATTTGGTGCTTGGTACTGAGCCGATATCCAAACCATCATATCGAATGGCTCTAATGGAATTAGAGGAGCTAAAGAAGCCATTACAGGAATTACTGGATAAAGGGCTCATTAGACCAAGTGTTTCACCTTAGGGAGAATCGGTTTTGTTCGTTAAGAAGAATGATAGAAGCCTGCAATTGTGTATTGAATACATATTGTTAAATAGGGCTACCATCAAGAACAAGCACCCCCTTCCACGTATAGATGATCTATTGGATCAGCTTCGGGGAGCATAGATCTTTTCCAAGATAGATCTGAGATCTGGGTATCATCAGTTGAGGATCCGAAGTGAGGATGTACCCAAGACAGCGTTTCGTACTCAATATGGACTTTATGAATTTTTGGTTATGCCTTTCGGGTTAACGAATGCTCCTGTAGCTTTTTTGGCATTAATGAATGGAGTGTTCAAGCCATACTTGGACCGGTTTGTTATAGTATTCATTGATGACATTCTAGTGTATTAGAAGTCTAGGGAAGAACACGAGCAGCATCTGAGTATTATCTTACAAACCCTCAGGGAGAGGAAGTTATATGCGAAGCTCAGTAAGTGTGATTTCTGGTTGGAACAAAAATCATTTTTGGGCCATATTGTATCGAAGGACAGGGTGTCAGTTGATTCGTCCAAGATTGAAGAGGTAGTGTAGTGGGACAGACCCAAGACTGTCATAGAGATTCGTAGCTTTCTGGGTTTAGCTAGGTATTACTGCCAATTTGTAGAGGGTTTCTCTAAATTGGCTGTTCCATTGACTCGTCTCACTCGAAAAAATGTTACATTTAAGTGGGATGGTGCATGTGAGAAGAATTTTTAGGAACTAAAGCAACGATTGACCACCGCACCTATTCTCACCATACCGAACAGCTCAAGAGGCTTCTCAGTATATGCAGATGCCTCTGGACAGGGACTAGGTTGTGTATTGATGTAGAACTGGAAGGTAGTCACTTATGGATCCCGATAACTCAAGGACCATGAGAAGAACTATCTGACCCATGATTTAGAGTTGGCAGCTATAGTATTTACACTGAAGATGTGGTGTCACTACTTGTACGGTGAGAAATTTCAGGTATTCACTGATCATAAAAGCCTCAAGTATCTGTTTTCACAGAAAGAATTGAATATGAGGCAGAGAAGATGGTTGAACTTCTGAAAGATTATGATTGTGATACTTTATCATCTGGATAAAGCGAATGTTGCCACTGATGCCTTGAGCAGAAAGAGTCTCAGGATGGTATCGTACATAATGATCAGGGAACATGAACTGTTATAACAGTTTACTAGCCTCAGTTTGGATATAGACCTTTCTGATACTGACAGTAACTGTGTGATAGCTAGCCTAAGAGTGGAATCGGATTTGATTGACGGGATACGATAGGTTCAGCATAATGACTAACAGTGTGTTGATCGGGTAAGTCAAAGATAAAATTTGCATTCACAATGACCCACAGCTAAAGAGATTGATTTTGATAGAAGCTCATTCATCGAGGTACACAGTGCATTCGGGGAGTAATAAGATGTATCAGAACCTCCAAAAAGTGTATTGGTGGTCAGGCATGAGGAAAGATGTTGCAAAGTTTATGGCTAAGTGCCTTACATGTCAACAGATTTAGGTAGAGCATCAAAAACCTACAGGGTTATTGCAGCCCCTACCTATACCAACATGGAAATGGGAGTATGTCACCATGGATTTCATCATAGGTTTATCAAGGACCCGTAGGAACCATAATGCCATTTAGGTGATTGTGGATAGATTGACGAAGTCAGCTCACTTTCTGGCTATGAAATTCACAGATACTCTGAGTGTATTGGCGGATTTATATGTACAAAAGATTGTGATGCTACATGGCGTTCCAGTGAGCATTGTGTCCGACAGGGATTCCCGCTTCACTTCCTACTTTTAGGAACACTTTCAGGAAGTCATGGGAACCCAATTGAGTTTCAGCACAGCTTTTCATCCTCAAACCGATGATGAGTCAGAGAGGACTATCCAGACACTTGAGGATATGTTGAGAGCCTGTGTAATGGACTTTAAAGGCTCCTGGGATGATCATTTGCCATTAGCCAAATTCGCCTATAACAATAGTTATCACTCGAGTATTGGGATGGCACCGTATGAAGCATTGTATGGCCGTAGGTGTCATTCTCCGATTGGATGGGAAGAAGTGGGTGATCGTAAGATATTTGCTCCTGATTTGGTCAAACAAGCCTTTGAGGATGTTCAGTTGTTATGTGAGAGATTGAGAACAGCTCAGAGCAGAAAGAAGAGCTATGCTGACACGAGACGAAGGCCATTGGAATTCACAGTGGGTGAATCCATGTTATTAAAAGTTTCTCCCTCCACGGGTATAATGAGATTTAGGAAGAAAGGCAAGTTGAGTCCTCATTACATTGGACCTTTTGAAGTCTTAAATCGAGTGGGAGATAAGGCCTATAGGCTAGCATTGCCACTTGAGCTAGCAAGCATCCACAATGTCTTCCATGTTTCGATGCTTTGATAGTATCTTTCGGACCTGGTACATGTGTTCCAGTATGAGCCATTGGAGCTCATAGAGGATATGTCATATGTAGAGAAGCCAATTCAGATATTGGACAAAAAGGAGAAAGTGTTACGGTATAAGACAATCACTTTGGTTAAGGTTCTCTGGCAGTACCACACATCGGAGGAAGTTACGTGGGAATTAGAGAGCTTGATGCGAGAGAAGTATCCTCAACTTGGTTCTAATTTGGAAGACCAAATTTCTTAAGGTGGAGAGGAATGTAAGACCCGAACATTTCCATTTGTTTTACTTATGATCTATCAATGTAAACATATAAATATGTTATTGGAATCATAAGGAAAGTTGTATTTCAATTCCAAGTCCAAGTGGAAGTAGAAAATGTCATGAAGGCATTAAAGTGCCAAATATGAGCTATAGTGAGCTCAAGCTAAACCGAAGGGATGCCGACCAATCTAACTGAAGATAAGAACTTAAAACATCCAAATAAGGATAGCTCAAGAAGGAAAGTTGGTTTGGTTTGGTCCTGATATTGTCGAAGTGGTGAAAATGTCAAAAAGGGCCCAAATGAGCTTAAAATCGATCATTTTTGACACATTCACCTACTAAGGGTATCCAAAACGTCAAGATGGACTAACCAAACATTAAAATGCATATATTTGGGTTAGTTGACTTTAGTTAAACATGGTCAATGGTCAAAGCTAAGAGAAAAGTCAAGAATTGAAGAATAAGTTTTGACTAGTTAACCAAGCATAGTTAACTTAACCCAACCATGGTTAAGGCTTGAGAAAATTATATTGGGCTAAGAACACATAAAAATTCAGCCAAGGTACATGTATGAATTAATTGAAATACAAGCATGTTTAGTGTAGATTAATTTGACAAAAATTGGAAAGATGAGAAGTAGAAATATATATAATGAATATTTATTTATTTAGGTACATGTACAAATAAGTCTATATAATAAATTGGGTATGCTAGTATTTGTACAAAAAAATGTGTATATGCATATGTGATAAGGAAAAATGGAAAACAATGATAATATATATATATATATATATAGTTATTTATTTAGGTGCATATACTTGTAGGGGTATGAAAGGTGAATGTGTGCAAGTATATGTATATACACAAAGAATGTATATATATGAGATAGGAAACATGAAAACAATAAAAGTATATTTATATAAATACATATAGGAGTGTATATATATATATATAAAAATATGTATTTTTATGCGTGTATACTTGTGGATGTATGTAATAAAGGTATACGGTAATACTTGTAGGAGCAAATATATCAATAGTGAATAAATATATAAACGTGCGTGTTGCCCTAAGGATATACAATAATACGTACACACGCAGTAGTGACGCTAGGTTACGATTTTAACGCAATTCGGACAATTCGTGTGGATAAGATGCTAAGTAAACGATTTCGGTGTAGGTGAATTGTAGAAAGGATTAAAGGAGGTACTAGGAGACGTTACCGTTCGAATTCGAGATACCCGATAAATCGAGGTAAGGGGTATTACTTAACTTAGTTCTGATATTGCATTCTTATTTCATTGAGAAATGATTTTATGAAAGAGCATATGATTTAAAATGATTTATCAATGCGTCCATACTTACGAAACTATTTACAAAACATGATTTCGTTTTACAAAATGTTCGCTAGAACATCTATGTTTATGAAATAAACTTTCGAATTATGAAAATACTTGAAAGTTTTATAATGGCTTGAAAATCCATATTTACGCTTTGAAATGGAACTTTTGACGTTTTCAAAAGTATTTACGAAAAAGGAAAATATGTTTTGAGACTTAGGCTTCATGCTTGGCTACTTCTCGTGGTGTTCCGGCTCCACCACTTGAGGTGCCGGTACGTTGGCCCCTTTAGCACTTGACTCAACCTTTGTGGAAGATGTCGTGTTACTGGTGGTTTACGATAATGTTTTGGTAGTATCTCGTGCCCGCGCAGCACGGATGAATGTTCCCCGCATGGTGAGTGCCACAGGTGCCCGTGCCCTAGCTATGTGCTAGTATATGATAAGAAATAAGAAGATACTACCCCTATTTATAATTATTATTGCTGTACGAACCTGATCCATTCTACAGCCCCCTTACCATGGCCATAGGTATGATGACTCTCCAATGGAGAATGACACGTATCGCATGACTTAGTTATAGCCTAGTCTCCTCGATTTTAATTATAAAATCGACTATGATGAGAGTTTATGAAATGATTATGAAATATGCATGAGATGTTTATGAAATGATTACGAAATATGCATGAGAGTTTTATGAAATGATTATGAAACATGCATGAGATGTTTACGAAATGATTATGAAATATTCATGAAATGCTTATGAAATGATTATGAAATATGCATGAAATGTTTACGAAATGACTATGAATTATTCATGAAACGTTTACGAAATGATTTATGAAATGTTCATGAAAGGTTTATGAAAAGTTGCAAAATGGTTAAGTATGTGTTTTGTTTTAAATACTCGTATGCTTTATGATGCGTACGCATGAAATGAAAGTTTATGTATTGCATTAAGTTTCATTTTATGAACAATTTCAAATGCTTTTATATATTAGAACTGCTTTAAGAATATTCTCTTACTGGGCTTTTCCCCAAAAGCTCACCCCTCTACCTTCAGATCATTTGCAGTGAATCTATAGACGCTATCTGCCGCGTACACGACGTAAGCTGCTGGGAAGAACTACCCTAAGCTACTTTGTACACGCGAAAGGTATACATTTACATTCCTGTACCAGACATAATTGTATGCACAGACATATATTGGAATTATCAGTTGGGATGTAATTTTGTAAGGAACAATGTAAACATTACTACCTTGGGATTATATTTCGAGATTACTAGTATTAAATTGAAATAGATGCATTGTGTGGTAGAGATGGATTTGGAAAGTATGCTTGGTAGTTGTGGATATCTAGGATTGTGGAGTACAATTGATTTGCAGGTGGGTAGGCTTATATATAAGCCGTTATGCTGCCGAAATTTCTATCGGCAATATAAGTTAAAATATGAAAATCAATTATAAATCACGAGAAAAGAATTAGGAAAATGTTTCGACACTGTACAGGAATACAACCTAAGTGAATTGGAGAATAAGTGGGTGAATTAAATTCAAAAAAAAAATTTATCTCGAGTTTTAAGGGTCAAGGGTCGTTACAATTAATTAGCTTTATTTTATTTCTAATTTGTTTTTTATTTGTACATAAATCATAATTAATATTATTGCATTAAATATAATCGTTTACATTAATTAATCAAATGTCTCATTAAAAATTTAGAATATTGAATTAAAAAGACTATATATTTTTAATATTTGATATAATTATATCATATACAATTATACACTACTATAAGAGTGATATTTTGTAGTTGATATAATACACTAAAAAAATATATTTATACAAAAAAACTTTGTGAGCTTAAAAAAAAGCATAATATAAATAATTATGAAATTAAAGTAGATAATTATGATTAAAATAATAAATTTTTAAATTTTAAACAGAAGTCACTAAAATTATATTAATAAAAGTTTCATAATATTGTTTTTATTTCTTCTGTTAGTTTGTTTTTAGTTTTACAGATTTTTTCAAACTTTTAGATGTTATCTTCTTCACTTCTTTTCTAAATGAATGTTTTGTTTATTTCCTTGGCATTGGCCAAGAAAAAATGAAGAGCATAAAAAATCTGATTGGACTACAAATATAATCTATCTATAGAGTAATTGAAATTGTTGTTAGGCTTTCAAAGAATAAGAAAAGAAAGGATATGATTTCGTGATAAATTATTAAATTATTGTATAAAATGAAATAAAATGAATATTGCACGTTAATGTATATATATAATTAATTTAATAATTTTCAAACAGAATTATCATATTATATAATAACATGGTTAAAAAATTAATTATTTATTATCAAAATTATTATTAAAATAAATATTTACTAATTAGTTATCATATATAAGTATAACAAATTATTAATTTTTAATAAATTAGTTGCATAATTTAAATAAAAATTAACTTAAAATAATCATTTTGCACAATCAAGTAATTATGCATGTTTGTCTTGATCGCCACGTTGCATAATGCATAAGAAAAAATATCTACTGATATTATTCTAGTGGATTAGTATAGATATGAACCGATAAGGTAGGCAAATAAATAAATAATCATATATGTTTAACAAAATTATACCTAATTAATTGTTATCAATTCGTTTTAAATTATACCTAATTAAAGTTCTATAATTGTAGTTAAATTCTGAATTGATAGATGCAATTAGTTTATGTTTGGGAAAATTATTAAATATAATATAGGAGTTTAAATAAATAGGTAAACCAAAAAGCTAATATAATTTAATCATAGTGATTATAAGACAAAATATAATTAAAATGATGAAATATGAATTAAAGAGGGAAAAACATTATATAATTTAGTAATAAAATTTATACAAGAGACAAGACATAGCAAAAACTTAAATTTCCTAGTTAGAAATAAAATTTGAAACATATAAATATTTATTGTTAATTTGATAACATATTTATATAATTTTTTTGTTCAAAAGTTTAATATAAATTGCTTTAGTAACTTATTAAATTATTATTTTTTTATATTAAGTAATTCTTTTTTGAGTTTTAATTTACATTTGTTATTATAATTTCATATATGAACTTATTTTGTTATTGTAGGGATTTAGAAGTTTTAATTCTGGATCTTTTTTATATAAATCAGAGTTAGATGTATATTTAAATGAACCAAGAGAAGATTATGAGATTCAAATTGATGTTCTTGATTATTGGAAGAAAAATCAATTTCGATACCCTGTACTTTCACTTATGGCTAAGGATATATTGAGTATTCCAATTACCATAGTTGCATCTGAATCAGCATTTAGTATGGGTAGTAGAGTTATCAACAAATGGAGAAATTGTCTCACAACACATAATGCAGAAATTTTGATTACCACTCGTAATTGGCTGTATGGATATGATATAGATCAAGATGGTAAGATTTTAGTGTCATTATTATTTTATTAATTTTTTATTATTTAAATTCTTATATGATTATTTTTATATATTTTATTAGATGAAAAAGATGAAACAATGAGATTTGGAAGGAAAGTTGGATTAAATTGAACTAGTTGGTTTATGGAGGAGGATAAAGAGTTCTAATTGCAATGTATGTTGATATTTTATTTCTTACTATTTATATTGTTAAAAAATTAAATTTTTTTATTAAGAGTAATTATGATTGATCATTGCCTCATTAATCTTATTTGAAGACAATGTCGCTCTTGGAGAGTTTGGTTGCTTCCTGCATTTACAATATTTTCGAGCATGTTATTTATCAAGCCGCTAGCGTTGAATGGAATGATCGTATTTTTCTGTTTTATTCTTCATGCAATGTATGACTAGGGATTGGTTTCTCCATGGCTAGGTGGCTGTGTATGAGAATGATTGTATGTTTTCTATTTTGTTGTTCTTGTAATGTTACATGTCATAGCTTTAAGTGTTTGATATTTTCTTTACTGGTTTGTTTTTTACTATATTGGACTAATTTAGAACATAACAATCATTAACTTGTTAATGGCATGAGAATTTGGATGCGAACATGTCATAGTTGAGTCTGAATCTTTTTTTGCAGTGAAAAAGTTATTGCAACCTTTAAAAGAGTATGATCCCCTCTTTCAACTTTCAATTCTTATTTTTAGCATAATCACCATTTAGAAAAACAAATTACTATTTTTCTATTTACGAGTTATAGGAGTCAGAATTTAAATTCTAATTTTGTTAATAATGTATTCAATGTTTTATACGAAATATCAAATTTAAATAAATGTTACAATTATATAATGATTTATATATATATATATATGATTTATTATTGTATTAAAATTAAAATTTTAATATGAAATAAATATAATAAAATAGTATAATAATTGTTTTTATAATAAAATCAAATGTTATATTTAATAATATATTTATTATTTATTATTACAAATATAATAAGCATAATATTGAAAATTATTTGATACTGAATATTATATTGTGTTTTAAAATAATTTTATTTAATAATCATATAATTATATAATTATAATTCGGGTTCTTCGGGTTATAAATTCAAGTATTCTCGGGTTTCAGATCGGGTCGATTTCGAGTTCGGGTCATATCGAACTCGGGTTATGTTGGGTTCGGGTTTTTTTGGGTTCGAGTTTTTTTGGGCTCGGGCTTTATCGGGCTTGGGCCTTTGACTTTTTGGTCAATTCGGTCCGATCTCGGGTTCGATCTCGAGCGGGCTTAAGCGGGTTTTCGGGCTCAGGCCAACTTTTGCCAGCTCAATCTATAGAGTGCTTACAGTAGAGTGTGACCGCTGCGTTCATCCTGCAATCTTTTGCATACAGTGATCCAGCAATATAAAGGTATACACACCTATGTGATATTTGTATCTAAATAAATAGTGCACAGTGATGTAGTCACGTATATATGGGGAATGTATATGTAAGTCAATGTAAACAACTTTATATTAATGAAATAACGACTTTATGAATTACCATAGTATTATGGCATGAGATGTATGTAATGTATGAGACTGAGTGGTTGATATTGACTCACAGCCTAACCAGTGAAAGTGTATGTGAAAGGAAGTAAGTTGTGAAAAAATTTGTAGTGATTTTTGAGAAAACGAGTTACGCCAAAGTGTTTTTTTTTAAATGTGTTTAGCATGTTTTGCTTTAACAAATATGATTCCAAGGGCTAACTAATCCCATTTTAGTATGTATTAGATTTAAAGCAAATGTATTATTTTGCATAAGTATGAAATCGTGCTAATTAAGTTCTTATTATTGTTTTAAGAGACTATAACACCGCCATTAGTACGTGCTTAAGGGGCGTTTAACGTCCATAAGTAAGTGGTTGATGCATGCCTATATTCGCCTTTAAGTAAGTAAGGCTAATAGACCTAGACATGTCTACAGCATTCCCAAGACTCACCGGTCCAATAAGATTGAGGAACATCTGTAAACACCACAAATTTCTTACATTTAGTTAGACTATATATAAAAATGAGAATAATAAATTTTAATGGAAGTGTGAATATTCGTTGAAGGGCCCGAGGACTATAGGAACCGAGAAGCCCGTGAACGACAGGGAACCCGAAATACAGGGAGTGACAAAGCTAATGTAAGCACGGAGGGATTGGAAAATTTTAATTTATTAGTTGAAAATTGTTGATGTAAAAACTTGTATCGGGATTTATAAGAAGTGATGAGATCCCAAGAATATTTCGTTCCGAAATAATGAAAATTTCATGGAAGGCATGAATATTGTTATTAGGTGATTTAAAAAAAAAGAGAAAGAAAATGTATATATATATATATATACATAGGTATAATATATATATATACTAGACAAATTTAAATGGACAAATAATGATATATATATATATATTGTAATGTATAACATACAATATATAAAAATTAATAAATGAACACAAAGCAATAAAACAAAAAAAATAATACAAACATTAAACAATAAACAAAAATACTAACACTAAACCAACAAATGATATATATATATATATATTAATATAAAAATATATATATTAATATTATATATGTATATATATTAATATAATATATATATATACATAGTTGTACGGAATTGGCTTTCAAAGAAAGCTAATTCCGTAACTTGTTCAATTGAAAAACACAACAAAGGAGCTAGCTGGGCGGAAAACCAAGAAAGAAAGAAATGAGGAGAAAATAGGGAAGCTACTCGGCTGGAGAAGAAGAGAGAAGGAAAGAAAATAGGAGAAAGAGGAGGGCTGGCCGAGGAAGAAGGAGAAGAGAAGAAAAGAGAAGAAAGGAAATGAAGGAGGGCTGATCGGGAAAGGAAGAAAGGAAGAAAGAAAAGAGGAAAAGAAATACGAGGGAGCTGATTGGGAAAAAAAAAAAGAAAGGAAGGGAGGAGAAGAGGAGAGGGAGAAGGCTGAAATCGAGAGGCAGGGGAGCAGGAAAGGGAGACCGAAGGGAGAAGGCTGGCACCGAGAGGCAGGGAAGAAAGAAAGGGAGATCGAAGGGAGAAGGCTGGAACCGAGAGGCAGGGGAGAAGAAACGAAAGTATGAAATGAGGCTGAGAGATGAGAGGTGAGGAAGAAGGAAGATTTGGGTGGCTGAAGCACAACCAAATGGTAGCTGTATAAGGGGGAAGAGCAAACTAAGGCTGGAGAAAACTAGAGCAAATCGAGACTGAAAAGGGGAAGAGCAAACCGAGAGGCAGGGGAGATCGACAAGAAGAAGAAGACCAAATTGAAGCTGGAATCGAGACAAAAATAAAAGGAAATTGAAGAGGAAGATCGAGGCTGGAAAATAGGAGCAGGACTGAAGGAGAAGAAGACTGATGGAAGGCTGGAAACCGAGAGCATAGGAGGACAATGAGCAAGGCTGTCAAGTGACTAGTGAGGGAGAAAAAAAAAGAAGAAGAAGAAGAAGAAGAAAAGAAGAGCTAGAAAATTGAAAGGGAAAAAGAGGTAAAATATACATATATACATGTATGTATATTTAATATACATGTAGATATATGTGTTGTAGATACAAGCATGTTAGTGTAGATTTAATTAGACAAAAATGGGAGAGATGAAAAATAGACAAAATATATATGTATATATATATATATATTTATGTGATGATGAATAAGGAAATTAAATGATAAAAGGAATCTATGTATATACTTAGGTGTATATACAAATAGGTGCATAAGATAAATGTGTTTGTTAGTATATGTACATACAAAGAATATATACATGTGAGAAGGAAAAATGGAAACAAATAATATATATATAGGAGTATATATATTTATGTGTATATACATATAGATGTATATAATAAATGTGTATGTTAATATTTATATATACAAAATAATATATAGTAAGGAAAATATATAAACGTGCGTGTTGGCCTAGGTATGCGCAATAATACGTACACACGAGGTAGTAACGAATAAGTTATGATTTTTAACGCAATTCGGATGATTCGCATGAATAGGAGGCTAAGTAAACGATTTCGGTGTAGGTAAAACGTAGAAGGAATTAAATGAGGTACTGGGAGGCGTCATTACTTGAACGCGGGATATCCGATAAATCGAGGTAAGGGGTACTATTCAACTTAGTTTTGATAATGCATTTTTGTTTCACCGATAAAAGATTTTATGAAGGTGCATATAATTTGAAATGAATTATCAATGCTTTCATACTTGTGAAACTGTTTATGTCACGACACAAAACTACCCAAAAATCAGAGTAAATTTTTCATTTTTTTATTTCATACTTATCTATCCTCCGAATCGTGACCACACTCCACTAATAATTGGGCTGTGCGTCAATGCCAGTCCCACAATTTAATCATCATATAACTTAATTTCTTATTACAAGAAAAGGTAAACACATTCGTTTTTCATTTATTCTTTTCCATTTATTTACAAGTGTTTACATTATCTACACATCCCTGATAGTTACTTACAAACATGTTACTGTGCTATACTTATTTAGATACAATATGTACAAGTGTATATACCTTAACATGATGGGTAGCAGCGGATATCAGGAATGCAGTACTCAGTCGCCTCAATGTCTACTGGAGGGAATCTGTGTTGGAAAATGAAAGGGGTGAGCACATCAAGCTCAGTAAGGCAATCCTACGAACAAGTAGGTAACCATACTACCTACATGAACATGGTGCCATGCATAAACCACCCTTTCTCCACTCATTTCAAAACAGATGTTATAATTTGTGATGTCATGATGTCATGTAAAACAAGTTCATATATGGATTCAAAAGCATGGAAAACTCGACATGCATATCCATTTAAAACATTTCATCATCGTTAAAACTTTACAACGCAGTCAGGACTCAACCCTTCCCTTGGGTGTTCCTGACTCACACAAAACCATGAAATTAAATGCTTTTTAAAGCAACAGTACCATGCGATATACTGAATGTCATGTAAAACTAGTTGACATCATTCATGGGTTTAAGTAGCATGGAAAATAACATCATGCAAGTTTCTGTTTAAAACCCAATTTAATTTCCATCAAAACCATGTCTCAGTCAAGATCCAACCCCTCCCTCGGGTGATCCAGAGTCACATAAAAATCCACAATTGAGTTTCTCAAAACATCAACATGCGAGACTAGGCAATATATGTATATCTCAGGCAAATAACCAGGACTATGGCCGTGTGTCCTTGTGAGCCCCTCTGCTACATGGATCCTAGTGTGCGGGGTCTCACCCTGATCGAAAACCGCCCGGGAGGTGGTTTAGTCCAACCGTCAGTCTTATCCGATCCCACGCATCCGAAGATGCCACTCGTATCCGAAGATACCACGTATCTGAAGATACCACACGGTACAACGTACTCCATGCTACTTGCACAGTACAACGTACTCTGTGGACCTATATCATATCTCCATACTCATGCCCTGTCTCAAAAAAGCACGTGCGAGCCTATTTAATTGGTGTGACACACAGTCTACCCGACGCTCTAAGCACAGCTCATCGTATGATTTCAGAAAAATAGTGCGAGCGATGCTCCAGCACTCTCATAAAAATCAAGTAAAACTAGTGCGATCTGAGCTCTAGCACCCTGTACAGATTTCATGTGGAAATCTGGTGCAAGTTAGACTTCAGCATCGTATTACAAAAATTATATAAAAATCTGGTGCGAGTTAGACTTCAGCACCAATACATGTAAAACTCTAGTGCGAGCTCTCACTCCAGCACTATGGTATGCATCACACAAATCAAAACTCGTGCGAGCTGAGCTCTAGCACATCACATTTCTGAAAATCATGTAGGCGGCTACATTTCTCACATCATTTTTAGAGAAAATCAACATCTGTTGAAATTATGCAATGCTGTGCATTTTTATTTAAAAGTTAGCCAGCCTACTCATGCATGTGTTTAAACACCTCAAGAAACGAGCAGGAATCTCTTGTCCTGGCTCCTCCCACATTTTTCCTAATTTGTAAATTTTACCCTTAACAAGGGTATTTTGGTAATTTACCCATTCGGGGTACTAAAATTTTTATCTGAAATCTAGACCCTTCAGACCATTTAAAAGACTATAAATGGCATCGAAATTTTGTAAAGCTACCTCTAGCAGTTCGTAAAATTCCCTTACCTGGAATCACACGCGAGCTTATCCTGTTCCATCCGTACCAGGTCTCTCAGTCCAATTTGCTCCAAACCAAGTCTACGAAACTGCATATAACCAGATAATTAGGGTCAATTCAATTATCTTTGTCAGTATTTCACTTATACTGATCGAATCTAAAACACTAGGCCCGTTTTAATTTATTGGGCTAGATTGCGTCTTAATGGGCCTCGACCCATTTTCAGCCCGTTTTGTCACGACCCAAAACTACCCAAAAATCAGAGTATATTTTTGGTGTTTTGTTATTTTCTTTCATGCTTACCTGTTCTCTGATCGTGACCACACTCCACTAACAATTGGGCTGTGCGTCAATGCCAGTCCCACCATTCATTTACCATAGTACTTATTTCTTCTCCAGTCATTTATAATTGTTTACAATATTTATACATCCCCTAAAGTTACTTACAAACATGTTATTGTGCTATGCTTATTTAGATACAATATGTACAAGTGTATATACCTTAAATGATGGACAGCAGCGGATATCCGAAATGCAGTACTCAGTCGCCTCAACTTCAACTAGAGATTATCTGTGTGAGAAAATGAAAGGGGTGAGCACATCAAGCTCAGTAAGGCAATCCTACGAACAAGTAGGTAACCATACTACCTTCATGAACGTGGTGACATGCATAAACCACCCTTTCTCCACACATTTTAAAACAGATGATATGAGTTATGATGTTATGTAAATCCATTCGCATGGCAAAATTCAACATGCAATTATTTCAAATCATTTCTTTCTCGTTTAAAATTTCACAACAAGGCCAGGACTCAACCCATCCCTCGGGTGGTCCTGACTCACACAAAACCATGAAAATCAGTTTACATTACACATGGGTTTAAAAAAAACATGGAAATAACATCCTGCAAATCTGATTTAAAACCCAGTTTTGATCTCATCAAAATCGTCAACATGCGAGACTAGGCAACATATGTATATCGGTAATAACCAGGACTATGGCCATGTGTCCTCAGGAGTCCCTCTGCTACACGGATTCTAGTGTGCGGGATCTCACTATGATTGAGAATCGCCCGGGAGGTGGGTCACTCCATCCCGTCGATCTTATCCGACCCTCTGCATCCGTAGATGCCACACGTATCCGAAGATACCACGCATCCGAAGATGCCACATGTATCCGAAGATACCACACGCCCGAAGATGCCACACGTATCCGAAGATACCACGCTCCCGAAGATGCCACACGTATTCGAAGATACCACGCATCCGAAGATGCCACACGTATCCGAAGATACCATGCATCCGAAGATGCCACACGTATCTGAAGATACCATGCACCCGAATATGCCACACGTATCCGAAGATACCACGCATCCGAAGATGCCACACGGTACAGCGTACTCCATGCTACTTGCATGGTACATCGTACTCCGTGGACCCATATATCATACCCTGTCTCAGAAAGCACGTGCGAGCCTATTTAATCGGTGACACACAGTCTACCCGATGCTCCAAGCACGGCTCATCGCATGTTCTCATAAAATCAGTGCGAGCGATACTTAACACTTTCATCAAATCAAGTAAAACTAGTGCGAGCTAAGCTCTAGCACTCTCATCAAATCATGTGAAAAATCTGGTGCGAGTTACACTCTAGCACCTTGTCACGAAAATCATGCAAAATCTGGTGCGATTTAGACTCTAACACCGTGTCACGAAAATCATATATATATATATAAAATCTGGTGCAAATTGGACTCCAGCACCAATGCATGTAAAACTCTAGTGCGAGCTCTCGATCCAGCATTAATGCATGCATCACACAAATCAACGCATCATGCGAGCTGAGCTCTAGCACGTCACATGTCAATAAAAACACGTAGGCAGCTCTATTTCCTTAAAACAGTTTTCAAAACAATTTCATCATTGAAAATATGCAATGCTGTACATTTTCTTTCAAGGTTAGCCAGCCTACTCATGCATGCCTTAAAAATGTCTCCAGAACGAGCAGAAACCTCTTGTTCTTGCTCCTCCCACTTTTTCCTAATTTTGTAAATTTTACCCTTAACAAGGGTATTTTGGTAATTTACCCATTTGGGGCACTAAAATTATTATTTGACCTCTAGACCCTTCAGATAATTTTTAAAGGACTGCAATTAAACTTAAAATTTCGTAAAGTTACCTCTAGCAGTTCGCAGAATTTTCTTACCTTATTTTCCTGTCGAGTCTGACCTTTCCACTGATGTCACGTCGCGCAGTCCGATCTGCTCCCCCATCAAATGCCCGAAACTGCGTATCAATATTCCTCAAGTCAGATATTATACAACTTAATTGTATTTAATATTTTCTGGGCTTAATTTAAATCATTGGGCCCGTTTACCCCTATTGGGCCCGATTGCACCTTAATGGGCCTTAATCGGCCTTAAGCCCGTTTTTCACTTAATTTTTACATTATCGAGGCCTATTGGGCTCATTGGGCCCACTAACAATTCCTTGGGCCTCATTCTAACTCTCGAATAGCTAAATTTATTATTTACGATAATTTATCTAAATTTCCAAAATTTAATTCAATTTATGCAGAATTTAAATTCATATAACGCATAACGATGTAAATTGTCGTAAATAAGGGTTACTTACCCGAGATTCCATACTAGTATGTAAATCGAGGCTATCTCGAGCTCTCGTTGGATGCCAATTGTCGAGCTACACAATTTCATAAATTTTCGGGTAAATTTTTGATCGAAAATTAATTAAATTGAATACTTCGAAATTTAAATCGGGTCAATTTCGACCACTACTGACTTACCCGTAGCTCGATTACATCACCGGGATTTTCCTCAATTTTTTCTCTTTTTCTTTTTCCCTTTTTCTCCTTTTTTCCTCTCTTTCTTAGCTGAACCGGTTCGGTCCGGTTCAGACTCGGTTCAGACCGTCGGTTCACTCCGGTTCACTCCAGTTCACTCCGGTTCAGGGCCTTACCGACCGGTTGTCCGCCGGTTTCCACCGCCAGCAGCTCCGATGGGTCGTTCGCAGCTCGGATCTGGTCTCGGTTACACACGAGGTAGCCAGAAAGTGGCCGGTCCGACTGTTCTCCCTCAGCCGTCGAAACCCATGTCCATTTCTGCCGTTTTCGACGCCGTTCGTCGGTTTCGGCGACTGCCACCACCACCAATCTGCTCGTCTTGGCCTCGAGGACGTTCGACGGTGGTCGGTCGGTGCCGAATCGTCGTCGGGAATCGGTTTCTCTTCTCTCGGTTTCGTTTCTCTCTGTTTCGCCACCTATCGCCGCCGTTCGTGCCTCCATGAGGCCGGTGGTGGCTCGCTGATGCAAGTGTCTCCTTCGCCTGTGCCGCCGGTGCCGTCCGTCGGGTCTCCGGCTTCCGTTTTGGCAGAATCGCGATTTCGCGATTCTGCGTTTCGTTTTTTTTTCTAATTGTTCTCTTTTTTTTAATTTATTTATAATTTTTATTTTTATTATTTATTTATTTTATTAATATTTTAATCATTAAAATACATTAAAAATACCCAAATATCTCTTAAAATATCCTAAAAATTATTTTTTTATTCCAAATTAATTAATTTAATTTTTATTTAATTTATTTATTATATTTTAACCATTTTTCAGGTATAATTTCTTCGTATTTTCGGGATATTATCCCGAATGACTTTTTGGTATATTTTTCGATTATTGTCGGGATTATTTTTCGAAGTAAAAATCTCGATTTATTCCAATAAATTTATATCTTGATCAATTTAACCAAAAATAAATTTATTTCACCTTTATTAACCAAGATTTCTCAATCCATTATTTTTAATTAAATTTTTCTTCTCGAATTTATACCCTCTTTCGGTCTTTTGACCATTTTGCCCTTGCACGTGTTCAGGATTAATTTAACCCGACTTCCTTTCACGAACACTCACTCACTTCGCATTTTAAATCCTTATTTCCAATCCGAATCCCATTCAGTTAAATTTTTGACCATTTTCGTCCCTCATAAAAATTTACGATTTAATTTCGGGTCTTACAAATCTCCCCCACTTAAGGAATTTGGTCCTCCAAATTAGAACCAAGTCATATGAGTCCATATACAACTCCGGGTACATCGATCGTATCATACTTTTAAATTCTTATGTGACTTTCTCCGGAGTGTATTACTACCAAAGGACTTTAATTAAGGAGATCATCTTAAACCTCAATACTTTCTCTTTCCTGTTTAATGCCCGAATCAACTTTCAATATACTTATATTTGCATTAAGCTGAACTGTTGGATCTCATATCCTATCACCTATGCTGGATCTGGATAGTATTTCCGAAGCATCAAAAGATGGGACACATTGTGGGTGCCTGCTTATTCAAGTGGAAATGCCACCTGCAGGTCTTATCTTCCACTTGTCCAATCTCTCAAAAGATTCAATCCAGTGAAACTCAATTTACCTTCTTCCAAAAGTTCGCTATGTCCTTATTCTCTTAGGACAAGAAACATTTCAACCATACTAATTCACCCTCAGTGAATTCCAATACTTTTTTGTGTGCTCTGAGGTGTTCTTAATCTCTCATCCTTAACTAAACATCCTCAGAGACTTATTATCCAAAGTTGAAAATAATTCTATCTGTCACCCACTTTTTCTTATCCAATTTGGGGAACAACCCCTACAGCCATACACTGCCTCATATCTTGTTATCCCGATACTCAAGTGACAACTGTCACTATTGACGAATTCGATTTGTAATAACTGATCATCCCAGGAGCATAAAAAATCAAGGGCACACACTTTCATCGGATCCTCCAAAACCTGTACAGTCCTCTCTGACTGACCATCTGTCTGAGGATGGAAAGCTGTGCTAATACTCAGTCGGGTTCCTATAGCTTCCTAAAAATATCCTCAGAGGTGGGAAGTGAAGCGAGAATCCCTATATGATACCATGCTCACTGGAACGCTACTTAATGTTCCACAAATTTCCTTATATATAACTTCACCTACGCACTCAGAGTATCAGGGGGTTTCATAACCAGAAGGTGGGTAGACTTAGTCACTCTATCGACTATCATCCAAATAGCCTCATAATTCACCTGGGTTCTCTCACGACATTCATGGAGACTTGCTCACATTTCCCGTGCCGTGTTGATATAGGTAGAGGCTGCAATAACCTTGCAGACTTTTAATACTTTACCTTATTCTGCTAACATACTAGGCTCTTTTCCACAATCTCTACTATATCTCTTTTCATATCTGACCACCAATACCCTTCTCAGAGATTTCATATATATATATATTCGTTACTTTCCGTATGCACTATATATCCCGAAAAGTGAGCTTCTGATAATATCACTATCCCTTCAACTGTGGTCTTGGGGAGCACTTATACTGTCTCGGAACCTCTGTAAATCATCATCACACTCTGTGAACTCTATCACTGTACCCTTCTGAATCTGACCCACACTATCGACACCCTGCCGATCATCACGCTAAGCCTGTGCAATCCGGGCACGCTCATCCGGTTCTAATCTCAGGCTAGCTGTCACATAATCACTGTCATCATCAAAAAGGATCACATCACTGCTGAGGTCCACAACTGCTCAAGCAGCTCACGCTCCCTGACCATCATATGGGGTACCATTCCGAGGCTCTTTCTACTCAAGGTATCAGCCATTACATTAGCTTTTCTTGGGTGGTACAATTTTCACAAATCAAAATCTCTCAGAAGCTCTAACCCACTATGTATTCTCATATTCGCCTCTTTCTGTGAAAAACAAATACTCGGGGCTTTATGATTAGTGCATATCCAAAATTTCTCATCCTGTACATAATAGTACCATATCCCCGGTACAAATACTACCGTTGCCAACTTAAAATCATGAGTCAGATAGTTTATTTCATGATCAAGGAGTTGTCTGACTCCATAATTGACTATCTTCCCATTTTACATCAATACACAGCTCCTTCATTATTTTGAGGTATCCATACTCACTGAGAACCTCTTGAGCTGTTGGGTATGGTGAAATTAATCACGGTGGTCAGTTCATACTTCACTACACTGAAATTCATGTCACATCTATCATCTTATTTATCATCTCATTCAAAGACCACGTTTTCTTAGTTAAACGTGTCAACAAAAAAATATACCCTTTTTAGAACTCGCAACAACCATCTGTAAAAGCAATTTTTCCAATTGTTGCTTATAATTTTCCCTGGACTTTAACTACACTCAACATATCATCAATAAGGATGATGACAAATCGGTCCAGGTAAAGTTTAAATAACTCATTGTAGTTGAGCTCCACTACTTATTTCAATTGTCCATATCCTTGACTTATTTACGCATAAGCGTATAAGATCCTTCAAAATCGCTTACGTTTTCAGGTACTAACCTGCGTCATTTCATTTTCTTATCTTAACGGCTCTTATTAAATTTTTCTATGTTAACCTTTATGATTTGTCGAATTTTAATATTCTTATCGTCTTAGTAAAGGTATCCTAATGCTAAAGGTATTTATTACGACGATCGATTTCACGTTATAGGTTGTATATATATACTTTTAGACGCTGTCAAGTCTTCAGGCGAGGAGGTATTTTGAAATACCTTTATTAACCTTCAGACTTAACCACATAGACTGGTTATGGTTAATCCATCTTTATCCTTGGTTAAAATTTATATTCCCTACTTATCACTTAATCCCAATTACTTCGCATATTAAGGGTATTCCTTACCTAGCATATGTCTCTTACTCCAATACATCTTGTATTTAGGATCTATCTTATCTTAAAGATTATCTCCTTTTGTATATCCCTCATGACAAAACTCTTTCTTTATTCATTCCGTGAGTACAATCCTTTACTCCTTTAATTTCAACTGTTGCACCCCTTTTTATCACTTGTCAACACTTACAGTACATTTTTCAGTGATGTTTTCACCCTTATTTTCAACTTAAAATCTCTATATCCATATTCCATTAATTAATCCTCCTCTATTGGGGTACTCATTTATCAGTATTGTGCCCAATGATGTAGGCATTCATGCCTTTTACTCACTTATATGCGAATGAAGGCGGTATGAATAAAGGTGTGGCACCAAGATCAATGAACATACGTACTTCATTATTCATAACAAGTGTGGTATCTTACACCACATCCATGAAACATCAATAGTGTCCTGGTCCAAGACATCCTCTCGCCTTCGTCCAACAGCCTACTTTCCTTTTTCTCTTCGGCTATGGCCTCCCTTTTCGTTGCAGCTATACTAACGAAGTTTTTCTCTATCTCTTTACTTTTCTATGGGGCAATCTCGCCCAACCCTGTGCAATCAAAATCAATGGTCCGTCTTACCACACTTAACGTCCATTTTCATCAATACAGTGTAGGTATAGACCCTCCTTCCGTGGTATCTACCACACAACCCACACTGCTTACAGTGCTTACACTGCTACACTGCTTCATAGCAGGTCGGGGTCCTCCAATCACAATGCCCCTCAAGAGTGCCAAAATTGGATGCACTGGGGCCTTATCAATTATCTTACTCTATGATTCATCAAATTAAATCAAATTAAATCTTTTACCAATTACTATTTTCCCATTTTAACATCTCTGTCATTTCTCGATTCTCTTTTCTCTCTCTATTTCAGCCCTCACTACCTTTCCCAATCTCAGAGGAGTGCAATTCATGTTCTTATTTACCCAACTGTAAATCTGCGCACTGCCTCGGTATAGGTAATATCTCACGGGCCAATCGGACTCTAATTGAAAAGTTGAGCCATTTCATGAACTTTTAGACATCTCGACTGTCACTTGTTTATAGTGTCGAGGTAATATCTGCCCAGGAATATAATTGAGTTTCATACTCATAAGCATACTCATCAATAAATTAAATCCTCTGGTTAAGAGTAAGGACTTTTATCTACCATTTCTTTTAAACAATGTCCAGGATATCCTGTCACCGGAATACATCCATAAACATTTCTCATCTTAGCTCTGGATGTTTAACACTTAAGATCGGTCAAGCGGGTTTCCACCAATGCTCCGCTGCTCCCTCGAATCTCATTCATAATCTGAGCAATTAGCTCCTCAAAATAATCTCCACACTCCGCTCCAACCTCGCGAAGCGTGTCTCAATACTGTCTGATCTCTCTGTCGAACTCAGTGGGGCATGCTCAACATTAGCCTCCATTTCAATTTCATCCTGATTCTCACATGTCAACTCAGCACGACTAGCAGACTCAGGTCTACCTCTACGACCTCTGCCTCGTGCACTATCTCATCTAACGCGACTCATATTAGGCATTCCTGCATTCTTAACCATTACTTAGTCAAAACCCATCTCGATATACACTATTGTATCTAACCAAGCACAGTAACACGGGGATGTAATTCCCAATTACTGACACTGACACACATCAGACCAATTGCGCTCTGATACCACCTTTATATGTTACGACCCAAAACTACCCAAAAATCAGAGTATATTTTTCGTGTTTTGTTATTTTCTTTCATGCTTACCTGTTCTCTGATCGTGACCACACTCCACTAACAATTGGGTTGTGCGTCAATGCCAGTCCCACCATTCATTTACCATAGTACTTATTTCTTCTCCAGTCATTTATAATTGTTTACAATATTTATACATCCCCTAAAGTTACTTACAAACATGTTACTGTGCTATGCTTATTTAGATACAATATGTACAAGTGTATATACCATAAATGATGGGCAGCAGCGGATATCCGGAATGCAGTACTCAGTCGCCTTAACTTCAACTGGAGATTATCTGTGTGAGAAAATGAAAGGGGTGAGCACATCAAGCTCAGTAAGGCAATCCTACGAACAAGTAGGTGACCATACTACCTACATGAACGTGGTGCCATGCATAAACCACCCTTTCTCCACACATTTTAAAACAGATGATATGAGTTATGATGTTATGTAAATCCATTCGCATGGCAAAATTCAACATGCAATTATTTCAAATCATTTCTTTCTCGTTTAAAATTTCACAACAAGGCCAGGACTCAACCCATCCCTCGGGTGGTCTTGACTCACACAAAATCATGAAAATCAGTTTACATTACACATGGGTTTAAAAAAAACATGAAAATAACATCCTGCAAATCTGATTTAAAACCCAGTTTTGATCTCATCAAAATCGTCAACATGCGAGACTAGGCAACATCTGTATATCGGTAATAACCAGGATTATGGTCATGTGTCCTCAGGAGTCCCTCTGCTACACGGATTCTAGTGTGCGGGATCTCACTATGATCGGGAATCGCCCGAGAGGTGGGTCACTCCATCTCGTCGATCTTATCCGACCCTCTGCATCCGTAGATGCCACACGTATCCGAAGATACCACACATCCGAAGATGCCACACGTATCCGAAGATACCACGCATCCGAAGATGCCACATGTATCCGAAGATACCACACACCCGAAGATGCCACACGTATCCGAAGATACCACGCATCTGAAGATGCCACACATATCCGAAGATACCACGCATCCGAAGATGCCACACGGTACAGCGTACTCCATGCTACTTGCACGGTACATCGTACTCCGTGGACCCATATATCATACCCTATCTCAGAACGCACGTGCGAGCCTATTTAATCGGTGACACACAGTCTACCCGATGCTCCAAGTGCGGCTCATAGCATGTTCTCATAAAATCAGTGCGAGCGATGCTCAACACTTTCATCAAATCAAGTAAAACTTGTGCGAGCTAAGCTCTAGCACTCTCATCAAATCATGTGGAAAATCTGGTGCGAGTTACTGTCATTACCCAAATTACCTAAAAATCCCTACAAATTTTTTTGTATTTTCATTTCCTCACCCGTCGTGAACAGTTACACTTCTAAACAGTTGGGCTATGATTTGGTGTTAGTAACCTCTCACCTATTTACCATTCCATTTTCATTTTCACATTCACATATCACATCTCTTTTAAAAACACAAATCGGGACTACCCCTCCATCGGGTTTGTCCTGGTCTATCCAGACCGTATGATATCATGTGAGGCATGTAGGTTACTGTATGAAAAATCCAGGACTATGGCCATACTTTGTCCCTGTGATCCCAGGCACACGGATCCCGGTGTGCGGGGTATCACAACTGCACGGGAGGTGGGGTCAAGTCCTACCCGCCAGAATATCGAGCAACATCGTAGAGTCATCATGACTGCACGGTACAGCGTACTCCGTGTGACATACACGGTACATCGTACTCCGTGGACCCATATCATAGTCTGGGGGTGCCTGCCGTAGGTCTTATCCAGCCCAATACTATGTCGATAACCAACCCATGTCTCAAAGTATATGTGCGAGCATCTCAACTCTCTGTGACACACAGTCTACAGGAGGCTTCCGCACGACTATATGCATGTCAACTCGCGTCTAATGCGTTTATGTGAGCATCCTGCTGCCCGCCCCACACCAGGTCACAGGCTTACGGAGCTCCAGCACCATGCTATGCATATCATGATATCTAAAATCTCATGCGAGCGAAGCTTCAGCACGGTTTTGTGCACACATAAATTTCTCGTACGAGCAATGCTCCAGTACGGCTTTTCATGATAAATAAATCAGTAAACTTGAGTGCGAGTAAGACTCTAGCACTCTTTTTTTTATTCATGTAATTACGATAGGTGGCTCACTTTTAATGAAACATCTTTTAAAATAGTAACCGGTACAAACCGGTACCTTTTCGTAAAATTCACGAAATCAACAGCCCACCTATGTGTATATTTGCTTAAATCAAAGCAATATAATCATATAAAACATTAAAATCATGAAATTCATGCAATTTCATAGCCTTACTACCCTTTTTGAAATTTTCCTAACTGGGGGCAAAATAGTCATTTTCCTTTATTTATTTAAGCCCCAGTTTTCGTAAAAATTATTACTTCATTTCTAGATGCTTTAAGAAATTTCTAAACCCTGTAAATCCCCTCTCAAATACGCATAATTATCTCTATGCACCTACAAAATTCCCTTACCTCGATTCTCGTCGAGTCTGACCTTTCCTTTTCCACTGTTGTCACGTCGCGCAGTCCGATCTGCTCCCAATCAAACCTCCAGAACTGCGTAATAATATTCTTCAGGTCAGATATTATACAACTTAATTGTATTTAATACTTTCTGGGCTTAAATTTAAATCATTGGGCCCATTTATCCCTATTGGGCCCGATTGCACTTCAATGGGCCTCGACCCATTTTCAGCCCGTTTATACTGTTTAAATCCCTTCTTCGGGTTTACTGGGCTCATTCAGCTTACCAATAATTATCGGGCTTCGTTCTAAACTCATTGGATAGCCCGTATACCATTTACAGTAATTACGTTGTAATTTCGATTAATATTCCTCTTATACAGAATTAATCCGTAAATTCTGTAAAATAATTGAAACTCTGTATTAAAGGACTCTAATTGCCGGAATTAAACTGTACTTACCCGATACGATGCGGGATACGAAAATCGGAGCTCAATCGGCTCTCGTTCGGGCTTTATCGTCAAACTGCACAATTATTATATTTAATCCCGGGTTACTCTTCGATTAAATATAATTTAAATAAATTTCTCGGAAATCAATTCGGTCACTTTTGACCTCATATTGACTTACCCGAAGTCCGGTGTATCCTCGAAAATCCTTTCTCTTTTTCCTTTTCCTCTTTTTCTCCTTTTTTCCTCTCTTTTTGGCTGAACCGGTTCAGTCCGGTTCAGACCGGTTCAGATCGCCGGTTCAGCTCGGTCCGGTTCGGTTCAGTTTTGGTCGGTTCAGGCCGGTTCGACCGGTTCAATCCCCATTTGCTCATTTCGGCGCCATCCGGCCGGTTCCCGGTGCGATTTCGGTGCCGTTCGGCTCGGCTACACCTGGGCATTCAGAATCGGGCCTCGACTGGGGTCGAAACGCAGCCATCGCCGGCGAATCACCTCTTCTCCCTCGCGGCTGTCTCCTCCCGATCCGGTGGATTCCGACGGTTTCGCCGGCCGGTACTGGTCTCAAAAGGACCGGCTCCTCCTCCTGATCACGCTGGTACCCGCCGTTCGCCCCCAGCTGCCGTGGATCGCCGGCACCGACTCCATTTTCCCCGCGGTCTTCTTCTCCTCCTCCGTTCGGCTTCGGCCTCCTGACGGCGCGTCACCGGTGCCAATGGCTTCGTCGGCCTCTCCTCTTGCTGCTCGGCCCTTCGTCGGAGGGTGACGATCGCCGCTGGACGTGGGTCGGACGGCCACGCGCGGTCTCCTTCTCCGTTTTCCCTCACTTCTTCTCTCTCCCTGACTTTTACAGATTTCTCTCTTTTTTTTTTTACAATTATTATTTTATTTAACAATTTATTTTATTATTAAAATATTCATTAAAATAGTCTTAAAAATCTGAAAATATCTACAAAATTAATATTTTATTCCAAACAATTTAACTTAATTTAATTTAATTTATTTATTATATTTTTAACCATTTTTCGGGTATAATTTCTCCGTATTTTCGGGATATTGTCCCGAGTGACTTTTCGGTATTTCTAAAAATTCCGGATCTTGATCAGTTTGACTCAAAATTATATAATTTCCTCATTATTGATCAAGATATTCTAAATCCTTATTTTAAATTAAATTTTCTTATCGAATTTATCCCGGCTTTCGATCTTTTGATCGTTTTGCCCTTACACGTGTTCGGGATTTATTTAGCCCGACTTCCCTTCACGAATACTCACTCATTTCGCATTTTAAATTCTTACCTCCTATCCGAATCCCGTTCCTTTAAATTTGTGAACATTTTTCTACCTCATAAAATTTACGATTTAATTTCAGGTCTTACAAATCTCCCCCACTTAAGGAATTTGGTCCTCCAAATTAGAACCAAGTCATATGAGTCCAGATACAACTCCGGGTACATCGATCGTATCATACTCTTAAATTCTTATGTGACCTTCTCCGGAGTGTATTACTACCAAAGGACTTTAATTAGGGAGATCATCTTAAACCTCAATACTTTCTCTTTCCTGTTTAATGCCCGAATCAACTTCTTCAATATACTTATACTTGCATTAAGCTGAACTGTTGGATCTCATATCCCATCATCTATGCTGGATCTGGGTAGTATTTTTGAAGCATCAAAAGCTGGGACATATTATGGGTGCCTGTTAATTCAGGTGATAACACCAACCTACAGATCTTATCTCCCACTTGTCCAATCTCTCAAAATATTCTATCCAGCACAACTCAATTTACCTTCTTCCAAAAGTTCGCTATGTCCTTATTCTCTTAGGACAAGAATGTTTCAACCATACTAATTCACCCCCTGTGAATTCCAATACTTGTCTATCTGCTCTGAGGTGTTCTTAATCTCTCATCCTTAACTAAAACCTCCTCAGAGACTTATTATTCATGGTCGAAAATAATTCTATCTGTCACCCACTTTTTCTTATCCAATTTGGGGAAACAACCCCTACAGCCATACACTGTCTCATATCTTGTTATCCCGATACTCAAGTGACAATTGTCGTTATGGACGGATTCGATTTGTAATAACTGATCATCCCAGGAGCATAAAAATCAAGGGCACAAGCTTTCATCGGATCCTCCAAAACCTGTACAGTCCTCTCTGACTGACCATTTGTCTGAGGATGAAAAGCTGTGCTAATACTCAATCGGGTTCCCATAGCTTCCTAAAATATCCTCAAAGGTGGTAAGTGAAGCGGGAATCCCTATATGATACCATGCTCACTGGAACGCTACTTAATATTCCACAATCTTCCTTATACCTGAATCCTCATACACACTCCGAGTATCTGGGGATTTCATAATCAGAAGGTGGGTAGACTTAGTCACTCTATCGACTATCATCCAAATAGCCTCGTAATTCACCTGGGTCCTCTGTAACCCATCACAAGATTCATTGAGACTTGCTCTCATTTTCGTGCCGTGTCGATATAGGTAGGTGCTGCAATAACTCTGCAGACTTTTAATACTCTACCTTACTCTGCTGACACACTAGGCACTTTTCTACAATCTCTACCATGTCTCTTTTCACATCTGACCACCCATACCCCTTTTCAGAGAATTCAATATATATATTCATTACTTTCCGTATGCACTATATATCCCGAAGAGTGAGCTTCTGACAACATCTCTATCTCATCAACTGTGGTCCTGGGGAGCACTTATACTGTCTCTGAACCTCTCTGTAAATCATTATCACACTCTTTGTGATCTCTGTCACTGTACCCTTCTGAATCTGACCCAAACTATCGACATCCGGTCGATCATCACGCTAAGCCTGGCAAATCCGGGCACTCTCATCCGGTTCTAATCATCAGGCTAGCTGTCACACAATCACTGTCATCATCAGAAGGGATCACATCTATACTGAGGCTCACAACTGCATCTAGCAGCTCACGCTCCCTGACCATCATATGTAATACAATCCCGATGCTCTTTCTGCTCAAAGCATCAGCCTTTCCCGGGGGGTACAATTTTCACAATCAAAACCTCTCAGAAGCTCTAACCCATTATGTATTCTCATATTCGCCTCTTTCTGTAAAAAAAACAGATACTCGAGGCTTTATGATTAGTTCATATCCATAATTTCTCACCCTGTACATAATAGTACCATATCCTCGATACAAGTACTACTGCTGTCATCTTTTAAATCATGGGTCAGATAGTTTCTTTCGTGATCAAGGAGTTGTCTGACTCCAAAATTGACTATCTTCCCATTATACATCAATATACAGCTCCCTCATTATTTCGAGGTATCCATACTCACTGAGAACCTCTTGAGCTGTTGGGTATGTTGAAATTAATCACGGTGGTCAGTTCATACTTCACTACACCGATATTCACGTCACCTCTATCATCTTATTTATCATCTCATTCAAAGACCACGTTTCTCTAGTTAAACGTGTCAACCAAGTAGACCATTTGAGAACTCGCAACAACCCATTTGTAAAAGCAATCTTCCAATTGTTGCTTATTATTTGCCTTAGACTTTAACTACACCCAACCTATCATCGAAAATGATGATTACAACTCGATCCAATCCTTGACTTATTTAAGCATAAGCGTATAAGATCCTTCAAAATCGCTTACGTTTTCAGGTACTAACCTGCGCCATTTCTTTTTCTTATCTTAACGGCTCTTATTAAATTTTATTATGTTAACCTTCATGATTTGTTGAATTTTAATATTCTTATCGTCTTAGTAAAGGTATCCTAAAGCTAAAGGTAGTTATTACGACGATCGATTCACGCTATAAATTATATGTATATTTTTAGACGCTGTCAAGTCTTCAGGCGGGGAGGTATTTTGAAATACCTTTATTAACCTTCAGACCTAACCATAATTACTTTATATACCAGTCTATGTGGTCACAATTTTATATTCACTACTAATTGCTTTAATCCTAATTACTCCATATCGTAAGGATGTTCTTACCTAGCATATCTCTTACTCCAATACATCTGGTATTCAGAACCAACATATCTCAAAGATTATCTCCTTTCGTATATTAATCATAACAAAACTCCTGTCATTATTCATTCCGTGAGTACAATCCTTTACTCCTTTAATTTCAACTGTCGCACCCCTTTTTGTTACTTAAAATCTCTATATCTATATTCTGTTAATTAATCCTCCTCTATTGGGGTACTCCTTTATCAGTATTATGCCCAATTATGTAGGCATTCATGCCTTTTACTAACTTATATGCGAATGAAGGCTGTACGAATAAGTGTGTGGTACCAGGATCAATGAACATATGTACTTCATTATTCTTAACAAGTGTGGTATCTTACACCACATCCATGAGACATCAATAGCGTCCTGGTCCAAGACATCTTCTCGCCTTCATCCAACAACCTACTTTCCTTTTTTCTCTTCGGCTGTGGCCTCCCTTTTCGTTGCAGCTATACCAACAAAGTTTTCCTCTGTCTCTTTACTTTTCTGTGGGGCGATCTCGCCCAACTCTGTGCTATCAAAATCAATGGTCCGTCTTACCACACTTAACGGCCATTTTCATCAATACAGTGTAGGTATAGACCCTCCTTGCGTGGTATCTACCACACATCCTACACTGTTACACTGCTTCGTAGCAGGTCGAGGTCCTCCAATCACAATGCCCTTCAAGAGTGCCAAAATTGGATGCACTGGGGCCTTACCAATTATCTTACTCCATGACTCGTCAAATTAAATCTTTTACCAATTACCATTTTCCCATTTTAACATCTTAGTCATTTCTCGATTCTCTTTTGTCTCTATTTCAGCCCTCGCTACCTTTCCCAATCTCAGAGGCGTGCAATTCATGTTCTTATCTACCCAACTGTAAATCTGCGCACTGCCTCGATATAGGTAATATCTCACGGGGCAATCGGACTCAAATTGAAAAGTTGAGCCATTTCATGAACTTTTAGACATCTCGACTGTCACCTGTTCATAGTGTCGAGGTAATATCTGCCAAAGAATATAACTGAGTTTCATACTCATAATCAATTTAGTATTCCTGGGCAGTGTAAGAAATTTTTTTTCCTTTAAATCATGTCCGGGATATCCTGTCACCGGAATACATCCAATAAGATTTCTCATCTTAGCTATGGACGTTTAACACTTAAGATGGGTCGAGCGAGTTTCCACCAATGTTTCGCTGCGCCCTCGTATCTCATTCATAATCTGAGCAATTAGCTCCTCAAAATAATCTTCACACTCCGCTCCAATCTCGCGAAGCGTGTCTCAATACTATCCAATCACTCTGTCGGACTCTGAGAGGTATGCTCAACATCAACCTCTATTTCAATCTCATCTCGATTCTCATGGGTCAACTCAACACAACTTAGCAGACTCAGGTCTACCTCTACGACCTCTGCCTCGTGCACTATCTCATCTTGAGTCTCATATCATGACTCATTTGATTCTCAAACCGATCTCTACAGTCTCGAGCATGTGTACTCGCCACTCTACCATAGCGGCTATCAGTTATAAAAACTATATTCTTGCATTCGAAACTAAGTTTTTAGTTGTTGTTCCATCTTGATATACACAATTGTATCTAAACAATGCACAGTACATGGGGATGTAATTTACTTAACCACTAATGCTGACTCATATCAGGCCAACTCTGCTCTGATACCATTTAATTGTCATGACCCAAATTACCTAAAAATCCCTACAAATTTTTTCGCATTTTCATTTCCTCACCCGTCGTGAACAGTTACACTTCTAAACAGTTGGGCTATGATTCGGTGTTAGTAACCTCTCACCTATTTACCATTCCATTTTCATATTCACATTCACATATCAATTTATTTAAACAAAATACATCCCCAATATTAAATCCTTATACAGTACTGTGCATCTATTTGTTCAGATACAAAAATTATATAAATGTGTATACCTGATCTTAATAAGAAGCAGCGGATAACCGAGATGTGAGACTATTGTCGCTCTCTTCTACTGAATATACCCTGTGGGGTGGAAAATGAAAGGGTGAGCGAAACGTGCTCAGTAAGGCAATAATGTAAGCAGGTAGATAACTATACTATCTACGTGCTGATAATGTCATGATGTAAAAATCGTTTACTTTCGGAGCATGAGGTAAGATTAAAACAATGCCACATGAATGTATATATCATATACAAGAAATCATGAAATCGACATATAAAGCACACATGGAAAATCATCATGTATGACATCTCATGCTCGTCACATTAAAACTCATTTGTTTAATCACAAACTCATCACTTTGAAACTTATTTGTTTCATTATAAATTCATCTCATTTAAAACTCATTTATTTCATCATAAACTCTCACTTTAAAACTCATTTGTTTCATTATAAAACAACTTCATCAAGGTCAAACCCATCTCTCGGGAATACCTTGATTCATCAAATCACATCTCTTTTAAAAACACAAATCGGGACTACCCCTCCATCGGGTTTGTCCTGGTCTATCCAGACCGTATGATATCATGTGAGGCATGTAGGTTACTGTATGAAAAATCGAGGACTATGGCCATACTTTGTCCCTGTGATCCCAGGCACACGGATCCCGGTGTGCGGGGTATCACAACTGCAACGGGAGGTGGGGTCAAGTCCTACCCGCCAGAATATCGAGCAACATCGTAGAGTCATCATGACTGCACGGTACAGCGTACTCCGTGTGACATACACGGTACATCGTACTCCATGGACCCATATCATAGTCTGGGGGTGCCTGCCGTAGGTCTTATCCAGCCCAATACTATGTCGATAACCAACCCATGTCTCAAAGTATATGTGCGAGCATCTCAACTCTCTGTGACACACAGTCTACAGGAGGCTTCCGCACGACTATATGCATGTCAACTCGCGTCTAATGCGTTTATGTGAGCATCCTGCTGCCCGCCCCACACCAGGTCACAGGCTTACGGAGCTCCAGCACCACGCTATGCATATCATGATATCTAAAATCTCGTGCGAGCGAAGCTTCAGCACGGTTTTGTGCACACATAAATTTCTCGTACGAGCAATGCTCCAGTACGGCTTTTCATGATAAATAAATCAGTAAACTTGAGTGCGAGTAAGACTCTAGCACTCTTTTTTTTATTCATGTAATTACGGTAGGTGGCTCACTTTTAATGAAATATCTTTTAAAATAGTAACCGGTACAAACCGGTACCTTTTCGTAAAATTCACGAAATCAACAGCCCACATATGTGTATATTTGCTTAAATCAAAGCAATATAATCATATAAAACATTAAAATCATGAAATTCATGCAATTTCATAGCCTTACTACCCTTTTTGAAATTTTCCTAACTGGGGGCAAAATAGTCATTTTCCTTTATTTATTTAAGCCCCGATTTTCGTAAAAATTATTACTTCATTTCTAGATGCTTTAAGAAATTTCTAAACCCTGTAAATCCCCTCTCAAAATACGCATAATTATCTCTATGCACCTACAAAATTCCCTTACCTCGATTCTCGTCGAGTCTGACCTTTCCTTTTCCACTGTTGTCACGTCGCGCAGTCCGATCTGCTCCCAATCAAACCTCCGGAACTGCGTAATAATATTCCTCAGGTCAGATATTATACAACTTAATTGTATTTAATACTTTCTGGGCTTAAATTTAAATCATTGGGCCCATTTATCCCTATTGGGCCCGATTGCACTTTAATGGGCCTCGACCCATTTTCAGCCCGTTTATACTGTTTAAATCCCTTCTTCGGGTTTACTGGGCTCATTCAGCTTACCAACAATTATCGGGCTTCGTTCCAAACTCATTGGATAGCCCGTATACCATTTACGGTAATTACGTTGTAATTCTGATTACTATTCCTCTTATACAGAATTAATCTGTAAATTCTGTAAAATAATTGAAACTCTATATTAAAGGACTCTAATTGCAGGAATTAAACTGTACTTACCCGATACGATGCGGGATACGAAAATCGGAGCTCAATCGGCTCTCGTTCGGGCTTTATCGTCAAACTGCACAATTATTATATTTAATCCTGGGTTACTCTTCGATTAAATATAATTTAAATAAATTTCTCAGAAATCAATTCGGTCACTTTTGATATCATATTGACTTACCCGAAGTCCGGTGTATCCTCCAAAATCCTTTCTCTTTTTCTTTTCCTCTTTTTCTCCTTTTTTCCTCTCTTTTTGGCTGAACCGGTTCAGTCCGGTTCAGACCGGTTCAGACCGCCGATTCAGCTCGGTCCGGTTCGGTTCAATTTTGGTCGGTTCAGGCCGGTTCGACCTGTTCAATCCCCATTTGCTCATTCCGACGCCGTCCGGCTGGTTCCCGGTGCGATTTCGGTGCCGTTCGGCTCGGCTACACCTGGGCATTCAGAATCGGGCCTCGACTGGGGTCGAAACATAGCCATCGCCGGTGAATCACCTCTTCTCCCTCGCGGCTGTCTCCTCCCGATCCGGTGGATTCCGGCGGTTTCGCAGGCCGATACTGGTCTCAAAAGGACCGGCTCCTCCTCCTGATCACGCTGGTACCCGCCGTTCGCCCCCAGCTGCCGTGGATCGTCGGCACCGAATCCATTTTCCCCGCGGTCTTCTTGTCCTCCTCCGTTCGGCGATTTTCGGCCTCCTGACGGCGCGTCACCGGTGCCAATGGCTTCGCCAGCCTCTCCTCTTGCTGCTCGGCCCTTCGTCGGAGGGTGACGATCGCCGGTGGACGTGGGTCGGACGGCCACGCGCGGTCTCCTTCTCCGTTTTCCCTCACTTCTTCTCTCTCCCCGACTTTTACAGATTTCTCTCTTTTTTTTTTTTACAATTATTATTTTATTTAACAATTTATTTTATTATTAAAAATTCATTAAAATAGTCTTAAAAATCTGAAAATATCTACAAAATTAATATTTTATTCCAAACAATTTAACTTAATTTAATTTATTTTATTTATTATATTTTTAACCATTTTTCAGGTATAATTTCTCCGTATTTTCGGGATATTGTCCCGGGTGACTTTTCGGTATTTCTAAAAATTTCGGATCTTGATCAGTTTGACTCAAAATTATATAATTTCCTCATTATTGATCAAGATATTCTAAATCCTTATTTTAAATTAAATTTTCTTATCGAATTTATCTCGACTTTCGATCTTTTGACCGTTTTGCCCTTACACGTGTTCGGGATTTATTTAGCCCGACTTCCCTTCACGAATACTCACTCATTTCGCATTTTAAATTCTTACCTCCTATCCGAATCCCGTTCCTTTAAATTTGTGAACATTTTTCTACCTCATAAAATTTACGATTTAATTTCAGGTCTTACAGTTACACTCTAGCACCCTGTCACGAAAATCATGTAAATTCTGGTGCGAGTTAGACTCTAACACCGTGTCACGAAAATTATATATATATATATATAAAATCTGGTGCGAGTTGGACTCCAGCACCAATGCATGTAAAACTCTAGTGCGAGCTCTCGCTCCAGCACTAATGCATGCATCACACAAATCAACGCATCGTGCGAGCTGAGCTCTAGCACGTCACATGTCAATAAAAACACGTAGGCGGCTCTGTTTCCTTAAAACAGTTTTCAAAACAATTTCATCATTGAAAATATGCAATGCTGTGCATTTTCTTTCAAGGTTAGCCAGCTACTCATGCATGCCTTAAAATGTCTCCAGAACGAGCAGAAACCTCTTGTTCTTGCTCTTTCCAATTTTTCCTAATTTTGTAAATTTTACCCTTAACAAGGGTATTTTGGTAATTTGCCCATTCGGGGCACTAAAATTATTATTTGACCTCTAGACCCTTCAGATAATTTTTAAAGGGCTAGAATTGAACTTAAAATTTCATAAAGTTACCTCTAGCAGTTCGCAGAATTCCCTTACCTTATTTTCCTGTCGAGTCTGACCTTTCCACTGATGTCACGTCGCGCAGTCCGATCTGCTCCCCCATCAAATGCCCGGAACTGCGTATCAATATTCTTCAAGTCAGATATTATACAACTTAATTGTATTTAATATTTTTTGGGCTTAATTTAAATCATGGGGCCCGTTTACCCCTATTGGGCCCGATTGCACCTTAATGGGCCTTAATCGGCCTTAAGCCCGTTTTCCACTTAATTTTTACATTATCGAGGCCTATTGGGCTCATTGGGCCCACTAACAATTCCTTGGGCCTCATTCTAACTCTCGAATAGCTAAATTTATTATTTACGATAATTTATCTAAATTTCCAAAATTTAATTCAATTTATGCGAAATTTAAATTTATATCACGCATAACGATGTAAATTGTCGTAAATAAGGGTTACTTACCCGAGATTCCATACTAGTACGTAAATCGAGGCTATCTCGAGCTCTCGTTGGATGCCAATTTTTGAGCTACACAATTTCATAAATTTTGGGTAAATTTTCGATCGAAAATTAGTTAAATTGAATACTCCGAAATTTAAATCGGGTCAATTTCGACCACTACTGACTTACCCGTAGCTCGATTACATCGCTGGGATTTTTCCTCAATTTTTCCTCTTTTTCTTTTTCCCTTTTTCTCCTTTTGTCCTCTCTTTCTTAGCTGAACCGGTTTGGTCCGGTTCAGACCGTCGGTTCACTCCGGTTCACTTCGGTTCGCTCTGGTTCAGGGCTTTGCCGGTCGGTTGTCCGTCGGCTTCCACCACAAGCAGCTTCGCTGGGTCGTCCGCAGCTCGGATCTGGTCTCGGTTTCACACGAGGTCGTCGAAAAGTGGCCGATCCGGCTGTTCTCCCTCGACCGTCGGAACCCATTTCCATTTCTGCCGTTTTCGACGCCGTTCGTCGGTTTCGGCGACTGACACCACCACCAATCTACTCGTCTTGGCCTCGAGGACGTTTGGCAGTGGTCGGTCGGTGCCGAATCGTCGTCGATCGCCGGAAATCGGCTTCTCTTCTCTCGGTTTCGTTTCTCTCCGTTTTGCCGCTTATCGCTGCCGTTCGTGCCTCCATGGGGCCGGTGGTGGCTCGCTGATGCAAGTATCTCCCTTCACCTGTGCCGCCGGTGCCGTCCGTCGGGTCTTCGGCTTCCGTTTTGGCAGAATCACGATTTCGCGATTCTGCGTTTCGATTTTTTTTCTAATTGTTCTCTTTTTTTAATTTATTTATAATTTTTATGTTTATTATTTATTTATTTTATTAATATTTTAATCATTAAAATACATTAAAAATACCCAAATATCTCTTAAAATATCCTAAAAATTATTATTTTATTCCAAATTAATTAATTTAATTTTTATTTAATTTATTTATTATATTTTAACCCTTTTTCGGGTATAATTTCTCTGTATTTTCGGGATATTGTCCCGAATGACTTTTCGATATATTTTTCGATTATTTTCGGGATTATTTTTCGAAGTAAAAATCTCGATTTATTCCAATAAATTTCTATCTTGATCAATTTAACCAAAAATAAATTTATTTCACCTTTATTGACCAAGATTTCTCAATCCATTATTTTTAATTAAATTTTTCTTCTTGAATTTATACCGGCTTTCGATCTTTTGACCATTTTGCCCTTGCACGTGTTCAGGATTAATTTAACCCGACTTCTTTTCACGAACACTCACTCACTTCGCATTTTAAATCCTTATTTCCAATCCGAATCCCATTCAGTTAAATTTTTGACCATTTTCATCCCTCATAAAAATTTACGATTTAATTTCGGGTCTTACATGTTTCCATTTATTTAATCCCTTCATCGGGCCTATTGGGCTCTTATTACCCATTGGGCTTCGTTCCAAACTCTTTGGATAGCCATATATCATTTACGACAGTTTACTCAAAATTTCCAATATTATCCACTTAATGCGGAATTAAATCCGTATTGCGTAAAATACTTTTCTAATACACGAATAATTATATAAATTGTCGTAAATGAGCTTTACATACCCGAGATTATGCGATGGTGGGCAAATCGAAGTTCAATCGGCTCACGTTTGGAATTTATCGTCAAACTGCACAATTTATATTTAATTCCGAGTTATTTTTCTGATCGAATATAATTTAAATAATTTTTCGAAAATCAAATCGGTCAATTTTGACCTCTTACCGACTTACCCGAAGTTCGATGTATCTCCGAAAATTCTTCCCCTTTTTCCTTTTTTTCCCCCTTTTTCCTCTCTTTCTTGGCTGAACCGGTTCAGTCCTGTTCAACCCAGTTCAGACCGCTGGCTCAGTCCGATTCGGTGCCTTGCCAACCAGTTCTTCGTCGGTTTCCGTCGCCAGAAGCTCCGCTGGGTCATCCGATTCTTAAATCTGGGCTCGGTTTCATCCAAGGCCGTCTGAAAGTGGTCGGTCCGGTGTGTTCTCCCTTCGCTATCGGTACCCATTTCCTTTTTTGCCGTTTCTGGCACCGTCCGTCGGTTTCGACAATTGTGGCCACCACTAATCTGTTCGGTATCACGTGGGGGTCCGTCGACTGGCTGTGGTCGAGGTCGAATCGGCGCCGTTCGCCGCCGTTTCCTTTTTCTCCCTTACGGTTTCGTTTTTCTCGCCGGTCGCCGCCGTTCGTGGTTCCTTTAAGCCGGTGGTGGCCCGGCCCTCATCGGGCTCCCATCCTCGGCCTCCGTCGACCGTTGATCGCCTGCAAGGGGCTCGGCCTCTGTTGTTTTCTTCAAAAATCGCCTTTCACGATTTTTTCGATTGAATTTTTTTAATTAATTAATTTATTTATTTATTTATTTATTATTTATTTTTATTATTATTATATTCAATATTTTATTATTATTTGGCAAAAATATCTAAAAATATTTATATTTTATTCATTTAACCCATAAATAAATTTATCGGTATTATTTCGACTTTTCTGTATATTTTTCGATTATTTTTTGGATTATTTTTCGAAGTAAAAATCCCGATTAATTCTGATTAATTCTCATAAATTCATATCTTGATCAATTTAACCCGAAATTTAATTATTTCTTCGTTATTGATCAAGATTTCTCAATCCCATATTTTTAATTAAATTTTTCTGTCGAATTTATATCGGTTTTCAATCTTTTGACCATTTTACCCTTGTACGTATTCGAGATTAATTTAACTCGACTTCCCTTCATGAACACTTACTCATTTCGTATTTTAAATCCTTATCTCCAGTCTGAATCTCATTCGTTTAAATTTGTGACCATTTTCATCCCTCATAAAAATTTACGATTTAATTTCGGGTCTTACATAATCTCCCCCACTTAAGAAATTTGGTCCTCCAAATTAGAACCAAGTTAAATGGATCCATAAACAACTCCGAGTACGTCTATTGCATCATACTCTTTAATTCTTATGTGACTTTTTTCAGAGTGTACCACTACCAAAGGACTTGACTAGGGAGATCGTCTTAAACCTCAATACTTTCTCCTTCTTGTTTTAATACCCGAATTAATTTCTTCAACATATATTATACTTTCATCAAGTTAAGCTGTTGAAGCTCATATCTGATCACATACACTGGGTCCGGATAATATTTTCGAAACATCATAAGATGGGACACATCGTGGGTGCCTGCTAATTCAGGTGGTAACGCCAACCTACAGGTCTTATCTCCCACTTTGTTAAATCTCTCAAAGGATTCAATCTAATGAAACTCAATATTGATTCACCCTCGGTGAATTCCAATGATTTCTGTCTCTTGTCAGCATAGCTTTTCTGTCTGCTCTGAGGTGTTCTTAATCTCTCATAAATTAACTAGACATCCTCAGAGGTTTGTCTTACCAATTTGAGAGCAACTCTATATCTGTTACCCACTTCTTCTTATCCAAGTCAAGGAACAACCCCTATGGCCATACAATGCCTCCTATAATGTTATCCCGATACTCAAGTGACAACTGTTATTATTGGCGAATTCATTTTGTAACAATTGATCATCCCAGGAGCTTATAAAATCAATGGCACATGCTTTCATCATATCCTCCAGAACTTGTACAGTCCTCTCTGACTGACCATCTGTTTGAGGACGAAAAGCTATGCTAACACTCAGTCGGGTTCCCATAGCTTCCTGAAAAATATTCCCTGAAGTAGGAAGTGAAGCGGGAATCCCTATATGATACCATGCTCACTGGAACGCTACATAATGTTCTACAATCTTCCTTATACATAAATTCGTCGACACACTCAGAGTATCTGGGGATTTCATAACCAGAAGGTGGGTAGACTTAGGCAATCTGTCGGCTTTCACCCAGATAGCCTCGTGATTCATCCGACTCCTCTGTAACCCATTACGAAATTCATGGTAACTTGCTCCCATTTTTGCGTCGATATAGGTAGATATTGCAATAATCTTACAAACTTCTATTGCTCTACCTTGCTCTGCTGACATACGAGACACTTCTTCATAACCTCCACAATGTCTCTTTTCAAATCTGACTACCAATACCCCTTTTTGAGAATTCGATATATTTGTTACCTCTCGAATGCACTGTATATCCCAAAGAGTGAGCTTCTGACAATATCACTATCTCATCAACTATGGTCTTGGGGAGCACTTATATTATTATACTGTCTCTGAATCTCAGTACCATCATCACTCTATGTGAACTCTATCATTGTACCCCTATGAATTTGACCCATACTATCGACCCCATGCCGATCATAACGCTTAGCCTGTCAAATTCGGTCACTCAAATCCGGTTCTAATCTTAGGCTAGCTGTCACACAGTCACTGTCATCATCAGAAGGGATCACATCATGACTGAGGCTCACAACTGCTCTAGCAACTCACGCTCCCTAACCATCATATGTAATAACATCTCGAGGCTCTTTCTGCTCAAAGCATCAGCCATTTCATTAGCCTTTCCTGGGTGGTACAATTTTCCACAATCATAATCCTTCAGAAGCTCTAATCCTCTTTATTATTTCATATCCGACTCTTTCTGTGAAAACAGATACTCGGGGTTTTTATGATCAGTGCATACGTAAATTTTTCACCGTATAAGTGGTATCACATACTCAGTACAATCACAATCGCTGCCAACATTAAATCATGGGTCAGATAGTTTCTTTCATGATCCTTGAGTTGTCTGGATCCATAATCGACTATATTCTCAGTTTGCATCAATACTCAGCCCATTCATTAGTTTGAGGTATCCATATACATTGAGTAACCTCTTGAACTATTGGGTATGGTGAAAATAATCACGGTGGTCAGTTCATACTTCTCATCCCACTCATATGCAATCTTTTTCCGAATGAGATGTGTCAACTGAGCAGCCCATTTCTATAAACTCTCAACAAACCATTTATACAAACAATTTCCAATTGTTGCTTATAATTTTTTTCCTGGACTTTTAAATATACCCAAAATATCATCAATAAGGATGATAACAAATCGATCCAGGTAAAGTTTAAATACCTCATCGTGGTTGAGTTCCACTGAATATTTCAATTACTCATATCCTTGACCTATGTACGCATAAACGTATAATGTCCTTTCAAAATCGCTTCCGTTGAAGCTACTAACCTGCATCATTTCCCTTTTTCTTATATTAACGTCTTTTATAAAATTTTAATTTTCAAACCTTCTTGATTAATAGAATTCTATATATATATATATATATATATATATATATATTTATATTTATCGTACCAGTAAAGGTACCCTAATTTTAAATGTATATATTACGACTATCGCATTTCAATTTATAGGTTGTGTATACTTTTAGACGCTGTCAAGTCTTCAGGCGGGGAGGTATTTTGAAATATCTTTATTAACCCTCAGACTTGACCACAATTACTTTACATATCAGTCCATGTGGTCACAATTCATATTCGCTACTAATTACTTTAATCCAAATTATTTCACATATCAAAAATATTTGTACCTTGCATACTCCTCTTATTCCAATATAACTCGTATTTAGGATCTATTACATCTTACAACTTATCTCTTTTCGTATATCACTTATAACAAACTCTGTGATTACTCATTCCGTGAGTACAATCATTTACTCCTTTAATTTCAATCGTTACACCCCTTTTATTACTTGTCAAAACTTACAGTATACTTTTCAGGGGTAAAACAACACTATCTTAGAATAGAACTCTGAACATCATAATTTGAAGTCGACCAATTTTATTCTCAAATATTACTTCAAATTATTCATAGTCCATTAAATAAAATCGGCTGACTTATACTTCTTTCCCCCATTTTCAACTTATAATTTCTTCATAATTATTTCGTTAGTTAACCCTCCTTCATTGGGGTACTAACTATCGGCATTGTGCCCAAAGGTGTAGGCATTCATTTCTTTTACTAACTTATATACAAATGAAGGCGGTATGACCAAATATGTGGCACCAGGATTAATTAAAATAATTACTTCACTATTTATAACTAGTGTGGTATCTTTCACCACATCATATGAAACATCAATAGTGTCCTGGTCCAAGGCATACACTCGCCCTCGTCCAACAGCCTATTTTCCCCTTTCTCTTCGGCTGTGGCCTCCCTTTTCGGTGCAAAGATATCAACAAGGTTTTCTCTGTCTCTTTTCTCTTTTGTAGGGTAGTCTTACCCAACTCTGAGCAATCATTAATTAAGTGGCCCATCTTACCATACTTAACGCCTATTTTAGTCAATAAGGTGTAGGTGTAGGCCTTACTTCTGTGGTATCTACCACACATCCTACACTGTTTACATCCTACACTGCTACACTGCTACATTACACTACTACGTAGCAGGTCGGGGTCCTTCAATCACAATACCCCTCATAAGTGTTGAAATTGGATACACTGGGGCCTTACCAATATCTTACCCCATGACTTATCAACTCTAATCTCTTACCAAACTACTTCTTCTCGTTCTGACATATCTGTCATTCTCTATTCTCTTTTGTCTCTATTTCGGCCCTTACTACCTTTCCTAATCTCAGAGGTGTGCAACATATGATCTTATTCACACAACTGTAGTCTGCGCACTGCCTCGGCATAGATATTGATATCCAACAGGGCCAATCGAACTCTAATCGACAATCTGAGCCCTTTATTGAACTTTTGGGCCTTCCGACTCTCATTGCCCATAGTGTCGAGGTCATACCTGGGCAGGTTTATAAACTGAGATTCATACTTGTCAATCAACCAGTGTCCCTGGGCAGTGTAAGAAATTTTCCTTGAAATTTTCTTTAAATAGTGTCCGAGATATTCTGTCAACGGAATACATCAAAAATATTTCCCATGTTAACTCTTAAGATGGGTCAAGCGGACTTCCACCAATGCTCCGACTCGCCCTCAAATCCCATGCATACTCTGAACAATTAGCTCTCAAAATATTCTCCACACTCCGCTCCAACCTCACGAAGCGTGTCTCAAAACTGTCCGATCTCTCTGTCGGACTCTGTGGGGTATGCTCAACATTAGCCTCCATTTCAATCTCATCTTGGTTCTCATAGGTCAACACATCACGACTAGCAGGCTCAGGTCTACCTCAACGACCTCTGCCTCATGCTCTACCTCCTCTAACGCAACTAATATTAGGCATAACGCCTAGATTCCAGCATTCTCATCCATTTCTTTGTTAAAACCCATCTCGATATACACTATTGTATCTAACCAAGCATAGTAACACAAGGATGTAATTTCCTAATTATTGACATTGACACACATCAGACCAATTTTACTCTGATACCACCGCTTGACACTACCCAAAACTACCCAAAAATCAAAATAAATTTTTCATTTGTTTATTTCATACTTATCTATCCTCCGAATCGTGACCACAGTCCACTAATAATTGGGCTGTGCGTCAATGCCAGTCCCACCATTTAATCACCATATAACTTAATTTCTTATTACAGAAAAAGGTAAACACATTCGTTTTTCATTTATTCTTTTCCATTTATTTACAAATGTTTACATTATCTACACATCCCTGACAGTTACTTACAAACATGTTACTGTGCTATACTTATTTAGATACAATATGTACAAATGTATATACCTTAACATGATGGGTAGCAGCGGATATCAGGAATGCAGTACTCAGTCGCCTCAATGTCTACTGGAGGGAATCTGTGTTGGAAAAATGAAAGGGGTGAGCACATCAAGCTCAGTAAGGCAATCCTACGAACAAGTAGGCAACCATACTACCTACATGAACGTGATGCCATGCATAAACCACCCTTTCTCCAAACATTTCAAAATAGATGTTATAATTCATGATGTCATGAAGTCATGAAAATAAGTTCATATATGGATTCAAAAGCATGGAAAACTCGACATGCATATCCATTTAAAACATTTCATCATCGTTAAAATTTTACAACGCAGTCAGGACTCAACCCTTCCCTCGGGTGGTCCTGACTCACACAAAACCATGAAATCAAATACTTTTTAAAGCAACAGTACCATGCGATATACTGAATGTCATGTAAAACAAGTTGACATCATTCATGGGTTTAAATAGCATGAAAAATAACATCATGCAAGTTTCCGTTTAAAACCCAGTTTAATTTCCATCAAAACCATGTCTTAGTCAAGATCCAACCCCTCCCTCGGGTGATCCAGACTCACATAAAAATCCACAATTGAGTTTCTCAAAACATCAACATGCGAGACTAGGCAATATATGTATATCTCAGGCAAATAACCAGGACTATGGTCGTGTGTCCTCGTGAGCCCCTCTGCTACACAGATCCTAGTGTACGAGGTCTCACCCTGATCGGGAATTGCCCGAGAGGTGGGTCAGTCCAACCCATTAGTCTTATCCGATCCCACGCATCCGAAGATGCCACACGTATCCGAAGATACCACACGATACAACGTACTCCATGCTACTTGGACGGTACAACATACTTCGTGGACCCATATCATATCTCCATACTCATGCCCTGTCTCAAAACGCACATGCGAGCCTATTTAATCGGTGTGACACACAGTCTACCCGACGCTCCAAGGACGGTTCATCGCATGATTTCAGAAAAATAATGCAAGCGATGCTCCAACACTCTCATAAAAATCAAGTAAAACTAGTGCGAGCTGAACTCTAGCACTCTGTACACATTTCATGTGGAAATCTGATGCGAGTTAGACTCCAGCACCGTATTACAAAAATTATATAAAAATCTAGTGCGAGTTAGACTTCAGAACCAATACATGTAAAACTCTAGTGCGAGCTCTCGCTCCAGCACTAAGGTATTCATCACACAAATCAAAACTCGTGCGAGCTGAGCTTTAGCACGTCACATTTCTAAAAATCATGTAAGCGGCTACATTTCTTAAATCATTTTCAAAGAAAATCAACATCTTTTGAAATTATGCAATGCTGTGCATTTTTATTTAAAGGTTAGCCAGCCTACTCATGCATGTGTTTAAACACCTCAAGAAACGAGCAGGAATCTCTTGTCCTGGCTCCTCCCACATTTTTTCTAATTTGTAAATTTTATCCTTAACAAGGGTATTTTGGTAATTTGTCCATTCGGGGCACTAAAAATTTTATCTGAAATCTAGACCCTTCAGACCATTTAAAAGACTGTAAATGGCGTCGAAATTTCGTAAAGCTACCTCTAACAGTTCGTAAAATTCCCTTACCTGGAATCACTCGCGAGCTTATCCTGTTCCACCCGTACCAGGTCTCTCAGACCAATTTGCTCCAAATCAAGTCTACGGAACTGCTTATAACCACATAATTGGGGTCAATTCAATTATCTTTGTCAGTATTTCACTTATACTGATCGAATCTAAAACACTAGGCCCGTTTTACTTTATTGGGCCTGATTGCGTCTTAATGGGCCTCGACCCATTTTCAGCCCGTTTCCATTTATTTAATCCCTTCATCGGGCTTATTGGGTTCTTAATACCCATTGGGCTTCGTTCCAAACTCTTTGGATAGCTCATATATCATTTATGACAGTTTACTCAAAATTTCCAATATTATCCACTAAATGCGGAATTAAATCCGTAATGCGTAAAATATATTTCTAGTACGCGAATAATTATATAAATTGTCGTAAATGAGCTTTAGTTACCCGAGATTATGCGATGGTGCGCAAATCGAAGTTCAATCGGCTCACGTTCGGAATTTATCGTCGAACTACACAATTTATATTTAATTTCGGGTTATTTTTCCAATCGAATATAATTTAAATAATTTCTCGAAAATCAAATCAGTCAATTTTGACCGCTTACCAACTTACTTGAAGTTCGATGTATCTCCGAAAATTCTTCCCCTTTTTCCTTTTTTTCTCTTTTTCTCCCTTTTTCCTCTCTTTCTTGGCTGAACCGGTTCGGTCCGATTCAACCCAGTTCAAATCGCCAGCTCAGTCCGGTTCAACCTGTTCGGTGCCTCGCCGACCGGTTCTCCGCTAGTTTCCATCGCTAGAAGCTCCGCTGGGTCGTTCGATTCTCAAATTTGGCCTCGGTTTCATCCAAGGACGCTGGAAAGTGGCCGGTCCGATGTGTTCTCCCTTCGCAGTCGATACCCATTTCCTTTTCTGCCATTTTCGACGCCGTCCGTTGGTTTCGACGGTTGTGGCCACCACCAATCTGCTCCGTATCACGTGGGGGTCCCTCAACTAGCGGTGGTCGGGGTCGAATCGGCACCGTTCACCGTCGTTTCCTTTTTCTCCCTCATGATTTCGTTTTTCTCGCCGATCGTCGTCGTTCGTGGGTCCTTTAGGCCGGTGGTGGCCCGGTCCTCATCGGGCTCCCTTCCTCGGCCTCCGTCGGTCGTCGATTTTCGGTAAGGGGCTCGGCCTCTGTTGTTTTCTTCAAAAATCGCCTTTCGCGATTTTTTCAATTGAATTTTTTTAATTAATTAATTATTTATTTATTTATTTATTTATTTTTATTATTATTATATTTAATATTTTATTATTATTTGGCAAAAATATCTAAAAATATTCATATTTTATTCATTTAACCCATAAATAAATTGATCGGTATTATTTTGACTTTTCGGTATATTTTTTGATTATTTTTGAGATTATTTTTCGAAGTAAAAATCTCGAGTAATTCTCATTAATTCCCATAAATTCATATCTTGATCAATTTAACCCGAAATTTAATTATTTCTTCGTTATTGATCAAGATTTCTCAATCTCATATTTTTAATTAAATTTTTCTGTCGAATTTATATCGATTTTCGATCTTTTGATCGTTTTACCCTTGTACTTGTTCGAGATTAATTTAACTCGACTTCCCTTCATAAACACTCACTCATTTCGTATTTTAAATCCTTATCTCCAGTCCGAATCTCATTCGATTAAATTTGTGACCATTTTCATCCCTAATAAAAATTTACGATTTAATTTCGGGTCTTACAGTTTACAAAGCATGTTTTAATTTGTCGATATATTCCCCGAGTACCTTCCATGATATGACATGAATTTTCCTAAGGTGTGAAACGTATGGATGTTTCACATTTATTTATGATTTTATATCCATATCGTTAAAGAAACTTTTGACAATTTCAAAAGCATAGGAAAAGGGAAAAGGGGGAAAAAGAAAAGATGTTTTGAGACTATAGGCTTCATGCATGGTTACTTCTTGTGGTGTTTCGGCTCCACCACTTGGGTGCCGGTACATAGGGCTCCTTTAGCACTTGACTCAACCTGTGTGGAAGATGTCATGCTACTGGTGGTTTATAATGATGTTTTCGGTAGTATCTCGTGCCCGCGCAGCACGCAAATATGTTTCCCACACGGAGAGTGCCATTGGTGGCCGTGTTCTGGTCCTAGCTGGGTGCTAGTGAATGTAAGTAAGATAGATACTACCCATATTTTACGAAAGAGCTGTACGACCCTGATCCAGTCTACAGCCCCCTTACCATGGCCATAGATATGATGACTCTCTACAGAGAATAACACGTATCGCATGACTTAGTTATAGTCTAGTCTCCTCGATTTGATTATGGATATCGACTATGATGAATGAATATGTGTTTTCATGATATATACGATAATTGGTTACGACCGATATTCTTCATGAAATGTTTATGAAATGTTTATGAAAGATTCATGAAATGTTCATGAAATGTTTATGAAATGTTCATGAAATGTTTATGAAATGTTCATGAAATATTTATGAAATGTTCATGAAATGTTTATGAAATGTTTATGAAATGTTTATGAAATGTTTACGAAAGGTTTATGAAATGTTTATGAAATTTTCATGAAATGTTTATGAAATGATTATGAAAAGTTTATGAAATGTTTACGAAAGGTTTATGAAATGTTTACGAAACGTTTATGAACTCGATGGTTTTAAGAACTCATTCATGAACAACGAATAGTTGTAAAATTGTTAAGCATGCTATTTGTTTAAAGACATGCATGCTTTATGACTTTTTATTATGATTATGCATGAACTGATAATTTATGTATTTTATTAAAGTTTCGTTCTATGAACAATTTCACATGCTTTTTATATATCAGAACTGTTTTAAAAGTATTATCTTACTGGGCTTTTCCCCAAAAGCTCACCCCTCTACCTTCAGACCATTTGCAGTGAATCTATAGGCGTTACCTACCGCGTACACGATGTAGGCTGTGGGAAAGAGCTACCCTAAGCTACTTTTGTACACGCAGCAAAGGTATACAATTACATTCCTTTACTAGACATATTTGTATACACAGACATATATTGAAAACACTTTATTGGGATGTAATTTATAAGGAAACGATATAAAGAATATGATTCTTGGGATTTGGTTTTAAGATGATTGGTATTAAATCGATATGGATGTATCGAGTTGTAAATGTGGATTTGGAAAGTATGCTTGGTAGTTGTGGATATCTAGAATTGTTGGAAAGCATGCTTAGTAGTTGTGGATATCTAGGATTGTCAAAACAACTGAATTGCAGGTGGGTAGGCTCATATATAAGCCATTATGCTGCCGAAATTTCTATCGGCCATATATGTCAAAGTATGGAAATTAAATATAATTATGGATAAAAAATTAGGAAAAGTGTTTTGACACTGCACAGGAATACAACCTAAGTGAATAAGGGAATAAGAGGGTAAATTAAGTTCCAAAAAAAAAAATTTCCCCAATTTTCAAGGGTCAAGGGTCGTTACAACATCTAACCATGGCTACTGGTTAACCTTCACTTCTAAGGGCTCCCTTTTGGGATGTAAGTAAGTTGCATGTATACTCTTGGGATAAACTGCCTATACTCTATTCTATATGTAAGACCCGATTTTATCGTAAGAGCAAATGAAATGAATAGAAATTTTTAAGTGCATTTAAAAATGCAAAAGGATTGAAATGGTATTCCCGAACACGTGCAAGGGCAAAAAGGTCAAAAGACTAAAATTCGATATTAATCGGGACAAAAAAATTTAATTAAAAATAATGGCTTGAGAAATCTTGATCAATAACGAAGAAATAATTAAATTTCGGGTTAAATTGATCAAGATATGAATTTATTGGAATAAATCAAAATTTTAGTATCGAAAAATAATCCCGAAATAATCAAAAAATATACCAAAAAGGTAAAATCGGACTGAGAAATTCATTTACAGATTAAATGAATAAAATAATATTTTTTTAAGATATTTTAGCAATTTTAATATATTTTAATTGATTAAAATATTATTAAAAATAAAATAATAATAAAAATAAATAATAATTTAAATAAATAAAATGAAATGAAATGTAAAAAAAAAAAAAAACAGAAACGAAATTTGGAAGAAACAGAGGAAAATGGCGAAACGGAAGCCGAACTGAGGAGCATCATCGACGAGCCACCACCGACGACAAGGGACGCCAGGCGAGGGCCGACGAAGGTCGACGAGCCTCGTGGGAACCATCGGCAGTCGGCACGTGCATCGAGAACGGTGGAGAACGCCAAAAATGAAAGAGAGGCCGTGGGGAAGAAGCCTCGATCGACGGCCATCGGCGCCGATTCGAGCGACACTGAGGCCTGATTTAGGAAGCCCATGCAATTGCGCGCCGAACGGCGGTGGTGAGACACCGAGAACCGGCCGAACAGCGCCGAAATGACCAAATGGTGATTGAACCGGTCGAACCGGACTGAACCGATCGAACCGAATCAGACTGAACCGGCGGTCTGAACCGTACCAAACCGGTTCAGCCAAAAAGAGAGGGAAAAAAGGAAGTAAAAGGGAAAAAGAAAAAGAGAAAAAATTGAGATAAATTTCAGTGATACAATCGAGCTTCGTGTAAGTCAGTAAGCGGTCGAATTGATCAATTTAAATTTTGAAATATTTTAATTTGATTATTAATCGATTGAAAATTTACCCGAAAAAATTATTAAATTGTGTAGCTCGACGATTAGCTTCAACCGAGAGCTCGAGACAACCTCGATTTTCGTACTATCATGGAATCTCGGGTAAGTAACCCTTATTTACGACAATTTTTACATCGTTATGCGTGTTGATGAATTACGGATTTAATTTTCGCATTAAATGGATTAAATTTTGAAAATTGGATAAATTATCATAAATACTAAATTGAGATATCCGAGAAGTTAGAACGAGGCTCAATAAATATTGATGGGCCCAATGAGCCCAACAGGCCTCGATAAAGTGTGGTAAACGGGCTTAAGGCCGATTAAGGCCCATTATGATACAATCGGGCCCAATATGGGTAAACGGGCCCAATGATTTAAATTAAGCCCAGAAAAAAATATGAAATACAATTAAATTGTATTGTATTTGACCTGATGAATATTTATCCGCAGTTCCAGGGATTGGATTCGGAGCAAATCGAACTGCATGACGAGTAATCAGTGGAAAGGTCAGACTGTACAGAAAAATGAGGTAAGGGAATTTTGTGAGTAGCTAGAGGTAGCTACGCGTAATTTAATAGTTTTTTTATATACATTGATTATGTATGTATACACTGTTATTGTATAATGATCCTAAAAGTGGTTTAAATGATTTTAAGGATCGAAATAGGTGAAAAGACTATTTTACCCCTATTGAGGGAAGTTCACCTAAGGATGGTGAAAGCATGATATGCATGAAATGCATAATTTTAAGAAAATTGTGATTTAAGGAATTTTATTGGTTTTTAAGCAAAGTAAATCGATAGATTGGCCAGTAATTGTATAAATTTCACAAGATAACACTACGTAGGTGTTATTCATATTTAAATGAAATTTCTTTGGAAAATAGGCCAACTATCAAGTTTATATGGAAACATATAGTGCTGACACGTAGTTCAAACTATATCTGCGTTTGTGAATGTGCATAAATGTGCTTGAGCGGTTACTCGCACCGATTTGTGTGACATCATATGCATAAAATGTGCTAGAGCGGTTGCTCGCACTGATTTTATGATTTGATATGCATGAGAGCTGCTGGAGCCTAGCTCGCACTCTGTTTTGACATGTTTTGACTTGTTTTGACGTGGTATGCATGAAATGGTGCTGGAGTGATTGCTCGCACTAGTTTTTATGATTGACGTGCATGAGAGGTGCTAGAGCCTAGCTCGCATCCATTTTTGATATAATAATTGCATAAAAGCCGTGCTGGAGTGTAACTCGCACGAGATTTGATTTAATTATGCATAAAGCCGTGCTGGAGTGTAACTCGCACGAGATTTGATTTACTTAAGCATTCATTTGTGCTGGAGCGTTGCTCGCACAAAGTTTTACATGGTTTTCATAACTCATTTGAATGTCGTACTGGAGTTTTTCTCGTACGAGGTTTTCACTGAGTTTTATATACATATTCGTACTAGAGCATTGCTCGTACGTGGATTTTACTTGAAATTATAATCAATTTAAGTCGTACTGGAGCGCTGCTCGTACGTGGATTTTGCTGATTTTTATGAAACCGTGCTAGAGCTTCGCTCGCACGAGGTTTTTTGATATCATGAATATGCATGGAGCCGTACTAGAGCTTCGCTCACACAGGGATTTATATTACATGCATATAGCCGTGTTGGAGCCTCTTGTAGACTGTGTGTCACAGTGAGATGATATGCTCACACGTGCTTACTGAGATAAAGATGATATGGGTGGATAAAACCTATTACAGGCACCCCTGACTGAGCTTGGGTTCACGGAGTACGTTGTACCGTGTATATCACGCGGAGTATGATGTACCGTGGGGATTGTTGGAGTGGAGTGGCTTTAGCCACGAGGCAGCAAGCATTGCCCTCGCAATCCTGGTGTTATGCTATTCTGGCGGGTATGACGACCCACCTCCCGTTTCAGGTGTGATACCCCGCACACTAGGTACCGTGTTGCCAGGGATCACTAGGATATGGCCATAGTCCTCGATGTTACTGATATAATCAGTTGTTTGTCTCATATGATATAACTTGTGGTCTGTTAGACCAGGGTAGACCCGAAGGAGGGGTCAGGCCCCCAATTTGAAGATTTTATGATTTCATGATTTTATGATTTGTGACCCTGAAAGAAGGGTGGTTTTATAACCGAAGTTTTATAATGAATTTTAAATGAATTGTTTTATGAGATGATTGACCCGAAAGGGTTAGTTTTACTGCAGTTTTAATGAATTGATTTAAATGTAGTAGCATGATGATGCATTCCATGCTTTCATTTGAAATCCATGATTTATCTTACATGACATGAAAGACTGCATGATCTTGATTAAATTCATGCTTATTATGATTTAATGATGTCACATAAAATGCTTTGATGCATAAGTAGTAAGATTTATATTGCACGAACAGTTTTATAAACTAAGTCATTGATGTTTGCATGACTTGTGCTTAATGATTTTAATGAAAAGAAATGGATTTGAGGGCATGGCATTATGAGCATGTAGATAGTGGAGCTATCTACTTACTTGCATAATTGCCTTACTGAGTGTGTGGTTTGCTCACCCCCCTTATTTTTCCATCTTTTCAGAGCACTTACAACAGTTATTGAGCGGCTGAGGACTTGCATGCTTGATATCCGCTGCTTCCCATTGAGAGACATGTATACACATTTGTATAGTTTTGTATCTAAATATGTAATGCACAGTACTGTAAATGGATATGATATCGGGGATGTAGAGTTATAAATACCATTATGTATGTATTTAATTAAAGTTAAAGGATAGTAAACTCTGATATATGAATGTGAATATGGAAATGGAATGGTAAATAGATAAGAGGTGACTAACACCGAATCATAGCCCAACTATTTGTAGGATGGTCACGATGAGAGAAAGGTAAAAATTAAATAATATATGAAAAAGTGAAAAATTTACACTGATTTTTAGGTAATTTGGGTCGTGAGAGTTTTTGGTATCAGAGCTTGAGTTGGCCTGATATGAGTCGGTGTTAGTGGTTAAGGTAGTTTACATCCCCATGTACTGTGCATTGTTTAGATACAATTGTGTATATCGAGATGGAAGTGCAGCTAAGAATTTGATTTTTAAATGCAAGAATAGACTCATTAACTGATAGCCGCTATGATAGAGAGGCGAGTACACGAGCTCGAGGCCGTAGAGGTAGGCCTGAGAGTCGTACTGAGTCGCCACATGAGACTCGAGATGAGATTGAAGTGGAGGCTGGTATTGAGCATACCCCACAGAGTCCGACAGAGAGATCGAACAGAGTCTGACAGAGAGATCGGACAATATTGAGACACGCTTCGCGAGGTTAGAGCGGAGTATGGATAATATTTTGAGAGCTAATTGCTCAGAGTATGCATGAGATTTGAGGGCGAGTCGGAGCATTAGTGGATGTCCACTCGACCCATCTTATGAGTTAAACATCTAGAATGGACTTGGAAAAATATTTCTAGATGTATTCCTATGACAGAATATCCCAGACACTGTTTAAAGAAAATTACAGATTAAATTCTTTACTCTGACCTAGAGTGTTGGCTCTACCGAGAGGGGGGTGAATCGATTTTCTAATGTTTATGGCAAATTTTAAATTAATCCTAATTTAATTAGCAAATGATAGTGAGCAATATAATAAAATTAAACAATTTAATGCAAGATAGGGAAGAGAGAAACAAACACAATCGCTTATAGAGGTTCGGCCAAACTCTTGCCTACGTCCTCTCTCCTTGACCCTCTTGTCAAGTGCTTTCTTTCTCTCCTTCAACAGAAGTTACAATCTTCCTTTTTCAGGTTAAGGAATAACCTCTCTACCCTTTGCAATACAAAGATGTATTCACCCTTTTACAATTTTATCTCACTGAGGAACAATCCTCTTCTCTTCTAAGGTAAGGATGAATACAGAATCAAGCTTTTAGTGTGGGTAGAACAATTACAGCTTTTGCACTTAAGCTTATACAACAAACTCAATAAATGAGGAATGAAGACACAAGGAATGAAAGTATTAAACTCTTGAGAATGTAAGAAATGTGCAGCAATAGTGTCTCTCTTCTCATTGTCTTCAATGCTTGGTTAAATACTGAAGGATTGGTAGTTGGAGCATTAAATGCTATTTTTCCCATTGAGATTTTGCAGAAACTAGCCGTTGGGTACCTCCAGTAGAGTGCCAGATCGATCTGCCATCTTGGCCAGATTGATCTCTTAGTTATAAATCCTGCAAGATCAAAGCACAATAACACAAGGAGATCGATCTCATAGGTTAGCAAATATATCTGTTAACTTGAAAATGATAGGGGAGATCGATCTGTCGAATAGACAGATCGATCTTCCAATCTCTCTGTTTGAGGCAAGATCGACCTTCAGATCGATCTGCCATGCAATCTCGTAGTGGGGAGATCGATCTCTCAATACCCCAGATCGATCTCCTTAGCTCTCTGACTTTGAGGAGATCGATCTCTTTCTTACTAGATCGATCTCATAAGCTCTCTGTTTGAGTGTGGATCGATCTTACAGATCGATCTACAGTCTATGCTTTAAGGGAGATCGATCTCTTCCTAGATCAGATCGATCCCTCAACTCCAGTATTAGGCAGATCGATCTCTTAACCCTTATAGATCGATCTCACTCTTCCTTAATACCTTTGTGCAGTTTCAAAGCTTGGCAGATCGATCTCATGTCTTCCTGAGATCGATCTCTCATCCAAGACAAACCCAGGAGATCGATCTCTCATAACCCAGATCGATCTCTCAACTATAGAAAACCCAGGAGATCGATCTTTCATGAGCCAGATCGATCTCTCATCAACAGAACTTTAAGTTCTGGTACTGATAACCTCTAAACATGTTTTTATATCATCTTTATATTATTGAATTTACTTGTTTTGTCATTTCAAAATACATTAACTCAACAATCTCCCCCTTTTTGATATGACAAAACTTATTCAATCAACATGTTTAGTTAATTTGCAGAAGCTCCCCTTTTTTGTGAGCTCCCCATTTCTTTTAGCTTTTGACCTTGTTAATATCTTAACTCCCCCTCATTTTAATCATTCTTTTAAAACTTTAGAGATGTTTCTTAAAGCCATTTGCACATCTTTTAATTAACCATATGTTCTCTTTTCTTCTCCCCCTTTTTGTCAAATCAATGGCAAGAAAGAAGTAATATTCATGTCATTTCAAATTAACATTTTCATTAAAACTCAGTCAACAATAAGACAAATCATTCAAGCAATTTCATTGCAAAACAACAACGAGTAATGGAAAACATATAACAGAACTAGATCTAGCAACTAAGGCCTATGGTGAAGGAGGGACGCGATCCATGAGATCCTCAATGTGTGTGCGAGCAACCTGAAGCTCATCATACATTACCTCCTGAGTCTCATGAAGATTTGCATAACCTTCATCCACTTTGCGGTTTAGCTCCTCGAACATCCGCTGCTGAGTTGCATGAAGGTTTGCGAAGCCTTCATCGATCTTCTTGTTGAGGTCACTCATCATCGTCATAATGAGCTCCATACCAGCAGGTGAGGGTGCAGGTGCAGTGGGCTGAGTAGGTGGAGATGGTGGACGCGCAGTCGGTGCAGCCGGTGGATCGACAGGTTCATCAAGGGGATCTTCATCCATAGCTGCTGCAGAAGGCTGTTCCCGCTTCTTCTTCCAGTCGCCCCGGAAGTCTTTGTAGTAGCCCATGTGATGGAGTGTCCCAATGTTGAGGACGCTCTTCGGAGAGGGCATTTCACAGGTTTCGTAACTGCTATCTATTCCGAGTCGTTGGAGAAGGTACGCCAGTGGTTACGGGAACACGATCGTTGTGGCTTGATCTCGTACGATCTTCAACCAGTCTTGATAGATAAAGTGGATGAGGTTGGGTTTTTGACTGGTGGAATGAATGTGGTGAAGCCAGAACCTATCTAACCGTCTAACAGTGGAGTGACGGGTACCAAAAGGACGAAGGTTCCAAGAAATGATGAGGTGGAGTAACCGGGGGTGCATTGGGAGGTCACTCGCCTTATCCCCGGGAATATCAAACTCCAAAGGGACTTCCTCATCTTCGTTTGTCAAGCCCTCATCGCGTAAGTGAAACGCTTGGGCAAGGACTTCAGTGTCAATGGCAATGGATTTTCCCATGACATACGTTGAAAAACTGAGAATATTACAAGTGTCATTGGGATCATAGGTGAGTTCGGCATTGGAAAAGAATGCTCAAACGATATTCGGAGGTACGGGTGTAGTGATTTTTAAAAAAGGCATCCAACCAAAATCTTCAAATTTAGACAGATACGGAAAATCAATTCAGTTTAGGAAAGAGAAATTGATTGTACACCAATGTTTAATTGGCATGGTTGAAAAGCATTCTTCATATCGCTTCCTTTTGGCAGGTGTTTTAAAACACCTGTTGAAGGTAGCGGCTGAAGAGGGAGGAATGGATTAGGAGGATGACCCGGGTTCTACATTGGATCGGGGAGGTTTTTGGCCTACTCTCTTAAGCCGAGGCATGGTTCTGACACTAGATTTACTTAAAGACAGGTTTACCACAAAAAACCAATGGAACAGTGACTAGATTTGCCCTAGAGTGAAATTGAACACAAATCTTAAGAAATTTTTGAGAAAATAATAAGGAATGTGGGTTACTATACCAGTAAACGAAGAAGAGAAGCAATGAAGACCGTACCGAGATCGATCTAAGGACGAATCGAGAGAGAAGGAGCGATAGGAGCTTTAGGGATTTGGGATTTGGAGTTTTGAAATTTGGGGATTTTTTGCCAGTATTTATAGTCCAAGGCACAGGAGATCGATCTGTCATTTCCAGAAGCCCAAGCAGATCGATCTGTCGTATGCACAGATCGATCTGTTGTCGAACAGAGGCTAGAGGAGATCGATCTGCCAGATGCATAGATCGATCTTCAGAGGACAGAGGCTTGAGGAGATCGATCTGTCGTATGCACAGATCGATCTTAGGATACAGAGGCTAGAGGAGATCGATCTGTCGTATGCACAGATCGATCTGTTATCGAACAGAGGCTTAAGGAGATCGATCTTATGGATAGAAGATCGATCTGCCCAGCTTAACCTTAATGCTTTAGGCTTATTTGAGGTATGGAGATCGATCTATATGAATAGGAGATCGATCTCTCATACTTGTTGCCAAGAAAACTCATTTGAAAATCACTTTTAAGTCAATTTGAAATCAAGATTTTGAAGCACACACATCTTAGGGAACATTCATAAGTCCTAATTCACCTCTAAGAATGCAAAACCTATCTCTATCAAGGGGTTTGGTTAATATATCAGCTATTTGATGTAACGTGTCAATGTACTCTAGAATTATATCCCCCTTTTGCACATGGTCTCTAAGGAAGTGATGCCTAATTTCTATGTGCTTGGTTCTAGAGTGTTGAATAGGATTTTTAGATAGATTGATGGCACTGGTATTATCACATTTAATAGAGACTTGTTTCATGTCAATACCATAATCTTTCATTTGTTGTTTAATCCACAACACTTGAGCACTACAACTACCTGCTGCTATGTATTCAGCTTCAGTTGTGGACTGAGCCACACTGTTTTGTTTCTTGGAGAACCAAGAGATTAGTCTATTTCCTAAGAATTGGCAAGTACCTGAAGTACTTTTCCTATCTATTTTGCATCCCCCAAAATCAGCATCTGAAAATGCATGAAGTGCAAAGGTAGAGTCCTTGGGGTACCAAAGTCCTAGATAGGGAGTGTCCTTAAGGTATCTAAAGATCCTTTTAGTGGCTAATAAATGTGATTCCCTAGGAGAGGATTGAAATCTAGCACAAAGGCATACACTAAACAAAATATCTAGTCTACTTGCAGTTAAATAAAGCAATGAGCCAATCATAGACCTATAGAGTTTAGTGTCTACACACTTACCACTTTCATCCTTATCAAGCTTGATGTTGGTGCCCATTGGAGTTGCTTGAGGTTTGCAATTGTCCATTCCAAATCGCTTGAGCAAATCCTTAGTATACTTTGCTTGATTGATGAAGGTTCCATCTTTTGTTTGCTTTACTTGAAGTCCCAAGAAGAATGTGAGTTCTCCCATCATGCTCATTTCAAACTCACCTTGCATGATCTTAGCAAACTCTTGACATAAAGACTCATTAGTTGATCCAAAAATAATATCATCTACATACACTTGTACAACTAATAAATCCTTATTTTTATTTTTGATGAATAAAGTGGTATCCACTTTTCCTCTTGAAAATCCCTTTTCTATTAAAAATTTTGACAACCTTTCATACCAAGCTCTAGGAGCTTGTTTCAAGCCATAGAGTGCCTTAGATAATTTAAAAATATGTTCAGGAAATTCATGATTTTCAAAGCCGGGAGGTTGCTCAACATAGACTTCTTCATTAATGAAACCATTTAAGAATGCACTCTTTACATCCATTTGATACAATTTGAAGTTTTTATAACATGCAAAGGCAAGTAACATTCTTATTGCCTCTAGTCTAGCTACCGGTGCATAGGTTTCATCATAATCTATACCTTCTTCTTGTCTATAGCCTTGTGCAACTAACCTAGCCTTATTCCTTATGATCACACTATTTTCATCCATCTTGTTCTTGAATATCCATTTAGTTCCAATTATAGAGTGATCACTAGGCCTAGGAACTAGTTTCCATACTTTGCTTCTCTCAAATTGATTTAATTCTTCTTGCATTGCTAGGAACCAATTATTGTCATCTAAAGCTTCATTGACATTCCTAGGTTCTATTTGAGATACAAAGGCTATATATTGACACATATTTCTTAGAGATGATCTAGTTCTAACTCCAAGAGTTGGATCTCCTACTATTTCACAATCTTTTACATATCCTAACTCTCTTGGTGCTCTAGACTCTCTCTCTAATATCTCTATTTCTTCTTCATCTTCTTTATTCAAGTTAAGTTTTTCTAATAAATCATCTTCTAAGTTTGGAATTTCCTCCAAGTTTTCATCAAATATTCCAACATCCTCATCATTGGTTGAATCTTTAGATACATCATTTGACTCATCAAATATAACATGAATAGATTCTTCAACCATTAATGTTCTTTTGTTATATACTCTATAAGCCTTTGAATTTAATGAGTACCCTAGAAAGATTCCTTCATCACTTTTGGCATCAAATTTTCCTAGATTATCTTTCCCATTATTTAAGACAAAACATTTGCAGCCAAAGGGATGGAAGTAACTAATGTTAGGCTTTTTACCTTTGTAGAGCTCATAAGGAGTTTTCTTAAGCATGGGTCTAATCATAGCTCTATTGATTATATAGCAAGATGTGTTTATAGCTTCAGCCCAAAAATACTTTGGCAAATTATTCTCACACAACATGGTTCTAGCCATTTCTTCCAAGGTTCTATTTCTTCTTTCAACTACTCCATTTTGTTGTGGTGTCCTAGGGGCTGAGAAGTTATGACTAATTCCTTGATCATTGCAATACTCGTCAAATCCTATGTTTTAGAATTCCTTGCCATGATCACTTCTAATGCTAGTTATTGTATACCCTTTTTCATTTTGAGTAATTTTTGTATAGCTATGAATTTTTCTAAGGCTTCATTTTTTACTCTTAAAAAGAACACCCAAGTAAACCTAGTGTAATCATCAACTATTACAAATCCGTAGTGTTTCCCACCTAGACTAGTTGTTCTAGTTGGTCCAAATAAATCTAAGTGAAGTAATTGAAGAGGCCTAGTGGTGGATACAACATTCTTAGGCTTAAATGTTGTCCTTTTGTGTTTTCCTTTAACACAAGCTTCACATATTTCTTCATAATCAAAGGATAGCTTGGGTAAACCTATGACTAGATCCTTTCTAGCTAACTTAGATAGCACATGCATGCTAGCATGACCTAGTCTTCTATGCCATAACCAAGATTCCTTTTTATTGTCTACCATTAGGCATATATTTTCATTTTTGAGTTCATTAAGATAGACAATATATATATTACCTTGCCTATGACCTAGAAAAAGTGCCTTGTTTAACTTAGGATCTACAACATGACATTTCATGCAATCAAAAATTACTTTGTAACCTTTGTCACAAAGTTGACTTATGCTTAGTAAGTTATGCTTTAGACCCCTAACAAGTAATACATTTTCTAATGAAAAATAGTCATTACCTATTGAGTCACTTCTTTCAACTTGGCCTTTGGAGTTGTCCCCAAATGTGACCTCTCCACCAACCTTTGATTTAAAAGAGTTGAAGTGGCTTCTATCTCCCATCATGTGCCTTGAGCATCCACTATCCAAGTACCATGCTTCCTTTGTTTTAGCTTTGTGGCCATGCTCAATTACCTACAAAAAGATTCCAGCTCAAGTCTTAGGTACCCAAATTCTCTTGGGTCCTTTAAGGTTAGTGAATGCAATTCTTGATCCCTTTGGGATCCATTTAGCTAATGCATTAACATTCTTGGAGTGAATTACTTCTTTTGGAATCCATATCCTTTTTACTATTTTTCCTTTAAGAGATCTCATTTTTATATTGCAATTATGTGATGCATGTCCCTTCCTATTGCAATATGAACAAGAAGTTGATAGTTTATTTATACTATTTCTAGCAACAAAGCTTTTAAGATGAGTTTCTCTACTTTTTACATTATATCCTAACCCATTTTTGTCAAAGAATGCCCTTTGGGTCTCTAGCATGCTATCCAACTTTTGTTGACCCATGTGGAACCTACTAAAGGAATTATGTAGATTGCCATTTTTCTCTTTAAGATCACAAATTTCACGATTTGAAATTTCTAATTTCTTTTCGCATTCTAATTTGTCCCTTAGCATCAACTCATTTTCTTTTCTTAATTTGGATATTATCTTTTTATATTTCATGCTCATGCATTCATACTCTAATGCAAGATCATCAAATGCATCTTGCAATTCATCAAAGGAATAATCATTGAGGTTTGAAGTTACCTTTTCATCCTCAATAGCCATGAAGCACAAGCTGGCAATATCCTCATTTGAGTCATCATCGGAGCAGTCACTGTCGCTCCATGTTGCTACCATTGCCTTCTTTTTGTGGAACCTATCATTGGACCTTTTAAGAAGAGGGCAGTTAAATTTTATGTGTCCTGGCTTTTTACATTCATAACACACAATTGAATCTTTTCTACCTACTTCTTCTTGATCTCTCTTATTGTTTCTTCTATTACTACCACTAGCTCTCATCCTCATGAACTTGTTAAATCTTTTGGCAAACATTGCCATCTCAAGGTCCTCTTCACTACCACTCTCATTCTTAATCTCCTCTTGAGCAGTGGATTTTAGAGCAACTCCCACTTTCTTGGGTGGCACTTTATTTCTTCTCAATTTCATCTCATAAGTGAGTAGAGATCCTATTAATTCATCTAAAGACAATGTGTGAGGATCCTTAGATTCCTCAATTGCAGTCACTTTAGCTTCCCATGATTTAGGTAAGCTATTTAATATTTTCTTGACCATTTCAATATTAGAGTATATCTTTCCTAAGGACTTTAATCCATTAATAACATCCGTGAATCTAGTGAACATATCACTAATTGATTCTCCTTCCTTCATCCTAAAAAGCTCATAATCATGTGTGAGCATCCCTACCTTAGTCTCCTTCACTTGGGTAGTACCCTCATGAGTTATTGCCAATTTGTCCCAAATTTGTTTGGCATTATCACACCCAAAGACTCTATTATATTCATTTGGACCTAAGGCACAAAATAATGTGTGCATAGCTTTAGCATTTAGCTGAGCACATTTAATATCATTTGAATCTCATTTATCTTCTTCTTTAGGGATATCTCTTCCCTCTATTCTCTTTGTAGGGATTTGAGGTCCTTTAATTATGATCCTCCACACCTCATAGTCATTTGCTTGAATGAACAACATCATCCTAGTCTTCCAATAAGCATAATGTTCTCCATTGAACATAGGAGGTCTAACCGTAGAGTGTCCCTCTCCCACCAAACTAGTTGCTACATTGTTGTGAGCCATTTGATCGTTTCTAACTCTTAGGAAGTTGTTCCTATGTGATTAAAGAGTCCTATCTCTGATACCAATTGTTGGCTCTACCGAGAGGGGGGTGAATCGGTTTTCTAATGTTTATGGCAAATTTTAAATTAATCCTAATTTAATTAGCAAATGATAGTGAGCAATATAATAAAATTAAACAATTTAATGCAAGATAGGGAAGAGAGAAACAAACACAATCGCTTATAGAGGTTCGGCCAAACTCTTGCCTACGTCCTCTCTCCTTGACCCTCTTGTCAAGTGCTTTCTTTCTCTCCTTCAACAGAAGTTACAATCTTCCTTTTTCAGGTTAAGGAATAACCTCTCTACCCTTTGCAATACAAAGATGTATTCACCCTTTTACAATTTTATCTCACTGAGGAACAATCCTCTTCTCTTCTAAGGTAAGGATGAATACAGAATCAAGCTTTTAGTGTGGGTAGAACAATTACAGCTTTTGCACTTAAGCTTATACAACAAACTCAATAAATGAGGAATGAAGACACAAGGAATGAAAGTATTAAACTCTTGAGAATGTAAGAAATGTGCAGCAATAGTGTCTCTCTTCTCATTGTCTTCAATGCTTAGTTAACTACTGAAGGATTGGTAGTTGGAGCATTAAATGCTATTTTTTCCGTTGAGATTTTACAGAAACTAGCCATTGCGTACCTCCAGTAGAGTGCCAAATCGATCTGCCATCTTGGCCAGATCGATCTCTTAGTTATAAATCCTGCAAGATCAAAGCACAATAACACAAGGAGATCGATCTCATAGGTTAGCAGATCGATCTGTTAATTTAAAAATGATAGGGGAGATCGATTTGTCGAATAGGCAGATCGATCTTCCAATCTCTCTGTTTGAGGCAAGATCGATCTTCAGATCTATCTGCCATGCAATCTCGTAGTGGGGAGATCGATCTCTCAATACCCCAGATCGATCTCCTTAGCTCTCTGACTTTGAGGAGATCGATCTCTTTCTTACCAGATCGATCTCATAAGCTCTCTGTTTGAGTGTGGATCGATCTTACAGATCGATCTACAGTCTATGCTTTAAGGGAGATCGATCTCTTCCTAGATCAGATCGATCCCTCAACTCCAGTATTAGGCAGATCGATCTCTTAACCCTTATAGATCGATCTCACTCTTCCTTAATACCTTTGTGCAGTTTCAAAGCTTGACAGATCGATCTCATGTCTTCCTGAGATCGATCTCTCATCCAAGACAAACCCAGGAGATCGATCTCTCATAACCCAGATCGATCTCTCAACTATAGAAAACCCAGGAGATCGATCTTTCATAAGCCAGATCGATCTCTCATCAACAGAACTTTAAGTTCTGGTACTGATAACCTCTAAACATGTTTTTATATCATCTTTATATTATTGAATTTACTTGTTTTGTCATTTCAAAATACATTAACTCAACATAGAGGAATATGTTGATTGACGAGTATGAAATTCAGATTATATTTCGGGCAGATATGACTCCGACACTATGAACAGTGAGAGTCGAGATGTCTGAAAGTTCATAAAGGGCTCAGATTGTCAATTAGAGTCCGATTGGGCCATTAGATATCACTACCTATGCCGAGGCATTACGCACACTATAGTTGTGTGAACAAGATCATGAGTTACACGCCTCTGAGATTGGGAAAGGTTGTAAGAGCCAAAATAGAGACAAAAGAGAATAGAGAATGACAGAGATGTCAGAACAGGAAAAAGATAGTTTGGTAAAAGATTAGAGCTGTTGAATCATGGGGTAAGATGATTGAAAGGCCCCAGTGTATCCAAATATAATATTTTTGAGGGGAATGTGATTTGAGGACCCCCAACCTGCTACAGAGCATTGTAAGCAGTATAGCAGAGTAGCAGTGTGTACAGTGTAGCAATGAGAACAGTGTAACAGTGTAGCAAGTGTAACAGTGAAGGATGTGTGGTAGTTACCACGGAAATAAGATGTTGGATGAAGGCGAGTATATGCCTTGGACCAGGACACCATTGATGTTTCATCGGATGTGGTGGAAGATACCACACTGGTTGTGAATAATGAACTAATTAATTTAATTGATCCTGGTGCCACGCATTTATTCATACCGCCTTCAGTTGCTTATAAGCTAGTGAAAGAAGTGAAGCATATACCCTTTGACAAGATGAGGATGATGGTTAGCTGATTTTCACTAACTGAATATTGGGTATAGAGATTGTAAGTTGAAAATAGGGGTGAAAACATCCCTAGAAAGCATATTGTAAGTTTTAACAAGTAATGAAAGAGATTTTTATGAGTGATATATGAAAGGAGATAAACTTTGAGATATGATAGATGTTGAATACGAAATATATTGGAATAAGAGGCGTATGTAAGGTAAGGATATCTTTGATATGTAGCGAATATGAATTGTGACCACATCGACTGATATGTAAAGTAATTGTGGTTAAGTCTGAGGGTTAATAAAGGTATTTTAAAATACTTCCCTGCCTGAAGATTTGACAGCGTTGATAAGCGCACACATAACCTATAAATTGAAATCGACAGTCATAATATATACATTTAAAGTTTGGGTACCTTTGCTGGTATGATAAAGAAAAATATAGAATTTGATTAATCATGAAACTTTAAAAATTAAAATTTTATAAAAGTCGTTAATATAAGAAAAACGAAATGACGCGGGTTAGTATCTTGAACGAAAGCGAATTTGAAATAACATGATACGTTTATGCGTACATAGGTCAAGATATGAGTGATTGAAATATTGAGTGGAACTCAACTACGATGAGGTATTTAAAGCTTACCTGGACCGATGGGTTGTCATCTTTAGCGATGATATTTTGATGTATTTGAAGTCCAGGGAAGAACATGAGTAGCAACAAGAAATTGTCTTACAGACGAGGTGTTGTGAGTTTCTTGAAATTGGCTATTCAGTTGATACGTCTCATTTGGAAAAAGATTTCATACTAGTGGTATGATAAATATGTAAATGGCTTCGGTGAGTTTTGGTATATAGAAGTAATGAACTGACCACCGTAAGTAATCTCACCATAACCAACAGCTCAAAAGGTATCAGTGTGTATAGATACCACAAAAATAAGGATTGGGCTGTGTATCGATGTAAAATGGGAAGATAGTCGTTTATGGATCCAGATAGTTCAAGGACCATAAGAGAAACTATCCGACCCATGATTTAGAGTTGGTAGCCGTAACATTTACACTGAAAGTATGGCGCCACCACATATAGGGTGAGACATTTCGGGTATGCACTGATCGTAAAAGCCCCGACTATTTGTTTTCACAGAAAAAGTAGAATATGAGATAACCACGAAGGTTAGAGCTTCTAAGGATTAGATTGTGAACATTGTACCACCTAGGAAAGGCTAATGTAATAGCTGATGCCTTGAGCAGAAAGAGCCTCGGGATGGTATCACATATGATGGTCAGGGAGCGCGAGCTGCTAGAGCAGTGTGAACCTCAGTAGTGATGTGATCCCTTCTGATGATAACGGTGATTTTGTGACAGCTAGCCTGAGGTTAGAACCGGATTTGAGTGACCGGATTTGCCAGGCTTAGCGTGATAATCGGCATGGTGTCGATGGTGTGGGTCAGATTCAAAAGGGTATAGTGACAGAGTTCACGGTGAGTGATGATGATTTACAGAGGTTCAGAGACAGTATAAGTGCTCCCCAGGACCACAGTTGATGATATAGTGTTATTGTCAGAAGCTCACTCTTCGGGATATACAGTGCATCCGAGAAATAATAAATATATCAAAAATCTATGAAAATGGTATTGGTGGTCAGGTATGAAAAGAAACATTGTAGAGTTGTGGAAAAGTGTCTCGTATGTCAGCAGAGTAAGGTAGAGTACTAGAAGTCTGCATAGTTATTGCAGCCTCTACCTATATTGACACGAAAATAGGAACAAGTTACCATGGATATTGTGATGGGTTATAGAGGCCTCGGATGAATCACGAGGCTATCTGGGTGATAGTTGATAGATTGACTAAGTTTACCCACCTTCTGGTTATGAAATCCCCTGATACTCTAAGTGTGTAGGCGGATTTATGTGTATGGAAAATTGTGGAACATTATGTAGCGTTACAGTGAGCATGGTATCAGATAGGGATTCCCGCTTCACTTTCCACTTCTGGGAATATTGTTTCAGGAAGCTATGGGAACCCGACTGAGTGTTAATACAGCTTTCGTCCTCAGACAGATGGTCAGTCAAAGAGGACTGTACAGGTTCTGGAGGATGTGATGAGAGCGTGTGCCATTGATTTTATGAGCTCCTGGGATGATCAGTTGTTACTAATAAAATTCTCCAATAATGATAGTTGTCACTTGAGTATCGGGATAACATGTTATATGAGGCATTGTATGGCCATAGGGAGTTGTTCCCCGATTTGGATAAGAAAAAGTGGGTAACAGATTGAGAATTGTTCCCAAATTGGTAAGATAAACCTCTGAGGATGTTTAGTTAAATTGTGAGAGATTAAGAATACCTCAGAGCAAATAGAAAAGCTATGCTGACAAGAGATAGGAAATCATTGGAATTCACCGAGGGTGAATCAGTATTGTTGATAGTTACTTGTCCTAAGAGCATAAGGACGTAACGAGATTCGGATAGAGATATTGGACAAGTGGGAGATAAGACCTGTAGGTTGGTGTTACCACTTGAATAAACAGGCATCCACAATGTGTCTCATCTATTGATACTTCGAAAATACTATCCGGACCCAACATATGTAATCAGATATGAGCTCCAACAATGTTGCTCAATGAAAATATAACATATGATTGGAAAATCGATTTGGGTATTAGATGGAAGGAGAAAGTGTTGAGGTTTAAGATAATCTCCCTAATTGAGTATGATGGTAGTATTACACTCCGAAGAAAGTCACTTGAGGATGACAGTATATGATATGATAGACGTACCCAGAGTTGTGTATGGACCCATATGACTTGGTTCTAATTTGGAGGACCAAATTTATTAAGTGGGGATTGTAAGACCCGATTTTATCGTAAAGCAAATGAAATGAATAGAAATTTTCGAGTGCATTTAAAAATGCAAAAGGATTGAAATGGTATTCCCGAACACGTGCAAAGGCAAAACGGTCAAAAGATTGAAATTCGGTATTAATTGGGACAAGAAAATTTAATTAAAAATAATGGCTTGAGAAATCTTGATCAATAACGAAGAAATAATTAAATTTCGGGTTAAATTGATCAAGATATGAATTTATTGGAATAAATCAAAATTTTAGTATCGAAAAATAATCCTGAAATAATCGAAAAATATATCGAAAAGGTAAAATCAGACTGAGAAATTTATTTACAGATTAAATAAATAAAATAGTATTTTTTAAGATACTTTGGCAATTTTAATATATTTTAATTGATTAAAATATTATTAAAAATAAAATAATAAATTAAATAAATAATAAATTAAATAAATAAAATGAAATGAAATGTAAAAAAAAAAACAGAAACGAAATCTGGAAAAAACAGAGGAAAATGGCGAAATGGAAGCCGAACTGAGGAGCATCATCGACGAGCCACCACCGGCGACCAAGGACCCCAGGCGAGGGCCGGCGAAGGTCGACGAGCCTCGTGGGAACCACCGGCAGTCGGCACGCGCCCCGAGAACGGCAGAGAACGCCGAAAACGAAAGAGAGGCCATGGGGAAGAAGCCTCGATCGGCGGCCATCGGCGTCGATTCGAGCGACACCGAGGCCTGATTTAGGAAGCCCATGCAATTGCGCGCCGAATGGCGGTGGTGAGACGTCGAGAACCGGCCGGACGGCACCGAAATGACCAAATGATGATTGAACCGACCGAACCGGACTGAATCGGTTGAATCGAATCAGACTGAACCGACAGTCTGAACCGGACCAGACCGGTTCAGCCAAAAAGAGAAGGAAAAAAGGAAGAAAAGGGAAAAAGAAAAAGAGAAAAAAATTGGAGAAAATTTCAGTGATGCAACCGAGCTTCGGGTAAGTCGGTAAGCGATCGAATTGATCGATTTAAATTTTGAAATATTTTAATTTGATTATTAATCGACTGGAAATTTACCCGAAAAAATTATTAAATTGTGTAGCTCGACGATTGGCATCAACCGAGAGCTCGAGACAACCTCGATTTTTGTACTATCATGAAATCTTGGGTAAGTAACCCTTATTTACGATAATTTTTGCATCGTTATGCGTGTTGATGAATTACAGATTTAATTTCCGTATTAAATGGATTAAATTCTGAAAATTGGATAAATTGTCGTAAATACTAAATTGAGATATCCGAGAAGTTAGAACAAGGCTCAATAAATATTGATGGGCCCAATGAGCCCAACAGGCCTCGATAAAGTGTGGTAAACGGGCTTAAGGCCGATTAAGGCCCATTATGATACAATCGGGCCCAATATGGGTAAATGGACCCAATGATTTAAATTAAGCCCAGAAAAAAATATGAAATACAATTAATTGTATTGTATTTGACCTGATGAATATTTATCCACAGTTCCAGGGATTGGATTCGGAGCAAATCGAACTGCGTGACGAGTCATCAGTGAAAAGGTCAGACTGTACAGAAAAATGAGGTAAGGGAATTGTGAGAGTAGCTAGAGGTAGCTACGCGTAATTTAATAGTTTTTTGTATACATTGATAATGTATATATACACTGTTATTGTATAATGATCCTAAAAGTGATTTAAATGATTTTAAGGATCGAAATAGGTGAAAATACTATTTTACCCCTATTGAGGGAAGTTCACCTAAGGATGGTGAAAGCATGACATGCATGAAATGCATGATTTTAAGAAAATTGTGATTTAAGGAATTTTATTGGTTTTTAAGCAAAGTAAATCGATAGATTGGCCAGTAATTGTATAAATTTCACAAGATAACACTACGTAGGTGTTATTCATATTTAAATGAAATTTCTTTGGAAAATAGGCCAACTATCAAGTTTATATGGAAACATATAGTGCCGACACGTAGTTCGCACTATATTTGCGTTTGTGAATATGCATAAATGTGCTTGAGCGGTTGCTCGCACTGATTTTATGATTTGATATGCATGAGAGCTGCTGGAGCCTAGCTCGCACTCTGTTTTGACATGTTTTGACTTGTTTTGAAGTGGTATGCATGAAATGGTGCTGGAGCGATTGCTCGCACTAGTTTTTATGATTGACGTGCATGAGAGGTGCTGGAGCCTAGCTCGCATCCATTTTTGATATAATAATTGCATAAAAGCCGTGCTGGAGTGTAACTCGCACGAGATTTGATTTAATTATGCATAAAGCCGTGCTGGAGTGTAACTCGCACGAGATTTGATTTACTTAAGCATTCATTTGTGCTGGAGCGTTGCTCACACAAAGTTTTACATGGTTTTCATAATTCATTTGAATACCGTACTGGAGTTTTTCTCGTACGAGGTTTTCACTGAGTTTTATATACATATCCGTACTAGAGTATTGCTCGTACGTGAATTTTACTTGAAATTATAATCAGTTTAAGTCATACTGGAGCGTTGCTCGTACGCAGATTTTACTGATTTTTATGAAACCGTGCTAGAGCTTCGCTTGCACGAGGTTTTTTGATATCATGAATATGCATGGAGCCGTGCTAGAGCTTCGCTCACACAGGGATTTATATGACATGTATATAGCCGTGTTAGAGCCTCCTGTAGACTGTGTGTCACAGTGAGATGATATGCTCACACGTGCATACTGAGACAGAGATGATATGGGTGGATAAGACCTATTACAGGCACCCCTGACTGAGCTTGGGTTCACGGAGTACGTTGTACCGTGTATATCACGCGGAGTACACGGTACCGTGGGGATTGTTGGAGTGGAGTGGCATTAGCCACGAGGCAGCAAGCCTTACCCTCGCAATCCTGGTGTTATGCTGTTCTGGCGGGTAGGACGACTTACCTCCCATTTCAAGTGTGATACCCCGCACACTAGGTACCGTGTTGCCAGGGATCACTAGGATATGGCCATAGTCCTCGATGTTACTGATATACTCAGCTGTTTGTCTCACATGATATAACTTGTGGTCTGTTAGACCAGGGTAGACCCGAAGGAGGGGTCAGGTCCCCAATTTGACGATTTTATGATTTCATGATTTTATGATTTATGACCCTGAAAGAAGGGTGGTTTTATAACCGAAGTTTTATAATGAATTTTAAATTAATTATTTTATGAGATGATTGACCCGGAAGGGTTAGTTTTACTACAGTTTTAATGAATTGATTTAAATGCAGTAGCATGATGATGTTTTCCATGCTTTCATTTGAAATCCATGATTTGTCTTACATGACATGAAAGACTGCATGATCTTGATTAAATTCATGCTTATTATGATTTAATGATATCACATAAAATGCTTTGATGCATAAGTAGTATGATTTATATATGCACGAACAGTTTTATAAACTAAGTCATTGATGTTTGCATGACTTTGTGCTTAATGATTTTAATGAAAAGAAATGGATTTAAGGGCATGGCATTATGAGCATGTAGATAGTGGAGCTATCTACTTACTTGCATAATTGCCTTACTGAGCTGTGGTTTGCTCACTCCCTTATTTTTCCATCTTTTCAGAGCACTTACAATAGTTATTGAGCGGTTGAGGACTTGCATGCTTGATATTCGCTGCTTCCTATTGAGAGACAAGTATACACATTTGTATAGTTTTGTATCTAAATATGTAATGCACAGTACTGTAAATGGATATGATGTCGGGGATGTAGAGTTATAAATACCATTGTGTATGTATTTAATTAAAGTCAAAGGATAGTAAACTCTGATATATGAATGTGAATATGGAAATTGAATGGTAAATAGATAAGAGGTGACTAACACCGAATCATAGCCCAACTGTTTGTAGGATGGTCACGATGAGAGAAAGGTAAAAATTAAATAATATATGAAAAAGCAAAAAATTTACTTTGATTTTTAGGTAATTTGGGTCGTGACACTATATCTGAAACTATATGGATATACGTTTCACTAGCACCCAGCTAGGAACAGAACACGAGCACCAATGGCACTCTCCGTGTGGGAAACATATTTGCGTGCTGCGTGGGCACGAGATACTACCGAAAACATCATCATAAACCACCAGTAGCACGACATCTTCCACACAAGTTGAGTCAAGTGCTAAATGAGCCCTACGTACCGGCACCCAAGTGGTGGAGCCGGAACACCACAAGAAGTAACCATGCATGAAGCTTATAGTCTCAAAACATCTTTTCTTTTTCCCCCTTTTCCCTTTTCCTATGCTTTTGAAATTGTCAAAAGTTTCTTTAACGATATGGATATAAAATCATAAATAAATGTGAAACATCCAAACGTTTCACACCTTAGGAAAATTCATGTCATATCATGAAAGGTACTCGGGGAATATTTCGACAAATTAAAACATGCTTCGTAAACAGTTTCACAAGTATGAAAGCATTGATAATTCATTTCAAATTATATGAACCTTCATAAAATCTTTTATCGGTGAATCAAAAATGCATTATCAGAACTAAGTTAAATAGTACCCCTTACCTCGATTTATCGGATATCCCACATTCAAGTAATGATGCCTCTCAGTACCTCCTTTAATTCCTTCTACGTTTTACCTACACCGAAATCGTTTACTTAGCCTCCTATTCATGCGAATCATCCGAATTGCGTTAAAAATCGTAACTTATTTGTTACTACCTCGTGTGTACGTATTATTGCGCATACCTAGGCCAACACGCACGTTTATATATTTTTCTTACTATATATTATTTTGTACATACAAATATTAACATACACATTTATTATATACATCTACATGTATATACACATAAATATATATATATATATATATATATATATATATATATATACATACTCCTATATATATTATTTGTTTCCATTTTTCCTTCTCACATGTATATATTCTTTGTATGTACATATACTAACACACACATTTATCTTATGCACTTATTTGTATATACACCTAAGTATATACATATATTCCTTTTATCATTTAATTTCCTTATTCATCATCACATAAATAAATAAATATATATATATATATATATATATATATATACACCTATATATATTATTTGTTTCCATTTTTCCTTCTCACATGTATATATTCTTTGTATGTACATATACTAACACACACATTTATCTTATGCACCTATTTGTATATACACCTAAGTATATACATATATTCCTTTTATCATTTAATTTCCTTATTCATCATCACATAAATAAATATATATATATATATATCTATATATATATATATATATATATATACACCTATATATATTATTTGTTTCCATTTTTCCTTCTCACATGTATATATTCTTTGTATGTACATATACTAACACACACATTTATCTTATGCACCTATTTGTATATATATATTTTGTCTATTTTTCATCTCTCTCATTTTTGTCTAATTAAATCTACACTAACATGCTTGTATCTGCAACACATATATCTACATGTATATTAAATATACATACATGTATATATGTATATTTTACCTCTTTTTCCCTTTCAATTTTCCAGCTCTTCTTTTCTTCTTCTTCTTTTTTTTTCTCCCTCACTAGTCACCCGACAGCCTTGCTAATTGTCCTCCTATGCTCTCGGTTTCCAGCCTTCCATCAGCCTTCTTCTCCTTCGATCCTACTCCTGTTTTCCAGCCTCAGTCTTCCTCTTTAATTTCCTTTTTTGTCTCTGTTCCAGCTTCAATTTGGTCTTCTTCTTCCCGTCGGTCTCCCCTACCTCTCGGTCTGCTCTTCCCCTTTTCAGTCTGGGTTTGCTCTAGTTTTCTCCAGCCTTAGTTTGCTCTTCCCCCTTACACAACCACCGTTTGGCTGTGCTTTAGCCACCCAAATCTTCCTTCTTCCTCACCTCTCGTCTCTGAGCCTCATTTCCTGCTTTCGTTTCTTCTTCCCTGCCTCTCGGTTCCAGCCTTCTCCCTTCGATCTCCCTTTCGTTCTCCCCTGCCTCTCCGTTCCAGCCTTCTCCCTTCGGTCTCCCTTTCCTCCTCCCCTACCTCTCGGTTCCAGCCTTCTCCCTCTCCTCTTCTCCTCCCTTCCTTTCTTTTTTTTTTTTTCAGATCAGCTCCCTCTTCTTTCTTTTCCTCTTTTCTTTCTTCCTTTCTTCCTTTCCCGATCAGCCCTCATTCCTTTCCTTCTCTTTTCTTCTCTTCTCCTTCTTCCTCAGCCAGCCCTCCTCTTTCTCCTCTTTTCTTTCCTTCTTTATCTTCTTCTCCAGCCGAGTAGCTTCCCTCTTTTCTCCTCCTTTCTTTCTTAGTTTCCCGCCCAGCTACCTCCTTTGTTGTGTTTTTCAATTGAAGTTACGGAATTAGCTTTCTTTGAAAGCCAATTCCGTACAACTATGTATATATATTATATTAATATATATACATATATAATATTAATATATATACATATATATATATATATATATATATATATATATATATATATATATATATATATATCATTTGTTGGTTTAGTGTTAGTATTTTTGTTTGTTGTTTAATGTTTGTATTATTTTTTTTGTTTTATTGTTTTGTGTTCATTTATTAATTCTTATATATTGTATGTTATACATTACAATATATATATATATATATATATATATCATTATTTGTCCATTTAAATTTGTCTAGTATATATATATATATATATATATATATATATATATACACATTTTCTTTCTCTTTTTTTTTTTTAAAAATCACCTAATAACAATATTCATGCCTTCCATGAAATTTTCATTATTTCGAAACGAAATATTATTGGGATCTCATCACTTCTTAGAAATCCCGATACAAGTTTTTACATCAACAATTTTCAACTAATAAATTAAAATTTTCCAATTCCTCTGTGCTTACATTTACTTTGTCACTCCTTGTATTTCGGGTTCCCTGTCGTTCACGGGCTTATCGATTCCTATAGTCCTCGGACCCTTCAACGAATATTCACACTTCCATTAAAATTTATTATTCTCATTTTTATATATAGTCTAACTAAATGTAAGAAATTTGTGGTGTTTACAGATGTTCCTCAATCTTATTGGACCGGTGAGTCTTGGGAATGCTGTAGACATGTTCAGGTCTATTAGCCTTACTTACTTAAAGGCGAATATAAGCATGCATCAACCACTTACTTATGGACGTTAAATGCCCCTTAAGCACGTACTAATGACGGCGTTACAGTCTCTTAAAACAATAATAAGAACTTAATTAGCACGATTTCATACTTATGCAAAATAATACATTTGCTTTTAAATCTAATACATACTAAAATGGGATTAGTTAGCCCTTGGAATCATATTTATCAAAGCAAAACATGCTAAACACATTTAAAAAAAAAAACACTTTGTCGCGACCCGTTTTCTCAAAAAATCACTACAAATAATTGCTGTAAGCTAATTGCATGTTTATGTTTTAATAAGATTCATTCGATATGTTATGAAATAAGTGTGCTTTGCTTTGATGCGTTTTGAAATAATTAGGCTATGATAAGTTTTGAACTAAGTATGCATTTTGATTTTACCTTCCCCTTTACGTGTACTCTTACTGGGCGTATGATCACCCCTTACTCTCCCTCCATAGGTTATCTTCACTAGACACCAAAGGTGTCTCTTTTAAGCGAGCTTGGAAAGTGTCTTCCCACTGCATGTTTAAGTATTTTTGAAGGTATATACACAAATTATAAATCCTAATTTGTAATTCAAATAGTTAATGCACAGTCTATATACTTTTTGGGATGCAATGGTAGGCTACAATAAGTATCAAATGTGATCCTTAGGCTACATTATATATCAATTATAGCTTGTACTTAAGGTGTGATGTAACCAATAGTTGATAATTATCATTGTAACTTGATGAATGATACTAATTAAGCTTAAGTTGATGCATGATATGAGTGTATGATGGAATTTAATTCAAAATCACATCACACATTTGAATGGAACCAGAGCTAAAGAAAATCATTAACTGAGTTGATCAAATGAGATCAATCAAAGCTATTAAACCCTACACTAATTGTTGACAAACATAAGTAAAAGAAAAAATTTAATCTAAATTTTCGCAATTTGGCTTAGAATCCACAAGATACGAGACGTTACAAAAGTGCTGGTACAAGTCATGATTTAAATTTAAAATTTTCACATTTTATTGTGCTATACCGACACTTTTTAGGTGCCCAGAAAAATTATGCATTTATATAAATATATTTTATTCATTTTTTATTAATTAATTGCTAAATTATTATTATTTAAATGTTGTGGAACGTGTTTTTAGAACCAGAACTATACCGATGAATGTATAATTTTAATTATTTTGCTAGTTACAATTATAATTATTGTGAGATAGAGTTAACTCCAAATCAAAATACCAAACCATTAGGAATTTACTAAAGTGCGATGCTAAGTTCATGATAAGCTACACTTGGTATTTCTCAAAAGCCATTGACTGTGTCGCACAAATTGTAAGCCCTTTAGGCTGGAGAAACAAGTAAGCTATTTCTAACACAAATAAAAGAATTTACAAATCAAAAAGTTACCATTTGTTCAAAGTTCGAAGTGCATACAAATCAAAAAGTTATCAAAATACCAATCATCTTCAAAGCTTTCATCTTCATCTAATTATTTGCACGTAGAGACCCCAATGAACTTGATACCCCAATGAACTTGATGCATCTGAAACCTACAACAAAAAAAAAAAAAAAGAATTTCAAGAATTAACAATGCAATTCACTGAGCTAACCTAGTAAAATTCATTAACTTGCACAGCCCTCTAAAAGTTGTTCAAGCCAAAGAAAGAATGCAAAGGATTCACTCCCAATAAAAGTAAACAAATAGAACAGAATGCAGTAGCATGGGGGAGAGAAAGAACCTTTTAGATGCGCTAAACATGCATCTGTTATATTGTTAAATGTCAGGTTCAATGCCTTCAGTTCTTTAGTCCTGCAAATGGGTGGTAAATACTGTAAACATTACCAATTATGCTTAGCCATGCAATAGTTCAATGTAATGATTCAAAACAACAAAGGACTAAAAGATATCAAATACAACTCACCAGAAAACTTGTCACATCCATCATCAGTTAGGCCAATTCTTCCGAGATTTAAGTATGCCAAAGCAACAAATACTGCATATAGAATAAATCATTTTTATAATGAACTGAACATTATCATGCAGTAGGAGGTTGACATTATATCTGAAGGTTGGAAATTATTTATAAATAATTTTTATAAGCAACATAACCCCTACACCATAAGACATTACATCTGAAGGTGCAAACATTTTCAATGCATAGAAGCTGGTAATTCTACTATTATAGGTATTAGTGGAAAGGCTACTAATGAGAAAATGCACCTAAGGAATCAAAGCATGCAATGGTAACATTACATCCCTCCAGATTCAAAATGATAAGCTTGCGCAAACCTGCCACGGACAATAATGTTAACACATAGCAAAGGTCAAAGTAGGTAACTTCTTAAGGTCAACAGGTCTTATTAAGAGGGTAACATAATACAACAGCAAAGAAGATTAAGATGTCATCATAGTAGACGCCGCAGATGATGACAGAGAAGGGAAAAGTTCACTCTTAAAGTAACTTGATGGAAAACAAAGCTAGAAGTAACAAACAATGTATTAGGAACTGAAAGCAAGAACAATGAATGTAAACAAAAAGAAGTCTTACTACTGTTTAATTCATTGTAAAAAATGTCAAACAAAGTGCCAGTTATTAAGATGGATCTTTAAATTCCATTTACTAGATTAGCAGAAAATAACTAGTGGTTTATTCCAATTAAAATGTTAATGTCAAGTTCTTCATTAACAGTTAACAATACAAGGAATAACAGCTTTAGGTTATTAAACCTTCAGAGTTTCTTACTACTGTTTAATTTTCAGTAGTGAACCTCTTGAAACATCAAATCTCAGCCACACGTCTGCAATATTAATTGCATTAGATTAAGCATCATGCATGGTATGCATGCTGCATTTTCACCAAGTGAGATGAGAAGAACACTATAAAAGGTTGAAGGTTCATTCTTTCTGACCTTTGTTAATGGTAAAATATATAACCATAAACAACTAAAAGCAGAGGAAAAAAAAAAAAATTCTTTATACTTACCAGCACCCCAGCCAGTTCTCATCCCACATGCTTCCTGGAAATTGCCAATAAACTGAAAGAACAAATGGCAAGAAAAATACAGATTATAATTTTGAATTAAAATTAAATAAGTCGCACAATTGGATACTATTTGGCTTTCAGGGCTCAACTTGTAATTTTTTGGAGCCTACAACATTGAAAAATACAACATATAATTAGATTAAAACCATAACTTAGAACATAAAACAAGAGATTGTAGATCATATAAATGAATGTAGTGGCCCCTCTCATTGTTCCCAAATGCTCCACAACCCCACCAGACAATAAATACAATCATCTCTGTTTTCATACCTGCAAATTTTAAACATGTTTGTAATCATATAAATCAATGTATTTCTTTTGCTTGTTCTTTTTAATGTTTTTCATTAGCATAGCCCCGTATTTTAACCAACAACAGATTTAACAGAAAATATGTGTCCATATCGTTTCACCCTGCTGTCAAAATTGACAGAGCTTTGAGAGCTTTATCCAAGAATAAAACCGTTTCTTTTCCTTAAATCACTTGGCAAGAGGTCTAGCTGCCTTACAAAAAGGGTGCTGGGGGAACCGGATGCATAAATCATCAAGTGTAATATACTAGTTATATCATGTAAATTTGCAATATTAACTTCATTGTCATTGAAAGCAGAAAATCAAGCTGGTAGATTACCTTAGTTTCTCTTTGTTAGTCTCTAGTTGCATATATCTCTTTTCCTGCTAAACAAGTCTCAGATTTGGTGCTACATCACAAAAACACAAATGCAGGAATCATATTTCAATATTCTTTCAAAAATTTTAAAAGGTAAACCTTACAAATTACCTGTATTTATATACCATTTTGATTTCTATCTGCCAATAAATAAACAGTAGAATAAAACTGCGATTGCTCTAAATTAGCATATTTTGGGGACCTTGCTAACTAAGAAAGCCTTCAAATTTTAATGCCAACCATGGTTCTTTCAGAAGCTCTTTAATGATTCCTTTTCATTCCCCTTAGTATTTAAAAAAAAAAAAAAGCTGTTGATATTAAAAAAAAAGAAGCTCTTCAATGATTCACCAAAGGAAACCAATAGCAATAATATTCACACAAAGACAGACATATAGACCGGAGAATTAGTGAACAAATCAGAAAAGTTTTAAAAGGAGAACTATATAACACACCATGGTTCTGTTGTTAATATGATAGTTATTATGGTGGTCTTCATTTTAATTAATTTTTTTATGAAACAAGATGTTAGTAGATAGTTACCTGGCTTCCAATTGAATAAGTATTAAGACCGTCTCCTACAAAGTGCTTCACTAAATCACTACTCGAAAGTTAGTAATGTAAGTAACTGATAGCTTAGAATTTAAGGCAAATAACTCTTGAAAACTCTTTATAGAAAAAGTTCTTTTTAATGTATAAATAACAGAGCTATAGAAAGTGAAAAAAAAAAAAAAAAGGTAATAATGATGAAGACGATTAAGACGTACTATAGTAAGTTGGAAGATGTCATGAGTTATGGTAGCTAAGAGCCCTCATGCTTCTTTTTGTAGATAACAGATGAATCTTTCAACAGTATTCACACAATGCACCAATGTTATCAGATTCTCAACCAATTGATAGCAGGAGACAATTATCAATGTTTAGCTACAAATTGAAGAAAGCAGGCCTTTCAAAAAGAGATGAAAGGTAAGCAGCATTTTCCTATTACTTGTAGAAAAGATTACATCCAAACATTCATCACCAGTATTTCAAAACGAGTCCTTACTCAAAACGGCTCATAGATGGTGCAGAATTCCACTCCTGGGAGAAAGAATTTAAAAACCGATTCAATTAATAAAAAGGCAAAGTAGAAAATAGAATAAATAATCACTTCAAGAAGAAACAAAATAATAAAGAACCCAAGAAATAAGCTATGGGCTATAGGAAAGCAACATCTTTTTTTTTTTAAGCAAGCGAGATCAATTAATCACAACAAAGAAAGCATAGAATTTCCTTAAAAAAGTTATATAAAAAAAAAAGAAAAAAAAAACCTCGGAAAGAACCCTTAAAACTGAAAAAAAAAATATAAATTACAGAGAAGCAAGCTTAATTTTGTCATATATACTTAGAACAGAAATCATTTAATATGAATTCGAAAAAAAAATGAACTGAGTGGGATGGAACTTGAGCTTGACCGAAACAAAACTAGATCTGAATAAGATTAAAAATCTATGAATTATAGAGAAACAAGATAACAATTGTTATTTATGTTTCTTTTGAAAATCAAACTCTTGTTGGTTCATTAGTAATCAAAACTAGAAAATCAAAATTGACGAACCTACCAAACGAAAGAAACGGCATGATATTGACAAAATGAACAATTTTGGCAAAACAATGTGGCAGAGATGACGACGATGAGGGCGAGGGTGGAGTTTCAAAATTAGGGAAAATACCTTGAAATCATATTGGAGAAATAAGATTTGATTTTCTAGTTTTCCAATCGGGAAAGAAGAGAAAAGAACCAACGTTAGCAAACAGGAGAAAGACAAGTGAGAAAAGAGAGCAGAAGAAGAAACAGAAAACGAAAATCAGAGAGAGTAGAAGGTGAGAAAAATTCTCTGTACAAAGACAAATGAAAAAAGGAGTTTATTTTTTCTTATTCGAAGCAAATGGCGCCCTTAAAACCTTTAGCAATTAGGGGCAGTTCCATTTGGGCCGAAAAATGATAAAGCGAAATAAAGGAATACGGACGGTTCTTCAGACCGCCAACGAAAAAATGTCGTTAAAATTATTATTATTATTATTTTTTAGTGCCTATATTCTCTTGTATATTTTCCATTTTACATCAGCACATACATGACTCACTATGTATTACCCTAAAGTGTCTAACATCAGAAGTCATTTACATATATGTATAAGATAAACATTCATTAGACAAACTTTACTGCTGTAACATATTTGTACTGTTGCATATTGTATAATTAACCATTAGAACGCATGATACATTCATTGTCAAATATGCACAAAAGTTGAGCAAAATCCCATTCTTTGTATCATATGATTGATAACTATGTTATTCAAAATTACAAAGCCTGGTATTCTAAACTTTCCGAGGATCCAACATTCCAACTTATCATACCTGAAGTTCCCAAAATTTCTAGCAATTGAGAAACTGATAATGAACTCTCAAATGCTAACTTCAGTTTGGACCCTTAATTCAAAAATTGTCATGCTGCTAGGTTAGAGGATTACAAAATTAAAATAAAAACAAAAGGGCCTATCCCTATCTTCCTTAGTCGAATTAGTTTACGTAGAAGGAAGAAATCAAAAGTTAAGAAATCAGACATGTATACATCCTTTTTCTTTCCTAGACCCTTCTCCTTCCTCTTATGTATCATTCCATACTGTGAAAGTTGGGGCTCCATGGCAAACAGCCATATTGCTCGACTTTTGTGCAATGGTAGGAACTGCTGTTGGCACCCAGTTGTTGCATGCTGAGGCTTGATCATATGAGCTACCCTTCACTCCACCCGTTGATGATTGCTGTGAAAGATAATACAAGTTCCTTGAATGGTAAGGATCAGCTGATCCATACATGTTTTCGTAACCAAGTGATTTCACTTCATTGTCTCCAAAACCATTGCCTTGATTCTGGTTGCTATCACTGGCTATAGCTGTGCTCAAGGGGATCAAACATCCTCCATTGCCCCCATATCCGACCCCTTGGTAGCTACCATTAGCACCATCAGTGCTAGTAGCGCCATTACTATAGATGACTGAGTTAGAGCCAGAGCTATGATCCATTGAAGAAGAGTCCATGGCCATGAGATTGTGCAAAACAGAAGGCTGAAAAAAGTTGTGGGTGCTTCCTAACTGAAGTTGATGGAGATCCTGGAAAGTGTAATTGGTATCAGAATCCTGCTCTTGCTTGCACCAAACTCTTTGTCCATAGGGGTAGTGCATGTTAAAAGGCTGAGCTTGATGAAACGCAATGGTAGGCCAGCCATGGTGTACTGCACCTGGACCATAATTGTTGATTCCATCAGACAAGTGTGAACTCATGTTATCATCATCCCTTTGTACATCTATAGCCATTTCTGCTTGCTCAACATCTTTCAATCGCTTCGCAGCTCCACCGATTGGCAATGTACTGCTCTCTAGTATGCTCTTAACATCATATCTACTCATATCAAAGTTGGTTACAGCATTGAGTCCTCGGAATTTTATGGCTGCAATGTCATAGGCTTCTGCTGCCTCTTCTTGCGTACCTATATATCAATTGATTTTAAAAAAAAAAAAATACGACGGTTACTAAATTACCAAACATTTGATCGAGTAGTTCATTTTGTCAACGAAACTTTTTCTGGCAATTTATCAAAACATTCTAAAATGCTTAAAAACATAAGAGATCTTTGTTTCTCAATAAAGATTAATAAATGCAGCAGTCAAACTTACTGAACGTTCCCAAGTAAAGATCTTTGTTTCCAGCAACTCTTCCAATCCTCGCTTGCCATCTTCCATGTTGGTGGTGCCTGTTTTCAGACCAATTACAGTGTTATTTACTTAAAAACTGGAATATTCGTCACAGCAAAGTTTCTCAATAAACTCATTTAAGAATGAAAAATGCCACTAACTGCATGCATCCCTTACGAGAAATCTTTCCTATCAAAAGGAGACTCAGAAATCTTTCATCAAATCTGGAAAATGGAATGACGCTGCTTTATATGAAAAATGACGAATCCTCAAATTACCTTGTGACTCCTCTATAGATGGATGCTCCTCTAGAAAATCCACTACTCTTCCTGCATCAAAGAAATACATAAAGTTGTACCATTCATGTATTTGTATAATATTTGCTCCATCAAAGATGATTTATGAGGCCGCTGTGTTTACCTTCGCAAAGACGCAACATACTCCTGCCTGGTCATGTGCTTCATTTGTTCCAACTCCTTTTCATAGTTACTAATCTGTAATTAAAACAAATAGTGTATATGATATGAAAAAGACAAGATTTCACTACTATATTTTCATTCGTAGCTATTGGTGTGTAATGGGGTAGCTTTTTAGTAGCACAAGAAGAGTAATATGAAGTCCTATATATAGAGACATTTCTTCACATTTTGTTTGGCTTTGTCGATGACAGTGAGAACATGAGAACGAATTTCCAGGAATCTATTTTCCAAGAGAATGAATCCAAATGTAAAAAGATGAAAAACAGGCAATTAATGCATTATCAATAATGCTTTTAACTTGTGTATGCGAGTTTGGGGAACAAAAGGAAGTGGAAACTTACAGGAAAATTTGTTGTTGTTGTGGTTCCCCAATACTTTAGCGCAGCTAAATCATATGCTCTAGCTGCCTTTTCTTCTTTGTCATAGCCTCCTAAAATGCAACAAAATAAAAAGGTAAAATTTACAGGTTGAATAACTTCAACAAAATAAGATAACGGATTCAATTTCCTTTTGTACCTACCCAAATAAACTGCAAGAATATTGAGGAAGCCCAACATCAAATCATGTGAAAATGCAAAAGAAATGGAATCAGCAGTTAGTGGCTAATATATATATATATATATATATATATATATATATATATATATATATATAAAAGAATGAAAATAAATTCCAGTGCCTTGTGTGTTTCTATAGTGCTAGTAACATCCAGGATTTAGCAGCAAAAATGTTTTTATTATCATTAAATAAGAATATGTTGGTAAGAGGTGCAACAATTAGAGAAATGAAAACAATACCTTGCCTTCCCTTACGAGTTTGTCCTTCTCTTCTGCAACTATTATCCCACAAATGAGCTTCATATCTACCAGTCCATCTATGCCTGAAAAAATATATATTTTTATATATTTAAGGAAAAAATTAGAATATTTATGGTTTTACGCAAAGAAAATAATAACCTGGTTACACCACGGTAAATGGAAGTTCTTTGGCCAAAAGTGTCAATGGATTTCCTTGGCATCGCTTCACTTGCACCGCTTTGGGTAATTTCCATAACTGTTGGTGTCTTTTGCTGCTTGTTATTATCGGAGGAAGAGCTCTCTCCAGCGCTTCCGCTGCCATTGTTTGTGGTGAGGAGAGGCAAAGGAGAGCCTGATTGTGAACCAGTACTCATTGAAAGAGACAAAGATTGTGAAGCACCGCCCTTGTTTTTAGCCTCTGCTTGACTCGCTGCAGGTTGGTTCCTTAACCAACTCTTGATCATGGATAAACCAAAGGAGCTATTGCTATTGCTGGCGCTGATATTGGTGGTGGTGTTATTATTACTATTATTACTATCATCTCCTCCGTTGCCAGTTCTAGCATTAGTTGTATCATCTGATGGGAGCTGCAATGAGCAGTTGGGAAACATGTATTCTCCATTGGTGGTATTGTACATAGTGTCGCAACCATGGAGCTTATTCTGTTGATGATTCGAGAAAGAGTGGCTTCCGAGGAAGTTTTCAAGTTTTGGTTCTTGGTTGCTTGGATCAAGGTTCTGGCTACTGCATGAACTACCCATCAACATGGAAAGCTCTGAGCTTGCCTTGTAGTTTCCATCTGAGTTCATACCTAAACCCTTCACATTCCAATCTGCAAGGAAAAAAAAGAATCAAACTTTTGAAATATCATTGAAAAACAACAGTTAATGGTTGGGGTTTTGGAACTTTAGCCTTTGAAATGCGAGAAAGATGCGAAAGTGCGTGAGTTTTTCGATGGAGCGAAGCAAACCAAACCTTGGGATTGATTGTTTCTATTGAAGGCTTCAAGTATGCCAAAAGGGGGAGGGAGATTGAGAGAAGGAGCCGAGGAGCTCGAGGTGAGATCGAAACACTCGCCAGGCACATCGGTACCGGAGATTTCATCGGAGTTGTAACCAAGGCGAGAGACTGTGGTTTGAGAGCGATGATCTTGATGATCAACAGGTTGTGATGGGAGTTCTTGAGGTGACAAAGAAAAGGCCAACCAGTTGTTCATGGAAGCCATGAAAAACTAAAAAGACAAGTTTGAAAGATTAGCTCTTTTATGGTGAAGTGATAAGCAAAGGGAGATGTGGAATTAGTTCATGCATGAAAGAAGTAAAAGAACTAGAGGCCGAAGTGAGAGAGCAGCCTCGGTGTATTGAAGAAGAAAATAAAGGAGAGGAAAGGTCAAAAAATTGAAGAGAAATCACCTCTTCCAAAGCAAAAATGAAGATTTATATAACACCTCTCTCTCTCTCTCTCTCTCTCTCTCTCTCTCTCTCTCTCTCTCTCTTTATCTCTCATGAACAACAGTAATCATAAAAGGGGCACCTTTCAAATTCTGGGGCAATCTTAGGATGATTTTTTTCTTGAGAAATTTAACAACAATGTCAATTTTATAGTAGGATTAATTTATTTATGTTTATTGATATTTAATTTATATTTATTTTTATATTAAAATTATTATAAATATATAAAAATGAATGTAAAATTAATATTAATTAATATAAATTTATAAAAATAAGTATAATATAAATATGTTGTAATAAATACAAACACATAAAAATAATTATAAATATATAAAAATAAATATAAATTTAATATCAATAAATATAAACATATAAAATAAATATAAATTTAATATAAAAAAAATTTACTGTAAAATATCCCTACTCCTCCTGTCAGATAACTCTGCATATATATTTTTTTGCACGTATATTTTTTGGTTGAAAATGGGATAGTCATGTAATTTTCCCGTGTGAGAAGAAACCAATTATCATGAAAGAGAGGCGGTGCCCTAATCATAAAAAAAGGAGGAGTTGAGATGATCTTTTCACAGCCTTTCTCCTTTAAGACATCCTTACAGGACTGTTGCAATGCAGACCAACTTTCTCTCATCACTTGCTCCATTTATTTAGAAAGGATTTATCTTAAAAGAAAGAAAAAATAATGAAAAGGTTCATGAGGAGAAGAGGTAGAAAATAGGTAGCTAGCTAGGCAAGTTGAGCTTATCTTCATGTCTAATTCGGTAGATAGTTGAAGTTATTTTATTCATATAATAGGCAACAATGGGTGACACATGGGTCATAAACCTATGAAAAAGCATGTGGTTTCGTAAACTTAAAACAAACTTGTATGCTCCACTTTGGACTTCAAATTAAGTTCAAGGATCGATAGATATATAAATCTATCCTTGATTCTACCGACCTTGTAATAAAAATTACTACCACCTTATATTACTTTGAATAACATCAAACTTGCTCTAGAATGAGAATCCAAAAGAGTTATACAAATACAGGTGTATATATAGATATTTAATACGTTAGTATTATATATAATTAAAATGAAAGAAGTTTTGTTTTCTCTTTCTTAATTTGATGATATGAGTCTGACAGATGGGGAGGAAAAGCCCACACAAGTCATTTCATTGTCAGTGTAATCTGCCGCTACCACTCCTCCTAACCAACCCCTTTTCATCGCTTTCTCTTTCTCTCTTAATTCTCTCGTATAATTTTATTTTTATTTATATTCAGCAAATAGTAGCACTGCAGGCCCCTTCAGTCCTTGCCCGCAAAAACCCATAACTTTCTCACATTCCATCCGTCTCTATCCATGCCATTACTTTACCATTATCCCAAACTTCTAATCATCAAATTGCTCCCCCGCTACAAACGGGAGTTTCTCCCTTTTTTTTTCTCTTTCTTCCTCTGCCTCTGCTCTTCACATAACAATAATTCATGCATGACTGACAATTTTTTTCTGTTTTTTTTTTTAATTAATTACAGTGCAATCTGAAAAGGATAGGAGAATCTAGCCTTTTTTTTTCTTTTAAGAGAAAAGTTAAAAACAAAATAGATGGAGAAGGGTTTTTGCTGCTTGCACCCTTTTCTGAGTATACTTCAGCTTGACTTCTGGGTCTTTGAGTTTATTTCTTTTCTCAAGTTTCTTTTTCCGTAATTTTTTTTCTTTTCAAATTCAGGGATAGATACCAAGAAAATCTAATGTCAAACATCCAAATGGAGCTCTCTCATATTAGAAATGTCAAGTCGTGCTGGGTTAACATTTTCATTTAAATATTAATTTATGCATTAATATATTGTATTTACTTAATACTATTTTTTAATGAACCGTGCTCTCGTGTCATGAAAATTTAGGGCATGAGCTAACATAGTACATAGCCAATAACTTCATGGTTCATGATGAACCAAATACAATATTATTTTCTAATGCAGAACATTAATATTTTTTAAATTTTTTAAAAGTTTTTATCATTTTGACGACAAGCAAAATAACATAAATAATATCTAATTAACTTTGTTCAACAAAATGCTTACATTTAGAAGAAAACATAATAAAATTAGTTACTAAATAAAAATATTAAAATTTACTATCATAATTTTTAATAAAAATGCGCCCTTACAACCACCCAGAAAACATAATAAAATTTATAAAATAAATATATTGAACTTAAATCTATTTTGAAATTTTAATTTATCTTTTCTAATCATTAAATAAATATAATAGAATCTACTAAATAATATATTTAATTTATATCTATTTTGGAATATTAATTTATATTTTCTTATCACTAGTTTGTTTCAAAAAAATTTATTCCTACCAAAGATAAATTAGATATTTTTACTACAAATAAATGAAGTGGCGATTTTTCTAGGATAATAATTTATGTTTTATGAGTTTGTATTAGTAGTGTAGTTTTATAAAAAAGTTAAGTTGCATATCATACATTTATAATCAAAATGAAAGAATTATAAATTTATATATCAATAATTTAAATATCTGACAATTAAATTTTATTTAATATAATATCAATTTTATTAATTACCAATAAAATATCAAAAATAAATATAATTTTTTCATAAAATAAAAATAATGAGCACATATAAAGGATTAACGAAATAAGCACATTTATAACTATATTTGTAGCCATACAACACGGCACATAAGCTTGTGTATGTGCCTATTAGCCCGCGTGCCATATGCTAACAGTGGCCCTTCATAGATCATTCTGTGCCAACTCATGTAGCAAAAAACTTCTAACTCTGTATAATGCACATATGTCTATCGTGCATGGCTTGGCTTATTTATTTAAGTTCAAGTTGTGCCAAGCACGAGTCATACGATATATGAATTGTGTCATGCAATGGACAATCCAACTCATTCGACACATTTATCTTGGATACACCTCTCATTATTATTATTTTTTTGGTTAATAGGAGGTACAAGAGGGGGCAAGGGTTTTGGACCTAATCCCTCGTAAAGATGATTAATAACTACTAGATTAAATCTTAATTGTTTAAATCTCTCATTATTTTTAATGCTGTATATTGCCAAACACTCTTTTAATGTTGTTATAGTACTTAATTTTTTTTTTAAAAGGTAATACTAGTAGACTTTGCAATCATAGTGTATATATATACACTATAATCCTTTATGCATATAGTTATTAATTAATCGTTGAAATTGTGGCTCCTTTAACTTTAAAAGTTAATTTTCTCTTGTATAAACTTGCTTGGACATGGCAGGGGCTAGATTTGACTTAATATACAAGTACATGTTTAGAAGAAATAAATTCCAAGAATTTACTACAATTTCAATTATCTTAATATCATTCTTTTTTATTTAAAAGGACAAATGGGATTCCAACTGGTTTGTTCCTTGAAATCTTGAACCCTAATAGGATAATCGGACGAAAATATATAAATAACTGGTATCCAGTCCAAATTATTTATACCTTATAGTCGTATTAGTGTTGAAATACAAGTATAAATACAAGGATGAATAACACGTACGATAGTGTGATGATAATATAAGGGGTAGGGTTAGGGAGACAATAAATAGTTTAAGACTCAAGAGAGGGGGAGGTGTTGCAGAAAGGAGGAGACAGATTGATCTCGAAGGATGCAAAAAGGGCAGTGTAAGTTTGACCGTCGACAAAATAATCAAAGACGGTAAAACACATGGCCTCAAAGTCCTTTTTATTATATTTAAAAGCCTGCTCACTGTAAAAATAAATGCTCTCTCGGTAATCTACTCTTAATCATGCCCCAACCACAGCGCCCTCTCCTTAGACAGAGAAACACTAACCCCACACTTTCAGCTTCTAAGTTTTAGGTTTAGCCGTTTAGAAAGTGACTGAGCATATCACTTTTGACCTACTCTCCCCCTTTCTCTTCCTCTTGGTCTTAGGGTTGCAGAAAACTACAACCTTTAATGTAAGTTCGCACATTTACCTCGCATGCACTTACACTTTTAATTTGAAAATTACATAAATAATCTCTTTTACTATTATTGATAAAGTTTTTAAGTTATAAAATCAGCGTTAGAGGAGATTGATACATGTTTTTAGGATATAATAAAATATGTATTTTTTCAAAATTTTGAAAAGAATATATGATTTTTTAATTTTGTTTGTATAAACACTACAAAAAAAAACACCTTCAGAAATGAAAAATTAGAGACGAAATTTTTCCATTGCAAACAAAAACAATTTGTAACGAATTTGTAACGGATTTTCGTCACTAATAAAAGTACATTTACTATTATCAAAAGGTAACGGAATTTATAACGGAATTTCGTTACAAATTGGTAACGGAATGACACAAAATTTTAACGACGGATTTAGCGACAGATTTGTAACGGATATTCGTAGCTGATGCAATAATTTTTTATTTTTATAGAAATTAATATAAATTTAAAAAAATTCCGTTACAAAAGGTACCAGGAACGAAATTCCGTTACTAATACCCAAAAGAAAATCCCGTTACAAAAAGTTATCAGTAACGGAATTCCGTTGCTGATGCCCTATTTGTTTTAATGTTTATAAAAAAGAATATAAATTAAATAAAAATTCTGTTACAAAAGCACATCAGAAACGAAATTCCGTTGCTGATGCCCTATTTTTTATTTTTTATAAAATAAACAATATATAATAAATAAAATTCCGTTACAAAAGAATATCAGCAACGAAATTCCGTTGCTGATGCCCTATTTTTTAATATTTTTAAAAAACAATATAAAATTTACAAAAATTACGTTACAAAAGGGAATCAGAAACGGAATTTTGTTGCTGATGCCCTATTTTTTATTTTTTTATAAAATAAACAATATATAATAAATAAAATTCTGTTTCCGTTGCTGATGCCCTATTTTGTAATGTTTTTAAAAAACAATATAAAATTTACAAAAATTCCATTACAAAAGGGAATCAGAAACGGATTTTCGTTACTGATGCCATATTCTTTATTTCTTATAAAATAAACAATATATAATAAATAAAATTCCGTTACAAATGAGCATCAGCAACGAAATTCCGTTACTGATGCCCTATTTTTTAATGTTTTTAAAAAACAATATAAAATTTACAAAAATTCCGTTACAAAAGGGAATCAGAAACGGAATTCCGTTGCTGATGCCCTATTTTTTATTTTTTATAAAATAAACAATATATAATAAATAAAATTCCGTTACAAATGAGCATCAGCAACGGAATTCCGTTGCTGATGCCTTATTTTTTAATATTTTTAAAAAACAATATAAAATTTAAAAAAATTCTGTTACAAAAGGGCATCAGAAACGGAATTCTTTGCTGATGCCCTATTTTTAAATTTTTAAAAAATAAACAATATCAAATAAATAAAATTTCGTTACAAACGAGCATCAGCAATGGAATTCCGTTGCTGATACCCTATTTTTTAATATTTATAAAAAACAATATAAAATAAATAAAAATTTCGTTACAAAAGAGCATCAGAAACGGAATTCCGTTACTGATGCCCTACTTTTTATTTTTAAAAAAATAAACAATATATAATAAATAAAATTCCTTTACAAAAGGGAATCAGAAACGGAATTCCGTTGCTGATACCCTATTTTTTATTATTTATAAAAAATAATATAAAATAAATAAAAATTCTGTTACAAAAGGGCATCAGAAACGGAATTCTGTTACTGATGCCCTACTTTTTATTTTTTAAAAAATAAACAATATATAATAAATAAAATTCCATTACAAACGAGCATCAGCAATGGAATTCCATTGCTGATACCCTATTTTTTAATGTTTTTAAAAAACAATATAAAATTTAAAAAAATTCTGTTACAAAAGGGAATCAGAAATGGAATTCCGTTGCTGATGCCCTATTTTTTTTAAAAAAATAAACAATATCAAATAAATAAAATTCCGTTACAAACGAGCATCAACAACGGAATTCAGTTACTGATGCCCTATTTTTTAATATTTATAAAAAATAATATAAAATAAATAAAAATTTCGTTATAAAAGGGTATCAGAAACGGAATTCCGTTGCTGATGCTTTACTTTTTATTTTTTTAAAAATAAGCAATATATAATAAATAAAATTCCGTTACAAACGAGCATCAGCAACGGAATTCCGTTGCTGGTACCCTATTTTTTAATGCTTTTAAAAAACAATATAAAATTTTTAAAAATTCCGTTACAAAAGGGAATCAGAAACGGAATTTCGTTGCGGATGCCCTATTTTTATTTTTTTTAAAATAAACAATATCAAATAAATAAAATTCCATTACAAACGAGCATCAGCAACGAAATTCCGTTGCTGATGCCCTATTTTTTAATATTTATAAAAAACAATATAAAATAAATAAAAATTCCGTTACAAAAGAGTATCAAAAACGGAATTCCGTTGCTGATGTCCTACTTTTTATTTTTAAAAAAGTAAACAATATATAATAAATAAAATTTTGTTACAAAAGGGAATCAGAAACGGAATTCCGTTGCTGATACCTTATTTTTTATTATTTATAAAAAATAATATAAAATAAATAAAAATTTCATTACAAAAGGGCATCAGAAACGGAATTCTATTGCTGATGCCCTACTTTTTATTTTTTAAAAAATAAAAAATATATAATAAATAAAATTCCATTACAAATGAGCATCAGCAACGGAATTCCGTTGTTGATACCCTATTTTTTATTGTTTATAAAAAACAATATAAAACAAATAAAAATTCCGTTACAAAAGAGAATCAGAAACGGAATTCCGTTGCTAATGCCCTACTTTTTATTTTTAAAAAAATAAACAATATATAATAAATAAAATTCCGTTAGAAATGAGCACCAGCAACGGAATTCCGTTGCTGATACCCTATTTTTTATTGTTTATAAAAAACAATATAAAATAAATAAAAATTTCGTTACAAAAGGGCATCAGAAACGAAATTCCGTTGTTGATGCCCTACTTTTTATTTTTTAAAAAATAAACAATATAAAATAAATAAAATTCTGTTACAAATGAGGATTAGCAACGGAATTCCGTTGCTGATACCCTATTTTTTAATGTTTATAAAAAACAATATAAAATTTACAAAAATTTCGTTACAAAAAGGAATCAGAAACGGAATTCCGTTGCTGATACCCTATTTATTTTTTTAAAAATTATTCAATAAAAGAAAAATCTGTTACAAATGGGCATCAGCAATGGAATTCTGTTGCTGATGCCCTCATTAATTATTTATATTGAATAAATATTTATTTTTATTTTTTTTAAATGAAAAACAGAAGGGGGGTGGGCGGGAATTGCTTCAGGACCGCCCCCCCTTTCTTATTTATTTCTGGAAAGCAACAGATCAGGTAGCCCACTCCCTCTTCGTCCTCTTCGCCGATTCCTCCCCCCCCCCTTGGCACCGTAGCCTGAATCCAGAGTCCTCTGTGGACTGTTGCTGCCGTCGACGACACATTCCCTCCCCTCTCCCCTTTCCCTCTCCTAGACGCAGAGTCCCTCCCAATCTGCATTCTCTCGCGCGACCCTCTCCCCTTATCCCCGGTTTCCTGCCGTCCTTCGCTTCGCAAGACCTTCTTGTTAATATGGTTTTTCTCATTTCATATATTTACATGCTCAGTAAGGGGTATGCTAGTTTGTAATGGTCTTTAAACTTCAAGAATGGTAAGCAAGTTGGCATTTGATGCTTTGAGAAACTTGATGTTAACAACTTATCTGTTGTGTTTTTTATTGTAGTTGTGAGAATTGAATGGAGGACATGAGGGAGGATTGAATCTTGCTGATGTTGATAGGCGTGAAGAATATAGTCATTCTGTTTCTAAAATGTTTGCTTGCAACTTTTGTTGTTTGAAAAATAGTGGGAATCGTATGGAAGATCAGAGGGAGAAATATTACCATGTTTTGTATTTATATTGTTTTGTATAAAAATAAAAAAAAATATGGCATCAGCAAAGGAATTTCGTCTCTGATAGAATTTAGCTACGGAGTAATAATAAAAAATAAATATACTTTTAGCCACGGAATTCCGTCTCTGAAACTATTTAGGTACGGAATATTAACACAAAATTATAAAAGAATAAATATGTTTTCAGTAACGGAATTCCGTCTCTAAAATACTTTAGCTACGGAATAATATGTACTGTCTATCAGCAACGGAATTCCGTCTCTACAGGGCATTAGCAACGGAATATCAAATTGAAAAATCAATAACTTTCAGTAACGGAATTTTCGTCTCTAAAATGTTTCAGTAACGGAATAAATTTTATAACTTTTAACGACGGAATTAGTAACGGAATATTGTATCTGCAACGGAGGAGTATCAGCCACATCGAAAATAGCAACGAAATTAGCGATGAAAATATCTGTCGCTAATTCCGTCTGTAAACGTGATTAGTAACGGAATTGTAATTTTTCTGATGAAAATTCCGTCACAAAATCCGTCGCTGAAGGTCTCTTTTTTTGTAGTGAAATTTCACAAATGGTATTTAAAATAATAATCTTTTAAATTCATAACTCCTTTACTTAGTCATGATATAATTCAAATCGACCACATATATGCATATTATATAGTATTAGGATTTTTTTTCCATTTTCTTATTTTAAGACCAGCAATTATTCTTGCAAATTATACCTTTGTTATTTTTATGCTAGATAAGTTAATTGATGTCTATAAACTCAAGTTTGAATAAAATTTCACTTATAAGAATTAAAAATTTTTGTAATCATGTATTAAGTAATAATGTTTTAAATAAATATTTCCTTAATAATGATATAATTCAAATCGACCAACTAGTTATATAATGTAGTACTAGCAATTGTTCTTACCAATCGTAACTTTAGTACTTTAATGCAACAAATGTTTATTAGAGACTATATACACTTAAGTTCTAAATCAGGGTTGATGAAGCTGAGATTTTTCTCTTTTCTTTAGTATATTTCACCAAAAAAAAAAAAGAAAAAAACTTATGCAATTATTTGATTTAAAGTACTCGCATAAAATATGCACATTTGAGCATGAGTATACAAGTGATACTACATTATAAATAACTCTTAATTTCTATATCATTCTAGCTAGGTTTAGGTTGGCATTGCATTTAAAGTGCGGAAAGCACATTTGAACTGTGGATTTTATCCCCTTAAAGAAGGATAATTGTTTGGTTAAATTTGAAACTCTTTTTTAGCATGTAGGCACATGAGCTATTGATTTAGTAAAGAATAGGAATACAATCCTATCTTTCACGAATGAGAAAAAAATTGAAAAGTTACAATGTACAATTGATTTTACGTGCACACCATATATTATATAACTAGTTCAAATGTATAATTAACCACATTTTAATGACATTTTATTTAAACAATTAAATAATCAGTCTTAACTTAACATTGTTATCTCTTCTTAGGAGGGGAGTAAGTAAGATTTGAATCTCTCTTCCTCCCTTGTACCTCTTTATAAAAAAAAAAAAAAGCTAATTAATTTGGCATAATAATCAATGTTATTTGCTTGTTTAATTAAATAGAGAAAAACTCAATCATTTCAAGGAACTGAAAAGGTCTAATGGAATAATTATTTATACATTGGAAATGGAAAATCTAATGAAATAATGATACATTGAAAATGGATTTTTTTTTTCTTTTGAAAACGGACTGAACAATGAAAAGGAAGTGTGCATAAAATAATAAACAGGGTCAGAAATTTTGATGTGTAAATTTGAAGGCATCCAAAATAAGTATTAATAAATGCCATGTGTTGATATTCCGATTTTGTCACCCCAAAATGGAATGCCATGTGTTTCTCGTGCCTGCTTCTGCTGCCATTACCAACCCTTTGTTGGCACTTCTGTCATATAAAATTATAGCCCATTAGGCACTACAACTCTAAGCAAGTACTATGATTCATGTTATCTTCACAAATATTGGAATTTGAAACCCTTTTCTACGAAATTCCAGCTTTTATTCAATGATGAGCTGTGCCACGACCCACAAGTTTCTACATGTACATTACTCTTCTCTTTGTCTATACATATTTTTTTTTAATCAATATCTTAGGATACTTTTCATCTACCTTGAATCACTTTCTTTTCAAGAAATTTAAAATATATAAGCCTTACTCCCTATTTACTATTTTACCCTCTAAAAGAATTGGATTTAAATCATTCTCATGTATTAGCATGCATTTGTCTATATGTAAAATATACGTATCTCATGCATGGAGAGCTGATTTGAATTGTAACATACTATAACAATTGTATTTGATAAAAACAAAAACATTTGATTGTTTTATTGAAAAAGCATTTTAGAAGTTGTGATTTATTGTAAAATAAATTTGTTAAATCAAATAACACAATTGAAAGATTTATAAGGTCACAATTATTGGGTTGGATCTCTATAAATAGGAATATCAAGGTTCATCTTAAACGCACTCGAAAATATTAGATTTGGGATACTATGTCTCTTCTCTCTCATTCTCAAAATAGAAACAAATCTCTTAAATATTATTTATTATAGAAAATAATGACTGAGATAAACACTTTTATACTTAATAAGGTTGTTTAATGATTTGATTTTAAAAATGCTAGATGATTTCAAATGGTAATTTTATTGTATCTTAGGACTATTTGAAACCCATGTTGCATGCCATAATTTGTGGAGCAAAAAAGCTTTAATGAAAGTGACATTAGCAACATACTTTGAAGTTATTTCTACACTGATTATATATATTGAAGTCCATTAAGAAAGACAAAGGAAAAGAATTTCGGCAGAATCAAGAAGGAATCAGGAGTATCCTCAACAATTAGTTCAATCAACAATCTTCAATTTTAGTTTATAGTATTAAAGATGGATTTCTTGAGGAATATAAGTACCAATTTTCAATAAATGAACAATTTGATTAAGTAATTTTGAGATGACAAAATGGTTCACAAATGAAGATATGAAAGAAAAGAAAAAAAGAAACCTGGAAGTCAGAGATTTAAATTGCAGTCGAGCTCGCATTTTTGGTAGCGGTGCATTTATAGCAGTTGCGAACTTAACGGAGATTATTATGGTCATTAATAGTCATGAATTTTGTTTCAACTCTGCACATTTTGATATAAAATGTATTAATTACAATTATAATTATAAAGACTATTGTTTTATAATTTTTAAAGTAATTTTTAACATTTGTCGTACTTTAAAAAAATATAATTATTTTTTTATAAATTGTAATAAACTATTCATATTAAAAAAATTGCCATGATAATTAAAAAAATAACAAATTTAAGATAAATAGTGGAAGTAGATAATAATAATAATAATAATAATAATAATAATAATAATAATAATAATAATAACAATTACCCAATTCTAACTGACCCATTTACTCCTATTCTTTAATCCCTGATCACAAGCTACACGTTTTTTGGTCTTCCATTATTCATGTTTTTCACTTGCACGTAGTTCACTTAAATTCTCCCTTCATCCCGTTACACCCTTAGTGTCTTCCTCTTCTCCTATTCTCATTCCACTCTGAATTCTCTATTTCTCTTCTCTCCTCGACACAACTTCTAAAAGCAGCCTCTCTTCCCCTCGCGTGCCTCCGGCTCTCTCTTGCCACCAGCCCCTACCTACTAGCAACGGAGTCATGAATGGATGATGTCCCTCAGTCACTATGCCCAACTTTTGCAAAATGACTTCAAGTTCAACAGAATTCAACAAATTAAAAGTGCCATTTTAAGTTTAGTTGCTTGTATGATTAAGATGATTCAAGGTTGAATTTGGGATGAAATTTATTTGAGCTGATAATTTTTATAAAAAAAAATAAAAACTTTTTAAACGAAAGTCTTTAAGTTTTTAACACCATAAATCAATCTTTTACGTGCATTTTTTATGGAAGCGGTAATAACGATCTGTTATTATCGCTACTCACTGTTGCACCGATTTTAGCGACTAAAATGTGCCACTATTGTTGTGAATCAAACTCTCCTTCATTTTTTTCTAGGATAGCGATGGCGAACCTTGGCGCTACCGCAAAATAGTGGCCGCTACAATGCTATGCCACCGCTTTTTGAATCCTCACGGGAAGTAATTAGATAAACAAGATAAAGTGAACATTTGTCACCAAAGAAGAAGGTTAATGGTTTTTCATAAAATGACCTGATAAGTTTCATTTAGTTTTAAATTTTTATGTATGATTTCTTGAATTATTGGTTGTCGCATGTCACGACCCTCTTTACCAGTTCGTGACCTTTACCTTACCACTTACAGTTGGGTTGTGAGTCAACATCCGATCCATTTCTCATCAATTTATAGTTGATCAATTCAATAAAAAGAAGTAGAATAGAAACTGGACTTTTAGATATATGTGTGGAAGCGTTTACATCAGTTTCTATTATATACATCCCCAAAATACAAAATACAAACTTTACTGTGCATTAATTTATAGGATACAAAATTTTTCATATCGAGTGTATACCTCTCTATACTGCTGGATGACTGAAGAAACACAATAGCAAGGACGACTGCAGTGTACTCACTACTGCGTAGTATCTGTGGAGGAGGAAATAAGGGGGTGAGCTAACGCGCTCAGTAAGAAAAATATGAAAGCAGGTAGATAACTACACTATCTACATGCTAAAATACATAAATATTCATTTTCCTTATAAAACAATATGCATGTTCCTTAAAACAACTTCCATCAATACGAAACCGTTAATTCGCTAGATGGGCATATGCATATTCACATAGAAGCACACAACATATTCCAATTCACAAAGTTCATCTTTAAAAGCACTGAGTACTATTTAGAAATTACTTTGCACATAGCAATTCAATATGTTTGAGACATAAATTATAGGTTATTATATCCCCAGACACATAGCAAGGGAAAACATCCGTCACCTCACACAGTAGTGATAATGTTATATCACACAGATATAGAAGACTTATGGCCATAGTCGAATTCCAGGCAACACTAATCAGGTGTGCTGGAACCCTACGCTTGGGGAGGCGGATCAACCATCCCTTCAGCTCATACTCAACTCACGACACATCGTACTCCATGACTAACGCTCACAGTACATCGTGCTCCCGTGGATCCTTATCACTCATTTTCGTTGTCTTAAAATCTCGTTCGAGTAGGTTAGTGCAAGACACACGGCAGTACACGACGGCTCAAGCACGATTTTGTACTTATTACATCACATTCATAAACCACATGTGAGCAGGTCAATGCAAGACACACAGCAATACATGACAGCTTTAACACGATTTTATTCAACACACAGCATAATCATGAAAACCTCGTGCGAGCAACTCATCGTAAGACACACAGCATACTTGAGGCATCGAGCACGGTCTTTCTAGGAAATTACATGCGAGCATAGTCAGAGCAAGACACACAACAATACTAGAAGGCTCTAGCATGATTCCCAAAATCTAGTGCGAGCATCTCGAGTGGAACACACAGCACCATCCGAGGCATCGAGCACTCTTTTGTTTTCTCAAAAATCCTTTTGAAAATAATGTGCGAGCAGGGCTGGTTAATCTACCGTTGCCCCTCAAGCTCTAGCACGATTTCACACAAAAAAGAGAAAGAAGGGGTTCCATGTGTAGTCATGAGTGAGAGGGCAAATCTCCCTTCAATCACTCTTTAAAAATATTTCATACAAATGGTTAAATTCAGGAACCCATCTATTATTATTCTTTCTCAAAACGTTTGCAAAACCTCTTTTCACAACAATCATAGAAGTCATGCAACTCATACTATAGACTTTTTCTCATACGTAGTTTTCTATCTAGATATACCGATATCTATATACGTATCGCATACATTCGCACACTGTAGGTAAGAAAATATACGTATAGCTATCTTTATAGCTCGCATAAGTCCTTTATCTCAAATCACGCTCGAATCGCTTTCCTTCGATTTCCACTTCTCGTGATCCGTTCTATCGACTTCAATTATATCCTCTGGAGCTGAAATTGTGTATTACACACATCAGTACACTTCACTTCACTCGCATGATATTCAAATCAATGCATTTGGCCACTTATATCTCATTTGGGCTCGTTACACCATTATCGGACTTTATCCTTTCATAAGTCCATTTCGAGTATATAACTCATTTTCGAGAATCTCTCAGACTTCTCAAGTCTATTGATTCATATTCAACATGTATTAAGCTTACAATACCTCAAGTTCATTATTTCATTTCATCAAATACCTCATATACTTACTTTTAGCCATTATTGTTTCTAATACATGAACTTCATCAAACTACTATACAATCATGTATATATATGCTTAATAACATTTATTCATGCTTAAATCATCATTAAATCCATGCCTACTCAACTTTCTCATCTTTTTCTCACATTTCACCATGTATAGGTCATGGAGATTAAGCATGTTCTAAGATGTTCCAACCAATAATATATATACCAATCAACTCATAAAATTGTATAGCTCAACATACATGAGATTGGTGCATTGAAATCTCACCTAGCTTGACTTTTCTCCTTTTGGCTGAATTTGGAGAAATCACCTTGTTTCCTTCAATCAAACAGTTTTACCACTTGTTTTTGGGCTAAGTTGTACTCCTCTCCACTATGAACAATTTTGCTAAACCAAGTTCTGTCAATTTTGTATGAAAAGTGATGGTTTCCTATGGTGAAGAGCTAGGTTACTTTGCTTAGAATGGAAGGTTTAAAGTTTTCTCCTATGAATTGCAGTTCAGCAGCCCTGTTTTATAGAAATTGCTTGATGAGATCGATCTTCATAAGTGAGGGATTGATCTGTTGCTGCTTTAAGCCTCTCGGCATTCAATTTTAAGCCTAAGAGATCGATTTGTTGAAGTATGAGATCGATCTGCTCTTTGGTATGAGATCGATCTGCTCTAAGGGATGAGATCGATCTTAACCAGGTAGAAAGCTAAACAGATCGATCTGGCATAAGGATGAGATCGATCTGCTTCTGGTCGAGAGCAATTGAGATCGATCTGCTAGAGGATAAATTGATTTGCTCTTCATAGGGGATCGATCTGCTTACTTTCCAGATTGATCTCCCCTTGCAAAATGCACCTTTCTCTTCATTTTGGGCAATGAGATCGATCTCCCTTACATTGAGATCGATCTCCCCTTGCTCTGCAGCATTCTTGCTGCAATGTTTCCCTGATTTTCAAAGCTTAACTCATATTCATTTACTTCAACACTTATTTTGCAATTCTTTCACATTTATCACTTAACAGGTCCAATTCTTACAATTCATACATAATGAAACTTGTATGTACATCATGAACAAATATAACGAGTATGTACATCAATTTACAAACCTTACACTTCTTATGATTCACATTACATTAACAAGTATATACTTAGGGACTCATAAGGATTACATATGAAAATACGGGTCTTACATTGCATATGAAAAATACATGAAGGTGTTAAAGAGATATGTTTGAAATCGTAATAGGCCAGAATAAAGAATTACAAAGTGCTATATTGCAAAAAAAAAAAAAAACTGTTGAATTTTGTACAAAATATTTGTCAAATGTCAAAGCACTAGGAATAATCCTCCTGAAAAGGCCAAATTGGCTAGTAAGCCATTATCTGGCCCTAAAGTTATGAAAGTTAATCATGACATTTTGAAGTAAGCACATCTTTATGTCTTGAGGAATATTGAAAATGTAAAGCCTTATATAAAGGTGATCTCTGAACTCCTTTCCTATTTATAAATGTTGATATCTAGTGAACCAAATTGATTTCACATATGTGATAGATAGATTGCATTTAGATATGTTAAAGGCCAACAATCCTAGAGAAGTTAGAAGAAAAAAGTGGCTGCAAGATGAACATAATCCTACTTTCATTAGTTGGTTCTAACAAAAAGTAGTAAGACATAATTTAAATTGTTAGTTTAGGGCATGAAATACAGTTACAATTGGTTTATTATACATTTAGTGTATATCTTCTTCCCAATATGCAGATTGCAAATGAGCTAATAACCAATCAAAACTCAAGAAAAAAACATAAAAACTTCATCAAAATGAGGATGTATACCAATTTGATGCAGCAATTAATACTTACATTTGGTCTCCAAAAGGAAAGTTTAATAAATGCTTGAATTTAGCTCACATCCTGGAACATTTGTTCTTTTCTCTTTTTTCTTTAGAAATAAAATAATAATAATAATAATAATAATAATAATAATAATAATAATAATAATACTTTACCCATAACTTTGCACAAATGATACTTCTACGTAAATTACAATACAACTTTTCACAATATGAAAGTGATAGGCAAAAATATAGTAGTCCATTTCAATAGTATAAAACATAGTATATGTAACCACCCGAAGCTACTTATTTTAAGTAATTTATTACGGAAGTCTGAAAATTTTGGGCTAAATTTTTCAATTTTTTCTTTCCATACATGTTTGTCATGTGAGTACAATTGTAACTATTTCTAGGTCTCAAATTACCTAGTTTAGTTTAAGGTTATGAACCTAAGGTCCCAGCCTAACTTCTTATTAGTTTTTGTAATCATTTCTTAATTTAATACACATCCCGACACATGCACTGAAAAGTAACTGTCGTAAAATTAAATCAGTATAAACAAATATACCACTATAAGCTACGAGATCTCGAAGCACTTATTTCGAAGCCAATACTGATAATGATGTCAGTGTGCCTCTAGTCTAAACCTGTGATGGAAAGAAGAAAGGGATGAGCTTTGGGAAGCTCAGTAAGCAAACCACACAAGTATCGAGGAATTAACTTACATGATACTGAATTCCTAATACATTTCTAATTTATTTTCATTCTATCATTCTGTCTTATCACTAATCCGAACTTATCACATTCTGAAACATGTCTTGTTCCACAACATACTTTACAATCGAAACTTATCGAAGGTCATACTTCTCTTGGGTTTATAGACTAAGGTATATTCTAGACGTTGTCAAGTTTTTCAGGCCAAGAGGTATTTTGAAATACCTTAATTAGCCATCAAACCTGTAAGACCCGAATTTAGTTAAAACAAGAAATGAGTATGTTCGTGAAAGGAATGATCGAAATGGCCCCAAATTAAACGAACGGGATTCAGACTGGAGATAAGGATTCAAAACACGAAATTAAAAATACAAAATGACTGAAATGGAATTCCCGAACACGTTGAAGGGCAAAACGGTCAAAAGATCAAAAGTCGGTATAAATTCGACAAGAAAATTTAATTAAAAATAATGGATTTGAGAATATTGATCAATAACAAAGAAATAATTAAATTTCGGGTTAAATTAATCAAGATATGAATTTACTGAAATTAATCATTCGCTCGGGACAATATCCCGAAAATACGGAGAAAATATACCGAGAAAGTGGAAAATAGATTAAATAAATTAAATAAATTAAATAAATTAATTTGAATAAAATAATAATTTTGGTAGATATTTTTGATTTTTTTAACATATTTTATTGATTAAAATATTAATAAAATAAATAAATAAATAAATAAAAAGAATAAAAAAACTTTATCGGGGAGAGAGAAAAATAACAAACGAATCGAAAAATCGAGGAAGATGCCCGCGCGTGACTCGATCGATCCACGGTCACTGGCGACCGACGACGTCGACGAAGGGCCGAAAAATGAAGAGGAGAGGCCGGCGATCTCCCTGGTACCGGTGACGCGCCCCATTGACGCCGGAGAACGCTGGATCGAGGGAGAGAAGCCGAGAGAGGAAAGGGAATTTTTTCGGCAATCGATGCCGATTCAGCCCCAACCACCGGCCACTGAAGGACCCCCACGTGATGCCGAGCCGAATGAGGGCGAAAACAATCTGGGAAACGGCGGCCAGCGCCGGCAACGGTGAGAAATGAGGAAGCCACCGACGCCGAAGAGGAGAAAAGGTCGAACCGGCCACTTTTCGACGGCCTTGGACGAAACCGAGACCAAATCCGAGCTGTGGACGACCTCGCGAAACTGCTAGAAACGGAAGCCGACGGAGAACCAATCGACGAGGCCTTGAACCGATCAAACCGGAGTGAACCGGACTGAACTGGACTTGTCTGAATCGGGTTGAACCGGACCAAACCGGTTCAGCCAAGAAAGAGGGGAAAAAAGGAGAAAAATAAAAAAAGGAAAAAATGGAAGAATTTTTGGGGATACACCGAACTTCGGGTAAGTTGATACGAGGTCAAAAGTGATCAATTTGATTTTTGAAAAATTTATTTAAATTATATTTAATCGAAAAGTAACCCAGGATTAAATATAAAATTGTGCAGTTCGACGATAAATTCTGAACGAGAGCCGATTGCGCTCTGATTTTTGTACCCCACATAACATTGGGTAAGTAAATTTTAATTTAGACAATTAGAGTCCTCGATACAGAGTTTTGATTATTTTATGAAATTTACGGATTAATTCTGTATAAAATGGAATATTAATCGGAATTGCAACGTAATTACCGTAAATAGTATATGGGCTATCCAAAGAGTTTGGAACGAAGCCCAGTGGGTTTTGAGAGGCCAATAAACCCGAAGAAGAGATTTAATAAGTAGAAATAGGCTGAAAATTGGTCGAGGCCAATTAAGGTACAATTGGGCCCAATAAAGTAAAACGAGCCCAGTACGTTAGATTCGATCAGTAAATGTGATATATTGATAAAAATAAGTGAATTAACCCAAAATATGTGGTTATATGCAGTTTCGTAGACTTGGTTGACGCGCAGTTGGACTGAGAGATCGGATATTATCGAGACAAGATAAGTTTACGCGTAAATCGAGGTAGGGAATTTTGTAGGTGCATAGAGATTTCTATACATATTTTTGAGGGGATTTACAAGACCTAGAATTTCTTTAAGTATCTAGAAATGAAATAATAATTTTTACTAAAACCGGGGGCATGGGTGAATAAAGAAAAAGACGATATTGCCATTGGGAATAAAATTTACAAAAAGGGTAGTAAGGCAAATAAATTGCATGATTTCCATGTTTTGATGGTTTATATGAATGTATCGCTTTGATTTAAGCAAATATGCACATAGGTTGGCTGTTGATTTCATGAATTATACGAAAGGTTACCGATTTGTATCGGTTACGATTTTAAAAGATTTTTTTATCAAGATTGAGCCACCTATCATATTTACACGAGTAAAAAGAGTGCTAGAGTCATACTCACACTAAATTTTACTGATTTATTACTCATGAAAAGTCGTACTGGAGCATTGCTCGTATGAGAAATTTGTGTATGCACAAAACTGTGCTGGAGCTTCGCTCGCATGAGATTTTAGATATCATGATATGCATAGCATGGTGCTGGAGCTTCGCTCGCACTAGACGTGAGTTGACATGCATTTAGTCGTGCAGAAGCCTCCTGTAGACTGTGTGTCGCAGAGAGTTGATATGCTTGCATGTATACTTTGAGACATGGGTTGGTTATCGACATAGTATTGGGGTGGATAAGACCTACGGCAAGCACCCCCAGACTATGATATGGGTCCACGGAGTACGTTGTACCGTGTATGTCACACGGAGTACGCTGTACCGTGCAGTCATGATGACTCGATAATGTTACTTGATATTCTAGCAGGTAGGATTTGACCCCACGTCCGATTACAGTTGTGATACCCCGCACACTGGGATCCGTGTAGCCTGGGATCACAGGGACAAATTATGGCCATAGTCCTCGATTTTTCATAGAGTAACTTACATGCCTCACATGATATCATACGGTCTGGATAGACCAGGAGAAACACGAAGGAGGGGTAATGTTTCGATTTATGTTTTTAAAAGAGATGCGATTTGATGAATCAAGGTATTCCCAGGAGGATGGGTTTAGTATTGATGTGGTTGTTTTGTGATAAAACAAATAAGTTTTAATGTGATGAATTTATGATTAAACAAATAAGTTTTAAAGTGATGAGTTTATTATGAAATAAATAAGTTTTAATGTGACGAGCATGAGATGTCATACATGATGATTTTTTCATGTGTGTTTTATATGTCGATTTCATGATTTCTCTTATATGATATATACATACATGTGGCATCATTTTAGTCATACCTCATGCTCAAAATATAAACGATTTTATATCATGACATTATCAGCACGTAGATAGTATAGTTATCTACCTGCTTACATTATTACCTTACTGAGCAAGTTTTCGCTCACCCTTTCATTTTCTACCCCACAGGGTACATTCAGTAGAAGAGAACGACATTAGTCTTGCATTTCGATTATCCGCTGCTTTCTATCAAGACCAAGTATACACATTTGTATAGTTTTTGTATCTGAACATATAGAGGCACAGTATTGTACACGGATGTAATATTGGGGATGTATTTGGTTAAAATAAATTGATATGTAAATGAAATATGGAAATGGAATGGTAAATAGGTGAGAGGTGACTAACACCGAATCATAGTCCAACTGTTTAGTAGTGTAACTGTTCACGACGGGTAAAGAAATGAAAAAGCAAAAAATTTACTCTGATTTTTAGGTAATTTGGGTTGTGACAAAAAAGATGGTATCAGAGCAGAGTTGGCCTGATATGAGTCGGTGTAAGTGGTTAAGTAATTTACATCCTCATGTATTGTGCATTGTTTAGATACAATTGTGTATATCAAGGTGGAAGTGCAGGTAAGAATTTAGTTTCGAATGCAAGAATATAGTTTTTATAACTGATAGCTGCTATGGTAGAGGGGCGAGTACATGAGCTCGAGGCCGTAGAGATAGGCCTGAGAGTCGAATGAGTCATCACATGAGACTCAAGATGAGAGTGAGGTGGAGGCTAATGTTGAGCATACTCCACAGAGTCCTATAAAGAGACCAAACAGTATTGAGACACGCTCCGAGAGGATGGAGTGGAGTGTAGAAAATATTTCGGAGTTGTTTACTCCGTCTATGCAGGTAGTTGAGGATAGGCAGGGTAAAGCCTAAATAGATGCCTCAGACTATAGAGATTTTCACACCCCTCCGGTATATAGCGAAGTAAAGAAACCAATAGTTGCTGAGGATTAGGTGAATGAGATAGCGAAGTTGTATGGATTCTTTCGGTGTATGTCGACTGAGAAAGTGACTTTTAAATACGTTTATGTTGGAGGGCGAGGCGAAGCATTAGTGGAAGTCTGCTCGACCCATCTTAAGAATTAGACATCCAGAGCCGACATGAGAAATATTTCTGGATGTATTCTGGTGACAAAATATTTTGGATACTACTTAAAGGAAATTACAAGTAAAATTTCTTACACTGACCTAGAGACATTGGTTGATTGATGAGTATGAAACTCAATTTATATACCTGCCCAGGTATTACCTCGACACTATGGGCAGTGAGAGTCGAAAAGTCCAAAAATTCATGGAAGGGCTCAAATTGTCGATTATAGTTCGATTGGCTCACTACTTATGCCGAGGTAATGCGCAGAATACAGTTGTGTGAATGATATCATGTGTTTCATGTCTCTGAGATTGAGAAAGGTAGTAAGGATCGAAATAGAGACAGAAGAGAATAGAGAATGACAGAGATGCCAGAGCGAGAAAGAGACCAGTTAGTAAAAGATTAGAGTTGATGAGCTACGGGGTAAGATGATTGGTAAGGCCCCAGTGTGTCCAATTTTAGCACTTTTGAGGGGTATTGTGATTGGAGAACCCTGACCTGCTATGAAGCAGTGTAAGCAGTGTAGCAGTGTAACAGAGTAACAGTGTAAGTAGTGAAGTAGTGTAGGATGTGTGGTAGATACCACGGAAGTAGGGCCTACACCTACACTTTATTAACTAAAATAGGCGTTAAGTGTGGTAAAATAGACCATTTAATTAACGATTGCTCAGAGTTGGGTGAGACTGCCCTACAGAAGAGCAAAAAGATAGAGAAAACCATGTTGATATCTCTGCACCGAAAAAGGGAGGCCATAGCTGAAGAGAAAGGGGAAAGTAAGCTGTTGGACGAGGGCGGTGTATGCCTTGGACCTGGACATTATTGATATTTCATATGATGTGGTGAAAAATACCACACTGGTTGTGAATAATGAAGTAATTATTTTAATGGATCCTGGTGCCACACATTTAGTCATACCGCTTTCATTTGAATATAAGTTAGTAAAAGATATGAATGCCTACACTCTTGGGCACAATACTGATAGTTAGTACCCCAATGAAGGAGGGCTAACAGAATAATTATGAAGAGATTATAAGTCGAAAAAGGGGTGTAGCGATTGAAATTAAAGGAGTAAATGAGTGTACTCACGGAATGAGAAATGATAGAGTTTTGTTGAGTTAATGTATTTTGAAATGACAAAACAAGTTAATACAATAATGTTAAGATGGTATACAAACATGTTTAGAAGATATCAGGACCAGAACTTAGAGTTCTGCTGATGAGAGATCGATCTGAGGTGTGAGAGATCGATCTCCTGGGTTTATACTTTATGAGAGATCGATCTCATGATGGAAGAGATCGATCTGGCAAGCCTTAAAACGGTGTAAAGGGATTAAGGTAAAGAGAGATCGATCTGCAAGGGTTAAGAGATCGATCTGCTCAAAGTCAGTGAGCTTAAGAGATCGATCTGGTGTATTGAGAGATCGATCCTGCCTCAAACAGAGAGGATAGGAGATCGATCTGCCTATTCGACAGATCAATCTGCCTCTGCCTATTCAAACTAACAGATCGATCTGGTAATGTATGAGATCGATCTCCCTGTGTATTTATGCTTTGTCATTGCAGGATTTAAAACTAGGAGATCGATCTGGCCAAGATAGGAGATCGATCTGTCTGACCACTGGAGGTTCCCAACGGCTATTTTCTTCAAATCTCAACGGGAAAAACTGCATTTAATGCTCCAACTACCCAACCTTCAGTATATAACCAAGCATTGAAGACAAAGCAAAAAGAGAGACTATCACTGAACATTCCAAACATTCTCAAGCTTTAATTCTTTCATTCCTTGTATCCCTATTGCTCATTAATTGAGATTTATTGTACAAGCTTAAGTACTACAAGCTGTGTTAGTCCTACCCACTGAAAAGCCTTATTCTGTATTCATCCTCACCTTAAAAGAAAAGAGGATTGTTCCTCAGTGAGAGTTATTGTAAAAGGGTGAATACATTTTCTGTATTGCTAAGGGTAGAGAGGTTATTCCTTAACCTGTAAAAGGAACTTTGTAAACTCTATTGAAAGAGAGAAAGAAACCACTTGACAAGAAGGTCAAGGAGAGAGGACGTAGGCAAGAGTTGGCCGAACCTCTATAAGTCGCTGTGTTTGTTTCTCTTTCCCTCTCTTTGCATTAAATTGTTATATTGCACTGTTTTATTCATTATCATTTGTGTTTAAATTGCGATTAATTTAAAATCTGCCATAATTGTTAGAAAACCGATTCACCCCCCCCTCTCGGTAGAGCCAACAATTGGTATCAGAGCTAGGACTCTTTAATCACGTAGGAACAACTTCCTAAGAGTAGAAACGATCTAATGGCTCTTAACAATGTTGCAACTAGTTTGATAGGAGAGGGGCACTCCACGGTTAGACCTCCCATGTTCAATGGTGAACATTATTCATATTGGAGGACTAGGATGATGCTATTTATTCAAGCAAATGACTATGAAGTATGGAGAATTATAGTTAAGGGACCTCAAATCCCTACAAAGAAAATAGAGGGAAGAGATATTCCCAAAGAAGAAGATGAATGGGATTCTAATGACATTAAATGTGCACAGCTAAATGCTAAAGCTATGCACACATTATTTTGTGCTTTAGGTCCTAATGAATATAATAGAGTCTCCGGGTGTGATAATGCCAAGCAAATATGGGATAAATTGGCAATAACTCATGAGGGTACAACCCAAGTGAAGGAGACAAAAGTAGGTATGCTCACACATGATTATGAGCTCTTTAGGATGAAGGAAGAAGAATCCATTAGTGATATGTTCACTAGGTTTACCGATATAATTAATGGATTAAAATCTTTAGGAAAAATATATTCTAATATTGAAATGGTAAAGAAAATTTTAAATAGCTTACCTAAGTCATGGGAAGCTAAGGTAACAGCAATAGAGGAATCTAAGGATCCACACACATTGTCCTTAGATGAATTAATAGGTTCCTTGCTAACTTATGAGATGAAGCTTAAAAGAAATGAAGAGCCACCCAAGAAAGTGGGTGTTGCTCTAAAATCCACTGCTGAAAAGGAAATTAAAAATGAGAGTGGCAGTGAGGAGGATATTGAGATGGCAATGTTTGCCAAAAGATTTAATAAATTCATGAGGATGAGAGCTAGTAATAGCAATAGGAGAAACAATAGGAGAGAACAAGAGGAAGTAGGTAGAAAAGACTCTATTGTGTGTTATGAGTGTAAAAAACCTGGACACATAAAATTTAACTGCCCTCTTCTCAAAAGATCTAATGATAGGTTTCATAAAAAGAAGGCAATGGTCGCAACATGGAGTGACAGTGACTGCTCCGATGATGAATCAAATGAGGACATTGCCAACCTATGCTTCATGGCTATTGATGATGATGAAAAGGTAACTTCTAATATCAATGAATACTCTTTTGATGAACTGCAAGATGCATTTGATGATTTAGCATTAGAGTATGAATCTATGAGCATGAAGTATAAAAAGTTAATATCGAAATTAAAAAGGGAAAATGAGATAATGTTAAAAGATAAATTGGAATGTGAGGAGAAACTAGAGATTGCAAATCTAGAAATTGGTGATCTTAAGGAGAAAAATAGCAATTTACATAACTCCTTTAATAGATTTCACATGGGGCAACAAAAGCTAGATAGCATGTTAGAAACCCAAAGGGCATTTTTTGACAAAAATGGCTTAGGGTATAATGCACAAAGTAGGGAAACCCATCTTAAGAGTTTTATTGCTAGGAAGAGCATGAATAAACCTGCAATTACTTGTTCATATTGTAATAAGAAGGGACATAAGTCACATTATTGCAATATAAAGATGAGGAATCTTAAAGGAAAAATTGTAAAAAGGATATGGATTCCAAAGGAGGTAATTCATTCCAAGGACTGCAATGCATTAGCAAAATGGATCCCAATGGGATCAAGAATTGCATTTACTAACCTTCAAGGACCCAAGAGAATTTGGGTACCTAAGACTTGAGTGGGTTTATTTTTTTTTGTTGTAGGTGATTGAGCATAGCCACAAAGCTAAAACAAAAGAAGCTTGGTACTTAGATAGTGGATGCTCAAGGCACATGACGGGTGATAAAAGCCATTTCAATTCCTTCAAATCGAAAATTGGTGGAGAAGTCACTTTTGGGGACAACTCCAAAGGCCAAGTGGAAGGAAGTGGCTCAATAGGTAATAATCATTTCTCTTTAGAAAAAGTATTACTTGTTAGGGGTCTAAAGCATAACTTGCTAAGCATTAGTCAACTTTGTGACAAAGGTTACAAAGTAATTTTTGATTGCATGAAATGTAATGTTATAGATCCTAAGTCAAATAAAATTCTTCTTCTAGGTCATAGGCAAGGTAACATATATATAGTCTACCTTAATGAACTCAGAAACGAAAACATATGCTTAATGGTAGATAACAAAAAGGAATCTTGGTTATGGCATAGGAGACTAGGTCATGCTAGCATGCATGTGCTATCCAAATTAGCAAGAAAGGATCTAGTCATAGGCTTACCCAAACTACCCTTTAATCATGAAGAAATATGTGAAGCTTGTGTTAAAGGAAAACACAAAAGAACAACTTTTAAGCCTAAGAATAGTGTATCCACCACTAGGCCTCTTCAATTACTGCATTTAGACTTATTTGGACCAACTAGAACCACTAGCCTAGGTGGGAAACACTATGATTTTGTAATAGTTGATGATTACACTAGGTACACTTGGGTGTTCTTTTTGAGAGTAAAAAATGAAGCCTTAGAGAAATTCATAACTTACTCAAAGGTGACTCAAAATGAAAAAGGTTATACAATAACAAGCATTAGAAGTGATCATGGCAAAGAATTTGAAAATATAGGATTTGATGAGTATTGCAATGATCAAGGAATTAGCCATAATTTTTCAGCCCCTAGGACACCGCAACAAAATGGTGTAGTTGAGAGAAGAAATAGAACTTTGGAAGAGATGGCTAGGACCATGTTATGTGAAAATAACTTGCCAAAGTACTTTTGGGCTGAAGCTATAAACACATCATGTTATATAATTAATAGAGCTATGATAAGACCCATGCTAAAGAAAACTCCTTATGAGCTCTACAAAGGTAAGAAGCCTAATATTAGTTACTTCCATCCTTTTGGCTGCAAATGCTTTGTTCTAAATAATGGAAAAGATAATTTAGGAAAATTTGATGCCAAAAGTGATGAGGGAATATTTCTAGGATATTCATTGAATTCAAAGGCTTATAGAATTTATAACAAAAGAACATTAATGGTTGAAGAATCTATTCATGTTGTATTTGATGAATCAAATAATATATCTAAAGATTCAACCAACAATGATGAAAATGTTGAGATATTTGATGAAGGCTTAGAAGATGACTCTCTACAGAAGCTTGATTTGAATAAAGAAGATGAAGAAGAAATAGAAGTCTTAGAAAGAGAACCTAGAGCACCAAGAGAGTTAGGATATGTAAAAGATTGTGAAATAGTAGGAGATCCAACTCTTGGAGTTAGAACTAGGTCATCCTTAAGGAATATGTGTCAATATATAGCCTTTGTATCTCAAATAGAGCCTAGGAATGTCAATGAAGCCTTAGAGGATAATAATTGGTTCCTAGCAATGCAAGAAGAGTTAAATCAATTTGAGAGAAGTAAAGTATGGAAACTAGTTCCAAGGCCTAGTGATCACTCTATAATTGGAACTAAATGGATATTCAAGAACAAAATGGATGAAAATAGTGTGATCATAAGGAATAAGGCTAGGCTAGTTGCTCAAGGCTATAGACAAGAGGAAGGCATAGACTATGATGAAACATATGCACCGGTAGCTAGATTAGAGGCAATAAGAATGTTACTTGCCTTTGCATGTTATAAAGATTTCAAGTTATATCAAATGGATGTAAAGAGTGCATTCTTGAATGGTTTCATTAATGAAGAAGTCTATGTAGAGCAACCTCCCGGATTTGAAAATCATGAATTTCCTGAACATGTTTTCAAATTGTCTAAGGCACTTTATGGGTTAAAACAAGCTCCTAGAGCTTGGTATGAAAGGTTGTCAAAGTTCTTAATAGAAAAAGGATTCTCAAGAGGAAAGGTAGACACCACATTATTCATCAAAAATAAAAATAAGGACTTACTAGTTGTACAAGTATATGTAGATGATATAATTTTTGGTTCAACTAATGAGTCTTTATGTCAAGAGTTTGCTAAGATCATGCAAGGAGAATTTGAGATGAGCATGATGGGAGAACTCACATTCTTCTTGGGACTTCAAGTGAAGCAAACAAAGGATGGAACATTCATCAATCAAGCAAAGTACACCAAGGACTTGCTCAAGAGATTTGGGATGGACAATTGCAAACCTCAAACCACTCCAATGGGCACCAACATCAAGCTTGACAAAGATGAAAGTGGTAAGTGTGTAGACACTAAACTCTATAGGTCTATGATTGGTTCCTTGCTTTATTTAACTGCTAGTAGACCAGATATATTGTTTAGTGTGTGCCTTTGTGCTAGATTTCAATCATCCCCTAGGGAATCACATCTATTGGCAACTAAGAGAATCTTTAGATACCTCAAAGATACTCCCTCACTAGGACTTTGGTATCCCAAAGACTCCACTTTTGCCCTTCATGCATTTTCAGATGCTGATTTTGGAGGATGCAAAATAGATAGGAAAAGTACTTCAGGTACTTGCCAATTCTTAGGAAATAGGTTAATTTCTTGGTTCTCCAAAAAGCAAAACAGTGTAGCTCAGTCCACAACTGAAGCTGAGTATATAACAGCTGGTAGTTGTAGTGCTCAAGTGTTGTGGATTAAACAACAAATGAGAGATTATGGTATTGACATGAAGCAAGTCTCAATTAAATGTGATAATACCAGTGCCATTAATCTGTCTAAGAATCCTATACAACACTCCAGAACCAAGCACATAGAAATTAGACATCACTTCCTTAGAGATCATGTACAAAAAGGGGATATAATCTTAGAGTATATTGATACTCTACATCAAATAGCTGATATATTCACCAAACCCCTTGATAGAGATAGGTTTTGTATCCTTAGAGGTGAATTAGGACTCATGAATATGCCTTAGGACTTTCATGTTGTAAAAATCTTGATTTCAAGTTGATTTTTAAAGAGTTTTTGCAAAAAATTTCTGGCAAAAAGGATGAGAGATCGATCTCCTTGTGATATAGATCGATCTCCATGCTTCTATCAAGCCTAAATCGTCAAGGTTAATCTAAGAAGATCGATCTTCTAACCATAAGATCGATCTCCTTACGTCTCTGTCTAAAGGAAGATCGATCTGTCCACACGACAGATCAATCTCATCAAGCTTCCGCATTCTACAGATCGATCTGTGCATGTACCAGATCGATCTCCTTAAGCCTCTGTTTGCGACCAGATCGATCTGTCCCTACGACAGATCGATCTCTCTGCGCTTCTGGGAGTACCAGATCGATCTGTCGCCTCGACAGATCGATCTCCTATGCCTTGGAGTATAAATAGCCGCGAAAAATTCCCAAATCTCCCAAAACCTAAAATTCAAATTCTCCAATTCCCTCGCATCCTCTTCTTCAATTCCTCCTCAGATCGATCCTCGTACGGTCTTCCTTGCGTCTCGGTGTCAAATTCCGGTATAGTAACCTACATTTCTCACTGATTTTATCAAAATCCTTCTTCGATTTGTGTTTGTTTTGCGTCTAGGGCAAACCTAGGTACTGTTTCATTGCCTTTCTTTTTGTTGAATTTAGTTATCAAATCTTTAAGGTCTAGAATAATGCCTAGGCTTAAGAGAGCAGGAACCAAACCACCTAGACCCAATGTAGAGGCAGGTTCTTCCTCCCAACCCACTCCACCTCCTATCGCTTCCTTCAATCGGTGTTTTACAATACCAGCAAAAAGAAAGCGGTATGAGGAATACTTTTCAACTATGCCAATCAAGCATTGGCGCACCATTGATTTTTCCTTCCTCAATCACATAGACTTTCCATACCTATCAAAATTTGAGGAATTTGGTTGGGTGAAATTCTTGAGAATCAACACTCCTGTCCCTCCAAATCTCGTTCGCGCATTCTTTTCAAATGCCGAACTCGTTTATGACCCCGATGACACCTGCAAAATCCTTGCCTTCAGAACCTTCGTCATGGGTCAATCAATTCTAATTGATTCTGAAGTTATAGCCAAAGTATTTGATATACGCGATGAAGGCTTAACTAATGAGGATGAGGAAGTCCCCTTTGCGTTTGAACTCCCCGGGGACAAGGCGAGTAACCTTCCAATGCACCTTCGGTTACTCCACCTCATAATCTCCTGGAATCTCCGCCCTTACGGTACCCGTCACTCAACCGTCAGGCGTCTAGATCGGTTTTGGCTCCATCACATTCACACCACCAGCCAAAAACCAAACCTCCCTCACTTTATATACGAGGATTGGCTGAAGATTGTGCGTACCACAATAGTTTTTCCACAACCAGTGGCTTATCTTCTCCGTCGCCTTGGCATCGACTGCAGCGGCGAAACTGGCGAACTTCCATCTCCTAAAAGCGAGCTTAACATTGGGACCCTACATCATATGGGGTACTACAAAGATTTTCGGGGAGAGTGGATGAAAAAGCAAGAACAGCAACCTGCTGAGGCTGAAGATGACCACACTGCTGAACCAGCACACCCACCTGCAGCACCCGCTCCAGAACCGTCGTCCTCCACGGCTGCGCCAACTGCACAAACATCGTCTCCTGCTGACTTGGAACTGATCGTGAAGATGATAAGCGACCTCAGTCAGAGAATCGATGAAGGACATACCACTCAGCAGCGTATGTTTGCCGAATTGACTCAACGAGTGGATCACCTTCAAGACACTCAAAAGGCGATGTTCGATAAATTTCAAGAAACTCAAGAGGCGATGTTTGATGAACTTCAAGTAACCCGCACGCATGTTGAGGAACTTTTGGATCGTGATCCTCCCTCACATTAGGCATTAGGTGTTTTAATTGAGTGTAGTTACAACATTATTAAGCTACTTGATGTTTTCTGTGAAAAATTTGCTTGAATGAAATGTGATTTGATTGAATATTGGATGTGTTAATGCAAATATTGATTTTGAAATGCCATAAGTCTTCGATCTTTTGTGACTGATATGACAAAAAGGGGGAGAAGAAACATGTGTTAAATGTTTAAAAGGAGTTATAGGATGATTTAATTGAGGGGGAGTTATAGGATGATTTAATTGAGGGGGAGTTAAGAGCTAGAGCTAACTAAGGGGGAGTTAAGATTTAACTAAGGATGAGTTAAATCTTTAACAAAGTCAAAAGCTCACAAAAAGGGAATTTTGCAAATTCACTAAACATGTTTATTGGATGAGTTTTGTCATATCAAAAAGGGGGAGATTGTTGAGTTAATGTATTTTGAAATGACAAAACAAGTTAATACAATAATGTTAAGATGGTATACAAACATGTTTAGAAGATATCAGGACCAGAACTTAGAGTTCTGCTGATGAGAGATCGATCTGAGGTGTGAGAGATCGATCTCCTGGGTTTATACTTTATGAGAGATCGATCTCATGATGGAAGAGATCGATCTGGCAAGCCTTAAAACGGTGTAAAGGGATTAAGGTAAAGAGAGATCGATCTGCAAGGGTTAAGAGATCGATCTGCTTAAAGTCAGTGAGCTTAAGAGATCGATCTGGTGTATTGAGAGATCGATCCTGCCTCAAACAGAGAGGATAGGAGATCGATCTGCCTATTCGACAGATCGATCTGCCTCTGCCTATTCAAACTAACAGATCGATCTGGTAATGTATGAGATCGATCTCCCTGTATATTTATGCTTTGTCATTGCAGGATTTAAAACTAGGAGATCGATCTGGCCAAGATAGGAGATCGATCTGTCTGACCACTGGAGGTTCCCAACGGCTATTTTCTTCAAATCTCAACGGGAAAAACTGCATTTAATGCTCCAACTACCCAACCTTCAGTATATAACCAAGCATTGAAGACAAAGCAAAAAGAGAGACTATCACTGAACATTCCAAACATTCTCAAGCTTTAATTCTTTCATTCTTTGTATCCCTATTGCTCATTAATTGAGATTTATTGTACAAGCTTAAGTACTACAAGCTGTGTTAGTCCTACCCACTGAAAAGCCTTATTCTGTATTCATCCTCACCTTAAAAGAAAAGAGGATTGTTCCTCAGTGAGAGTTATTGTAAAAGGGTGAATACATTTTCTGTATTGCTAAGGGTAGAGAGGTTATTCCTTAACCTGTAAAAGGAACTTTGTAAACTCTATTGAAAGAGAGAAAGAAACCACTTGACAAGAAGGTCAAGGAGAGAGGACGTAGGCAAGAGTTGGCCGAACCTCTATAAGTCGCTGTGTTTGTTTCTCTTTCCCTCTCTTTGCATTAAATTGTTATATTGCACTGTTTTATTCATTATCATTTGTGTTTAAATTGCGATTAATTTAAAATATGCCATAATTGTTAGAAAACCGATTCACCCCCCCTCTCGGTAGAGCCAACAAGTTTGTTATAAGTAATATACGAAAGGAGATAAGCTTTTAGATGTGATAGATCCTGAATATAAAATCTATTGGAATAAGAGGCATATGCAAGGTACGAATATCTCTGATATGTGAAATAATTTAGATTAAGTGATATGTAGTAGATATGAATTGTGACCACATGGACTGATATGTAAAGTAGTTGTGGTCAAGTCTGAGGGTTAATAAAGGTATTTCAAAACACCTCCCCACCTGAAGACTTGACAGCGTCTAAAAGTATACACAACCTATAAATTGAAATCGACAGTCGTAATATATACATTTAAAATTAGGGTACCTTTACTTGTACGATAAAGAAATATAGAATTCGATTAATTGTGAAGGTTTAAAAATTAATTAAAAATTTTATAAAAGCCGTTAATATAAGAAAAAGGAAATGACGTGAGTTAGTATCATTGAATGGAAGCGATTTCGAAATGACATTATACGTTTATGCGTACATAGGTCAAGGATATGGGTGATTGAAATATTTAGTGGAACACAACTACGATGAGGTATTTAAACTTTACCTGGACCGATTTTTTATCATCCTTATTGAAGATATTTTGGGTGTATTTACAGTCCAGGGAAAATTATAAGCAACAATTGGAAATTGTTTTTACTGATGATTTGTTGAGAATTCTCGAAATGGACTACTTTATTGACACGTTTAACTTAGAAAAAGTTGTATTTGAATAGGATGATAGACGTGACAGGAGTTTTGGTGTACTGAAGTAATAAACTGACCACCACATTTATTCTCACCATACCCAACAAATTAAGAGGTTTCTCATGAGTCTATGGATACCTCAAAATAATGAATGGTTGTGTATTGATGCAAAAGGGGAAGATAGTCGATTATGAATCTAGACAAGTCAAGGATCATGAAAGGACTATCCAGCTCATGATTTAAAGTTGACAACGATAGGGGTTGTATTGAGTATATGACACTACTATGTATACGGTGAGAAATTTCAAGTATGCATTGATCATAAAAGCCTTGAGTCGGATATGAGAACAAAGAGGGTTAGAGCTTCTGAGGGATTATGATTGTGGAAATTGTACCACCCAGGAAAGGCTAATGTAATGGCTAATGCCTTGAGTAGAAAGAGCCTCGGGATGGTATTATATATGATGGTCAGGGAGCGTGAGCTGCTAGAGCAGTTGTAAGCCTTAGTAGTGATGTGATCCCCTCTGATGATGACAGTGATTGTGTAACAGCTAGTCTGAGATTAGAACTGGATTTGAGTGATCGGATTTGATAGGCTTAGCGTGATGATCGGTAGGGTGTCGATAGTGTGGGTCAGATTCAGATGGGTACAATGACAGAGTTCACAGAGAGTGATGATGACTTACTGAGGTTTAGAGACAGTATAAGTGCTCCCCAGGACCACAGTGATGAGATATTTATTGTCTGAAGCTCACTCTTTGGGATATACAGTGCATTCGAGAAGTAATAAATATATCAAAATCTTAGAAAAGGGTATTGGTGGTCAGATATGAAAAGAGACATGGTAGAGATTGTGGAAAAGTGTCTTGTATGTCAGCAGAGTAAGGTAGAGCAAAAGAAGTTGTAGGGTTATTGCAGCCTCTCCCTATAGTGACATGAAAATGGGAACAAGTTACCATGAATTTCGTGATAGGTTACAGAAGACTCGGATGAATCACGAGACTATCTGGGTGATAGTCGATAGATTGACTAAGTCTACCCACCTTCTGGTTAGGAAATCCCCAGATACTCTGAGTGTGTAGGCGGATTTATGTGTATGGAAAATTGTGGAACACTAAGTATTTTTCCAATGAGCATTGTATCATATAGGGATTCCCGCTTCACTTCCCACTTCTGGGAATATTGTTTCAGGAAGCTATGGAAACCCGACTGAGTGTTAGCATAGCTTTCCATCCTCAGACAGATGGTCAGTCAGAGAGGACTGTACAGGTTCTGGAGGATATGATGAGAGTGTGTGCTTTGATTTTATAAGCTCTTGGGATGATCAGTTGTTACTAATCGAATTCGCCAATAATGACAGTTGTCACTTAAGTATCGGGATGACTTCAGATGAAGCATTGTATGGTCGTAAGGGTTGTTTCCCTGATTTGGATAAGAAGAAGTGGGTAACAGATAGAAAATTGTTGTCGAATTGGTAAGACAAACCTCTGAGGATGTTCAGTTAATTGTGAAGGATTAAGAACACCTTAGAGCAGATAGAAAAGCTATGCTGACAAGAGACAGAAAACCATTGGAATTCACCGAGGGTTAATTAGTATTGTTGAAAGTTATTGGTCTTAAGGACATAACGAGCTTCGAAAAGAAGGCAAATTGAGTTTCATTAGATTAAATCTTTTGAGTGATTGGACAAAGTGGGAGATAAGACCTGTAGGTTGGCGTTACCATCTAATTTTGCAGGCATCCACAATGTGTCCTATCTTACGATGCTTCAGAAATACTATCCGGACCCAGCATATGTAATCGGATTTAAGCTCCAACAGTTTAGCACAATGAAAGTATAACGTATGATTGGAAAATCGATTCGGGTATTAAATAGGAAGGAGAAAGTGTTGAGGTTTAAGATAATCTCCCTAATTAAAGTCTTTTGGTAGTAGTACACTCCGAAAAAGTCACAAGGGAATTAAAAAGTATGATACGATAGATGTACCCAGAGTTGTTTATGGATGCATTTAACTTGGTTCTAATTTGGAGGACCAAATTTCTTAAGTGGGGGAGATTATGTAAGACCCGAATTTAGTTAAAACACGAAATGAGTATGTTCGTGAAAGGAAGGATCGAAATGGTCCCAAATTAAATGAACGGGACTCAGATTGGAGATAAGGATTCAAAACACGAAATTAAAAATAAAAAATGACTGAAATGGAATTCCTGAAAACGTTGAAGGGCAAAACGGTCAAAAGATCGAAAGTCGGTATAAATTCGACAAGAAAATTTAATTAAAAATAATGGATTTGAGAATCTTGATCAATAACGAAGAAATAATTAAATTTTAGGTTAAATTGATCAAGATATGAATTTACTGGAATTAATCGAAATTTTCGCTCGGGATAATATCCCGAAAATACGGAGAAAAAATATCAAAAAAGTGAAAAAATAGATTAAATAAATTAAATAAATTAAATAAATTAATTTGAATAAAATAATAATTTTGGTAGATATTTTTGATTTCTTTAACATATTTTATTGATTAATATTAATAAAATAAATAAATAAATAAATAAATAAAAAATCAGAAAACTTTGTCGGGGAGAGAGAAAAATAACAAAGGAATTGCAAAACCAAGTAAGATGCCCGCGCGTGACCCGATCAATCCAAGGTCACCGGCAACCGATGACGTCGACAAAGGGTCGAAAAATGAAGAGGAGAGGCCGGCGATCTCCCTGGTACCGGCGACGGGCCCCACCGACGCCGGAGAACGCCGGATCAAGGGAGAGAAGCCGAGAGAGGAAAGGGAATTTTTCTGGCGATCGACGCCGATTCAGCCCCAACCACCGGCCACTGAAGGACCCCTACGTGATGCCGAGCCGAATAAGGGTGAAAACAGTCGGGGAAACGACAGCCAGCATCGGCAACAGCGAGAAATGAGGAAGACACCGACTCCAAAGAGGAGAAGAGGTCGGACCGGCCACTTTTCGACGGCCTTGGATGAAACCGAGACCAGATCCGAGCTGCGGACGACCTCGAGGAATTGCTGGCGACAAAAGTCGACGGAGAACCGGTCGGCGAGACCTTGAACCGGTCAAACCGGAGTGAACCAGACCGGTTTGAACTGGGTTGAACCGAACCGAATCGGTTCAGCCAAGAAAGAGGGGAAAAAACAAGAAAATGAGAAAAAGGAAAAAAGAGAAGAATTTTCGGGGATACACCGGACTTCGGGTAAGTTGATATGAGGTCAAAAGTGATCAATTTGATTTCTGAAAAATTTATTTAAATTATATTTAATCGGAAAGTAACCTGGGATTAAATATAAAATTGTGCAGTAAGACGATAAATTTCGAACGAGAGCCGATTGAGCTCTGATTTTCGTACCCCGCATAACATTGGGTAAGTACATTTTAATTTAGACAATTAGAGTCCTCGATACAGAGTTTCGATTATTTTAAGGAATTTACGGATTAATTCTGTATAAAAAGGAATATTAATCGGAATTGCAAAGTAATTACCGTAAATAGTATATGGGTTATCCAAAGAGTTTGGAATGAAGCCCAGTGGATATTGAGAGCCCAATAGACCCGAAGAAGAGATTTAATAAGTAGAAACAGGCTGAAAATGGGTCGAGGCCCATTAAGGTACAATTGGGCCCAATAAAGTAAAACGGGCCCAGTACGTTAGATTCGATCAGTAAATGTGATACATTGATAAAAATAAGTGTATTAACCCAAAATATGTGGTTATATGCAGTTTCGTAGACTTGGTTGACGTACAGTTGGATTGAGAGATCGGATATTATCGAGACGAGATAAGTTTATGCGTAAATCGAGGTAAGAGAATTTTATAGGTGCATAAAGATTTCTATACGTATTTTTGAGGGGATTTACAGGGCCTAGAATTTCTTTAAGTATCTAGAAACGAAATAATAATTTTTACTAAAACCGGGGGCATGGGTGCATAAAGAAAAAGACGATATTGCTCTTGAGAATAAAATTTACAAAAAAGGTAGTAAGGCAAATAAATTGGATGATTTCCATGTTTTGATAGTTTATATGAATGTATCGCTTTGATTTAAGCAAATGTGCCCATAGGTTGGCTGTTGATTTCATGAATTATATGAAAGGTTACCGGTTTGTACCGGTTACGATTTTAAAAGATGTTTTTATCAAGATTGAGCCACCTATCATATTTACACGAGTAAAAAGAGTGCTAGAGTCATACTCGCACCAAATTTTACTGATTTATTACTCATGAAAAGCCGTACTGGAGCATTGCTCGTATGAGAAATTTGTGTGTGCACAAAACCGTGCTGGAGCTTCGCGCGCACGAGGTTTTAAATATCATGATATGCATAGTGTGGTGCTAGAGCTTCGCTCACACTAGATATGAGTTGACATGCATATAGTCGTGCGGAAGCCTCCTGTAGACTGTGTGTCGCAGAGAGTTGATATGCTCGCACGTATACTTTAAGACATGGGTTGGTTATCGACATAGTATTGGGGTGGATAAGACCTATGGCAGGCACCCCCAGACTATGATATGGGTCCACGGAGTACGTTGTACCGTGTATGTCACACGGAGTACGCTGTACCGTGCAGTCATGATGACTCGATGATGTTACTTGATATTCTGACGGGTAGGATTTGACCCCACCTCCTGTTGCAGTTGTGATGCCCCGCACATCGGGATCCGTGTAGCCTGGGATCATAGGGACAAATTATGGCCATAGTCCTCGATTTTTCATACAGTAACCTACATGCCTCACATGATATCATACGGTTTGGATAGACCAGGACAAACCCGAAGGAGGGGTAATGTCCCAATTTATGTTTTTAAAAGAGATACGATTTAATGAATCAAGGTATTCCCAGGAGGATGGGTTTATCCTTGATGTGGTTGTTTTGTGATAAAACAAATAAGTTTTAACGTGATGAGTTTATGATTAAACAAATAAGTTTTAAAGTGATGAGTTTATTATGAAATAAATAAGTTTTAATGTGACGAGCATGAGATGTCATACATGATGATTTTTTCATGTGTGTTTTATATGTCGATTTCATGATTTCTCTTATATGATATATACATACATGTGGCATCGTTTTAGTCATACCTCATGCTCAAAATATAAACGATTTTATATCATGACATTATCAGCACGTAGATAGTATAGTTATCTACCTGCTTACATTATTACCTTACTGAGCAAGTTTTCGTTCACTCTTTCATTTTCCACCCCACAGGGTACATTCAGTAGAAGAGAGCGACAATAGTTTTGGATTTCTGTTATCCGCTGCTTTCTATCAAGACCAGGTATACACATTTGTATAATTTTTGTATCTGAACATATAGAGGCATAGTATTGTACACGGATGTAATATTGGGGATGTATTTGGTTAAAATAAATTGATATGTAAATGAAATATGGAAATGGAATGGTAAATAGGTGAGAGGTGACTAACACCGAATCATAGCCCAACTGTTTAGTAGTGTAACTGTTCACGACGGGTAAGGAAATGAAAAAGTGAAAAATTTACTCTGATTTTTAGGTAATTTGGGTCGTGACAAAACCTGACCACTCTACTAACATAGCCATAAGAATTCAAAACTTCAAACTATAGTCGAAAGCAGAAACCAAAATTTATTGTCATCCTCATTCGTCTTTCAGACACAACCATTCTCGAAATTATATCATACATCAAGAATATTCATATACCAAAAATAATCGTACTTCGAAACATCACTTACTCATACATCACTCGTATTCGAAACTTATCATACTTTAAACTTATCTTGTTTTGAACATCATCTATATTGAAACATTTACCTTATTTGGGATTGATCTTACATCCAAAACATATTCTCATTTGAAATATGATCCTTATATTCGAAACGTATTTCATATTCCAAACTCTCTTCGTTCTCAAAACGTAGTTCTTATTCCAAAATATATATCGAAATTTGAAGCGTATCTTGTACTATATTTTGCTAACTATTTTAACCTGTTAGTAGTGACACCACTGACCATTATATTCCTTCAGTTGGGACTCCATTACTAACTATTTCTTCCCCATTAGCGGAGGCAACAACATACTTATTTTACATCGTTAGGATATGTTCCGTGAACCATGCTTATGTTCATAAAAATATTTTCAAAAATATACTTCATACTTAAAAACATTCTTCACATTTCAAAATACTTTTCATATTTCAAAGCACTTTTCAAAACATAGATCGAAATTTGAAACATCTTTCATCAAGTTACTTGCTTATCGAAACAAACATAAAAACAATATTTATTTATGTATTTTGATATGAAACATTCATACATACATACTTACTTAAATCAAACTTACTTACTTTGAAATAAAATATACATATTTCCTTTATCAATGTATACATACATACATACTTACTTACTTACTTTAACAAAGCTTACTTACTCTCGTAACTCAAATCACTCATATACCGAAACATGGAGACTTGGCTACGTCCGAATAGTTATCATGCAAACATACTTCATCCTCAAAAGAGGGCATCCTACGAAGAGGGAACATCATTCTCCTGGCCATGGGGACTCTAGACTGGGCCCGAGTCATACAGCAATTCTAACATAGTATCTGATCATTTGACTAGCACACCACAGGGCACGAGCACCAATGGCACTCATCGTGCGGGTGACGTACGTGCATGTTGTGCGGGTATGAGATACTACAAAATAGACACCACGTGTAGCAAAATCAGACACCATGTAACCGCCCGAAAGCGCGGAAAATAGGGCAATTTAAAATTTTTCTCAAAATAGAACTACCAACTCTGTGTGCATTCCTGTACAGTGTTATTTAATCACTTACGCTTATAAACAGTTATTATCCCCAAGATCACATAACTCATACTTAATGAAATCAAGGATATAATATCCAAAAAGATCAACTACAAATCTCAATTCGTTTCTTTCATAGCATCCTAATTACATCCCAAAATACTTATCACAAATGTCTGTATTACATCACTGTCAGGATACAAAATGAACTGAATTTATACCTTACTGCGTGTACAAGCGATAGCCTGGGGAGATCTCGTCCACTAGCCTATTACACGTACGCGGCAGGCTTTATCTCGCTCAATGCAAGAAATCTGGAGGGGAAGGGAAAAAGGGTGAGCTCTCAAAACGCTCAGTAAGGAGGATAAGGGAGGTTCATAAAATCATCGCAAACACAATATGATTGAAATATTTGAGCATGTAAAACGTTATGTAAATAACGATAGTAACAATGGCATCAGTTAGCATCAGCATAAATTTACATGATAAGGATCACAATTCATCAATCGTCAAATCTCAACACGTGATAGAAATCACAGTTATAAAATACTTCATTCATCAAGGTAATCAAGACTAGGCATTTAATAAAACTCAGATGAAATCATTGTCATAGGCACATCACATCAAATAAAATTGTCCCCTAGGCGGACATCCCCGAAAGAGGGAAAACATCGACATCAACACCTGGCCATGATATCACTGTAGACTTGATCAAATCGTACAGCTACGGTCTTACATGCTATCAAAGTAAGACTCGGTCTTACATGCTATCAAAGCAAGGCCACCCATCGCTACCAGAGCGGGGTCATCTCACGTTACCAAAACGGAGGTATCGGTCTTACATGCTACTAGAGCAAGGCCTGGTCTCACATGCTACTAGAGCAAGGCCACTCAACGCTATCAAGCGGAGTATCGATGTGCATCTCATGACAAGCCTTAGTCTCAGTAAAAACATGCCATTGTTATATTAAAACCCTTTTGCCTTCACGTAGAACTCATAGTGGTTATCACAAAACTCGTTTCGATTATAAAACCTTGTGTTCACAATTAATAAAACTCATCAAAATCGAGCTCAAACCGGCAAAACACCCACTCGTTCATTAAAACATCAAGTCATCTCATTTCTCATAAACATGCTCATTTTATTAAACCTTTTTTCATGCTATCAAAATATTTTCAATCATTCGAAAACTCACAAGCACAAACGGTTTATTTCCCTTACCTCTTGCACCTTGAGTGGTATAATATCCTCCGACCCTCGGACTAACCTCGTTTCCCGTATCAGATTCTCAAGCTGTTCAAACATCATTAAATCATCAATATATATCATCCTTATTATCCATCTCTTTCTCTTACTCATTCTAACTCAACATTTCCCTTTTTATCTTATTTACACCTATGCACCCTAAGCTACATCCAAGCTACAAGTCTTAACACATACATTGTCTCATAGCTTTTCCTACATCTTTATCATCACTTTAGCTAGCTTATAATCATCGCAAGGTATCTACATTTCATTTTCTAACTAAACTCATTTGTTGATTTATTCTTGACTTAACCATTTATGATTTTGTGATGTATGGACAAGTCACAATTGATATAAATCATAAGGAATTAATGTTTTTAAGTTGAAAATGCGTATAAAATGTAAAACGGGTAATCAAGCAAAGTTAAAATGAAAGTAACAGTGAATTGCTGGAAAAATTATAGCAGAAATCAGTAAAAGAGGAGCAGATCAATCTCATTTAAGGGAGAGATCGATCTCATTACTTAAAATGGAAAAACCAAAGCATTCTGGGAAGAACAAATCGATCTCATAGTAAGGCCAGATCGATCTCATTAAGGTTTTGAGAAAAACAGATCGATCTCATGTTGCGAGCAGATCGATCCCCTAAGCTTGAAAGGTCAATTCCGAAAGAGAAAAGTGCAGGACAGATCGATCTCAATTAGTTAGCAGATCGATCTCTAAGAGAAATTCTATATATACTGGACCTCTGCACCTTCATTTTCCCGAGAGCATTCAATCCCCATTGAAACCAAAGTGTAACCTAACCTTTCTAAACTAGAAATCTTCATCTTTCAATCAGTTTTGAGTAAGAGTCATTGTAGCAAAGTTGTTCTTAGTAAAGAGGAGAACAACATAGTTGGAAACTAGAAGTTGGAAACAAGGATTGGAAGAACAATGTGGATTTTGCCAATTTTGGTGAAAAGAGGAAAAGTTTGAGCTAGGCTAGATTCAATAGACCATCTTTATATATGTTACTATAGATGACTTGGTGAGTTGGTTGGTGTATGTTGAAATTGCTGAAAATACCTTGATCATGAAGAATAGCTATAACCTAGCTAATGGTTTGAAATTGAGAAAATGATTAAATTAAGATATTAAGATGAGATACATGCATTGATTTAGAGTCATGCAAGTGAAAACAAGTATATTAATATATACTAACGAGCATAATTATTAACAGCTTCGAAGTTGATATTAGAAACGGATCGGACTGCGAGAGAGAGAGCAGCACTGAGGAAGTGAGGTCACGTGACGTGATCCGAGGTAAGGGAATTTCGTGAGTAGCTAGAGATAGCTACACGTATTTCGAATAAATTTTTATTATTATACTGTATAAAAACTTTCGCGTATAGAAATGTTGTGATAGGAATCAATGAGATAAAGTGTGATTTTATCTAAATTTAAGGTAAAAAGCCTTAGTAACATGTTGTGACTAAAATTTATAGTTGCATTTATAGAATGGCAAATGTTTTCATGATATATATGAAAACAACAAATTTACGTGCCAATTTGATTTGATTGGGTGAATTGCTATTTGAAATAAGCCATCTATCGGGGTTTGTGTGTAAACCATTAGTGCTAGAGAATACTCACACTATATTTTATGAGATATGCATCACATAGTACTTGAGTTTATTTTCGTACTTGATTTTAATGCGATTTATGCATTATAAAGTATTGGGAGCATAGCTCATACTCAGTTTTACATGATAGAGTACTGGGAGCTTTGCTCGTACTCAGTTTTCATTGATTAATGCATTATAGAGTACTGGGAGCATTGCTCGTACTCAGTTTTACATGACATAGTGCTGGGAGCATTGCTCGCACTAGATTTGTATCACTTGTGTTATGGTCGTGTTGGGAGTTCATTCGCACGTACCAGTTTTGAAAGAGAAAACATGAAACAGCCGTGTTGGGAGCCTGTGCAGACTGTGTGTCGCACCGATTATATGCTCACATGTGTAATATTTTGAGATATGACCGAGGGCTATCAAAATTATTATCCATAATATGCGGACTAAAACTTATGGCAAGCATTCCGACTATGAGGTATATCCATGGTATGAGGGCTAAGACTTATGGCAAGCACCCCGACCATGTGGATTGGGTCCATAGAGTACCTGTATCGTGTATGTCACATGAAGTACAATGTACCGTGAGTACACGATAAGTGAGAGAATTATTGGTTGACGGCTAGGATTTGACTCACCTCCCGTTACAGCATATGTGAGGCCCCGCACACCAAGTACAATGTAGCCTGGGATCACGAAAAATGAGTTATGATCATAATCTCGGAACATGTAGTCGCCTATCTCCTTTCGTGTAAATTGAGCTTCTTAAATGAACTATCACATGGTTTTTATAATCTAAACATGTGAATTTATGTGTGATAAAGGGTAACCCGATGGATGAGTGAAGTCCAGAATTTCGATGTTTTTACATGATGATATGCCATATTATTTTGATTTAATAGAATGGCATGATGAATGTGAATTTTATGAAATTACATGAGAAATGTAATGTTTTACATAAACTGCTGAGGTTATTAAACCAGCATGATTTCCAGTTTCATAACTGATGATTTATATCTATACGTATATATTGCATAATGTTTAGATCGAGACACATGCTTTAGATATGAATCGATAAGGAAATGATTTCATGGCATGAGCATAGTATTTTGTAGATAGTGTGGTTATCTACTTGCTTGCCTGATTTCCTTACTTAGCTGTGAGCCCACTCCCTTTTTATTTCCCCTCTCTACAGAGCGTTCACAGTAGTCGAGCACGGCTTAGGACTGGTATTCCTTGATCCGCTGCATAACCATCATACGAGAGGTATACACCTTGTTACTTTTTGTACTGAACAATGTAAAAGCACAGTTATGTAAACGAATGTACAATCGGGGGTGTATATGTACAAATATTTGTATAATGTATAAGAGTTTATATTTTAAGAAAAGAGTACTTACAGTCAATCGATAATTGTATTGATATGTATGTATGTTATGGAATGAACGTGAATTGGGTGACTAATATCGAATCACAGCCCAATCGGTTGGTGTTGCGTTATGACAGAAGGAGAGGTAAGTAAAAGGAGAAAAAATTGTGGTGATTTTGGTAGGTCACGGGATGGGAGGTCGTGACAATTTTCGCGTAGCAAATTACATTTCAAAATATTTTACAAAAGCCACGAATTCGTAGGTAACCAAACATGGGCTACCTGTCATTCTGAAATTCATGCTAATCATGGTGTGGATAAAAGCAGAGTTAGCTTAAATCCAAAACACAGACGTATGTCTCATATACTCTCAAAACATGTTGTAAGTGAGATTTTAAAACTTCTTTAGTGCAGATATAAATCAATGCAAACTTTCTAAATCTCACAAAATCATAATATACATTAAGATGCAAATTGTAATGTAAAATAAGGTCCACATAAGAACATATCATTTTCGATAATCTTATCGTCGATGTTTCCACATACCTGTAACATTTAAGATCCTTGAACATCATTTGGTTCTTACTCTAGGACTCGTTAATCAGTATGATGCTTCCTCGCATCAACGGAAACTAATTTATACCTTAAGATGCTACTTTGTATCCCAAGGATCACTTATCCATCACTTATACCAATTACACCTAGTCCTTGAAACATTCTTCAATTTATGTTTTAGGACTCATTTCATTCCATATGATGCTATCACATATCTACGGAATTAGCTTGTACTTCATGGTGCTACTTCGCACCTAAATGAACGCTGATCGATTTTATATTCTTATCAATATTACAATCACGTATTCTTTCACATTTATAATTCTCAACCATTATCTAATTTCTGTTCAAGAACTCAAATTTACTTCATATAATGCTGTCTTACAACTATGGATTTAATATAGAATTTTCTGAGTTCAAAATTATCTTATATGATGCTTTTTTGCATCCTAAAAGGGAACTATTAACCCGATATCTCATTCACAGAATTTGATAATTCGATCTTACGAATATAAGCGACATCCCCAATTATATTTCGTTAAGGGCTTTCTCGTTGTAACTATCAGTGAGCTGAAATTACTTCGTGACTAGGGTATTATTGTAAGACCCGAATTTTTATCATATTTCCTTATGATTCATGCGATGTAAACATGATTATATGTAAATTGAATCATAAGAGGAGTTTTTCGTGAATAAAAAATGCAAATGGAATGAATAAAAATTTTCGAATGCATTTAAAGATCAAATGGAGATTGAAATGACCACATATTAAACGAATGGGATTTGGACCATTCGGATTTGAGATAAAAATTTAAAACACGAAATGAGAAAGGGTTTGTGAAGGGAACTTGTATTGATTTCGTTCCGAACACGTTAAAGGGTAAAACGGTCAAAAGACCCAAAATTCGGTGTCAATTCGGTAAGAAATTTATACTATAAACATGGATTCAAGGAATCTTGATCAATAAAGGAGAAATAATTAAAATTCAGGTTAAATTGATCAAGATATGAATTTATTGAAATAAATCAAAATTTTCACCTCGAAAAATTATCCCGAAAATATTGAAAAACTACATTGGAAAGATAAAATCAGATAGATAAATATATTTATTGATTTAATGAATAAAATATAATATTTTAGGGAAATGTGGTAAAAAATTATATTTTATTCAATTAAAATAATAAAAAAATAATAAAAAAAATCAAAGTAAAAAAAAGGAAGAATCGCGAAATCGCGATTCTTCAAAGGGGGAAAACAGAAGACAAAAACAAGGAAGCAAGCCGTCTCCTCTGCCTCAACCAACGGAGGCCACCGACGATCGACCCAAGCCAGAAGCCGATGAGGGAGGGGTAGCCGAGCCTCATCGACCCTAGCAGACGAAGAAGGAAGCGACGATCGGCGGTTGAGGTAGAGAAAACGCGAAACCGAGGGAGGAAAGGAAATTCGTCGGCGTTGACGCCGATCTAGCCACGACCACCGCCAGCTGAAGGAGCCCCAAGCGAAGACCGACCGATCGATGGCTGAATCGGCCAGTGGAACGACCGGCAGCGCCGTCAACGGCGACAAAAAGAAGATGGCACCAACGTCGAAGAGAAAAGAGGCCGGACCGACCACTTTTCGACCACTCTTGGTGAAACCGACCCCGGATTCATGCACCGGACAACCCCGCGGATCTGCTGGAGGTGGAAGCCAACGAAGAATCGACCTGCAATGCTCTGAACGGCAAAGGAGAAAATCGGACTAGACTGAACCGGGCTAAACTGAATCGGACTGAACTGGGTTGAACCGGACCGAACCGGTTCAGCCAAAAAAGAAGAAAAGAAAGAGAAAAAGAAAAAGAAAAAAAAGAGAAAAAAAATTGAAAAAAATCCGACGATGCAATCGAGCTACGGGTAAGCCGGTAAGTGGTCAAATGGACCAATTTAATTTTCAAAATAATTATTTAAATATATATTTGATCAGATTTAACTCGAAAAAATATAAATGTGTAGCTCGATAATTGATGACAAATGAGGGCTCGAGTCAGCCTCGATTTGCAGACTATAATGGAATCTCGGGTAATTAACATTTATTTAAGACAAATGGCATCATTATGCGTGTTAGAAATTTACCGCATAAATTACAGATTTAATTCCGCATAAAATGAATTATATTTTGGAATTTGAGAAAAAATATCGTAAATAATTATTTGAGTTATCCAAGAGTTTAGAACGAGGCTCAATAAATTGTTGGTGGGCCCAATGAACCCAATAGGCCTCGATGATGTGAGTAGTAAGTAAAAAATTGGATTAAGGCCGATTAAGGCCTATTAAAGTGCAATTAGGCCCAATAAGAGTAAACGAGCACAATGTTGTAAATTAAGCTCAATAAAAGTGAAATACGAGTAAAATGTACTATATTTAACCCGATAAATTATTTTCTGCAGCTCTAAAGAACATACTGGGAGTTAAACGGATCGGGTGATCGGTAATGATGGAAAAAGGTAGAATGATCAGAGAAATTGAGGTAAGGGAATTGTGTGAGTAGCTAGATGTAGCTACACGTATTTTTGGGTAGATTTTCGAATAATTAAATTGTATATCAATTCCGAATATGAAAAATATCGGTAGAGACCCGACATAGAAAAAATTATTGTTTTGCCCCTATTAAGGGAAATTTTGGAAAAGTTAGGATTAGATTGAAATATGCATAAATAGCATGTTTTGAGTGTTTTCACTATGAAATATTGCTTTTTAGCACATTAAATAATATTTATTTTAACCCGAGAGGGTAAATGATGATTTTACCCCTGTGAAGGGTAAATATTTTTAATTTTAGAAAAAGTCATGAAAAGCAAGAATTGAGTGTTCTTAATGAATTTTAATGCTTTTCAACAAGGATACGGGTAGGCTGGCTAAAGTTTTATTAATTTACATGAAATAGCACGTGGTAGGTGCTGATTTTGGTTTTGAAAACCATTCTTTGAAACTGAGCCACCTACATGATTTATGTGGAAACAAAACGTACTGAGAGCATTACTCACACGAGATTTGACATGTTTGTGCATGTGACAGAGTGCTGGAAGTTTGGCTTGCACTCGATTTTACATGATTTTATGCATGACATAGTGTTGGGAGCTTTGCTCGCACTAGATTTTTATATGACATGCATAAGGCCGTGCTGGGACCTTCGGTAGGCTGTGTGCCACACCGATTAAATAGGCTCGTACGTGTATTTCGAGACATGACGTTGGATATTGAGATGACATGGGCATGAGGTGTGCGTTGTACTGTGCTTATAGTATGGAGTACGTTGTACCATACCGTGATATATGATGTGTAGTCTTCGGACTAGGGATCTGATTGGTTGGCGAGACGGTTTGGTACCCACCTCCTGGGGCAGCCTCAGATGTGATGTGATACCTCGCACACTTGATCAGTGTAGCCTGGGATCACAGGATATGGCCATAGTCCTAGAGTTATTACCCTTATTCTTGCCTAGTCTCACATGTCACTTACTTTGCGAAATCACATGTTATTTATTACTTGATTTTTGTGATTTTATGTTTCGGGATTTAGCCCTAATGATTTTGAGGTGGATGTGGATTTTGAAATAAATGGCATGTTTTGACATAATGTGCAATATTTAAATAGCATGAAGTATAATTTCACACTTTACCTGCCATTTCAAGAAATAAATTGCTTTATACGAATGATTTTATATGTAAATATTAGTAAACACGTACAAGTATAGAACCTCAATTATAAAGTATACATGTTTGCTTTTGAATAAATTAAAAGATAAATAACATGGTAGATGGTAAAGAGGGATTAATACTGACTCATAGCCCAACTGTTTGGTGGTGAGAATGTTCACGACCGGGAAAGGAAAGGAAAAAGCAAAAAATTTGTCGCGATTTTTGGTAAAAATGGGTCGTGACAAAGGTGGTATCAGAGCTGAGTTGGCCTGATATGAGTCGGTATTAATAAGTAAGAAAATTACATCCCCATATTATTGTGCTTTGTTTAGATATAACTGTGTATACCGAGATGAGATTCGACTAATGAATGGTTATGAATGCAAGAATATAATCATTATAACTGATAGCCGTTATGGTAGAGGGGTGAGTACATATACTTGAGGCCGTAAAGGTAGGTCTGAGAGTAATATTGAGTTATCACATGAGACTCTGGATGAGATTGAGGTTGATGTTGGACATGTTTCACGAGGTTGAAGCGGAGTGTGGAGAATATTTTAGAGTTGTTTTATTCAGTATATGCAAGGAGCAAAGGGCTGACAAGACCTAGTTGCCTAGCCTGCAAAGATGCCTCAGACTATAGAAATTGCAACAACTCACTGGTTAAGGAAACGTCCTCACCTGCAGCTCTACAACAGAGTGGTAATGATTTGGAATATGATTATGAGCTGGACAGGTTAAGGTAATTTTAAAAAATTTATACCACCGGTAATTAGTGAGGTAAAGAAACCAGTAGCTATTAAGGACTAAATGAATGAGATAGCGAAGTATACGGGTTCTATCGGTATGTCGATCGAGAAATTGACTTTTGATGTGTTTATGTTGGAGGGCGAGATGAAGAATGGATGGAAGTTCTCTCGACCTATCTTAAGAGTTAGACATCCGGAGCTGACATGAGAGAAAATTTTGGATGCACAGAGATAATATATTTTGGACACTGTTCAGAGGAATTTACAATAGATTTCTTTACTCTAACCCAAAGGAACAGGTCAATCGATAAGTATGAATCTCGATTTACATCCTTGGGTAGGTATGATCCAACATTATGAACAATGAGAATCGAAAGGTCTGAAAGTCATGGAAAAACTCAGATCGTCTATCAGAGTCTGATTGGCCCCGTTAGATATCATTACATACGATGAGACAGTGCGCAGACCACGGTGGTTTAAATAAGGTTATGAGTTGCACGCCTCTGAGTTTGGGAAAGGTAATAAGGGCCGAAATAGAGACAGAAAGAGAATAATGGATGATAAAGGTGTCAGAGTGGGAAGGAGGCTATTTGGTAAGAGATTTAGAGTTGATAAGTCATGGGGTAAGATGATTACTAAGCCCTTAATGTATCTAGTTTCAGCACTTATGGGGGGCATTGTAATTTGAGAACCCCGACCTGCTACTGAGTAGTGTAGGATGTGTGGTAGATACCACGGAAATAGGCCCTATATCTTATTGACTAAAACATGCGTTAAGAGTGGTAATACAGACCATTTATTCAATGATTACCCAAAATTGGGTGAGATTGCCCCACAAAAAGGCAAAGTGCCTGAGAAAGCCCTACTAATACCTCTGTACGAGAAAAGACTGACACAACCGAAAAGAAAGGGGAAATAGGCTGTTAGTTGAGAGCAAATGTATGCCTTGGACCAGGATATTATTGATGCTTCATCTGATATGGTGGAAAGTACCACCTTAATTATGAATATTGAAGCAATGGTTTTAACTGATCTTGGTGTCACGCATTTATTCAAATCGCCTTCGCTAGCATATAAGATAGTGATGTTTCTACACTTGAAAAGTGTATTGTATATTTTGACAAGTGAGGAAAGAGTGTAATGGTTGTAATTAAAGGAGTAAATGATTGTACTAACGAAATGATTAATGATGAGAAGATTTCATCGCTTATGTGGTTGATATGGATAAGGCATATCCGGAGTTGACAGATATCTCAGTGGTCAGGAAGTTACCTGATGTTTTTTCAGATGATCTACCAGGGTTGCCACCAGTTAAAGAGATAGAAATTTTGTATTGATTTGATAATTAGTGCTGAGTCGATAACCAAACCGTTGTATAAAATGGCTTCAGTGGAACTGAAGGGACTAAAGAAGCAATTACAAGAGTTATTGGATAAGGGTTCGTCAGACCAAGTGTTTCACCTTGAAGAGCCTTGGTCCTGTTTGTGAAAAAGAAAAATGAAGCCTCCGGCAAGGAATTTATTATTGGTTGTCGAATGAGGCTACCATTAAGAATTAGTGTTTCCTTCCAGTATTGATAATCTATTGGATCAGCTTCGAAAAGCGTAGATCTTTTTTTGAGATCGAATTGAAGTCTGGGTATCATCCGTTGAGGATTTGAAATGTAATTGTGCTCAAGATAACTTTTCATAATTGTTAGGGTATTGATGAGTGAGGTATTTAAACTTTACCTGGACCGATTTGTTAGCACTTTATCGATGATATGTTGGTACATTCGAAATCCAGGGAAGATTATGAGCAGTAATTGAAAACTATTTTACAGATGATTTGTTCAGGATTTCTCAAAATGAACTGCTCCATTGACACGTCTCATTCAGAAGAAAGTTATATTTGAGTGGGATGATAAGTGTGAAATTAGCTTCTGTGAGTTTTGGTAGATTGAAACATAAATTGACCACCACAGTTATTCTCACCATACCTAACAGCTTATGAGGTTTCTCAGTATATATGGATGCCTCAAAACAAGGATTAGGTTGTATATTGATGTAAAATGGGAAAATAGTGGCATATGGATCCCGATAGTTAAGGACCATTAGAGAAACTATCCGACCCATGGTTTAAAGTTGGTAGTTGTAGTGGTTGCACTGAGGGTACGACATCACTATTTATACGGTGAGAAATTTCAGGTATACTGATCATAAAAGCCCCAGTATCTATTTTCATGGACAGAGTTGAATATGAGATAACAAAGAGGGTTAGAGCTTCTGAAGGACTATGCTTGTGAGGTGTTGAACCGTCCAGGTAAGGCTAATGTAGAGGCTGATGCCTTCAGTAGAAAATGCCTCGGGATGGTATCACATATAATGGTCAGGGAGCGTGAGCTGTTAGAGCAGTTGTGAGCCTCAGTAGTGATGTAATCTCTTTCGATGCTGACAGTGATTATGTGACAGCTAGCCTGAGATTAGAACCGGATTGGGTTGACCGGATTCGACAGGCTTAGCATGATGATCGACAGGGTGTCGATAGTGTGAGTCAGATTCAGAGGGATATAATGACAGAGTTCACAGTGAGTGATGATGGCTTACTGAGGTTCGGAGGCAAAATAAGTACTCCCAATGACCCACAGTTGATGAAATTTTATTATCAGAAGCTCACTCTTCGGGATATATAGTGCATCAGGTGAGTAATAAAAATATATCAAAATTTCAAAAGGGTATTGGTGGTCAGGCATGAAAAGAGACATCGTCGAGTTGTAGCAAAGTATCTCGTATGTCAGCAGAGTAAGGTAGAGTATTATAAGCTTGCAGGGTTATTGCAGCCTCTACCTATATCGACACAGGGGAGCATGTTATCATGAATTTCGTGATGGGTTACAGAGGAACCGCAAGAATCACAAGGCTATTTGGGTGATAGTCAATAGATTGACTAAGTCTGTCACTTCCTAACTATGAAATCTACTGATACTCTGAGTGCGTTGGTGGATTTATGTGTTTGGGAGATTGTGGAACACCATGTAATTTTCCAGTAAGCATTTTATCATATAGAGATTTTCGCTTCATTTCCCCATTTCTGGGAACATTTTTTCAAGAAGTCATTGGAACCCAGTTGAGTGTTAGCACAGCTTTTTGTCCTCAGACAGATGGTCAGTCAAGAGGACTGTACAGGTTCTAGAGGATATGTAGAGAGCGTGTGCAATTGATGTTAGAAGCTCCTGGAATGATCACTTGTCATTTTCTAAATTGCCTACAAGGATAGTTATTACTCGAGTATCGAGATGACATTATATGAGACATTATATGGCCGTAGGGGTTATTCCCCGATTGGATGGGAAGAAGTGGGTGACTAACAGATAATTGCTCCCAATTTGGTAAGACAATTCTTTAAGAATGTTCAGTTGATGTGTGAGAGATTAAGAACACCTCAAAGCAGACAGAAGCTATACTGACAAGAGACGGAGACTATTGAAGCTCAAAGAGAGTAGGTCGTATGTTGAAAAGTTGATTCGGGTATTAGACGGAAGGAGAAAGTGTTGAGGTCTAAGATGATCTCTTTAGTCAAAGTCCTTTGGAAGTATTACACTTAAAAAAAAAAGGCACACGGGAATTAAAGAGTATGATGCGAAAGACGTACCCGAAGTTGTTTATGGACCCATTTGACTTGGTTCTAATTTGGAGGACCAAATTTCTTAAGTGGGAGAGATTATGTAAGACTCGAATTTTTTTCATATTACCTTATGATTCATGCGATGTAAACATGATTATATGTAAATTGAATCATAAGAGGAGTTTTACGTGAATAACAAATGCAAATGGAATGAATAAAAATTCCCGAATGCATTTAAAGATCAAATGGAGATTGAAATGACCACATATTAAACGAATGGGATTCGAACCATTTGGATTGGAGATAAGAATTTAAAACACGAAATGAGAAAGGGTTTGTGAAGGGAAGTTGTATTGATTTCGTCCCGAACACGTTAAAGGGTAAAACGATCAAAAGACCCGAAATTCGATGTCAATTCGGTAAGAAATTTACACTATAAACATGGATTTAAGGAATCTTGATCAATAAAGGAGAAATAATTAAAATTCAGGTTAAATTGATCAAGATATGAATTTATTAAAATAAACCAAAATTTTCACAATGGAAAATTATCCCAAAAATATTTAAAAAAAACACTGGATAGATAAAATCAGATAGATAAATATATTAATTGATTTAATGAATAAAATATAATATTTTTGGGAAATGTGGCAAAAATATTATATTTTATTCAATTAAAATAATAATAAAATAATAAAAAAATCAAAGTAAAAAAAAGAAGGAAGAATCGCGAAATTGCGATTCTTCAAAGGGGGAAAACAGAAGACAAAAACAAGGAAGCAAGCCTTCTCCTTTGCCTCAACCAACAGAGGCCACCGGCGACCGATCCAGGCTAGAAGTCGATGAGGGAGGGGTAGCCGAGCCTCGCCGACGCTAGTAGATGGAGAAGGAAGCGACGATCGACGGTTGAGGAAGAGAAAACGCGAAACCGAGGGAGGAAAGGGAAATTCGTCGGCGTTGACGCCGATCTAGCCCCGACCACTGCCAGTCGAAGGAGCCCCAAGCGAAGACCGACCGATCGGTGGCTGAATCGACCAGTGGAACGGCAGGCAGCACCGTCAACGGCGGCAGAAAGAAGATAGCACCGACGCTGCGGAGAAAAGAGGCCGGACCGACCACTTTTTGGCCACTCTTGGTGAAACTGACCCCAGATCCATGCACCGGACGACCCCGCACATCTGCTAGAGGTGAAAGCCGACAAAGAACTGACCCGCGATGCTCCAAATGGCGAAGAAGAAAATCGGACCGGACTGAACCGGGTTGAACCGAACCGGTTCAGCCAGAAAAGAAGAAAAGAAAGAGAAAAAGAAAAAGAAAAGAGGAAAAATTTTGGAAAAATTCGACGATGCAATCGAGCTATGGGTAAGCTGGTAAGTGATCAAATAGACCAATTTAATTTTCAAAATAATTATTTAAATATATATTTGATCGGATTTAACCCGAAAAAATATAAATGTGTAGCTCGATAATTGACGACAAACGAGAGCTCGAGTCAGTCTCTATTTGCGTACTGTCATGGAGTCTCGGGTAATTAACCTTTATTTACAACAAATGGCATCATTATGCATGTTAGAAATTTACCGCATAAATTACAGATTTAATTTCGCATAAAATGAATTATATTTTGGAATTTGAGAAAAAATGTCATAAATAATTATTTGAGTTATCTAAGAGTTTAGAACGAGGCCCAATAAATTGTTGGTGGGCCCAATAAGCCCAATAGGCCTCGATGATGTGAATAGTAAGTGAAAATGGGATTAAGGCCGATTAAGGCCCATTAAAGTGCAATCGGACCCAATAAGAGTAAACGGGCCCAATGCTGTAAATTAAGCTCAATAAAAGTGAAATACGAGTAAAATGTACTGTATTTAACCCGATAAATTATTTTCTGCAGCTCCAAAGAACATACTGGGAGTTAAACGGATCGGGTGATCGGTAACGATGGAAAAAGGTAGAATGATCAGAGAAATTGAGGTAAGGAAATTGTGTGAGTAGCTTGAGGTAGCTACACGTATTTTCGAGTAGATTTTTGAATAATTAAATTGTATATCATTTTCGAATATGAAAAATATTGGTAGAGACCCAACATAGAAAAAATTATCGTTTTGCCCCTACTAAGGGAAATTTTGAAAAAGTTAGGATTGAATTGAAATATGCATAAATAGCATGTTTTGAGTGTTTTCACTATGAAATACTGCTTTTTAGCACATTAAATAATATTTATTTTAACCCTAGAGGGTAAATGACGATTTTGCCCCTGTGAAGGGTAAATATTTTTAATTTTAGAAAAAGTCATGAAAAGCAAGAACTGAGTGTTCTTAATGAATTTTAATGCTTTTCAACAAGGATATGAGTAGGCTGGCTAAAGGTTTATTAATTTGCATGAAATAGCACGTGGTAGATGCTGATTTTGGTTTTAAAAACTATTCTTTGAAACTGAGCCACCTACATGATTTATGTGGAAACAAAACGTGCTGAGAGCATTACTCGCATGATATTTGACATGATTTGTGCATGTGACAGAGTGCTAGAAGTTTGGATTGCACTCAATTTTACATGATTTTATACATGATATAGTGTTGGGAGCTTTGCTCGCACTAGATTTTTATATGACATGCATAAGGCCGTGCTGAGAGCTTCGGGTAGGTTGTGTGCCACACCGATTAAATAGGCTCGCACGTGTATTTCGAGACATGGCGTTAGATATTGAGATGACATGGGCATGAGGTGTACGTTGTACCGTGCTTACAGTATGGAGTACGTTGTATCGTACCATGATATATGATGTGTAGTTTTCAGACTAGGGATCTGATTGGCTGGTGGGACGGTTTGGTACCCACCTCCTGGGGCAGCCTCAGATGTGATGTGATAGCCCGCACACCTGATCAGTGTAGCCTGGGATCACAAGATAGGCCATAGTCCTAGAGTTATTACCCTTATTCTTGCCTAGTCACACATGTCACTTACTTTGCAAAATCACATGTTATTTATTACTTGATTTTTATGGTTTCATGATTTTATGTTTCAGGCTTTAGTCTTGATAATTTGTGGTGGATGTGGATTTTGAAATAAATGGCATCTTTTGACATAATGTGCATTATTTAAATAGCATGAAGTATAATTTCATGCTTTACCTGCCATTTCACGAAATAAATTGCTTTATACGAATGATTTTATCTGGCATAAACGTATGCAGGAAATTCGTATTTAAGTATGATTTCGAAGAGAATGATTTAATGCATGGCATCATGATCATGTAGATAGTGTGGATATCTACTTGCTTGCATGATTGTCTTATTGAGCGCGTGGTTTGCTCACCCCCTTATTTTCCCCTCTTTTCAGAGCACTCACAGTAGTAGTGAGCGACTGTGGACTTGCATTCTTGGTATCCACTGCTTCTCATCATTGAAAGGTATACAGTCTGGTATCATTTTGTATCTAAACATGTAATATCACAGTAATCATTTTGGAATGTTGTGAGACCCCGTATATATATAGTTGTAACATGTGTAATTGGATCAATGAATGCTAATGGACTTGTAATGTAAATTGTAATTGATGTAAGTCCATGGATTCAATGTACATATTTGTAATATGATTTGTAATGTACATATAAGTTTCATTGTGTATGAATATGAAGAAATGAGTTCTTATAAGTGATGAATGTGATTGGAACTCAAAATGAGTAGTGTGGTAAATGGAAGGAAGTTGCATGAATATAAATGCTTCCATTTGGTTTTATATAGTATATCTTTGGTTATACAAGGAATGCACACAAGTTTCAATGTGAATAAGGTATGAATGGAATGCATTTTCAAGTCATAAAGGTGGATGGATGAGAAAATGGCCATGCCAGCAGATTAAGGATATTTTGGTGTAAGTTGCAGCAGAAAAACTGTAGAAAATCTGAAAAATATGAAGGCCAGATCGATCTTATAGGATGAGAGATTGATTTGGAAGAGCCAGAATGCTCTTATTTGAGCAATGGAATAGAGCAGATCGATCTCCAATGGGGCTAGATCGATCTCCTAAGCATTCTGTAATGAAAATATCGATCCTGAAGCATACATATCGATCTCTTTAGCTCTCTAATTGGGAGCAGATCGATCTCAAGCTTCGATAGATTGATCTCATGCTTAAAATGCCGTGAAAAAGAGGGATTTAAGGGGATTAGATTGATCTCCTCCTAGTGCAGATCGATCTCCACAAGCTATTTCTATAAAAGGAACGTTGAAAATCTGCAGATTTCGAGAAAAAACATCACCCTTTCCATTTCCAACCCAAAACCTAGATTTTTCTCTCTAAAATCCACCCATTCCACTAAGAATTGAGGGGAGGCTATTAGACATTAATTTTTTTATCTTGAGGAAGAGAACAACATAGTTGAAACTCAAAATCCCATTGCTGGTATTGAAGGAGCTAAGGACATTGTCATTTGGAGCAAGAAGAGAAATCTGATTTGGTAAGTTTCTAAGACTCCAATCCCAGTACATTGTCTATTTTATTGATTTTAGAGTTGATTGGCATGTAAATGGATGATTGAAACCATTTAGGTAGTATTGAAACTAATGGAACCTAGAAAATGGAATGCCTCTAGTGTGAGAAAGTGTGATTTGGGGAGTTGGTGGTTTATGGGTTATGATAAGTTGTTATTTGTATAATGTGGATAATTAGAAATGGGTAAATGAAGCTACATTGTGGGTTTTGTGAATTGATGAGAATGAGCACATGTAGTGTTTGATAATATGCCATAGTGAAGGAAATTTATGAAAAATGAACATTATGAGCTTAACATCGATTTAATATCGATTTAGAATGAGTTAATAGGCCTAAAAGAATCCATAGACTTGAGTTATGGGTAAAGTAATGAAACGATGCCTCATAAGCGTTAATAGAGACTATAGGTCGAATCGACTATAGTAAACGCAAGAGTTGGATTATAATGGACTATAATGGTGCGAAATACGTTTGTGTGCAACTCCGAAGAGTTCGTTGGAGACGAATTGGGCCGTACAAGTAAGCAGCTCTAAGGAAGTGGAATCACGCATCTGATTCCAGGTAAGGAAATTCTGTAAATATATAGAGGTAGCTGCTCGTATTTTGTGGGTATATAGGGCTTTGAAAATGTGCATGAGTTTGTGAAAATGTGGTTGACAATGTATAGAAATTATTACGAGTATTTACCTGAGATTTAGTTGTTGAAGTGGTATTATAAAGAAATGGGATAGTAAGGCTAATAATTGCATAAATTAAATGTTTTGAATGATTCCACCAAACATGTGTTTTGTATTGAGCGAGTTGATAAATAGGCTGGCTATTGTTGTTTGATGTTGTGTGATAGCACATGTGAAGTGCTAAATATATTTTGAGATTGGTTTTGAAAACTCATGAGCCGCCTATCATGTTTATGCGAATTAAACCGTGCTGGAGCCTAGCTCGCACTGGGTATTGATGTTCTCAGATGCTTGAACGTGCTAGAGCTTAGCTCGCACTTTGTTTTGGAACTATGACGATGTTTTATAAACCGTATTAGAGCTTTTGCTCGTACGTGGATTTTGAGTGGTTTTCTTATGCATATAATCGTACTAGAGCGATGCTCGTACATGGTTTCTTCATATTTTTATGCATAAATGCCATACTAGAGCTTTGCTCATACGAGGTGATTTATTATGATGCATGAATTCGCGCTAGAGCGTAGCTCGCTCTGGTTTTCACACTGTGGTATGCATGACGCCGTGGTGAGGATAATACAGATTGGTATTCAGGGAACCCAACAGGCCTAACAGACCTCTTGAGTGGGGTGAGGGTGAGGGGCTAGGACCTGACATAATCCATTCAGGGAACCCAACAAGCCTAACAGCCCTCTTAAGTGGGGTGAGGGGCTAGGACCTGAATCAGAGAACCCAACAGGGGTGAGCAAGGTCATGAGGGATTAGGACCTGCTATTAAGAGTACTCCCACGTGCACTTGAGACTAGAGGTTTCACTCGGTATGGGGTAGATGAGACCTAATACAGGCACCCCCAACCATGTTATGGGTCCGTGGAGTATGATGTACTGTGTATATCACATGGAGTACGATGTACCGCGTGGTGGTTACTTGATTTGAGAAAGTCTGGCGGAGAACTAACCAACCTTCGTGCCAGCATGATACCCCGCACACCGGGATCCATGTGGTCTGGGATGATATGTGACATAGTTGGCCAACATAGTCAGTCGAGATATAGTGACCCGTCTCCTTGCTTGATTTACTTACTACCACATGATTTTAATCTATAAGTGTGATTGTGACTGTCCAGGGTAGACCTGAGGGAAGGGTCGAGCCTTGTGGGCTTGATTTATGAAATGATGATGATGTTTGTGATTGAGAATTGATTTTTATGGGATTTGGATGTATTTGAGAAAGAGATGAGTTTTAAGAAGGATGTTTCAAGTGAATTTCCCTTTTTATTATGTGATATGACAATTGAGCATGAGATGGTTTGTACATGATGATTAACCATGTTTTATTATGCTAATTTACATGATTTTAATACATGATATATGTATATGCATATGGCATAGTTTTGTTTTCCTCATGCTCCGAACTATAAATGATTTATGCATACACTATCAGCATGTAGATAGAGTAGTTATATATCATGCTTGCATTATTGCCTTATTGAGCGTGTGGTTGCTCATCCCTCTCTATTTTCCCCCTCCTACAGAGCGTGCATAGTAGCCCAGTGAGGACTGAGGCATTGTGTTTTTGGACATTCGCTGCTTCCATGCCGAAAGGTATATACACAAGATTCTTTTTGTATCTAAATAATGTAATGGCACAGTAATGATTGAGTTGTAATTATGGGGGATGTAGATGTCAGTAAACATGTTCTGTATGAGTAAATGATTTATTTTCAAATATATGACATCGTTTTTATTAATTGTGAATGAATGGTAAGTGGTGATTATTATTGACTCACAACCCAACTGTATGTGGTGAGTTTATTCATGACCGGGTAAGGTAACAGTAAAACGCAAAAAATTTATAGTGATTTTTGGTTAAAGGGAATGAAAATGGGTCGTGACAAATGTAATATGGGGGATGTAAATATTAGTAAACACGTACAAGTATAGAACCTCAATTATAAAGTATACGTGTTTGCTTTTGAATAAATTAAAAGATAAATAACATGGTAGATGGTAAAGAAGGATTAATACTGACTCATAGCCCAACTGTTTGGTGGTGAGAATGTTCATGACCGGGAAAGGAAAGGAAAAAGTGAAAAATTTGTAGCGATTTTTGGTAAAAATGGGTCGTGACAATTATCTTTGATTACGATCCGAAGGTCTATATATACTCTATCAGAATCAACTTAATTGGAACGCCCATAACGATAAACGTTCAAAAAATCGTGTTTCCGAAAGTCATGTTACAATCGAGACGTAAAACAATTTATGCTTAAATTCGAGACATTAAGCATCAGCTAAAACGATATTATACATATAATATCTATACTGACTTTTAAATCTTCCACGAATTACCGTGCAATGATTATAATGTCCTGAAATCATCGCAAGGTCCGAAAACATGGCATAATGAGTCAAATTCACATTTTCGATAGAATAGATGTCTTAATCCAAAATACCAACAATTTATAAAATTTCTGCAATAAGACCAAGTAACAATTGTTCATTACCCAGCCTGCAAGGTAGAAAACAATTTATATTTCTTCAATCCAGTTGATTCATCACTTGACATTTTTTGAATCGATTAGACGGTTCACATATGTCTTCGAGAAGTTCAAATAATTGTTTACGATAGCAATTGTTTAATTCCAAAGCATAACGCAATTTATATGAAATTAAATCGTAACTTATACAGTTAAATCTAACCAGTATAATAATACAAGTGGTAGCAAGTGAAGTTCACTTACCTGAGTTTTCGTGCTGACACGCAAATCAATGTGGAATCAAACTCTCGTTCGTCACCTATTGTCGCGCTACACATTTATATAATTAAACCGATCAATTTCGATCAATTATAAATTCAAATAAATTTTTTAAAATTTAAAACGGTCAAATTCAACCGCTTACCGGCTTCTTTGTAAACCCGGGGCATCACCGAATTTTCTCCCTTTTTTTCTTTCTTTTTTTTTTCTTTTTTTTTTTCTAGCTGAACTGGTTCAGCCCCTCTTTATACTGAACCGGTCTGAACCGGTTCAGGGGCCATCTCGTCGTTCGGAGGCTTTTTCGATTGGTTCTCGGTGCCGTTTTTCGCCAGTTACGTCGCGCGGTGGAGAGAAAGCTTCGATTGGCTCGCCTAGGGCAGATCGACGACGGCTATGCTGTTTTTTCCTTTTCTCCCACGCGGCTCTCCCTCTCCGATCTTGACATTTTCTAGAGAACCGAGGCGCGTGGCTGCGCGATGGCACTCCATCGGTGCCCTACCCCTCCGATCGTCGTCCTTCGCGCCGTTCACCTTCGCTTTGTCTTCTCCATTTTCTTCTCCTCTGTTTTCAGAGGAGAATATAGAGAGAGGGATCGAACTTACCCGATCTTTTCTCTTCTTTTTTTTCTTTTTCTTTTTATTTTTTTATATTTATATATATAATATAGTATATATATATATTTTAATATAATATATAATATATAAAATATCTAGGCATATATATAATATATAGTTATATTATATTATATTATATATATATATATATAAATCTACATGTATATATATATATATTATTTTACATATAATATAGTATATTAATATCTATATATTAATATAATATATTATTTAATTTATTTCTATATATATATATATTTTATTTGATATATACATATAGACACATTTTTTTCTCTGGGAATATTGTCCCATAATTTCGAAATAAATTCCGAAAGTAAAAAATTTCAGGTTATCACAGTATATAAGCAAATTATGATTGACCTATCGCCTTCTCCTTCTCTCTTTTTAGATTTCCTGGTTAGAACCAGAAGCCAATTAGCATTATCTGTTAAGGAAAGCCACAAAAAGTCATAACTCCACCTTCAAGAGAATAATAAAAAAATTATAAATTTTTTTTTATTTATTTTCACAGACCTAAGAAGCCCATAGAAGAGAAAGATACTAGCAGCTTCAATGAAGAAGTTGGGTGGTCGATCTTGGTTGTGGAGTCAGAGGAGGGTTGTTGAGGGTTTTGTTATCCATTATTTAATTCTTGAACTCTACCTTAAAAGCCAAAGTGCCAAACTTATCCACATTGTTTCATAGAACCTAGTTTTTGTAATACACTCCATTCCAAAATCTCATATTTTCTTCTTCCTTTAAAATATTAAATAAAATCATCATAAAAAAAATTTAAAATAAATCCTCAAACCCTTGAATATATCATGCAAAAGCAATAAATAGCCATCATCCCATTCATCTCCTAGTACATTTAAGACTAAAACCTTGAACCTTAAAACTTGAGAAAACGAACATGCTTTGATAATTTTTTTGGGTACCTTTCTTTAAAAAATATGAGAGAGAAACAAAAATAGAAAAGAGATTTAAGGAGAGAAACGATGAAAAGGAACAACCACCACGAAGGGAAAGCCAACCTGAGAAGAAGAAATTGAACAAAAAAAGGTTTTAGGCAGAACCTAAGCGAAAGGAATAAAAGGAACATGTGGGAGGAAAGGAGCTCTACAAACCTTACAATTGGCAATCAATTGGAATAATTTCAACACCAAAATGTTCAAATGTGGCTTAAAGTCAATAGGAAGTCAATCAAAAGAAGGCAACAATTGGCATCTAATATATATTTATATATATATATATATATATATATATATATATATATATTATACAAGGTACATAGCAAATTTGGTAAAATGCCTACCATGGATGCTTACATAGGCATTCTCTTTGAATGACGTGTAATCATCATTAACTTTATATACACCTAAGCCAAAACTAAGATTAAATACTAAATTTCTTCACTTTTCCACTTTCTTAACATTTTTCTAATCTCTAAAATTTATCGATTTTTTTAAAAAAATTTCTTAAAATACATTTAAATACTATCTAATTTAAAAATATTTTACAAAACATAATTTTAATATTATCTTTTTGAAAAACTAAATAAAATATTAATTGATATCTATTTATATTATTAAATAAATTAATTTAATTTTAATTTATTTAAAAATATTTTATTAACTAAATTAAAAAGTATAAAAGCTATCAATATCATGTATATTATTTATATATTCAAATTTATTTTTCTAAATAAATAAAATTCATGTATAAAACATATAAATTTACAAATATATATGTTTGTTGGCTGTACTGGCTAATCGGAAGGGGGTGAATCGGTTTTTGACTAAAAACTAATTTTCATTTTTCTATTTCCAAGTTCTTTATCCTACGTCAATGTTCTTTAGGTTCAGTTATGTTGTTTTAGCAAACAATTCAATCAACGAATACAATAAGTATAATTCAATAACTATAAAGTAAAAATTATAGGAAAAAAGAATTGTACACAAATGATTTATAGATGTTTGGTTAAACCTTGTCTACGTCATCTACCTTGAGACGCTCTCAACGATTTTCCTCAAATTCACTCTTTAAATTAGTTGCACTCTTTTTCATAAGTTCAAGAGTAACCTCACTCATTTTTCTGGGCTCAAGGAGGAAACCTTACAACACCTACTTTTTTGAGTTCAAGTAGGAAACCTTACAACCTCTCCTTTTTCAAAGGCTCAATGAAAAAACTTTAATCTATCTACAACTTACTTTCAAATTTGCTTTTAAGGAAACACTCCCCTTTTACAATATGTAATTGGGTTGAAAGTTGAGTAATCAAGAATGAAACCTCTAGAAAGGTAAAATGATTACACGATGAAACACTAAGAAATTACTAAATAACTGTGCTATACAAATGAATCACTTGAAAGTGTGAATGATAGAAGATAGAGAAATTTAAGCTCTTGATTTGTTGATCAAGCTTGAAGAAGATGAAGAATGAAGTCTCTCTATGCCCAATGTCTTAAAAGCTTCTATTTATACTCCTTTTGGTGAATATGGCAATTGGAGAAGAAAAAGTTGGGAAATGCCTATTGTAAGATGTGAAAACTAGTCGTTGGGACATTTCAGGCCAGGGGGATCAATCCCTTTAAGTGGGTGATCGATCTCATGCTTTCAGAACTGCAAAACACGAGAGGAACAAGTGGGAGATAGATGCCATAGCCTAAGGGATCAATCCTATATATTTTTACAAAGGGAAAAGGCTTCTGGCTGAAGGGGATCAATGTTGCCAAAGGGAGGGATCGAGACTTGCTTTTTAAAAGTGTTTTTGGGTCGAAATAAATAGAAAAATAACTTAAAATTTCATTTTTCAATTTCATTTAAATATGGATAAAACTTTAAGTACATGAAATTGAGTCCAAGACTCACCAAGTAATTTTTTAAGAATATATTCAATAAATATCCTGAGAAAATTACTTAATGCAATATTTAAAACATTTTCTAAATAGATTAAGACTAACAGAAAGATAATCAATTAAATCATAGTCTTAAACTTGATAAAAGTACTTGATATGATTTGTGAAAATCATAAGTACTTAAGCAAATCTACAATATGAATAATGCATTTAACCATGCTTTTGTCATTTTAAAATTGATGTAAGCAATTTAAAACTAACAATGTTTACATACATACTTAAATTAATAAAGTTAATTCACACATTGTACGAGTTATTGTGTTTTTAGATATAAATATAAATACCTTTAGGATATAATTATTCTTATATATATATATATATATATATATATATATATATATATATGAATTAGACCTGCTCATGGGAGGGCTCGAGTTGGGCTTATGCTATCACGACCCGAAAGACGTGAATTTTCAATAATTTATCGTGGAAGTATAAAAATTTGGGCTAATTTTTTTTCCTTTTTCTTTTAACAGTTTTTTGTTATTTGAGTACAGTTTTACAATATTTCTAGACCTCAAACTACCTAGCTTGGTTTAAGGTTATGAATCTAATGTCCCAGTCTAATTTCTTATTAACTTTCATAATCATATCTTAATTCAATATACATCCCGGCACATGCACTGAAGGGTAACCGTCTAAAAATAAATACAATTAAACATTATAAATAAATATACCGATATAGGCTGCGAGATCTCAAAACATTTACTTTAAAGTCGATACTGACATCGATGCCAATGCACCTCTTGTTTGAACCTATGATGGAAAATAGAAAGGGGTGAATTTTGGGGAAAGGTCAGTAAGCAAACCACACAAGCACATAGGTAATAACATACAAGATAATGAATCTCTAATGGATGTCTAATGCATTTCCATTTGATCATTCTTTCTTATCACTTATTTGAATCACAATTCAAAACTTATCGAAAGTCACACTTTTTCTAGGTTTACGGACTAGAATATTATCTAGACGTTGTCAACTTTTTCAAGCATAGAGGTATTTTGAAATACCTTAATTGACCATCAAACCTAACCACCCAAACTGAATATATCCATAAGGGTTCAAAATTCGAAACATAGTTGAATGCAGAAAACCAAAGTTTAATGCAATTCAAGCATGTAAGCTCTTCCTTCTTGAATTGTTTACATCCACATTCATCCTCAAAACACAACAATTTTACAAGATCACATCTTATAATTTGAAAATATATCACATATCAAAATATATTCAATATCAGAAACATCTTTTATTCAAATTATAACTTGTATTTGAAACTTATCACACATCGAACATATCTTATTTCGATACATAATTTATAGCAAAACATCTTCCTTATTCGGAATAGGTCTCGCATCCGAAACATATTTACAACCGAAATTTATTCCTTATCCGGAACGCATTTCATATTTGAAGTATATTTCTTATCCAAAATATATCACATTGAAATATATTTATATATTTGAAACATATTTCATATTCTGAAACCCTCTTCATAGTTCAAAACGTAGTTCTTATTCCAAAACATATTTCATAATTCGAAACGTATTTCATACTTTCTTTGCTAATTATTCTAACCCGTTAGCAGGGACACTACTGACTATTATATCCCGTCAGTTGGGGCTACATCATTAACTATTATCATCCCGTTAGCAGAGGCCACAATATATTTATTTCATATCGTTAGGATATGTTCTGTGAACTATACTCATGTTTGTAAAACATTTTCGAAAACATATTTTATACTTCAAAACATTTTTCACATTTCGAAATATATTTCACATTTCAAAACACATTTCAATACATATTTCAAAATTCGAAACACATTTCATATGATCATTATTTTAACCCGTGATCAGGAAAATATCAGAATCTCAAAATAAATTACCATTGCTAACTATTATAACCTGTTTGCTGGGTCTGAAATTGTCAACTATTATATTCCCCGTCAACAGGGACCAAAATATTGCTAACAATTATATACCCCGTTAGCAAGGGCCGAAAGATTGCTAACTATTATATACCCTGTTAGTAAGAGCTGAAACATTACTAACTATTATATATCCTATTAGTAAGGGCCAAAATATTGCTATTTATATCACCAATAGCAGGCTACATCATTACTAACTATTATATACCCCGCTAGTAGGGGCCGAAAATGGTCATGGCTAACTATTATCTCTTGTCAGCTAAGGCAAAACTATCAAAATGCATGTTTTGAAATTAGTTCTAATCACAATGTGGATAAAAGCAGAGTTAGCTTAAATCCAACATATAGAGACGTATGTCTCACATACTTTGAAAACATGTCATAAGTGAGATTTTAAAACTTCTTTAATGCAAGTATAAACCAATGCAAATTTTTTAAATCTCACATTCATAATATGCATCGAGATGCAAATGTTTTTCAAAACAAGGTTCATATAAGAACATATTTTTTTCGGTAATCTTATCGTCGATATTTTCACAAGATTTAATAAACCGAATCAAAGACGTATGGTTCGATAAAATTCGTACATATATTAGAAAAAAATTTTGAAACCAAATAATTCGATATATTATTCACAAGGTTCAATAATTGGGTCATACAAATATACGCGAAGTCCACAAGTATATCCCAATAAAGGCTTTCTCACTATAGCTATCAGTGAGTCGAAACTACCCAAGAAACTAGGGTATTACCTATGGTCATAGATCCGAAAGTCTACAGCCCTAGTGATCAACCGGAACTTATCACGACAATGTCAGTCAAGCCAAACTGCCCGTATAAGAGTCATAAACTCAAGGTTGTCTCTATATGCTCTATCGAGAATAACATAGTTAGAACGCCCATAAACGATAAAATATTCGAAAACATTTCCAAAAATCATATAACCATCGAGACAAAAAATAATTTATGCTTAAATCTAAAAACACTAAGCATAAGCTAAATAAGTCATATGCTCCAATTAGTCTAAAACAAATTCAAAATGAGATTATAAAGCAATACATTCATCCAAATAAAAATTTGTACAAGCTTTTAAATCTTTCACACAATGCAATGCAATGATTTTAATGTATGAAAATCATCACAAGGTTCAAAACATATCAGAACGAATCGAAATCACATTTTCGATAGCACAAGGATCTTAGTTCGAAACATATAGACAATTTACGTAATTTCTACAATAAGACCGAGTAACAATTGCTCATTACCCAGCTTGTAAAGTAGAAAACAATTTATATCCCAAATTCAGTTGATTCAATACGTTTCATAGTTCAAATCGATCAAAAGGTTCACACACTTATTCGAAAAGTTCAAACAAAGCATTTTACGATAATCCAAGGTTCGATTCAAAACATAGAGCAATTGATATAGGATTACCCGTGATATCGTGATGGCATGCAAATCGAGGCTTGATCGAATTCGTGTTTGTCGTCTGTTGTCGCGCTACACGTTTATATACTTAAATCAGGTCAATTTCGATCAAATATAAACTCAAATAAATTTTTAAAAAATTAAACGGTCAAATCCGACTGCTTACCGATTTATCCTTAAACCGAGGTATATAAAAGTTTCTCCAATTTTTTTCTTTTTTTCTTTTCCGACCGGTTTGGCCATTTTCTTTTTCAATCGAATCGGTTCGGACCGGTTCAACCACTGTGTCGTTCGTTCGCAAGTCGTCAGACCGATTCTCCGACTATCTCCTGCTCCACATGAATCGACTTCTCCGAGGGAGCCTTCGGTTGGTAGCGGTACTGGCGATTCAACGTCGGCGCCAATGGATTGAGGTCTTCTCCTCTCTGCCTTTATTTTCCTTTCTCCTTCGTCGATCGTCGCTTTCTTACGCCGCCAGTACCTATTCCACCATCTATCGGCCGACGATGATGCACTCTCCCTCCGGTTAGCATCTCTCGGCCTTTCTCTGTCTCTCTTCTTTCATTCTTCTTTGTTTTGCAAAGGAGAAAAAAACGAGAGAGATCGGGTTTCTCGATCCTTCTCTCTTATGTATATATTAATATAGATTACATATATTTATATAATATATTATATAAATAAATATCTAAATATATAATATATTATTATAATATATTATATATATATAAATATCTATATACATATTATTTTATATATTCTATAAATATTTATTTAATATATATAGATATTTTTTGGAAACATTATCCCGTATTTTTGAGATAAATTTTCAAAGTGAGAAATTTCGAGTTATCATATATGTTATATAACAATAAGTTATACACAAACCCCAGCCCGACTTAGCCCGAATAATTTTTTATATTTTTGTTTTTTAATTTTTTATTTCTTTGGTTTTTATTATTTTAATCCCTCTGAAGTTTAATTTGATTTGTCAAAATTTACATGTGAATTTTCATATTAAATATATAATCATATTTATTAATTAATAATGTTTTATATAAAAATATAATTACATTATATTTAATAAATAAATTTTAAAAAAAAGTTTTAGATACTATTATATTCGAGTCAGGCCCGGGTTTCGAAGGTTCAAGCTTGGGCTTGGGCTCGATTTTTAATTGGGCCTAAAAATTTTACCCAAACCCGTTTATTATATTCGATATTTTTGTCCAAACTCGACCAAATATTGGATAGACATTCGAGTTTGGGCGAGTAGTCCAACCCTTGAATAGGTCTAATAAGAATACATATTTATATTATATGTGCATAAAATGCACATTATAGTAATGATTATTTAGGTCAACAATAAAAATATACTTCAAAATGTTGCTCTAACGTTTGAAAATTGTTAAAATATACTTTTAATTTCTATTTTTAACTTTTGTTGATGTGCTTACCAATATGATTTAAAATATGTTTGGCTTGTAAGAAGGGACCGTATTCTTACAAATCAGTTAAGGTTTAATTGGGGTCTTTCTAGCACAGCAGGTTGTGGGATATGTGGTGCTTCCAGTGTATCATCTTTACTGTTTTACGTGATTGTTCTTATGTTGCAAGAGTAGGGGAGTGTTTACTAATGGATAAACATAGAGATGATTTCTTCTCTAGTTCTTTGGAGCCTGCGGGTGAAAGCTGAGAGTGTTTGGCCAGGCATTGAATGGAAATGTGTTTTTCTTACCATGATATGGTGGTTGTGGACCTATAGATGCCAGCGGGTTTTCAATGTGGAAGATCAGCATTGCTTCAATACGGAGGTGGCAGTATTTTATATACAAATGGGTGCACAGGAGCTTCAAAATGCCTTTGCTACGAAAAAAAACAGAAAAAACCTTTGAATAAGGTTCAGAAGAATAGTAGCTGGTCTAAGCCTGTAGAAGGCTGGGTGAAGCTCAATACTGATGGAGCTGAGAGGGGAAATCTGGGGGTTGCTGGGGCCATTGGAGCACAGGGAATTGGTTAGTGGGGTTTAAGGCTCAGCTAGGAATATGTACCAATATTTCACCGGAGCTTCAGGCAGTACGTATAGGTTTGCTCCTACCTTGGAATGAAGGTTTTCAAGGAGGTAGTATGTGAATTTGATGCCAAAGTTGTACTTGATTTAATCATTGGGGTTGATTGAAAGACACATCTGCTAGGATGTATCATAAAGGATATCCGGAAGCTTAAACAGAGAGAATGGTTTGTTTCTTTTCAACATATCCTTAGGGAAAGTAATTTCTGTGCAGATACTCTAGCCAAAGAAGCATGTCAGATGGATGGTGATTTTAAGTAATTACAAAGTCCTCCAAGAGCTATGAGAAGCCTTTAGGAATATCATTCCACAAAAATTTTAAGATAAATTAATTTTATTGTCTTTTTTTCTTCAAATTCCCTTTGTAACTAAAAAAATATGTTTTTTATTTTTATTCTTTATAACATTTGTTTATCTTATATTTTGAATTTTATAATATTTTAATTAAATATTTAATTCATTTATAATTAGGTATCTTTATTATATTATATGTATTTTATATATACTTTAAACATATAAATTGAATAATATTATTTTATATATCTATAAATTTAAATAGTTAAAACTAATTTGTGTATCGCACGAATAAAAACTAGTTATATTAAAAAGCAATCAACAATAAAATTGATGACCTCTTGATATGTTGATCAAAAGACTCTTTTAATCGTAGGTTATAGATATATCTTTTACGTTGATCAATAATATTACATGTGTCTTTTTGTTAGGCAAAAAGTTGAATTGGCATATAGTAATACGTGGCTTCTATCCATCCTACTCAATAGATCACATGAATTGAAATGGTTAAACGACATATGTATGTATTTATATCTTGCAACTTGGAGAAAGTAGTGAGTATTAGCAACGACTACTGACCGACTGTGATATTTAGGGCCCATAGAGATATGGACCATGAATAATTGTTGGACGTGATGTCGAGTCCAGTAATGAACGCAGCCCATGCAGTGCACGCCACAGGTCCATGCTTTTATTACAACAGAGTCAACAAAAAGTCAGAGCATTACCTTTTCTGCCGCAAAACCTTTATTTCAATTTGTGCGAAACTCAATCATTCACACCTTCACCACGTGAGAACACCCAGAGGACCTTTGCCGTCTGCATTCTGCACTTCTTGAATCCCATATTCCATGTACCTCACCTGCCACCGTGCATTCACAGATAACAAAACACGCGCGCACACGCAAAAAAGAGCCGAGTGAAAAGCTTTTATGACAGTCTCCTGGGTCATCTATACATTTCAATTGATTGCTATTATATGAATATTTTCGACACATATACCGATGGTTCATGCTAATATAATGCATCGATCACAATTTCCTCCTGATTAATTTCTTGATTAGACTAATTCTAATCAGATCGTTCCACAGTGTAGCTATGCAGCCTCAAACAGATGAATCAAGGGCTGAAAACAAGGTAATTTTGTTGTAAATAATTAATACAACAAGCTAGCTAGCTAATTAGCTAGGTTAAATTTATAGCTAGCTGGGGCTCATTAGGTTTAGGTAAAGACAACAAGGCATAAGGCCGGGTAACAAGCGAGAGTAAATGGAGGGTGTGATTGAACGATGAGGTACCGCCTCCTGCTCAGAAATCGCCACGCGGCATATGGTCAAAGGGGTTGAATAAATGAAACCGGATCACGTAAATTAGGGTGGGAGGAATTGATAGTGGCCAACCAATACCATAGTGCCTGCCTTGGCTGTGACTGAACATCACAACGTTGCCTCTAGGTAGAGTAAAAGCCAAGCACTTTCCGTCCACATATATGTAATAATTTGCAATTAAAGTTAATTAATTATAAATATCAAAATCCTTTGGACACACCAATTAATCTCAGTGTCTTACGTTAGCAAATTTGTCTGTTTGTGTTTCATCAGGCTGTTTGTTTAATTTGGATTCGTAATGCTTAATTCCATGTGCCTATGCAACCATGTCATTCATATATATATATATATATATATATATATATTCAAAATCAGACTAGTATATATCATATATTATTTGCAACCTTTTTGAAAGTCTTTAGTTTAGTTTCATTGAATTTACAAGTATACCTAGCAAAGAATTTAAAGAAAACGGAACTTCGGACTTGGTTTGCTTACATATATACGCGTATATTGTTAGCATTAATTTATTTGTGTGGAGTTCAAATGATTAGCATGCGCATATATATATATATATATTGAGCACATTCCAACTCAAATGAAAATATGAAAACAAAGTGCATGGTGTGCCACAGTATCACTCTGCTTTTGTTTCTGATTGCAGAAGCTTACTGCAACAGCTGGGACAAATCTCGATATCCCACGTGTATATAGAGGCTAACGCGAGCGCAGACTGCTTAGCTAGATTGGGAGGAGCGATGGAAGATCGTTTTGTTATTTTGGATAAACCTCCCGATGTTGTTAGCCTTTATATCTTGTATAATGCTATGGGAATCACCATTTCTAGAACTGTGACGTTTAACCCCTCGGAGGGGTAGTTGTTGTTTTAGTAACTTTCCTGTTTCCACAACACCACCCCCCACCAAAGAAAAAAAACATGCATGGTGTAGAACAATGAGTTGGATTTGATATATTGCGAGAATATTATTGAAATCATTTTCTATTGGTAGTGTGCGTAATGCATCTATAATTGTAGGGTTAATAACATATTTGGAATATAGATTAGAGTCAAATTCTCGATTTGATATTCAAATAAAATTTAAAAATTAGCAATTTGATATTGAAACTTCACTCAATCCATCAAATTGGCACACGGGACCAAGAACGAAACCATAGGTTGCAGGTGCAGGCAGTAGCCCTCAAAATTCCTAAAATCTTTTTATATACTTATATGAAATTCTTTAAAGTATTTTATATTTCTAAGAAATTTGATTTAGACAAATGAAACATTATAATTTCGCCCTTCAAAAATTAAATATAAATTTTTTATTGAACTTTATATTATGTTTAAAATTTAAAAAAAAAAGTTAAAGTTACATAATTCTCTTATTAATAAAGAGGTAAATGTCCGATTACAATTTTTAATTACATTAATATTTTTGGGTTTTTATACAGACATACAGTTATATATAAAATTAATTTGTTCTTTTAACAGGTTTAAGTTAACATCGAGGCCAACAATCATTGAGGAAAGAAAAAAAAAAAAACACTTATTTCCCCAACTTCGAGACAAAACTTTTGAAGAACACTCTTAATTTTTAATCAATTGTAATCTTCGTTTTTTCTCCAAAAACTCGGTTGAGTTTATTCTAGTGTGTGTATATATATATATATATTACTATTTAAAGTATTTATTATTGAATCAATTTTGTATACTTTGCTATTTAAACATTGGGAATCTTAACTTAAACTCGTGTAGGATTAAGCACCCACACATCCATCCACAAGCACAATGATACCAACTAGTCTTAAATCATTTTAAAATTGGCTTTTATTTGTTTCAATAATTAATTATTAGAAAAGTAGTTTTCTAAGTATCCTCCCTCAAATTTATCAGACCACTTAGAAAATTGTTAGACAACTTTCAAATTAATAAATGGGTGAACAATTTGTTAAACATGAATTTACTAATTTTTTGAAAAAGTTACAAGAGTGAAACTTACATAGGGCAGTTTATTGCCTATATTGGACAGTCATGGGGAAGAACTTCTGTTTACTAGTAGTGTGGTAGCCTATTCTATTTTTTTTCCTTTTCTTGATGACTTGTTTTTGAATTAAATAAATTTGAAATTTTGATATTTCTTTCACGGATCTTGATACTTGTCCTTAAATTGAATCAATTTGGACTCAAAATTTAGCATTTTCTTCAAGTTTTGAGATTTGGTATTCGTTTCAATGACCGATATAATCTATTCTTGAATTGAATAAATTTAAACCCAAAATTTAAGGTTTCCTTAAGGTCTTGAAATTTGATCCCAAAATTCAAAAAGTCTTGAAATTTTTTGAAATTTGATCCCAAATTTAATAATTTTTGGAATTTGATCCCAATTTTAGGAAATTTTGAATGTTTAGACTTTGATCTCCAAATCTTCTTTTTTAGACTCATGGGAGTTCTAAGAGCATGTTTGGTTAGGGGGAATTTCTATCTCATTCCGCATAATCCACAACTTATTAAATTCTTTGGTTTGGTTCATTTTTTTAATAAGGAATAGTTATTTCATGGAATGATAATTTCTTGAGAAAAATGAACTTCTCTGTCACGACTCAAATTACCTAAAAATCAAAGTAAATTTTCTGATTTTTCATTTATTATTTAATTCTTACCTTTCTCTCATCGTGACCATCCTACAAACAGTTGAGCTATGATTCGGTGTTAGTCACCTCACACTATTTACCATTCCATTTCCATATTCACATTCATATATCAGAGTTTACTATCATTTGACTTTAATTAAATACATACACAATGGTATTTATAACTCTACATCCCCGACATCATATCCGTTTACAGTACTATGCATTACATATTTAGATACAAAACTCTACAAATGTGTATACCTGTCTCTCGATGGGAAGCAACGGATACCAAGCATGCAAGTCCTCAGCCGCTTACTAATTTCTGTGAGTGCTCTGAAAAGATGGAAAAATAAGGGGGTAAGCAACCACACGCTCAGTAAGACAATTATGCAAGTAAGTAGATAGCTCCACTATCTACATGCTCATAATGCCATGCCCTTAAATCCATTTCTTTTCATTTAAAATTTCACGCACAAAATCATGCATATTTCAATGCCATAGTTTATCAAAACTATTTGTGCATATAGAAATCATATAATTCATGCATCAAAGGCATTTTATGTGACATCATTAAATCATAATGAGCATGAAACAAATCCAGATCATGCATTCTTTCATGTCATATAAGACAAATCATGAATTTGAAATAAAAGCATAGAAAACAACATCATGCTACTGCATTTAAATCATTTCATTTAAAACGCAGTATAAAATATCTCAAAGGGGTTAAGCATCTCATAATTCAAATCTCAACTCGTAAAACAATTCATTGTAAAACTTCGGCTATAAAACTACCATTCTTTCAGGGTAACAAATCATAAAATCATAAAATCGGGGGCCTGACCCCTCCCTCGGTCTACCCTGGTCTAACGACCAATAGTTATATCATGTGAGACAAGCAGCTGATTATATCAGTAACATCGAGGACTATGGCCATATCCTAGTGATCCCTGGCAACACGGTACCTAGTGTGCGGGGTATCACACCTGAAACGGGAGGTAGGGCGTCCTACCTGCCAGAACAGCATAACACCAGGATTGCGAGGGCAAGGCTTGCTGCCTCGTGGCTAATGCCACTCCACTCCAACAATCCCCACGGTACAGCGTACTCCGTGTGACATACACGGTACAATGTACTCCGTGAACCCAAGCTCAATCTGGGGTGCTTGCAATAGGTCTTATCCACCCATATCATCTCTGTCTCAATATGCACGTGTGAGCATATTATCTCACTGTGACACACAGTCTACAAGAGGCTCCAACACGGCTATATGCATGTCATATAAATCCCTGTGCGAGCGAAGCTCAAGCACGGCTCCATGCATATTCATGATATCAGAAAACCTCGTGCGAGCGAAGCTCTAGCACAGTTTCATAAAAATCAATGAAATCTGCGTACGAGCAGTGCTCCAGTACGACTTAAATTAATTATAAATTCAAGTAAAATCCACGTATGAGCAATGCTCTAGTATGGATATGTATAAAAACTGAGTGAAAACCTAGTACGAGAAAAACTCCAGTACGACATTCAAATGAATTATAAAACCATATAAAACTTTGTGCGAGCAACGCTCCAGCACAAATGAATACTCAAATAAATCAAATCTCGTGCGAGTTACACTCCAGCATGACTTTATGCATAATTAAATCAATTCTCATGCGAGTTACACTCCAGCACGGCTTTTATGCAATTATCACATCAAAACTGGATGCGAGTTAAGCTCCAGCACCTTTTTATGCATATCAAATCATAAAACTGGTGCGAGCAATCGCTCCAGCACCTTTTTATGCATATCTAGTCAAAACAGTTCAAAACCATCAAAACATGTCAAAACAGAGTGCGAGCTAGGCTCCAGCAGCTCTCATGCATATCAAATCATAAAATCAGTGCGAGCAACCGCTCTAGCACATTTTATGCATATGATGTCACATAAATCGGTACGAGCAACCGCTCAAGCACATTTATGCACATTCATAAATGCGGATATAGTGCGAACTACGTGTCGGCACTATCTGTTTCCATATAAACTTGATAGTTGGCCCATTTTCCAAAGAAATTTCATTTAAATATGAATAACACCTACGTAGTGTTATCTTATGAAATTTATACAATTACTGGCCAATCTATCGATTTGCTTTGATTAAAACCAATAAAATTCCTTAAATCACAATTTTTTTAAATCATGCATTTCATGCATGTCATGCTTTCACCATCCTTAGGTGAATTTCCCTCAATAAGGGTAAAATAGTCTTTTCACTATTTCGATCCTTAAAATCATTTAAACCACTTTTAGGATCATTATACATAATCAAGGTATACATACATATTCAGTGTATAGAAAAACTATTAAAATACGTGTAGCTACCTCTAGCTACTCACATAATTCCCTTACCTCGTTTTTCTGTACAGTCTGACCTTTCACTGATGTCTCGTCACGAGTTCGATTTGCTTCCAATCCCATCTCTGGAACTGCGGATACACATTCATCAGGTCAAATACAATACATTTAATTGTATTTCATATTTTCTGGGCTTAATTTAAATCATTGGGCCCGTTTACCCATATTGGGCCTGATTGCACCTTAATAGGCCTTAATCGGCCTTAAGCCCGCTTACCACACTTTATCGAGGCCTATTGGGCTCATTGGGCCCAACAGTATTTATTTAGCATCGTTCTAAATTCTCGAATAGCTTTATTTAGTATTTACGACAATTTATTCAAATTTCCAAAATTTAATTCATTTATGTGAAAATTAAATCCGTAATTCATCAACACGTATAGCAATACAAAATTATCGTAAATAAGGGTTACTTACCCGAGATTTCATGATAGTATGCAAATCGAGGCTATCTCGAGCTCTCAGTTGATGCCAATTGTCGAGCTACACAATTTACATAATTTTTCTGGTAAATTTTTAGTCGAATATTTATCAAATTAAATATTTCGAAATTTAAATCGGTCAATTCGACCACTTACCGACTTACCCGTATCTCGATTGCATCACTGAAATTTTCTCCAATTTTTTCTCTTTTTCTGTTCCCCTTTTTCTCTTTTTTCCTTTCCTTTTTGGCTGAACCGGTTCGGTCCGGTTCAACCCGGTTCAAACCGTCGGTTCGGTCCGGTTCGGTTCGATCGGTTCAGTCACCATTTCCTCGTTCCGGCGCCGTCCGACCGGTTCCCGGCGTGATTCCACCGCCGTTCGGCTCGGCTGCACTTGGACTTCCTAAATCGGGCCTCGATGTTGCTCGAATCGGTGCCGATGGCCGCCGATCAAGCTTTCTCTCCCGCGGCTTCTCCTTCGTTTTTCGGCGTGCTCCGGCGTTCTCGGCGCGCGTCACCGCCGCTGATGGTTCGCCAGAGGTCGAGTTGTCTTCGTCGGCCCTCGCCAGCCCCTAAGCCTCGCCGGTGAACCTCTTCCTCGGTCTCGGCTTCCTGCTTCGTTTCGCGTTTCTTCTTCTCTGTTTCGTTTCAGATTTCGTTTTTGTTTCTTTTTTTTTTCATTTCATTTTTTTTATAATTAATTTTTTATTATTTATTTATTTATTTATAATTTATTTTTAATATTATTTTATTCATTAAAATAATATTAAAATCCACAAATATCTTAAAAAATTATATTTTATTCATTTAATCATTAAATAAATTTATTGGTATTATTTCGGCTTTCCGGTAAAATTTTTGATTATTTTCGGGATTATTTTTCGAAGTGAAAATCTCAATTTATTCCAATAAATTCATATCTTGATCAATTTAACCCGAAATTTAATTATTTCTTCGTTATTGATCAAGATTTCTCATTCTCATATTTTTAATTAAATTTTCTTATCGAAATTATACCGGGTTTTGGTCTTTTGACCGTTTTACCCTTGCACATTTTCGGGAATACCATTTAAATCCTTTTTGCATTTTTAAATGCACTCGAAAATTTCTATTCATTCCCTTTTGCTCTTACGATAAAATCGGATCTTACATTCTCCTTCCCCTAAGAGTTGCAATTTCATGAATTTAGGAAGGCAAATTTTTGTTTTAAATCACATTGTTTCATTAATTCTTTTATTTTTAATAAAGTAATAACCAGTAATTAATAATTAATAATAATTAATTTTGATTTATTAGTTATTAATATTTTTAATAATTAATAAATTAAAAATCAGTAATGAATAGTAATTATTATTAATTACTAAATAATTAATTATTAAAAATGATGTATTAATTTATTAATAATTATAAAAGAATTAATGAATTAATTAACAATCATTGATTAATTAATTATCAGTCATTATTTATTAATTAACCATTTATCATAAATTAATATTAATTATTTATTAATTAACTATTTATGATTAATTATTAATTATTATTAATGATAATAATAAATAAATAATCATAGGCATACTAATTATTATAAATTAATAATAATATATTCTTAATTAATAATTAAGTAATAATTAATAAATAATAATTAGTCATAATTATAATTTGATATTAATAAAATTTCTTATTATTTTTCATTCAAATAAATCCAACTTCATAATTCATATTCGATTTTATTCTCCTCTTTTTTATGTCTTTTTCGTTCCTCTTTGATTTGTTCTGCAAACCAAACGTGCTGTAAGATTTTTCTCATATTTTCTTCCTTCATCATTGTCTTCTTGAATTTGTTTCTTGAACTTTAGAAAATTTTGGTCTTCAATACTTCCATTTTAGACATGTGGGAATTCTAAAGACTTTGATGTTTTGGATCTTCTTCTTCTTATCCTAATTGCCTTCTTGAATTTCGTTTTCTAGGAATTTTGTAGATATTATTCTTCAGATCTTCCATATTAACTTGTGCTAGCTTAGGAGGCTTCGATTCTTCAGATCTTCTTTTTCTTCCAATTGTCTTTCTAAGTCTTTTTTCTTCAAATTCTGCGTCAAATAGCTTAAAAGAGCTTTTTATATAGTGTTAGATAATGCAAAGTGAGAAAGTTCTTTGAGAATTACTTTCAATTTTCTCTCTAAATTATTTTTAATTTAATTAAAAATGAATAAGATGACCATAGATAAAATTTGATTGGATGATCCATATGATTTAGAGAATTTGATTGGTCAGAATTGATTTATATCTGAATTATTTTATTTTATCTTGAGATAAAATTGGTAATGTTAGAGGAGAATTTTGATTGGTCAATTACACATGTAAATCCCTACGAATTTGTGTACTCGAGTTTGATTATGTACAGTAATTAGATAAACGAAGTTGAGGATGTATACTATTGGAGGAGAATTAATCGAAAATTTAATTATGGCAAAGGAGAGGTTCAGAAGAATTAATTTAATTAAATTATAATAGTATCAATGATGAATATCGATGGAAATGACAATAAAGTTTGTGCACGTATGAGTTAAGGAAATATCTATACGTAATAATAATTCATCTATAAATTCATTTAAGAAAATTTACCGAGTACATGGGTATATAAATATATATATGTTCATATGGGTATGTGATATTATATTTATTATTTGAAGCAAGGACATGGGATTATATATATATATATATATATATATATATGTATATATACATGTATATATAATATCTATATGTATACATGACCGAGTGTGGCAGTAGCAGTGGTAGATTGCAACAAGGGATATAGTAGAGTGTTAGGATAATATAATGAGAAATGGGAGTTGGTGATGATGTGCTAATGGGAGGAATAAAGAAATCAGTGTAAGAAGACTAGGCTGAAACTAGCAGTGGGCAGTTGGCAACAGGAAAGGAAACAAGAAATCTCGAAGGATGAAAGACTATGTTGTACACTACAGCAAATAACAAAAAAAATGATGAATGATGATAAAAATGACATGGAGCGGTGTCCAATTGATTTTGGAAGTGGAAGAAATTAGAAAAATGAATGATGGAGTGGACTAAAAAACCGAAGTGATAGGGGCAGTAAAGACATGTAGTGAACTGACAAAGATTAAATGGTGTAAAAATAAAATAAAATAAAAGGAATGAAATAATGTAGCTGAAGATTGGAAGGCCGAAGAGAAAAGGAAATGAAATGGGAACGGTTGAAATTTGCCTGATGAATGAAGATGATTAGACCGAAGCAATAAGGAAACGTGAGTGATGATGATGAGTTCTGACCCGCATGGAACACATTAAATGGGAAATAATGGAGAGGTGTAAGGGCTGGAAGAAAATTGAAGCAAACTGAAAATCGAAAGTGTAGGCTTGATTGAATAAAAAGAGGTGGAATAAAAAATAAGAAGCAAAGAAGAGTTAAGGCAGAACCAAGACCAGAAAATAGAGGTAGAACAGAAACTGGAAATCGATACAAGTAGGGAACCCGAGAGAGAGAGAGAGAGAGAGAGAGAGACTGGTTGCTGAAGAAAGAAGCAGAGAAGAGAGAAGAGAACTGCCGAGCTTCATTGCCACAGCTTCCAGCAACTGTATCTGTTTCCTGCCGCATGCCGAACCCTATTCTGGTGTAACCCTGCTTCACCAATGCACTGCCTGCTACCCCATTCGGCCTCCCTTGTGCTGCTACCCTGCTGTCTTGCGTTGTCGTTCCTGCAGGCTGCGTGGTTTCCTTCCCGTTGCTGCACTGACCTCTGTTCCTGTCCAGCCCCATGCCTCCTTGTTTGTGGCAGCCACGTGAAGAAAATAGAGCTGAAATGGGAAGTGGGAAACTTAAAGCAGAGACAGCGGCGAGGAATGAAGGAAAGAAGCCGGAGTTGGCAGGCCGAAAGGAAGATTGACAATTGATGGTGGTTGTGTCACCAGAATCCACGTGTACAACCAACCGCCAACCATTGACTGCCACGTGTCAGAACAAGAATAAGCCACGTGGCTGATGTTGCGACAGAGTTGCCACGCAACACAGTTGCCTGTTAAACGACAGAGTGTTCGGGGCGATAGGCACTCTGTCGCCTGGTATGTGTGCCGTACAGTAGGCACGACAGACCTCCATCGCCTCTATTGCGACATAGGTCTCCCGCATTGCCCCCGTGGCAGAGGTCTCCAGCACAGCCGCGGTAGAGGTCTCCCGCACAGCCTGCGGCAGAGGTCTTCCGCATAGTCTGCGGCAGAGGTCCATGGGTACTCTGCCGCCTGCCGACTCCCCCGCAAGTTGCTTGACCCGAAGTGCGACAGAGTGCTTTATGACTCTGTCGCGGCCCAGACACGCGCCTGGGCCTCAGCTCGAACCGACTTAGAGAAACCTATAAATATCCAGGTGAGCTTTCAGAAAAAGGGGACGAAAAACAAAAAGGAAGGGAAAAAACTTAAACTCTCTGAATTAAGTAATACATTCTCTTCTTCATTCCTTCATACACAACTCCCGATTTCTGACTTAATCATCGGAGTGCGCGTGCAGGGACAAATCCCTGCCCCCTCTGACTCCTGTTGTTTTTGCAGACTATACGAGGAACAAGTTGCATCGACGTCATCTCCTTGTTGTTAGCGCAATCTGAATACGTGGAAGTCATAATCCCGTTGCTGTTTAGTCCAAGGCAACATCAATTGGCGCCGTCTGTGGGAAGCTGACAAAAAGTCAGGTTCTCTATCCAAATGGTGAGGACACGCTCTACAACAGAGTTGACAGGAGGGTAGAATTCTGTGAGTCCCCCAGTCAGAACAGAACAGAGACGAAGACATAGTGGAAAGGGTGACAGAGAAGCCTTGGTTTCTCTAGAAGAATTTGAGACCCTGAAACGCAAAAATGAAGAGACTACGACAGCATTGAAAGCTATGGTGAGCTTCTTCAGAGACGCTCTCTCCCAATTCAGCTTGTCCCATGAAGTGCAGCAGTTAGTGGGGGAAAGCACGCCTAGGCAGACCTACGAGAGAGGTCAGCCCTCCACCCTGGTAAACGCTGGACAAGAGGCAGGAACACAAAATAATGCCACTGCAGATCCAGCAAGATAGAGTTCGCCCACAGCACTTATGCTGTAGAGCTCACCTGCAGACCTCACGCGGCAGAGGTCTCCCCCAGCAGATAGGTGGCAGAGCTCAACCGCAGACCGTAGGCGACAGAGTTTGCCCACAACACCTGTGCGGCAGGGCTCACCCGCAGACCTCGCGCGGCAGAGGTCTCCCGCAACACTTACGCGACGGTGCTCTCCCGCCGCCTATAGGCGTCAGAGTTCCCCTCTGGTCAATAGGCGGCAGAGGTCTCCCGCCGCTCATAAGCGGCAGCGTTCCCCCCTGGCCGATAGGCGGCAGAGTTCCCCCGCCGCTCATAGGCGGCAGAGTTCCCCCGCGGCCCGTAGGAGGTAGAGTTTCTCCACATGCCGCAGCTCATCTCCCGTGGAGTTTGTACAGGAGTTAGAAGAAATAGGGCTGGGGAGCAACGAAGACAGAGGGGTTCTGACCCACAAGAAGGTCTCAAAATGTCAAGTCCCAGAATGGGAGGTGCTGGAAGGGGTGCTTATCAGTCAGACTCTTCTAGACCCGAAGGGACGGGAGCATACTCAATTCGAGGGTCGAAAAACATGGAGAAGGTCGTGCAAAGGATCTTGGAGAAGAAAAACTGGTGTCTCCTGATGATGACCAAAGGAGGAAGATTCCATTCAGCCTGGAGATCATGAACAAACCTTTGCCGAAGAAGTTCAAGATGCCTTCTATGGCCACTTACACCGGCAAAGCAGACCCCTATGATCACATACAGAGTTATGAGTCCCTCATGCTGCTGCATGGGTGGGAGGACGAAATCGTGTGCAGGGCTTTTTCTCTCACATTGTCCGGGCATGCTCTGAAGTGGTTCAACAGGTTGAGCGAAGGTTCAATCTCCTCTTTCGACCAATTGAGAAATGAATTCCTGAAAGTCTTCATGATCCACAGCCAGAGGAAGAAAGACGCTACTTACCTACTCACACTTAAGCAAGGGCATAAAGAATCCTTGAAGAGTTTTGTAGACCGCTTCCGAGATGCAACCTTGGAAGTGAAAGATCTACCGGTAGGGGTAGCCATGGCTGTAATATTGCAAGGGACGAGCTCTGAAAAGCTGCAAGAATCTCTCTCTCTTGACCAGCCGAAGACAATCTCCGATCTCTTTGCTAGGGCCAATAAGTATGTGGCCCAAGAAGAGGTGATGAAGATGATACAGCCCAGGGAGGCGAAGGAAGGAAAGAAGAGAGAGAGACATACACCCGAAAGAAGCTCTCCAAGACCCGTGAGAGTAGACAAAGCTCCTAGGCTCAGGTATGAAGGTTATACCAAGTTGAACGAGCCTCGCACTGCGATACTAGCAGCAATCGAAGGGGCGGGATTGTTGGAATTCCCCAAGAAGAAAATTGGAGACATAGGACGAAACTCTGAAGCCTACTGTGAATTCCATTGCGCTCACGGTCACCCAACAGAGAGGTGCAGAGATTTAATGGATCAGTTAGAAAGACTGGCCAGAGAGGGGAAGATCAACCGCTTCCTGTGGAGGAGCGAGAGACCCCGTTATCCTCCGCGTGACCAAAGGAATGACCGTCCGCGGACCGAGACAAATAATGACAACGAAAGAAATAGGCCAAGGAACGAAGCATTCAGGCCTACGATCTCCCGTACCATTCCGCCAAACAACGAACCTACAGCCCCAGCAATAAATGTTATTGCAGGCGGGGAATCAATGGTGGGAAGCTCCTCTACTTCCCGCAAGAGCTACGCAAGGCAAGCGTATCAGGTTAACGTTGTGATGGAAGAACAAGCGAATGAAGAACCCATCATGTTCACTCCGGCTGACAAAGGTGATATTGTCATGCCCCATGACGACCCCATGGTGATATCCACGGTAGTGACCAAACACCCGGTGAGTAGAGTCCTGATCGATAACGGGAGCTCAGTGAACCTAATCTATTGGAACTGTTTCAAAAAAATGAGCATATCCGAAGATAGGTTAAAGCCTATTATGACGCCACTATACGGATTCACGGGCGAGCGAGTGAGGGTGGCCGGGTCCATAGAGTTGCCTGTGACTCTCGGAGAGCACTCGAAGGACTTGACCCGGTAAGTATTGTTTATGGTAGTCAGGTCAACCTCTGCTGCCTATAACATCATCTTGGGTAGACCAGTGCTGAACGATATGAGGGCGGTGATATCCTCTTGCTATCTATTGATGAAGTTCCCCACTCCCAACTGAGTCGGGCAAGTACGAGGAAACCAAAGGAGTGCCCGTACTTGTTATCTCGCTTCCACCGCCAACAAGGTAGCACAGAGGAAAGAAACCTTATGTATAGACGATCCGCCCAAGCCTCAACCTATAGAAGAAACAGAAGCCATTGAGCTAATAGAAGGGGATGGAGAAAAAAAGGCATTCATCGGGACTCAACTGGGCGAACAACTAAAGAATGAGATAGTCGAGTGCCTGAGAAGAAACTCGGATGTCTTCGCCTGGAGCCCGGCGGACATGCCCGGGATTAGTCTCGAAGTGATCTACCATGAGCTTAACGTCATACCCGGGCACAGACCTGTCAAACAGAAAAAGAGGAGTTTCGCCTAGGAAAGACAGAAAGCAATCACTGAAGAAGTGAGTAAACTCCGGGGCACCGGATTCATCCGAGAGGTCTACTACCCTGAGTGGTTGGCCAATGTAGTGATGGTAAAGAAATCTAGCGGGAAGTGGCGAATGTGTGTGGATTTCACCGATCTGAACAAAGCCTGCCCTAAAGATTCATACCCCCTACCCCGGATAGACAGACTGGTAGATGAAACATCCGGCTACGAATTCCTCAGTTTCTTGGATGCTTTCTCCGGGTATCACCATATCATGCTTCACCTAGAAGACGAAGAAAAGACTTCCTTTATAATCGACAACGGAACCTATTGCTATCGGGTAATGCCGTTCGGTTTAAAGAACGCGGGAGCCACCTATCAACGAATGGTGAGCAAAGTGTTCAAAGATCTTCTGGGAAATACCATGGAAGCCTACGTGGACGATATGATCATCAAGAGCCGCGTAGGAGAGTCTCACGCTGATCAAATGTCCAGGGTATTCGAAGTATTGAGGAGATTCAACATGAAGCTAAACCCTGAAAAGCGCTCATTCGGGGTAAGATCAGGGAAGTTCTTAGGCTTCATGATCACTAACAGGGGCATTGAGGCAAATCCTGAAAAGGTACAGGCGGTCATCGACATGAAACCCCCAACCACCGTAAGAGAGGTCCAGAGATTGACAGGCAAAATAGCAGCTTTGAATCGCTTCTTGTCAAAGTCAGCAGAAAGGAGCTTGCCGTTCTTCAAAACTATACGAGGGGGAAAGAACTTCGAATGGACGAGAGATTGTCAAAAGGCCTTCGAGGACCTCAAGGAATACTTGAAACAGTTGCCTTTATTAACAAGGCCCCTGAAAGGAGAACAACTCTATATCTATTTAGGAGTCGGTGATTTCGCCGTCAGTGCGGTGCTACTGAAGAAAGATGAAATGGTGCACCGTCCCATCTACTACGTGAGCAAAGTGCTATTGGATCCTGAGACCCGCTACCCGCTAGCCGAAAAGCTAACATTAGCCCTTGTGATGGCCTCGCGAAAGTTGCGCCCTTATTTCCAAGCACACCCTATCACCGTCTTGACAGATCAACCGTTAAGACAAATCCTTCAGAAACCTGAACACTCAGGCAGGTTAGTAAAATGGGCAGTGAAACTTGGAGGCTACGATATCACGTTCCAACCCAGACAGGCCATCAAGGGTCAAGCTTTGGCAGATTTTATGGTGGAATGCACTAGCCCGAGCGACTACGATGAAAGGGATGTTCAACCATGGTCGCTGTATGTCGACGGGGCGTCAAGTGCAAACGGAAGCGGGGCAGGTGTAGTCCTGATATCACCAGAAGGGAAACCCCTGGAATACTCCTTACGGTTTGGGTTCCCTAGCTCAAACAACATAGCGGAGTACGAGGCTTTGATAGTCGGGATGAGGCTGGCTGAAATGCTGCAGGTTCACCACTTGGTAGCACGAAGTGACTCTCAATTGGTGGTGAACCAGTTCAACGGACAATATGAGGTTCGGGAACCGATGTTGGTCCCTTACCTGAAGAAAGTCCAATCTTTGGCACAAACCTTTAAAAGCTTTCAGCTGATACAAATCAACAGGTCCGAAAATACACATGCTGATTCATTGTCTAAGTTAGCCTCTTCCACCGAAACAAGAGGAAGGATAGTGAAGGTGGAGAGGCTCGAACGGCCTAGTATTGAAGAGGTCGAGGTGTGTGACATTGAAATGGGAGACGACTGGCGATCCCTATTCAAGCAATATCTAGCTGAAGGTACAATCCCCCAAGATAAGGACGAGGCTCGTCGCTTAAGAATACAAGGGGCAAGATTCACACTCATCAATGGGGAACTGTACAAAAGGGGATACTCATCACCCTTGCTAAAGTGTCTGGGACCAGAGCAAGCAAATTACGCCTTAGTCGAAGTGCATGAAGGAATTTACGGCGAACACCTGGGAGCTAGAGCCCTTGCTGCTAAAATACTACGATCGGGCTTTTACTGGTCGACGCTGAAAAAAGATGCAACGGACCAAACCCGTAGGTGTGACAAATACCAAAGGTTTGCGCCTATCACAACAGCCCCAGTGACTCCTTCTCAAGGCACGATACAGCCGATCCCTTTCGCTCAATGGGGGTTGGACATTCTAGGGCCTTTTCCTTTAGCTACGGGCTAACGAAAATTCCTATTAGTCGCCACCGACTACTTTACAAAATGGATTGAAGCAGAGCCCTTAGCTACGATCACAGAAAAGAAGGTCGAGGCGATGATATGGAAAGATATTATCTGTCGATTCGGAATCCCACGCATCTTAAATGTCGACCATGGAAAGCAATTCGATTGTAATGCTTTCCGCGAATTTTGTAAGCGCCTCAACATTCAGCTAAGGATCTCTTCTGTATCATATCCTCAAGCTAATGGACAGGCCGAGGTCAGTAATCGGACTATCCTTCATGGGCTGAAGACCAGGCTAGACAAAGCTAAAGGGGCATGGGTGGACGAATTGCCTAGTGTTTTATGGGCATATCATACCACCAGTCGTGTGTCGACCAGAGAAACGCCGTTCAGCCTCGTATACGGTGCAGAAGCACTGATCCCCGTGGAAATTGGAGCGTTATCACCAAAAGTGGTACCCTTAGTAGAAGAAGAAAATTCACAAGCTCTAAGGGAAGGCTTAGACCTACTCGACGAACATAGAGAAGCCGCAGCTATTCGATTGGCATCCTATCATCAGAGGGTGGCCAACTATTATAATAGCCGGGTGAGAGATAGGCCGATGTCTGAGGGAGATCTAGTGCTCAGAAAGTCGCATATCACGAATGCCCTAAAGGAGGATGGGAAATTCAGAGCCAATTGGGAAGGTCCATACAGAATCAGACATAAGATTGGGCCTAACACCTGTATTCTGGAGACCTTACAAGGGAAGAAAATAGGAAAAACATGGAATTCAAATCACCTAAAACTGTATTTGAATTAAGCGCCATATTTTCTTTCCCAAACATTATTATCATTTGTCTATACTATCACAAGATATTGTTATCAAATCATCACGCAGAATGTCCTTTTATTATACATCTGCAACTTCTATGCATCTAAATCTTGTGTGAGATCTGAGAATTTCAGACATATTTTATTGATGTAATAATAATTTGAAGTGTAATTTATTGAGCTAAGTGAATTGTGGGAATGATAATTGGAGATTTCTATGTTAAGTGTTAAAATAAATGTGAAACTATGAGGAAAGATCGATCTGGGAGAAGGAGAGATCGATATGGTGAGTTAAAAATGACAAGGAAGGAGGAATTTAAGGAGCAGATCGATCTCCAATGGAAGAGGATCGATCTCCTTATGAATCTGTTTGAGAGAAGATCGATCTCATGAGGAAGAGATCGATCTCCAAATGATTCTGTTTGGGAGAAGATCGATCTCCTCAAGGAGCATATCGATCTCATAAAGCCATAAAGAGATCGATCTCACCCCTCGACAGATCGATCTCCTAGGCATAAAATTACCCAGATCGTCCCCAAAATTCAAACGCAGATCGATCTCACCCCTCGACAGATCGATCTCCTACCTCCAGTCTATATAAGGAACCCCTATTTTTCTCCTGCAATTTCACTTTCTCTCTCTTCCAACCCCATTTCCACCGAAAACCTAACTTTCTCACTCATCCAAATCACCCATTTTCGGCCGAATCAGAGGTTGTGGCAAGAAGGAAAGTTGTTCCTCATCAAAGGGAGAACAACATACTTGGAAATCGAAGGACGAATCGGATCGAGGCGTGGGTTGTGCGTCTCACAAGCTTTGGGTAATTTCTAAACTTCGATCTTGATATTTGAGATGATTTTGATGATATTGGTGGTTGTCATTGCGTTGAAATAGTTGAGAAAGGATTAGGGATTGATGAAATTGCAATGTGGTTGGAGTAATGTAGATATTTGGTAATTTTGAGAATTTGTGCTATAAATGGAAATATAGACAATGTGGTGAATTAGCGTAGATGATTTAACATGAGAAATATAGGTCGTTGAGATATTGTGAATGAGGTTGTAGTTTAGGGTAGAGTTACGAGAATCAAGAGATTTGAGGAGTTATGAGCAATTATGCTCGATTTTGAGAATCGAGGTTTATGAGATAATTGAGTATTGATGTTTTAACATCGTTTGGACAGCTCGGGAGTTCCAGAGTGGAATGCGAGGCTAGTCCGTGATACGGGGGAAACGATTGCACTATACGAGGTGCAAAGAGGTAAGGGAAATCTAAACCATTTGTGTATGTGATTTGTAAACTATTATAGCATGATTTGTGGTTTATAAAACAAGCATGTTGAGTGTTGTGTTGAGATTTAATTGCACACAGTTTTTATAGCCGGTTGGAGCCCATAATTTTATGAGTTTATAAGCTGAGTGTGAAATTGCTTTATAAACCGTTGAATTTTGTGTGAGTAATGAATTGGGCTCTACGTTAAGGCAATATCGAGATTTGAGAAATGTGTGTGTGTGCTTTACCGGTTGGGACTCAGTTTTTATTATGTTTTGTGTTGAGTACAAAACGATTTCAAATGAGTTTTATGAGAGAAAAACCATCATGAGTTCTACGTGAAGGCAAGCCGGTCTTGTGTGATAAGACTTAGGTGTGTAATTTTGAGTACACACCGGGCATTGCTCTGGTAGCATGTAAGCCCGATTTCTTCTCCGTTCTGGTAACGTGAGAATAACCCATTCTGTGGCTATGCCACGTATACTTGGTGGCCGTTGCCACGTTATACCCCATTGGTGGCCGTTGCCACGTTATACCCCATTGGTGGCCGTTGCCACGTTATACCCCATTGGTGGCCGTTGCCACGTGAGAAACCCAATTTGGTGGCCGTTGCCACGTGAAACCCTATTCTGTGGCTGTGCCACGTGTGAATTTAAATCAGTGGCTTTGCCAAGTGAGATAGTGGCTATGCCACGAGTGAAATTAAATCAGTGGCTATGCCACGTGTGTTTAGGTGCCATGCCACGAGTGATTTTAAATCAGTGGCCATGCCACGTGTGTTTTGTGGCTATGCCACATGTGAATTTAAATCAGTGGCTATGCCAAGTGTGTTTAGTGGCTGTGCCACGTGCATTACTATTTCAGTGATTTTATTCACGTGCATTGAGAAAGCGTTTATCGCATTATTTTCACATGCTTTGTTATTGCTCTAGAGTGAGCCTATTTACTTCATGTTTTCACATGACTTGAGACATGAGAATGTCGTTTTGAGTACTTTCATGCTATGGTTTTCAAATGAGTTTCACATACAAATAAACATTTTTTGATGTGCATTTTGGTTTATGAATTGAGTCCTTACCCCCCCCCTTACTGAGCGATTTAGAAGCTCACCCTGTTTTCTTTCCCCCCAGAGTTCTTCAAGTGAAAAAGGATCTCCCTGCGACGTACAGAGTAGTGGCTAGTGGAGGATTCGAGCTCCAGGCCATATATATTGTATCTTGAGGTATATTTTATCTTTTCATGTACCCAGACTATTATTGTAATTGCAGACACTTGATGTATATCATTGTATGGGATGTATTAGGATTAATTAACTTGTAATCGAGAAATGGGTACATTACAATATTTATTATATCATGATGAGATCCTGAGGAATGATACTTATGATGATGTATGACACTGCACAGGAATGCACCTTTAATTGTGAATTAATGAATAAAAAGTTTTAAATTTGCCCTATTTTCCGCATTTTCGGGGCGTGACAGAGTTTTCTTGGTATCAGAGCTTAAGGTGTCTAGTACTGTCAGTGTCGGTTAAGTGAAATAGAACACATCCCAAGTGTCTGTAATAGTCCGATCATGAACTGAAATTGAGGATTGAGATTTCAATCGATTTTGATATGTACGCGCAGGAGACGAGTTGAGATAGAGAATGAGTAAACGACGAGGTCGTTCGAGGAGGCAGGCAGAGTCCCCTCTGCCACCTGTCCCACAACCAGAGAGTCCTAACTCTCGATTTAATCGGATTGAGATGATGTGAGGCAAGGTTTTGAGCAGATGGCAGCGTTATTCGCGCAACACTTTGGAGTTAATGCCTCGAATACTACCCCTACACCACCACAAGGACCTCCCATACCCCCAGTGCCTCCCGTCACTCAGCCTGAGGATAGAAGTATGGTCCGACTAAGGGATTTTCTGAAGATGAATCCACCCGCATTTAAGGGAAAGAAGGATCCTACAGAGGCTGAGGAGTGGTTGACGGAATTGAGAATTATATTTGATTTCTTGGGGTGCACCGATGCTGAGAGGGTCAGTATGAGTGCCTATATGCTGAAGGGGAGAGCTCGAGATTGGTGGGGTACTACCCAGGGTATTCTGATGTCCCGCCAGGATGTGATTGGTTGGGAAGAGTTCCAGACAGCCTTTAGGACCCAATATGTACCACGAGCCGCCCAGAGAAAGAAACAAGCTGAGTTTTTGAGTTTGGTACAGGGTGACATGTCTGTGGATGACTATGAGAGCCAATTCACAGCGCTATTGAGATATGACCCAGAGACCTTCAAGAGTGAAGAGCTCCGCACAGAGAAGTTTGTGTATGGGTTGAAGCCCGTCATCAGGGATAGATTGATAGGGCTATGTATTACTGAGTTTGGAGATGCTCTGAGACGAGCACAAGAAATTGAAAGAGGAATTGAAATGGTACAATCCCAGAATGAGCTCAGAGCGGTGAATAGAGATAAGGGCAAGAGGCCAGCACTTTTCCAAATGGAGGCTCGGAGAGCTTCCTTCAGAAGAGGAAGGATTGAGGTGCAGAAGGACAGATTGGAGAGACCCAGAGCCTATCCTATTATCAAGGAGACCCCTCGATATGTCAGGCCGAAGATAAGGGTTTGTAGAGACTGTGGCCGATCGCATGAGGGAAGTTGTACTGGGTCGATCCGTGGATGTTTTAGATGTGGTGACATGGGTCACAGAGTGAAGGACTGTCCCCAACCTCAGATACCACATGCTCCGGAGCCCACTAGACAACAGCCTCAGAGAGTGGATCCCCGGAGACGGGCCACTGCGGCAGAGAAAGGGAAGAAACCTGTGGCACAGAGAGTGTGTTTGCCCTGGATAAGGAGACCGTAGACACTTCGGCAGAAACTATAAGAGGTACACTCTCTGTCTGTAATTATGAGGCTCATGTGTTGATTGATTCAGGATCCACGCATTCGTTTATTTCTGAGCATTTTGCATGTAGATTAAACTTGAAGTTTGAACCTCTAGAATATATACTACATGTAAATACCCCTATGCGTGAATCTCAGAGAACTGAGTTAATCTGTAGAGGATGTGAGATAAAGGTGGGAGATAGAGTGATGTTAGCAGATCTAATCCTGTTGAATATTCATGGGTTTGATGTAATTTTGGGGATGGATTGGTTGGCGACCAATCGAGTGAGTTTAGACTGCTACACTAAGATTGTAACTTTCTCCCTACCTGAACCTTACAGTGTACGATTGAGATATTGAGGAAATGATTATGTGGATTTCTAGTAAGTAATTTGAGAATTTTGATATTATTTTGGAGAATATTAAATATGATTATTCATGTGAAGGTTATGAGACACTCATCTCAGACGATGAGCGGGAACATCCGAGGATTGAGGATATACCTGTGGTTTACGAATTTTTGGATGTTTTCCCAGATGAATTGCCAGGTTTACCACCAGAGAGAGAGCTGGAGTTTACCATTGATTTGGTACCAGATACTCAGCCGATCTCTAAACCTCCTTACAGGATGGCATTAGTGGAACTTGAGGAATTGAAGGGACAACTACAGGAGTTATTGGATCAAGGGTTTATTAGACCCGGTGTTTCACCGTGGGGAGCGCCAGTACTATTTGTTAAGAAGAAGGATGGTAGTCTCAGATTATGTGTAGACTACCGGTTGTTGAATAAAGCCACGATGAAGAATAAATACCCACTACCCAGGATTGATGATCTACTTGATCAGCTGAGAGGGGCATCAGTCTTTTCTAAGATTGATTTGAGATCGGGCTATCACCAATTGAGGATCAAGGAAGAAGATATTCCAAAGACGGGCTTCAGGACAAGGTATGGCCATTATGAATTTCTGGTGATGTCCTTTGGATTGACGAACGCCCCTGCAGCATTTATGAGATTGATGAACGAGGTGTTCAGAGACTATCTGGATAAATTTGTGATAGTCTTTATTGATGATATCCTGGTATACTCTCGGTCGCATGAGGAGCATGCACATCATTTGTGGTTAGTACTTCAGATACTCCGAGATAAGCAATTGTACGGAAAGCTTAGTAAGTGTGAGTTTTGGCTGAACCGGATAGCTTTCCTTGGTCATATAGTCTCAGAGGAAGGAGTATCAGTGGACCCAAGCAAGGTGGAGGCTGTGCTCAATTGGGAGAGGCTGAGGACTGAGGTACGAAGCTTCCTTGGTTTGGCAGGGTATTACAGAAGATTTGTGGAAGGATTTTCCTGGATTGCCGCCCCTTTGACTAAGCTCACGCACAAAGAGACTTCATTTATATGGACTGATCAATGTGAGCTCAGTTTTCAGGAATTAAAAAGGAGATTGACAGCGGCACCTGTGTTAACTATTCCTGAGAGATCAGGAGGATTCTCGGTGTATAGTGATGCATCTCACCAAGGATTGGGGAGTGTGCTGATGCAGCACGGAAGAGTGGTCGCATATGGATCGCGACAGCTGAAAGACCATGAGCGGAATTACCCTACGCATGATTTGGAGTTAGCCGCTGTGGTATTTGCTTTGAAGATCTGGCGACACTACTTATATGGGGAAAGATTCCAGATCTTCACTGATCACAAGAGTTTGAGATATCTCTTTGATCAGAAAGAGTTAAACATGAGACAAAGGAGATGGATGGAACTCCTTAAGGATTATGACTGTGAGATTCTTTATCATCCGGGTAAGGCGAATGTAGTTGCTGATGCCCTGAGCAGGAAGAGTATGATATCTGCTATGATGATCAGGGAATGGGATTTGTTAGAGCAGTTCGCCGAACTTCGGATCAGAGTTAAAGAGGTAGAGACTGGATTTTTGGCTAGCCTGCGGATAGAGCCCAGGATCATGGATCAGATTAGAACTGGGCAGCGCAGTGATCAGAGATTGATAGATATGGTTAGCCAAGCTGAGCAGAGTTCGCAGTCGGATCTCACCATCAGTGAGGATGGATTGTTGAGATTCAGAGGACGGATTTGTGTACCGGACGATGATACCCTAAAGATATAGATATTGAAAGAATCCCACTGCTCGCAATACACCATGCACCCAGGGAGTACTAAGATGTACCGAGACTTGAGAAAGGTGTATTGGTGAAGTGGTATGAAGCGAGACGTGGCAGAGTACGTGGCCAGGTGTTTAGTATGCCAGCAAGTGAAAGCTGAGCATCGGAAGCCCGGAGGACTACTATAGCCCTTACCTGTACCTACATGGAAATGGGAGCATGTCACCATGGACTTTATTATGGGTTTACCGAGGACCCGAAGAGGTCATGACGCTATATGGGTTATAGTGGATAGATTGACCAAGAGTGCCCACTTTCTTGCCATCAAGAGCACAGATACTGTGGATGCCTTAGCTGAGCTGTATGTCAGTGAGATAGCTAGATTACATGGGGCTCCAGTGAGTATTACTTCTGATAGAGATTCCCGATTTACTTCCAGATTCTGGACCCAGTTTCAGGAGTCCATGGGATCTCGATTGAGTTTTAGTACCGCCTATCATCCTCAGACAGATGGTCAGTCAGAGAGGACTATTCAGACCCTAGAGGATATGTTGAGGGCGTGTACGATGGATTTTAAGGGATCATGGGATGATCACCTGCCCCTAGCAGAGTTTGCATACAATAACAGCTATCATGCGAGTATTGGAATGGCACCCTTTGAGGCTCTATATGGTAGGAGGTGTAGATCCCCTGTAGCTTGGGAAGAAGTCGGTGACAGAAAGATAAATGCTCCCGAGCTTGTTAAGCAAGTCGTACAGAGTGTGAAACTCATATGCGAGAGGTTACGGGCTGCACAAAGCAGACAGAAAAGCTACGCGGATGTGCGTAGACGGCCACTCGAGTTTGATGTTGGTGATACAGTATTTCTGAAAGTATCACCGAGCAAGGGTATCGTGCGATTTGGGAAGAAAGGAAAATTGAGTCCTCGATATGTAGGACCATTCGAGATTCTTGAGAGAGTGGGAGAGGTAGCTTACAGATTAGCATTACCCCCACAGATGTCTGGAATACACAACTTTTTTCATGTGTCTATGTTGAGGAAGTACCACCCGGACCCTTCTCATGTTATAGAGTATGATGAGATGGACATACAGGAGGACATGAGCTACACTGAGGAACCCGTCCGGATTCTCGATAGAAAGGAGAAGGTACTGAGAACCAAGAGCATCCCATTAGTGAAAGTTTTGTGAAAACATCACTCAAGGGAAGAGGCAACGTGGGAACTAGAGAGTCTCATGAAGGAGAAATACCCCCATCTCTTTAACTAGTTGAGTTGAATTTGGAGGACCAAATTCTTTTAAGGTGGGGAGGATGTGAGATCTGAGAATTTCAGACATATTTTATTGATGTAATAATAATTTGAAGTGTAATTTATTGAGCTAAGTGAATTGTGGGAATGATAATTGGAGATTTCTATGTTAAGTGTTAAAATAAATGTGAAACTATGAGGACAGATCGATCTGGGAGAAGGAGAGATCGATCTGGTGAGTTAAAAATGACAAGGAAGGAGGAATTTAAGGAGCAGATCGATCTCCAATGGAAGAGGATCGATCTCCTTATGAATCTGTTTGAGAGAAGATCGATCTCATGAGGAAGAGATCGATCTCCAAATGATTCTGTTTGGGAGAAGATCGATCTCCTCAAGGAGCAGATCGATCTCATAAAGCCATAAAGAGATCGTTCTCACCCCTCGACAGATCGATCTCCTAGGCATAAAATTGCCCAGATCGTCCCCAAAATTCAAACGCAGATCGATCTCACCCCTCGACAGATCGATCTCCTACCTCCAGTCTATATAAGGAACCCCTATTTTTCTCCTGCAATTTCACTTTCTCTCTCTTCCAACCCCATTTCCACCGAAAACCTAACTTTCTCACTCATCCAAATCACCCATTTTCGACCGAATCAGAGGTTGTGGCAAGAAGGAAAGTTGTTCCTCATCAAAGGGAGAACAACATACTTGGAAATCGAAGGACGAATCGGATCGAGGCGTGGGTTGTGCGTCTCACAAGCTTTGGGTAATTTCTAAACTTCGATCTTGATATTTGAGATGATTTTGATGATATTGGTGGTTGTCATTGCGTTGAAATAGTTGAGAAAGGATTAGGAATTGATGAAATTGTAATGTGGTTGAAGTAATGTAGATATTTGGTAATTTTGAGAATTTGTGCTATAAATGGAAATATAGACAATGTGGTGAATTAGTGTAGATGATTTAACATGAGAAATATAGGTCGTTGAGATATTGTGAATAAGGTTGTAGTTTAGGGTAGAGTTACGAGAATCAAGAGATTTGAGGAGTTATGAGCAATTATGCTCGATTTTGAGAATCGAGGTTTATGAGATAATTGAGTATTGATGTTTTAACATCGTTTGGACAGCTCGAGAGTTCCAGAGTGGAATGCGAGGCTAGTCCGTGATACGGGGGAAACAATTGCACTATACGAGGTGCAAAGAGGTAAGGGAAATCTAAACCATTTGTGTATGTGATTTGTAAACTATTATAGCATGATTTGTGGTTTATAAAACAAGCATGTTGAGTGTTGTGTTGAGATTTAATTGCACACAGTTTTTATAGCCGGTTGGAGCCCATAATTTTATGAGTTTATAAGCTGAGTGTGAAATTGCTTTATAAACCGTTGAATTTTGTGTGAGTAATGAATTGGGCTTTACGTTAAGGCAATATCGAGATTTGAGAAATGTGTGCGTGTGCTTTGCCGGTTGGGACTCGATTTTTATTATGTTTTGTGTTGAGTATAAAACGATTTCAAATGAGTTTTATGAGAGAAAAACCATCATGAGTTCTACGTGAAGGCAAGCCGGTCTTGTGTGATAAGACTTAGGTGTGTAATTTTGAGTACACACCGGGCATTGCTCTGGTAGCATGTAAGCCCGATTTCTTCTCCGTTCTGGTAACGTGAGAATAACCCATTCTGTGGCTATGCCACGTATACTTGGTGGCCGTTGCCACGTTATACCCCATTGGTGGCCGTTGCCACGTTATACCCCATTGGTGGCCGTTGCCACGTTATACCCCATTGGTGGCCGTTGCCACGTGATACCCCATTGGTGACCGTTGCCACGTGAGAAACCCAATTTGGTGGCCGTTGCCACGTGAAACCCTATTCTGTGGCTGTGCCACGTGTGAATTTAAATCAGTGGCTTTGCCACGTGAGATAGTGGCTATGCCACGAGTGAAATTAAATCAGTGGCTATGCCACGTGTGTTTAGTGGCCATGCCACGAGTGATTTTAAATCAGTGGCCATGCCACGTGTGTTTTGTGGCTATGCCACGTGTGAATTTAAATCAGTGGCTATGCCACGTGTGTTTAGTGGCTGTGCCACGTGCATTACTATTTCAGTGATTTTATTCACGTGCATTGAGAAAGCGTTTATCGCATTATTTTCACATGCTTTGTTATTGCTCTAGAGTGAGCCTATTTACTTCATGTTTTCACATGACTTGAGACATGAGAATGTCGTTTTGAGTACTTTCATGCTATGGTTTTCAAATGAGTTTCACATACAAATAAACATTTTGTGATGTGCATTTTGGTTTATGAATTGAGTCCTTACCCCCCCTTACTGAGCGATTTAGAAGCTCACCCTGTTTTCTTTCCCCTCAGAGTTCTTCAAGTGAAAAAGGATCTCCCTGCGACGTACGGAGTAGTGGCTAGTGGAGGATTCGAGCTCCAGGCCATATATATTGTATCTTGAGGTATATTTTATCTTTTCATGTACCCAGACTATTATTGTAATTGCAGACACTTGATGTATATCGTTGTATGGGATGTATTAGGATTAACGTGTAATCGAGAAATGGGTACATTACAATATTTATTATATCATGATGAGATCCTGAGGAATGATACTTATGATGATGTATGACACTGCACAGGAATGCACCTTTAATTGTGAATTAATGAATAAAAAGTTTTAAATTTACCCTATTTTCCGCATTTTCGGGGCGTGACATCTTGTGACAGGATATCAGCCAAGCCGTAAGAGCCTGAGGCGCTATGCGTCACTGTGGCCAGGCGTACATTCAGCCGAGTCGTAAGAGCCTGAGGCGCTATGCGTCACTGTGGCCAGGCGTACATTCAGAAGAGCCGTAAGAGCCTGAGGTGCTATGCGTCACTGTGGCCAGGCGTACATACAGAAGAGCCGTAAGAGCCTGAGGCACTATGCGTCACTGTGGCCAGGCGTACATTCAGCCGAGCCGTAAGAGCCTGAGGCGCTATGCGTCACTGTGGCCAGGCGTACATTCAGAAGAGCCGTAAGAGCCTGAGGCGCTATGCGTCACTGTGGCCAGGCGTACATTCAGCCGAGCCGTAAGAGCCTGGGGCGCTATGCGTCACTGTGGCCAGGCGTACATTCAGAAGAGCCGTAAGAGCCTGAGGTGCTATGCGTCACTGTGGCCAGGCGTACATTCAGCCGAACCGTAAGAGCCTGAGGCGCTATGCGTCACTGTGGCCAGGCAATAAAAATATCAAGGCTATAAAAACTAAAGACGCATTTACGCCATAGTAATCAAGCCTTAAACAGTTATACGTTTACACAAAATTCTTTCTGAAAGTATACCTTTCTATCAAGAATTGGGGAGCATATACGAATACATTCAAAGCGAATATATACAAGCAAAATAAACAAACAGACAAAGAATGATAAATGATAAATAGAGAAGTAATGCGATACGAAGCATGAACAAAAATCTCGATTTCATTTCATTCAAAAGTCATTACAAATAGATCTTTAGTAGATCTTTACAATTACATTTAACAAAAGTACAAAATTAAAACAAAAAGACAACAAAGTACTTGAAAAGAAAAATAAAAAACAGAAATAGCTATCTAATGTTCGGGAGAAAGCTGGGGATCAGCTACAGACGGACCTCTACTACCCAGGGACTGCTGACCCTCCTCGCCGTCCAAATCAAGAAGAGCGTCAATAGGCTCGGGAGCACCGCCCAAATCTGCGGGCTCCCAAGGACCGGTGAGGTTGGCGAGGTCATCTTGAGCGGTCCTCTTGAATAGTTCGTCAGCGGGTTCAGCCCCAGGTTCATACTTGGTCCAGTCGGGGGCCTCGAATAGCATTGCCTCATTCGTGTACTGGAGCTCGAGGAATTCCTCTCCTTCCCTATGCACCTCTAACCATGACCGGGCAAGGTAGAATCCGTATTTCACATAGGGGTTTGAGAAATCCTCCTTCCGCCTCAAGCAGTCTTTGGGAAGGCGATACTCCCTTACGGCTTCCGCCCGAATGCTATCGATCTCTACTTGGGTTAGAATAGGAGCAGCTTGACCTTCTAACTTGGCAACGCGTTGCTCGAGCTCCTGATTCCGAGTAAGCAAAGACCCGTAGCTGGACTGCATAAAGTCTAGTTCAGAGTGGGCCTCCTGAAGATCCTCCTGAAATTTGCCAGATCGGGCCGCCTCAATGGTGAGATCCCCCTTGGCCTGGTTCAGGTCCTGGTGAACCTTGGCGAGCTGTTCCTCCAAGCTTCGCACCAAATCCGAAAGTTTGGATAAGTTATTGACAGTGTTGGATAATTCCATAACCTTGTCCTTCAAATCCCGGATTTCTTTATCAGCTCGCTCCCGATAGGCCCGATGCTGAGCATTGTTGGCCACGGTCCTCTGAGCCAGCTGCAAAGGAATGCAAAAAGTTAGATTCAAAGAATGTAGCAAAAAGGAGTCAAACGAAGAGGAGTATGAAACTTACCCTCAATGCCTCCATGTCGGCTAAGTCCTCCCCCTCCGGGTAATTTCAAAATATTCTCGCCTCGTCCCTAGGAAGGATGGAAGACCAACTAATCCGGGAAGCCACCCCGGGAGTGTCCAAAGTATCGTTGTCGCGGACCCCGAGGTAAACTCAAAATTCGGCCCCTCTCATAATAAACCCCCCGTCCACGGGGTAGGACCTCTCGTCAGCAGGGCCTATCATCGGTAATATTGGCCTGTTTCCCTTCGAACCCTCGATGTATAAGCGCCTTCGATTCTTCTGCTGCGACGAAATGATATTGCACTCCGCACGCTCCTCGGAGTGGGACCGTTCGGATGACCCGGAAGCCCCCCGCGAAGATGAAGGGACTCTCCCCCTATCCCAAGAGGGATCCCTTTGTTCTGGAGGGGGAGGCATCGCCTGTCTAGAAGCGGGTGGGGTCCGAGCACGAGGTAACGGAGAGGAGACTGATGCCTCGCTTAGGATATCGTCGGCTAAACGACACCTCTTCCTGGTAGGAACACTGGAAGGACCGGCCTCCAAGACCTGACGAGCCAGCGATCGCCGAAAGTGACTCATTTCTGTAAAAAAGGAAAAGAAAACAAATCAGTGGTCAAAAACTGATCAAAAACAGCAAGTAGTAAAAAGAATTAAAAGTTACCGTCAGGAGAATCAAGATGCTCCTGAAGGGACTCTGTATTTATTACGTCGTCATCAGGGAGCACCATGAAAGTGGAGCCGAACCCTTCCTAGCCAGTTAGGTCAGCTAAGGGTTCGCTGCCAGAACTAGATTCTATGTTGGTACTCCCTATATCCTCCTGTAGCCTCGGAGGTTCAGGATTTAACTCGGGGGAAGTCGAAGGTGGAGGATCGGATGAAGGAACAGAAGGCCCGACAACAGGGGCCAGACTCACACCCCAGCCAGCTGATATCAAATTTTCATTTGATATAAGGCTGTCAAGGCTAATGGGATGATTGACCAACAGTTTGTTGACGTCTGAAGATAACTGCTCCCTAAGTGTGGAAATCCTGGGACCCTTGGGGATTTCTCGCCTATTCTCCCAACGAGTGGGGAAATCCAAGCCCTCGGGCACTTCCACAACAAGCCACTCCGTCTCAAAATCATGAAGCTTGTTAGCAGGTTTCTCGAATAACCTGTTCCCAAAACCGGGTTGATACACCCGTTGAAGCGAGTAAGGCACTAAGCCGGGGCTCCCTCGAAACCTAAAAAATACATCTAACAGAGGAAGGGACGGAGGGACGCCCCTTAAATGGCAGTGCACGGTGAACCCTACTAATTGCATCCATGCATGAGGATGCAGTTGTCCCGGGGATACCCTGTGCGTCCTAAGGAAAGAAACCCCGAAGTCGGACAACGGGAAGCGGAGTCCTAATTCTAAGGCTGCCCTAAAAACGACTACCCCGTTGGACACACGACGTATGTCACTCTCCTGAGGGGTTGGGAGTCTATAGGAATATCCCTCGGGTAAAGGAAACCTAGATACTAGGTCTTGGACGTCGGCTTCCTTTAAAGTCGACTTAACACCTAGGTCTATTTGTTTTCCTACACCATGGCCAGCCATTTTAGGAGTCCAGAAACCAATGAGTGGGACTACGGATTATTAAATCACCTAAAATGAAGAAGAGAAGAACTGGCGATAGAGTCCCAAGAAGCTGCGACAGACTTGCGACACAGTGATGTGTACGCGGCAGAGTTGCGGCAGAGTAGCGATGGAGTTGCGGCAGAGTTACGAGTGAGTGTCCTGAGAGTCGGGTAGAGTGTCTTTGCGAGAGAACTGAGTAGCGACAAGGACACCAGGGGCCCAGTATATATAGTGGCCCGACTGCGTAGCCTCACGCACGGAGATCCGACCCGACCCGAGAAAACTCCGGACCCAGATCCTCTTTCGCAGGAAAAATTCCTACCAAAGAGTGGGGAGCAATTGATGGTGGTTGTGTCACCAGAATCCACGTGTACAACCAACCGCCAACCATTGACTGCCACGTGTCAGAACAAGAATAAGCCACGTGGCTGACGTTGCGACAGAGTTGCCACGCGACACAGTTGCCTGTTAAACGACAGAGTGTTCGGGGCGATAGGCACTCTGTCGCCCGGTATGTGTGCCATACAGTAGGCGCGACAGACCTCCATCGCCTCTATTGCGACATAGGTCTCCTGTATTACCCCCGTGGCAGAGGTCTCCAGCACAGCCGCGGTAAAGGTCTCCCGCACAGCCTGCGGCAGAGGTCTTCCGCATAGTTTGTGGCAGAGGTCCATGGGTACTCTGCAGCCTGCCGACTCCCCCGCAAGCTGCTTGACCCGAAGCGCGACAGAGTGCTCTATGACTCTGTCACGGCCCAGACACGCACCTGGGCCGCAGCTCGAACCGACTTAGAGAAACCTATAAATATCCAGGTGAGCTCTCAGAAAAAGGGGACGAAAAACAAAAAGGAAGGGAAAAAACTTAAACTCTCTGAATTAAGTAATACATTCTCTTCTTCATTCCTTCATACACAACTCCCGATTTCTGACTTAATCATCGGAGTGCGCGTGTAGGGACAAATCCCTGCCCCCTCTGACTCCTGTTGTTTTTGCAGACTATATGAGGAACAAGTTGCATCGACGTCATCTCCTTGTCGTTAGCGCAATCTGAATACGTGGAAGTCATAATCCCGTTGCTATTTAGTCCAAGGTAACATCAACAATGGACGATGGTGGTGTCGAGAAAACAAAGAAAAAATGGTAGAGAGGACAATGATGCCGTGGAGGTGAGGAAACAAAGTGTGAAACATTGAGTGAACAGTGAGCTGAAGAATGAAGAGGAAGAAGAAAAAGAATTTGGGCGGAAGCCAAATTCGAAAAAAAGAAAAAGAAAAAAGAAAAAAGAAAAGAGTAATATATATATATATATATATAGAATTTTATATATATATATATATATATATGTATAATTGGAGGAAGGAAAGAAAACGTTGAGAATTTGAGAAAATCTCGGGAAATATAATTCAAAAGTATTTATTCAAAAATAATGGTTCAAAATTTCGAAAAATACTAATACGAAATTTCAGGGGAAATTAACTGAGTGGACCAGACCCACTGATTGCACCACTGAGGTATCGAGGACTACAAACAGACATTGAAATAAGGAATTTATGCAAGTTTTAGAGATAATTGTATGTATTTTATGATTTTGAGTAGCTAAATGTATAACGTAGAGATAGAAATTTCCTATACAACCCTTACCTATAGACTGAATTGTACCGTAAAGTGTTGAAAAAAATCATAAATGCATAAATGGCATGTTTCAGTGTTTTCATCGTTGAGATGTTGTTTTTAACGATATATGGATAGGTTGGCTATTGTTTTTGCTGTCTACATAAAAAAACACGTTTTACGAAGTTAAATGTGCTTGAGTGGAAGAAATTCCATAATGGGTGACCTCCCGGGAAGTCTCCACTCACATATTGTTTTTGTATTTTTTTGTACTGAATACTGATTTTTATATCATTTTTGAAAGAATTGAACCACCTATCCGATTTTCGATACGAAATTGTGCTAGAGTCCTCGTGTAGACTGTGTGTCACACTGAATTGCTCACACTAGATTTTTATATGATTTATGAGAAAAACTGTGTTAGAACCATCGTGTATTACTGTGTGATCTTGCACTGAAAAACCGAAGTGATAGGGGCAGTAAAGACATGTAGTGAACTGACAAAGATTAAATGGTGTAAAAAAAAAAGGAATGAAATAATGTAGCTGAAGATTGGAAGGCCGAAGAGAAAAGGAAATGAAGTGGGAGCAGTTGAAATTTACCTGATGAATGAAGATTATTAGACCGAAGCAATAAGGAAATGTGAGTGATGATGATGAGTTCTGACCGACATGGAACACATTAAATGGGAAATAGTGGAGAGGTGTAATGTAAGACCCCGTATATGTATAAGGGTAATGTGTGTAATTGGATCAAATAATATGAATGGACTTGTAATGTAAAGTATGATTGATGTAAGTCCATGGATTCAATGTATGTATGTGTAATATAAATTGTAACGTACATACAAGTTTCATTGAGTATGAATACGAAGAAATGAGTTCTAGCAAGTGATGGATGTGATTGAGACTCAAGATGAGTAGTGTGGTAAAATGGAATGGAGTTATGCTTCCATTTGGTTTTATGTAGCATACCTTTGAACATACAATGAATGCACACAAGTTTCAATGTGCATAAGGTATGAATGGATGCCATTTTCAAGTTATAAAGGTAGATGGATGAGAAAATGGCCATGGCAATAGATTAAGGATGTGTTGGTATGAGTTGCAGCAAAAAAACTGCAGGAAATCTGAAAGAGCCAGAATGCTCTTATTTGGGCGAAAGAATAGAGCAGATCGATCTCCAATGGAGCCAGATCGATCTCCCAAGCATTCTGTAGTGGAAAGATCGATCCCCAAGCACCCAGATCGATCTCCTTAGCTCTCTGTTTGGGACCAGATCGATCTCATGCTTCGACAGATCGATCTCATGCTTCAACAGATCGATCTCATTGCTTCGACAGATTGATCTCAGGCTTAAAAATGCCGTGAAAAAGAGGAATTTTAAGGGACCAGATCGATCTCCTCTTGGACCAGATCGATCTCCTCAAGCTATTTCTATATAAGGAGAGCTGAAAATCTGGAAATCTCAGAAAAACATTTAACCTTACAATCTCAACCCAAAAACCTAACTTTCCCTCTCTAAAATCAACCATTTTCAGTGAGATTTGAAGAGAGATCATTAGAGGCAAAGTTGTTCCTATCAAAGAGAAGAACAACATAGTGAGAGGGCATTGTCTCATTTTTGGAATCGAAGGAGTTAAGGGCATTACCATTTGGAGCAAGAAGAGAAATCATATTGGTAAGATTCTAACACTCCAATCCAAATGCATTAGATATTTAATTGATTTTGGAGTTGATTGATATGAGTATTGATGGATAAACTACCTAGGAATGTAGTGGAATTGGTGTGACCTAAAAATCTAAAATGGGTATAATGTGAGGATATGTGGGATTGAATGAGCTTATGATTTATGGCATGCTAAAGTTGTTATTGGGGTAATGTTTATGATTTTAGATGGTTAGATGAGATTACATTGTGAGTTTGGAGAAATTATGGAAATGAGTATGAATATGCTTGATAAATGCCATAGTGAGGGGATTCATGAAATATGAACACTATGAGCTTTATGTCGATTTGATATCGATTTTGAATAAGATAATGGGCCTAAGAAGATCCATAGACTCGAGTTATGGATAAAGTAATGAAACGAGGCCAAATAAGCTTTAATAGAGGCTATAGATTAAATTGACTATAACAAGCACAAGGGTTGCAATATATGGATCGAATATAATGCGGGATACGATTTTGTGCAATCCCGAAGAGTTCGTTGAAGGCGAACCGAACCGTACGAGTAAGCAGCTTAAGGAAGTGGAATCACGCATCGCGATTCCAGGTAAGGGAATTTTGTGAGTATATAAAGGTAGCTGCTCGTACTTTGAACTTGTGGGTGAATATCGGGTGTTTTTATGAAATGCATGATTGCTCAAATAAATGTTGATGGTATTCGTGAATGATGATGAGTATATGCGTGGTTTTGGATTTGAAGTGGATTTTATGAAATGGGATAGTAAGGTTAATAATTGCATAAATCTAATGTTTTGATGCTTTTCAAAACGAATTGCTTGGTTTTAAGCAAGCTTGTAGATAGGTCGGCTAGAATTGTATTGTTGTTGTGGAAAAGCATTTGTGAGTGCTAAACCAGAATTGCCGGGATTGATAAATTCTATATGAGCCGCCTATCACATTTGTATGACATAAATCGCGCTAGAGCCCCACTCGCGCGGGATTTCTATGTTTTCACTTGTGTGAAACGTGCTTGAGCTTAGCTCGCACTTTGAATTTGAATTGTGATGATGCTTATAAACCGTACTGGAGCTTACGCTCATACGTGGATTTGAGTGGTTTTTCTTATGCATATAACTGTACTGGAGCTATGCTCGTACATGGTTTCTTCATATTTTATGCATAAATGCCGTACCAGAGCGTTGCTCGTACGAAGTGATTGGTTTGATGCATGAATTCGCGCTAGAGCGTAGCTCGCGCTGGTTTTCACACTGTGGTATGTATGAGGCCGTGGTGAGAGATACGGATTAACTCAGGGAACCCAACAGGCCTGACAGACCTCTTAGGTGGGGTGAGGGTGAGGGGCTAGGACCTGACATAATCCATCCAGGGAACCCAACAGGCCTGACAGACCTCTTAGGTGGGGTGAGGGTGAGGGGCTAGGAGCTGGATCAGGGAACCCAACAAGGGCGAGCAAGGCCATGAGGGGCTAGGACCTGGTATTGAGGTTACTCCCATGCGCTCTTGAGACTATAAAGGTTACACTTGGTATGGGGTAGATAAGACCTATGGCAGGCACCCCCAACCATGTTATGGGTCCGCGGAGTACGATGTACCGTGTATATCACATGGAGTACGATGTACCGCGTGGTGGTTACTTGATTTGAGAAAGTCTGGCGGAGAACTAACCCACCTTCGTGCCAGCATGATACCCCGCACATCGGAATCCGTGTGGTCTGGGATGATATGTGACGATTGGCCAACGTAGTCACTTGAGATATAGTAACCTGTCTCCTTGCTTGATTTACTTACTAGCACATGATTTTAAATCTCTAAGTGTGATTGTGATTGTTTAAGGTAGACCCGAAGGAGGGGTCGAGCCTCGTGGATTTGAATTGTGAAATGAAAATGAGGTCGTGATTGTGAATTGATGTGATGTGATTGTATGTGATGAGAAAGAGTTTTATGACGTGGGTTTAAAAAGGAGGTTTCTTAATGAATTGCCCCTTTTTATGAATTTAAATGAGATCGAGCATGAGATGATTTATACATGATGTTTTACCATGTTTTATATGCCAATTTTACATGACTTTGATACATGATATATATGTATACTCATATGGCATAGTTTTATTCCTCATGCTCCTACCATAAATGATTTATGCATAACACTATCGGCATGTAGATAGAGTAGTTATCTACCATGCTTGCATTATTGCCTTACTGAGCGTGTGGTTGCTCATCCCACTCTATTTTCCCCCCTACAGAGCGTGCATAGTAGCCCAGTGAGGACTGAGGCGTATTATTTTGGACTCCGCTGCATCTCCATCGCTAAGAGGTATATACACAGTGATTCTTTTTGTATCTAAACAATGTAAAAGCACAGTATTCTTTTGAGTTGTACTTACGGGGGATGTAGATGTCAGTAAAACATGTATTCGTATAAGTACACGATTAAATGCACATGTATGACATCGTTTTAATTAATTGCGAATAAATGAGATGTGGTGTTTATTATTGACTCACAGCCCAACAGTGTGTGGTGAGTTTAGTTCACGATCGGGTAAGGTGACAGTAAAAACGCGAAAAATTTTTAGTGATTTTCGGTTAAAGAGAATGGAATTGGGTCCTGACATGTAAGGGCTGGAAGAAAACCGAAGCAAACTGAAAACCGAAAGTGCAGGCTTGATTGAAATAAAAAGAGGTGGAATCGAAAATAAGAAGCAAAGAAAAGTTAAGGCAGAACCAAGGCCAGAAAATAAAGGCAAAACAGAAACTGGAAACTGATACAAGTAGGGAACCCGAGAGTGAGAGAGACTGGTTGCTGAAGAAAGAAGAAGAGAAGAGAGGAGAGAACTGCCAAGCTCCACTGCCACAGCTTTCAGCAACTGTCTCTGTTTCCTGTCCCATGTCGAACCCTATTCCGGTGTAACCCTGCTTCACCAATTTACTGCCTGCTACCCCATTCGCCTTCCCTTGTCTTGCCAGGCTGCGTGGTTTCCTTCCTGTTGCTGCACTGACCTCCGTTCCTGTCTAGCCCTGTGCTTCCTTGTTTATGGCAGCCACGTGAAGAAAATAGAGAAGAGGCAGGAAGTGGGAAACTCGAAGCAAAGACAGCGGCGAGGAATGAAGGAAAGAAGCCGGAGTTGGCAGGCTGGAAGGAAGATTGACAATGGATGATGGTGGTGTCGGGAAAACAAAGAAAAAATGGTAGAGAGGAGAGTGGTGTCGTGGAGGTGAGGAAACAGAGTGTGAATCATTGAGTGAACAATGAGTTGAAGAATGACAAAGAAGAAGAAAAAGAATTTGGCGGGAAGCCAAATTTGAAAAAAAGAAAAAAAGAAAAAAAAGAGTAATAGTTATATATATATATATTATATGTATAATTGGAAGAAGGAAAGAAGACACAAAGAATTTGAAAAAACTCCGGGGAAGATAATTCAGAAGTGAAATTTCGGGAAAATTAACCCAATGGACCAGACCCACTGACCGCACAACTGAGGCATCGAGGACTATTGACAGATATTGAGGTATGGAATTTATGCAAGTTTTAGAGATAACTGTACGTATTTTATGATTTCGAGTAGCTAAATGTATAACGTAGAGATAGAAATTTCCTATACTACCCCTACCTATAGATTGAATAGTATCGTAAAGTGTTGAAAAAAAATCATAAATGCATAAATTGCATGTTTCAGTGTTTTCAACGTTGAGATGTTGTTTCCAACGGTATATGGATAGGTTGGCTATTATTTTTACTTTCTGTATAAAATAGCACGTTTTACGAAGTTAAGTGTGTTTGAGTAGGAGAAATTTTATGATGGGTGACCTCCCAGGAAGTTTCCACTCACATATTGTTTATGTATTGTTTTTGTAATAAATACTGATTTTTATATCATTTTTGAAAGAATTGAACAACCTATCTGATTTTCGATACGAAACAGTACTAGAGCCCTCGTGTAGACTGTGTGTCACACAGAATTGCTCGCACTGAATTTTTATATGATTTATGAGAAAAACTGTGTTGGAGCCATCGTGTATTGCTGTGTGATCTTGCACTGACCTCCTCGCACTGGATTTTGAGACTAAGGTGCTGGTTGATATTGATGCTGGAGGGATAAATCCTTGAGACTACTCGGTATCCTTACTCATATTGTACTGTATCGGGGTCCACGGAGCACATTGTACCGTGTGGACGCACATGGAGTAGTTGCGTCGTGTATTGAGTCTTCGGACTACTGAACTGAACTGTATTGTATTGATTGGCCGACGGGCTAAACTGACCTATCCCCCTTTAGACGTATGACACTCGCGGACACCTGACCCGTGAGGCGTGGGGTCACTGACTATGGCTATATGTCGACTATACTGTTATTGACTGAATCCTACTGTTATTGACTAGATCCTACTGTTATTGATTTAATCTCAACCTAGTCTCAACGAACTAAATTGTTTATTGATAGAAGGAAAAGTGAACTGAACTGTTTTACTGATTGAATGAATCGTTTTAAAGAAACGAATTCGAATGTTTTACTGCATTGACTGAATAGTAAATGGTTTCATCGTACCAACTATATCTAACACATATGTTTTACATATGTTAAAGTATTGGAAATGGAGTGTGATTGAAAGTATTTATCAAAGAAAGTGCATCGATTGTGAATCGTTTTCAGTGTTAACAAAATGAATTATATTCATTTGTTTTACAACGTTTTATAACTGATCATGGTATGCATTATAAGCATGTAGATAGTAAGGTTGTCTACTGCTTACATAAGTTTCTTACTGAGCGCGTTAAGCTCACTCCCTACTTTCCTTCGTAGAGTCCCAACAGTAACTTGGATGCTTTCGTTACTAAGGCATGTTGCACAGCTATGGTTCCGCAGAGTATTTTTCTATGTTGAAGGTATACCCAGTTGTATGAAATTCTTTTGTATCTAAAATTTTTATAAGTACAGTAATGCATACGAGATGTGTGACGCCCCGAAAGCGCGAAAAATAGAGCAAATTTAAAACTTATTTTTTCATCAATACACAATTCTAGGTGCATTCCTGTGCAGTGTCATATATTATCATATATATATTATCAAGCTTTCACCTCAGGATCTTATCATCTAACATTCATATATCATACCATATACATTCCTCAATTCAAAGTCAATTAATCCTAATACATCCCATACATCATTGTACATCAAGTGTCTGTAATTACAACTTTAGTATGGGTACAAGAAATATTAAAGTATACCTTAAAATACAATATATAGCCTAGAACTCATGTCCTCCACTAGCCACTACTTCGTACGTCGTATGAAAAACTCTCTTCACTTGAAGAAATCTGGGGGGATATAAAAATAGAGTGAGCTTCTAAATCGCTCAGTAAGGGGGTAAGGGACTCATTAATAAAATAATGATTTGCACAACACAATCATTTTGTTTCGCAAGTGAAACTCAATTAATCAGTAGTAAACGTAGCATGAAATCATTAAACATCATTCTCATCTCATTTCTTAAAATCATGTAGAAACATGAGAGTATATGGCTTAACATAAAAACCATTGTTACAAGCATGTGGAAATCGGGATGCGATAATGACTTTTCTCATAGAAACGTGATAGAAATCACCTCAGTAGTAATGCACATGGCGCAACCACCAAAACACAATCTCATGTGTAAAATCGAAACTAGGAAAATAAACTCAGATAAAACATTCGTCATGGCACATCAATATAATCTCCTCTGGGTGCGCATCCCAAGCATCCTCAAAGAGGGAACATCGACAATATGGTCGTATGCATGGTGTATTGGTCTTACGTGTTACAAGAACAAGGCCCGGACTTACATGCTACCAGAGCAAGGCCTCTACTCATGTACACTATCGGTCTTACATGCTACCAAAGTAAGGCCCGGACTTATATGCTACCAAAGCAAGGCCACCCAGTGCTAACAGAGCGGGGGTCATCTCACGTTACCAGAATGAAGCGTCTCTCGTTACCAAAACGGAGGAATATCATACGTACATGCTACCAGAGCAAGGCCCAGAGTTACATGCTACCAGAGCAAGGCCCGAACTTACATGCTACCAGAGCAAGGCCCGATGTGTATTCACATGACACGTCTAAGTCTCAATATCAGTCATTATCATATAAAACCGTTTTGCCTTCACGTAAAGCTCATAATGGTTTTCTCATAAAACTCATCTGAAAATCGTTTTGTACTCATTACAAAACATGTTAAAACCAAGCTCAAACCGGCAAAACACGCACACATTTCTCAAATCTCAGTACGCCTTAACGTAGAACACAAATCCCATTTCACATTTAAACTCAAACGGTTTGTAAAACAATTTCACACTTTGTTTACAACTCATAAAAATTGGGCCCCAACCAGATATAAAATCATGTGTAGTAACTCAATCACAACTCGCAAAACATATTTGTTTTCTAAAAACGTTTCATGCTACAATTATCATCATAAAATCACATACACAATGAGTTTTAAGTTTTCCCTTGCCTCGTTTCACCTCGTATAGTGCAATCGTTTCCCCCTAACGACGGACTAGCCTCGCATTCCTCTTTGGAACTCCTAGGTTGTCTAAACGATGTAAAAACATCAACAACATATTATCACATTATCTCAAATCTCAACATCGAGCATAATTGCTCACATTTTCATTTAACATCTCAAAATCCTCACCAAACCAATTTCTCATAATTTCTCAATATTTCTATCAACCCTAATCATTTTTAGCCCATTTATCACAACATCTACAACCACAATCGCAGAAATCTACTTCCAAATCAAAGATTAAAGCGTAAAAATTTACCCAAAACTTGTGGAGTGCTCAACTCACGCCTCAGCTCAAATCGTCCTTCGATTTTCAAGTATGTTGTTCTCCTTATGATGAGGAACAACTTTCTTTCTTGCCACTACCTTTGATTCGAACGAAAATAGGTGTTTTGGAAGAGTGAGAAAGCTAAGGATTCGATTTTTTGAAGAGAGAAAAGGGTGAATTCCAGAAAAACACAGGGGTCTTTATATAGGCAGAGGGCAGGAGATCGATCTGCTCCTGTAGGAGATCGATCTGCCTTTGAATTTAGGAACATTTTGGGCACTTTTTAAGTTTACCAGATTGATCTGTCGTGGGGGTAAGATCGATCTCATAATCTTGAGGAGATCGATCTACTTCTTGTGAGGAGATCGATCTGCTACTTACAGAAACATTTTGAGATCGATATGCTCTTGTAGGAGATCGATTCCTTTAATTCAGAATCATAAGGAGATCGATCTGCTTCCATTGGAGATCGATCTACTCGTTTATATTCCTCATTCCTTGTCACTTTGGCCTACCAGATCGATCCCCTCTTCTCCAAGATCGATCTGGCCTCATAGTTTCACACTATGGTTGTACACTTGACATGAAATCTCTTTATATAATTGTCATAGTTTACTCCATTGATTATTTCTCATTCAATGCTCATTCATCACTTAGAAATTTCATTCCTGACTACCTCAATATAAGAGTACATCACATTTAGCTAAATCAATTACACTTCATTTTCACATTACATAATTAGGTGTGTATAAAATTCTTAGGTCTCACAAGATGTGTATGGAGAATGTGAATATATTTTTAAAAAAATTAATCAAACTGAACACTGTTTTGACCTAATATCGACTTGTAGCCCAACCAAAATGTGTATAATTCGGGTCGTTACAGAGTTGGTATCAGAGCAAGGTTGGCCTGATACGAGCCGATATTAAAAGTGAAAAATACTTAGAAAGTTCACATCCCCAACATTACTGTACATTATTTAGATACAAACGGGTATACCTGATTGTGTTTTAAGGAAAAATTGTGTCATTGAATAATGAAAAACTGATAGATATGGCTGGTAGGCATTACAGCTATACTGATGAATGAGGGTGTAGAGATAGGCCCGAGAGGTGTAGTGAATCCTCATCTTAGTGTACACCTTATAGTTTCACTAAAAATTTTTGGAGTCCGCTTCGTAAAATTTGAGCGGGACATGGAAACAATGATGATATTGTCGGGTCAAGTGATAATGGCCCCGTTATAATGATAATAATTGAGGGGTGACTGACAGAAAGACCGAGCTAATTTCGAAAGATAGTACATTATTATTTACTGGAATCAAGAATCCCATTGTAATGAAAAACTGGATAACTGAATTGGAAAACTTACATCGATTCTTAGAGTATGATTGTGAACTTAATAAACTGGGAGCAGTTTCAGGAGTTTGAACCTTCATTTTCAATAAGGTTAAGAATTCAGTGATTTGGAGGGTTGGATGAATGAGATAGAAAAGCTTGATGATTTTAGAACTCTACCGAGAAAGTTGCTTTGTAACTTTTGTGTTAAAGAATTGGAGAAGCTACACAGAATTTCAGAGTGCGCTACTATAAAGAAAGTATCCCTTGTAGCATCAAATCGAAATGGAAAGTCGAACTCGGAGGGAAGTTCCCCTATTTAATCTGAAAGTCGACATCAAAAAATTACATGGGATATGTTTATGAAGGCCCTTTGATAGCAACACATTTCGAATGAAACAAAGTGGCAAATATGGATGAAACGATTGAATCAGACATAAGGTAACAAGTCTGGGAATGAATGTGGAACTAAATGTATAGCCTTGAAAAAAGAATAATCCAGATAAATGGAAATGTGAAATGGAGGAAGTCCGGGAAACTCGTAGGAGGTACTAAGATCCTCAATCGAGTTAAAATAGTTCCATTGGAGGTTATTTTGAGGAAGCAGTGCGCAAGACGCGACTGTGATGATATCAAATGTATATTTCGAGGTTACTAAGAAAATGAAAAGGTAAAGAGAGTAACATGAAAGTGATGTACTAAAGAAGCGATGAGAGTGATAGAGTAAAGTCATTGTAACTGAAAAGATGAATTACAGAACTAAGAGTATAAGTGAAGGTCACACTGTTTATATGATTTACAAAGATAGGGTGTATGCAAAGTAAAGAGACACCCCTGTAGACATAGAATTTTTTGACATATATTTGGATGATCTGTCAGAGTTACCACTAAATTGAAAGGTGAAGTTCTGAAATTGATTTAGCACCTGGTATTGGCTCTACCGAGAGGGGGGTGAATCAGTTTTCTAATGTTAATGGAAAATTTTAAATTAATCCTAATTTAATCAGCAAATGATAATGAGCAATACAATGAAATTAAACAAATTAATGCAAGTTAGGGAAGAGAGAAACAAACACAATCGTTTATAGAGGTTCGGCCAATCTCTTGCCTACGTCCTCTCTCCTTGACCTTCTTGTCAAGTGCTTTCTTTCTCTCCTTCAACAGAAGTTACAATGTTCCTTTTTCAGGTTAAGGAATAACCTCTCTACCATTTGCAATACAAAGAAGTATTCACCCTTTTACAATGTTTTTCTCACTAAGGAACAATCCTCTTCTCTTTTGAGGTAAGGATGAATAAAATGTCAAGCTTTAATGTGGATAGGACAATTACAGCTTTTGCACTTAAGCTTATACAACAAAATCAATAAATGAGGAATGAAGACACAAGGAATGAAAGAATTAAACTCTTGAGAATGTAAGAAATGTGCAGTAATGGTCTCACTTCTCATTGTCTTCAATGTTTGATTAAATACTGAAGGATTGGTAGTTGGAGTATTAAATGCTGTTTTTCTCGTTGAGATTTTTGCAGAACTAGCCGTTGGGTACCTCCAGTAGAATGCCAGATCGATCTGCCATCTTGGCCAGATCGATCTCTTAGTTATAAATCCTGCAAGATCAAAGCAAAATAACACAAGGAGATCGATCTCATATATGAGCAGATCGATCTCATGATTTGAAAATATTAGAGGAGATCGATCTGTCGAATAGGCAGATCGATCTTCCAATCTCTCTGTTTGAGGCAAGATCGATCTATAGATCGATCTGCCAAGTAATCTCGTAGTGATGAGATCGATCTCTTATTACCCCAGATCGATCTCCTTAGCTCTCTGACTTTGAGAAGATCGATCTCTTCCTATACCAGATCGATCTCATGAGCTCTCTGTTTGAGTATAGATCGATCTCACAGATCGATCTACTATCTTTACTTTAGGGGAGATCGATCTCTTCCTAGATCGATCTCCTCAACTCCAGTATTAGGCAGATCGATCTCATAACCCTTAGAGATCGATCTCAATCTGCCTCAATACCTTTGTATAGGTTCACAGCTTAGCAGATCGATCTCATGTCTTTATGAGATCGATCTCTCATCCAAGAAATCCCAGGAGATCGATCTCTCATAACCCAGATCGATCTCTCATCTACAGAAACTCAAGTTCTGGTACTGATAACCTCTAAACATGTTTTTATATCATCTTTATATTATTGAATTTACTTGTTTTGTCATTTCAAAATATATTATCACAACAATCTCCCCCTTTTTGATATGACAAAACCTATTCAATCAACATGTTTAGTTAATTTGCACAAGCTCCCCCTTTTTGTAAGCTCCCCCTTTCTTTTAGCTTTTGACCTAGTTACTTTCTTAACTCCCCCTCATTTTAATCATTCTGTTAAAACTTTAGACATGTTTCTTAAAGCCATTTACACATCTTTTAATTAACCCACATGCACATGTTCTCTTTTCTTCTCCCCCTTTTTGTCATATCAATGACACTACAGATTAAGGAAATAGTCCAACTGTAAACACATTGTGCATTTCAAAATAGTAATTCATTTGAGCATATTTCAACAACTGTAATCACTGATATATCATTTCATTCAAGCAAATGCAGTATTAAAAACAACAAGAAGTACACATGAAAACTAACTAATGTTATCCTAATATGCATAGCCTACGGCGGAGGAACTCGATCCATAAGATCCTCAATGTGAGTGCGAGCGACCTGAAGCTCATCAAACATCGCCTCCTGAGTAGCATGAAGATTTGCAAAGCCTTCATCGACTTTGCGATTTAGTTCCACGAACAGCCGCTGCTGGGTTGTATGAAGGTTTGCAAAACCCTCATCGATCTTCCGGTTGAGTTCACTCATCATGGTCACTATGGACTCCATGCCAGTGGGTGCAGTGGGCTGAGCAAAGGAAGAGGATGGACCCTCAGTCGGTGCAGCAGGTGGAGTAAGGGGCTCGTCTGTGGGATCTTCCTCCATGGCTGCTGCAGGCTGCTGTTCCCGCTTCTTCTTCCAATCCCCTCGAAAGTCTTTGTAGTATCCCATGTGATGAAGTGTTCCGATGTTTAGAACGCTCTTTGGGGAGGGCACTTCACCCGTTTCACAACTGCAGTCCACTCCAAGTCGTTGTAGAAAGTACGCCAACGGTTGCGGAAAAACTATCGTGGTGGCTTGACCTCGTACGATCTTCAACCAATCTTCATAGATAAAATGGATAAGGTTGGGTTTTTGACTTGTGGAGTGGATGTGGTGGATCCAAAAATGATCTAGCCTCCTAACGGTGGAATGACGGGTACCGAAAGGATGAAGGTTCCATGAGATGATGAGGTGGAGTAACCGTGGGTGCATTGGGAGGTTACTCGCCTTATCCCCGGGAAGGTCAAACTCCAAGGGGATTTCCTCATCTTCATTTGTCAAGCCTTCATCGCATATGTTGAAAGCTTGGGCTAGGACTTCATGATCTATTGCAATGGATTTGCCCATGACATATGTTATAAACCCGAGAATTTTACAAGTGTCGTGAGGATCATAGGTGAGTTCGACATTGGAAAAGAATGCTCGAAAGATGTTTGGAGGTACGGGAGTATTGATTTTGAGGAACGACATCCAACCAAATTCTTCAAATTTGGATAGATAAGGAAAATTAATGCGGTTTAAGAAGGAGAAATCGATTGTTCGCCAATGTTTAATTGGCATGGTGGAGAAATATTCTTCATAACGCTTCCTTTTGGCAGGTGTTTTAAAACACCTGTTAAAGGTAGTGACTGAAGAGGTAGAAGGTGGTTGGGAGGAGGTTGGTCCAGATTCTCTATTGGCTGTTCTCTTAATACGAGGCATTTTTCTAGACACAAGACACACTTAAAACTAGTTCTCTAAACAACTAACTAATGAAACAGTAACTAGATTTGACCTAGTGAGAAATTGAGCACAAAACTTAAGAAATTTTTTAGAAAAAAATCAAGAATGTGGGTTACTATACCAGTAAATGAGGGAGAGATGGGACGATGACTGTACTGAGATCGATCTGAGGAGGAATCGAGAGAGGAGGTGCGAGGGAAGTTAGGGATTTGAGATTTTGGAGATTTGAAATTTGGGGATTTTTCGCCAGTTTTTATAGTCCAGGGCATAGGAGATCGATCTGTCGAGACGATAGATCAATCTGTCATTTCCAGAAGCCCGAAGAGATCGATCTGAGGTTCCATAAGATCGATCTGTAGAATACAGAAGCTTAAGGAGATCGATCTGTCGTATGCACAGATCGATCTGCTGTTTGACAGAGGCTTAGGGAGATCGATCTGCCAAATGCATAGATCGATCTTCAGAATACAGAGGTTTGAAGAGATCGATCTGTCGTATGCACAGATCGATCTGCTTTAACAGAGGCTTAAGGAGATCAATCTTATGGATAGAAGATCGATCTACCTAGCTTAACCTTAATACTTTAGGCTTGTTGGAAGTATGGAGATCGATCTATATTGATAGGAGATCGATCTCTCATACTTGTTGTCCAAAAAAATCCTTGAAAAACTCTTTTAAAACCAACTTAAAACCAAGATTTTGAAGCATATACATCTTAAGGGATATTCATGAGTCCTAATTCACCTCTAAGGATACAAAACCTATCTCTATCAAGAGGTTTAGTGAATATATCAGCTATTTGATGTAGAGTGTCAATATACTCTAGAATTATATCCCCCTTTTGAACATGGTCTCTAAGGAAATGATGCCTAATCTCAATGTGCTTGGTTCTAGAGTGTTGAATAGGATTTTTAGATAGGTTGATAGCACTGGTATTGTCACATTTAATAGAAACTTGTTTCATGTCAATACCATAGTCTTTCATTTGTTGTTTTATCCACAACACTTGAGCACTATAACTACATGCTGCTATGTATTCAGCTTCAGTTGTGGACTGAGCCACACTGTTTTATTTCTTAGAGAACCAAGAGATTAATCTATTCCCTAAGAATTGGCAAGTATCTGAAGTACTTTTCCTATCTATTTTGCACCCCTAAAATCTGCATCTGAAAATGCATGAAGTGTAAAGGTGGAGTCCTTGGGGTACCAAAGTCCTAGAGAAGGAGTGTCTTTAAGGTATCTAAAGATCCTTTTAGTTGCTAATAAGTGTGATTCCCTAGGAGAGGATTGAAATCTAGTACAAAGGCATACACTAAACAAAATATCTGGTCTACTTGTAATTAAATAGAGCAATGAGCCAATCATAGACCTATAGAGTTTAGTGTCTACACACTTACCACTTTCATTTTTATCAAGCTTGATGTTGGTGCCCATTGGAGTTGCTTGAGGTTTGCAATTGTCCATTCCAAATCGCTTGAGCAAATCCTTAGTATACTTTGCTTGATTGATGAAGGTTCCATCTTTTGTTTGCTTCACTTGAAGTCCCAAGAAGAAGGTGAGTTCTCCCATCATGCTCATTTCAAATTCTCCTTGCATGATCTTAGCAAATTCTTGGCATAAAGATTCATTAGTTGATCCAAAGATAATATCATCTACATACACTTGTACAACTAGTAAATCCTTATTTTTATTTTTGATGAATAAAGTGGTATCCACTTTTCCTCTTGAAAATCCCTTTACTATCAAGAATTTTGACAACCTTTCATACCAAGCTCTAGGAGCTTGTTTCAAGCCATAGAGTGCCTTAGATAATTTGAAAACATGTTCAGGAAATTCATGATTTTCTAAGCCAGGAGGTTGTTCAACATAGACTTCTTCATTAATGAAACCATTTAAGAATGCACTCTTTACATCCATTTGATATAATTTGAAGTTTTTATAACATGCAAAGGCAAGTAACATTCTTATTGCCTCTAGTCTAGCTACCGATGCATAGGTTTCATCATAGTCTATGCCTTCTTCTTGTCTATAGCCTTGTGCAACTAACCTAGCCTTGTTTCTTATGATCACACTATTTTCATCCATCTTGTTCTTGAATATCCATTTAGTTCCAATTATAGAGTGATCACTAGGCCTAGGAACTACTTTCCATACTTTGCTTCTCTCAAATTGATTTAATTCTTCTTGCATTGCTAGGAACCAATTATTGTCATCTAAGGCTTCATTGACATTCCTAGGCTCTATTTGAGATACAAAGGCTATATATTGACACATATTCCTTAGAGATGATCTAGTTCTAACTCCAAGAGTTGGATCTCCTACTATTTCACAATCTTTTACATATCCTAACTCTCTTGGTGCTCTAGACTCTCTCTCTAATATCTCTATTTCTTCTTCATCTTCTTTATTTAAGTCTAGTTTATCTAATAAATCATTTTCTAAGTTTGGAATTTTCTCCAAGTTTTCATCAAATATTCCAACATCCTCATCATTGGTTGAATCTTTAGATACATCATTTGACTCATCAAATATTACATGAATTGATTCTTTAACCATCAATGTTGTTAGTTTAACTCCGGGAAGCGCAGGTCTTTTCTAAGATTGATCTGAGGTCTAGGTATCATCAGTTTAGAGTTCAAAGTGGAGATGTACCCAAGACAACATTTAGGACCTGATATGGTCATTATGAGTTCTTGGTTATGCCATTCAAATTGACGAATGCTCCCGCAGCTTTCATGGCTTTGATGAATGATGTGTTCAAGCCATATTTGGATCAATTTGTTATTGTCTTCATAGATGACATCTTGATATATTCTAAATCCAAGGAAGAGCATGAGAAGCACCTCAGGATTGTATCGCAGACTTTACGTGAGCAGAAGCTATATGCTAAACTCAATAAGTGTGATTTTTGGTTATCACAGAGCTCGTTTTTGGGACACATTGTGTCGAAGGATGGTGTATCAGTAGATCCATCCAAGATTGAGGTTGTAGTTTAGTGGGAACAGCCGAGGACAATCACCGAGATCAGGAGTTTCTTGGGTTTAGCAGGGTATTATCGGAGATTTGTTGAAGGATTTTTGAAATTAGCTGCTCCGTTGACACGTCTCACTCGGAAGGGTGTAGCATTTGTGTGAAATGAAGATTGTGAGAAGAGTTTTTAGGAGTTGAAGAGTTGATTGACTACTTCTCCGATTCTCACTATCCCTACCAGTTCAGAAGGATTTTCAGTGTATACTGATGTATGACATCAAGGATTGGGCTGTGTATTGATGCAGGATGGGAAGGTACTTGCTTATGGATCTAGACAGCTGAAAGACCATGAGAAGAACTATCTGACCCATGATTAAGAGTTAGCAGCAGTAGTGTTTGCATTGAAGGTATGGAACCACTACTTATATAGAGAGAAATTTCAAATTTTTACCGACCACAAGAGCCTTAAGTATCTATTCTCACAGAAAGAATTGAATATGAGACAGACAGAGAAGATAGCTAGAGCTTCTAAAAGACTCTATAAGCCTTTGAATTCAAGGAATATCCCAGAAAAATTCCCTCATCACTCTTGGCATCAAATTTTCCTAAATTATCTTTACCATTATTTAAGACAAAACATTTGCAGCCAAAAGGATGGAAGTAGCTAATGTTAGGCTTCATACCTTTGTAAAGCTCATAAGGAGTTTTCTTTAGCATGGGTCTAATCATAGATCTATTAATTATATAGCAAGATGTGTTTATAGCTTCAGCCCAAAAATACTTTGGTAAATTATTCTCACACAACATGGTTCTAGCCATTTCTTCCAATGTTCTATTTCTTCTCTCAACTACACCATTTTGTTGTGGTGTCCTAGGGGCTGAAAAATTATGGCTAATTTCTTGATCATTGCAATACTCATCAAATCCTATATTTTCAAATTCCTTGCCATGATCACTTCTAATACTAGTTATTGTGTATCCCTTTTCATTTTGAGTCACTTTTGTATAGGCTATGAATTTTTCTAAGGCTTTATTTTTTACTTTCAAAAAGAACACCCAAGTGAACCTAGTGTAATCATCAACTATTACAAATCCATAGTGTTTCCCACCAAGGCTTGTTGTTCTAATTTGTCCAAATAAATCTAGGTGGAGTAATTGAAGAGGCCTAGAGGTGGATACACTATTCTTAGGCTTAAATGTTGTCCTTTTATGTTTTCCTTTAACACACGCTTCACATATTTTTTCATAATCAAAGGACATCTTAGGCAATCCTATAACTAAATCCTTTCTAGCTAACTTAGAAAGTACATGCATGCTAGCATGACCTAGTCTTTTATGCCATAACCAAGATTCCTTTTTATTATCTACCATTAGGCATATGTTTTCATTCTTAAGTTCATTAAGATAGACAATGTATATATTACCTTGTCTATGGCCTAAGAAAAGAACTCTATTTGACTTAGGATCTATAACATGACATTTCATACAATCAAAAGTTACTTTGTAACCTTTGTCACAAAGTTGACTTATGCTTAGTAAGTTATGCTTTAGACCCCTAACAAGCAATACTTTTTCTAATGAAAAATAGTCATTACCTATTGAGCCACTTCCTTCAACTTGGCCTTTGGAGTTGTCCCCAAATGTGACTTCTCCACCAACCTTTGATTTAAAAGAGTTGAAGTGGCTTCTATCACCCGTCATGTGCCTTGAGCATCCACTATCCAAGTACCAAGCTTCCTTTGTTTTAGCTTTGTGGCCATGCTCAATCACCTATAGACAAATTCAACTCAAGTTTTAGGTACCCAAATTTTCTTGGGTCCTTTGAGGTTAGTGAAAGAAATTCTTGATCCCTTTGGGATCCATTTTGCTAATGCATTACAATCCTTTGAGTTAATGACTTCTTTTGGAACCCATATTCTTTTTACTATTTTTCCTTTAAGAGTCCTCATATTTATATTGCAATTATGTGATGCATGTCCCTTTCTATTACAATATGAACAAGAAGTTGAGAGTTTATTCATGCTCTTTCTAGCAATAAAGCTTTTAAGATGAGTCTCTCTACTTTTTGCATTATATCCTAACCCATTTTTGTCAAAGAATGCCCTTTGGGTCTCTAGCATGCTATCTAACTTTTGTTGACCCATATGGAACCTATTAAAGGAATTATGTAGATTGCCATTTTTCTCTTTAAGGTCACAAATTTCAAGATTTGTAATTTCTAGTTTCTTTTCACATTCTAATTTGTCCCTTAGCATTAACTCATTTTCTTTTCTCAATTTGGATATTATCTTTTTATATTTCATACTCATGCATTCATATTCTAATGCAAGATCATCAAATGCATCTTGCAATTCATCAAAAGAATATTCATTGAGGTTTGAAGTTACCTTTTCATCCTCAATTGCCATGAAGCACAAGTTGGCAATGTCCTCATTTGAGTCATCATCGGAGCAGTCACTGTCGCTCCATGTTGCCACCATTGCCTTCTTTTTGTAGAACCTATCATTGGACCTTTTAAGAAGAGGGCAGTTAAATCTTATGTGTCCTGGTTTTTTACATTCATAACACACAATTGAATCTTTTCTACCTACTTCTTCTTGATCTCTCTTAGTGTTTCTCCTATTACTACCACTAGCTCTCATTCTCATGAACTTGTTAAATCTTTTGGCAAACATTGTCATCTCAAGGTCCTCTTCACTACCACTCTAATTCTTAATCTCCTCTTGAGCAGTGGATTTTAGAGCAACTCCTACTTTCTTGGGTGGCTCTTCATTTCTTCTTAATTTCATCTCATAAGTGAGTAGTGATCCTATTAATTCATCTAAAGACAATGTGTGAGGATCCTTAGATTCCTCAATTGCAGTCACTTTAGCTTCCCATGATTTAGGTAAGCTATTTAATATTTTCTTGACCATTTCAATATTAGAGTATATTTTTCCTAAGGATTTTAATCCATTAATTACATCCGTGAATCTAGTAAACATATCACTGATTGATTCTCCTTCCTTCATCCTAAATAGCTCATAATCATGTGTGAGCATTCCTTCCTTAGTCTCTTTCACTTGGGTTGTACCCTCATGAGTTATTGCCAATTTGTCCCAAATTTGTTTGGCATTGTCACAACTGGAGACTCTATTGTATTCATTTGGACCTAAGGCACAAAATAATATGTGCATAACCTTAGGATTTAGTTGAGCACATTTAATATCATTTGAATCCCATTCATCTTCTTCTTTAGGGATATCTCTTCCCTCTATTCTCTTTGTAGGGATTTGAGGTCCTTTAATTATAATTATCCACACCTCATAATCATTTGCTTGAATGAATAACATCATCCTAGTCTTCCAATAAGTATAATGTTCTCCATTGAACATAGGAGGTCTAACCGTAGAGTGCCCCTCTCCTACCAAACTAGTTGCTACATTGTTGTGAGCCATTTGATCGTTTCTAACTCTTAGGAAGTTGTTCCTATGTGATTAAAGAGTCCTAACTCTGATACCAATTGTTGGCTCTACCGAGAGGGGGGGTGAATCGATTTTCTAATGTTAATGGCAAATTTTAAATTAATCCTAATTTAATCAGCAAATGATAATGAGCAATACAATGAAATTAAACAAATTAATGCAAAATAGGGAAGAGAGAAATAAACACAATCGTTTATAGAGGTTCGGCCAATCTCTTGCCTACGTCCTCTCTCTCCTTCAACAGAAGCTACAATGTTCCTTTTTCAGGTTAAGGAATAACCTCTCTACCCTTTGCAATACAAAGAAGTATTCACCCTTTTACAATATTTTTCTCACTGAGGAACAATCCTCTTCTCTTTTGAGGTAAGGATGAATACAATGTCAAGCTTTAATGTGGGTAGGACAATTACAGCTTTTGCACTTAAGCTTATACAACAAACTCAATAAATGAGGAATGAAGACACAAGGAATGAAAGAATTAAACTCTTGAGAATGTAAGAAATGTGCAGTAATGGTCTCACTTCTCAGTGTCTTCAATGCTTGGTTAAATACTAAAGGATTGGTAGTTGGAGCATTAAATGCTATTTTTCCCATTGAGATTTTTGCAGAACTAGCCGTTGGGTACCTCCAGTAGAATGCCAGATCGATCTGCCATCTTTGCCAGATCGATCTCTTAGTTATAAATCCTGCAAGATCAAAGCAAAATAACACAAGGAGATCGATCTCATAAATGAGCAGATCGATTTCATGATTTGAAAATATTAGAGGAGATCGATCTGTCGAATAGGCAGATCGATCTTCCAATCTCTCTGTTTGAGGCAAGATCGATCTATAGATCGATCTGCCAAGTAATCTCGTAATGATGAGATCGATCTCTTATTACCCCAGATCGATCTCCTTAGCTCTCTGACTTTGAGAAGATCGATCTCTTCCTATACCAGATCGATCTCATGAGCTCTCTATTTGAGTATAGATCGATCTCACAGATCGATCTACTGTCTTTACTTTAGGGAGATCGATCTCTTCCTAGATCAATCTCCTCAACTCCAGTATTAGGCAGATCGATCTCATAACCCTTAGAGATCGATCTCAATCTGCCTCAATACCTTTGTATAGGTTCACAGCTTAGCAGATCGATCTCATGTCTTTATGAGATCGATCTCTCATCCAAGAAATCCCAGGAGATCGATCTCTCATAACCCAGATCGATCTCTCATCTACAGAAACTTAAGTTCTGGTACTGATAACCTCTAAACATGTTTTTATATCATCTTTATATTATTGAATTTACTTGTTTTGTCATTTCAAAATATATTATCACAACAGTATCGAATAAATTATTTAGACCACTGTACTCAGTGGCATTGATTGAATTAGAAATGCTGAAAAAGCAATTACAAGGATTACATGAAAAGGAGACAATCGGACCAGGTGATCCACTTTTGAATGTACTGACATTAATTTTAAGGAGACCCGGAGTCTTTTGAGTCACATTGTATTAAGAATGGGAGTCAATTGGATCCTACCAAAATAGAAATTATAGATTAGGGAGAAAAATCCAAAACTATTAAGAGGATTTAGAGTTTTGAGATATAAAGAGACTTTTAAGTATGAAATACGTTTCGAATCTAAAAACTGGAATTTATATATGTTCATATTTGGAAGCGAGACTTAATTCGACTATGTCACGACCTAATTCCATTCTCTTTAATCGAAAATCATTAAAAAATTTTCGCATTTTACTGTTACCTTACCCGGTCGTGAACTAACTCACCACACACTGTTGGGCTGTGAGTCAATAATAAACACCACATCTTATTCATTCTCAGTTAAATAAAATGATGTCATACATTTTCATTTAATCGTGTACTTATACAAAAACACGTTTTACTGACATTTACATCCCCCATAATTACAACTCAAAAGAATATTGTGCTTTTACATTGTTTAGATACAAAAAGAATCACTGTGTATATACCTCTAAACGATGGAGATGCAGCGGAGTCCAAAATACCACGCCTTAGTCCTCACTGGGCTACTATTCACGCTCTGTAGAGGGGAAAAATAGAGAGGGATGAGCAACCACACGCTCAGTAAGGCAATAATGCAAGCATGGTAGATAACTACTCTATCTACATGCTGATAGTGTTATGCATAAATCGTTTTTAGTAAGAGCATGAGGAAGTAAACTATGCCATATGAGTATACATGTATATATCATGCCTCAAAATCATGTAAAATTGGCATATAAAACATGGTAAAAACATCATGTATAAATCATCTCATGCCGAATCTCATTTAAATTCATAAAAGGGCAATTCATTAAGAAACCTCCTTTTTTAAACCCACGTCATAAAACTCTTTCTCAAACACATACAATCCCATCAATTCACAATCACAACCTCATTTTCATTTCACAAATCAATTCCACGAGGCTCGACCCCTCCTTCGGGTCTACCTTGAACAATCACAAATCACACTTAGAGATTTAAAATCATGTGGTAGTAAGTAAATCAAGCAAGGAGACAGGTTACTATATCTCAAGTGACTACGTTGGCCAATTGTCACATATCATCCCAGACCACACGGATCCCGGTGTGCGGGGTATCATGTTGGCACGAAGGCGGGTTAGTTCTCCGCCAGACTTTCTCAAACCAAGTATCCACCACGCGGTACATCATACTCCATGTGATATACACGGTACATCGTACTCCGCGGACCCATAACAAGGTTGGGGGTGCCTGCCGTAGGTCTTATCTACCCCATACCAAGTGTAACCTTCATAGTCTCAGGAGCGCGTGGGAGTAACCTCAATACCAGGTCCTAGCCCCTCATGGCCTTGCTCGCCCCTGTTGGGTTCCCTGATTCAGGTCCTAGCCCCTCACCTTTACCCCACTCAAGAGGTCTGTTAGGCCTATTGGGTTCCCTGAATGGATGATGTCAGGTCCTAGCCCCTCACCCTCACCCCACTCAAGAGGTCTGTTAGGCCTGTTGGGTTCCCTGAACACCAATCCGTATCTCTCACCACGGCCTCATACATACCACAGTGTGAAAACCAACGCGAGCTACGCTCTAGCGCGAATTCATGCATCAAAACCAATCATTCCGTACGAGCAACGCTCTAGTATGGCATTTATACATAAAAAATATGAAGAAACCACGTACGAGCATAGCTCCAGTATGGTTATATGCATAAGAAAAACCACTCAAATCCACGTACGAGCAAAAGCTCCAATACGGTTTATAAAGCATCATCATAGTTCCAAAATAAAGTGCGAGCTAAGCTCTAGCACGTTTCACATAAGTGAAAATATCGAAATCCAGCGCGAGCGAGGCTCTAGCGCGAATTAAATCACATACACACGATAGGCGGCTCACATGCATTCAAAACATCTCAAAGCATGCTTAGCCCCTCACATGGGCTATTTCACAACATCATTCAAGTACTAGCCAGCCTATCCTTTTATTTGCTCAAATCAAAGCATTGTGTTTTGTAAAAGCATTCAAAACACGTGATTTATGTAATTATTAGCCTTACTTTTCAATAACCATTTCAAACAACCAAATCTCATACAAATACTCATAGTAATTTCCATACATCTTCAAACACATTTCTATAAGCTCATGCATATTTCCAAAGCCCTATACACCCACAAAATACGAGCAGCTACCTTTATATACTTACAGAATTCCCTTACCTGGAATCGCGATGCGTGATTCCACTTCCTTAAGCTGCTTACTCGTACGGTTCGATTCGTCTCCACCAGACTCTTCGAAACTGCTTATAATCATATTCCACATTATATTCGATCCATATAACAGAACACCGTGCGTTCACTATAGTCGATTCGACCTATAGTTTCTATTAACGCTCATAAGGCCTTGTTTCATTCTATTACCCATAACTCAAGTCTATGGATCTTCTTAGGCCTATTAACCTATTCCAAAATGATATTAAATCGACATTAAGCTCATAGTGTTCATATTTCATGAATTCCCTCACTATGGCATTTTATCAAGCATATACATACTCATTTTCACAATTTCACTTAAACCCACATTATAACTCCACATAACCATTCCAAATCACCCACATTACTCATTTAACAACTTATCATAACCCATAAACCACCAACTCCCCAAATCACACTTTCTCACACTAGAGGCATTCCATTTTCTAGGTTACATTTGTTTCTAACACAACCTAGGTGTTTCCATCCATCCATACTCATGCTAAACAACTCCAAAATCAATTAAATAGACAATGTATTTGGATTGGAGTGTTAGAATCTTACCAAATCTGATTTTTCTTCTTGCTCCAAATGTCAATGCCCTTAGCTCCTTCAATACCCATAATGGGATTTTGGGTTCCAACTATGTTGTTCTCTTCCTCAAGATGAATAACTTAGTGTCTAATGGCCTCCCCTCAAATCTTACAGGAAATGGCTGATTTTAGAGAGAGAAAGTTAGGTTTTTGGGTTAGAAATGGAAGAATGGTGTTTTTCCTAAAATTTTTAGATTTTCAGCCCTCCTTTTATAGAAATAGCTTGAGGAGATCGATCTGGTCCAAGAGGAGATCGATCTGGTCCCTTTAAATCTCTCATTTTCATGAAATTTTAAGCATGAGGTCAATCTGTCGAAGCATGAGATCGATCTGCTCCCAAACAGAGAGCTAACGAGATCGATCTGGGTGCTTGAGGATTGATATTTTCATTACAGAATGCTTAGAAGATCGATTAGAAGATTGATCTGGCCCCATTGGAGATCGATCTGCTCTATTTCATTGCCTAAATAAGAGCATTCTGGCTCTTCCAGATCGATCTCTCATCCTATGAGATCGATCTGGCCTTTATACTTTCCAGATTTTCTGCAGTTTCCTTGCTGCAACTCACACCAACACATCCTTAATCTGCTGCCATGGCCATTTTCTCATCCATCCACCTTTATGACTTGAAAATGGCATCCATTCATACCTTATGCACATTGAAACTTGTGTGCATTCATTGTATATCCAAAAGTATCACATTCCAAACTAAATGGAAGCATAACTTCATTCCATTTTACCACACTACTCATTTTGAGTTCTAATCACATTCATCACTTGCAAGAACTCATTTCTTCATATTCATACAAAATGGAACTTGTGTGTACATTACAAAATCATACTACCATTATGTACATTGAATCCATGGACCTAAATCAATCATACTTTACATTACAAGTCCATTCATATTTATTTGATCCAATTACACACATTACAATTTTACATATACGGGGTCTTACATTCTCCCCTCTTTCAAGGAATTTGGTCCTCCAAATTAGAACCAAGTCACTCTTTAAAAAGTTAGGGGTACTTCTCCCGTATCAAGTTCTCCAATTCCCATGTGGCCTCTTCCATCGTGTGATGTTGCCATAGAACTTTCACCAAGGGAATTGTCTTATTTCGCAACACATTCTCTTTTCTATCCAATATCTGAACCGACTTCTCAACATATGTCATACTCTCATTGAGCTCCAATAGCTCATATCTTATCACGTGTGCCGGGTTTGGGTGATACTTTCGAAGCATCGAGACGTGGAAGACTTTGTGGACATTTGCCAAATCTGGTGGCAATGCCAACCTATACGCCTTATCCCCCACTCTCTCCTAAATCTCGAAGGGTCCGATATATCTAGGGCTTAGCTTGCCCTTCTTACCGAATCTCATAATACCCTTCGTGGTGAAACTCTCAGAAATACCGACTCACCCTCATTAAACTCTAGTGGTCTCCGTCTCTTGTCAGCATAACTCTTTTGCTGGCTCTAAGCTGTCCGTAATCTCTCACATATCAATTGGACGTCCTCGGATGCCTGCTGTACTAAGTTCGGAGCAAAAATCTGTCTGTCACCAACCTCTTCCCATCCAATAAGGGAACGACATCTACGCCCTTACAATGCCTCATAGGGTGCCATCTCGATACTCGCATGATAGCTATTATTATAAGCGAACTCGGCTAACTACAGGTGGTCATCCCAAGAGCCTCTAAAATCCAGCACACACGCTCTCAACATATCCTCGAGGGTCTGTATAGTCCTCTCTGACTGCCCATCTGTCTGAGGATGAAAAGCGGTGCTAAAACTCAGTCGGGTCCCCAGCGCTTCTTTAAAATGTTCCCAGAAATAGGAAGTGAAGCGGGCATCCCTATCAAAAACAACGCTCACTGGTACACCATGTAGCCATACTATCTCTCGAATATACTGGTTCACCAACTGACTCAGTGTATCGGTAGCTCTCATAGCCAAGAAATGGGCGGACTTAGTCAACCGGTCCACAATAACCCATATGGCATCATGACCTCTGCGGGTCCTTGGCAACCCCATCACAAAATCCATGGTGACATGCTCCCACTTCTATGTCGGTATCGGTAGAGGCTGCAATAATCCTGCAGGCTTCTGATGCTCTACCTTCACTTGCTGACAAATGAGACACTTAGTGACATATTCAGCAATGTCTCTTTTCATTCCAGACCACCAATAAACCTTCCGAAGGTTTTGATACATCTTGGTACTTCCCGGATGTATCGTATACTTCAATGAGTGAGCCTCTGATAAAATCATTCTCCTGATCTCAGAATCCTTGGGAACGCATACTCTGCCTCTGAACCTCAATAACCCATCAGCACTCTGCTCAAAATCACTACCCACACCTGTCTGTATCTGCCTCAGCCAATCGATGCATCGTCGATCGCTCTGCTGGGCTTGTCGAATACGGCCAATCAACTCTGGCTCTAGTATCAAACTAGCCACGATCTCAAGTCTCTCTGAACCAGGTGGGGTTATATCTAAACTGAGGTTCGTAAGGTGTTCTAACAATTCATGTTCCCGTACCATCATATATGACACCAACCCAAGGTTCTTTCTACTCAAAGCATCGGCAACTACATTTGCCTTACCTGAGCGGTACATGATTTCACAATCATAGTCCATCAGGAGTTCGAGCCATCTTTTCTGTATCATATTCAGCTTTTTTTGCGAGAACAAGTACTTAAGGCTCTTATGATTTGTGAACACCTGAAATTTCTCACCATAGAGATAGTGGCGCCATATTTTCAAAGCAAATACCACGACCGCCAACTCCAAATCATGTGTCGGGTAGTTCCTCTCGTGATCTTTCAACTGTTTAGATCTATAGGCAACTACCTTCCCATCCTGCATAAGCATACAGCCTAGTCCCTGGTGCGATGCATCCATATACACCGAGAATCCTCCTGAGCTTGTAGGAATGGTAAGAACTGGAGCAGTCATCAATCGACTCTTAAGCTCCTCAAAACTCCTCTCACATGCCTCATCCCATTCAAACTTAACATCCTTACGCGTGAGGTGTGTTAACGGAGCAGCTAATCTGGAGAAACCTTATACAAATCTCCGATAATATCCTGCCAATCCTAGGAAACTTCTAATCTCAATAACTGTCTTGGGCTGTTCCCACTGTATAACTGCCTCTATCTTGGATGGATCCACTGATATCCCATCCTTTAACACAACATGCCCCAAAAATGAGATCTGTTTCAACCAAAAGTTACACTTGCTGAGTTTGACGTACAATTCTCTCTCTCAGAGGGTCTGCAGAACTATCCTCAAATGCTCCTCATGATCTTCCCTGGACTTAGAATAAACCAAAATATCATCTATGAAAACAATCACAAACTTGTCCAGGTATGGCTTGAATATATCATTCATCAATGCCATAAATGCTGCGGGAGCATTCGTCAATCCGAATGGCATCACCAAAAATTCGTAGTGGCCATAACGGGTACGAATTACTATCTTGGGTACATCTCCACTCCTGATCCTCAACTGATGGTACCCTGACCGTAGATCTATCTTAGAAAATACTTCGGCTCCCTGGAGCTGATCCAACAAATCATCGATTCTTGGAAGAGGGTACTTGTTCTTAATGGTGGCCTTATTCAACAACCGGTAATCTATACACAGTCGGAGGCTTCCATCCTTTTTCCTTACAAATAGAATCGGTGCTCCCCAAGGTGAGACACTCGGTCTAATAAACCCCTTCTCTAGTAACTCTTGCACCTGTTTCTTCAGCTCTTGCAATTCTATCGGAGCCATTCTATAGGGTGGTTTCGATATCGGCTCTGTACCAGGCACTAACTCTATGTAAAATTCCATTTCCCTTTCAAGTGGTAGTCCTGGTAATTCATCCGAAAAGACATCAGGGTAATCCGTAATTACGGGTATGTCCCTCAATTTCGGGCGTGCCTCATCTATATCGACCACGTAGGCAATGAACCCTTCACATTATCCTCTCTATCATTAATAACATAAACCATCACTCCACATTCAACATTTATCATAGACAATAAATTTATCTCTCAAGCATTATGCATTTAAAATCATACATCTTTATTTACAACAAACATACTATTTTCATATCACTTCTTTTCATCAAAGTTTATAATAAGATTGTCTAATCCTGAAAACATCAATGTTTTGGCATGACAATCCATCACAACACGATTGGTAGCCAACCAATCCATTCCCAAAATTACATCAAAATCATTCATATTCAATAAAATCAGATTGGCTATCATTTCCTTCCCCTCTATCTTTAACTTACAATCTCTACATACATGCTCAGTCAATTGACTATCATTCATGGGTGTGGAAATCATCAACATTTTATCCAACAATGTTGGTTTCACATATTTCAACAATTTATGTGCAAAGGAAGGTGATATGAAAGAATGCGTGGCACCAGGATCAAATAATACCAATGCTTCTAAATCAAAGATTCGGATGGTACCTTTGATCACATCCGTCGAAGCATCTGCGGTGTCCTGATCCAGTGCATGTACTCTTCCTCTGCTCACACCCGCAGCCTGTTTCCCTTTCTCCTCAGCTGTAGCCCTCCTCCTCAGGGCTGCTGTCTCAACAGGAGCTCCCTCAGGCTCCTTGCCCTTCTGTGGGGTAGTCTCAATCATCTCAGTGCAGAACCTCGATATATGTCCTGGCCTTCCACATCTATAACACAAGATAGGAGGTATCTGACATGGCCTAGTCCCATGGTATCTCCCACATCTCCTACACTGGTCAGTGGTAGGCCGTGGTCCTCCAATAGTCATACCCCTCGGCGCAGTCAAGGCTGGGTATATGGGAGGTCTAGCAGCTCTCTCTTGTACCCCCTCAATCTTACGCCTCTTCTCGAAAAACCTTTGGCCACCTCTCTTGGCCACTCTTCCAAACTCGGATCTCTTCCGATCCCTATCCTTCCTGACACTAATCCTCCCAAGCTCGGAGGCATTTCTCTCGAAGTCTTGCTCATACAGTTGAGCCTTATGTATTTCTTCCTCATAAGTCTGAATATCAAATGGGGTTAGCTTAGTTCGGATGGCCAGTCTCAGTCCATCCATGAACTTTTGTATCTTCCAGGTCTCACTACCCATCGTGTCCGGGTCGTATCTCCCCAAGGACATAAACTTGGACTCATACTCGTCCACAGGGCGGTTCCCTTGAACCAGATTCATAAATTCCATCCGCAGTTTTCTCTGTGCGATAGCTGGGATATACTGTCTCCTGAAGGCCTCTAGAAATATCTCCCATGAGATCTCAGAGTGTCTGGCCCTCAAAATAACCTCGGTGGACCTCCACCAATGCTCGACCTCGCCTTTCAACATGAACACGGCAAAGGCTACCTTCTCAGCTGAAGTACATTGGAAAAACCTATACAGTTTCTCCATCTCATACACCCAGTCCTCCGTGACAACCGGGTCCTTCACCCCTCTGAACACTAGGGGTTTCAGCGCTTGAAACTCTCGCAACCTACTCAAGTCGCAGTCATAACCCAAATCACTACCGCTCTGCTGTGGAGCGATATGAGAGTCTGTATCTTGTACTGGAGGTGGTGTAACTGTAGCAGTCTCTGCAGTCTGAGGTCTCTCCACCTCTGCAGGTGCCTATTCAGTAGTAGGCTGTGCTGCGGGATCTCGTCTGTCACCGGCACCCAATGCCTGCGTGACTATCTCCACCAAGTTCTCAATACTCCGCTCTAACCTAGCGAAGCGAGTCTCAGTATCCTCTGCTCTCTCAGTAGGGTTTTGTGGAGCCTGCTCAGTCTGTGGCTCCGCACAGCTCTCAGGCTTACCTCTACGGCCTCTAGCACGTGCTCTCACCCCTCTACCTTTGCGTGTAACTGGCATAGTGCCTAACTTCTTGTATTATAATAATTTATTAAGCTCAATACATCATGGTATACACAGTTATATCTAAACAAAAGCATCGTACTATGGGGATGTACTTTCCTACGTTTTATTAATGACTCACATTAGGCCAACACAGCTCTGATACCAATCTCTGTCATGACCCAATTCCATTCTCTTTAATCGAAAATCACTAAAAATTTTTCGCGTTTTACTGTTACCTTACCCGGTCGTGAACTAACTCACCACACACTGTTGGGCTGTGAGTCAATAATAAACACCACATCTCATTCATTCTCAGTTAAATAAAATGATGTCATACATTTGCATTTAATCATGTACTTATACAAAAACACGTTTTACAGACATTTACATCCCCCATAATTACAACTCAAAAGAATACCGTGCTTTTACATTGTTTAGATACAAAAAGAATCACTGTGTATATACCTCTAAGCGATGAAGATGCAGTGGAGTCCAAAATACCACGCCTTAGTCCTCACTGGGCTACTATGCACGCTCTGTAGGGGGAAAAATAGAGAGGGATGAGCAACCACACGCTCAGTAAGGCAATAATGCAAGCATGGTAGATAACTACTCTATCTACATGCTGATAGTGTTATGCATAAATCGTTTTTAGTAAGAGCATGAGGAAGTAAACTATGCCATATGAGTATACATGTATATATCATGTCTCAAAATCATGTAAAATTGGCATATAAAACATCGTAAAAACATCATGTATAAATCGTCTCATGCCGAATCTCATTTAAATTCATAAAAGGGAAATTCATTAAGAAACCTCCTTTTTTAAACCCACGTCATAAAACTCTTTCTCAAACACATACAATCCCATCAATTCACAATCACAACCTCATTTTCATTTCACAAATCAATTCCACGAGGCTCGACCCCTCCTTCGGGTCTACCTTGAACAATCACAAATCACACTTAGAGATTTAAAATCATGTGGTAGTAAGTAAATCAAGCAAGGAGACAGGTTACTATATCTCAAGTGACTACGTTGGCCAATTGTCACATATCATCCCAGACCACACGGATCCCGGTGTGCGGGGTATCATGCTGGCACGAAGGCGGGTTAGTTCTCCGCCAGACTTTCTCAAATCAAGTATCCACCACGCGGTATATCAAACTCCATGTGATATACATGGTACATCGTACTCCGCGGACCCATAACAAGGTTGGGGGTGCCTGCCGTAGGTCTTATCTACCCCATACCAAGTTTAACCTTCATAGTCTCAGGAGCGCGTGGGAGTAACCTCAATACCAGGTCCTAGCCCCTCATGGCCTTGCTCGCCCCTATTGGGTTCCCTGATTCAGGTCCTAGCCCCTTAACCTCACCCCACTCAAGAGGTCTGTTAGGCCTGTTGGGTTCCCTGAATGGATGATGTCAGGTCCTAGCCCCTCACCCTCACCCCACTCAAGAGGTTTGTTAGGCCTGTTGGGTTCCCTGAACACCAATCCGTATCTCTCACCACAGCCTTATACATACCACAGTGTGAAAACCAACGCGAGTTACGCTCTAACGCGAATTCATGCATCAAAACCAATCACTTCGTACGAGCAACACTCTAGTACGGCATTTATGCATAAAAATATGAAGAAACCACGTATGAGCATAGCTCCAGTACGGTTATATGGATAAGAAAAAACACTCAAATCCACGTACGAGCAAAAGCTCCAATATGGTTTATAAAGCATCATCATAGTTCCAAAACAAAGTACGAGCTAAGCTCTAGCACGTTTCACATAAGTGAAAATATCGAAATCCAGTGCGAGCGAGGCTCTAGCGCGAATTAAATCACATACACACGATAGGCGGCTCACATGCATTCAAAACATCTCAAAACATGCTTAGCGCCTCACATGGGCTATTTCACAACATCATTCAAGTACTAGCCAACCTATCCTTTTATTTGATCAAATCAAAGCATTGTGTTTTGTAAAAGCATTCAAAACACATGATTTATGCAATTATTAGCCTTACTATCCCTTTTCAATAACCATTTCAAACAACAAAATCTCATACAAATACTCATAGTAATTTCCATACATCTTCAAACACATTTCTATAAGCTCATGCACATTTCCAAAGCCCTATACACCCACAAAATACGAGCAGCTACCTCTATATACTTACAGAATTCCCTTACATGGAATCGCGATGCGTGATTCCACTTCCTTAAGCTGCTTACTCGTACGGTTTGAGTCGTCTCCACCGGACTCTTCGAAACTGCGTATAATCATATTCCACATTATATTCGATCCATATAACAGAACACCGTGCGTTCACTATAGTCGATTCGACCTATAGTTTCTATTAACACTCATAAGGCCTTGTTTCATTCTATTACCCATAACTCAAGTTTATGGATCTTCTTAGGCCTATTAACCTATTCCAAATCGATATTAAATCGACATTAAGCTCATAGTGTTCATATTTCATGAATTCCCTCACTATGGCATTTTATCAAGCATATACATACTCATTTTCACAATTTCAATCACCCACATTACTCATTTAACAACTTATCATAACCCATAAACCACCAACTCCCCAAATCACACTTTCTCACACTAGAGGCATTCCATTTTCTAGGTTACATTTGTTTCTAACACAACCTAGGTGTTTCCATCCATCCATACTCATGCCAAACAACTCCAAAATCAATTAAATAGATAATGTATTTGGATTGGAGTGTTAGAATCTTACCAAATCTGATTTTTCTTCTTGCTCCAAATGTCAATGCCCTTAGCTCCTTCAATACCCACAATGGGATTTTGGGTTCCAACTATGTTGTTCTCTTCCTCAAGATGAACAACTATGTTGTTCTCTTCCTCAAGATGAACAACTTAGTGTCTAATGGCCTCCCCTCAAATCTTATAGAAAATGGCTAATTTTAGAGAGAGAAAGTTAGGTTTTTGGGTTAGAAATGGAAGATTGGTGTTTTTCCCAAAATTTTTAGATTTTCAACCCTCCTTTTATAGAAATAGCTTGAGGAGATCGATCTGGTCCCCTTAAATCTCTCATTTTCATGAAATTTTAAGCATGAGATTGATCTGTCGAAGCATGAGATTGATCTGCTCCCAAACAGAGAGCTAAGGAGATCGATTTGGGTGCTTGAGGATCGATCTTTTCATTACAGAATGCTTAAGAGATCGATCTGGCCCCGTTGGAGATCGATCTGCTCTATTCCATTGCCCAAATAAGAGCATTCTGGCTCTTCCAGATCGATCTCTCATCCTATGAGATCGATCTGGCCTTCATACTTTCCAGATTTTCTGCAGTTTCCTTGCTGCAACTCTCACCAACACATCCTTAATCTGCTGCCATGGCCATTTTCTCATCCATCCACCTTTATGACTTGAAAATGGCATCCATTCATACCTTATGCACATTGAAACTTGTGTGTATTCATTGTATGTCCAAAAGTATCACATTCCAAACTAAATGGAAGCATAACTTCATTCCATTTTACCACACTACTCATTTTGAGTTCTAATCACATTCATCACTTGGAAGAACTCATTTCTTCATATTCATACAAAATGAAACTTGTGTGTACATTACAAAATCATACTACCATTATGTACATTGAATCCATGGACCTAAATCAATCATACTTTACATTACAAGTCCATTCATATTTATTTAATCTAATTACACGCATTACAATTTTACATATACGGGGTCTTACAGACTAAGGAAAGGGTTTTGTTATAATTGAGAAACGAAATGAGACAAGCATTGAAGTGTGATAAATTTCAGATACAAGATTGTAATTGGAATGAGAGGCGTATACAAGGTAAGAAAATCTCTGATATGGGAAACGATTCAGATTTAGATATGTGAAATGAACACGAATTGTGAATAAAAAAATAAATGTGAAATTGTGATAAATTATGGTATCCTACTTTCTATTGGGACAGAACCTTGAATCCTTATATCCATAACTAGTTTATGTGGTCAAGTCTGATGGCTAACAAAGGTATTTCAAAATACCTCCCCGCCTGAGATACTTGACAGCGTCTAGAAGTACCCGTGACCCATAAATTGAAATTGGCAGTCGTAATATATGCGTTTGAAGTCAAGATACCATTACTTGTGTGGTGAAGGATTATAGAATGCTACTGATCAAGAAGGTTTAAATATTAAATTTCACAAAGGCCGTCTAATATAAGAAAAAGGGAATGATTCGGGTTAGTTCCTTGAGCAGAAGTGACTTCGGGATGACGTTATGTATATTGGTCAGGGACATGAGTTATTGAAATATTTAGTGAACCTTGACTTGGATGTAGTCATTTTCCTGATACCGACATTTATTACATGGTGATTAGCCTAAGGGATGAAACTGGACGTGATTGATCGAATCGAAGAGCGTAGTGATAAACACTGTATTGATGTAACTAATTAGACCCAGACGGGTACTACAACAAGTTTTGGTATTGGTACTGATGACTTATGGAGATTTAAAAGAAGAACAGTGTACCCAATGATCTATAGTTAAGGAAATTGAAGTGTCTGAGGCTCATCCATAGGGATATGCTTCGTATCCGGTTACCTATGCTTATATGGAATTGGGAGCATGTGCCCAGGAATTCAAAGGCTCCTAGAAGAACCATTGGTCATTAACAGAATTCGTACATAATAACAGCTACCACTCAAGTATCGAAATGACATCGTATGAAGCATTGTATACTCGAAGGTGTCATCCACCGATTGGTTGGGAAGAAAGAAAAGTTAAGTTCCCAATATACCGAACCTTTTGAGATCTTAGAACTGAGCGGGAGACGAGCTAATAGATTGGCGTTACCGCCAGAATTATCAAAAACCCACAATGTCATCCACGCTTTAATGCTTCGCAAGTATCATCCAGATCCACTTTTTATGGTTAAGTATGAACCACTGGAGTTGAATAAGGATATGAACGTGTATGGAGAAGATGAATTTAGATCTTGGACAGGAAGGAAAAGACATTGCGGTCCAAGATAAACTCTTTGGTTAAAGTTTTATGGCAGTATCACACTTCAGAAGAGGCCACGTGGAATTAGAAAGCCTAATGTTAGAGAAATACCCACACTCATTTGAGAACTGGAATAATTTTAAACTTGGGGACCAAATTTCCTAAGGTGGGGAGAATGTAAACCCCTACGAATTTTTGTACTCGTGTTTGATTATGTACAGTAATTAGATAAACGGAGTTGATAATGTGTACTATTGGAGGAGAATTAATCGAAATTTTAATTATGGCAAGGGAGAGGCTCAGAAGAATTAATTTAATTAAATTATACTAGTATCAAGGTTGAATATCGATGGAAATGGAAATAAAGTTTGTGCACATACAAGTTAAGGAAATATCTATACATAGTAATAATTCATCTATAAATTCATTTAAGAAAATTAACAAGTACATGGGTATATAAAAATATATATGTTCATGTGAGTATGTAATTTTATATTTATTATTTAAAGCAATGGCATAGGATTATATATGTATATATGTATATATACATGTATATATAATATCTATATGTATACATGATCGAGTGTGGCAGTGGCAGTGGTAGTGGAAAATTGCAACAAGGGATATAGTAGAGTGTTAGGATAATATAATGAGAAATGAGAGTTGGTGATGATGTGCTGATGAGAAGAATAAAGAAATCAGTGTAAGAAGACTAGCCTGAAACTAGCAGTGGGCAGTGGGCAGTTGGCAACAGGAAAGGAAATAGGAAATCCCAAAGGCTGAAAGACTATTCTGTACACTGCAGTAAATAACAAAAAAAAATGATCAATGATGATAAAAATGACATGGAGCGGAATCCAATCGATTTTGGCACTGGAAGAAATCAGAAAAATGAATGATAGAGTGAACTGAAAAAACGAAGTGATAGGGGCAGTAAAGACATGTAGTGAACTGACAAAGATTAAATGGTGTAAAAATAAAATAAAAGGTATGAAATAATGTAGCTGAAGATTAGAAGGCCGAAGAGAAAAGGAAATGAAGTGGGAGCAGTTGAAATTTACCTGATGAATGAAGATGATTAGACCGAAGTAATAAGGAAACGCCAGTGATGATGATGAGTTCTGACCGGCATGGAACACATTAAATGGGAAATAGTGGAGATGTGTAAGGGCTGAAAGAAAACCAAAGCAAACTGAAAACTTAAAGTGTAGCCTTGATTGAAATAAAAAGAGGTGGAACTGAAAATAAGAAGCAAAGAAAAGTTAAGGCAGAACCGAGGCCAGAAAATAGAGGCAGAATAGAAGCTGGAAATCGATACAAGTAGGGAACCCGAGAGAGAGAGAGATAGAGAGAGAGAGACTGGTTGCTGAAGAGAGAAGCAGAGAAGAGAGGAGAGAACTACCGAGCTTCACTGCCACAGCTTTCAGCAACTATCTCTGTTTCCTGCCGCATGCCAAACCCTGTTCTGGTGTAACCCTACTTTACCAATGCACTGCCTGCTACCCCATTCGCCTTCCCTTGTTTTGCTACCCTACTGTCTTACGTTGCTGTTCTTGCCAAGCTACGTGGTTTCCTTCTTGTTTTTGTACTGACCTCCGTTCCTGTCCAACCTCGTGCTTCCTTGTTTTATGGTAACCATGTGAAAAAATAGAGAAGAAGTGGGAAGTGGGAAACTCGAAGTAGAGACAGCGACGAGGAATAAAGGAAAGAAGCCGGAGTTGGCAGGCCTGAAGGAAGATTGACAATGGACGATGGTGGTGTCGGGAAAACAAAGAAAAAATGGTAGAGAGGAGAGTGATGTTGTGGAGGTGAGGAAACAGAGTGTGAAACATTGAGTGAACAGTGAGTAGAAGAATGAAGAAGAAAAAGAATTTGGCGGGAAGCCAAATTCAAAAAAAAAAAGAAAAAAAAAGAAAAAGAAAAGAGTAATATATATATAAATAGAATTATATATATATATGTATAATTAGAGGAAGGAAAGAAGACGCCGAGAATTTGAGAAAACCCCGGGGAAGTTAATTCAGAAGTGAAATTTCAAGAAATACTGATATGAAATTTCGGGGAAATTAACTGAGTGGACCAGACCCACTGACTGCACCACTGAGGCATCGAGGACTACGAACAAACATTGAAGTAAGGAATTTATGCAAGTTTTAGAGATAACTGTACGTATTTTATGATTTTGAGTAGCTAAATGTATAACGTAGAGATAAAAATTTCCTATACTACCCCTACCTATAGACTGAATCGTATCGTAAAGTCTTGAAAAAAAATCATAAATGCATAAATTGCATGTTTCAGTGTTTTCATCATTGAGATGCTGTTTCCAACGGTATATGGATAGGTTGGCTATTTGGTGCGACCCATTTTTTTCAAAAACCACTATAAATATTTCGCGAACTTACCACACTTCACTTGTTGGGCTGTGAGTCAATATTCATCACTCAATTTCATATATTATATATATGCATAACAGGAAATGCTTTCGTCCCAAGCACTAATAGCCGCAGAAGCTCTTAAAGTTATCATTTTAGAATTTGAAATTTGTTTACATTGCCTTACATATACATCCCTCATATAACGTGACTGCATCACTGTACACTATTATTCAGATACAAAAAGTACATGTGTGTATACCTCGATGCTGCTGGATAGCTGTGTAAAAGATCGTTGGACGGACGCAGCTTATACACTCTACTGAAATGCTCTGTAAAGGGGGAAAAATAAAGGGATGAGCATAACATGCTCAGTAAGAAATATATGAAGCAGGTAGATAACCACACTATCTACGATGCTCATAATGCATGTTTTATCATCTCGTAAAACAAATGCATTCTCTGAAAACAGAAACATTCTATATGATAGTATTCAATCGATAGAAGTTGAATCATTTCTTAAAAAGTGCGTTCCACTTATTAGATTTCAAAATGGACATGATCGCTTCGCCAAATACTTACAAATAATGCCATGTCATGTATTAAAACATGCAGATCCGTATCATTCAGGATCAGTTTAGATGCCAATTCAAAACCATTTCAGAAATCAGATCGAAAACAGAATACCAAATAAATCAGAAACAGATCCGAAAACAGAATTCTGATTCGGACTTCAGAAACAAATCAGAGTTCAGAAAACATATCAGAATCCAAAAAATCAGCTCAGAAAACAGAAATCAAATTCAGATTTCAAATCAAATCAGAGTTCAGAAAACATATCAGAACAGAAAATCAGATCAGTCAGAAAACAGAAATCAGATTCAGATTTCAAATCAAATCAGAGTTCAGAAAACAGACCAGAACAGAAAATCAGACCAGTCAGAGAGATCAGGCAAGGATATATGGTAACTTAGACGACATATGGCCGTAGTCAGTGACCCCAAGCAAAAACACGGATCAGGTGTGCAAGGGTGTCCGGAAGCATGCAAATCAGAAGGTCCAAAGACTAGTGGTACGATACAACGTACTTCGTGTTATCTACAGGTACATCGTACTCCATGAACCACAACAAATATTTAGAAGGGTTGTGGGGTGCCCAATGTTAGGGACTTATCACCCTAACCAGAAATCATCAACCATAGCCTGTCTCAAAATCCAGTGCGAGCAAGTCAGTGTGACACACAGTCTACACGAGGGCTCTAGCACGATTTTTACTCATATACCATAGCAAAATCAAGTGCGAGCGGGTCCGGATAACTCACGGATTTCATCATTGCTCCAGCACGTCTGGTCATATGTCAGATCAAAAATCAATGCGAGCAGATCTAGATAGTTCACATATCTCATCATTGCTCCAACATGATTTCATATACACAAAAATAGACAGTTGGCTCATTTCAGATAAAATCAATACTCAAAACCTAAGTACAGTGCGCAACACGGTATTATATAAAGCGAGAGGGTAACATCCCATCAATCACTCGTCAAATCAAATCTAACTTTAGAAAATGTGCAATTTAATGCATATAGTAAAAATCATGAGCCAGACTATCATTTCACACTCAGAAAATCTCTTTTCAAACAAAAACAGCTGAAATCATGGACTTTATGTATTTTCAAATTTTTACCATTCTCAGTGGCATTTTCGTAATTTTTCCATATTTGGGTACTATCCAAAAATCTCATATCTATATCTATACTGAATTTAAGTGAATGTAAACAGCGATGAAAATACGTACAGCTATCTCTAAGAGCTCGCATAGATCCCTTACCTAGAATCCCGTCGAATGCTCTTTTCACCTTTTTCCACTTTTCGTAAATCAGTCTATCCGGCTTTGAATATATCTCCTAGAGCTGCAGATAGTTATCAATCACATTAATTAAGTCGGATAACTCATTTATCCTTTACTATGCAGTCTATTTCATCGAATGGACTCAATTGCTCTTATTGGGCCTCGTTGCCTCTTATTGAGCCCAACTCTATTTTAAGCTCATTTTGACTTTACTATTTATTTTGTCACGGCCCATTTGGCTCCTTAGGCTGATTAACAATTATTGAGTCATTCGTGGGGCCCATTAACACTACCATCATGCCATCTTAAGCCTTTTCTAACATAAAGCATTTTATACATAGTTAATCTGCAACTTATGCGATTAATTCCTAACTCGTATAATTATACAAGTTATAGTAAGGGAGAATCACTTACTTGAGATTCCATGATGGCTCGCCATTCGACGCTCGATCGAACTCACGTTTGTCGCCTATTGTTGCGCTACACGTTTATATATTTAACCCGGAGCAATTTCGGTCAAATATAATTTCAAATAAATTTTTTGAAAGTTAAATCGATCAATTTTGATCGCTTATCGGCTTATCCGTAAACCTGAGGCATCACCGAATTTTTTTCCCAAATTTTTTTTTCTCTCCTTGTTGAGTAATGTATTTTGAAATGACAAAACAAGTTAATACAATAATGTTAAAATGGTATACAAACATGTTTAGAAGATATCAGGATCAGAACTTAGAGTTCTGCTGATGAGAGATCGATCTGGGGTATGAGAGATCGATCTCCTGGGTTTATACTTGATGAGAGATCGATCTCATGATGGAAGAGATCGATCTGGCAAGCCTTAAAACGGTGTAAAGGGTTTAAGGTAAAAAGAGATCGATCTGTCAGGGTTAAGAGATCGATCTCCTCTAAGTCAGAGAACTTAGGAGATCGATCTGGTAAGGAAGAGATCGATCTGCTCAAAGTCAGTGAGCTTAAGAGATCGATCTGGTGTATTGAGAGATCGATTTTGCCTCAAACAGAGAGGATAGGAGATCGATCTGCCTATTCGACAGATCGATCTGCCTCTGCCTATTCAAACTAACAGATCGATCTGGTAATGTATGAGATCGATCTCCCTGTGTATTTGTGCTTTGTCATTGCAGGATTTAAAACTAGGAGATTGATCTGGCCAAGATAGGAGATCGATCTGTCTGACCACTGGAGGTTCCCAACGGCTATTTTCTTCAAATCTCAACGGGAAAAACTGCATTTAATGCTCCAACTACCCAACCTTCAGTATATAACCAAGCATTGAAGACAAAGAATAAAAAGAGACTATTGCTGCACATTCCAAACATTCAAAAGCTTTAATTCCATTATTCCTTGTGTCTCTATTGCTCATTTATTGAGAATTGTTGTAAAAGCTTAAGTGCAAATAGATACATTTGTCCTACCTCTTTAAAGTTACTTATTGTATTCAGTCTTACCTTAAAAGAGAAGAGGATTGTTCCTCTGTGAGTGAAAGTTGTAAGAGGCTGAATACTTTTCTGTATTGCCAAAGGTAGTGAGGTTATTCCTTAACCTGTAAAAGGAAATTTGTAAGCTCTATTGAAAGAGAGAAAGAAAGCACTTGACAAGAAGGTCAAGGAGAGAGGACGTAGGCAAGAGTTGGCCGAACCTCTATAAGTGACTGTGTTTGTTTCTCTTCCCTTCTCTCTGCATTAAATTGTTATATTGCACTATTTTATTCATTATCATTTGTGTTTAAATTGTGATTATTTTAAAATCTGCCATAGTTATTAGAAAATCGATTCACCCCCCCTCTCGGTAGAGCCAACAATTGGTATCAGAGTTAGGACTCTTTAATCACGTAGGAACAACTTCCTAAGAGTTAGAAAACGATCAAATGGCTCTTAACAATGTTGCAACTAGTTTGATAGGAGAGGGGCACTCCACGGTTAGACCTCCCATGTTCAATGGTGAACATTATTCATATTGGAGGACTAGGATGATGCTATTCATTCAAGCAAATGACTATGAAGTATGGAGAATTATAGTTAAGGGACCTCAAATCCCTACAAAGAAAATAGAGGGAAGAGATATTCCCAAAGAAGAAGATGAATGGGATTCTAATGACATTAAATGTGCACAACTAAATGCTAAAGCTATGCACACATTATTTTGTGCTTTAGGTCCTAATGAAAATAATAGAGTATCCGGGTGTGATAATGCCAAGCAAATATGGGATAAATTGGCAATAACTCATGAGGGTACAACCCAAGTGAAGGAGACAAAAGTAGGTATGCTCACACATGATTATGAGCTCTTTAGAATGAAGGAAGGAGAATCGATTAGTGATATGTTCACTAGATTTACAGACGTAATTAATGGACTAAAATCCTTAGGAAAAATATATTCTAACATTGAAATGGTAAAGAAAATTTTAAATAGCTTACCTAAGTCATGGGAAGCTAAAGTAACAGCAATAGAGGAATCTAAGGATCCACACACATTGTCCTTAGATGAATTAATAGGTTCCTTGCTAACTTATGAGATGAAACTTAAAAGAAATGAAGAGCCACCCAAGAAAGTGGGTGTTGCTCTGAAATCCACTGCTGAAAAGGAGATTAAAAATGAGAGTGGCAGTGAGGAGGATATTGAGATGGCAATGTTTGCCAAAAGATTTAATAAATTCATGAGGATGAGAGTTAGTAATAGCAATAGGAGAAACAATAGGAGAGAACAAGAGGAAGTAGGTAGAAAAGACTCTATTGTGTGTTACGAATGTAAAAAACCTGGACACATAAAATTTAACTGCCCTCTTCTCAAAAGATCCAATGATAGGTTTCATAAAAAGAAGGCAATGGTAGCAACATGGAGTGACAGTGAATGCTCCGATGATGAATCAAATGAGGACATTGCCAACCTATGCTTCATGGCAATTGATGATGATGAAAAGGTGATTGAGCATAGCCACAAAGCTAAAACAAAGGAAGCTTGGTACTTAGATAGTGGAGGCTCAAGGCACATGACGGGTGATAAAAGCCATTTCAATTCCTTCAAATCGAAAATTGGTGGAGAAGTCACTTTTGGGGACAACTCCAAAGGCCAAGTGGAAGGAAGTGGCTCAATAGGTAATGATCACTTCTCTTTAGAAAAAGTATTACTTGTTAGGGGTTTAAAGCATAACTTACTAAGCATTAGTCAACTTTGTGACAAAGGTTACAAAGTAATTTTTGATTGCATGAAATGTAATGTTATAGATCCTAAGTCAAATAAAATTCTTCTTCTAGGTCATAGGCAAGGTAACATATATATAGTCTACCTTAATGAACTCAAAAATGAAAACATATGCTTAATGGTAGACAACAAAAAGGAATCTTGGTTATGGCATAGAAGACTAGGTCATGCTAGCATGCATGTGCTATCCAAATTAGCTAGAAAGGACCTAGTTATAGGCTTACCCAAAATATCCTTTGATCATGAAGAAATATGTGAAGCTTGTGTTAAAGGAAAACACAAGAGAACCACTTTTAAGCCTAAGAATAGTGTATCCACCACTAGGCCTCTTCAATTACTGCATTTAGACTTATTTGGACCAACTAGAACCACTAGCCTAGGTGGGAAACACTATGGTTTTGTAATAGTTGATGATTACACTAGATACACTTGGGTGTTCTTTTTGAGAGTAAAAAATGAAGCCTTAGAGAAATTCATAACTTACTCAAAGGTGACTCAAAATGAAAAAGGATATACAATAACAAGCATTAGAAGTGATCATGGCAAAGAATTTGAAAATATAAGATTTGATGAGTATTGCAATGATCATGGAATTAGCCATAATTTTTCAGCCCCTAGGACACCACAACAAAATGGTGTAGTTGAGAGAAGAAATAGAACTTTGGAAGAGATGGCTAGGACCATGTTATGTGAAAATAACTTGCCAAAGTACTTTTGGGCTGAAGCTATAAACACATCATGTTATATAATTAATAGAGCTATGATAAGACCCATGCTAAAGAAAACTCCTTATGAGCTCTACAAAGGCAAGAAGCCTAACATTAGTTACTTCCATCCTTTTGGCTGCAAATGCTTTGTTCTAAATAATGGAAAAGATAACTTAGGAAAATTTGATGCCAAGAGTGATGAGGGAATATTTCTAGGATATTCATTGAATTCAAAGGCCTTTAGAATATATAACAAAAGAACATTAGTGGTTGAAGAGTCTATTCATGTTATATTTGATGAATCAAATAATATATCTAAAGATTCAACCAATGATGAAAATGTTGGAATATTTGATGAAGGCTTAGAAGATGACTTTCTAGAAAAACTTGACTTGAATAAAGAAGATGAAGAAGAAATAGAGGTTTTAGAAAGAGAGCCTAGAGCACCAAGAGAGTTAGGATATGTAAAAGATTGTGAAATAGTAGGAGATCCAACTCTTGGAGTTAGAACTAGATCATCCCTAAGGAATATGTGCCAATATATAGCCTTTGTATCTCAAATTGAACCTAGGAATGTCAATGAAGCCTTAGAAGACAATAATTGGTTCCTAGCAATGCAAGAAGAATTAAATCAATTTGAGAGAAGCAAAGTATGGACACTAGTTCCTAGGCCTAATGATCACTCAATAATTGGAACTAAATGGATATTCAAGAACAAGATGGATGAAAATAGTGTGATCGTAAGGAATAAGGCTAGGCTAGTTGCTCAAGGCTATAGACAAGAGGAAGGCATAGACTATGATGAAACATATGCACCGGTAGCTAGATTAGAGGCAATAAGAATGTTACTTGCCTTTGCATGTTATAAAGATTTCAAGTTATATCAAATGGACGTAAAGAGTGCATTCTTGAATGGTCTCATTAATGAAGAAGTCTATGTAGAGCAACCTCCCGGATTTGAAAATCATGAATTTCCTGAACATGTTTTCAAATTATCTAAGGCACTTTATGGGTTAAAACAAGCTCCTAGAGCTTGGTATGAAAGGTTGTCAAAGTTCTTAATAGAAAAAGGGTTCTCAAGAGGAAAGGTAGACACCACATTATTCATAAAAAATAAAAATAAGGACTTACTAGTTGTACAAGTTTATGTAGATGATATTATTTTTGGTTCAACTAATGAGTCTTTATGCCAAGAATTTGCTAAGATCATGCAAGGAGAATTTGAGATGAGCATGATGGGAGAACTCACATTCTTCTTGGGACTTCAAGTGAAGCAAACAAAGGATGGAACATTCATCAATCAAGCAAAGTACACCAAGGACTTGCTCAAGAGATTTGGGATGGACAATTGCAAACCTCAAGCCACTCCAATGGGCACCAACATCAAGCTTGACAAAGATGAAAGTGGTAAGTGTGTAGACACTAAACTCTATAGGTCTATGATTGGTTCTTTGCTTTATTTAACTGCTAGTAGACCAGATATATTGTTTAGTGTGTGCCTTTGTGCTAGATTTCAATCATCTCCTAGGGAATCACATCTATTGGCAACTAAGAGAATCTTTAGATACCTCAAAGACACTCTCTCACTAGGACTTTGGTACCCCAAGGACTCTACTTTTGCCCTTCATGCATTTTCAGATGCTGATTTTGGAGGCTGCAAAATAGATAGGAAAAGTACTTCAGGTACTTGCCAATTCTTAGGAAATAGGTTAATTTCTTGGTTCTCCAAGAAGCAAAACAGTGTAGCTCAGTCCACAACTGAAGCTGAGTATATAGCAGCTGGTAGTTGTAGTGCTCAAGTGTTGTGGATTAAACAACAAATGAGAGATTATGGTATTGACATGAAACAAGTGTCTATTAAATGTGATAATACCAGTGCCATTAATCTGTCTAAGAATCCTATACAACACTCCAGAACCAAGCACATAGAAATTAGACATCACTTTCTTAGAGACCATGTACAAAAAGGGGATATAATTTTAGAGTACATTGACACTCTACATCAAATAGCTGATATATTCACCAAACCCCTTGATAGAGATAGGTTTTGTATCCTTAGAGGTGAATTAGGACTCATGGATAAGCCTTAGGATTTTTTGTGTTTCAAAAATTTTGGTTTCAAATTGATTTTAAATGAGTTCTTGCAAAGATTTTCTGGCAAAAAGGATGAGAGATCGATCTCCTTGAGATATAGATCGATCTCTATCCCTTAAACAAGCCTAAATTATCAAGGTTAAGCTAAGCAGATCGATCTTCTAACCATAAGATCGATCTCCTTACGTCTCTGTTTAGAGGCAGATCGATCTGTCCACACGACAGATCGATCTCATCAAGCTTCCGCATTCTACAGATCGATCTGTGCATGTACCAGATCGATCTCCTTAAGCCTCTGTTTGCGACCAGATCGATCTGTCCCTACGATAGATCGATCTCTCTTCGCTTCTGGGAGTACCAGATCGATCTGTCGCCTCGACAGATCGATCTCCTGTGTCCTGCAGTATAAAATCTCGCAAAAAATCCCCAATTCTCACAAAACCTAAAATTTCAAATTCTCAAATTCCCTTGCACCATCACCTTCGAATCCTTCTCAGATCGATCTTCGTACGGTCATTCCTGCATCCCAGTGTCGTATTCTGGTATTTTAACCCACATCTCTTACAAATTTCTCAAAAATTTTCTCTGATTTGTGTTGTTATTCATTCTAGGGCAACCCGAGGTACTGTTTCATTACTTTTCTCTCTGTTGAATTTGTTTAGGCGAATTTAGAATCTAGAATCATGCCTAGGAAGTCAGTAGCAAACAAACCCCCTAGAACCACAGGAGAGGCAGGTTCCTCATCCCAACCCACTCCTTCCGCTTCCATCGCTTCTTTCAATAGGTGTTTTAAAACACCTGCAAAAAGGAAGCGATACGAAGAGTACTTCTCAACCATGCCAATCAAGCATTGGCGTCCTATCGATTTTTCCTTCCTCAACCGCATAGACTTTCCCTATTTATCGAAATTTGAGGAGTTCGGTTGGCTGAATTTCTTAAAAATCAACACACCTGTCCCTCCAAATATCGTTCGCGCATTCTTTTCCAATGCCGAACTCGTTTATGACCCTGATGACACCTGCAACATCCTTGCTTTCAAAACCTACGTCATGGGTCAATCAATAATAATTGATTCTGAAGTTATAGCCAAAGTGTTTAATATACACGATGAAGGCTTAACAAACGAAGATGAAGAGGTTCCCTTAGAGTTTGATATTCCTGGGGAAAAGGCAAGTGAACTTCCGATGCATCCCCGACTACTCCATCTCATCATCTCGTGGAACCTTCGTCCGTTTGGTACTCGACACTCAACTATTCGGAGGCTAGATAGGTTTTGGATTCATCATATCCATACCACCAGTCAAAAACCCAATCTAGTTCACTTCATCTTCCAAGACTGGTTAAAAATAGTCCGAGGCCAAGCGACAACGATAGTGTTTCCTCAACCGTTGGCATACTTTCTTCAACGCCTCAAGATAGACAGCAGTTGCGAAACCGGAGAACTGCCCTCTCCCAAGAGCGTCCTCAACATCGAGACCCTCCATCACATGGGATACTACAAAGATATCCGAGGCAATTGGACGAAAAAGAGGGATCAGCAACCTGCAGAGGCTATGGAGGAGGACCCCACTGCTGAGCCAGTGCATCCACCTGCAGCACCAGCTCCGGAACCATCGGCTCCGCAAACTGCACCAACATCATCCCCTGCTGGCTTGGAGATGCTCATGAAGATGATGAGTGATCTCAATCAGAAGATGGATGAAGGATTTGCGAAACTAAACCAACGAGTGGATAGGATTCAAGAGACTCAAGAGGCGATGTTCGATGAGCTCCAAGTAACACGCACGCATGTTGAGAATCTTATGGATCGTGATCCTCCCTCACAATAGGCATTAGGCGCTTAGATTTAGTGTAGTTACAACAGTGTTAAGCTACCTGATGTTATCTGTGAAAAATTTGCTTGAATGAAATTAACTTGATGTTAAGTTAATGAAAATGTTGATTTTGAAATGCCATGAATCTTCTCTTTAGTATGTGATTGATATGACAAAAAGGGGGAGAAGAAACATGTGTTGTGGTTGTGTTAAAGGTTTAAAAGGATGATTTAATTAAGGGGGAGTTAAGATTTAATTGAAGGGGAGTTATGATTTAATTGAGGGGGAGTTAAGATTTAACTGAGGAGGAGTTAAGTTATTAATAAAGTCATAACAAAGTCAAAAGCTCACAAAAAGGGGGAGTTTTGCAAAATCACTAAACATGTTTATTAGATGAGTTTTGTCATATCAAAAAGGGGGAGATTGTTGAGTAATGTATTTTGAAATGACAAAACAAGTTAATACAATAATGTTAAAATGGTATACAAACATGTTTAGAAGATATCAAGATCAGAACTTAGAGTTCTGCTGATGAGAGATCGATCTGGGGTATGAGAGATCGATCTCCTGGGTTTATACTTGATGAGAGATCGATCTCATGATGGAAGAGATCGATCTGGCAAGCCTTAAAACGGTGTAAAGGGTTTAAGGTAAAAAGAGATCGATCTGCCAGGGTTAAGAGATCGATCTCCTCTAAGTCAGAGAACTTAGGAGATCGATCTGGTAAGGAAGAGATCGATCTGCTCAAAGTCAGTGAGCTTAAGAGATCGATCTGGTGTATTGAGAGATCGATTTTGCCTCAAACAGAGAGGATAGGAGATCGATCTGCCTATTCGACAGATCGATCTGCCTCTGCCTATTCAAACTAACAGATCGATCTGGTAATGTATGAGATCGATCTCCCTGTGTATTTGTGCTTTGTCATTGCAGGATTTAAAACTAGGAGATCGATCTGGCCAAGATAGGAGATCGATCTGTCTGACCACTGGAGGTTCCCAACGGCTATTTTCTTCAAATCTCAACGGGAAAAACTGCATTTAATGCTCCAACTACCCAACCTTCAGTATATAACCAAGCATTGAAGACAAAGAATAAAAAGAGACTATTGCTGCACATTCCAAACATTCAAAAGCTTTAATTCCATTATTCCTTGTGTCTCTATTGCTCATTTATTGAGAATTGTTGTAAAAGCTTAAGTGCAAATAGATACATTTGTCCTACCTCTTTAAAGCTACTTATTGTATTCAGTCTTACCTTAAAAGAGAAGAGGATTGTTCCTCTGTGAGTGAAAGTTGTAAGAGGCTGAATACTCTTCTGTATTGCCAAAGGTAGTGAGGTTATTCCTTAACCTGTAAAAGGAAATTTGTAAGCTCTATTGAAAGAGAGAAAGAAAGCACTTGACAAGAAGGTCAAGGAGAGAGGACGTAGGCAAGAGTTGGCCGAACCTCTATAAGTGACTGTGTTTGTTTCTCTTCCCTTCTCTCTGCATTAAATTGTTATATTGCACTGTTTTATTCATTATCATTTGTGTTTAAATTGTGATTATTTTAAAATCTGCCATAGTTATTAGAAAACCAATTCACCCCCCTCTCGGTAGAGCCAACACTCCTCTTTCTCTCTCCTACTGAACTGGTTCGGATCGATTTAGTCCCTTTCACGTCGAACCGATCCGAACCGGTTCAGTGGCTATTTGGTCGTTGTCGACTTTTTCAACCGATTCTCGGGGCGATTCAGCCACCGTTTGACGCGTCTTGGCCTGGGGAGTGTTCGGTTGGTGGTGGTGCAGGGCAAATCGGCGCCAACGCCGGCGAATCTCCCTTCTCCCTTTCGGTTCCCTCTTTCCCCGATCTCCTCGTCGTCGGCGACGTAGGACGTGTGGTAGCGCTCGAACGATCCCTCAGTGCCGGTACTTCATTGTCGGTCACCCTCCGTCGCTGCCTCCCTCTGTTGCGGCCTCCGGCGACGAGAACAAGGAGGATCGGGTTTTCCTGATTCCTCCTTCCCTGTTTGCATGATTTTGCTTTTTTTTTTTTTTCAATTTCATCATTTTGTTTTTATATATATATTAAATTATATTTTCAATATAATATAATATAATATATATACAAATATCTTAGACTAATTTTTATATTATTATAATAATATAAAAATAAAATATCTCTTATTTATTTATTTTTATTTTCTTGGAAATATTTTTCCATATTTCCAAAATAATTCCTGATGAAGAAAATTCGGGTTATCCAAATAAAATCATATCTTGATCAATTGGACTTAGAATTTAATTATTTCTTATTTATTGATTAAGATTACGTAAGTCCATGATTAAAATGTCAATTTCTTAAAGAAATGACATCGAATTTTCGGGTCTTACACTATTGTTTTTACTGTTTGCATAAAATAACACGTTTTACGAAGTTAAGTGTGCTTGAGTGGGAGAAATTTCATGATGGGTGACCTCCCGAGAAGTCTCCACTCATATATTTTTTATGTATTGTTTTTGTACTGAATACTTATTTTTATATCATTTTTGAAAGAATTGAACCACCTATTCGATTTTCGATACGAAACAGTGCTAGAGCCCTTGTGTAGACTGTGTCACACTGAATTGCTCGCATTGGATTTCTATATGATTTATGAGAAAAATCGTGGTGGAGCCGTCGTGTATTACTGTGTGATCTTGCACTGGCCTGCTCGCACTAGATTTTGAGACTAAGTTGTTGGTTGATATTGATGTTGGGGGGTAAATCCTTGAGACTACTCGGTACCCTCAGTCATATTGTACTGTATCGGGGTCCACGGAGCATGCTGTATCGTGTGGACGCACATGGAGTACGTTGCGCCGTATATTGAGTCTTCGGACTATTGAACTGAACTGTACTGTATTGATTGCCCGATGGGCTGGACTGACCCATCCCCCTGATGCATATGACACTCGTGCACACCTGGCCCGTGAGGCGTGGGGTCACTGACTATGGCCATATGTTGATTGTACTGTTATTGACTGAATCCTACTGTTATTGACTAGATCCTACTGTTATTGATTTAATTCCAGCCTAGTCTCAACGAACTGAATTCTTTATTGATAGGAAGAAAAGTGAACTGAACTGTTTTACGATTGAATGAATCGTTTTAAAGAAACAAATTCGAATGTTTTACTGCATTGACTGAACAGTAAATGGTTTCATCGTATCGACTGTATCTAACGCATATGTTTTACATATGTTAAAGCATTGGAAATGGAGTGTGATTGAAAGTATTTATCAAAGAAAGTGCATCGATTGTGAATCATTTTCAGTGTTAACAAAATGAATTATATGCATGTATTTTATAGCGTTTTATAACTGATCATGGTATACATTATAAGCATGTAGATAGTATGGTTGTCTACTGCTTACATAAGTTTCTTATTAAGCGCGTTAAGGTCACTCCCTACTTTCCTTCATAGAGTCCCAACAGTAACTTGGACGCTTCCGTTAGTAAGGCATGTCGCACAGCTATGGTTCAGCAGAGTATTTTTCTGCGTTGAAGGTATACCCAGTTGTAAGAAATTCTTTTGTATCTAAAATTTTTATAAGTATAGTAATACATACGAGATATGTATGGGGAATGTGAACATATTTAAAAAATAATAATCAGACTAAACACTATTCTGACCTAATATCGACTTGTAGCCCAAACCAAAATGTGTATAATTCGGGTCGTTACAGAGTTGGTATCAGAGTAAGGTTGGCCTGATACGAGTTGATATTAAAAGTGAAAAAGACTTAGAAAGTTCAGATCCCCAACATTACTGTACATTATTTAGATACAAACGGGTATACCTGACTGTGTTTTAAGGAAAAATTGTGTCATTTAATAATGAGAAACTGATAGATATGGTTGGTAGGCATTATAACTAGACTGATGGACGAAAATTAACCGTTCCACGAGGCCGTAGAGATAGGCCTGATAGGTGTAGTGAATCTTCATTTGAGTGTACACCTTATAGTTTCACTAAAAATTTTTGGAGTCTGCTTCGTAAAATTTAAGCCGGATATGGAAACAATGATGATATTGTCGAATCAGGTGATAATGGCCCTGTGATAATGATAATGATTGAAACGTGACTGAGAGAAAGACCGAGCTAATTTTGGAAGATAGTACATTATTATATACTGGAGTTAAGAATCCCATTGTAATGGATAACTGGATAGCTGAATTGAAAAACTTGCATGTATTCTTAGAGTATGATTGTGAACTTAATAGACTGGAAGCAGTTTCAGGAGTTTAAGCCTCCGTTTTTCAATAAGGTTAAGAATTCAGTGATTCGGAGGGTTGGATGAATGAGATAGAAAAGCTTGATGATTTTAGAAGTAACTCTACCGAGAAAGTTACTTTTGTAACTTTTGTGTTAAAGAATTAAAGAAGCTACACGAAATTTCAGAGTGCGCTACTATAAAGAAATTAGCCCTTGTAGCATCAATATCGAAATGGAAAGTCAAACTCGGATGAAAGTTTCTCGATTTAATTCGAGAGCCAACATCAAAAAATTACATGGGATATGTTTCTGAAGGCCCTTAGACGACAACACATTTCGAATGAAACAAAGTGGCAAATATGGATGAAACGATTGAATCGGACATAAGGCAACAAGTCTGGGAATGAATGTGGAACTAAATTTATAGCTTTGGAAGAAGAATAGTTCGGATAATTAGAAATGTGAAATGGAGAAAGTCCAGGAAACTCGTAGGAGGTACTAAGATCCTCAATCGAGTTAAAATAGTTCCATTTGAGGTTATTTTGAGGAAGCAGTGTGCAAGGCGCGACTGTGATGATATGAAATGTATATTTCGAGGTTACTAAGAAAATGAAAAGGTAAAGAGAGTGACCGAAAAGTGATGTACTAAGGAAGCAGTGAGAGTGATAGAGTAAAGTCACTGTAACTGAAAAGATGAATTACAAAACTAAGAGTATAAGTGAAGGTCACACTATTTATATGATTTATAATTTAAGGTGCATTCAAAGTAAAGAGACACCCCTGTAGACATAGAATTTTCTGACACATATTTGGATAATCTGTTAGAGTTACCACTAAATTGAAAGGTGGAGTTCTAAAATTGATTTAGCACCTGGTATCGAATAAATTATTTAGACTATTGTACTCAGAAGCTTTGATTGAATTAGAAATACTGAAAAAGCAATTACAAGGATTACATGAAAAGGAGACTATCGGACCAGGTGATCCACTTTGGAATGTACTGGCGTTAATTTTAAGGAGACCCGGAGTCTTCTGAGTCACATTGTATTAAGAATGAGAGTCAATTGGATCCTCCCAAAACAGAAATTATAGATCAGGGAGAAAAATCCAAAACTGTTAAGAGGATTCAGAGTTTTGAGATATAAAGAGACTTTAAAGTATGAAATACATTTCGAATCTAAAGACTTGAATTTGTATATGTTAATATTTAGAAGCGAGACTTAATTCGACTAAGGAGAGGGTTTTGTTATAATTGATAAACGAAATGAGACAAGCGTTGAAGTGTGATAAATTTTAGATACAAGATTGTAATTGGAATGAGAGGCATATACAAGGTAAGAAAATCTCTGATATAGGAAAGGATTCAGTGATGTGAAATGAATACGAATTGTGAATAAAGGATAAATGTGAAATTGCGATAAATTATGGTATCCTACTTTCTATTAGGACTGAACCTTGAATTCTTATATCCATAACCAGTTTATGTGGTCAAGTCTGATGGCTAACAAAGGTATTTCAAAATATCTCCCTGCCTGAGAGACTTGATAGCGTCTAGAAGTACCTGTAACCCATAAATTGAAATTGACAGTTGTAATATATGCGTTTGAAGTCAGGATACCATTACTTGTGCGGTGAAGGATTATAGAATCCTACTGATCAAGAATGTTTATGTAAGACCCATATTTCATGTGTGACCTTACGAATTCATAAGTATGGTGATGTATTTGCAATGTAAAGCATAAGTGATGTAAAGTCCATAAATTCAATGTACACATTTGTAATAAGAGTTTGTGATGTACATATAAGTTTCATTTTATATGAATATGAAGAAATGAGCTTTTACAAGTGATGAATGTGATTGAAACTCAAAATGGGAAGTGCAGCAAATGGAATGAAGTTGCATGAATTGCATAAGTATTTATACTTCCATTTAGTTTTGGATGGTATACCTTTGGTTATACAATGAATGCACGCAAGTTTCAATGTGTATAAAGTCTGAATGGATGCCATTTTCAAGTCTTAAAGGTGGTTGGATGAGAAAATGACTATGGCAGCAAATTAAAGAAGTTTTGTGTGAGTTATTACAGAAAACTGCAGCAAAATCTAGAAAATATGAAGGCCAGATCAATCTCATAGGATGAGAGATCGATTTGGAAGAGCAAAAAATGCTCTTATACGAGCAATGAAACAGGTCAGATCGATCTCCAGTGGGGCCAGATTGATCTGCTAAACATTCTGTAAATGAATAGATCGATCCCTAGTACAAGCAGATCGATTTCCTTAGCTCTCGGGTTGAAGCAGATCGATCTCCTCCCTAGCTAGATCGATCTCCTTAACTCTCTGCCTGAGATAGATCGATCTCAAGCTTTCGACAAATCGATCTCATGCCTTCAAATGTAGTAAAAATGAGGGATTTAAGGGGACAAGATCGATCTCAAGCCCTCGACAGATCGATCTCATCAAGCAATTCTATAAATAGAAGCAGTGAAATCTGTAAATTTTGAGAAAACAGTCTCACTCTTCCATTCCAACCCAAAACCTAGATTTCTCTCTCTAAACCCACCCATTTTCAGTAAGATTTGAGGAAAGACCATTAGATACAAAGTTGTTCTTATCCAAGAGGAGGACAACATACTTTGGAATCAAAGCCCTATTTGTTGGATTGAAGGAGCAAGGGACATTTTCCTTTAGAGCCAGAAGAGAGACTAGATTGGTAAGTTTCTAATACTTCAGCCCAAGTACATTTGTCTATCTATTGATTTTAAAGTTGATTTGTATGAGTATTGATGGTTAAAACTACCTAGGATGTCATGGAATGAGTGTGAGCCAGAAACCTAGAATAAGTCTAGTGTGAGAAGATATGGGTTGAATGAGTTGATGATTTATGGGCATGCTAAAGTTGTTATTGAAGTAATGTGAATGATTTGAGATGGTTAAATGAAGAAACATTGTGAGTTTAGAGAATTGACTATAGCAAGCACAAGAAGTTGGGTTTTATCAGACTAAATTTATGTGATATATGACTTTGTACAATTCCAGAGAGTTCGTTGGAGACGAATCGAACCGCACTAGTAAGCAGCTTTAAGGAAATGGAATCATGGGACGCGATTCCAGGTAAGGGAATTCTGTAGGTATATAAAGTTAGCTGCTCGTACTTTGAACTCATGGGTGAATATCGGGTGTTATAAAATGCATAATGGTTTACGAAAATGATTGTTTGTATGTGTGAATAGCTATGAGAATGTATATGATTTGGTTTCTGTAAACGATTCTTGAAAAGGGGATAGTAAGGCTAATAAATGCATAAACCACATGTTTTGGTGTTTTGAGAAACACATTGCTTTGTTTTGAGTAAATAAACGAACAGGCAGGCTAATGTTTGAATGGTTTTGTGAAATAGAACATGTGAAGTGCTAAACATGATTTGAGATTTGTTTTGATTGTGTATGAGCCGCCTATTGTGGTTATGTGAATTTAATCGTGCTGGAGCCTTACTCGCACGAGATTTTGGTATTTTTACATGTCTGAAACGTGTTGGAACTTCGCTCGCACTTTAATTTGAAATTGTGATGTTATTTTGTAAATCATACTGGAGTTTCTGCTCGTACATAGATTTCGAGTGATTTTCTTGTGCATATAACCGTACTGGAGCTATGCTCGTACGTGGTTTCTTTATGTTTTTATGCATAAATGTCATACTAGAGCGTTGCTCGTACGAGGAGGTTTATTTACTATGCATATATCGTGCTAGAGCTTAGCTCGCACTGGTTTTCACATTGTGGTATGTATGACGCCGTGGTGAGGGTAATACGGATTAGTGTCCAGGGAACCTAAAAGGGGCGAGCAAGGCCATGAGGGGCTAGAACTTGACATTAATCCATTTAGGAAACCCAAAAGGGGCGAGCAAGGCCATGAGGGGCTAGGACCTGATATGGTGTTCAGGGAACCCAAAAGGGGCGAGTAAGGCCATGAGGGACTAGGACCTGACAGCAAAAGAAAATACTCCCACGTGCACTTGAGACTGAGTAGGTTACGCATGGTATGAGGTAGATAAGACCTATGGCTGGCACCCCCAACCATAGTGAGACCCCATATATGTATAAGCATGACTTTATATATATGTCAATAGTGATATGCTTGTAATGTGAAGTGTAAATGATGTAAGTCTATAAGTTAATGTACACACTTGCAATAAGAGTTGTGATTGTACATACAAGTTACATTATGTATGAATGTGAAGAAATGGACTTAAATATGTGAAGAATGTGAGTAAAATGGAATATGAGTAGTGTGGTAAATGGAATGAAGAGTTGCATGAGTATGCACTCCCATTTGGTTAATATTAAGTATCTTTGGTTATACAAAGATTCCACACAAGTTTCAATAGGTATAAGGTATGAATGGTGTCATTTTCAAGTCTCGAAGATGATTGGATGAGAAAATGACCATGACAGCAAATTAAGGATGTTTTGGTATAAGTTTTTGTAGGAAACTGCAGCAAAATCTGGAAATTATGCAGGTCAGATTGATCTCATAGGATGAGAGATCAATCTGAATGAGCCAAATGCTTGTATTTGAGCAAAGGAATAGGGCAGATCGATCTCCAATGGGGCAAGATCGATCTCTTAAACATTCTGTAATGAAAAGATCGATCCTCAAGCATACAGATCGATCTCTTTAGCTCTCTGTTTGGAGTAGATCGATCTCTAGCTTCGACAGATCGATCTTATGCTTCAAATGTCGTGAAAAAGAGGGATTTAAGGGGACCAGATCGATCTCCTCCTAGTGCAGATCGATCATCTCAAGCTATTTCTATAAAAGGAGTGTTGAAAATCTGAAATCGAGAAAAACACTATCCTTCCATTTTCAACCCAAAAACCTAACTTTCTCTCTCTAAAATCAGCCATTTTCAGTAAGATTTGAAGGGAGGCCATTAGACACTAAGTTGTTCATCTTGAGGAAGAGAACAACATAGTTGGAACCCAAAATCCCATTGTTAGTATTGAAGGAGCTAAGGGCATTGTCACTTGCAGTAAGAAGAGAAATCAGATTTGGTAAGATTCTAACACTCCAACTATGGTACATTATATATTTAATTGATTTTGAAGTTGTTTGGCATGAGTATGGATGGTTAGAAACTATCTAAAATGCATTGGAATGATTATGACCTAGAAATGGTCTAGTGTGAGAAAGTGGAATGTATGGAGATTAATGAGAAATGGGATATGTAGAAGTTAATAATAGTGTTGTGGTATGATTTTAAGATGTTGTTAGTGGGTAAATTGTGAGATTTACCAAAAAGGGGTAAAATGTGGATTAAGGCATTGGTAAATGCAAAGATGAGTTATATTGACTAATGAGGTCAAATGTGAGTTAACAACTTTAACTCAAGTGGTTTGGGATGATTGAATTACAGCTTCCGAGGATACACTGGGGCGAGTTTAACCAAGAGCGTGAGAAGCTAAGAGGAAAAGAGTCACACCAAGTAAATCGAGGTAAGGGAATTGTGTGGACTCTTAGATATATCTGTGCGCAATTTGGGTGATTAAATGCTTTGCTAGAATGCATGAGATGTTAGGAAATGATGTTGGGTGATTGAAGGGTAAAAGTTGGGAGTTTGATAAATTTGCATGAAAACAAAGGCATAATGTTTTGAAAATCATGTTTTATTGTTTTTTAGCAAGTGATTGGTAGGTTGGCTAGCATTTGAAACGAATTGCAAAAGAAATGAGTTGTTTTGGTTTGTTAACCACACTTTGCAAAGAAATGAGCCACCTACATTATTTTCGTGAGAATGAAAGCGTGCTAGAGTATGACTCGCATGAGATTTGACGTGTTTTATACACATGAGTGCTAGATGCACTAGTTTTCACATGGATTTCATATTGGTTTTGGCATTGTGCTTGGAGCTTAGCTCGCACTAGATGCCCACCTTGCTTGTTGCCGTGTTTGGAGCTTTGAGTAGACTGGGTGTCACATCGATTAAATAGGCTCGCACGTGCATTGTTTTGACATGATTTATTAGCCATGTTAGGAGCTTCGGGTAGACAAGAGGTCGTACCGATTAAATAGGCTCACACGTGCGTTTTGAGATGTGACTTGATATGATGTGTTGATTAGGTCCACGGAGTACGTTGCACTGTGCATGTAGCATAGAGTACGTTGTACCGTGTTGAGATGTGATGTGCCATCTTCGGACGAGATCTGCTATGGACCAACGGGTAGGATTTGACCTACCTCCCGTGTGGAAGCAGATAGTGGTGATATCCCGCACACCTGATCTGTGTAGCCGGTATCACATGTTATGGCCATAGACCTTGAGGTTATTACCTATTATTGAATTGCCTATCTCACATGTCTATTGTTTTAAGAATAAATCCATGTTTGAAATGATTTGTGGGTCAGGACAGTCCGAGGGATGGACTGAGACCTGACAAGTGTTGAATTGTTTTGAGATATTGATTGTTAATGGTTTTTAAAGTGCACGGATGGATGATGTTTAATGCCATGCCTTATTGTGAAATTGCATGATAGTTAATGCCATGCTTATTTGAGAAAACGCATGATGGGTAATGCCATGCTATATTATGAATTATGCATGATGATTTATACCATGCTTTGTATTGAACTGTGCACTGGATTTTAATAGCATGAATGCTTTACATACCATTAACACAATCATACACTCATGTTTTGAGTTTAAATGATAAACTAAATGCTTTTGAGCATGGCATCACGATCACGTAGATAGTGCAGTATCTACCTATTCGCATGATTTCCTTACTGAGCGTGTGGTTTGCTCACTCCCCTTATTTTCCCTCTCTCTATAGAGATTTGAGTATAGAGTGAGCATGACTGGAGGCTTGTCCCTTTTGGTAATCCACTGCATCCTATCGCTAAAGGTATAGACACTTGGATTATTTTGTATCTAAACTAGACATAGCACAGTAGCATTTTGTATGTAACTATTGGGGATGTAAAACAATGTAAACACATGTAACAACTCTGATATATATACATTTATACAAGTGTTTACTTATGAATAACATGCAAATTGAATTGGTATGGTGCAGTGAGTTAGACATCAACACACAGCCCAACTATTGAGGAGAGTTGCTGTTCACGATTGAGGTAAGGATGAATGATAAACGATGCACAAAAATGCAAAAAATTTATTCGTATTTTGGTAAGTTGAGGGTCGTGACATGATATGGGTCCGCGGAGTATGTTGTACCGTGTATATCACATGGAGTATGTTGTACCGCATGATTGAGTTACTGATGAGAAAGTCTAGCGAAGAACTAACCCACCTTCATTCCAGCATGATTCCCCACACACCGGGATCCGTGTGGTCTGGGATGATTTATGACATAGTTGGCCAACATAGTCTATTAAGATATAGTGGCCTATCTCACTTGTTAATACATAAGACCACATGGTTTTGATACATGAGTGTGATTGTGATTGTCCAAGGTAGACCCGAGGGAGGGGTCGAGCCTTGCAGGATTTTGTGATTTAAAGAAATGATAATTTGACTTGTGATGAGATGTGATGTGTCACACCCCACTTCCGAGTGCCCTTTATCCATACATACACTACTACGGTTGGGCAGTGAGATGATGCAATTACTAAAATTTCATTCATTTACAACGGAAATATTTAAACTTTAATTCACACTCCCAGGTGTGTGTAAATATACAAAATTAATCGTACAATAATATCTTTACATAACATCCCCCATACCACTGTTTTACATTTCGATTTGTAACTGTGCGATACATTATAATAGATACAAAATACTCGCGTGTATACAAATCTTATACCTTTGCAACTGGTGGGAGCTATCCAATACAAAAGAAATCCAGAGACCGCCGCACTGCCCTACTTCTCAGTATCTAGAAGGGGAAAAGTAGTGGAATGAGCAAACCACAGCTCAGTAAGGAAATGGATGCTAACAGGTAGATATTGTACTATCTACATAGCCCATGCATGCATAATCAAAATCATGTTTTGATATAAATAGAAATATTATTAGAAAATGCATTCAAACATTCATTTCTCATATAAGCATTTTCATGAAAACATGTATACGATATTCCCATTTGAAAAAATGTCATAAATAGTGCTATCATAGCACGAGTATTCAAATCGAGAGATTTATCAAATCACAAACTCTTTTTGCTTTTCTCAAATCATTTTTTTCCGAGTTTCTCAATTTCTTGTATCTCTAAGACAGGCATGGAATTTTTGACAATCAAATATCCAGGACATATGGTCATAGTCAGTGATCCCAGGCCTCACTGATCAGGTGTACAAAGGGCATCACTTTGCCTCAAGGGGGATGGGTCAGTCCTACCCTCCGGCTCATCTCAATCAACCTCATCTCCTCACATACTCACGGTATAAGGTATGCCATGTGTCATCTATGTGATACTCGTACTCACATGCACCCAGCACGGTACATAGTATACCAATGGACAACTGCACAGTTCTACATATGACCGTGGACCCAGTCCATCTACTAACTCTAATGGACTTTTCATCCTGAATCATGTCTCATATACCAGGCAAGCAATCAGCATGACACACAGTCATTGCAAGGCTCCAGTGCGGTACGATTTATTGTTAAGGTCCAGCCCGTTCTAAGGCCGTCGGCTGGCATCCCCTTGGGTCCCAGACCCCCAGGTTTATCTCAACTTAGTAAAAACAGGTGCGAGCAATGCTCCAGCACTTTTCTCAAAACCATCATGAGAGTTAAACTCCAGCACAGCACATCAAAAGCATAAAAACATATGCGAGCTAACACTCCAGCACATTATCATTATAAATCCACGTGCGAGTCACGCTCCAGCACAGTTTATCAAAACATGCAGACGTATGCGAGTGAAACTCCAGCATAGTCCAATTTATTAAAACAGGTGTGAGCTAAAGCTCCAACACCATTTCACATCGTAAATCCGATAGGTGGCTATTTTCTCTTTTTAAAAACTCAAAACATGTTTATTTACGTTGCATGTCGTCCCATGCTAAACATGTAAAACTAGTCAACCTATCCATCACCATTTCTCAATCACAAACAACATATAGTTGTCAAAACGTTAAAAACATGCATGTTAGGCTAATTTCCTTCCCACATCCCATTTTCACAAGATGTGTATATCTAATACATTCCATGCTTTCATATCGATTTCCATAGCTCAATAACTAAATATACTATTTTTAGAATCGTAACTACTCAAATCGCAGTAAAATATGTATAAATATCTCTATCGCTAATATACAGTCCCTTACCTCGAATCGCGCTCTTATTTTCTCTGTCATGTTTGCTCCGTTCGCAATTCGGGTTAGTCGTGTCGCATGTATTCCGAGCTACACATATAAATCATCAAGTTATTTTCTTTTCCCTCTACTAAACATACACATTGTCTTTTATTTATCTATCCATACTCCTCAATCCCTTAAATCACATTTCAGTCTTCGTCTAATATCATTTTATCATCTCTTAAGCTTTCCATCACTTTTTCATGGATTCTCTCTTTACAAATCTCCTTTAATATTACTCACCCATCTCTACATTCATCATTCCTATCAACATTTCACATATCATTCAACCCATAAATGTCTAGAAATCATATTTAGAAGCTTGAAGGTTGAAGAGCTTACCCATTTACTTAGTCAAACTTGTGGTAGTCACAACTCCTTCTCTTGGTCACACAAATGTGTGATTTTTGGGTATGTTGTTCTCCTTGCTTCAAGGAACAACTTTCTTTCTTGAGCTTCTTCCAAAATTGGCTAGAATGTAGTGATTTTTAGAGTGAGAAAGCTTGGATCTTAAGAAAAAATGGCAGGTGAAGTTTGGTGGGAGGGAAAATCTGAGTTTTCAGTCAAATCTCGAGCCCATTTTTATAGATGCAAGCATATGAGATTGATCTGGTCCTTGTAGAGATCGATCTCTGCAAGGTTTAGTAGTCATTTTTACCAAACGCAACCACTACCAGATCGATCTTCTTCTTTGATGAGATCGATCTGTTTGCAGGCAATATTCTTCTTGGAGATCGATTTGTCTCTTGTGGGAGATCGATATGCTCTTTACAGAACCCTTAAGGAGATCGATCTATCGAGGCTTGATATCAGTCTGTCTCAAACAGAGAGTTAAGGAGATCGATCTGCTTACCTTAAGAATCGATCTTCTCATTACAGAATGTTTAGCAGATCGATCTGGCTCCATTAGAGATCGATCTGTCCTATTCCATTACTCAAACAAGATCATTTTTTGCTCTTTCAAATCAATCTCTCATCCTATGAGATTAATCTAACATTCATCTTTCCCAAATTTTTTACAGTTTTTCTGCAGCAACTTCACCCAAAACATCGTAAATTTGCTGCCATAGTCATTTTCTCATTCAATCATATTTGAGACTTGAAAATGGCATCCATTCATACTTCATACACTTTAAAACTTGTGTAGAATCTTTATATAGCCAAAGGTACATAATATAAACTAAATGGAAGTGTATAATTCATGCAAATCTTTATTCCATTTACTACACTACTCATCACATGTTTAAGTCCACTTCTTCATATTCATACATAATGTAACTTGTACGTACAATCACCAACTCTTATTACAAGTGTGTACATTTAACTTATGGACTTTATTCACATATGTTTCACATTACTAGTACATCACCATACTTATGAATTCATTTACATATGTACAAGGTTAAACCTATACGGGGTCTCACATGATGTGATTTAAAAAGGATGTTTCTTAAATGAATTTCCCTTTTTGTGATGAGATTTAAATGAGAATGAGCATGAGATGATTTTACATGTTGATATTTCCATGTTTTATGCCTATTTACATGATTTTCAATACATGATATATGTATATACATGTGTTATCATTTTATTTCCTCATGCTCTGATTATAAATGATTTATGCATAACACTATCAGCATGTAGATAGAGTAGTTATCTACCATGCTTGCATTATTGCCTTACTGAGCTTGTGGTTGCTCATCCTTCTCTACTTCCCCTTCTACAAAGCGTACATAGTGGCCCAATGAGGACTGAGGCGTGTCGTTGAGACATCCGTTGCTTCCATCGCCAAAAGGTATACACACAAAGATTCTTTTTGTATCTAAACAATGTAAAAGCACAGTATCCACTTTCTATTGTAATGTGTAGGATGTAAAGTCAAAAAAAGTGTCATGTACAAGTGTATAACTTAACTTTCAAATGAATGACACTTCTTTGTTTTATTTGAGAATGAATGATGAGTGATGATTATTATTGACTCACAGTCCAACTGTGTAGTGGTGAGTTTGTTCATGACCGGGTAAAGAAAGGAAAAATACGAAAAAGTTATAGTGATTTTTGGTTAAAGAAGATAAATTGGGTGTGACAGTTTAAATATTAAATTTCACAAAGGCCGTGTGAGACCCCGTATAGGTTTAATCTTGAACATATGTAAATGAATTCATAAGTATGATGATGTACTAGTAATGTGAAACATATGTGATATAAAGTCCATAAGATTAATGTACACACTTGTAATAAGAGTTGTGATGTATGTACAAGTTGCACTAAATATGAATATGAAGAAATGGACTTTGATATATAATGAATGTGAGTGGAATGGAATATGAGTATTAGAGTAAAATGGAATGAAATTGCATAAGTTATGCACTTTCATTTAGTTATATATTGTATATATCTGGTTATACAAATATTTCCCACAAGTTTTAATATGTACTAAGTGTGATTGGATGCCATTTTCAAGTCTCAAGGAGGGATGAATGAGGAAATGACTATGGCAGCAAATTAAGGAGGTTTTGAATGGAGTTGCTGTAGAAAACTGTAGTAAAATCTAGAAATATGAATGATAGATCGATCTCATGGGATGAGAGATCGATCTGGAAGAGCCAAAATGACCTTGTTTTGAGCTATGGGGTGAGACAGATCGATCTCCAATGGAGCCAGATCGATCTCCAATGGAGCCAGATCGATCTGCTAGACATGCTGTAATGAGAAGATCGATTTTAAGGCAAGAAGATCAATCTCCTTAACTCTCTGTTTAAGAATAGATCGATCTCAAGACTCGACAGATTGATCTCCTTAAGGGTTTTGTAAGGAGTAAATCGATCTCCTACAAGGGGAAGATCGATCTCCAAGAGGAAAATTGCCCTTGATAGATCGATCTCATCATGGAAGAAGATCGATCTTGTAGTGGTTGTGTTTGGTAAAAAGGACCAAACCTTACAGAGATCGATCTTCACAAGGGCCAGATCGATCTCATGTCTCTGCATCTATAAAAAGAGCACGAAATTGAGATGAAAACTCAGAACTCTTCTCCCACCAAACCTCACTTGCCATTTTCTCTTAAGACCCAAGCTTTCTCACTCTAAAAAAATCACTACATTCCAGCCAGTTTTGAAAGAAGCTCAAGAAGGAAAAGTTGTTCCTTGAAGCAAGGAGAACAACATACCCAAAAATCTCACATTGGTGTGATCAAGAGAAGAAGTTGTGGCTACCACAAATTTGACTAAGTAAAAAGGGTAAGCTCTTCAACCTTCAAGCTTCTAAATATGGTTTCTAGGTATTTATGGTTGAATGATATGTGAAATGTTGATATGAAAGATGAATGTAGTGATAGGTGAGTAGTATTAAGGGAGATTTATAAAAAGGAAATCCATGGAAAAATGATGGAAAGCTTTATAGATGATAAAATGATGTTAGTGAAAATGTGAAATGTGATTTGAAGGATTTGAGGAGTATGAATGGATAAAAAGAAGACAATGTGTATATTTAGTAGATGAAAATAGAAAATAACTTGATGATTTATACGTGTAGCTCGAAATACGTGAGAACGACTAACCCAGATCGCGAACAGAGCAAACGTAATAGAGGAGATACGAGAGCGATTCAAGGTAAGGGACTGTGTGTTAGCTATAGAGATGTTCATACGTATTTTACGACAATTTCGTAGATATATCGCTAGAATTAGTACGACATTACAATTCTATGAAATGATATGGAAGCATGAAATATACTATGATATATATGTATTGAGAAATGGGATGGGGTAAGGAAATGTTTTTAATGTTTTTCTCAATTTTGTATTGATATGGTGATTGAGAAATGATAATGATAGGTTGGCTAGTTTTACAAGTTTTAGCATGGAAAGACATGCTGCATAAATAAAGAATGTTTTGGGTTTAAAAGAGAAAATAGCCACCTATCGGATTGAGATGAGATTGGTGTTGGAGCTCTAGCTCACACCCGTTTTAGTGACTTGACTATGTGCTGGAGTGTTAACTCGCACATGTTTCTATACTTTTGATGTGTCGTGCTGGAGTTTAACTCACACTATGGTTCTGAGAAAAGTGCTGGAGCATTGCTCGCACATGTTTTTAATGAGTTGAGGTAAACCTGGGGGTTTGGGACCCAAGGGGATGCCAGCCGACGGCCTTTGAACGGCTAGGCCTTAATGCTAGCTCGTACCGCGCTGGAGCCTTGCGATGACTATGCGTCACGGTACTTGCTCGCCTGGTATATGAGACATGGTTCAGGATGAAAAGTCCATCGGAGTTGGAGTATGGACTTGGGTCCACGGTCCTACGTAATACTGTGTAGTTGTCCGTTGGTATACTATGTACCGTGCTGGGTGCACATGAGTACAAGTATCGCGTAGATGACACATGACGTACCTTATACCATGAGTATATGAGGAGATGAGGTTGATTGAGATGAGCCGGAGGGTAGGACTGACCCATCCCCCTTCAGGCGAAGTGATGCCCTGTGCACACCTGATTAGTGAGGTCTGGGATCTCACTGACTGTGGCCATACATCGTGGATATTTGATTGTCAAAAATTTCATGCCTGTCTCAAAGATTAGAGAGGTTTGAGGAAAAAAATGATTGAGAAAAGAAAGAGATTCTTGTGTATTTGATAAATCTCTAATTTAATCACTTGTGTCGTGAGAGCACCGTTTTATGAAACATGTTTCAAGTGGAAATATCAAATATTTGTATTCATGAAAATGCCAAATGAGAAATATATGTTTACTACATTTTTCGATGATATTTCCATTTATAATGAAAACATGGTTTTGTTTTATACATGCATGGGCTATGTAGGTAGTACGATATCTACCTGCTAGCACTCATTTCCTTACTGAGCTATGGTTTGCTCATCCCACTATTTTCCCCCTCCAGGTACTGAGAAGTAGGAGAGCGGTGGTCTCTAGATTCCTTTTTGAGTTGGACAGCTTCCGCCAGTTGTAAAGGTATAAGAATTGTATACACACGTGTATTTTGTATCTATCTTGATGTATAGGACAGTTATACCTAAGAAATGTAACAGTTTTATGGGGATAATATGTAAAGATATTACTATACAATTAATTTTGTATATTTACACACCTGGGAGTGTGAATTAAATTTTAAATATTTTCGCTGTAAATTCAAGGAACTTTAGTAATCGCATCGCCTCACAGCCCAACCGTAAGTAGTAATTGTATGGATGAAGAACACTTGGAATGGGGGTGTGACAGATTTTGTATCAGAGCTTGGTTGGTCTGATGTGAGTCGATGTTTAGGACTAAGAAAACATACATCCCCAAGTTACTGTGCGATATTTAGATACAAATGTGTATACGGAGCTGGTAGTGAATTAAACGTTTATTGTAAATGCAGGAAGTTAACAGGATAGTGAGTTATGCTTGAGAGACACCGTAGAGGGGAGAGAGCTTGAGAGCTCAAGGGCGGAATGACAGGACTAAGAGGCATAGTAGATCGTCCTCTAGTCATGAGCCCTAGGAACAGATAGAGGCTTCCGATCCTTGGATAGTGTCACGACCCAAATTACCTAAAAATCAGAGTAAATTTCACTTTTTCATTTCCTTACCCGTCGTGAACAGTTACACTACTAAACAGTTGGGCTATGATTCGGTGTTAGTCACCTCTCACCTATTTACCTTACCATTTTCATATTTCATTTACATATCAATTTATTTAAACTAAATACATCCCTAATATTACATCCATGTACATGTAAGATCCGAAATTATATCGTAATTTCTTATAAAGGATTGAAAATGGTGCCAAATAAAATGAAATGGGATTCAGACTGGAAATAAGAATTTAAAATGCGAAATGAATGAGTATTCATGAAGGGAAGTCGGGTTAAATTAATCTCGAACACGTGCAAGGGTAAAACGGTCAAAAGATCGAAAGCCGAAATAAATTCGATAAGAAAATTTAATTAAAAATAATGGATTTGAGAATCTTGATCAATAACGAAGAAATAATTAAATTTTGAGTCCAACTGATCAAGATCCAGAATTTTTAGAAATACCGAAAAGTCACTGGGATAATATCCCGAAAATACGAAGAAATTATACCCGAAAAAGGGTTAAAAATATAATAAATAAATTAAATTAAATTAAATTAATTAATTTGAATAAAATAATAATTTTGGTAGATATTTTTGGCAAAATAATAATAAAATAATGAATAAATAATAATAAACTAAATTATAAATAAAAATAAATAAAAATAATAATAATTGTAAAAAAAATCAAAAATTGAAAGTTTCGGGGAGAGAGAAAGAAGAGAACGAAAAAAATGAAGCCAAACCGAGGAGACCACCGGAGAGCCGTCCGGCGGCCAACGGCCAGGCGAAGGGCCGAAAAAGGAAGAGGAGAGGCTGGCGACCTCCCTGGTACCGGCGGTGTAGCCCACCGATGCCGAAATCCGGCGGATCGAGGGAGAGAAGCCGCGAAGAGGAGACGCCAAATCGACGGCCACCGACGTCGATTTGACTCCGACCACTGGCCACCGAAGGAACCCCATGTGATGCCGAGCCGAATGGGGGAGAAAACAGTCGGGGAAACGGCGGCTAGCGCCTGCAACGACGAAAAACGAGGAGGCCATTGACGCCGAAAAGGAGAAGAGGTCGGACCGGCCAGTTCCCGGCCACCTCATGCGAAACTGTGACCAGATCTGAGCTGCGGACGACCTCGCGGAGCTACTGGCGACAGAAACAGGTGGAGAACCGGCCGGCAGGGCCGTGAACGGGTCGAACTGGAGTGAACCGGACTTGTCTGAACCGGGTTGAACCGGACTGAACCGGTTCAGCCAAGAAAGAAACGAAAAAAGGAGAAAAAGAGAAAAAGGAAAAAGGGGTAGAATTTTCGGGGATACACCAAACTTCGGGTAAGTCGATACGAGGTCAAAAGTGACCGATTTGATTTTTGAGAAATTTATTTAAATTATATTTAATTGAAAAGTAACCCAGGATTAAATATATAATTGTGCAGTTGTACGACAAAGCTCGAACGAGAGCCGATTGAGCTCCGATTTTCATATCCCGCATCATATTGGGTAAGTATATTTTAATTTCGACAATTAGAGTCCTTTAATACAGAGTTTCGATTATTTTACGAAATTTATGGATTTATTCTGTATAAAAAGGAATATTTATCGAAATTGCAACGTAATTACCGTAAATAGTATACGAGCTATCCAATGAGTTTGGAACGAAGCCCGATGATTATTGGTAAGCTGAATGAACCCAGTAAACTCGAAGAAGGGATTTAATAAGTAAAAACGGGCTGAAAATGGGTTGAGGCCCATTAAGGTGCGATTGGACCCAATAAGAGTAAATTATCCCAATTAGATAAATCAACTATAGTAAACAGGAGAATTATATTTATTGGGTTAAATTGACGTGATAAATAATTATCTACAGCCCCAGAGACTGGATTAGCAGCAAATCGGATCGAACTCCGACAATGGAATTTAGATACGCGCTCGACGAGAATCGAGGTAAGGAAATTTTATAGGTGCATAGAGATGCCTATACGTATTTATTGAGGGGATTTAAAGGGCCTAGAATTTCTTTAAGTATCTAGAAAATGAAATAATAATTTTTACGAAAACCGGGGCTTAGATGAATAAAAAAAAAGATGATTTTACCCCTGAGAGTAAAATTTACAAAAAGGGTAGTAAGGCAGATAAATTGCATGATTTTCATGTTTTGATGCTTTATATGAATGTATTGCTTTGGTTTAAGCAAATTTACACATAGGTTGGCTATTGATTTCTTGAATTATACGAAAGGATACCGGTTTGTACCGATTACTATTTTAAAAGATGTTTTATCAAGATTGAGCCACCTATCGTATTTACATGAATAAAAAGAGTGCTAGAGTCTTTTTCGCACTCAAGTTTACTGATTTATTTCTCATGAAAAGCCGTACTGGAGCATTGCTCGTACGAGAAATTTGTATGTGCACAAAACCATGCTGGAGCTTCGCTCGCACGAGATTTCAGATATCATGATATGCATAGCGTGGTGCTGGAGCTTCGCTCGCACTAGATGTGAGTTGACATGCATATAGTCGTGCGGAAGCCTCCTGTAGACTATGTGTCACAGAGAGTTGAGATGCTCGCACGTATACGTTGAGACATGGGTTGGTTATCGACATAGTATTGGGGTGGATAAGACCTACGGCAGGCACCCCAGACTATGATATGGGTCCACGGAGTACGATGTACCGTGTATGTCACACGAAGTATGGTTGTACCGTGCAGTCATGATGACTCGATGATGTTACTTGATATTCTGGCGGGTAGGACTTGACCTCACCTCCCGTTGCAGTTGTGATGCCCCGCACACTGGGATCCATGTAGCCTGGGATCACAGGGACAAAGTATGGCCATAGTCCTCGATTTTCATACAGTAACCTACATGCCTCACATGATATCATACGGTCTGAATAGACCAGGACGAACCCGAGGGAGGGGTAATGTCCCGATTTATGTTTTTAAAAGAGATGTGATTTAACGAATCAAGGTATTCCCGAGAGATGGGTTTAGCCTTGATGTGGTTGTTTTATGATAAAACAAATGAGTTTTAACGTGATGAGTTTATGATGAACACAACTAAGTTTTTAATGTGACAAGCATGAGATGTCATACATGAGGATTTTTCCATGTTTTTTTTATATGTCGATTTCATGATTTCTCTTATATGATATATACATACATATGACATTGTTTTAGTTATACCTCATGCTCCCAATGTAAACGATTTTATATCATGACATTATCAGCACGTAGATAGTATAGTTATCTACCTGCTTACATTATTGCCTTACTGAGCTATTTATGCTCACCCTTTCATTTTCCACCCCACAGGGTATATTCAGTAGAAGAGAACGACAGTAGTCATATCCGCTGCTTCTTATCAAGACCAAGTATACACATTTATTTAATTTTTGTATCTGAACATATAGAGGCACAGTACTGTACATAGATGTAATATTGGGGATGTATTTATTTAAAATAAATTGATATGTAAATGAAATATGAAAATGGAATGGTAAATAGGTGAGAGGTGACTAACACCGAATCATAGCCCAACTGTTTAGTAGTGTAACTGTTCACGACATGTAAGGAAATGAAAAGCGAAAAATTTACTCTGATTTTGGGTAGTTTTGGGTCGTGACATATAAAGGTGGTATCAGAGCAAAAATTGGTCTGATGTGTGTCAGTGTCAGTAATTAGGAAATTACATCCCCGAGTTACTGTGCTTGGTTAGATACAATAGTGTATGTCGAGATGGGTTTTAACTAAGAAATGGTTGAGAATGCAGGAATACCTAATATTAGTCACGATAGAGAAGGTAGAGCACGAGGCAGATGTCATAGAGGTAGACCTGAGCCTGCTAATCGTGCTGAGTTGACCTATAAGAATCAGGATGAGATTGAAAAAGAGGCTAATGTTGAACATGCCTCATAGAGTCCGACAGAGTGATCGGACAATATTAAGACACGCTTCGCGAGGTTGGAGCGGAGTGTGGAGAATATTTTGGGAGCTAATTGCTCAGAGTATGCAAGGGATGTGAGGGCGAGTCGGAGCATTGATGGAAGTCCGCTCGACCCAACTTAAGAGTTAGACATCCAGAGCTGACATGCGAAATATTTTTGGATGTATTCCGGTGATAGAATATCCCAAACACTGTTTAAAAGGAATTGATTTATTGATGAGTATGAAAGTCAGTTATATTCTTGGGCAGATATTACCTCGACACTATGGACAGTGACAGTCGAGATGTCTAAAAGTTTATGGAAGGGCTCAGATTGTCGATTTGAGTCCGATTGGCCCATGAGATATTACCTATGTCGAGGCAATGCGTTAACTACAGTTGTGTGAATAAGATCGAGTGAGTTGCACGCCTCTGAGATTGGAAAAGGTAGTAAGGGCCGAAATAGAGACAGAAGAGGATATAGAATGACAGAGATGTTAGAGCGGGAAAGAGACCAGTTGGTAAAACATTAGAGTTGATGAATCAAGGGTAAGATGATTGGTAAGGCCCTAGTGCGTTCAATTTTAGCACTTTTGAGGGGTATTGTGATTGGAGAACCCTGACCTGCTATGAAGCAGTGTAGCAGTGTAAGCAGAGTTAGCAGTGTAGGATGTGTGGTAGATACCACGAAAGTATGGCTTACACCTACACTTTATTAACTAAAATAGGCATTAAGTATGGTAAAACAGATCAATTATTTAATGATTGCTCAGAGTTGGGTGAGACTGCCCTACAGAAGAGCAAAGAGATAGAGAAAACTCTATTGGTATCTCTGCACCGAAAAAGGGAGGCCACAGCCGAAGAGAAAAGGGAAAGTAGGTTGTTGGACGAGGGTAAGTTTATGCCTTGGATCAGGATATTACTGATGTTGCATATGATGTGGTGAAAGATGCCACACTAGTTAAGAATAGTGAAGTAATTATTTTAATTGATCTTGGTACCACATATTTAGTCATACCGCCTTCATTTATATATAAATTAGTAAAAGACGTGAATGCCTACACCCATGGGCACAATGCTGATAGTTAGTACCCCAACGAAGGAGGGTTAACTAACGAAATAATTATGAAGAAATTGTAAGTTGAAAGTAGGGGTGAAAACATCACTGAAAAGTATACGGTAAGTTTTGACAAGTAATAAAAAGGGGTGTAGCGATTGAAATTAAAGGAGTAAATGATTGTATTCACGAAATGAGTAATGACAGAGTTTTGTTATAAGTGATATACGAAAAGAGATAAGCATTGAGATGTGATAAATCCTGAATACGAGATAAATTGGAATAAGAGGCGTATGCAAGGTAAGAATATCTATGATACGTGAAGTAATTTGGATTAAAGCCATTAGTAGCGAGTATGAATTGTGACCACATGGACTGATATGTAAAGTAATTGTGGTCAAGTCTGAGGGTTAATAAAGGTATTTCAAAATACCTCCCCGCTTGAAGACTTGACAGCGTCTAAAAGTATACACAATCTATAAATTGAAAGCGATAGTCGTAATATATACATTAAAATTAGGGTACCTTTACTGGTACAATAAGACTATAGAATTCGATTAATCAGGAAAGATTTAAAAATTTAAAATTTTATAAAAGCCGTTAAAAAAGGAAATGACGCAGGTTAGTAGCTTGAACGAAAGCGATTTTGAATGACATTTTACTTTTATGCGTACATAGGTCAAGGAAATGGGTAATTGAAATATTCAATGAAACTCAACTACGATGAGATGTTTAAACTTTACTTGGACCGATTTGTCATCATCCTTATTGATGATATGTTGGGTGTAGTTAAAATCCAAGGCAAATTATAAGCAACAATTGGAAAATTACTTTTTTCAGATAGTTACTGCGAGTTCTAAAAGGGGTATACTTTGTTGGCACGTTTAACTATGAAAACATGGTATTTGAATGAGATGATAGATGTGACATAAATTTTGGTGTATTGGAGTATAAACTGACCACCGCATTTATTCCCACCATACCCAACAGATTAAAAGGTTTCTCATGAGTCTATGGATACCTCAAAATCATGAATGAGCTAGGTATTGATGCAAAAAGGGAAGATAGTCAATTATGGATCCAGACAACTCAAGGATCATGAAATAAACTATCTGACCCATGATTTAAAGTTGGCAGCGGTAGTACTTGTACTGAGGATATGGTACTATTATGTACATGGTGAGAAATTTTGGGTATGCACTGATCATAAAGCCCCAAGTATCTGTTTTCACAGAAAGAGGCGAATATGAAATAATAAAGTGGGTTAGAGCTTCTGAGAGATTTGGATTGTGGAAAATTGTACCACCCAGGAAAGGCTAATGTAATGGTTAATGCCTTGAACAGAAAGAGTCTCGGGATGGTATTACATATGATGGTCAGGGAGCGTGAGTTGCTAGAGCAGTTGTGAGCCTCAGTCGTGATGTGATCCCTTCTGATGATGACAGTGATTGTGTGACAGCTAGCCTGAGACTAGAACCGGATGAGAGTGCTCGGATTTGACAGGCTTAGCGTGATGATCGACATGGTGTCAATAGTATGGGTCAGATTCAGATGGGTACAGTGATAAAGTTCACAGAGAGAGATGATGGCTTACTGAGGTTCAAAGATAGTATAAGTGCTCCCCAGGACCACAGTGATGAGATAGTTATTGTCAGAAGCTCACTCTTCGGGATATACAGTGCATCCGAGAAGTAATAAATATATCAAAATCTTAGAAAAGGGTATTGGTGGTCAGATATGAAAAGAGACATGGTAGAGATTGTGGAAAGGTGTCTCGTATGTCAGCAGAGTAAGGTAGAGTAAAAGAAGTTTGCAAGGGTATTGCAGTCTCTACCTATATTGACACGAAAATGGGAACAAGTTATCATGAATTTTGTGATGGGTTACAGAGGACCCGGATGAATCATAAGGCTATCTGGGTGATAGTCGATAGATTGACTAAGTCTACCCACCTTCTGGTTAGGAAATCCCCAGATACTCTGAGTGTGTAGGCAGATTTATGTGTATGGAAAATTGTGGAACACCAAGTATTTTTCCAGTGAGCATTGTATCATATAGGGATTCACGTTTCACTTCCCATTTCTGGGAATGTTTTCAGGAAGCTACGGGAACCCGACTGAGTGTTAGCACAGCTTTCAATCCTCAGACAGATGGTCAGTCAAAGAGGACTGTACAGGTTCTGGAGGATATGATGAGAGCGTGTGCCATTTATCTGATAAGCTCCTAGAATGATCAGTTGTTACTAATCAAATTCGTCAATAATGACAGTAGTCACTTGAGTATCGAGATGACTTCAGATGAGGCATTTTATGACCTTAAGGGTTGTTTCCCCGATTTGGATAAGAAGAAGTGGGTGGCAAATATAAAATTGTTCCCGAATTGGTAAGACAAACATCTAAGGATGTTCAGTTAATTGTGAAGGATTAAGAACACCTCAGAGCAGATAGACAAGCTATGCTGATAAGAAACGGAAACCATTGGAATTCACTGAGGGTAAATTAGTATTGTTGGAAGTTATTGGTCCTAAGGATATAACGAGCTTCGGAAAGAAGACAAATTGAGTTTCATTAGATTGAATCTTTTGAGTGATTGGACAAAGTGGGAGATAAGACTTGTAGGTTGGCATTACCACCTGAATTAGCAGGCATCCACAATGTGTCCTATCTTATGATGTTTCAAAAATACTGTCCGGATCCAACGTATGTGATCAGATATGAGCTTCAACAGTGTAGCTCAATGAAAGTATAACGTATGATTGGAAAACTTGATTCGGGTATTAAAAACGGGAAGTAGAAAGTGTTGAGGTTTAAGATGATCTCCCTAATTAAAGTATGTTGGTAGTATTACACTCCGAAAAAGTCACAAGGGAATTAAAGAGTATGATATGTGTGAAATATACGAAATGAATTACAGACTAACTTGGTTCTAATTTGGAGGACCAAATTTCTTAAGTGGGGGAGATTATGTAAGACCCGGAATTATATCGTAATTTCTTATAAAGGATTGAAAATGGTGCCAAATAAAATGAAATGGGATTCAGACTGGAAATAAGAATTTAAAATGCGAAATGAATGAGTATTCATGAAGGGAAGTCGGGTTAAATTAATCTCGAACACGTGCAAGGGGAAAACGGTCAAAAGATCGAAAGTCGGAATAAATTCGATAAGAAAATTTAATTAAAAATAATGGATTTGAGAATCTTGATCAATAACGAAGAAATAATTAAATTTCGAGTCCAACTGATCAAGATCCGGAATTTTTAGAAATACCGAAAAGTCACCCGGGATAATATCCCGAAAATACGAAGAAATTATACCCGAAAAAGGGTTAAAAATATAATAAATAAATTAAATAAAATTAAATTAATTAATTAGAATAAAATAATAATTTTGGTAGATATTTTTGGCAAAATAATAATAAAATAATGAATATAATAATAATAAACTAAATTATAAATAATAATAAATAATAATAATTGTAAAAAAAAATCAGAAATTGAAAGTTTCGGGGAGAGAGAAAGAAGAGAACGGAAAAAATGAAGCCAAACCGAGGAGACCACCGGCGAGCCGTCCGGCGGCCAATGGCCAGGCGAAGGGCCGAAAAAGGAAGAGGAGAGGCCGGCGACCTCCCTGGTACCGGCGGTGTAGCCCACCGACGCCAGAATCCGACGGATCGAGGGAGAGAAGCCGCGGAGAGGAGAAGCCAAATCGGCGGCCACCGGCGTCGATTTGACTCCGACCACCGGCCACCGAAGGAACCCCATGTGATGCCGAGCAGAATGGGGGCGAAAACAGCCGGGGAAACGGCGGCTAGCGTCGGCAACGACGAAAAACGAGGAGGTTATTGACGCCGAAAAGGAGAAGAGGCCGGACCGACCACTTCCCGGCCACCTCATGCGAAATCGAGACCAGATCTGAGCTGCGGACGACCTCGCGGAGCTACTGGCGGCGGAAACCGACGGAGGACCGGCCGGCAGGGTCGTGAACCGATCGAACCGGAGTGAACCGGACTGAACCGGACTGGGTTAGTCCTTTAATACAAAGTTTCGATTATTTTACGAAATTTAATTTCGTATCCCGCATCATATTGGGTTAGTATATTTTAATTTCGACAATTAGAGTCCTTTAATACAAAGTTTCGATTATTTTACGAAATTTATGGATTTATTCTGTATAAAAAGGAATATTTATCAGAATTGCAACGTAATTGCCGTAAATAGTATACGGGCTATCCAATGAGTTTGGAACGAAGCCCGATGATTATTGGTAAGCTGAATGAACCCAGTAAACCCAAAGAAGGGATTTAATAAGCAAAAACGGGCTGAAAATGGGTTGAGACCCATTAAGGTGCGATTGGGCCCAATAAGAGTAAATTGGCCCAATTAGCAATTAGTTAAATCGACTATAGTAAACAGAAGAATTATATTTATTGGGTTAAATTGACTTGATAAATAATTATCTACAGCCCCAGAGACTGGATTAGCAACAATCGGATCGGACGAGCCTCCGACAGTGGAATTTAGATACGCGCTCGACGAGAATCGAGGTAAGAAAATTTTGTAGGTGCATATAGATGCCTATACGTATTTATTGAGGGGATTTAAAGGGCCTAGAATTTCTTTAAGTATCTAGAAAATGAAATAATAATTTTTACGAAAATCAGGACTTAGATGAATAAAAAAAAGATGATTTTGCCCCTGAGAGTAAAATTTACAAAAAGGGTAGTAAGGTAGATAAATTGCATGATTTTCATGTTTTGATGCTTTATATGAATATATTGCTTTGGTTTAAGCAAATTTACACATAGGTTGGCTGTTGATTTCTTGAATTATACGAAAGGATACCGGTTTGTACCGGTTACTATTTTAAAAGATGTTTTATCAAGATTGAGCCACCTATCGTATTTACATGAATAAAAAGAGTGCTAGATTCTTTCTCGCACTTAAGTTTACTGATTTATTTCTCATGAAAAGCCGTACTAGAGCATTGCTCATACGAGAAATTTGTGTGTGCACAAAACCGTGCTGGAGCTTCGCTCGCACGAGATTTCAGATATCATGATATGCATAGCATGGTGCTGGAGCTTCGCTCGCACTAGACGTGAGTTGACATGCATATAGTCGTGCGGAAGCCTCCTGTAGACTGTGTGTCACAGAGAGTTGAGATGCTCGCACGTATACTTTGAGACATGAGTTGGTTATCGACATAGTATTGGGGTGGATAAGACCTACGGCAGACACCCCCAGACTATGATATGGGTCCAAGGAGTACGATGTACCGTGTATGTCACACGAAGTACGCTATACCGTGCAGTCATGATGACTCGATGATGTTACTTGATATTCTGACAGGTAGGACTTGACCCCACCTCCCGTTGCAGTTGTGATGCCCCGCACACCGGGATCCGTGTAACCTGGGATCATAGGGACAAATTATGGCCATAGTCCTCGATTTTCATACAGTAACCTACATGCCTCACATGATATCATACGGTCTGAATAGACCAGGACGAACCCGAGGGAGGGGTAATGTCCTGATTTATGTTTTTAAAAGAGATGTGATTTAACGAATCAAGGTATTCTCGAGAGATGGGTTTAGCCTTGATGTGGTTGTTTTATGATAAAACAAATGAGTTTTAACGTGATGAGTTTATGATGAACACAACTAACTTTTTAATGTGACGAGCATGAGATGTCATACATGAGGATTTTTCCATGTTTGTTTTCTATGTCGACTTCATGATTTCTCTTATATGATATATACATACATATGACATCGTTTTAGTTATACCTCATGCTGCCAATGTAAACGATTTTATATCATGACATTATCAGCACGTAGATAGTATAGTTATCTACTTGCTTACATTATTGCCTTACTGAGCTATTTATGCTCACCCTTTCATTTTCCACCCCACAGGGTATATTGAGTAGAAGAGAACAACAGTAGTCATATCCTCTGCTTCTTATCAAGACCAGGTATACACATTTGTATAATTTTTGTATCTGAACATATAGAGGCACAGTACTGTACATGGATGTAATATTGGGGATGTATTTATTTAAAATAAATTGATATGTAAATGAAATATGAAAATGGAATGGTAAATAGGTGAGAGGTGACTAACACCGAATCATAGCCCAACTGTTTAGTAGTGTAACTGTTCACGATGGGTAAGGAAATGAAAAAGTAAAAAATTTACTCTGATTTTTAGGTAATTTGGGTTGTGACAGTACAGTACTGTGCCTCTATATGTTCAGATACAAAGATCATACAAATGTGTATACCTGATCTTGATAAGAAGCAGCGGATATGACTATTGTCGTTCTCTTCTACTGAATATACCCTGTGGGGTGGAAAATGAAAGGGTGAGCATAAACAGCTCAGTAAGGCAATAATGTAAGCAGGTAGATAACTATACTATCTACGTGCTGATAATGTCATGATATAAAATCGTTTACTTTTGGAGCATGAGGTAAGACTAAAACGATTCCACATGTATGTATATATCATATAAGAGAAATCATGAAATCGACATATAAATCAAACATGGAAAAATCATCATGTATGACATCTCATGCTCGTCACATTTAAAACTTATTTGTGTTCATCATAAACTTATCACGTTAAAAACTTATTTGTTATATCACAAAACTCATCACTTTAAAACTCATTTGTTTTATCATAAAACAACCACATCAAGGCTAAACCCATCTCTTGGGAATACCTTGATTCATTAAATCACATCTCTTTTAAAAACATAAATCGGGACATTACCCCTCCCTCAGGTTTGTCTTGGTCTATTCAGACCGTATGATATCATGTGAGGCATGTAGGTTACTGTATGAAAAATCGAGGACTATGGCCATACTTTGTCCGTGTGATCCCAGGCTACACGGATCTCGGTGTGCGGGGCATCACAACTGCAACGGAGGTGGGGTCAAGTCGTACCCGCCAGAATATCAAGTAACATCATAGAGTCATCATGACTGCACGGTACAGTGTACTTCGTGTGACATACACGGTACATCGTACTCCGTGGACCCATATCATAGTCTGGGGGTACCTGTCGTAGGTCTTATCCACCCCAATACAATGTCGATAACCAACCCATGTCTCAAAGTATACGTGCGAGCATCTCAACTCTCTGCGACACACAGTCTACAGGAGGCTTTCGCACGACTATATGCATGTCAACTCACGTCTAGTGCGAGCGAAGCTCCAGCACCACACTATGCATATCATGATATCTAAAATCTTGTGCGAGCGAAGCTCCAGCACGGTTTTGTGCACACACAAATTTCTCGTACGAGCAATGCTCCAGTACGACTTTTCATGAGTGATAAATCAATAAACTTTAGTGCGAGCAATACTCTAGCACTCTTTTTACTCGTATAAATATGATAGGTGGCTCAATTTTGATAAAACATCTTTTAAATTAGTAACTGGTACAACCCGGTACCCTTTCGTATAATTCATGAAATCAACAGCCAACCTATGTGCATATTTGCTTAAATCGAAGCAATATATTCATATAACACAATAAAAACATGAAATCATGCAATATTATCTGCCTTACTACCCTTTTTGTAAATTTTACTCCCAGGGGTAAAATCATCTTTTTTTCTTTATTCACCTAAGCCCCGATTTTCGAAAAAATTAGTATTTTGTTTTCTAGATACTTTAAGAAATTCTAAGCCCTGTAAATCCCCTCAATAAATACGTATAGAAATCTCTATGCACCTACAAAATTCCCTTACCTCGATTTACGCGTAAACTTATCTCGTCTCGATAATATCCGATCTCTCAGTCCAATTGCGCGTCGTCAACCAAATCTACGAAACTGCATATAACCACATATTTTGGGTTAATTCACTTATATTTATCAGTATTTCACTTATACTGATCGAATCTAAAACACTGGGCCCATTTTACTTTATTGGGCCCGATTGCACTTCAATGGGCCTCGAGCTCGTTTTCAGCCCGTTTTTACTTATTAAATCCCTTCTTCGAGTTTACTGGGCTTATTCAGCTTACCAACAATCATCGGGCTTCGTTCCAAACTTATTGGATAGCCCATATACTATTTAGGGTAATTACGTTGCAATTTTGATAAATATTCCTTTTTATACAGAATTAATCCGTAAATTTCGTAAAATAATCGAAACTCTGTATTAAAGGACTCATATTATCGTAATTAAAATATACTTACCCAATATGATGTGGGGTATGAGAATCGGAGCTCAATCGGCTCTCGTTCAGGTTTATCGTAAAACTACACGATTATATATTTAATCCCGGGTTACTTTTCGATTAAATATAATTTAAATAAATTTCTCAAAAATCAAATCGATCACTTTTGACCTCTTATCGACTTACCCGAAGTCCGGTGTATCCCCGAAAATTCTTTCCCTTTTTCCTTTTTCTCTTTTTCTCCTTTTTTTCCCTTCTTTCTTGGCTGAACCGGTTCAGTCCCGTTCAACTCGGTTCAGACCGGTCCGGTTTGGCCGGTTCAGGGCCTCGTCGACCGGTTCTTCGCCAGCTTCCATCGCCAGCAGCTCCGCGAGGTCGTCCGATTCTCAAATCTGGCCTCGGTTTCGTCCAAGGCCGCCGAAAAGTGGCCGGTCCGACTGTTCTCCCTCGGTCGTGGGTACCCATTCCTCTTTCTCGCCGTTTCCGACGCCGTCCATCTGTTTCGGTGACTGCCACCACCACCAATCTGCTCGTCTTGGCCTCGGGGGTGTTCGAGGGTGGTCGGGTGGGGCTAGATCGGCGTCGTTCGCCGTCGATCTCCTTTTCTCCCTCGGGTTCTCTCTCTTTCGATTTCGTCAAATTTAGACGTCGTTGGAGGTGGTTCCGTTGCTTGGAAGGTCGTCGGTGGTTCATTTGCTTCTCTCATCTGGCGTCTGGGTCACCGGAGACCGTCGGTGGTGGAGACCGACTGCCTCGGTCGTATTTGTTCTTCGCTTCTCAGTTTACAGAATCACATTTCGTGATTCTGTTTCAGTTTTTTTTTACAATATTTATTATTTTTATTTATTATTATTTAACAATTTGTTTTATTATTAAAATATTCATTAAAATAGTCTAAAATAATCTAGAAATATCTACAATTATATTATTTTATTCCAAACAATTTAATTTAATTAATTTAATTTATTTATTATATTTTTGATCATTTTTTCAGTATAATTTCTCCGTATTTTCGAGATATTGTCCCAGGTGGCTTTTCGGTATTCTTAAAATTTCGGATCTTGATCAATTGGACTCAAAATTATATAATTTCCTCATTATTGATCAAGATATTCTAAATCCTTATTTTTAATTAAATTTTCTTATCGAATTTATTTCGACTTTCGATCTTTTGACCGTTTTGCCCTTCACGTGTTCGAGATTAATTTAACCCGACTTCCCTTCATGAATACTCATTCATTTTGTGTTTTAAATCGTTTTTCCTGTCTGAATCTCGTTTCATTTAATTTGGGACCATTTTCAATTCTTTATAAGAAATTACGTATAATTTTCGGGTCTTACATAATCTCCCCCACTTAAGAATTTGGTCCTCCAAATTAGAACCAAGTTAGTCTGTAAATCACACCGGATATTTCACACATATCATACTCTTTAATTCCCTTGTGACTTTTTCGGAGTATACTACTACCAAAGGACTTTAATTAGGGAGATCATCTTAAACCTCAACACTTCCTCTTTCCATCTAATACCCGAATTAAGTTTTCCAATCATACGTTATACATTCATTGAGCTAAGCTGTTGAAGCTCATATCCGATTACATATGCTGGATCCGGATAGTATTTTCAAAGCATCATAAGATAGGACACATTGTGGATGCCTGCTAATTCAAGTGGTAACGCCAACCTATAGGCTTTGTCTCCCACTTTATCCAATCTCTTTCCGAATCTTGTTATGTCCTTATGCGATCTTCTAAGGGCATGTAACTTCTAAGAATATAAATTCACCCTCGGTGAATTCCAATGGTTTTTGTCTCTTGTCAGCATAGCTTTTCTATCTGCTCTAAGGTGTTCTTAATCCTTCACAATTAGCTGAACATGCTCAGAGGTTTGTCTTACTAATCCGGGAACAATTTCTATCTGTCACCCACTTCTTCTTATCCAAATCGGGGAAACAACCCTTATAGCCATATAATGCCTCATATGAAGTCATCCCGATACTCAAGTGACCACTGTCATTATTGACGAATTCGATTAGTAACAACTGATCATCCCAGGAGCTTATCATATCAAGCACACACTCTAATCATATCCTCCAGAACATGTACAGTCCTCTCTGACTGACCATCTGTCTGAGGATGGGAAGCTGTGCTAACACTGAATCAGGTTCCCATAGCTTCCTGAAAAACGTTCCCAGAAGTGAGAAGTGAAGCGGGAATCCCTATCGGTACCATGCTCCCTGGAAAATACTTGGTGTTCCACAATTTTCCATACACATAAATCCACCTACACACTCAGAGTATCTGGGGATTTCCTAGCCAGAAAGTGGGTAGACTTAGTCAATCTATCGACTATCACCCAGCTAGCCTCGTGATTCATCGGGGTCTTCTGTAACCCATCACGAAATTTATGGTAACTTGTTCCCATTTTCGTGTCAATATAGGTAGAAACTACAATAACCCTGCAACTTTTTTTGCTCTACCTTACTCTGCTGACATACGAGACACTTTTTTCCATAATCTCCATAATGTCTCTTTTCATATCTGACCACCTATACCCTTTTCTAAGATTTCGATATATTTATTACTTCTTGGATGCACTGTATCTCCCGAAGAGTGAGCTTCTGACAATATTACTATCTCATCAACTGTGGTCCTGGAGAGCACTTATACTGTCTCTGAACCTCAGTAAGCCATCATCTCTCTCTGTGAACTCTGTCACTGTACCCATCTGAATCTGACCCATACTATCGGCACCATGCCAATCATCACGCTAAGCCTATCAAATTCGGGCACTCTCATCCGGTTCTAATCTCAGGCTAGCTGTCACACAATCACTGTCATCATCAGAAGGGATCACATCACTACTGAGGCTCACAACTGCTCTAGCAGCTCACGCTCCCTGACCATCATATGTAATACCATCCCGAGGCTCTTTCTGCTCAAGGCATCAGCCATCACATTAGCCTTTCCTGGGTGGTACAATTTCCACAATCATAATCTCTCAGAAGCTCTAACCCACTATGTATTCTCATATTCGACTCTTTCTTGTGAAAACAGATACTCGGGGCTTTTACAATCAGTGCATACTTGAAATTTCTCACTGTATACATAGTAGTGTCATATACTCAGTATAATCACTATCGCTGTCAACTTTAAATCATGGATCTGATAGTCTTTTCATGATCCTTGAGCAGTCTGGATTCATAATCGACTATCTTCCCCTTTTTGCATCAATACATAGCTCATTCATTATTTTGAGGTATCCATAGATTCATGAGAAACCTCTTAATCTGTTGGATATGGTGAGAATAAATGCGGTGGTCAGTTTATTACTTCAGTACACTAAAACTCCTGTCACGTCTATCATCCCATTCAAATACAACTTTTTCTAAGTTAAACGTGTCAATAAAGTAGACCATGTTGAGAATTCGCAACAAACCATCTATAAAAGCAATTTCCAATTGTTACTTATAATTTTCCTTGGACTTTAAATACACCCAAAATATCATCAATAAGGATGATAACAAATCGGTCCAGGTAAAATTTAAATAACTTGTAGTAGTTGACTTCTACTGAATATTTCAATCACTCATATCTTTGACCTATGTACGCATAAACGTATGATATCATTTCGAACTCGCTTCCATTCAAAATATTAACCCGCGTCATTTCCTTTTTCTTATATTAACGGCTTTTATAAATTTTTAAATTTTAAACCTTCCTGATTAATCGAATTCTATATTTCTTATTGTACCAGTAAAGGTACCCTAATTTTAAACGTATATTTTATGACTGTCGATTTCAATTTATAGGTTTATGTATACTTTTAGACGCTGTCAAGTCTTCAGGCGGGGAGGTATTTTGAAATACCTTTATTAACCCTTAGACTTGACCACAATTACTTTAGATATCAGTCCATGTAGTCACAATTCCTATTCGCTACTAATTGTTTTAATCCTAATTACTTCACGTATCATAGATATTCTTACCTTACATACGCCTCTTATTCCAGTCTACCTCTTTTCGTATATCACTTATAACAAAACTCTGTTATTACACATTCCGTGAGTACAATCATTTGCTCCTTTAATTTCAATCACTACTCCCCTTTTATTAGTTGTCAAAACTTACAGTATACTTTCCAGGGGTAAAACAACACTGTCTTAGAATAGAACTCTGAACATCATAATTTGCAGCCAACTAATTTATTCTCAAATATTACATCAAATTATTCATAGTTTACTGAATAAAATCGGCTGACTTATCCTTCTTCCCCCGTTTTCAACTTATAATCTCTTCATAATTATTCCGTCAGTTAACCCTCCTTCATTGGGTATTAACTATCGGCATTGTGCCCATGGGTGTAGGCATTCACGTCTTTTACTAACTTATATACAAATGAAGGCGGTATGACTAAATACGTGGCACCAGGATTAATTAAAACAATTATTTCTCTATTCACAACCAGTGTGGTATCTTTCACCACATCATATGAAATATCAGTAGTGTCCTGGTCCAAAGCACACACACTCGCCCTCATTCAACAGCCTACTTTCCCTTTTTCTTCGGCTGTGGCCTCCCTTTTCGGTGCAGAGATACCAACAAGGTTTTATCTATCTCTTTGCTCTTCTGTGGGGCAATCTTACCCAACTTTGAGCAATCATTAATTAAGTGACTTGTCTTACCACACTTAACTCCTATTTTAGTCAATAAAGTGTAAGTGTAGGCCCTACTTCCGTAGTATCTACCACACATCCTACACTGCTAACTTTGCTTACACTGCTACACTGCTTCGTAGCAGGTCGGGGTTCTCCAATCACAATACCCCTCATAAGTGTTGAATTGGATATACTAGGGCCTTACCAATCATCTTACCCCATGACTCATCAACTCTAATGTCTTACCAACCGGTCTCTTTCCCGCTCTGACATTTCTGTCATTCTCAATTCTCTTTCTGTCTCTATTTTGGCCCTTACTACCTTTCCCAATCTCAGAGGCATGCAACTCACAATCTTATTCACACCACTGTAGTTTACGCACTGCCTCGACATAGGTAATATCTCACGGGCCAATCGGACTCTAATCGACAATCTGAGCCCTTTCATAAACTTTTGGGCTTTTTCGACTCTCACTGCCCATAGTTTCGGGGTAATATCTGCCCAGGTATATAAACTGACCAGTACCTCTGGGTCAGCGTAAAAAATTTTATCTATAAATTCCTTTAAGCAATGTCTGGGATCACCGGAATACATCCAAAAATATTTCTAATGTCGACTTTGGACGTCTAACTCTTCAGATGATTCAAGCGGACTTCCACTAATGCTCTGCCTCGCCTCCAACATAAACGTATTTAAAAGTCACATTCTCAGTCGACATACACCAAAAAATCCATACAACTACGCTATCTCATTCACCCAGTCCTCAGTAATTATTGATTTCTTTATTTCGCTATATACAGAAGGGGTGTGAGAATCTCTATAGTCTGAGGCATCTGTTTAGGCTTTACCCTGCCTATCCTCAACTACATGCATAGACTGAGTAAACAACTCCGAAATATTTTCTACACTTCACTCCATTCTCTCGGAGCGTGTCTCAATACTGTTGGGTCTCTTCATAGGACCCTGTGGAGTATGCTCATCATCAGCCTCCACCTCACTCTCATCTTGAGTCTCATGTGACGACTCATTCGACTCTCAGGCCGATCTCTATGGCCTCGAGCAGGTGTACTTGCCTCTCTACCATAGCGGCTATCATTTATAAAAACTATATTATTGCATTCGAACTAAATTCTTAGCTACTGTTCTATCTTGATATACACAATTGTATCTAAATAATGCACAGTACATGGGGATGTAAATTTACTTAACTACTAACACCGACTCATGGCCAACTCAGCTCTGATACCATCTTTTCTGTCACGACCCAAATTACCTAAAAATCAGAGTAAATTTTTCACTTTTTCATTTCCTTACCCGTCGTGAACAGTTACACTACTAAATAGTTGGGCTATGATTCGGTGTTAGTCACCTCTCACCTATTTACCTTTCCATTTTCATATTTCATTTACGTATCAATTTATTTAAACTAAATACATCCCTAATATTACATCCATGTACAGTACTGTGCCTCTATATGTTCAGATACAAAGATCATACAAATGTGTATACTTGATCTTGATAAGAAGCAGCGAATATGACTACTGTCGTTCTCTTCTACTGAATATACCCTGTGGGGTGGAAAATGAAAGGGTAAGCATAAACAGCTCAGTAAGGCAATAATGTAAGCAGGTAGATAATTATACTATCTACGTGCTGATAATGCCATGATATAAAATCGTTTACTTTTGGAGCATGCGGTAAGACTAAAACGATACCACATGTATGTATATATCATATAAGAGAAATCATAAAATCGACATATAAATCAAACATGGAAAAATCATCATGTATGACATCTCATGCTCGTCACATTTAAAACTTATTTGTGTTCATCATAAACTCATCACGTTAAAAACTTATTTGTTATATCACAAAACTCATCACTTTAAAACTCATTTGTTTTATCATAAAACAACCACATCAAGGCTAAACCTATCTCTCGGGAATACCTTGATTCATTAAATCACATCTCTTTTAAAAACATAAATCGGGACATTACCCCTCCCTCGGGTTTGTCCTGGTCTATTCAGACCGTATGATATCATGTGAGGCATGTAGGTTACTGTATGAAAAATCGAGGACTATGGCCATACTTTGTCCCTGTGATCCCAGGCTACATGGATCCCGGTGTGCGGGGCATCACAACTGCAACAGGAGGTGGGGTCAAGTCCTACCCGCCAGAATATCAAGTAACATCATAGAGTCATCATGACTGCACGGTACAGCGTACTCCGTGTGACATACACGGTACATCGTACTCCGTAGACCCATATCATAGTCTGGGGGTGCCTGCCGTAGGTCTTATCCACCCCAATACTATGTCAATAACCAACCCATGTCTCAAAGTATACGTGCGAGCATCTCAACTCTCTGCGACACACAGTCTACAGGAGGCTTCCGCACGACTATATGCATGTCAACTCAAGCTCCAGTACCACGCTATGCATATCATGATATCGAAAATCTTGTGCGAGCGAAGCTCCAGCACGGTTTTGTACACACACAAATTTCTCGTACGAGCAATGCTCCAGTACGGCTTTTCATGAGTGATAAATCAATAAACTTTAGTGCGAGCAATACTCTAGCACTCTTTTTACTCGTATAAATATGATATGTGGCTCAATTTTGATAAAACATCTTTTAAAATAGTAACCGGTACAACCCGGTACCTTTTCTTATAATTCATGAAATCAACAGCCAACCTATGAGTATATTTGCTTAAATCGAAGCAATATATTCATATAACACAATAAAAACATGAAATCATGCAATATTATCTGCCTTACTACCCTTTTTGTAAATTTTACTCTTAGGGGTAAAATCATCTTTTTTTCTTTATTCACCTAAGCCCCGGTTTTCGTAAAAATTAGTATTTTGTTTTCTAGATACTTTAAAAAATTCTAAGCCCTGTAAATCCCCTCAATAAATATGTATAGAAATCTCTATGCACCTACAAAACTTCCTTACCTCGATTTAAGCGCAAACTTATCTCGTCTCGATAATATCCGATCTCTCAGTCCAATTGCGCGTCAACCAAATCTACGAAACTCCATATAACCACATATTTTGGGTTAATTCACTTATATTTATCAGTATTTCACTTATAGTGATCGAATCTAAAACACTGGGTCCATTTTACTTTATTGGGCCCGATTGCACTTTAATGGGTCTCAAGCCCGTTTTCAGCCCGTTTTTACTTATTAAATCCCTTCTTCGAGTTTACTGGGCTTATTCAGCTTACCAATAATCATTGGGCTTCGTTCCAAACTTATTGGATAGCCTATATACTATTTACGGTAATTACGTTGTAATTTTGATAAATATTTTTTTATACAGAATTAATCCGTAAATTTCGTAAAATAATCGAAACTCTGTATTAAAGTACTCATATTATCGTAATTAAAATATACTTACCCAATATGATGCGGAGTACGAGAATCAAAGCTCAATCGGCTCTCGTTCGGGTTTTATCGTAAAACTGCACAATTATATATTTAATCTCGGGTTACTTTTCGATTAAATATAATTTAAATAAATTTCTCAAAAATCAAATCGATCACTTTTGACCTCTTATCGACTTACCCAAAGTCCGGTGTATCCCTGAAAATTCTTTCCCTTTTTTCTTTTTCTCTTTTTCTCCTTTTTTTCCCTTCTTTCTTGGCTGAACCGGTTCAGTCCGGTTCAATCCGGTTCAGACCAGTCCGGTTCACTCTGGTTCACTTTGGTTCGACCGGTTCAGGGCCTCGTCAGCTAGTTCTTCACCGACTTCCACCGCTAGCAGCTCCGCGAGGTCGTCCGATTCTCAAATCTAGCCTCAGTTTCGTCCAAGGCCGTCGAAAAGTGGCCGGTCTGGCTGTTCTCCCTCGACCGTCGATACCCATTCCTCTTTCTCGCCGTTTTCAACGCCGTCCGTCGGTTTCGGCTACTGCCACCACCACCAATCTGCTCGTCTTGGCCTCGGGGGTGTTCGACGGTGGTCGGGTGGGGCTAGATCGGCGTCGATCGCCGTCGATCTCCTTTTCTCCCTCGGGTTCTCTTTCCTTCAATTTTGTCAAATTTCGGCGTCGTTGGAGGTGGTTCCGTCGCCTGGAGGGTCGTCGGTGGTTCGTTTGCTTCTCTCATCTGGCGTCTGGGTCACCGGAGACCGTCGGTGGTGGAGACCGACTGCCTCGGTCGTGTCTGTTCTTCGCTTCTCAGTTTACAGAATCACATTTCGTGATTCTGTTTCAGTTTTTTTTTACAATATTTATTATTTTTATTATTATTATTTAATAATTTGTTTTATTATTAAAATATTCATTAAAATAATCTAGAAATATCTATAATTATATTATTTTATTCCAAACAATTTAATTTAATTAATTTAATTTATTTATTATATTTTTAATCTTTTTTTCGGTATAATTTCTCCGTATTTTTGAGATATTATCCCGGGTGGCTTTTCGATATTCTTAAAATTTCGAATTTTGATCAATTGGACTCAAAATTATATAATTTCCTCATTATTGATCAAGATATTCTAAATCCTTATTTTTAATTAAATTTTCTTATCGAATTTATTTCAGCTTTCGATCTTTTGACCGTTTTGCCCTTCACATGTTCGGGATTAATTTAACCCGACTTCCCTTCACGAATACTCATTCATTTTGTGTTTTAAATCGTTATTTCCTGTCCGAATCTCGTTTCATTTAATTTGGGACCATTTTCAATTCTTTATAAGAAATTACAATATAATTTTCGGGTCTTACAGATAGCCCGATTAGAGGAAGATATGCGCACGATGATGACCATGATGGGTTAGATCATGGCTAGGTTTGAGGGTACGCTTGGTACAGCGGGACAGGCTGCACCGAATCCCTCAGCAGCTGCACCTGAACCTGAGAATGTTACACCTGCACAACCTAAACCGGTTAGGCCACGAGATCCCCATATTCGACCAATACCTCCTCCAGTAGCCCCACAACAGTATGATGAGGATGATTTGGGGTATGGATATGATTATGATATAGAGAGGTTGAGGCATTTTATGGAGTTTAAGCCTCATTCTTTTAGTGGGGTAAAGGATCCGGCAGTGGCTGAGGACTGGATCAGTCTGATGGAGAAGTTATTCGACTTCTGTAGATGTTCGGCTACAGAGAGAGTAGCGCTTGTGGCCTTTGTATTAAGAGGCGAAGCAGAGCACTGGCAGAAGTCCACCAGACCTATGTTGAAAGCTCAGGGTAAGACTATCATGTGGGATATGTTTTTGGGCGCTTTCAGAGAGCAATACATCCCAGATACCACTCGACGTAGGTTGCATATGGAATTTTTGAATCTGACTCAAGGGAATCAAACAGTTGATGAGTACGAGTCACGATTCACTTCACTAGGCAGATATGATCCGGACTCGATCAGGAGTGAGGCTATAAGGGTCCGTAGATTTGTGGATGGACTGAGGCCTTTAATTCGAGCGAAGTTGGCCCCGTTTGATGTCGCTACATACAGAGAGGCTGTGCGATAGGCCCAGTTATGTGAGCAGGATTATGACCTGCAGATTTGTGAGTTCAGTTGGGGTAAGGACAAGGGTCCGAGGAAGTTGGGAGAGTGCTAAATTTGGTCAAAAATTTATGAGTAAGTGTCGGAGAGAGGCAGATGAGTTTCAAAAAAAGGTTGCTAAACCTTTTATGCCTTCGACTCAGACACCAGCTAGGGGCATAGTGATTGGTGGACCTCGACCGACTACAGATCAGTGTAGAGCATGTGGTTGATATCATGGTGGTAGGCCCTATTACCTTCAAAGTACACGATGCTTCAGATGTGGCAAGTTTGGACATTGTACAAAGGAATGTCCAGAGACAGTTGAGGTAATTCCACAGAGGGGTAAGGAGCCAAAGAGAGTTCCTACAGTTACACCTCCTGCAAGGAAGAGAGCCACGGTTGAAGAAAAAGGGAAACAAGTTGTGGGTCAAGGTAGGGTGTATGCGATAGACCAAGCATCAGCTGATACCTCCTCTGAGGTGATAAAAGGTACAATCCTGATTTTTAATTTGGAAGCTATGGCTTTGTTTGATTCTGGTGCTACGCATTCCTTTATATCACCTGCATGTGCATCAAAGTTAAAAGGTCTTGTATGTCACGACCCAAAACTACCCGAAAATCAGAGTAAATTTTTTGCGTTTTATTATTTTATGCTTACCTCTGATCGTGACCAACCATAACCAATAATTGGGCTGTATGTCAGTGCCCATATCTTCTCCATACATTTACAATTAGTGCACAATTTAATTTAAATATAAATTCATATATTCTGCACTACATTTCTTCGATTTCATTACATATTTATACCCACTCTATACATCCCAGTGTCATACAAGATATAATACTGTGATCATGTTATTTAGATACAAGAACCATATATATGACGTGTATATACCTCAAAAAGATAGGCAGCAGCGGACAACTAGAATGCCGTACCCAGTCGCCTCTCAATCTACTGGAAGAAATCTGTGTGAGAAAGTGAAAGGGGTGAGCACATCAAGCTCAATAAGGCAATTCTACGAACAAGTAGATAACAATACAACCTACATGAACGTAGTGCCATGCATAAACCACCCCTTCTCCACACATTTCCAAAACCGATGCTATGTTATGATGTCATGTAAAATAACTCATATGTAATCCCAAAAAGCATGAAAACTTAACATGCATATCTTTTAAATCATTTATTTCTCGTTAAAATTTCATATAAGGTCAGGACTCAACCCTTCCCTCGGGTCGCCCTGACTCACACAAAATCCGTGAAATTGTGTTTCTCGAAAACATCAATATCCGAAAACATAAATCTATGAGATACAAGACTAGGCAATATCTGTATATCGGTAATAACCAGGACTATGGCCATGTGTCCTCGGGAGTTCCTCTGCTACACGGATCCTAGTGTGCGGGTTCTCACCATGATCGGGAACCGTCCGGGAGGTGGGTTAATCCATCTCGTCGGTCTTATCCGATCCCATGCATCCGAAGATACCGCATCCGGAGATGCCGTATCCGAAGATATCACGTATCCGAAGATACCACACGGTACATCGTACTCCATGCTACTTGCACGGTACATCGTACTTAGTGAACCCATATCATGTCTCTATGCTCATGCCATGTCTCAAAGCGCACGTGCGAGCCTATTTAATCGGTGACACACAGTCTACCCGCTGCTCCAAGCACGGCTTATCGTATGATCTCAAAAAAATAGTGCGAACGGTACTCCGACACTCTCAGTAAATCAAGTAAAACTAGTGCGAGCTAAGCTCTAGCACTCTGTCACGAAAAATTATATATAAAAATATGGTGCGAGTTAGACTCCGGCACCGTGTCATGAAAATCATGTAAAACTCTAGTGCGAGCTCTCACTCCAGCACTAATGAAATCATTGCACAATTCAAAACTCGTGCAAGCTGAGCTCTAGCACGTCACATATCTGAAAAATCATGTAGGCGGCTACATTTCTCAAATCGATTTCAACGCGAGCTCAATGGTACCAAGAGTGCAAGAACAAGGGTGTTGACCCGAGTTCGAGCCTCTGGGGACGCGTTCTGAGGGGAAAAGGCCCTTAAGCAAGGATGACCCCGAATGAAACGAAACCCAACAGGCCCTTAAGCAAGGATGAGGGACAATACGTTGAGTAAGACTGTATACAAACCCAAAAGGCCCAACAGGCTCAAAAGACCTCTTAAGTGGGGTGAGAGTGAGGGATGAAGCGAGGTTCAGTCATTACATTGTAGAACCTACATACTTAAGTAGGACTTTATTAATCAGTACTCCAATGAGAGTTAGCCAATTAGCCTAGCAAGTGTATAAAGATTGTAAAGTGAGGGTAGGAGATAAGTGCATGACAGCCAACCTAATTTTGTTGAATATGTATGATATTGATGTAATTTTGGGAATGGATTGGTTAGCCACCAATCATGCTATCTTAGATTGCCACACTAAGTCTATTACATTTTCTCTACCCAAAGAATGTGTTGTAAGATTTTAAGAGAAGAAATGAAATCTTGAATTTTATGACAAGTAAAGTACAATGGTATAAATGACTTGAATGTTGTTTTGAAGGTTTTATTGCTTATGTGGTGGATTTGGACAAAGTACATCTGGATATGGAGGACATTCCAGTGGTAAGAGAATTCTCTGATGTCCTTCTAGCCGACCTATCGGATTGCCACCGGATAGATAAATGAAGTTTAATATCGACTTGACGCCTGAAACCGAGCCAATATCCAAGTCATCATATAGAATGGCTCCAGTTGAGCTAGAAGAATTTAGGAAGCAGTTGCAAGATATGTTGGACAAGGGGTTTATAAGACCGAGTGGTTCACCATGGGGAGTTTCGGTATTATTTATTGAAAAGAGAGATGGGAGTCTTAGGTTGTGTATTGACTACAAGATGTTGAACAAGGCTACCATTAAGAATAAATATACCTTGTCGCGCATCGATGACTTATTGGATCAGCTTCCGGTAGCGCAGATCTTTTCCAAGATAGATCTGAGGTCTGGGTACCATCAATTAAAGATTCGAAAGGAGGATGTGCCCAAGATAGCTTTTCGTACCCGTTATGATCATTACGAATTCCTAGTGATGCCTTTCAGGTTGACAAATGCGTCAACAGCTTTTATGGCTCTAATGAATAAGATATTCAAGCTACACCTGGACCAATTTGTGATTGTTTTCATTGATGATATATTGGTGTATTCAAGGTCTAGAGAAGAGCATGAGCATCAGTTGAGGATTGTTTTGCAGACCCTCCGAGAGAGAAGGTTATATGCCAAGCTTAGTAAATGTGACTTTTGGCTAGAGCAGATTTCCTTTTTAGGCCATGTTGTATCGAAGGATGGGGTGTCAATAGATCCATCCAAGATCGAGGTCGTTGTTCAGTGGGAACAGCCCAGGACAGTCATAGAGATCAGAAGCTTTCTGGGTTTAGCAAGTTACTACAGGAGATTTGTAGAGGGTTTCTCTAGATTGGCTATTGCATTGACGCGACTTACGAGGAAGGATGTGGAGTTTATATGGGATGAAGCATGTGAGAGGAGTTTTCAGGAACTTAAGTGCAGATAAACCACCGCGCCAATTCTTATCATCCCTAACAACTCAGGGAACTACTCGGTGTATACAGATGCTTCGTATCGAGGACGAGGCTGTGTTTTGATGCAGAATGGAAGGGTAGTTGCATATGAATATAGACAGCTGAAAGATCATGAGAAGAACTACCCCACTCATAATTTGGAATTGGCAGTTGTAGTATTCGCATTGAAGATATGGTGCCACTACTTGTATGGTGAGAGATTTCAGATCTTTACGAATCATAAGAGTTTGAAGTACCTATTCTCACAGAAGGAGTTAAATATGAGACAAAGAAGGTGGTTAGAACTCCTCAAGGATTATGATTGTGAGATTTTGTACCACTCGGGGAAGGCAAATGTGGTTGCAGATGCATTAAGTAGAAAGAGTCTCGGGTTGGTATCACATATGATGGTTAGAGAGCATGAGTTGTTGAAACAATTCACAAACCTTAGTTTGGATATGACCCTACCTGAGATTGGCAGCTATGGGATTATTGCTAGCTTGAGATTAGAACCGAAGTTGATTGAGAAAATTTGACAAGCTCAGCAAATTGATCAATGGTGTATTGATGTGATTAGCCAAATCCATAAGAGTAAGGGTACGAAATTTGAAATGAGTTCAGATGAAATAGTAAGGTTCGAAAATAGAATGTGTGTTCCTAAAGATTCAGAGCTGAGGAAGATGATCTTATCAGAGGCTCACTCATCGAGATATACAGTACACCCGGGGAGTAGTAAAATGTATCAGAATCTCCGAAAGGTGTATTGGTGGTCTGGAATGAAAAGGGACATAGCTGAGTATATCGCTAGATGTCTCATTTGTTAGCAAGTAAAAGTTAAACATCAGAAACCAGGTGGATTGTTACAACCTCTACCGATACCGACATGGAAGTTGGAGCACGTCACCATGGACTTTGTGATGGGGTTACCGAGAACCCATAAGAATAAGGATGCTGTATGGGTGATAGTAGATCAGTTAACGAAATCGGCACACTTTTTAGCCATGAGATCTATAGATACATTGAGTACACTGGCAAACCTATATGTTCGAGAAATAGTGAGATTGCATGGAGTCTCAGTGAGTGTTGTTTCTGATCGGGATGCCCGCTTCACTTCCCACCTTTGGGGAAATTTTCAAGAAGCGATAGGGACCCAGTTGAGCTTTAGTACAGCTTTTCATCCTCAGACAGATGGTCAGTCAGAGAGGACTATACAAACCTTTGAGGATATGTTGAGAGCGTGTGTGCTGATTTTTAGAGGCTCATGGGACGATCACTTGCCATTGATTGAGTTCACCTACAATAACAATTATCACTCAATTATTGGAATGACCCCTTATGAGGCACTATACGATCATAGATGCCGATCACCCATTGGATGGGAAGAGGTTGGTGACAAACAATTGGTCGCTCCCGATCTGGTTAAACAAGCCTCCGAGGATTTTCGGATAATATGTGAAAGGCTGCGAACAGCTCAAAGTCGACAAAAGAGCTACGTTAACAGGAGACAGAGACCACTTGAATTTGATGTGGGTGAGTCCGTATTTTTGAAAGTATCTCCTTCTAAGGGAATAACGAGATTCAGGAAGAAAGAAAAACTAAGTCCTCGTTATATTGGTCCCTTTGAGATTTTGGATAGAGTGGGAGATAGAGCATCTAGGCTAGCCTTGTCACCTAAGCTAGAGAAAGTCCACAATGTCTTCCATGTTTCTATGCTTCAGAAGTACTATCCGGACCCAACACATGTAATTAACTATGAGCCATTAGAGCTTAAAGAGGACATGTCGTATGTGGAGGAATCGATCCCGATATTGGACAGAAAAGAGGTGTTGTGGAACAAGACGATTTCATTGGTTAAGGTTTTGTGGCAACTTCATACATCGAAAGAAGCCACATGGGAATTGGAGAGTTCGATGTGGGAGAAGTATCCCGAGTTATTCACAGAATGATTGGTTCCAATTTGGAGGACCAAATTTTCTAAGTGGGGGAATGTGAGACCCCGTATAGGTTTAACCTTGAACATATGTAAATGAATTCATAAGTATGATGATGTACTAGTAATGTGAAGCATATGTGATATAAAGTCCATAAGATTAATGTACACACTTGTAATAAGAGTTGTGATGTATGTACAAGCTGCACTAAATATGAATATGAAGAAATGGACTTTGATATATAATGAATGTGAGTGGAATGGAATATGAGTATTGGAGTGAAATGGAATGAAATTGCATAAGTTATGCACTTTCATTTAGTTATATATTGTATATATTTGGTTATACAAAGATTTTCCATAAGTTTTAATATGTACTAAGTGTGATTGGATGTCATTTTTAAGTCTCAATGAGGGATGAACGAGGAAATGACTATTGCAGCAAATTAAGGAGGTTTTGAATGAAGTTGCTGCAGAAAACTGCAGTAAAATTTGGAAATATTAATGACAGATCGATCTCATGGGATGAGAGATCGATCTGGAAGAGCCAAAATGACCTTGTTTTGAGCTATGGGGCGAGATAGATCGATCTCCAATGGAGCTAGATCGATTTGCTAGACATGCTGTAATGAGAATATTGACTTTAAGGCAAGAAGATCGATCTCCTTAACTCTCTGTTTGAGAACAGATCGATCTCAAGACTCGACAGATCTATCTCCTTAAGGGTTCTGTAAGGAGCAGATCGATCTCCTACAAGGGGAAGATTGATCTCTAAGAGGAAAACTGCCTTCGACAGATCGATCTCATCATAGAAGAAGATCGATCTTGTAGTGGTTGTGTTTGGTAAAAAGGACTACCAAACCTTGCAGAGATCGATCTTCACAAGGGCCAGATCGATCTCATGTCTCTGCATCTATAAAAAGAGCACGAAATTGAGATGAAAACTCAGAACACTTCTCCTACCAAGCCTCACCTGCCATTTTCTCTCAAGACCCAAGCTTTCTCACTCTAAAAAAAATCACTACATCCCAGCCAGTTTTAGAAGAAGCTCAAGAAGGGAAAGTTGTTCCTTGAAGCAAGGAGAACAAATACCCAAAAATCTCACATTGGTGTGATCAAGAGAAGGAGTTGTGGCTTCCACAAGTTTGACTAAGTAAAAAGGGTAAGCTCTTCAACCTTCAAGCTTCTAAATATGATTTTTAGGTATTTGTGGGTTGAATGATATGTGAAATGTTGATATGAAAGATGAATGTAGTGATAGGTGAGTAGTATTAAGGGAGATTTATAAAGAGGAAATCCATGGAAAAATGATGGAAAACTTTATATATGATAAAATGATGTTAGTGAAAATGTGAAATGTGATTTGAAGGATTTGAGGAGTATGAATGGATAAATAGAAGACAATGTGTATGTTTAGTAGATGAAAACAGAAAATAACTTGATGATTTATACGTGTAGCTCGGAATACGTGAGAACGACTAACCTGGATCACGAACGGAGCAAACATGACAGAGGAGATATGAGAGCGATTCGAGGTAAGGGACTGTGTGTTAGCTATAGAGATGTTCTTACGTATTTTATGACAATTTCGTAGATATATCGCTAGAATTAGTACGACATTACAATTCTATGAAATGATATGGAAGCATGAAATATACTATGATATATATGTATTGAGAAATGGGATGGGGTAAGGAAATAGCATGATATGCATGATTTCAATGTTTTTCTCAATTTTGTATTGATGTGGTGATTGAGAAATGATAATGATAGGTTGGCTAGTTTTACATGTTTTAGCATGGAAAGACATGCTGTATAAATAAACATGTTTTGAGTTTAAAAAAGAAAATAGCCACCTATCGGATTGAGATGAGATTGGTGTTAGAGATCTAGCTCACACTCGTTTTAATGACTTGACTATGTGCTGGGGTGTTAGCTCGCACATGTTTCTATGCTTTTGATGTGTCGTGCTGTAGTTTAACTCACACAATGGTTTTGAGAAAAGTGCTGGAGCATTGCTTGCACCTGTTTTTAATGAGTTGAGGTAAACCTGGGGGTTTGGGACCCAAGGGGATGCCAGCCGACGGCCTTTGAACGGGTTGGACCTTAACGATAGCTCGTATCGCACTAGAGCCTTGCGATGACTGTGCGTCACGCTACTTACTCGCCTGGTATATGAGACATGGTTCAAGATGAAAACTCCATCGGAGTTGGAGTATGGACTTAGGTCCATGGTCGTACGTAGTACTGTGTAGTTGTCCATTGGTATACTATGTACCATGCTGGGTGCACGTGAGTACGAGTATCGCGTAGATGACACATGGCGTACCTTATACCGTGAGTACGAGTATCGCCGGAGAGTAGGATTGACCCATCCCCCTTCATGCGAAGTGATGCCCTGTGCACACCTGATCAGTGAGGCCTAGGATCACTGACTATGGCCATACGTCGTGGATATTTGATTGTCAAAAATTTCATGCTTGTCTTAGAGATTCGAGAGGTTTAAGGAAAAAGAAATGATTGGGAAAAGAAAGAGATTCTTATGTATTTGATAAATCTCTAATTTAATCACTTGTGCTATGAGAGCACTGTTTTATGAAACATGTTTCAAGTGGAAATATCAAATATTTGTATTCATGAAAATGCCAAATGAAAAATATATGTTTACTGCATTTTCCGATGATATTTCCATTTATAATGAAAACATGGTTTTGTTTTATACATGCATGGGCTATGTAGGTAGTACGATATCTACCTGCTAGCACTCATTTCCTTACTGAGCTGTGGTTTGCTCATCCCACTATTTTCCTCCTCCAGGTACTGAGAAGTAGGAGAGCGGTGGTCTTTAGATTTCTTTTTGAGTTGTACAGCTCCTGCCAATTGTAAAGGTATAAGAATTGTATACACATGTGTATTTTGTATCTATCTTGATGTATCGCACAGTAATACCTAAGAAATGTAATAGTTTTATGGGGATGATATGTAAAGATATTATTATACAATTAATTTTGTATATTTACACACCTGGGAGTGTAAATTAAATTTTAAATATTTTCGCTGTAAATTCAAGGAACTTTAGTAATCGCATCGCCTCACAACCCAACCGTAAGTAGTAATTGTACGATGAAGAACACCTAGAATGGGGGTGTGACAGGCCATCTAATATAAGAAAAAGGGAATGACTCGGGTTAGTGCCTTGAGCATAAGTGATTTCAAGATGGCATTATGTATATTGGTTAGGGACATGAGTTATTGAAATATTTAGTGAACCTCGACTTGCATGTAGTCATTTTCCTGATACCAACATTCATTACATGGTGATTAGCCTGAGGGATGAAACAAGACGTGATTGATCGAATCGAACAGGCATAACGTAGTGATAAACATTGTATTGATGTAGCTAATCAGACCCAGATGGGTACTACAACAAGTTTTGGTATTGGTACTGATGACTTATGGAGATTTAAAAGTAGAACAGTGTTCCCAATAATCTATAGTTAAGGAAATTAAAGTGTCAGAGGCTCATCCATAGGGATATGCTTTGCATCCGGAGAATAGTAAGATGTACTAAAATTCCCTTATGGTATATTAGTAATCGAGTATGATAAGAGAAATAACTGAAATTGAGACTGAATGTCTCTTATGTCAACAGGTTAGGTAGAGCACCAAAAGCCTATGAGATTATTACCCATGCTTATATAGAATTGGGAGCATGTGCCTAGGAAGTTAAAGGCTCTTAGAAGAACCATTGGTCATTAACAAAATTCGTACATAATAACAGCTACTACTCAAGTATCGAAATGACATCATATGAAGCATTGCATACTCGAAGGTGTCGTCCACCGATTGGTTGAGAAGAAAGAAAAGTTAAGTTCCCAATATACCGGACCTTTTGAGATCTTAGAACTGAGTGAGAGACAAGCTAATAGATTGGCATTACCACCAGAATTATCGAAAACCCACCGCGTCATCCACACTTTAATGCTTCGCAAGTATCATCCAGATCCAATTTTTATGGTTAAGTATGAACCACTGGAGTTGAATGAGGATATAAACGTGTATGGACAAGCCGAATTCAGATCTTGGACAGGAAGGAAAAGACATTGCGGTCCAAGACAAACTCTTTGGTTACAGTTTTATGGCAGTATCACACTTCGGAAGAGGCCACGTGGGAATTAGAAAGCCTAATGTTAGAGAAATACCCACACTTGTTTGAGAACTAGAATAATTTTAAACTTGGGGACCGAATTTCCTAAGGTGGGGAGAATGTAAACCCCTACGAATTTTTGTACTCGAGTTTGATTATGTACAGTAATTAGATAAACGAAGTTGAGGATGTGTACTATTGGAGGAGAATTAATCGAAAATTTTAATTATGGCAAGGGAGAGGCTCAGAAGAATTAATTTAATTAAATTACACTAGTATCAAGGTTGAATATCGATGGAAATGGAAATAAAGTTTGTGCGTGTATGAGTTAAGGAAATATCTATACGTAGTAATAATTCATCTATAAATTCATATAAGAAAATTTACCAAGTACATGGGTATATAAATATATATGTTCATGTGGGTATGTGATATTATATTTATTATTTGAAGCAAGGACACGGGTTTATATATGTATATATACATGTATATATAATATCTATATGTATACATGACTGAGTGTGGCAATGGCAGATTGCAACACGGGAGATAGTAGAGTGTTAGGATAATATAATGAGAAATGGGAGTTGGTGATGATGTGCTGATGCGAGGAATAAAGAAATCAGTGTAAGAAGACTAGGCTGAAACTAGCAGTGGGCAGTGGACAGTTGGCAGCAGGAAAGGAAACAGGAAATCCCGAAGGCTGAAAGACTATGTTGTACATTGCAACAAATAACAAAAAAAAATGATGAATGATGATAAAAAGGACATGGAGCAGTGTCCAATCGATTTTGGAAGTGGAAGAAATTAGAAAAATGAATGATGGAGTAGGCTGAAAAATCGAAGTGATAGGGGCAGTAAAGAGATGTAGTGAACTGACAAAGATTAAATGGTGTAAAAATAAAATAAAATAAAAGGAATGAAGTAATGTAGCTGAAGATTAGAAAGCCGAAGAGAAAAGGAAATGAAGTGGGAGCAGTTGAAATTTACCTGATGAATGAAGATGATTAGACCGAAGCAATAAGGAAACGTGAGTGATGATGATAAGTTCTAACAGGCATGGAACACATTAAATGGGAAATAGTGGAGAGGTGTAAGGGCTGGAAGAAAATCGAAGCAAACTGAAAATCGAAAGTGCAGGCTTGATTGAAATAAAAAGAGGTGGAACCAAAAATAAGAAGCAAAGAAAAGTTAAGGCAGAACCAAGGCCAGAAAACAGAGGCAGAATAGAAACTGGAAACCGGTACAAGTAGGGAACTCGAGAGAGAGAGAGAGAGAGAGAGAGAGAGAGAGAGAGAGATTGGTTGCTGATGAAAGAAGCAGAGAAGAGAGGAGAGAACTGTCGAGCTTCACTGCCACAGCTTCCAGCAACTGTCTCTGTTTCATGCCGCACGCCAAACCCTATTCTGGTGTAACCCTGTTTCACCAATGCACTGCTTGCTATCCCATTCGGCCTCACTTGTGCTGCTACCCTACTGTCTTGCGTTGCCGTTCCTGCCAGGCTGCGTGGTTTCCTTCCCGTTACTGCACTAACCTCCGTTCCTGTCCAGCCCCATGCCTCCTTGTTTGTGGCAGCCACGTGAAGAAAACAGAGCTGAAGCGGGAAGTGGGAAACTTGAAGTAGAGATAGCGGTGATGAATGAAGGAAAGAAGTCGGAGTTGGCAGGCCGGAAGGAAGATTAACAATGGACGATGGTGGTGTCGGGAAAACAAAGAAAAAATGGTAGAGAGGAGAGTGATGCCGTGGAGGTGAGGAAACAGAGTGTGAAACATTGAGTGAACAATGAACTGAAGAATAAAGAAGAAGAAGAAGAAAAAGAATTTGGCGGGAAGCCAAATTCGAAAAAGAAAAGAAAAGAAAAGAGTAATATTTATATATATATATATATATATATATATATAATTTTTTTATATATATGTATAATTGGAGGAAGGAAAGAAGACGCCAAGAATTTGAGAAAACCTTAGGGAAGATAATTCAGAAGTATTTATTCGAAAATAACGATTCGAAATTTCGAGAAATACTGATACGAAATTTCGGGGAAATTAATCGAGTGGATCAGACCCACTGACCGCACCACTGAGGCATCGAGGACTACGGACAGACATTGAGGTAAGGAATTTATGCAAGTTTTAGAGATAACTATACGTATTTTATGATTTCGAGTAGCTAAATATATAACATAGAGATAGAAAATTCCTATACTACCCCTACCTATAGACGGAATCGTACCGTAAAGTGTTGAAAAAAATCATAAATGCATAAATTGCATGTTTCGGTGTTTTCATTGTTGATATGCTGTTTTCAATGGTATATGAATAGGTTGGCTATTATTTTTACTATCTGCATAAAATAGCACATTTTATGAAGTTAAGTGTGCTTGAGTGGGAGAAATTTCATGATGAGTGACCTCCCAGGAAGTCTCCACTCACATATTGTTTATGTATTATTTTTGTACTGAATATTGATTTTTATATCATTTTTTAAAAAATTGAACCACCTATCCGATTTTCGATATGAAACAGTGCTAGAGCCCTCATGTAGACTGTGTGTTACACTGAATTGCTCGCACTTGATTTTTATATGATTTATGAGAAAAACCGTGCTGGAGCCGTCGTGTATTACTGTGTAATCTTGCACTGACCTACTCGCACTGGATTTTGAGACTAAGGTGCTGGTTGATATTGATGTTGGGAGGTAAATCCTTGAGACTACTCGGTACCCTCAGTCATATTGTACTGTATTAAGGTCCATGGAGCACGTTGTACCGTGTGGACGCACATGGAGTACGTTGCATCATGTATTGAGTCTTCAGACTATTGAACTAAACTAAACTGTACTGTATTGATTGGCCAACGGGCTGGACTGACCCATCCCCCCTGAGGTGTATGACACTCGCGTACACCAGGCCCGTGAGGCGTGGGGTCACTGACTATGACCATATGTTGACTGTACTATTATTGACTGAATCCTACTGTTATTAACTGGATCCTATTGTTATTGATTTAATCCCAGTCTAGTCTCAACGAACTAAATTATTTATTAATAAAAAAAATGAACTGAACTGTTTTACTGATTGAATGAATCGTTTTAAAGAAACGAATTTGAATGTTTTACTGCATTGACTAAATAGTAAATGGTTTCATTGTACCGACTGTATCTAACGCATATGTTTTACATATGTTAAAGTATTGAAAATGGAGTGTGATTGAAAGTATTTATCAAAGAAACTGCATCGATTGTGAATCGTTTTCAGTGTTAACAAAATGAATTATATGCATGTGTTTTACAGCGCTTTATAACTGATCATGGTATGCATTATAAGCATGTAGATAGTCTGGTTGTCTATTGCTTACATAAGTTTCTCACTGAGCGTGTTAAGCTCACTCCCTACTTTCCTCCACAGAGTCCCAATAGTAACTTGGACGCTTCCGTTAGTAAGGCATGTTGCACAGCTATGGTTTCGCAGAGTATTTTTCTGCGTTGAATGTATACTCAATTGTAAGAAATTCTTTTGTATCTAAAATTTTTATAAGTACAGTAATGCATACGAGATGTGTATGGTGAATGTGAACATATTTAAAAAAAAATTAATCAGACTGAACACTGTTCTGAGTTAATATCGACTTGTAACCCAACTAAAATATGTATAATTCGGGTTGTTACAACATATCTTGTTCAACTGTGTAACTTTGATAAACATCAATTAATTTATTTAGCAACTATAGATTTTTTATTTTAGTTATTGGTATTTTATCTCTTTAAATTTTAGTAAGAATCATACTATGATAAAAGTAAGTTAAAACAGATAACAAAATTACTTCATCCAAGGTTCCTTCACAAATACCTTCACAAAACAATACTTTCATGAAAAAACACAAATACCTTCATTTTAACACATTTATTGAAATGAATAGCGAGAATAACCTCAGAATATAATAGGATTTTTAGGTCAATTTTACTATTGAGATTTTTTGAGGAATTTGGTTTTGTGGATAGAAAAGGGAGATAATTAGGATATCTCCAATCGTTTTATGAAAAATGAGTTTGTCTCCAATCTTTTTTATGACAAATGAGGTTTATATATATTTATATTCATTATTCACTATCTCTAAAAGTTAAAATCTCATTAAACAAAACATTAATAATATAGTAACTTCATTCAACTCCCACCATTATACCCATTTAATATACTTATGTTATGTAACTTTCATTTTGGTGACCTATACATAAGATTTCTTTTGATTATTTCAAGGGAACTTTTCCTGCCAACCTGATAAATTTTTTCTCTACTATTCTCTGTTTTTTAATCTCTTCTTTAATATTACTTTCTATACCAAATCTTGCTCAACTTTATTTCAGATTCTAACCATCTGTTGCTACACTCTTTCCTCAAGATCTACCAGTTTTACTAGTTTGCAACATTGTTTTCTTACAAAAAAATAATTTACAATAACACATAACAATTTCGGTCACTAAAAATAATTAAAAGAAATTTTTTAAAAACATGTGCTACTTTGTAATTAGAGGTGGCAAAAATTGACCCGATCTAAAAAACCAACTTGATGGATTTGAATCTAAACCCAACTGATTTGATTTGACTAAAAAAGTCAATAACCCGAATCCAACTCGATCCGAATCTAAATTGATTCGAACCCAAATTTATCCAAACCCAAATTGACCTAATTCATACTGATATGAACTCGACTTGATTCGAACCAGAATTGATCCAAATCCAAATTCATTAGAATTCAAATTAAACCAAACATGACTTAATCCAACCTTGAATTGATCCGAATCCAAATTGATTCAATCCTAATTTGATCTGAATCCAAATTAACCCTTTAAAAAGATTCAAATTTAAATTAAAACTAACATTAAATTTTTAAATGTCAAATTATAAATAAAAATATTATATTATGGTAAAAATATTTTTTTTAATAATACGAGTGTTATATATATATTTTTTAAATCTAGTTGAAATGTTGTCTTTTATATTGCATTCATTTGAATATAACCAAAAATAAAATTCTAAAAGAGCTAAAATAGAACTATTGAATAACTAATTTATCACATAGTACAGAAGCTACTTCACTTACGCAAAATGCCTTCAATTTTTCCATAAAAAATCAAGAGAAATTAAAAAGATGCATATTAGTCTATTATAGTATTTAGTAGGGATTATTAAATCACTTCAAAAGCCTAGAGTTAACAATTATTATAAATAATAAAAATAAAATGAAAAAGACATAGCTAATTTTTGAATATTGATAAATATATTATAAAAAAATATCATACCGATTATTGAATATTTTGAATATTTCAATTCTAATTTATTATAGGTCATGCAATAAAAAGATTTATTTTCATAAGTTATGTGATTCTTAAAAATATGATTTCAATTTATTTTTATACAATAAACATCACACTAGAGATGATAAATGATTAATCGAAAAACCTGTCTGACCCGAATTCAAACCCGACCAACCTGATTTGATTAAAAACATCAACAACTCAAACTCGACCTAATCCTAACCTGAATTGATCATAACCTAAATGATCTAAATTTAAATTGATCTGAATCGAAATGGATTAATTTTTTCTTGATTTAAACCTGAGTTGATCTGAATCCAAAATGATTTGATATCAAAATAATCTGATCTAAAATAATCGAAACCAAATTCGATCTAACCTCTCATTTGCTATCTCTATTTCTAATTGATTAAAAGTTTCTCCTTCTACAATTATATATATATATATATAATGCTTTAATTTTTAATTAATGCAGAGGGGGCGGGAAATTTGAATTTAAGCTTTGATATGTGCCTCGTTTATACCGTTTCCATTGTTAACTGGCAAAAGAAATTATATTACTAAATTTCCGTCTCTGGTGTTATTGGTGGTTGTAAATTACAAAACGGAAAGAGAGAGAAATTAATTAATTAATTGTTTTGTTTTTGTGTTTGGACATATTGTACTTATTCAATTAATTTAGTTTTGCATATTTAGACGCAAGAATACAAGAATGAAAGGTTATTATAAGGTCATATGAGGCACAAAAACCAAAGAAAGAGTTCTGCAGTACAGAAAGCAGAATTTGGCGGTGGGAACTGGGATTTTCTCGGAGAAATCAGCGGAGCACCCGTGCCTTCTTGGAAATAATTCATATAGACGTTAATTTATAATACATATATATATATATAAATTCCCATTGCCAAATGCCAATTGCCGTTATCACCCTCGCTTTCTCTGCAATTTCTTTTTTTTTCATAATTTATGCACTCTTTTCCATGCATTTTTTTTAAACAGAAGCAAAATCCGCTTATACCTGAAAAGAAAGAAGAGATTTCCAAGAAAAAGTAAAAAACTTTATTAAAGATCCTTCTCCCATGCCCTCTCCTTTGCTCCCCATGCCTTGTCCTTGCTACCTAGCTTAGCTAAGCTTGGTATGTTAGGTTTCTGCAAAAACTTTGTTTGCATGGCTGTTCTTTATTAATTGGCCTTTTACTTTCAACTCTTTGTACCTCTCTCTCTCTCTCTCTCTATGGCATTTCTTATCTTGCTTTTCATCAAATCAAATTTGTATGAACTAAGAACTCGAATTATTAAAAATTATTTGAATGTGATTATACTTTTTAATAAATAAATGAGATATGTATAATTCACTCCTTATAATCACCAGCTAACCTTCGAAAAAAAAGGGTTAACCGGAGTTTTTAATTAAACACCAGAATGCTGTTGTCTGTTGAAAGAAAGTCAAAGTGGCTAGGTACTAGCTAGCCAGAGAGAAGAGAGAGATGGATTGTGATTTATTAAATTTAGATAATAAAATAATGCATGGCCTCGTGCGTATCTGTGTGTTTGTCTCAAACAGAATCCTCACATAAGCTTATAATACAAGCTCTAGGAATGCTCGTTCTTCCCTCTTTTCCTTGGGGTTTACGTCACAGTATGTATAAAAAAACCCTAAAACCCAGAGTAGGGTTAGAAGTTCTGTTTGGGATTCAAACTACTTTGACTTGGACCCTAAACTTTTCTTGAAGATTGCATCCACCACGACATGTCTTGGCTGGATATTATAAGTGCGTTATTGAAACCCCATGGCCTATGTTGATCTTTCCTTGGCGTGTGTGTAATTTGCTGTTTTCCTTTGAGATTAATGATATCATGCGTGAACATGCATGTTTTCAGAATAATACATCAGCTAGTTGCGTGCATGCTATCGCGTGTGGACTTTGGTTTAAGAAAATCTCTATCTATGCGTATGATCATTAATTTAATTACTTTGTGCATGTTCAATCCGCATTTGCTTCCAGATAAAAAAGAGATTTTTCTAATCATCAAAAGGCCAAGTAAATAATGTATATTTATTTATTTTTAATCTTAAGAATTGTTTGAGCCATCATTGTTCTACCATGTTCAGGGAAGTTCGCTTCCCTCCTTCCATAAAACCATTTGATGTATAATTATCCTGCTTTGGTAAATAAATGGTGGTTGAATGGACAATCATTGTGAGGAGTGGAGCATTAAGGGTAATTCCGCTCCCTACAAGAGTCATTTTTAAGTTTCGAACCCCTGCACTTTAATAAATAAAATCTGCTTATGACTAACATGCTTTTACTGACCCAACTTTTTATTGGTGTAAGTATCCTTTTTCATCACAAAGCATTTAAATCAATCCATTTGATTTATGAGATTCAAGTGGATATGTCCAAAATGTCTATAATCATTTATGAATGTAAAATGCACTATATATACCATGCTCCCAAACATTTATTAGGCCACAATTGTCTTGATGAATTAATAATTACAATAGAACAAATGTTCTTCTGGTCTATCCCATATATATTTTTTTTCACAATTTTCGTATAGTTTTTTAATTGCTTTCAAGCAGACATCAGTCACAAGTTGCCAAAGACACTTTTTAGCAAGTGTATCAAGTATTCTTTAGCTAATCCATTCATTACATCTTTGTTCAATATGATTTATTCTAACATCTCATTTTACATAACTATTGAAAACATTATCTTAAGTAGCAAGCAATTAAAGAAATAACGGCATTATTATGCAGATAGCTAAAATAACCAATAAATATCTAAAATATTCTTAAAATCATTTTCAATGAAACCACAACCATAATAAATAGTTCCTCTATAAACAAATATCGACCTTATTACCGTCAGAAACAATTTAAAACTTAAGCCTGACCTCATAATGGAAAATAAGTTTCGTCAAATTTATAAAATATAGAGAACAACATAGAGAAGGAAGGTTGAACCATGATGCTTTTCCCATTGGAATAATTTGGTAGAACTCTACCAATCCAACTCTATCTTGTCTGAGCTAAGTGGTATGATGCTTTTGAATCCATAATCACAAAGCAATCAAAATAAGACATAAAGTTCGTTGGAAAATCTCTCACTTGGTGCATTCACGAGCAAAGTGTTGGAATTTTTCATGGTTATAGCATGTAAACTTCCATGTTATTGCCACCTACGTGCTTACCTCTCCGACGATTACCTGCTTTATTCTTCTTAATTTTTCAATATCCTTCCAAAAGATTTTCAATCACTCTTGTGCTTAGGTTTGAATACCTTGCGAAAACTGGCTCAGCAGCAGCATTCGAGCAAACAAGCTTTTAATTTGTTTCAGTTATTGTAGGTTGCAGGATCTTGGTTGCTGATCAGTTGTATGTCCAACTTTAGGCCCTTATATGATTCGGTTGAGCCCAGTAATGCCCGTCGTTCGTTAAGGAGACGTTAGTTCACTCGAACAAGCAGTAACATTTTTTTAACCATACTTAACCAGAAAAGGTGCGGCATATATTAGAAATAAGCACAGCAAGATGATATTCGCTGCATAAATTCAAATCAAATAATGAAAAATAGACAAGTCACAAGATAATATTTTCCACTGAAACCCCTGCGTACCATACAAGTAATCATTAACTATTTAAAATAATTTATGCATAAAATTTTAAATCAATCGAAACCTCCCACTTAAAGATAGCTTTCCTAGACGTGTTACTCAATTGCATATTTCAGAAAAATAAAATGCTTAATACCTGAAATAAATTAGGCTTCATATATGCAGTTAATAAGAATTTAATCATTAACTAAATATTAAAATGTACCATTTCTAAAATAATAGATCATTTGAATGTTGTACAAAAATCATACAAAATGCCAAATAAATCCAAAATGCTAAATGAAATATCAAAATAAATTATGCTTTTTGTTTATAATTATTGAAATTTTCTAAATATATAATTAGGGTGAAAATAAAATGCACTCCTTAAACCAATGTCTGGCGCACATTCTCAAAAGTATGGCAAAGTCTGAAAATAAAATGAGTCACCGGCTAGATAAGGAAGACATGATGCAACCTCATGCGCGCAAGTACTCTAGTAAATTTGTCTGATCCAAAGTCATATTTGGACTCAACCAAATGAAACGACAATCTCGGCAAACTGAGGTCATCTGTTAACTACGTTGTTAGAGCTCGTAAAATAGATCTAAACCCGAGAATCTATCGAAAAATATCTGTCATCGAATTCGTATTAAACTAAATTGATTTAAAAAACTCAAGTATCTAAATCAGCTCAATTCCAAAAATTTGAAACTTCTAATAGATTATTATATGGAAATCAGCTACTTAATTGATTTTATCTAATTGTACATTCTCCTAACTTTTTAACAGGTTTTTTTTTGTCACTAATTTTCGAGTTAATTTGGATGGACAGTAATATCAACTCCGATGAAAATCATAAATAAAATTTTTTTAATAAAATAATTTTAAAAAATTATAATTTAATAGGAACAAAAGGTAAATTTACCCTCTTGTATTTTTGTCTTATTAACGAAGCCTTCATCATAGTTTTCAATTCAACGGCTATGCTTGGCTTACCATTCTCCCTACCCACTCGCTCACAAGAAACCTAGAAAATAACTGATGTGCACTATAGCACCAATTGTTTCTCTGCCTTTTGTGTAGATTTGGAGAAACATCGGACAATATCAAGCTCATCCCTTAGACCATATATACAGGGCAACAAACTACAAATGGAGCAACAAATAACTCTCTAATGCCATGTCAAGGCATATAAGGAAGCTAAACCTAGACCAAGGCCGCGGGAAGCTCCAAGCAAAGCAAATGCAGAATAAAACACACCATTTAATAAGAACTTGGGAACTCACTAATGCTAGGTTAAGTTACAATATGTCAAAATTGGACCTCTTGAATTATTATTTTATTTAAATTGCTATCATTGATACATTTTTTTATCTCTTAATTTTGTAATCATTCATTACGTATAGAGTAGCCAAAACCGGGTCAAAGATTCTATGAAGACTTCTGTTTTGGAACTAAATGAAATATTCCTCTCAAATGCCCTCGTACAAAACAAGCATCCTAACTCACAAAGTGATTCAATCACTTATCAAACAGGATACAGGATTGTTGATACTTAAAACTGGCTTCTCATTCCACAGTATGAAGACAAAGTACAAGTTTTTGGGTCCTAGTACGCATAACAGTTATCTTCCTTCTGTATTACTAAATTAATCAAGTTCTCATTTCTAGTATTTAACATGTCTGGAGGATATTACATTGTGTTTGAACTGAGAGAAGCATAGATGAGGTAAGGGTTAATAGTAGAAGGTTAAAAGGCTTGTTGTTTAATTTGTTTTTTTCTCGCTTATCTTACTCTAATTGAGTGCAGAAAATCTTTCTACAGAATTTTGAAGCTGGTCAATTTTCCTCCTCCCTTCTGGTCCCTTAACTATTATTCTTAATGATGTTTTGCTCTAATCTTAATTCAGTTCCCATAGGCATCCTAAATAAATAAGAATTGAATTAGACTAAACTAACATTCGTGGATAAGTCTATGACAAGAGATCAAGACCTAGTACACACTAAAATATTCATAGATAGTAGGTACACCTTTAAAGCAAAAAAGTATGCTTACAAGAGACTGAGCAAATCTCACCATATCAATTTTAGACAAACAGAAATTACTCATACTTATCATCAAGAAATTCCCAATGAAAGCACAGTTGGATAAAAATCTCTTATCAAGGACCGATCACTTGTCAGGTTTTTGGAACAAAAGGAAAGAATCACTTGCCAGGGCAAGTATCAGAACTTTTGTAAACACAAAGAAACAAGCATAAAGTGAGAGAGAGGAGGGAGTAATGCAATGAAAAAGGGTTCATCACCTTCATTGCAAGAATTTGTAGTATTCTCAAGCTATATTGAAAGCAAATTTAGTTACTTCATTGTGCCTCATTGCTTCTTTGAAGAGACTGATGCTTTGGTTGGGCCGTAGGACTTAAGTTTAACAGAAGTTTCCCCATCATTAGAATGTTCTCGCCCAACGTTAATTTGTGGTTGCGTTTCCGGACTAAAATATGGATTTGGCAACATCTCGTAGATCGATGGGCATTCAACCTACTACACATGAAACACTAAACATAAATAAGCCAGATTAAAATGCTAGACCAAACATTGGTTCCATATTTCATGACGTGGCTGGCTATACAGCTGATGATACTAGCAATTACTGTTATTTTCTGGATGCACTCTACAATAGGAACGATATGCTAAACCAGATTGTCACTTTGCTAGGAGCATGTAAAGTTGTCAACCAAAAGCCTAAGGAATATTGAAGCGGCAAGCAGATGGGTTGGTACAATATATTAAAGAACTTCAGACAATCAAGTCAGAGTATGCAACAGCAGTTCGAACTACAACGTGAAAGGAACCACCCTAACATTGCATACCATGGTGCGGGAGCAAGGGAGCTCATGTACACATCTCAACAAAAACATTTCAAGCACTATATAGCAGAAACTTTTTACCCCAATTCAAATGCCTTATGTACTTTTATTTATGGTCACGAATGGTCCTTAAATTATAAGGAAAATCGAAATATTATCCTTACACTTTCAAAAAAGGCAATATGATATTTAGACTATTTTATTGTTAATTCATCCAGTATCTGTCGCCAACACCGTCAACAAAAATATTGACATGGGCTTTTGACCTAATAAAAAATGCCACGTGGCCTTTATAAAAAATTATATTTTTATTTTTTAAAAGATTATTAGATTTTCCTAAAAAATTATTTTTTTTCGTTTTGTTTCTTTTCTTCCCCTCATTCCCTCCTGCTCAAAACCCCACTCCACCCCCCCCCCCCCCCCCCTCACCCAAAAAAAAACCAAGTTGCTGGTTATGGCTAGTCGGATTTGGTTGGAAAGAGGCCAGATCCGATCGATTTTGGCTAGATTCTGTCGGCCTTGGTCGGATCTAGCCATAACCGATAAGGAGAGGGGGTATGAGGGCAGGGAGGAGGAGGGAAGAAAAGGAAAAAGAAAAAAAAAAGAAGAAAAAAGAAAAATTAAAGAAAAATATGAAAAATAAAATAAAAATATTATTTGAAATTATAATAAAAATTAAAAATAGTAAAATTATAATTTTAAAAAATATTAAATTTAAATTAAAATATAATTTAAAATATATATTATAATTAAAAATATAAATATTATTTAAATATTATAATAAAAAATAAAAATAAAAACAAAATTATATTTTCAAAGAGGGTAAATTTCATCTACCTCCATAAACTTTGATCTTAATCCAATTTTAATTCATAAGTATAAAAAAAATGGACACTTTACTCCAAACTTTTCTATCTCACAAGATAAGTTAGTCTTTCTATTAGTCAGTCGTTAAGTTAACAATTAAAAACTTAATTTTGAGACTATTTTACCCACTAGAGTTCATTAAATACTTCAATTAACAATGAAAATACAAAGAACAACTATTAGGGTGAATGAAGATGAAGAATGATAAATCTGAAAAATTTCAGGTTAAATATTTTTGTCATTGCACATTTTATGTTAGCTATTTTTAATAATGTTAAGTTATTGAGACTTAAATGTAAATTTTTAAAATTAATAGACTAAAGTTAAATTATGGTCAACCTTAAGGAGAAAGATAGATTTTACTCTTTCAAAAAATGTAAAATTAAAATTATATTAATTTAAAAATAAATACTATTTAAAAATTATAATTGATAAATTCAAGGAAAAACAAAATTACAATTTAAAAATTAATCCGTTTTGGAAACTAAAATATATATTATAGTTTAAAAATAAAAATTATAGTTTAATTTTAATTTTATAATTTTATTAATTATTTTATTTTCCAAAAGTATAATTTATTAAACTTTTTTCTTTTTATTTTTAATTATAAAATTTGAATAATATGTATTTTTGAAATCATAATGTCTTTTAAATTTTAAATTATAATTTTATTTTTTTCACTCTTTATTATAATATTTTAATAATATGTACTTTTAAAATTATAATTTTTTTTACTTTTTATTATAATTTTAAATCATGTTTATAGTTTACTTTTTTAAATAATATTATAATTTTATATTTTTTGAAATTATAAGTTTTTTACTTTTTATTACAATTTCTAATAATATTGTATTATATTTTATTTAAATAATATAATAATTTTTATTGTTTTCTTCTTTTCTTTTTTTTTCTTCCTTCTGATTCCTTCCCTCCCGGCCCTCCCCTGATTTTGGCTAGATCTGGCAAAAAAGGACCAGATTCGACCTTGCAATGGCAAGCCAACCTTCGATTTGGTTGAGAATGATTTAAACATGTCGAAACTAGCTGGGTCTGTTTATACCATTTTTTCCCAAACTAAAGGCCGACTGGCCAAGGGTAGGACGGATGTAGCGTTTTTCGACTAGATCTGGCCGCTATGGCTAGATACGGCTTTAATATTGGGGGAGGGGTGGGCGATTGGGAGAAAGGGGGAGAGAAGGGAAAAAAAGAATTTTTTTTTTTAGAAAATTTAATAAATTTTTATAAAAATTAAAAAATATAAATTTTTTTATAACATGACACGTGACATGTTTTTATTAGCTTAATGTCAACGTAGGCATTTTTTTAACATCTTAGCACAGGTACCATATGAATTAGCGGTAAAATAGTTTAGGTATCAAATTACATTTTTTAAAAGCTCAGGAATGACATTCTAATAACCCCTATAGTTCAGGGGCCATTCGTAATATTAACCCCTTATTTATTACCCCAATTATTATGAAGAGATTAAAATAATTTACAGAAAATGTGAAAATCATACTTAACAATGAAAAAAAAGTAATGACTGTAAATGTGACGCCCCGAAAACGCGAAAAAATGAGCTTTTGCTTTTTTTTTTTTATATCATTTACTTAAGTTGTATTCCTATCAATGTCAATTTCTTAATCTTTCGTTAATATACCGAGACGTAGTTTATAATTGCAACCAGTCAATTTCAATTTCTTTCATCTACTTATCAGTACGTCTATTTTCATTTCCACACTTTACATTACTTTAGCTATATTCATATTTCTTATTTTACATCCCAAAACATTATTACAACATTATCTATACTTTACATGAAGTCTGGTAGATAAAGTAAAATATGCCTTACTAGTACTGATGATAGCCTGGAAGGGCTGAGTCCTCTATCCACGACTATTGTACGGCAGGTAAGGGTGACAATTTACTTAAGATCATCTGTGAGGTAATAAAAAAGGGTGAGCTCTTCAAGCCCAGTAAGACATGCATGTAAGACAGTCTTAGCATTAAAACATGTAAATGCAAAATATTATGATATAAGCTTTATAAAATATCATGCACGTGAATATTAACCGAAACATATTTAGTTTCGAAAGACAAGTCAAAGTACTTGTGATAAACACAATGGTAGCATGTAATTTATAAATCATGCATCTTATAAATCACGTAGCATGTAAATCATATAACAAATATCCCGTAGGAAATCATTCACATAACATATATCACATAGCTCATTTAAAGAGAAAATCAAGTCAGAGTACATAATATTTAAATCATAAAATTTAGTACTCTTTCTTTCAAATAATACTGATTCTTGTCATGAAGACTATGCAACATTTTCATTACGACAAGAGTCGTATTCATGTATGCATTTCACATAGGAAATTTGCATAGATGTTTCACTTATACTTAGTACCGATGGCCATGGTAAGGAACTGTAGACTGGATCAGGGTCTTACAGAGCCCCTCGCCATTAAAAAATATTTCCTTTAACGGAGAGTGGCGTAAACATCATACCGAGTGGTATAAATACCCGATGCAGTTCAACATTCACTACAAGGGACTAAACGTACACCAGGTGGTATGAGGCATGTTCCACGACGGTCCAGACCCCACACGGCAATTTAAGAAAGCTCTCATAGCTTACATATAGCCTCAGTCTCAAAACATTTATTTGAAATCATTTCGCGGGTCCGTTCACCTGTAAACTTGTAGAAAATCATATATCAGGTCTGTACACCCGTAATTTCATAGAAAATCATATATCGGGTCCGTTCACCCGTAATTTCATAGAAAATCATATCTCGGGTCCGTTCACCCGAAAATGCATAGAAATTATATTTTTCATAATTTCTCGGGTCTTTTCACCCGTAAACTCGTAGAAATAATGATTTAATCATATTTCGGGTCCTTTCACCCGTAATTTGTAGAAATAATATTTTTCATTTTCACATAACAAATTTCATTTAAAAACATTTCACAGATATCAAAAGTATATTTTGAAGAGCTCGTAAAATAGAGTTTTTCTTTCGGGTTTCTCGATTTTTGAGTGCAATAGTAACTTTTCTGAGTTTGAAATTATTATTCGTAAAAACTAACATGCTCAACACATTTTTAAGCTAAAGTAAGGTATTTGAATACCAATACTACTTTAAATCACATCTCTTACCTCGTAGATCATAGGGCAGCGCAAACTTGCCAGGTCTCGGGATTACTTCGATTTGCATGCTGAATTCTCGAACTGCCCAAAACGATATCCATTCATCATATATTGATCAATTACATCTTAACATACTCCATTTTTTATTTATCTTCTTGAAATTTGACCAATTTTAACTTTTCGGTCAACTTTTTCGGTTTTCTCGATTTTACAGATTTAGTGCCGTTTTTGGCAAATTTCGTTATTCTAATTTCTCATTTCATTACTTCATTAACCTTATGACTCATTCAAGTTCATAAATCAAGCTAGTCACTTTGTTAAATTTTCAATTCTTTCATTTTTCGATTTTACACTGAGTTAAACTATAAATAGGGCATTCTCAGTATAAATTTAACAGTTACTAACCTTAGATCCATCAAAATTTTCACATAAACACATCAACACCTTGCTATCTAGACCTCAAATCATTGTTATATGTTAAATCATCCAAGTCCACTTAACTAAAAATCTTTCAACAACACCAAATAACAACATATATGAACTTCATCATCATCCATCAACTTTACCTCGGGTTTGACCAATGTTAACCACGTTTTTCTTCCTCAAAATTGATCCTAAAATGTTATTTAACATGTATAGAGCTTAGAATCATAAAAAAATACAAGAAAACTCAGCCAAAGAATAAAAACTTCCAAGTTCTTCACTTACAAAAAACAGGGCAGATCCGTCTACCGTTTTTCTTTTGAGTGTTTCACCTAGCACATGAACTTATTTGTGGCTGAATTATTTATATGTTATAGAGAGCTAGATGAGGAAGATTTTATCCTTCTTGGACGACACCAGAATCTGGCCGAAAGGTGGCCGAAAAAATCATGTACTGAGGGGAAATGGAGGACGCCTGCGGGAATGAAGGGATGGGAATATCTCTCGGCCTAGAAGTCCTTTGGGGTTGATTTTTATGCCCCCTGAAATTTCCTTAAGTCTAATTTCAGACTTGAAAATATTGGCTAGAATTGAATACCGAAAGGTCTTCAAATTTGACAAACATGAGGGCTGGGTCGGCAGGATGAAAGGGACAGATTTCTGTTATCTTCTAGAAGAATTGAAGAAAAATTATTCTAGTCCAATTTTCTCTAAATTTCCACTTCTAAAGTGTTATAATATGTCTCTAGTATGTTTAAAAAAAATTTTGGGGTCACTTGTTTAAGAAAATTTACCCGATTGAGCCCATTTTGCGCGATTTGATAAATACCGAGCAAAATGGCTTAAAGTTTTCAATTTATCTTAACAATTAATTTGATCTCGAAACCTCCATATTTCCACTTTATTTTGATTTCTCAAGTACATTTCATCTTATATTACTTTTCTACAGCCTCAAAATAATTTTTGGGAATTTCTAGAATTTATTCTGGATTCATTCTCTTTTCCAAGCCCATTTGCTCGATTTAGTGCAAAATCCGAACCTTACTAACTTTTTCACTTTCAATCCCTTAGTTTTCATTTCTAAACATAAATTCATACTCAAACATGTATTCTTAATAAATTCTCGGGCTTAGAGACTTACCTCGATTTATGTGCCAAAGGGCCCCACGTCACTAACCTGAGTATTTCGGTGGTTTCGAGCCTGCACAATATTATTTCGAGTTCTCAATTACTTCTTAGTTTTTCAAATAAGAAATAAAGTATTAAAATTTGGGTTTCACATTTCTCCCCACCTTTTAGGAATTCGGTCCTCCGAATTCAAGTTGGTCCATCGAATAACTACGAGTACTTCTCTTTCATGTGGCTCTCTAGCTTTCACGTAGCTTCTTCTGTCAAGTGGTGTCGCCAGAGAACCTTTACCAGTGGAAACATCTTAGATTGACGTACCTTCTCTTTTCTGTCGAGGATCCGAATCGGTTGTTCAATATAACTCATGTCTTCATGAATCTCGAATGGTTTGTACTTTATGACATGAGAAGGGGTCCGAATAATACTTCCTCAACATTGAAACGTGAAAGACATCATGTATACCTAACAACTGTGGGGGTAGTGCAAGTCGGTATGCAACGTCTCCCACTTTCTTCAATATTTCAAATGGACCAATGAAGCGAGGACTAAGCTTCCCTTTCTTTCTGAAATGTGTGACACCCTTCATCGGAGACACCTTTACAAATACAGAGTCCCCACCTTGAAATTCCAAAGGATGTCTTCGCACATCTTCATAAATCTTTTGCCTACTTTTTGCTGTCCTCAATCTATCACAGATTAACTGAACACCTTTAGCTTCTTGTTCAACTAGTTCGGGAGCAAGTATTTTCTTATCACCCACTTCTTTCCATGCAATCGGGGATCTACATCTCCTGCCATATAGAGCTTCATAAGGAGCCATACCAATGCTAGCATGATAACTGTTATTATAAGCAAATTCAACGAGAGGCAAATGATCATCCCATGAGCCTTTAAAATCTAGTGCACATGCCCTTAACATATCCTCTAAGGTTTGAATTGTCAGACCCGGATTTTTGTAGCTTATTTCCTTATGATTCCTAAGTGTATGAACACTATGTAATTATAGTTGAATCATAAGAAGAGTATTTACTAACATGTAATCGACAATTTGATAAATTAAAAATGCATGTAAGCTACATAACAGCGAGATAAGGGTTAAGTTAATTCCCGAACGAGTTCAGGGGTAAAACGATCAAATGACTGACATTCGGTATAATTTCGATAAGAGAATTTCATTAAAAATATGAAATTGAGGAATCTTGATCAAAATCGAGGAAAATATTTAATTTCGAGCCCAATTGATCAAGATATAAATTTATTAGAATTTATCGAAATTTTTGCCTCGAAAAATGAGCACAAAAATAGTGGAAAAATACACCGAAAAGGTAAAAGCGGACTGATAAATTCATTTACGGATTAAATGAATTTAATATAATTTTTGGAGATATTTTTGGGATATTTATGGGATTTTTATTATTATTTTATAGTAAAATAATAATAAAAATATATTATAAAAAAAAAAGAGGGAAATCTGAATTTGGGACGCGGGGAGAGAGAAAAAATGGAGAGAAACGAAAGCAAGCCGACCCGAGGGAGAAGACCACCGGACGGCGAGCACCGGTCACCCCACGGGCAGGCAAGCGGCCGAAAAAGGAAGAGGAGGATCGTGCGCACCCATCGGCACCGGTCACGACCTCCACCGACGTCGGACGCCGGTGAATCGAAGAGGAGAAGCCGCGGAGGAAAAGAAGAGATTCGGCGGCCACCGGCGGTGTTTGGTCCCGATCGAGCCCAGCCGAGTGTTGCCCAGGCTTAGGCGCGCCGAACTGCGGTGGTGATGCGTCGGGAACCGGCCGGAATAGGCTGGCACGGCCAAAGGATGCCTGAACCGGTCGGCGGTTCAGTGGAGAAGGTTCTGTGCTGAACCGGACCGGACCGGTTCAGCCAAGGAGAAAAGGGGAAAAAGAGGAAAAAGAAAGAAAAAGGAAAAGGAAAATTTTTGAGATTTCACCGGACTTCGGGTAAGTCGATACGAGGTCAAAAGTGACCGATTTGATTTCCGATGAATTTATTTAAATTATATTTAATCGAAAATTGACCCGAAGTTAAATATAATAAATTGTGCAGTTCGACGATAAATTCCGAACAGAAGCCCGATCGAACTTCGATTTTGCGTACTATCGCATAATCTCGGGTAAGTAAAGCTCATTTACGACAATTTATGTGATTTATGCGTATTTAAGATTTAATTTATGCATTTCGGATTAAATTCCGTATTAGTGAATTATATTCAGAATTTTGAATTAAATGTCGTAAATGATATACGGGCTATCCAAAGAGCTTGGAATAAAGCCCAATGGGTATTGATAGGCCCAATGAGTCGATAGACCCTGATGAAGGGAAATAATAAGTGGAAAACGGGCTTAATACGGTTAAGGCCCATTAAGGAATTTAAGGCCCATTAAGGGAAATTAAACTGTATTAATGTGTAATACAGTAGGAAAATGATAATTAACCTGAGGAATGGTTATTTACAGCTCCGGAGTTTACATCGAGAGCTGATCGGACTGTGGGATTTAGCAGCACCGAGGAAGCGAGGTCACTTGACGTGATCCGAGGTAAGGGACTTTTGCGAGTAGTTAGAGATACCTGCACGTATTTTCAACTGCTTTTGCATTCACTTAAAAACTCTGAGGGTCAGAGAAAGTGAATAATAATTATTGCGACCCGATAGTGGCAAATTATGATTTTACCCCTAGTTAGTTAAAAAGTCAACTTTTGTGAGAAGTTGCAAAAAAAGCATGGAAGATACTATTGTGAGTGTTTAATTGCTATTAGCATGAAAATAAATAGATGGGCTAATGATTTTAAGGTTGATATGACTTAAGCACACTTTTAGTGCTGATTTTGATGTTTTATAAACAATCCCTTTGAAATAGCCATCTATCATATTATGTGAGAATGAATCGTGCTAGAGCACAGCTCGCACTGGGATTCATATGTTTTCCACATACATAGTGCTGGATTTTGATACGCACTAGATTTTCATGACATGCATGATAGAGAAGGAGTTTTACTCGTACTCAGCTTTGAATGATATATGCATGACAGAGTGTTGGAGCGATTGGCTCGTACTCGATTCTTCATGGTTTATACATGACATAGTACTGGGAGCGATTGCTCATACTTGATTTTGATATTATGCATAGCATAGTACTGGGAGCTATTGCTCGTACTTGATTTAATACATAAACTATGCATTGACCTAGTGGCTAGAGATTGCTCGCACTAGAGTTGAATTTTATGATGTGAAACAGTGTTTAAGCGGAGTAACGACTGTGAGTCGCACTCAAGACGCACACTGTCTGTGATATGTAAAACATGTTGAAACCCATGCCTGAGTCCTTGTGTGACTGTGTGTCATAGCTAGAGAGGATATCCGCATGAGGTTGATATAGACGTGGTATACTTATTTCCATGGTTTCGAGGGCTACAGACCCTGGCTATGAGGGTTTCCATGGTTTCGAGGGCTAAAGACCCTGACGGTGAGGGTCCACGGGTGTACTTTGTACCGTGTCTGAGTGGCACGAGGTGTACGCTGTACCGTGTGTTACGTAGCTGCCGGTTGACATTGGACTGACCATCCTCCCGTTACAGCAGTGATGCCCCGCACACCGAGATCTGTGTTGCTTGGGATCACATTTTCGGATATGATCATACTCCAGGATACTATTTGCATTTACCACAGAGTCTCACATGATATATCACATTGATTGACTGATTTAAACTGCGGACAGACCTGAGGGATGGGTCGGACTCCGATTTGTGTTGTGAATCATTTGATGCCATATTTATTGTGATTTAAATATACATGGCATGATTTACATAAAGGCATGATTTATATACAATGCATTGTTTTGCACTACATGCCTACAATTGAGAAATAAAGCATGATTTCTGTACGTGGGATTTATTCTGTACAAGTATATATATTATATTTCAAGACATGTTTTTTAAAGTGAGTTAAGGAAATAATGTTTTCAAGGTATAGCACTATTTTGAGTAGATAGTGTGGATATCTACTTGCTTGCCTGATTTCCTTACTGAGCGCGTTATGCTCACCCCCTTTTCTTTACATCTCTCTACAGAGCGTCAGTAGAGAGAGAGTTATCGTGGGAGAGTGTCCCAGAGTCCACTGCTAGTTCCTATCGATTCGTCAGGTATACTTATTATGTACAGTTGTGTATCTAAACATAGAAACAGCACAGTGATGTATACGTTATATATTATGGGGAATGTAAATGTAATTGTATTAGATTTTATAAAATCTTACATGTATAATAAAAGCAACTACAGTCAGAATTAATATATTGACATGTATGTATGAGAATGGATATTATGGTAAGTGAAGACTCTGACATCGAATCACAGCCCAACCAGTGAAGAGAGGAAAGGTAAGTTAAAAATGCGAAAAATTTATTGTGGTTTTTGGTTAAAGTTAAGGATTGAAACTGGGGTCCTGACAGGATGGTATCAGAGCAGAGGTTGGTCTGATGTGAGTCGGTGTTAGAAAATAGGAAAGTGCACATCCCCATAGTACTGTGCTGTGTTTAGATATAACTGTGTATACCAGATAGGGAATGGACTAATTCATTATTATGAATGCAGGGACTTTGCCTAAATGGCAAATACGCGTAGTGGTAGAGGTATGAGAGGTAGGGCTCGAGGCCGGGGAGATAGACCCGAGGGACGAGCCGCTGCCGGACCTTTACCTACGCATGAGACTCCAGGTGCTACTGAGGCACCCGAGTGTGCCGAGACGCGCTTCACGAGATTAGAGCGTGGTCTCGAGACTATTATTGAGATACTGGCACAGACGATGCCAGGTAGGCAGAGACAGGAGGCAGGAGCTGCTACAGGAGAGGCAGTTGCCCTGATACACCTACGCAGACAGCTGATGCACAGAGGACTGTAGATACTCCTACACCCCCACCGGTTTTGGGTGGTAGTGGATTAGGATATGGATGTGACCTGCATCGGTTGAGGGAGTTCCAGAAGTTTAGACCTCCATCATTTAGTGGGGTCAAGAACCCCGTAGCTGCCGAGGAGTGGTTAGCAGAGCTGGAGAAGCTCTATGGATTCTTCGAGTGTACGACCTCGGAGATGGTCGCGTTTGCTGCGTTCCTACTGAAGGGAGCCGCAGAGCATTGGTGGAAGTCCACCCGACCTATATTGAGATCTCGACACACGGATATCAATTGGGATATATTTCGGGAGGCCTTCAGGAGGCAGTTTATTTCCGACACTGCACAGCGAAAGTTACAGGCAGAATTTTTGGGACTACACCAGGGGAGTTTATCTGTGGACGAGTATGAGACTCGATTCCTATCCCTAGGAAGATATGCTAGACCTCCTTCTTATCCGACTGCAGCCCCAGCGAAGGGCATTATCATAGGAGGACCGCGACCTGCTGCAGATTAGTGTAGAAGATGCGGCAGATCACATGGAGATAGACCGTGTCCACAGGGTGCTATGGTATGTTTTCGATGTGGGAAACAGGGGCATCTGGCTAGAGATTGCCCAGCGCCGTTTGTGACTGCAGCATAGAGAGGCAGGGAGTTTGATAGAACCCCGGGTGGTACGTCTGCTCAGAGAGGTAGAGCGACGGCAGAGGAGAAGGGGAAACAAGTGATGGGTCAAGGGCGAGTACATGCTTTGGACCAGGGAACAGCTGATGCTTCATCGGATGTGATTCGAGGTAACATCCTGATTTATGATATTGAAGCATATGTTTTAATTGATCCTGGTGCCACGCATTCTTTTGTATCGCCATTATTTGCATGTAAATTAGCAAGACATGTAGAGCGTACACGTTTATGTATGATGATGTTAATCAGTACGCCTATGAATAGTAGTCAAGTTGTAGAATATGTATATAATGACTGCAAGTTGAGAGTAGGGGATAAGGAGATGACAGCCAATCTAATATTACTAAGTATGAGCGACTTTGATATAATATTAGGAATGGATTGGCTATCTGCAAACCATGCTGTTTTAGATTGTTACGCTAAGACAGTTATGTTTCCTAACCCTACAAGATATGTTGTAAAGTTTAATAAAAATAAATGAAAGGAGTGGTTATGATTATTACATGATTTCTGATTTAGAAAACCTTCAACATATCAAGGTTTCATTGCGTACGTGGTAGATATGGATAAGGCATATCCGGAGTTGGCAGATATCACTGTGGTCAGTGAGTACCCAGATGTTTTCCCGGATGAATTGCCAGGGTTACCACCAGACAGAGAGATGGAGTTTTGTATAGATCTGGTACCTGGTACGGAGCCTATTTTGAGACCACCATATCGCATGGCCTTAGTTGAGCTGGAGGAGCTCAAGAGACAGTTACAGGAGCTGTTGGATAGGGGCTTTGTACGACCGAGTGTTTCACCTTGGGGAGCACCGATTTTGTTTGTGAGGAAGAAGGATGAGAGCCTCCGATTGTGTATAGACTACCGATTGTTGAATAAGGCCACCATCAAGAATAGATACCCCCTTCCACTCATTGACGACTTGCTAGATCAGCTACAGGGAGCACAGGTCTTTTCCAAGATTGACCTAAGGTCTGGGTATCATCAGCTGAAGGTTCGGAGTGGAGATGTACCCAAGACAGCATTTCGTACCCGATATGGCCACTATGAGTTCTTGGTCATGCCATTCGGATTGACGAATGCTCCAGCTGCTTTCATGGCTTTGATGAACGATGTGTTCAAACCATACTTGGACCAGTTTGTTATCGTCTTCATCGATGACATATTGGTGTATTCGAGATCTAAGGAGGAGCATGAGGAGCACCTCAGGATCGTGTTGCAGACATTACGGGAGCATGAGTTATATGCTAAGCTCAGCAAGTGTGACTTTTGGTTGTCACAGATCTCATTTTTGGGACATGTCATATCGAGAGACGGTGTATCAGTTGATCAATCTAAGATAGAGGCGGTAGTTCAGTGGGAACAACCGAGGACAGTCACCGAGATCAGGAGTTTTCTGGGTTTAGCTGGATACTATCGGAGATTCGTCGAGGGATTTTCGAAGTTGGCTGCTCCGTTGACACGTCTTACTCGAATGAGTGCACCGTTCATATGGAACGAGGATTGTGAGAAGAGCTTTGAGGAGTTGAAGCGTCGATTGACCACCGCTCCGATTCTCACTATCCCTATCAGATCAGGAGGATTTGCAGTGTATACCGATGCTTCGCATCAGGGACTGGACTGCGTATTGATGCAAGATGGGAAGGTAGTTGCTTATGGATCCAGACAGTTGAAGGATCATGAGAAAAACTATCCGACCCATGATTTGGAGCTAGCTGCAGTAGTGTTTGCGTTGAAGGTATGGCGCCACTACTTGTATGGTGAGAAGTTCCAGATATTTACCGACCACAAGAGCCTCAAGTATCTGTTCTCTCAGAAGGAGCTGAACATGAGACAGAGAAGATGGCTAGAGCTTCTGAAGGACTACGATTGTGAGATACTTTATCATCCGGGTAAGGCTAACGTTGTAGCTGATGCTTTGAGCAAGAAAAGCCTGGGGATGGTATCGAATATGATGGTTAGGGAACATGATTTGCTAGAGCAGTTTGCCAGCCTCAGTTTGGGAGTCGTGCCTTCTGACATGGATACAGGCTATGTGATAGCTAGTCTACGCTTGGAGCTGGATCTGTTGGATAGGATCAGAGTAGCTCAGCAGACTGATCCATTTTGTATGGATGTGAGTAGTCAGATGCAGAAGGGCACCGTGACTGATTTTGAGTTGAGTTCTGATGGACTACTGAGGTTTAGAGGTAGATTGTGTGTTCCCGAGGATCCAGGACCCAGGAGATTGATATTGGCGGAAGCTCATTCGTCGAGGTATACGTTGCATCCGGGGAGTAACAAGATGTATCAGAACCTCCGAAAGGTATACTGGTGGTCGGGTATGAAGAGAGATGTAGCAGACTTCGTGGCAAAGTGTCTCGTATGTCAGCAGGTGAAGGTAGAGCATCAGAAACCTGCAGAATTGTTGCAGCCTCTACCTATACCGACATGGAAATGGGAGCATATCACCATGGATTTCGTGATGGGTTTACCGAGGACCCGCAGGAATCACGATACTATATGGGTGATCGTTGATAGACTGACGAAGTCAGCCCACTTCCTAGCTATGAGAGCTACCGATACTCTGAGTTCATTAGCAGAACTGTATGTACGCGAGGTAGTGAGGTTACACGGTGTACCAGTGAGCATAGTCTCTGATAGGGATTCCCGCTTCACATCCCACTTTTGGGGACATTTTCAGGAAGCCATGGGAACCCAGTTGAGTTTGAGCACCGCTTTCCATCCTCAGACAGATGGTCAGTCAGAGAGGACTATACAGACTCTGGAGGACATGTTGAGAGCATGTGTGCTAGACTATAGAGGCTCCTGGGATGACCACCTGCCACTAGCCGAGTTCGCCTACAACAACAGTCATCATTCGAGTATCGGGATGGCACCGTATGAGGCTTTGTATGGCCGTAGATGTCGTTCCCCCATTGGATGGGAAGAAGTGGGTGACCGTAAGATTTTTGCTCCTGACTTGGTTACGCAAGCATCTGAGGACGTCCGCTTGATAGTAGAGAGACTGAGGACAGCTCAAAGCAGACAGAAGAGTTACGCTGACAGGAGACGTAGGCCACTAGAGTTTGCAGCTGGTGAATCCGTGTTTTTGAGAGTTTCTCCTTCCAAGGGCATAGCGAGATTTAGAAAGAGAGGGAAACTAAATCCTCGCTATATTGGACCCTTTGAGATACTTGATCGAGTGAGAGATAAGGCGTATAGGTTGGCATTGCCACCGGACTTATCAGGTGTCCACAACGTCTTCCACATATCGATGCTTCGGAAGTATCACCCGGATCCGTCACATGTGATTAGTTACGAGCCTTTGGAGCTCCGAGAGGACATGTCATATGTTGAGAGACCGATTCAGATATTGGATAGGAAGGAGAAGGTATTGAGATCGAAGACCATCGGATTAGTGAAGATTCTCTGGCAGCATCATACTTCAGAGGAAGCTACTTGGGAGCTAGAGAGTCTGATGCGAGAGAAGTACCCTCACCTATTTGAGGACTGACTTGGTTCTAATTTGGAGGACCAAATTTTCTGAGTGGGGGAGGATTGTCAGACCCGGATTTTTGTAGCTTATTTCCTTATGATTCCTAAGTGTATGAACACTATGTAATTATAGTTGAATCATAAGAAGAGTATTTACTAACATGCAATCGACAATTTGATAAATTAAAAATGCATGTAAGCTACATAACAGCGAGATAAGGGTTAAGTTAATTCCCGAACGAGTGCAGGGGTAAAACGGTCAAATGACTGACATTCGGTATAATTTCGATAAGAGAATTTCATTAAAAATATGAAATTGAGGAATCTTGATCAAAATCGAGGAAAATATTTAATTTCGAGCCCAATTGATCAAGATATAAATTTATTAGAATTTATCGAAATTTTTACCTCGAAAAATGAGCCCAAAAATAGTGAAAAAATATACCGAAAAGGTAAAAGCGGACTGATAAATTCATTTACGGATTAAATGAATTTAATATGATTTTTAGAGATATTTTTGGGATATTTATGGGATTTTTATTATTATTTTATAGTAAAATAATAATAAAAATATATTATAAAAAAAAAGAGGGAAATCTGAATTTGGGACGCGGGGGGAGAGAAAAAATGGAGAGAAACGGAAGCAAGCCGACCCGAGGGAGAAGACCACCGGACGGCGAGCATCGGTCACCCCACGGGCAGGCAAGCGGCCGAAAAAGGAAGAGGAGGATCGTGCGCACCCATCGGCACCGGTCACGACCTCCACCGACGTCGGACGCCGGCGAATCGAAGAGGAGAAGCCGCGGAGGAAAAGAAGAGATTCGGCGGCCACCGGCGGTTCTTGGTCCAGATCGAGCCCAGCCGAGTGTTGCCCAGGATTAGGCGCGCCGAACTGCGGTGGTGATGCGTCGGGAACCGGCCGGAATAGGTCGGCACGGCCAAAGGATGCCTGAACCGGTCGGCGGTTCAGTGGAGAAGGTTCTGTGCTGAACCGGACTGGACCGGTTCAGCCAAGGAGAAAAGGGGAAAAAGAGGAAAAAGAAAGAAAAAGGAAAAGGAAAATTTTCGAGATTTCACCGGACTTCGGGTAAGTCGATACGAGGTCAAAAGTGACCGATTTGATTTCCGATGAATTTATTTAAATTATATTTAATCAGAAATTGACCCGGAGTTAAATATAATAAATTGTGCAATTCGACGATAAATTTTGAACAGAAGCCCGATCGAACTTCGATTTTGCGTACTATCGCATAATCTCGGGTAAGTAAAGCTCATTTACGACAATTTATGTGATTTATGCGTATTTAAGATTTAATTTACGCATTTCGGATTAAATTCCGTATTAGTGAATTATATTCGGAATTTTGAATTAAATGTCGTAAATGATATACGGGCTATCCAAAGAGCTTGGAATAAAGCCCAATGGGTATTGATAGGCCCAATGAGTCGATAGACCCTGATGAAGGGAAATAATAAGTGTAAAACGGGCTTAATATGGTTAAGGCCCATTAAGGGAAATTAAACTGTATTAATGTGTAATACAGTAGGAAAATGATAATTAACCTGAGGAATGGTTATTTACAGCTCCGGAGTTTACATCGAGAGCTGATCGGACTGCGGGATTTAGCAGCACCGAGGAAGCGAGGTCACTTGACGTGATCCGAGGTAAGGGACTTTTGCGAGTAGTTAGAGATACCTGCACGTATTTTCAACTGCTTTTGCATTCACTTAAAAACTCTGAGGGTCAGAGAAAGTGAATAATAATTATTGCGACCCGATAGTGGCAAATTAGGATTTTGCCCCTAGTTAGTCAAAAAGTCAACTTTTGTGAGAAGTTACAAAAAAAGCATGGAAAATACTATTGTGAGTGTTTAATTGCTATTAGCATGAAAATAAATAGATGGGCTAATGATTTTAAGGTTGATATGACTTAAGCACACTTTTAGTGCTGATTTTGATGTTTTATAAACAATCCCTTTTAAATAGCCATCTATCATATTATGTGAGAATGAATCGTGCTAGAGCACAGCTCGCACTGGGATTCATATGTTTTCCACATACATAGTGCTGGATTTTGATACGCACTAGATTTTCATGACATGCATGATAGAGTACTGGAGTTTTACTCGTACTCAGCTTTGAATGATATATGCATGACAGAGTGCTGGAGCGATTGGCTCGTACTCGATTCTTCATGGTTTATACATGACATAGTACTGGGAGCGATTGCTCGTACTTGATTTTGATATTATGCATAGCATAGTACTGGGAGCTATTGCTCGTACTTGATTTAATACATAAACTATGCATTGACCTAGTTGCTAGAGATTGCTCGCACTAGAGTTGAATTTTATGATGTGAAACAGTGTTTAAGCGGAGTAACGACTGTGAGTCGCACTCAAGACGCACACTGTATGTGATATGTAATACATGTTGAAACCCATGCCTGAGTCCTTGTGTGACTGTGTGTCATAGCTAGAGAGGATATCCGCATGAGGTTGATATAGACGTGGTATACTTATTTCCATGGTTTCGAGGGCTAAAGACCCTGGCTATGAGGGTTTCCATGGTTTCGAGGGCTAAAGACCCTGGCTGTGAGGGTCCACGGGTGTACTTTGTACCGTGTCTGAGTGGCACGAGGTGTACGCTGTACCGTGTGTTACGTAGCTGCCGGTTGACATTGGACTGACCATCCTCCCGTTACAGCAGTGATGCCCCGCACACCGAGATCTGTGTTGCTTGGGATCACATTTTCGGATATGATCATACTCCAGGATACTATTTGCATTTACCACAGAGTCTCACATGATATATCACATTGATTGACTGATTTAAACTGCGGACAGACCTGAGGGATGGGTCGGACTCCGATTTGTGTTGTGAATCATTTGATGCCATATTTATTGTGATTTAAATATACATGGCATGATTTACATAAAGGCATGATTTATATACAATGCATTGTTTTGCACTACATGCCTACAATTGAGAAATAAAGCATGATTTCTGTACATGGGATTTATTCTGTACAAGTATATATATTATATTTCAAGACATGCTTTTTAAAGTGAGTTAAGGAAATAATGTTTTCAAGGCATAGCACTATTTTGAGTAGATAGTGTGGATATCTACTTGCTTGCCTGATTTCCTTACTGAGCGCGTTATGCTCACCCCCTTTTCTTTACATCTCTCTACAGAGCGTCAGTAGAGCGAGAGTTATCGTGGGAGAGTGTCCCAGAGTCCACTGCTAGTTCCTATCGATTCGTCAGGTATACTTATTATGTACAGTTGTGTATCTAAACATAGAAACAGCACAGTGATGTATACGTTATATATTATGGGGAATGTAAATGTAATTGTATTAGATTTTATAAAATCTTACATGTATAATAAAAGCAACTACAGTCAGAATTAATATATTGACATGTATGTATGAGAATGGATATTATGGTAAGTGAAGACTCTGACAACGAATCACAGCCCAACCAGTGAAGAGAGGAAAGGTAAGTTAAAAATGCGAAAAATTTATTGTGGTTTTTGGTTAAAGTCAATGATTAAAACTGGGGTCCTGACAGGATGGTATCAGAGCAGAGGTTGGTCTGATGTGAGTCGGTGTTAGAAAATAGAAAAGTGCACATCCCCATAGTACTATGCTGTGTTTAGATATAACTGTGTATACCAGATAGGGAATGGACTAATTCATTATTATGAATGCAGGGACTTTGCCTAAATGGCAAATACGCGTAGTGGTAGAGGTGTGAGAGGTAGGGCTCGAGGCCAGGGAGATAGACCCGAGGGACGAGCCGCTGCCGGACCTTTACCTACGCATGAGACTCCAGGTGCTACTGAGGCACCCGAGTGTGCCGAGATGCGCTTCACGAGATTAGACCGTGGTCTCGAGACTATTATTGAGATACTGGCACAGACGATGCCAGGTAGGCAGAGACAGGAGGCAGGAGCTGCTACAGGAGAGGCAGTTGCCCCTGATACACCTACGCAGACAGCTGATGCACAGAGGACTGTAGATACTCCTACACCCCCACCGGTTTTGGGTGGTAGTGGATTAGGATATGGATGTGACCTGCATCGGTTGAGGGAGTTCCAGAAGTTTAGACCTCCATCATTTAGTGGGGTCAAGAACCCCGTAGCTGCCGAGGAGTGGTTAGCAGAGCTGGAGAAGCTCTATGGATTCTTCGAGTGTACGACCTCGGAGATGGTCGCATTTGCTGCGTTCCTACTGAAGGGAGCCGCAGAGCATTGGTGGAAGTCCACCCGACCTATATTGAGATCTCGACACACGGATATCAGTTGTGATATATTTTGGGAGGCCTTCAGGAGGCAGTTTATTTCCGACACTGCACAGCGAAAGTTACAGGCAGAATTTTTGGGACTACACCAGGGGAGTTTATCTGTGGACGAGTATGAGACTCGATTCCTATCCCTAGGAAGATATGCTAGACCTCCTTCTTATCCGACTGCAGCCCCAGCGAAGGGCATTATCATAGGAGGACCGCGACCTGCTGCAGATCAGTGTAGAAGATGCGGCAGATCACATGGAGATAGACCGTGTCCATAGGGTGCTATGGTATGTTTTCGATGTGGGAAACAGGGGCATCTAGCTAGAGATTGCCCAGCGCCGTTTGTGACTGCAGCACAGAGAGGCAGGGAGTTTGATAGAACCCCGGGTGGTACGTCTGCTCAAAGAGGTAGAGCGACGGCAGAGGAGAAGGGGAAACAAGTGATGGGTCAAGGGCGAGTACATGCTTTGGACCAGGGAACAGCTGATGCTTCATCGGATGTGATTCGAGGTAACATCCTGATTTATGATATTGAAGCATATGTTTTAATTGATCCTGGTGCCACGCATTCTTTTGTATCGCCATTATTTGCATGTAAATTAGCAAGACATGTAGAGCGTACACGTTTATGTATGATGATGTTAATCAGTACGCCTATGAATAGTAGTCAAGTTGTAGAATATGTATATAATGACTGCAAGTTGAGAGTAGGGGATAAGGAGATGACAACCAATCTAATATTACTAAGTATGAGCGACTTTGATATAATATTAGGAATGGATTGGCTATCTGCAAACCATGCTGTTTTAGATTGTTACGCTAAGATAGTTATGTTTCCTAACCCTACAAGATATGTTGTACAGTTTAATAAAAATAAATGAAAGGAGTGGTTATGATTATTACATGATTTCTGATTTAGAAAACCTTCAACATATCAAGGTTTCATTGCGTACGTGGTAGATATGGATAAGGCATATCCGGAGTTGGCAGATATCACTGTGGTCAGTGAGTACCCAGATGTTTTCCCTGATGAATTGCCAGGGTTACCACCAGACAAAGAGATGGAGTTCTGTATAGATCTGGTACCTGGTACGGAGCCTATTTTGAGACCACCATATCGTATGGCCTTAGTTGAGCTGGAAGAGCTCAAGAGACAGTTACAGGAGCTGTTGGATAGGGGCTTTGTATGACCGAGTGTTTCACCTTGGGGAGCACCGGTTTTGTTTGTGAGGAAGAAGGATGGGAGCCTCCGATTGTGTATAGACTACCGATTGTTGAATAAGGCCACCATCAAGAATAGATACCCCCTTCCACGCATTGACGACTTGCTAGATCAGCTACAGGGAGCACAGGTCTTTTCCAAGATTGACCTAAGGTCTGGGTATCATCAGCTGAAGGTTCGGAGTGGAGATGTACCCAAGACAGCATTTCGTACCCGATATGGCCACTATGAGTTCTTGGTCATGCCATTCGGATTGACGAATGCTCCAGCTGCTTTCATGGCTTTGATGAACGATGTGTTCAAGCCATACTTGGACCAGTTTGTTATCGTCTTCATCGATGACATATTGGTGTATTCGAGATCCAAGGAGGAGCATGAGGAGCACCTCAGGATCGTGTTGCAGACATTACGGCAGCATGAGTTATATGCTAAGCTCAGCAAGTGTGACTTTTGGTTGTCACAGATCTCGTTTTTGGGACATGTCATATCGAGAGATGGTGTATCAGTTGATCCATCTAAGATAGAGGCGGTAGTTCAGTGGAAACAACCGAGGACAGTCATCGAGATCAGGAGTTTTCTGGGTTTAGCTGGATACTATCGGAGATTCGTCGAGGGATTTTCGAAGTTGGCTGCTCCGTTGACACGTCTTACTCAAATGAGTGCACCGTTAATATGGAACGAGGATTGTGAGAAGAGCTTTGAGGAGTTGAAGCGTCGATTGACCACCGCTCCGATTATCCCTATCAGATCAGGAGGATTTGCAGTGTATAGCGATGCTTCGCATCAGGGACTGGGTTGCGTATTGATGCAAGATGGGAAGGTAGTTGCTTATGGATCCAGACAGTTGAAGGATCATGAGAAAAACTATCCGACCCATGATTTGGAGCTAGCTGCAGTAGTGTTTGCGTTGAAGGTATGGCGCCACTACTTGTATGGTGAGAAGTTCCAGATATTTACCGACCACAAGAGCCTCAAGTATCTGTTCTCGCAGAAGGAGCTGAACATGAGACAGAGAAGATGGCTAGAGCTTCTGAAGGACTACGATTGTGAGATACTTTATCATCCGGGTAAGGCTAACATTGTAGCCGATGCTTTGAGCAGGAAAAGCCTGGGGATGGTATCGAATATGATGGTTAGGGAGCATGATTTGCTAGAGCAGTTTGCCAGCCTCAGTTTGGGAGTCGTGCCTTCTGACATGGATACAGGCTATGTGATAGCTAGTCTACGCTTGGAGCCGGATCTGTTGGACAGGATCAGAGTAGCTCAGCAGACTGATCCATTTTGTATGGATGTGAGTAGTCAGATGCAGAAGGGCACCGTGACTGATTTTGAGTTGAGTTCTGATGGACTACTGAGGTTTAGAGGTAGATTGTGTGTTCCCGAGGATCCAGGACTCAGGAGATTGATATTGGCGGAAGCTCATTCGTCGAGGTATACGTTGCATCCGGGGAGTAACAAGATGTATCAGAACCTCCGAAAGGTATACTGGTGGTCGGGTATGAAGAAAGATGTAGCAGACTTCGTGGCAAAGTGTCTCGTATGTCAGCAGGTGAAGGTAGAGCATCAGAAACCTGCAGGATTGTTGCAGCCTCTACCTATACCGACATGGAAATGGGAGCATATCACCATGGATTTCGTGATGGGTTTACCGAGGACCTGCAGGAATCACGATACTATATGGGTGATCGTTGATAGACTGACGAAGTCAGCCCACTTCCTAGCTATGAGAGCTACCGATACTCTGAGTTCATTAGCAGAACTGTATGTACGCGAGGTAGTGAGGTTACACGGTGTACCAGTGAGCATAGTCTCTGATAGGGATTCCCTCTTCACATCTCACTTTTGGGGACATTTTCAGGAAGCCATGGGAACCCAGTTGAGTTTGAGCACCGCTTTCCATCCTCAGACAGATGGTCAGTTAGAGAGGACTATACAGACTCTGGAGGACATGTTGAGAGCATGTGTGCTAGACTATAGAGGCTCCTGGGATGACCACCTGCCACTAGCCAAGTTCGCCTATAACAATAGTCATCATTCGAGTATCGGGATGGCACCGTATGAGGCTTTGTATGGCCGTAGATGTCGTTCCCCCATTGGATGGGAAGAAGTGGGTGACCGTAAGATTTTTGCTCCTGACTTGGTTACGCAAGCATCTGAGGACGTCCGCTTGATAGTAGAGAGACTGAGGACAGCTCAAAGCAGACAGAAGAGTTACGCTGACAGGAGACGTAGGCCACTAGAGTTTGCAGCTGGTGAATCCGTGTTTTTGAGAGTTTCTCCTTCCAAGGGCATAGCGAGATTTGGGAAGAGAGGGAAACTAAATCCTCGCTATATTGGACCCTTTGAGATACTTGATCGAGTGGGAGATAAGGCGTATAGGTTGGCATTGCCACCGGACTTATCAGGTGTCCACAACGTCTTCCACATATCGATGCTTCAGAAGTATCACCCGGATCCGTCACATGTGATTAGTTACGAGCCTTTGGAGCTCCGAGAGGACATGTCATATGTTGAGAGACCGATTCAGTTATTGGATAGGAAGGAGAAGGTATTGAGATCGAAGACCATCGGATTAGTGAAGATTCTCTGGCAGCATCATACTTCAGAGGAAGTTACTTGGGAGCTAGAGAGTCTGATGCGAGAGAAGTACCCTCACCTATTTGAGGACTGACTTGGTTCTAATTTGGAGGACTAAATCTTCTGAGTGGGGGAGGATTGTCAGACCCGGATTTTTGTAGCTTATTTCCTTATGATTCCTAAGTGTATGAACACTATGTAATTATAGTTGAATCATAAGAAGAGTATTTACTAACATGCAATCGACAATTTGATAAATTAAAAATGCATGTAAGCTACATAACAGCGAGATAAGGGTTAAGTTAATTCCCGAACGAGTGCAGGGGTAAAACGGTCAAATGATTGACATTCGGTATAATTTCGATAAGAGAATTTCATTAAAAATATGAAATTGAGGAATCTTGATCAAAATCGAGGAAAATATTTAATTTCGAGCCCAATTGATCAAGATATAAATTTATTAGAATTTATCAGAATTTTTGCCTCGAAAAATGAGCCCAAAAATAGTGAAAAAATATACCGAAAAGGTAAAAGCGGACTGATAAATTCATTTACGGATTAAATGAATTTAATATGATTTTTGGAGATATTTTTGGGATATTTATGGGATTTTTATTATTATTTTATAGTAAAATAATAATAAAAATATATTATAAAAAAAAAGAGAGGGAAATATGAATTTGGGACGCGGGGAGAGAGAAAAAATGGAGAGAAAAGGAAGCAAGCCGACCCGAGGGAGAAGACCACCGGACGGCGAGCATCGGTCACCCCATGGGCAGGCAAGCGGCCGAAAAAGGAAGAGGAGGATCGTGAGCACCCATCGGCACCGGTCACGACCTCCATCGACGTCGGACGCCGACGAATCGAAGAGGAGAAGCCGCGGAGGAAAAGAAGAGATTCGGCGGCCACCGACGGAGCTTGGTCCCGATCGAGCCCAGCCGAGTGTTGCCCAGGCTTAGGCGAACCGAACTGCGGTGGTGATGCGTCGAGAACCGACCGGAATAGGCCGGTACGGCCAAAGGATGCCTGAACCGGTCGGCGGTTCAGTGGAGAAGGTTCTCTGCTGAACCGGACTGGACCGGTTCAGCCAAGGAGAAAAGGGGAAAAAGAGGAAAAAGAAAGAAAAAGGAAAAGGAAAATTTTTGAGATTTCACCGGACTTCGGGTAAGTCGATACGAGGTCAAAAGTGACCGATTTGATTTTCGATGAATTTATTTAAATTATATTTAATCAGAAATTGACCCGGAGTTAAATATAATAAATTGTGCAGTTCGACGATAAATTCCGAACAGAAGCCCGATCGAACTTCGATTTTACGTACTATCGCATAATCTCGGGTAAGTAAAGCTCATTTACGACAATTTATGTGATTTATGTGTATTTAAGATTTAATTTACGCATTTCGGATTAAATTTCGTATTAGTGAATTATATTCGGAATTTTGAATTAAATGTCGTAAATGATATACGGGCTATCCAAAGAGCTTGGAATAAAGCCCAATGGGTATTGATAGGCCCAATGAGTCGATAGACCCTGATAAAGGGAAATAATAAGTGTAAAACGGGCTTAATACGGTTAAGGCCCATTAAGGAATTTAAGGCCCATTAAGGGAAATTAAACTGTATTAATGTGTAATACAGTAGGAAAATGATAATTAACCTGAGGAATGGTTATTTACAGCTCCGGAGTTTACATCGAGAGCTGATCGGACTGCGGGATTTAGCAGCACCGAGGAAGCGAGGTCACTTGACGTGATCCGAGGTAAGGGACTTTTGCGAGTAGTTAGAGATACCTGCCCGTATTTTCAACTGCTTTTGCATTCACTTAAAAACTCTGAGGGTCAGAGAAAGTGAATAATAATTATTGCGACCCGATAGTGGCAAATTACGATTTTGCCCCTAGTTAGTCAAAAAGTCAACTTTTGTGAGAAGTTGCAAAAAAAGCATGGAAAATACTATTGTGAGTGTTTAATTGCTATTAGCATGAAAATAAATAGATGGGCTAATGATTTTAAGGTTGATATGACTTAAGCACACTTTTAGTGCTGATTTTGATGTTTTATAAACAATCCCTTTTAAATAGCCATCTATCATATTATGTGAGAATGAATCGTGCTAGAGCACAGCTCGCACTGGGATTCATATGTTTTCCACATACATAGTGCTGGATTTTGATACGCACTAGATTTTCATGACATGCATGATAGAGTACTGGAGTTTTACTCGTACTCAGCTTTGAATGATATATGCATGACAGAGTGCTGGAGCGATTGGCTCGTACTCGATTCTTCATGGTTTATACATGACATAGTACTGGGAGCGATTGCTCGTACTTGATTTTGATATTATGCATAGCATAGTACTGGGAGCTATTGCTCGTACTTGATTTAATACATAAACTATGCATTGACCTAGTTGCTAGAGATTGCTCGCACTAGAGTTGAATTTTATGATGTGAAACAGTGTTTAAGCGGAGTAACGACTGTGAGTCGCACTCAAGACGCACACTGTATGTGATATGTAATACATGTTGAAACCCATGCCTGAGTCCTTGTGTGACTGTGTGTCATAGCTAGAGAGGATATCCGCATGAGGTTGATATAGACGTGTATACTTATTTCCATGGTTTCGAGGGCTAAAGACCCTGGCTATGAGGGTTTCCATGGTTTTGAGGGCTAAAGACCCTGGCTGTGAGGGTCCACGGGTGTACTTTGTACCGTGTCTGAGTGGCACGAGGTGTACGCTGTACCGTGTGTTACGTAGCTGCCGGTTGACATTGGACTGACCATCCTCCCGTTACAGCAGTGATGCCCCGCACACCGAGATCTGTGTTGCTTGGGATCACATTTTCGGATATGATCATACTCCAGGATACTATTTGCATTTACCACAGAGTCTCACATGATATATCACATTGATTGACTGATTTAAACTGCGGACAGACCTGAGGGATGGGTCGGACTCCGATTTGTGTTGTGAATCATTTGATGCCATATTTATTGTGATTTAAATATACATGGCATGATTTACATAAAGGCATGATTTATATACAATGCATTGTTTTGCACTACATGCCTACAATTGAGAAATAAAGCATGATTTCTGTACATGGGATTTATTCTGTACAAGTATATATATTATATTTCAAGACATGCTTTTTAAAGTGAGTTAAGGAAATAATGTTTTCAAGGCATAGCACTATTTTGAGTAGATAGTGTGGATATCTACTTGCTTGCCTGATTTCCTTACTGAGCGCGTTATGCTCACCCCCCTTTTCTTTACATCTCTCTATAGGGCGTCAGTAGAGCGAGAGTTATCGTGGGAGAGTGTCCCAGAGTCCACTGCTAGTTCCTATCGATTCGTCAGGTATACTTATTATGTACAGTTGTGTATCTAAACATAGAAACAGCACAGTGATGTATACGTTATATATTATGGGGAATGTAAATGTAATTGTATTAGATTTTATAAAATCTTACATGTATAATAAAAGCAACTACAGTCAGAATTAATATATTGACATGTATGTATGAGAATGGATATTATGGTAAGTGAAGACTCTAACATCGAATCACAGCCCAACCAGTGAAGAGAGGAAAGGTAAGTTAAAAATGCAAAAAATTTATTGTGGTTTTTGGTTAAAGTCAAGGATTGAAACTGGGGTCCTGACATGAATAGTCTGCTTGGACTGACCGTCTGTCTGAGGATGATAGGAGGTGCTCAAAGTCAGTCGAGATCCCGTGGCTTCCTGGAAACGAGTCCAAAACCTCGAAGTGAATCAAAAATCTCTATCGGAGGTAATACTCACAGGGGCTCCATGTAATAGTGCCACCTTTCGGACATACAGTTTTGCTAGCTTATCCAGAGAATCAGTGCTCCTACTGACAAGAAAATGGGTACTCTTTGTCAGTCTGTCCACAATCACCCAGACTACATCACGACCTCTTTGGGTCCTGGGTAACCCCATAATAAAATCTATAGCAATATGCTCCCATTTCTAAGTAGGCACTGGTAAAGACTTAAGTAGTCCTGTTGGCTTCTGGTGCTCAGCCTTAATCTGTTGGCAGACTAAATATCTAGCGGCAAAATCTACCACATCTTTCTTCATTCCTGTCCACCAATACACTTTTCAGAGATCATGGTACATCTTAGTACTACCTGAGTGCATGGTGAATCGAGAACAATGAGACCATTTTAAAATACTCTGTCTCAGGGTGTCATCATGGGGTACACAAATACGGCCATGAAATCTCAACAACCTATCATAATTAACTAAGAGTTCTGACTGCGACCTCTCCTCAACCGGACTAACCATATCCAGTAATTTCTGATCATTCCTCTGTCCTACTCTGATTTGATCCAATATACTGGGCTCTATCTTTAGGATAGCCATAAATCCATTCTTAACCTTATCAACACTGAGTCTGAGCTTGGCGAACTATTCTAACAAGTCCCATTCTTTAATCATCATATAGGACACCATACCCTTTCTACTGAGGGCATCTGCTACCATATTCGCCTTGCCCGGATGGTACAAAATCTCGCAGTCATAATCCTTCAGGAGCTCTATCCATCTCCGCTATCTCATATTCAGCTCTATTTGATCAAAACTATACTTGAGACTCTTATGGTCAGTGAAAATTTGAAAATTTTCACCATACAAGTAATGCCGCCATATCTTCAATGCAACAATTACTGCAGCCAACTCCAAGTCATGAGTGGGATAGTTACGCTCAAGGTCCTTTAGTTGGCGAGACCCATAAACAACCACTCTACCATTCTGCATTAGCACACAACCCAAACCCTGGTAAGAGGCATCACTGTAAACTGCAAATCCTCTTGAACCACTCGGAATGGTCAAGACTGGTGTTGTGGTCAACCGACGTTTGAGCTCATGGAAGCTCCGCTCACACTAATCAGACCACTCAAATGGGACATTCTTACGGGTCAATTTAGACAGTGGAGCTGCAATCCAGGAAAATCCTTCGACAAACCTTCGGTAGTATCCTACTAATCCCAAGAAACTCCGAACCTCTGTCACTGTCATCGGTCTCTACCATTTTAATACTGCATCCACTTTGGATGGATCCACAAACACCCCGTCCTCAGATACTATGTGTCTGAGGAAGGCAATCTGTTCCAACCAGAATGCACATTTACTGAATTTTCCATACAGTCTCTTCTCACGAAGTGTCTGGAGCACAATTCTCAAATGGTGCTCGTGCTCCTCCCGAGACTTTGAATAAATTAATATGTCATCAATGAACACAGTCACAAATTTATCCAAATATTCTAAAAAAACATCATTCATCAAATTCATAAAGGCAGCAGGGGCGTTAGTCAGTCCAAAGGGCATCACCAAAAATTCATAGTACCCATATCGGGTCCGAAAGGCTGTCTTCGGTACATCAGCCTCCTTAATCCTTAACTGATGATAACTCGATCTCAGATCTATTTTGGAGAACACCGAGGCCCCTCTTAATTGATCGAATAAGTCATCTATCCTTGGTAGAGGATACTTATTCTTTATCGTTGCCCGGTTCAACAGCATATAATCAATACACAGGTGAAGACTGCCGTCTTTCTTTATGACAAATAGTACCGGAGCACCCCATGGAGACACACTCGGCCTAATAAATCCCTTATCGAGCAATTCTTGTAACTGGTTTTTCAATTCCTCTAATTCGATCAATGTCATTCGATAAGGTGGCTTGAAAATAGGCTGAGTGTCGAGCACCAGATCAATTGCAAATTCAACTTCTCTCTCTGGTGGTAGCCTCGGTAAATCTTCTGGAAAGACATTGAGAAACTCACATACAACTGAAACATCTTGAATACTTAGTGGTTCCCGACTGTTGTCAGAAATAAAGGCAATATAGCCTTCATATGAATCATACTGTTAGCAACTTTTTAATTTATTAACCAATAACTTCGTAAAATTTAACACCATGCATTTTATTTAGTCTTAACAAAACATACATCAAACTTTTCGGGTAAGGAGAAAGTCAGGGACTTAGTGTAGTAGTCTAAACTTACACAATTATCAGCTAGCCAATCCTAGGGGTGTAAACGATACAGTGGTGCTCGCAAGCTACTCGGGCTCGACTCGAGTAAAACTCGAATTCGGCTCGATTTTAGTAGAGTCGAGCTCAAGCTCGAGCTACTCGAGCTATCGAGCAAGTTGAATTCGAGCACTTAGATACTCGGCTTGAGTAGCTCGCGAGCCTAATCGAGCCTCGAGTTTTTATATATTTTAATAATATAATAATATTTATATAATGATTCGAGCCTAATCGAGCCTAATCGAGCTTAATCGAGTTCGAGCAAAATATCGAACTTATATAATCGAGCCTAATCGAGCGAGCTCGAGTAGCTCGAATTCGATCTCGAGCCGAGCTCGAGCTTAAAAAATAAGGCTCGATCGAGCTCGAGCCGAGTATCGAGCATCGAGTTTCGAGTCGAGCTCGAGCTCGAGCACCTCACTGTATCGACTCGGCTCGACTCGATTACACCCCTAGCCAATCCATACCCAAAATTACATCAAAACCTGACATATTCAATAAAATTAGACCTGCTAACAGTTTTTTACCTCCTACCACAATTTCACAATTTTTACATATCATATCCATCAATTAAGAGTCATGCATAGGTGTACTGATATGTAACATAGGATTTAAGGATTCAAGTTTTAAATGCAATTTACATGCAAATTGTGGGGAAATAAAAGAGTGTATAACTTTTGAATCAAATAAAACATGTGCGTAGCAATTACAGACCATAAGTGTACCTCTGATAGTATCGGAGGTGATGTCAGTTGTCTCTCCATCTATTGCTCGCACATGTTCTGTACAATGAGCCTCTTACCCTTCGTTGCAGTTGTTGCTCTCTGTTGCGGGACCTGTCTCTAGGGAATCTGTACTTGCCTCTCAGGCTGTTTTGGTTGTTCCCGAGATTCATAAGGTCCCATTAATGGGCAATCCTTAATCATGTGCCCTGCCTCTCCACACCTGAAACAAACATTAGTAGCCCAACGACATTCACCGACATGTATCTTACTAGAGTTCTTGCACTGCAGCACTGCTGTCCCAGGGCTTCGAGCAATGGCAACACTACCCATAGGGATCTTGGGCTTCCCAACCCATGTTTGAGGCTCATCTGTTCTTTGCCTATTTGGCTGACTCTTTCTCATATCAAATCGGGATGCCTATATCCCTTTTCCTTTATCTTAATCCTTGGCTTTGTACCCATGCTCAGCTCGGGTCACATCTAAGCCCCTTTCAACTTCTTGAGCCCGACCTAGAGCATCCTTAAAATCCTCAAATCGGAATCCCAATAATTTGTCTCGGATCCCTGATCTCAGACCTGCAAAAAATCTCTCAATTTGGCTCGTTGGATCCCTAAGGGTGTCAGGATCATATCTCAAAAGGGTAGTGAATCGACTTTCATACTGATTAACACTCGAACTGCCCCGAGTTAGATTCAAAAATTCTGCCTGCATCTTCTTTTGTGCTATAAGCGGAATATACTGGGCCCTGAATGCATTTAGAAATGCCTCCCATGTAATATCTGCTGGATTATCAGTTAAGGTTTTCTGTGTGGTCCTCCACCAAAATTTGGCCTCTTCCTTGAGCATAATACTGACCATAGTTACTTTTTCTTCATCCGTGCAACCCAAATACTGAAATACCGAATCAATGTCTATTAACCATCCCTCAGCCTTAATCAGATCCTTTACCCTTGTAAATTTCGGGGGACTTATTGTAAAAAATTCTCGCAGCCTCTGGGTGTCTCTAACATCTCTAGTCTGTGGACCTGCAAGCTGAGGTGCTGGGGCTGCAGGAGGATTCTATGGTGGGGGAGGAGGAACCTGTGTTGGTGCAGGAGTGGCATCAGTACCAGGGGTGTTTGCCTCAAACTGTTGGGCAATAATGACAGTCAATGCATGTACTGTTTCCTCGAGCCTCCTTATTCTCTTAGTGGGGCTCTCAGGTTGAGGGGGAGGTGGCGGAATAGGTTGTGCCTGTTTCCTTAGATGGCCTCTCCTACCACTCATAATTTCAGTAATCGTTTATCTACACGTACTATCACACCCCACTTCCTGGTCTCCTTTATCCATACTTACGCTACTATGGTTGGGCTGTGAGGCGATGCAATTACTTAAGTTCCTTGAATTTACAGCGAAAATATTTAAAATTTAATTCACACTCCCAGGTGTATATAAATATACAAAATTAATTGTATAATAATATCTTTACATAACATCCCCATAAAACTATTACATTTCTTAGGTATAACTATGCGATACAAGATAATAGATACAAAATGCTTTTGTGTATACTGTTCTTATACTTTTACAATTGATGGGAGCTCTCCAACTCAAAAGGAATCTAGAGACCACCGCTCTCCTACTTCTCAGTACCTGGAGGGGAAAAATAGTGGGATGAGCAAACCACAGCTCAGTAAGGAAATGAATGCTAGCAGGTAGATATCGTACTACCTACATAGCCCATGCATGTATAAACCAAAACCATGTTTTCATTATAAATGGAAATATTATACGAAAATGCTTTTAAACATACATTTCTCATTTGCATTTTCATGTAAACCAATATGTCATGCTTCCATTTTAAAACATGATTCATAAAACAATGCCATCACGACACAAGTGTTTAAATAAGAGATTTATCAAAACACAAAATCTCTTTACTTTCTCAATCATATCTTTCCCTTAAATCTCTTTCTTTTCTGAGTTGTATATCTCTTTACTTTCTCAATCATATCTTTCCCTTAAATCTCTTTCTTTTCTGAGTTGTATCTGTTTCCCGAATCTCTAAGATAGGCATGAAATTTTCAGCAATCAAATATCCATGACGTATGACCATAGTTAGTGATCTCATGCCTCACTGATCAGGTGTGCACAGGACATCACTTCGCCTAAAGGGGGATGGGTCAGTCCTACCCTCCGGCTCATCTCAATCGACCTTATCTCCTTATATACTCACGATATAAGGTACGTCAGGTGTCATCTACATGATACTCATACACAAGTGCACCCAGCACGGTACATAGTATACCAACGGACAACTACACAATACTACGTACGACCATGGACCCATGTCCATACTCCAACTCCGATGGACTTTTCATCCTGAACCATGTCTCATATACCAGGAGAGCAAGCAGCGTGACACACAGTCATCGCAAGGCTCCAGCGCGGTAAGATTTATTGTTAGGCCCGCCCGTTCAAAGGCTGTCGGTTGGCATCCCCTTAGGTCCCGAACCCTCAAGTTTACCTCAACTCAGTAAAAACAGGTGCGAGCAAAGCTCCACCACTTTTCTCAAAACCATCGTGCGATTTAAACTCCAGCATGGCATATCAAAAGCATAGAAACATGTGCGAGCTAACACCCAGTACATAGTCAAGTCATTAAAACGGGTGTGAGCTAGAGCTCCAACACCAATCTCATCTCAAATTCTATAGATGACTATTTTCTCTTTTTAAAACTCAAAACATGTTTATTTATGCAGCATGCCTCTTCATGCTAAAACATGTAAAATTAGCCAACCTATCATCATCATTTCTCAATCACCAATATTGATATAAAAATTGAGAAAAACATTGAAAACATGCATATCATGCTATTTCCTTACCCTGTCCCATTTCTCAATACATATATATCATAATACATTTAATGCTTCCATATCATTTCATAGAATCGTAGTATTGTACTAATTCTAATATTATATCTACGAAATTGTCGTAAAATACGCATGAACATCTCTATAGCTAATACACTGTCCCTTACCTCGATTTACTTGAGTGCGACTCTCATCCTTTATGCTTATCGCATTCTTATCTCGACTTACTCCGATGTATCGTCGGGAACTGCAATTCATCCATCAAGTACTTGAGTTAACGTTTCTAACTCTTGTTCAACTAAGTATTTATCCAATGCCTTAAATATACATTTTACCCCTTGTAGTAAATCTCACAATTTATTCCAATATCAGCATATCCAAATCATACCAACAACACAATCATCCTTTTAAGATAACTCATTCATCATTAATACTTCTACATTCCACTTTCTCACACTAGACCATTTCTAGGTTATGGTGGATTCTTTACTTTCTAGGTAGTTTCTATCATTTCTATGCATATTAATCATTTCCCACATCAATATCCAAACAAATATACTTAGGTATTTGCATTAGAAACTCACCTAGCTTGTTGCTTAAATATCTAATAGAAATGCACCTTGTTGCTTAAATCCAACAAATGGGGAAAATGCCTCCCAACTATGTTGTTCTTCTCTTTGATGTGAACAACTTTGTCTCTAACAGCTTTCCCTCAAATCTTACTGAAAATGGCTGGATTTAGGAGTGAGAAAGCTAGGTTTTTGAGTTGAAATGGAAAGGGTGAAGCGTTTTTCCTAAATCTACAGATTCACTGCTCCTATTTATAGAATTGGCTTGATGAGATCGATCTGATTTAGGAGGAGATCGATCTGGTCCATTTAAATCCCTATTTTTCACGACATTTTAAGCATGAGTCGATCTGTCAAAGCTTGAGATCGATCTTCTCCAAACAAAGAGCTAAAGAGATCGATCTGTTCCCTTAAGGATCGATTTGCATTTTACAGAATGTTTTGGAGATCGATCTTGCTCCCTTGGAGATCGATCTGCCCTATACCATTGCTTAAATAAGAGCATTCTGGCTCTTCCAGATCGATCTATCATCCTATGAGTTCGATCTGATCTTCATATTTCCAGATTTTCTACAGTTTTTTTTGTAGCAACACATACCAAACAATCTGTCTATTTACTGCCTTAGTCATTTTTCCGTCTGATCACCTTTGAGACTTGAAAATGGCACCCATTAATACTTCATACTCATTAAAACTCGTGTGAAATCTTTGTATACCCAAAGGTACTTAATATAAACCAAATGGAAGTGCACAACTTATGCAATTCTTCCTTCCATCTTACCACACCACTCATATTCCATTTCACTCACATTCTTCCCGTGTTTAAGTCAATTTCTTCATATTCATATATAATGTAACTTGTACGTAAAATCACAACTCCTATTACATGTGTGTACCTTAAACTTATGGACTTACATTGCATATAATTCACATTACAAGTATATCACCATGCTTATGAATTCATTTACATATATATATATATAAGGTTAAACCTATACGGGGTCTCACACATATACCCAAAATTTAAGTCATGACTTAACAGATATACTTACTTTACAACCAGACAAGCATAGACAATTTGGATGTAATTTGACTTTTCGATTTGACACTGACAGTACTAGACAACTTTTGCTCTGATACCAAGTAAATTGTGACGCCCCGAAAACGCGAAAAAATAAGCTTTTTTTTATATCCTTTACTTAAGTTGTATTCCTACAGTGTTAATTTCTTAATCTTTCGTTAATATACCGTGAAATAGTTTATAATCGCAACCAGTCGATTTCAATTTCTTTCATCTACTTATCAGTACGTCTATTTTCATTCTCACACTTTACATATCCAGAATATACAGTAAAGTTTAAACTGCGTTACTACTACTTTAGTTACATTCATATTTCTTATTTTACATCCCAAAATATTATTACAACATTGTCTATGCTTTACAGGAAGTCTGGTAGATAAAGTAAAATATACCTTACTAGTACTGAGGATAGTCTGGAAAGGCTGATTTCGCCTATCCACGACTATTGTACGGCAGGTAAGGGTGACAATTTACTTAAGATAATTTGTGAGTTAAAAATAAAGGGTGAGCTCTTCAAGCCTAGTAAGACATGCATTTAAGGCAGTCTTAGCATTAAAACATGTAAATGCAAAATATTGTGATATAAGCTTTATAAAATATCATGCATGTGAATATTAACCGAAACATATTTAGTTTCGAAAGACAAGTCAAAGTACTTGCGATAACATAATGGTAGCATGTAATTTATAAATCATGCATCTTATAAATCACGTAGCATGTAAATCATGTAACAAATATCCCGTAGAAAATCATTCACATAACATATATCACATAGCTCATTTAAAGAGAAAATCAAGTCAAAATAAATAATATTTAAATCATAAAATTTAGTACTCTTTCTTTCAAATAATACTGATTCTTTTCATAGAGACTAGGCAGCATTTTCATTACGACAAGAGTCGAATTCATGTATGCATTTCACATAGGAAATTTGCATAGATGTTTCACTTATACTTAGTACCGATGGCCATGGTAAGGGACTGTAGACTGGATCAGGGTCTTACAGAGCCCCTCGCCACTAAACAAATATTTCCTTTACCGGAGAGTGGCGTAAACATCATACCGAGTGGTACAAATACCCGATGAAGTTCAACATGCACCACAAGGGACTAAACGTACACCAGGTGGTATGAGACATGTTCCACGACGGTCCAGACCCCACACGACAATTTAAGATAACTCTCATAGCTTACATATAGCCTCAGTCTCAAAACAGTTCTTTGAAATCATTTCTTGGGTCCGTTCACCCGTAAACTCGTAGAAAATCAAATATCGGGTCCGTACACCGTAATTTGATAGAATATCATATATCGGGTCTGTTCACCCGTAATTTCATAGAAAATCATATCTCGGGTCCGTTCACCCGAAAATGCATAGAAATCATATTTTTCGTAATTTCTCGAGTCTTTTCACCCGTAAACTCGTAAAAATAATGATTTAATCATATTTCGGGTCCTTTCACCCGTAATTTGTAGAAATAATATTTTTCATTTTCACATAACAAATTTCATTTAAAAACATTTCACAGATATCAAAAGTACATTTTGAAGAGCTCGTAAAATAGGTTTTTTCTTTCGGGTTTCTCGATTTTTGAGTGCATTGTAACTTTTCCAAGTTCGGAATTATTATTCGTAAAAACTAACATGCTCAATACATTTTTAAGCTAATGTAAGGTATTTGAATACCAATGCTACTTTAAATCACATCCCTTACATCGTAAATCGTAGGGCAGCGCAAACTTGTCGGGTCTCGGGATTACCTCGATTTACTTTTCAAATTCCTGAACTACCCAAAACGATATCCATTCATCATATATTGATCAATTTCATCTTAACATAGTCCATTTTTTATTTATCTTCACGAAGTTTGATCAATTTTGACTTTTCGATTAACTTTTTCGATTTTCTCGGTTTTACCGATTTAGTGCCGTTTTTGGAAAATTTCGTTATTCTAATTTTGCATTTCATTACTTCATTAACCTTATGACTCATTTAAGTTCATAAATCAAGATAGTCACTTTTTCAAATTTTTAATTCTTTCATTTTTCGATTTTACACTGAGTTAAACTATAAATCGAGCTTTCTCAATATAAATTTAACCGTTAATAACCTTAGATCCATTAAAATTTTCACATAAACACATCAACACCTTGCTTTCTAGGCCTCAAATCATTCTTAGATGTTAAATCATCCAAGTCCACTTAACTAAAAATCTTTCAACAACACCAAATAACAACATATATGAACTTCATCATCATCCATCAACTTTACCTCGGGTTTGACCAAGGTTGACCACATTTTTCTTCCTAAAAATAAATCCTAAAATTTTATTTAACATGTATAGAGCTTAGAATCGTAAAAAACTACAAGAAAACTCAGCCAAAGTATAAAAAATTCTAAGTTCTTCACTTACCAAAAACAGGACAGATCCATCGACCGTTTTTCTTTTGAGTTTTTCACCTAGAAAATTAATGTATTTGTGGATGAATATTTTATATGTCATATAGAACTGGAGGAGAAATATTTTATCCTTCTTGGGTGACACCTGAATCTTTCCGGAAGGTGGCCAAAAAAATCGGGCACTGAGGGTCATGGGAGGACGCCTATGACAATGAAGGGAGGGGAATATCTCTCGGCCTAGAAGTCATTTGGGGTTGCTTTTTATTCACCCTGAAAGTTTCTTAAGTCTAATTTCAGAATTGAAAATCTTGGCTCGAATTGAATACCAGAAGGTCTTCAAATGTGACAAACATGAGGCCTGGGTCGGCAGGATGAAGGGGACAAATTTCTATCCTCTTCTAAAAGAATTCAAGAAAAATTATTCTAGTCCTATTTTCTCCAAATTTCCACTTCTAAAGTGTTATAATATGTCTTTAGTATGTTTCAAAAAACTTTGGGGTCACTTGTTTAAGAAAATTTACCCAATTGAGCCCATTTTGCGCGATTTGGTCAATACCGAGCAAAATGGCTTAAAGTTTTCAATTTATGTTAACAATTAATTCGATCCCTGAAACCTCCATATTTCCACTTGATTTCGATTTATCAAGTAAATTTCATCTTCTATTAATTTTATACATCCTCAAAATAATTTTTGGAAATTTTTAGAATTTATTCTGGATTTATTCTCTTTCCCAAGTCCATTTGCTCGATTTAGTGCAAAACCCGAACCTTACTAACTTTTTCACTTTCAATCCCTTAGTTTTCATTTCTAAGCATCAATTCATACTCAAACATGTAATTCTTAAGAAATTCTTGGGCTTAGAGCCTTAACTCGGTTTATGTGCCAGCAGGCCCTACGTCACTAACCTAAGTGTTTTGGTGGTTTCGGGCCTGCACAATATTATTTTGAGTTCTTAATTACTTCTTAGTTTTTCAAATAAGAAATAAAGTGAGAAAAATTTGGGTTTCACATTTCTCCCCACCTTTTAGGAATTCGGTCCTCCGAATTCAAACTGGTCCATCGAATAACTGCGAGTACTTCTCTTTCAAGTGGCTCTCTAGCTCCCACGTAGCTTCTTCTGTCGAGTGGTGTCACCAAAGAACCTTTACCAGTGGAATCATCTTAGATCAAAGTACCTTCTCTTTTCTGTCGAGGATCCGAATCAGTTGTTCAATATAACTCATGTCTTCATGAATCTCCAATGGTTTGTACTCAATGACATGAGAAGGATCCGGATAATACTTCCTCAACATGGAAACATGAAAGACATCATGTATACCTGACAACTGTGGTGGTAGTGCAAGTTGGTATGCAACGTCTCCCACTTTCTCCAATATTTCAAATGGACCAATGAAGTGAGGATTGAGCTTCCCTTTCTTTTCGAAACGTGTGACACCCTTCATCGGAGACACCTTTACAAATATAGAGTCCCCAACTTGAAATTCCAGAGGACGTCTTCACACATCTGCATAACTCTTTCACCTACTTTGTGTTGTCCTCAATCTATCAAAGATTAACTGAACTCCTTTAGCTGCTTGTTCAACTAGTTCTGGAGCAAGTATTTTCTTATCACCCACTTCTTCCCATGCAACCAGGGATCTACATCTCCTGCCATATAGAGCTTCATAAGGAGCCATACCAATGCTAGCATGATAATTGTTATTATAAGCAAATTCAGCGAGAGGCAAATGATCATCCCATGAACCTTTAAAATCTAGTGCACATGCCCTTAACATATCCTCTAAGGTTTGAATAGTCTGCTCAGACTGACTGTCTCTCTGAGGATGATAGGCGGTGCTCAAATTCAGTCGAGATCCCATGGCTTCCTAGAAAAGAGTCCAAAACCTCGAAGTGAACCGAGAATCTCTATCAGAGGTAATACTCACAGGGGCTCCATGTAATCATGCCACCTCTCGGACATACAGTTCTGCTAGCTTATCCAGAGAATCAGTGCTCTTAATGGAAAGAAAATGGGTACTCTTTGTCAGTCTGTCCACAATCACACAGACTGCATTATGACCTCTTTGGATCCTGGGTAACCCCATAATAAAATCTATAGTAATATGCTCTCATTTCCAAGTAGGCACTAGTAAAGACTTAAGTAATTACTGGCTTTTGGTGTTCAGCCTTAATCTGTTGGCAGACTAAACATCTAGCCACAAAATCTACCACATCTTTTTTCATTCCTGTCCACCAATACACTTTTTGGAGATCATGGTACATCTTAGTACTACCTGGGTGCATGGTGAATTGAGAATAATGAGACTCTTTCAAAATACTCTGTCTCAGGGTGTCATCATGGGGTACACAAGTACGGCCTTGAAATCTCAACAACCCATCATCATTGACTAAGAATTCTGACTGCGATCTCTCCTCAGCCTGACTAACCATATCCAGTAATTTCGGATCATTCCTTTGTCCTGCTCTGATTTGATCTAATATACTGGGCTCCAGCTGTAGGCTAGCTATAAATCCATTCTTAACCTTATCAACACTGAGTCTGGGCTCAGTGAACTATTCTAACAAGTCTCATTCTTTAATCATCATATAGGACACCATACCCTTTCTACTGAGGGCATCTACTACCACATTCGGAATAGTCAAGACTGGTGCTGTGGTCAACCGACGTTTGAGCTCATGGAAGCTCCGCTCACACTGACCAGACCACTCAAATGGGACATTCTTATGGGTCAATTTAGACAATGGAGCTACAATCCAGGAAAATCCTTCGACAAACCTTCGGTAGTATCCTGCTAATCCTAGGAAACTCCGAACCTCTGTCACTGTCATCGGTCTCTCCCATTTTAATATTGCATCTACTTTGGACAAATCCACAGACACCCTGTCCTTAGATACTATGTGTCCGAGGAAGGCAATCTATTCTAACCAGAATGCACATTTACTGAATTTTCCATACAGTCTCTTCTCACGAAGAGTCTGGAGCACAATTCTCAAATGGTGCTCGTGCTCCTCCTGAGACTTAGAATAAATTAGTATGTCATCAATGAACACAATCACAAATTTATCAAAATATTCTAAAAAAACATCATTCATCAAATTCATAAAGGCAGCAGGGGCGTTGTCAATCCAAAGGGCATCACCAAAAATTCATAGTGCCCATTTTGGGTCCGAAAGACTGTCTTCGGTACATCAACCTCCTTAATCCTTAATTAATGATAATCGGATCTTAGATCTATTTTGGAGAACACTGAGGCCCCTCTTAATTGATCGAATAAGTCATCTATCCTTGGTAGAGGATACTTATTCTTTATCGTTGCCTTATTCAACAGCCTATAATCAATACACAGGCGAAGATTACCGTCTTTCTTTCTGAAAAACAGTACCGGAGCACCCCATGGAGACACACTCAACTTAATAAATCCCTTATCGAGCAATTCTTGTAACTGTTTTTTCAATTCCTCTAATTCGACCAATGCCATTCGATAAGGTGGCTTGGAAATAGACTGAGTGTCGGGCACCAGATCAATTGCAAATTCAACTTCTCTCTCTGGTGGTCGCCCCGATAAATCTTCTTGAAAGACATCGAGAAACTCACATACAACCGAAACATCTTGAATACTTGATGGTTCCCGACTGTTGTTAGAAATAAAGGCAATATAGCCTTCATATGAATCATACTGCTAGCAACTTTTTAATTTATTAACCAATAACTTCGTAAAATTTAACACCATGCATTTTATTTATTCTTAACAAAACATACATCAAACTTTTTGGGTAAGGAGAAAGTCAGGGTCTTAGTGTAGTAGTCTAAACTTACACGATTAGTAGCTAGCCAATCAATACCCAAAATTACATCAAAACTCGACATATTCAATAAAATTAGATCTGCTAATAGTTTTCTACCTCCTACCACAATTTCACAATTTTTACATATCGTATCCGTCAATTGAGAGTCATGTATAGGTGTACTGATACGTAACATGAGATTTAAGGATTCAGGTTCTAAATACAATTTACATGTAAATTGTGGGGAAATAAAAGAGTGTGTAGCACCTGAATCAAAATAAAACATGTGCGTAGCAATAACAGACCATAAGCGTACCTCTGATAGTATCGGAGGAGATGTCAGCTATCTCTCCGTCTATCGCTCGCACATGTCCCTGTGCAATAGGCCTCTTACCCTTATCTGCAGCTGTTTCTCTCTGTTGCGGGACCTGTCTCTAGGGAATCTGTACTTGCCTCTCAGGCTGTTTTGGTTGTTCTCGAGATTCATAAGGTCTCATTAATGGGCAATCCTTAATCATCTGCCCTGCCTCTCCACACCTGAAACAAACATTAGTAGCCCAACGACATTCACCAACATGTATCTTACCAGAGTTCTTGCACCGTGGCAATACTGTCCTAGGTCTTCGAGCAGTGGCAGCACTACCCATGGGGATTTTGGGCTTCCCAGCCCATGTTTGAGGCTCATTTGTTCTTGGCCTCTTTGGCTGACTCTTTCTCATATCAAATCGGGATGTCTGTATCCCTTTTCTTTTATATTGATCCTTGAATTTGTACCCATGCTCAGCTCGGGTCACATCTAAGCCCCTTTCAACTTCCTGAGCCCGACCTAGAGCATCCTTAAAATCCTTAAATCGAAATCCCAATAATCTATATCGGATCCCTGATCCCAGACCTGCCAAAAATCTCTCAATTTGGCGTACTGGATCCCTAAGGGTGTCAGGATCATATCTTAAAAGGGTAGTGAATCGACTTTCATACTGATCAACAGTCGAACTGCCCTGAGTCGGATTAAAAAATTCCGCCTGCATTTCTTTTGTTCTATAAGCGAAATATACTGGGCCCTGAATGCATCTAGAAATGCCTCTCATGTAATATCTGCTGGATTATCAGCTAAGGTTTTCTGTGTGGTCCTCCACCAAAATTTAGTCTCTTTTTGGAGCATATAACTGGCTATAGTTACTTTTTCTTCATCCGTGCAACCCAAATACTGAAATATCGAATCAAGGTCTATTAACCATCCCTCAGCCTTAATCAGATCCTTTACCATTGTAAATTTTGGGAGACTCATTTTCAAAAATTCTCGCAGCCTCTGGGTGTCTCTAACATCTCTAGGTTGTGGACCTGCAGGCTGAGGTACTGGGGCTGTAGGAGGATTCTGTGGTGGGGGAAGAGGAACCTGTGCTGGTGTAGGAGTGGAATCAGTACTAGGGGTGTTTGCCCCAAACTGTTGGGCAATAATGGCAGTCAATGCATGTACTGTTTCCTCGAGCCTCCTTATTCTCTTAGTGGGGCTCTCAGGTTGAGGGGGAGGTGGCGGAACAGGTTGTGCCTGTTTCCTTGGACGGGCTCTCCTACCACTCATAATTTCAGTAATCGTTTATCTGTACGTACACCTAAAATTTTCATGACTTAACTGATATACTTACTTTACAACCAGACAAGCATTGACAATTTGGGATGTAATATGACTTTTTGATTTGACACTGACAGTACTAGGCAACTTTTGCTCTGATACCAAGTAAACTGTGACGCCTCGAAAAAGAGAAAAAATGAGCTTTTTTTTTATATCCTTTACTTAAGTTGTATTTCCTATCAGTGTCAATTTCTTAATCTTTTGCTAATATACCGAGACACAGTTTATAATTGCAACCAGTAGATTTTAATTTCTTTCCTCTACTTATCAGTACGTTTATTTTCATTCCCACACTTTACATATCCAGAATATACAGTAAAGTTTAAACTGCGTTACTACTACTTTAGTTACATTCATATTTCTTATTTACATCCCAAAATATTATTACAACATTGTCTATGCTTTACAGAAAGTCTGGTAGATAAAGTAAAATATACCTTACTAGTACTGAGGATAGCTTGGAAGGGCTGAGTCCGCCTATCCACGACTGTTGTACGACAGGTAAGGGTGACAATTTACTTAAAATAATCAGTGAGGTAAAAATAAAGGGGTGAACTCTTCAAGCCCAATAAGGCATGCATTTAAGACAGTCTTGGCATTAAAACTTGTAAATGCAAAATATTGTGATATAAGCTTTATAAAATATCATGCACATGAATATTAACCGAAACATATTTAGTTTTGAAAGACAAGTAAAAGTACTTGTGATAAGATAATGGTAGCATGTAATTTATAAATCATGCATCTTATAAATCACGTAGCATGTAAATGTAAGACCCAATTTTAGTTAAAACACAAAAATTAAAAATGCAAAAGGATTGGAATGAAATTCTCAAACACGTACAAGGGCAACATGGTCAAAAGATCGAAAGTCGGTATAAATTCGATGAGAAAAATTTAATTAAAAATAATGGATTGAGAAATCTTGGTCAATAAAGGTGAAATAAATTTATTCTTAAATTGATCAAGATATCAATTTATTGGAATTAATCGGGATTAATCAGAATTTATACTTAGAAAAATAATCTCGAAAATAATCGAAAAATATACCGAAAAGTCGAAATAATACTGATAAATTCAATTAGGGATTTATTGAATAAATTAATAATTTTTTTTAGATATTTTGACAAATAATAGTATTTTAATGATTAAAATAATAATAAAAATAAATAAAAAAATAATAATAAAAAAAAGAAAAAAAGAAAGGGAAATAGAAAGCAGAATCGCGATTCGCGATTCTACAAGGGAAAACAGAAGGAAGCAACCGAGGGAGGCCCATCTGCTCACCGACGGAGCCTGACGAATGGACCAGACGGGGCGACCGAGCCTCGTCGACACCGGAAGAGGGAGAAGAGGACGCGACCGACGAGGGAAAAGAGAGGGAGAGAGAGATCGAGAGAGAAAAAGAGAAAAAGAGGAAAAAGAGGTGACCGGCGGTCGAGGAGGGGAGGAGCGACCTACCACCGGCCAGAGGGGAACGTTTGTGACGCCGATCGAGGCGCAGATCAGCCAGAAACGACGTCGATCGGAAGAGGAAAAATTGGGTGCCGACGTCGGAGGAGAGAAGAGGCCGGACCGGCCACTTTTCGGCGAGCTTTAGCGAAATCGACCCCAGATCCATGCATCAGACTACCCCGTGGACAAGCTGGAGCTGGAAGCCGGCAGAGAACTGGTCAGAAAAGCCCCGAACGGCGGGGGTGAAAGTTGGACCGGGAGTGAACCGGATGAACCGGACCGAACCGGTTCAGCCAAGAAAGAGAGGAAAAAAGGAGAAAAAGGGAAAAAGAAAAAGAGGAAAAATTGGAGAAAATTCCAGTGATGCAATCGAGCTTCGGGTAAATCGGTAAGCGGTCGAATTGATCGATTTAAATTTTGAAATATTTAATTTGATAAGTAATCGACTGGAAGTTTACCCGAAAATATATTTAATTGTGTAGCTCGACGATTGGCATCAAACGAGAGCTCGAGATAGCCTCGATTTACGTACTAGCATGGAATCTCGAGTAAGTAACCCTTATTTACGACAATTTGCATCGTTATGCATGATTCAGATTTAATTACCGCATAAAATAAATTAAATTTTGGAAAGTCGGATAAATTATCGTAAATAATAAATTGAGCTATTCGAGAGTTAGAATGAGGCCCAATAAATTGTTGGTGGGCCCAATGTGCCCAATAGGCCTCGATAATGTGAAAATTAAGTGAAAAACGGGCTTAAGGCCGATTAAGGTCCATTAAGGTGCAATCGGGCCCAATAGGGGTAAATGGGCCCAATGATTTAAATTAAGCCCAAAAAATAAGAAATACAATTAAATTGTATAATATCTGACCTGAGGAATATTTATACGCAGTTTCGGATATTGGATTGGGAGCAGATCGGACTGTGTGACAAGACAGCAGTGGGAAAAGGAAAGGTCAGACTCTACAGAAAAATAAGGTAAGGAAATTCTGCGGACTGCTAGAGGTAACTTTACGAAATTTTAAGTTCAATTGCAGTCCTTCAAAAATTATCTGAAGGGTCTAGAGGTCAAATAATAAATTTAGTGCCCCGAATGGGCAAATTACCAAAATACCCTTGTTAAGGGTAAAATTTACAAATTTAAGAAAATTGGGAGGAGCAAGAATAAGAGGTTTCTGCTCGTTCTGGAGACATTTTAATGCATGCATGAGTAGGCTGGCTAATCTTGAAAGAAAAATGCACAGCATTGCATATTTCAACGATGAAATTGTTTTGGAAATTGTTTTGAGGAAACAGAGCCGCCTACGTGTTTTCATTGACATGTGACGTGTTAGAGCTCAGCTGGCACGATGTTTGATTTGTGTGATGCATGCATTAGTGCTGGAGCGAGAGCTCGCACTAGAGTTTTACATGCATTGGTGCTAGAGTCTAACTCGCACCTGATTTTACATGATTTTCGTGACAGGGTGCTAGAGTCTAACTCGCACCAGATTTTACATGATTTTCGTGACAGGGTGCTAGAGTCTAACTCACACCATATTTTTATATGATTTTGAGACAGGGTGTTGGAGCTTCGCTCGCACCAGATTATATATATATATATATATATATGATGACCCCATATGAAACAAAGCCGTGCGGGCTTCGACCAAAGCGGACAATACGTGGAGGTTGTGGAGTAGTGCTGTCTGCCCTTGGAGTCAGCCAAAAGGCCCAACAGGCTCAAAAGACCTCTTAAGTGGGGTGAGAGTGAGGGATGAGGTTGACGGCCTTGTGGGGATGTAAAGCGGGCTCTGACAATTAAAACGCACTAGTTTTACTTGATTTGATGAGAGTGCTAAGCATCGCTCACACTGATTTTTATGAGAACATGCGATAAGCCGTGCTTGGAGCATCGGGTAGACTGTGTGTCATTGATTAAATAGGCTCGCACGTGCGTTTTGAGACATGGCATGAGTATTGAGATATGATATATGGGTCCACGGAGTACGATGTACCGTGCAAGTAGCATGGAGTACGATGTACCGTGTGGTATCTTCGGATACGTTGGTATCTTTGTGATACGTTGGTATCTTTGTGATACGTTGGTATCTTCGGATACGTTGGCATCTTTGGATGCGTGGGATCGGATAAGACCAACGAGATGGACTGACCCACCTCTCGGGCGGTTCTCGATCATGGTGAGAACCCGCACACTAGGATCCGTGTAGCAGAGGAACTCACGAGGACACATGGCCATAGTCCTGGTTATTACCGATATACAGATGTTGCCTGGTCTCGCATGTTAATGACTTTGATGAGATTAAAACTGGGTTTTTAAAATCAAACGTGCATGATGATTACTTCCATGCTTTTCAAACCCATGTGTGAATGTAAATCGATTTTTTATGGTTTTATGTGAGTCAGGACCACCCGAGGGATGGGTTGAGTCCTGGCCTTGTTGTGAAATTTTAAACGAGAAAGAAATGATTTGAAATAATTGCATGTTGAATTTTGCCATGCGAATGGATTTACATAACATCATAACTCATATCATCTGTTTTAAAATGTATGGAGAAAGGGTGGTTTATGCATGGCACCACGTTCATGTAGGTAGTATGGTTACCTACTTGTTCGTAGGATTGCCTTATTAAGCTTGATGTGCTCACCCCTTTCATTTTCTCACACAGATTATTTTCAGTTGAAGTTGAGGCGACTCAGTACTGCATTCCGGATATCCACTGCTGCCCATCATTTAAGTTATATACACTTGTACATATTGTATCTAAATAAGCATAGCACAGTAACATGTTTGTAAGTAACTTTAGGGGATGTATAAATATTGTAACCAATTATAAATGACTGGAGAAGAAATAAGTACTATGGTAAATGAATGGTGGGACTGGCATTGACGCACAGCCCAATTGTTAGTGGAGTGTGGTCACGATCAGAGAACAGGTAAGCATGAAAGAAAATAACAAAACGCGAAAAATTTACTCTGATTTTTGGGTAGTTTTGGGTCGTGACAGTAAATCATGTAACAAATATCCCGTAGGAAATCATTCACATAACATATATCACATAGCTCATTTAAAGAGAAAATCAAGTCAGAGTACATAATATTTAAATCATAAAATTTAGTACTTATTCTTTCAAATAATATTGATTCTTTTCATGGAGACTAGGCAACATTTTCATTACGACAAGAGTCGTATTCATGTATGCATTTCACATAGAAAATTTACATAGATGTTTCACTTATACTTAGTACCGATGGCTATGGTAAGGGACTGTAAACTGGATCAGGGTCTTACAGAGCCCCTCGCCACTAAACAAATATTTCCTTTAACGGAGAGTGGCGTAAACATCATACCGAGTGGTACAAATAGCCGACGAAGTTCAACATGCACCACAAAGGACTAAACGTACACCAGGTGGTATGAGGCATGTTCCACGACAGTCCAGACCCCACACGAAAATTTAAGATAGCTTTCATAGCTTACATATAGCCTTAGTCTCAAAACATTTCTTTGAAATCATTTCTTGGGTCTGTTCACCCGTAAACTCGTAGAAAATCATATATCAGGTCCGTACACCCGTAATTTCATAGAAAATCATATATCAGGTATGTTCACCCGTAATTTCATAGAAAATCAGATCTCGGGTTCGTTCACCCTGAAATGCATAGAAATCATATTTTTCGTAATTTCTCGGGTCTTTTCACCCGTAAACTCGTAGAAATAATGATTTAATCATATTTCAGGTCCTTTCACCCGTAATTTGTAGAAATAATATTTTTCATTTTCACATAACAAATTTCATTTAAAAACATTTCACAGATATCAAAAGTATATTTTGAAGAGCTCGTAAAATAGGGTTTTTCTTTTGGGTTTCTCGATTTTTGAGTGCAATAGTAATTTTTTTGATTTCGGAATTATTATTCGTAAAAACTAACTTGCTCAACACATTTTTAAGCTAAAGTAAGGTATTTTTAATACCAATACTACTTTAAATCACATCCCTTACCTCGTAGATCGTAGGGCAGCGCAAACTTGTCGGGTTTCGAGATTACCTCCATTCATCATATATTGATCAATTTCATCTTAACATACTCCATTTTTTATTTATCTTCTCAAAGTTTGACCAATTTTGACTTTTCGGTCAACCTTTTCGGTTTTCTCAATTTTACCGATTTAGTGCCATTTTTAGCAAATTTCGTTATTCTAATTTCTCATTTCATTACTTCATTAACCTTATGACTCAATCAAGTTCATAAATCAAGCTAGTCACTTTGTCAAATTTTTAATTCTTTTATTTTTTGGTTTTACACTGAGTTAAAATATAAATAGGGATTTCTCAGTATAAATTTAACCGTTAATAACCTTAGATCCATTAATTTTTCACATACACATATCAACACCTTGCTTTACAGACCTCAAATCATTCTTAGATGTTAAATCATCTAAGTCCACTTAACTAAAAATCTTTAAACAACACCAAATAACAACATATATGAACTTCATCATCATCCATCAACTTTACCTCGGGTTTGACCAAGGTTGACCACATTTTTCTTCCTAAAAATTGATCCTAAAATGTTATTTAACATGTATAGAGCTTAGAATCATAAAAAACTATAAGAAAACTTAGCCAAATAATAAAAAATTCCAAGTTCTTCACTTACCAAAAACAGGGCAGATCCGTCAACCGTTTTTCTTTTGAGTTTTTCACTTTGACAATGAACTTATTTGTGGCTAAATTTTTTATATGTTATAGAGAACTAGAGGAGGAAGATTTTATCCTTTGTCCGACACCTGAAGCTGGCCGGAAGGTGGCCGAAAAAATTGGGCACTGAGGGTCAAGGGAGGACGCCTGTGGGAATGAATGGAGGGGAATATCTCTCGGCCTAGAAGTCCTTTGGGGTTCATTTTTATGCCCCCGAAAATTTCCTTAAGTCTAATTTCAGAATTGAAAATCTTGGCTCAAATTGAATACCAGAAGGCCTTCAAATGTGACAAACATGAGGCCTGGGTCGGCAGGATGAAGAGGACCGATTTCTGCCCTCTTCTAGAAGAATTCAAGAAAAATTATTCTAGCCCAATTTACTCCAAATTCTTACTTCTAAAGTGTTATAATATGTCTCTAGTATGTTTCAAAAAACTTTGGGGTCACTTGTTTAAGAAAATGTACCCGATTGAGCCCATTTTGCGCGATTTGGTCAATACCGAGCAAAATGGCTTAAAGTTTTCAATTTATGTTAACAATTAATTCGATCCCTGAAACCTCCATATCTCCACTTGATTTCGATTTATCAAGTAAATTTCATCTCATATTAATTTTATACATCCTCAAAATAATTTTTGGGAATTTCTAGAATATATTCCGGATTTATTCTCTTTTTTGAGCCCATTTGCTCGATTTAGTGCAAAACCCGAATCTTACTAACTTTTTCACTTTCAATCCCTTAGTTTTCATTTCTAAACATCAATTCATACTCAAATATGTAATTCTTAAGAAATTCTAGGGCTTAGAGCGTTACCTCGATTTATGTGCCAGCGGGCCCCACGTCACTAACCTGAGTGTTTCGGTGGTTTCGGGCCTACACTATATTATTTCGAGTTCTTAATTACTTCTTAGTTTTTCAAATAAGAAATAAAGTGAGAAAATTTTGGGTTTCACATTTCTCCCCACCTTTTAGGAATTCGGTCCTCCGAATTCAAACTGGTCTATCGAATAACAGCAGGTACTTCTCTTTCATGTGGCTCTCTAGCTCCCACGTAGCTTCTTCTGTCGAGTGGAGTCGCCAGAGAACCTTTACCAGTGGAATCGTCTTAGATCGAAGTACCTTCTCTTTTCTGTCGAGGATCTGGATTGGTTGTTCAATATAACTCATGTCTTCATGAATCTCCAATAGTTTGTACTATATGACATGAGAAGGGTTCGGATAATACTTCCTCAACATGGAAACGTGAAAGACATCATGTATACCTGACAACTGTGGGGGTAGTGCAAGTCGGTATGCAACGTCTCCTACTTTATCTAATATTTCAAATGGACTAATAAACCTATGACTAAGCTTCCCTTTATTTTCGAAACGTGTGATACCCTTCATCGGAGACACCTTTACAAATACAAAGTCCCTAACTTGAAATCCCAGAGGACGTCTTCGTACATCTACATAACTCTTTTGCCTACTTTGTGCTGTCCTCAATCTATCACAGATTAACTGAACACCTTTAGCTGCATGTTCAACTAGTTCGGGAGCAAGTATTTTCTTATCACCCACTTCTTCCCATGCAATCGGGGATCTACATCTCCTGCCATATAGAGCTTCATAAGGAGCCATACCAATGCTAGCATGATAACTGTTATTATAAGCAAATTCAACGACAGGCAAATGATCATCCCATGAGCCTTTAAAATCTAGTGCACATGCCCTTAACATATCCTCTAAGGTTTGAATAGTCTGCTCGGACTGACCGTCTATCTGAGGATGATAGGAGGTGCTCAAATTCAGTCGAGATCCCGTGGATTCTTGGAAACGAGTCCAAAACCTCAAAGTGAACTGGGAATCTCTATTAGAGGTAATACTCATAGGGGCTCCATGTAATCGTGCCACCTTTCGGACATACAGTTTTGCTAGCTTATCCAGAGAATCAGTGCCCTTAATGGCAAGAAAAGGGATACTCTTTGTCAGTCTGTCCACAATCACCCAGACTGCATCATGACCTCTTTGGGTCTTGGGTAACCCCATAATAAAATCCATAGTAATATACTCCTATTTCCAAGTAGGCACTGGTGAAGACTTAAGTAGTCTTGCTGGCTTCTGGTGCTCAGCCTTAATCTATTGGCAGACTAAACATCTAGCCACAAAATCTGCCACATCTTTTTTCATTACTGTCCACCAATACACTTTTCAGAGATCATGGTACATCTTAGTACTACCTGGGTGCATGGTGAATCGAGAACAATGTGACTCTTTCAAAATACTCTTTCTCAGGGTGTCATCATGTGGTACACAAATACGGCCCTGAAATCTCAACAACCCATCATCATTGACAACGAATTATGATTGCGATCTCTCCTCAGCCTGACTAACCATATCCAGTAATTTCTGATCATTCCTCTGTCCTGCTCTGATTTGATCCAATATACTGTGCTCTATCTGTAGGCAAGCCATAAATCCATTCTTAACCTTATCAACACTGAGTCTGAGCTCGGTGAACTGTTCTAACAAGTTCCATTCTTTAATCATCATATAGGACACCATACCCTTTCTACTGAGGGCATCTGCTACCATATTTGTCTTGCCCAGATGGTACAAAATCTCGCAGTCATAATCCTTCAGGAGATCTATCCATCTCTGTTGTCTCATATTCAGCTCCTTCTAATAAAAAATATATTTGAGACTCTTATGGTCAGTGAAAATCTAAAATTTTTCACCATACAAGCCATACAAGTAATGCCGCCATATCTTCAATGAAAAAATTACTGCAGCCAACTCCAAGTCATGAGTGGGAAAGTTACGCTCATGGTCCCTTACCTGGCGATACCCATAAGCAACCACTCTACCATTCTGCATTAGCACACAACCCAAACCCTGGTAGGAGGCATCACTGTAAACTGCAAATCCTTATGAACCACTCAGAATGGTCAAGACTGGTGCTGTAGTCAACCGACGTTTGAGCTCATGGAAGCTCCGCTCATACTGATCATACCACTCAAATGGGATATTCTTACTGGTCAATTTAGACAGTGGAGCTGCAATCCGAGAAAATCCTTCGACAAACCATCGGTAGTATCCTACTAGTCCCAGGAAACTCCGAACCTCTGTCACTGTCATCGATCTCTCCCATTTTAATACTGCATCCACTTTGGACGGATCCATAGACACCCCGTCCTTAGATACTATGTGTCTGAGGAAGGTAATTTGTTCCAACCAAAATGCACATTTACTAAATTTTCCATTCAGTCTCTTCTCACGAAGAGTCTGGAGCACAATTCTCAAATGGAGCTCGTGCTCCTCCCGAGACTTAGAATAAATTAGTATGTCATCAATAAACACAATCACAAATTTATCCAAATATTCTCGAAAAACATCATTCATCAAATTCATAAAGGCAGTAGGGGCATTAGTCAGTCTAAAGGGCATCACCAAAAATTCATAGTGCCCATATCGGGTTCGAAAGGCTGTCTTCAGTACAGCAGCCTCCTTAATCCTTAATTGATGATAACTCGATCTCAGATCTATTTTGGAGATCACCGAGGTCCCTCTTAATTGATCAAATAAGTCATCTATCCTTGGTAGAGGATACTTATTCTTTATCGTTGCCTTATTCAACAACCTATAATCAATACACAGGCGAAGATTGCTTCCTTTGTTTATGACAAACAGTACCGGAGCACCCCATGGAGACACACTCGGCCTAATAAATCCCTTATCGAGCAATTCTTGTTACTGGTTTTTCAATTCCTCTAATTCGACTAATGCCATTCGATAAGGTGGCTTGAAAATAGACTGAGTGTCGGGCACCAGATCAATTGCAAATTTAACTTCTCTCTCTGGTGGTAGCCCCGGTAAATCTTCTGGAAAGACATCGAGAAACTCACATATAACCGAAACATCTTAAATACTTGGTGGTTCCTGACTGTTGTAAGAAATAAAGGTAATATAGCCTTCATATGAGTCATACTGTTATCAACTTTTTAATTTATTAATCAATAACTTCGTAAAATTTAACACCATGCATTTTATTTATTCTTAACAAAACATACATCAAACTTTTCGGGTAAGGAGAAAGTCAGGGTCTTAGTGTAGCAGCCTAAACTTACACGATTAGTAGCTAGCCAATCCATACCCAAAATTACATCAAAACTCAACATATTCAATGAAATTAGATCTGCTAATAGTTTTCTACCTCCTGCCACAATTTCACAATTTTTACATATCATATCCGTTAATTGAGAGTCATGCATAGGTGTACTGATACGTAACATGTGATTTAAGGATTCAGGTTTTAAATATAATTTACATGCAAATTGTGGGGAAATAAAAGTGTGTGTAGCACCTGAATCAAATAAAACATGTGCGTAGCAATTACAGACCATAAGCGTACCTCTGATAGTATCAGAGGAGATGTCAGCTGTCTCTTCATCTATCGCTCGCACATGTCCTTGTGCAATGGGCCTCTTACCCTTCTCTACAGCTGTTGCTCTCTGTTGCGGGACCTGTCTCTGGGGAATCTGTACTTGCCTCTCAGGCTGTTTTGGTTATTCCCGAGATTTATAAGGTCTCATTAATGGGCAATCCTTAATCATGTGCCCTGCCTCTCCACACCTGAAACAAACATTAGTAGCCCAACGACATTCACCAACATGTATCTTACCAGAGTTCTTGCACCGCGGCACTACTGTCCCATGGCTTCGAGCTGTGGCATCATGGGGATCTTGGGCTTCCCAGCCCATGTCTGAGGCTCATCTGTTCTTTACCTCTTTGGCTGACTCTTTCTCATATCAAATCGAGATGCCTGTATCCCTTTTCCTTTATCTCGATCCTTGGCTTTGTACCCATGCTCAGCTCGGGTCACATCTAAGCCCCTTTCAACTTCTTGAGCCCGACCTAGAGCATCTTTAAAATCCTTAAATTGGAATCCCAATAATCTGTCTCGGATCCCTGATCTCAGATCTGCAAAAAATTTCTCAATTCGACGCGCTGGATCCCTAAGGGTGTCAGGATCATATCTCAAAAGGGTAGTGAATCAACTTTCATACTGATCAACAGTCGAACTTCCCTGAGTCAAATTCAAAAATTCTGCCTGCATCTTCTTTTGTGATATAAGCGGAATATACTGGGCCCTGAATACATCTAGAAATGCCTCCCATGTAATATCTGTTAGATTATAAGCTAAGGTTTTCTGTGTAGTCCTCCACCAAACTTTGGCCTCTTCCTTGAGCATATAACTGGCCATAGTTACTTTTCCTTCATCCGTGTAACCCAAATACTGAAATACCGAATCAAGGTCTATTAACCATCCCTCAGCCTTAATCGGATCCTTTACCCTTGTAAATTTTGGGGGACTCATTTTCAAAAATTCTCGTAGCCTCTGGGTGTCTCTAACATCTCTAGGCTGTGGACTTGCAGGCTGAGGTGCTGGGGCTGCAGGAGGATTATGTGGTGGGGGAGGAGGGGTGTTTGCCTCAAACTTTTGGGCAATAATGGCAGTTAATGCATATACTGTTTCCTCGAGCCTCCTTATTCTCTTAGTTGGGCCCTCAGGTTGAGGGGGAGGTGGCGAAATAGGTTGTGCCTGTTTCCTTGGACGGCCTCTCCTACAACTCATAATTTCAATAATCGTTTAACTGCACGTACACCCAAAATTTTAGTCATGACTTAACATATATACTTACTTTACAACGAGACAAGCATAGAAAATTTGGGATGTAATTTGACTTTTCGATGTGAAACTGACAGTACTAGATAACTTTTGCTCTGATACTAAGTAATCTGTGACGTCTTGGAAACACGAAAAAATGAGCTTTTTTTTTATATCCTTTACTTAGGTTGTATTCCTATCAGTGTCAATTTCTTAATCTTTCGTTAATATACCGAGATGCAACTTATAATCGCAACCAGTCGATTTCAATTTCTTTCCTCTACTTATCAATACGTTTATTTTCATTCCTACACTTTACATATCCAGAATATACAGTAAACTTTAAACTGCATTTCTACTACTTTAGTTACATTCATATTTCTTATTTTACATCCCAAAACATTATTACAACATTGTCTATGCTTTACAGGAAGTCTGATAGATAAAGCAAAATATACCTTACTAGTACTGAGGATAGCCTAGAAGAGCTGAGTCCGCCTATCCATGACTATTGTACGACAAGTAAGGGTGATAATTTACTTAAGATAATCTGTGAGGTAAAAATAAAGGGGTGAGCTCTTCAAGCCCAGTAAGGCATGCATTTAAGGCAGTCTTAGCATTAAAACATGTAAATGCAAAATATTGTGATATAAGCTTTATAAAATATCATGCACGTGAATATTAACTGAAACATATTTAGTTTCGAAAGACAAGTCAAAGTACTTGTGATAACATAATGGTAGCATGTAATTTATAAATCATGCATCTTATAAATCACGTAGCATATAAATCATGTAACAAATATCCCGTAGGAAATCATTCACATAACATTTATCACATAGCTCATTTAAAGAAAAAATCAAGTCAGAGTACATAATATTTAAATCATAAAATTTAGTACTCTTTCTTTCAAATAATACTGATTCTTTTCATGGACATTAGGCAGCATTTTCATTACGACAAGAGTCGTATTCATGTACGCATTTCACATAGGAAATTTGTATAGATGTTTCACTTATACTTAGTACCGATGGCCATGGTAAGGGACTGTAGACTGGATCAGGGTCTTACAGAGCCCCTCGCCACTAAACAAATATTTCCTTTAACGGAGAGTGGCGTAAACATCATACCGAGTGGTACAAATACCCGATGCAGTTTAACATGCACCACAAGGGATTAAACGTACACCAGGTGGTATGAGGCATGTTCCACGACAGTCTAGACCCCACACAAAAATTTAAGATAGCTCTCATAACTTACATATAGCCTCAGTCTTAAAACATTTCTTTGAAATCATTTCTCGGGTCCATTCACCTGTAAACTTATAGAAAATTATATATCGGGTCCGTACACCCGTAATTTCATAGAAAATCATATATCGGGTCCGTTCACCTGTAATTTCATAGAAAATCATATCTCGGGTCCGTTCACCCAGAAATGCATAGAAATCATATTTTTCGTAATTTCTCGGGTCTTTTCACCCGTAAACTCATAGAAATAATGATTTAATCATATTTCAGGTCCTTTCACCTGTAATTTTTTCATTTTCGCATAACAAATTTCATTTAAAAACATTTCACAGATATCAAAAGTATATTTTGAAGAGCTCATAAAATAGGGTTTTTCTTTCGGGTTTCTCGATTTTTGAGTGCAATAGTAACTTTTCTGAGTTTGAAATTATTATTCGTAAAAACTAACATGCTCAACACATTTTTAAACTAAAGTAAGGTATTTGAATACCAATACTACTTTAAATCACATCCCTTACCTCGTAGATCGTAGGGCAGCGCAAACTTGTCAGGTTCGGGATTACCTCGATTTGCGTGTTGAATTCTTGAACTGCCCAAAATGATATCCATTCATCATATATTGATCAATTTCATCTTAACATACTCCGTTTTTTATTTATCTTCTCGAAGTTTGACCAATTTTGACTTTTTGGTCAACTTTTTTGGTTTTCTTAGTTTTACCGATTTAGTGACATTTTTGGCAAATTTCGTTATAATAATTTCTTATTTCATTACTTCATTAACCTTATGACTCATTCAGGTTCATAAATCAAGCTAGTCACTTTGTCAAATTTTCAATTCTTTCATTTTTCGATTTTACACTGAGTTAAACTATAAATCGAGCTTTCTTAGTATAAATTTAACCGTTTATAACCTTAGATCCATTAAATTTTTCACATAAACACATCAACACCTTTCTGTCTAGGCCTCAAATCATTCTTAGATGTTAAATCATCCAAGTCCACTTAACTAAAAATCTTTCAACAACACCAAATAACAACATATATGAACTTTATCATCATCCATCAACTTTACCTCGGGTTTGACCAAGGTTGACAACGTTTTTCTTCATCAAAATTGATCCTAAAATGTTATTAACGTGTATAGAGCTTAGAATCATCAAAAACTACAAGAAAACTTAGCCAAAGAATAAAAAATTCCAAGTTCTTCACTTACCAAAAACAGGGCAGATCCGTCAAACCATTTTGCTTTTGAGTTTTTCACCTAGAAAATGAACTTCTTTGTGCTAAGTTTTTTTATATGTTATAGAGAACTAGATGAGGAAGATTTTATCCTTCTCGGGAAACAAATGAATCTAGTCGAAAGGTAGCCGAAAAAATCGCGAACTGTGGGGAAAGGGAGGACTCCTGTGGGAATGAAGGGAGGGGAATATCTCTCTGCCTAGAAGTCCTTTGGGATTGATTTTTATGCCCCCTAAAATTTCCTTAAGTATACTTTCAGACTTGAAAAACTTGGCTTGAATTGAATGCCGAAAGGTCTTTAAATTTGACAAACATGAGGGCTGGATCAGCAGGATGAAGGGGACAGATTTCTGTCCTCTTCTAGAAAAATTGAAGAAACATTATTCTAGTCCAATTTTCTCCAAATTTTTACTTCTCAAGTGTTATACTATGTCTCTAGTATGTTTCACAAAAATTTAGGGGTCACTTGTTTAAGAAAATATACCCGATTGAGCCCATTTTGCGCGATTTGGTCAATACCGAGGAAAATGGCTTAAAGTTTTCAATTTATCTTAACTATTAATTTGATCCCCGAAACTTTCATATTTCCGCTTGATTTTGATTTCTCAAGTAAATTTCATCTTATATTAATTTTCTATTACCTCAGAATAATTTTCTAGTATTTATAGAATTTATAGAATTTATTCCAGATTTATTCTCTTTTTCGAGCCCATTTGCTCGATTTAGTGCGATACCCGAACCTTACTTCATACTCAAACATGTAATTCTTAAGAAATTCTCGGGCTAAGAGCCTTACCTTGGTTTATGTGTTAGCAAGCCCCACATTACTAACTTGAGTGTTTTGGTGGTTTTGGGCCTGCACAATATTATTTCGAGTTCTCAATTACTTCTTAGTTTTTCTAATGAGAAATAAAGTGGGAAAAATTTGGGTTTCAGAGTAAAAACTTGCATTTTTTAGCCTATTAAGATTTTTAAAAATTATTCATTCTTTTAAATGTAATACCCCTTTTATTTTAGAAATCAATTCATGAATTTATTTATTCATTCATAAACATAACATATGTAGCTATACATTATTTAATTTAATTGGATGATCCTAAATCCAATACATTGCTTCATTATAACCTAGATTGTAATTTGCAAGGAGATTAGCTACTTCATTTACTTCTCTGGTTCACAAAATCTAGCACTGTGTGCAAGAGCTTTTGTTTCCTTAGTAATCATTCCCTTTCTGGAATAATCATCTTGTTTATCTCTAAGCTTTTGAGTAATCAATAAAGCATCACCTTCTATTTGAACATGTTGGAACCTTATTTCCATTGGAAACTTAACTGTTTTTTTGGCAGCCTATGAGATCCGAGAATTTTAGACATATTTTAATTATGTAATATGAACTTGAAGTGTAATTTATTGAGCTAAGTGAAATGTATATGTGATGAATGAGAAATAATCCAAGTAGTGAATTGTGAAAATTATATTTAGAGATTTACATGTTAAGTGTTTAACCTAAGTGTGAAACTATGAGGTCAGATCGATCTTGGAGAAGGAGAGATCGATCTGGTGAGTTAAAAATGAAAAGAAGGAGGAAAGTAAGTGAGCAGATCGATCTCCAATGGAAGAGGATCGATCTCTTTATGATTCTGTTTGAGAGAAGATTGATCTCATGAGGAAGGGATCGATCTCCAAATGTTTCTGTTTGGGAGAAGATCGATCTCCTCAAGGAGCAGATCGATCTCATGAAGCATTCTGTAAACTAGAGATCGATCTCATAAATGGAGCAGATCGATCTCATGTAGCCATTAAGGGATCGATCTCACCTCTCGACAGATCGATCTCCTAGGTATAAAATTACCTAAAATCGCCCCCAAATTCAAATGCAGATCAATCTCATCAAGAGCCAGATCAATCTCCTACCCTCCGTCTATATAAGGAACCCCTGCTTTCTCCGGTAATTTCATTTTCTCTCTCTTCAAAACCCCATTTTCACCTAAGCCCTAGCTTTCTCACTCATCCAAAGCACCCATTTTCGTCCAAATCAGAGGTTGTGGCAAGAAGGAAAGTTGTTCCTGATCGAAGGGAGAACAACATACTTGGAAGTCGGAAGACGGATTGAATCGAGGCAAGAGATAAGCTCTTCACAAGTTTTGGGTAATTTTTAAACCTCGATCTTGATATTGAGATGATTTTGGTGATAATGGTTGTTGTCATTATGTTGAAATAGCTGGAAAATGATTAAGGATTGATAAAATTACAATGTAGTTGGAGTGATGATGATATTTAGCAACTTTGGTAATTTTGGGAATTTTGAGCTATAAATGGAAATTTAGACAATGTGGTGAATTAGCATAGATATATGGCATGGGAAATGTAGAATGTTGAGGTGTTGTAAGCGAGACTGCGGTTTGTGATAGAGTTACGTTTTATGAGAAATTTGAGGTGTTATGAGCAATTATGGTCAATTTTGAGAATTGAGGTTACTGTGATGATGAGTATTGATGTTTTAACATCGTTTGGACAGCTCAGGAGTTCCAGAGTGGAATGCGAGGCTAGTCCGTGATACGAGGGAAACGATTGCACTATACGAGGTGCAAAGAGATAAGGGAAAACTAAACCATTTGTGTATGTGTTTTGATGAACTGTTTGTAGCATGAACCATGATTTGAGAATACAAGGATGTTAGTGTTGTGATGTGACATGATTGCACACGGTTTTATAGCCGGTTGGAGCCCATTATTTTATGAGTTTATAAGCTGAGTGTGAAATTGCTTTATAAGCCGTTGAGTTTGCGTGAAAAGTAAATTGGGCTCTACGTTAAGGCAATATTGAGATTTGAGAAAATGTGTACGTGTTTTGCCGGTTGGAACTCGGTTTTAATATGTTTTGTGTTGAGTACACGAATGTTTTAAATGAGTTTCATGAAAGAAAACTATTATGAGTTCTACGCGAAGGCACAACGTTTTATAAGATAATGGCTAATGATTGAGACTTAGGCGTGTCATGTTGAATACACATCGGGCCTTGCTCTGGTAGCATGTAAGTCCAATTATTCCTCCGCTTTGGTAGCGTTAGGAGGCCTTGCTCTGGTAGCATGTAAGTCCGATATTCCTCTGTTTTGGTAACAAGAGATGCCTCCATTTTGGTAACGTGAGATGACCCCCGTTCTGGTAACGCTGGGTAGCCTTGCTTTGGTAGCATGTAAGACCGAGAGAGTGGGCCGCCTGGGAACCGACCCAGGGACCACGTGATAGTGTGCATGAGGCGCGGCATTGCTCTGGTAGCATGTAAGGTCGGGCCTTGTTCTGGTAACATATAAGTCCAATATACCATGCATACGACCATATTGTCGACGTTTCCCTCTATATAAGGATGCCTGGGATGCGCACCCAGAGGAGATTATATATTTGATGTGCCATGACGAGTTTTATATGAGTTTTATTACCTAGTCTCGTTTTACACATGAGTTGTGTTTTGTGACTTTGTCACGTGCTATTTACTGAGGTGATTTTTATCACATATTTTGAGAAAAGCCATTATCGCACATATTTACACATGCTTGTGAACGCTCTATATTGAGCCTTTTTAACTTCATGTTTTCACATGATTTGTGAGCTATGAGATGATGATGTTTCGAGAACTTTCAGGCTACGATTTCAAATGAGTATACTGAGTTTCATATACAAATACATACTTGTGATGTGTGATATGGTTTATATAACTGAGTTCCCTTACCCCCCTTACGGAGCGATTTAGAAGCTCACCCCGTTTTATCTTCCCCCAGATTGCTTCAAGTGAATTGAGTTCCCTGCGACGTTCGGGTTAGAGGCTAGTGGAGGACTTGAGCTCCAGGCCATATTTTGTGTATTGAAGTATATATTTAATATTCATGTATCCAGACTAGAGTTATATTTACAGACTTTTATTGTACAATGATGTACGGGATGTATTAGGATTAATTAACTTGGAATTGAGTAATGTATATGATACGATATATACTATCTTATGATGAGATCCTGAGGCATGATAAGTATGATAATGTATGACACTGCACAGGAATGCACCTTTAATTGTGAATTGATGAGTAAAAAGTTTTAAATTAGCCCTATTTTTTATGTTTTTGGGGCGTCACAGAGTTTTCTTGGTATTAGAGCTTAGGGTGTTCAGTACTGTCAGTGTTAGTTAAGTGAAATAGAATACATCCCAAGTGTCTGTATAAGTCTGGTCATGAACTGAATTTGAGGATTGAGATTTCAATCGATTTTGATATGTACGCGTAGGAGACGAGTTGAGATAGAGAATGAGTAAACGACGAGGTCATTCTAGGAGGCAGGCAGAGTCCCCTCCGCCACCTGCCCCACAACTAGAGAGTCTTAACTCTCGATTTAATCGGATTGAAATCGATGTGAGGTAAGGTTTTGAGCAGATGGCAGCGCTATTCGCGTAACACTTTGGAGTTAATGCCTCGGGTACTACTCCTACACCACTACCAGGACCTCCCGTACCCCCAGTACAAATGGATCCAGTGCTTCCCATCACTCAGCCTAATGACAGAAGTATGGTCCGACTGAAAGACTTTTTGAAAATGAATCCACCCGCATTTAAGGGAAAGAAGGATCCTACAGAGGCTGAGGAGTGGTTGACGGAGTTGAGAGTTATATTCTATTATCTGGGGTGCATAGATGCTGAGAGGGTCAGTATGAGTGCCTATATGTTGAAAGGGAGAGCTCGAGATTAGTGGGGTACTACCCAGGGTATTTTGATGTCCCACCAGGATGTGGTTGGTTGGGAAGAGTTCCAGATAGCCTTTAGAGCCCAATATGTACCACGAGCTGCCCAGAGAAGGAGGTAAGCAGAGTTTTTGAGTTTGGTACAAGGCGACATGTCTGTGGATGATTACGAGAACCAATTTACCGTTCTGCTGAGATATGATCCAGAGACTTTCAAGAATGAAGAGATCCGTACAGATAGATTTGTGTATGGATTGAAGCCCATCATCAGAGATCGATTGATTGGGTTGTGTATTACTGAGTTTGGAGATGCTCTGAGACGAGCACAAGAGATTGAGAGGGGAATTGAAATTGTTCAGTCCCAGAATGAGTTCGGAGCAGTGACTAGGGACAAGGGCAAGAGGCCAGCGATGTCTCAAGCAGATGTTCGAAGAGGTTCCTTCAGGATAGGAAGGATTGAGGTACAGAAGGGCAGATTGGAGAGACCCAGAGCTTATCCTATTATCAAGGAGACCCCTCGATATGGCAGGCCTGAGATAAGGGTTTGTAGAGACTGTGGTCGATCGCATGAGGGAAGTTGTACTGGGTCGATCCGTAGATGTTTTAGATGTGGTGACATGGGTGACAGAGTGAAGGACTGTCCTCAACCTCAGATACCACATGCTCCAGAGCCTACTAGACAACAGCCTCAGAGAGTGAATCCCCAGAGACGGGCCACTGCTGCAGAGAAAGGAAAGAAGCCTGTTACACAGGGACGTGTGTTTGCCCTGGACTAGGAAACTGCAGACACTTCTGCAGAAACTATAAGAGGTACACTCTTTGTCTATAATCATAAGGCTCATGTGTTAATTGATCCAGGATCCATGCATTCTTTTATTTCAGAGCATTTTACATGTAGTTTAAATTTGAAGTTTGAACCTCTAGAGTATATACTACATGTAAATACCCTTATGCGTGAATCCCAGAGGACTGAGTTAATCTGTAGAGAATGTGAAATAAAGGTGGGAGATAGAGTGATGTTAGCAGATCTAATCATGTTGAATATACATGGGTTTGATGTAATTCTGGGGATGGATTGGTTGGCAACCAATCGAGCAAGTTTAGACTGCTACACTAAGATTGTAACTTTCTCCCTACCTGAACCTTACATTGTACGTTTGAAATATTGAGTAAATAGACGTATGGAATTTTGTAAGCAATTTGAGAATTTTAATATTATTTTTGAGAGTATTAAATATGGTTGTTCATGTGAAGGTTATGAAACACTCATCTCAGATGATGAGCGGGAACATCCGAGGATTGAGGATATACCTGTGGTGTGTGAATTTCCAGATGTTATCCCAGATGAGTTACCAGGTTTACCACCAGAGAGAGAGCTGGAGTTTACCATTGATTTGGTACCAGATACTCAGCAGATCTCTAAACCTCCCTACAGGATGGCATTAGTGGAACTTGAGGAATTGAAGAAACAACTACAGGAGTTATTTGTCACGACCCAATTCCATTCTCTTTAACCGAAAATCACTGTAAATTTTTCGCGTTTTACTGTTACTTTACCCTGTCGTGAACTAAACTCACCACACACTGTTGGGCTATGAGCCAATAATAAACACCACGTCTCATTCATTCTCAATAAATTAAAACGATGTCATACATGTGCATTTGATCGTGTACTTATACGAATACATGTTTTACTGACATCTACATCCCCCATAAGTACAACTCAAAAGAATACTGTGCTTTTACATTGTTTAGATACAAAAAGAATCACTGTGTATATACCTCTTAGCGATGGAGATGCAGCGGAGTCCAAAATAATACGCCTCAGTCCTCACTGGGCTACTATGCACGCTCTGTAGGGGGGAAAATAGACTGGGATGAGCAACCACACGCTCAGTAAGGCAATAATGCAAGCATGGTAGATAACTACTCTATCTACATGCTGATAGTGTTATGCATAAATCGTTTATAATAGGAGCATGAGGAATAAAACTATGCCATGTGAATATACATATATATCATGCATCAAACCATGTGCATTGGCATATAAAACATGGTAGAGACATCATGTATAAAACATCTCATGCTCAATCTCATTTAAATTCATAAAAGGGCAATTCATTTAGAAACCTCCTTTTTGAACCAATAACATAACACCACCAAATCAACTCACAATCACAACCACATTTACATTCCACAATTCACGCATGTGTATAAATCTAGGTCACTATATCAAAGTGCCTATATGAACCATTACATCATAAATCATCCCAGACCACACGCATCCAGGTGTGCGGGGTATCATGCTGGCACGGAGATGGATTATCCCTCGCCAGATCTTCTCATCACATAAACATCATGCGGTACATCGTACTCCATGTGATGTACACGGTACAGCGTACTCCGCAACTCATATCATGATTGGGGATGCCATTCCTAGGTCTTATCTACCCCATACCAAGAGTTTTCCATATTCCGTGAAGGAGAGCCTCCCTGCCGAATAGAGCCTCCCCGCCTAACAGAGCCTTCCTGCCTCCTCGGGCTTAAGGATGTTAGCTTAAGGATGTAGGGCTTAAGGGTCCTTTCCGTAAGAGAGCCTCCCCACCGAACAGAGCCTCCCCGCCTAACAGAGCCTCCCTGCCTCTTCGGGCTTAAGGATGTCAGCTTAAGGATGTAGGGCTTAAGGATCTTACCTTTACCATACCCATGTAGGAGAGCCTCCCTGCCTAACAGAGCCTCCCCGCCTCTTTGGGCTTAAGGATGTTGGCTTAAGGATCCCACCGTAAGAGAGCCTCCCCACCAAACAGAGCCTCCCCGCCTAACAGAGCCTCCCTACCTCCTCGGGCTTAAGGATGTTAGCTTAAGGATGTAAGGCTTAAGGATCTTACCCACTTTCACAACCCTATACGAATCCCATTGTACAAGCTTGTGCGAGTAAAGCTCTAGCACGACTCATGCATCTTCTCATAAAGAGGTGCGTACGAGCATAGCTCTAGTACGGTTATACTCATAAGACAACCACTCAAAAATCCACGTACGAGCAGAAGCTCCAGTACGGTTTATAAATATCATTATAGTTTCCAAATCAAGGTGCGAGCTAGGCTCCAGCACGTTTCATACAAATGAAAACATAGAAATCCAGCGCGAGCGAGGCTCTAGTGCGATTTATGTTATACAAGTGTGATAGGTGGCTCATATACAATTCATCAATCCTGGCAATTCGGGTTTAGCACTCACAAATGCTTTTCCACAACAACCATACAATACTAGCCATCCTATCTACGAGCTTGCTTAAAACCAAGCAATTCGTTTTGGAAAAACATCAAAACATTAGATTTATGCAATTATTAGCCTTACTATCCCATTTCATAAAATCCACTTCAAATCCAAAACCACGCATATACTCGTCATCATTCACGAATACCATCCATCATTTATTTGAGCAATTCATGCATTTCATACAACACCCAATATTCACCCACAAGTTCAAAGTACGAGCAGCTACCTCTATATACTCACAAAATTCCCTTACCTGGAATTGCGATGCGTGATTCCACTTCCTTAAGCTGCTTACTCGTACGGTTCGGTTCGCCTTCAACGAACTCTTCGGGGACTGCACAAAATCGTATCCCGCATTATATTCGATCCATACAATGCAACCCTTGTGCTTGCTATAGTCAATTTAACCTATAGCCTCTATTAACGCTTATATGGCCTCGTTTCATTACTTTACCCATAACTCGAGTCTATGGATCTTCTTAGGCCTATTAACTTATTCAAAATCGAAGTTAAATCGACATTAAGCTCATAGTGTTCATATTCCATGAATTCCCTCACTATGGCATTTATCAATCATATACATACCCATTTTTACAATTCCTCCAACTCACCAAGTAATTCCATCTAACCTTCTAAAATCATAACATTACCCCAATAACAACTTTAGCATGCCATAAACCATAAGCTCATTCAATCCCACATATCCTCACATTATACCCATTTTAGATTTCTAGGTCACACCAATTCCACTACATTCCTAGGTAGTTTATACATCAATACTCATATCAATCAACTCCAAAATTAATTAAATAGCTAATGCATTTGGATTGGAGTGTTAGAATCTTACCAATATGATTTCTCTTCTTGCTCCAATTGGTAATGCCCTCAACTCCTTCAATTCCAAAAATGGAAAAATGCCCTCTCACTATGTTGTTCTCCTCTTTGATAGGAACAACTTTGCCTCTAATGATCTCTCTTCAAATCTCACTGAAAATGGTTGATTTTAGAGAGGGAAAGTTAGGTTTTGGGGTTGAAATTGTCAGGTTAAGTGTTTTCCGAAATTTCCTGATTTTTCAGCTCTCCTTATATAGAAATGACTTGAGGAGATCGATCTGGTCCAAGAGGAGATCGATCTGGTCCCTTAAAATCCCTCTTTTTCACGGCATTTTTAAGCCTGAGATCGATCTGTCGAAGCAATGAGATCGATCTGTTAAGGCATGAGATCGATCTGTCGAAGCATGAGATCGATCTGTCCCAAACAGAGAGCTAAGGAGATCGATCTGGCTGCTTGAGGATCGATCTTTTCACTTACAGAATGCTTGGCAGATCGATCTGGCTCCATTGGAGATCGATCTGCTCTATTCGTTCACCCAAATAAGAGCATTCTGGCTCTTCCAGATCGATCTCTCATCCTATGAGATCGATCTGGACCTCATGTTTTCCAGATTTCCTGCAGTTTCTTTGCTGCAACTCATACCAACACACCCTCAATCTATTGCCATGGCCATTTTCTCATCCATCCACCTTTATAACTTGAAAATGGCATCCATTCATACCTTATGCACATTGAAACTTGTGTGCATTTATTGTATATTCAAAGGTATGCAACATAAAACCAAATGGAAGCATAACTCCATTCCATTTTACCACACTACTCATTTTGTGTTTCAATCACATCCCTCACTTGCTATAACTCATTTCTCCGTATTCATACTCAATGAAACTTGTATGTACGTTACAATTTATATTACACATACATACATTGAATCCATGGACTTACATCAATCATACTTTACATTACAAGTCCATTCACATTATTTGATCCAATTACACACATTACCCTTATACATATACGGGGTCTTACATTCTCCCCTCCTTCAAGGAATTTGGTCCTCCAAATTAGAACCAAGTCACTCTTCAAACAGTTGGGGGTACTTCTCCCGTATCAAGTTCTCCAATTCCCACGTGGCCTCTTCCGCCGTGTGGTGTTGCCAAAGCACTTTCACCAAGGGAATTGTCTTATTCCGCAACACTTTCTCTTTCCTGTCCAATATCCGAACCGGCTTCTCAACATACGTCATACTCTCATGGAGCTCCAACGGCTCATATCTTATCACGTGTGTCGGGTCCGGGTGATACTTCCGAAGCATCGAGACGTGGAAGACGTTGTGGACATTCGCCAAGTCCGGTGGCAATGCCAATCTATACGCCTTATCTCCCACTCTCTCCAAAATCTCGAAGGGTCCGATATATCTAGGGCTCAGCTTGCCCTTCTTACCGAATCTCATAATACCCTTCGATGGTGATACCCTCAGAAATACCGACTCACCCTCATCAAACTCCAGTGGTCTTCGTCTCTTGTCAGCATAACTCTTTTGTCGGCTCTGAGCTATCCGTAATCTCTCACATATCAACTAGACGTCCTCAGATGCCTGCTGCACTAAGTTCGGAGTAAAAATTTGTCTGTCACCAACCTCTTCCCATCCAATAGGGGAACGGCATCTACGCCCGTATAATGCCTCATAGGGTGCCATCCCGATACTAGCATGATAGCTATTATTATAAGCGAACTCGGCTAACTGCAGGTGGTCATCCCAGGAGCCTCTAAAATCCAGCACACACGCTCTCAACATATCCTCGAGGGTCTGTATAGTCCTCTCTGACTGCCCATCTGTCTGAGGATGAAAACCGGTGCTAAAACTCAGTCGGGTCCCCAGCGCTTCCTGAAAATGTTCCCAGAAATGGGAAGTGAAGCGGGCATCCCTATCAGAAACAACGCTCACTGGTACACCATGTAGCCGTACTATCTCTCGGATATACAGGTTCGCCAACTAACTCAGTGTATCGGTAGCTCTCATAGCCAAGAAATGGGCGGACTTAGTCAACCGATCCACAATAACCCATATGGCATCATGACCTCTACGGGTCCTCGGTAACCCCATCACAAAATCCATGGTGACATGCTCCCATTTCCAAGTCGGTATCGGTAGAGGCTGCAATAATCCTGCAGGCTTCTGATGCTCTACCTTCACTTGCAGATAAACGAGACACTTAGCGACATATTCCGCAATGTCTCTTTTCATTCCAGACCACCAATAGACCTTCCGAAGGTTGTGATACATCTTGGTACTTCCCGGATGTATCGTATACTTCGATGAGTGAGCCTCTGATAAAATCGTTCTCCTGATCTCAGGATCCCTGGGAACGCATACTCTGCCTCTGAACCTCAATAAGCCATCAGCACTCTGCTCAAAATCAATACCCACACCTGTCTGTATCTGCCTCAGCCAATCGATACACCGTCGATCGCTCTGCTGGGCTTGCCGAATACGGCCAATCAACTCTGGCTTTAGTCTCAAACTAGCCATGATCTCAAGTCTCTCAGATCCAGGTGGGGTTACATCTAAACTGAGGTTCGCAAAGTGTTCTAACAATTCATGTTCCCGTATCATCATATAAGACACCAACCCAAGGCTCTTTCTACTCAAAGCATCGGCAACTACATTTGCCTTACCCGGGTGGTACATGATTTCACAATCATAGTCTTTCAGGAGTTCGAGCCATCTCCTCTGTCTCATATTCAGCTCTTTCTGCGAGAACAGATACTTAAGGCTCTTATGATCTGTGAACACCTGAAATTTCTCACCATAGAGATAGTGGCGCCATATTTTCAAAGCAAATACTACAGCCGCCAACTCCAAATCATGTGTCGGGTAGTTCCTCTCATGATCTTTCAACTGTCTAGATCCATAGGCAACTACCTTCCCATCCTGCATAAGCACACAGCCCAGTCCCTGGTGTGATGCATCCGTATACACCGAGAATCCTCCTGAGCTGGTAGGAATGGTGAGAACTGGAGCAGTCGTCAATCGATGCTTGAGCTCCTCAAAACTCCTCTCACATGCCTCATCCCATGTAAACTTAACATCTTTTCGCGTGAGGCGTGTCAACGGAGCAGCTAGTCTGGAGAAACCCTCTACAAATCTCCGATAATATCCTGCCAATCCCAGAAAACTCCTGATCTCAGTTACTGTCTTGGGCTGTTCCCACTGCACAACTGCCTCTATCTTGGATGGATCCACTGATACCCCATCCTTTGACACAACATGCCCCAGAAATGAGATCTGTTCCAACCAGAAGTTACACTTGTTGAGTTTGGCATACAATTCTCTCTCTCGGAGAGTCTGCAGAACTATCCTCAAGTGCTCCTCATGATTTTCCCTGGACTTGGAATACACCAAAATATCATCTATGAAAACAATCACAAACTTGTCTAGGTATGGCTTGAATATATCATTCATCAATGCCATAAATGCTGCGGGAGCATTCGTCAATCTGAATGGCATCACCAAAAACTCGTAGTGGCCATAACGGGTGCGAAATGCTATCTTGGGTACATCTCCACTCCTGATCCTCAACTGATGGTACCCTGACCGCAGATCTATCTTAGAAAATACTTCGGCTCCCTGGAGCTGATCCAACAAATCATCGATTCTCGGAAGGGGGTACTTGTTCTTAATGGTGGCCTTATTCAACAACCGGTAATCTATACACAGTCGGAGGCTTCCATCCTTCTTCCTTACAAATAGAACCGGTGCTCCCCAAGGTGAGACACTCGGTCTAATAAACCCCTTCTCCAACAACTCTTGCAGTTGTTTCTTCAGCTCTTCCAACTCTATCGGAGCCATTCTATAGGGTGGCTTCGATATCGGCTCTGTACCAGGCACTAACTCAATGCAAAATTCCATTTCCCTTTCAGGTGGTAGTCCTGGTAATTCATCCGGAAAGACATCAGGGTAGTCCGTAATTACGGGTATGTCTTTCAATTCCGGGTGTGCCTCATCCATATCGACCACATAGGCAATGAACCCTTCACATTATCCTCTCCATCGTTAGTAACATAACCATCACTCCACATTCAATATTTATCAAAAACGAATAATTTATCTCTCAAGCAATATGCATTTAAAATCATACTCCTTTATTTACAATAACATGCTATTTTCATATCATTTCTTTTCATCAAAATTTACAATAAGATTGTCTAATCCTGAAAACATCAATGTTTTGGCATGACAATCTATCACAACACGATTGGTAGCCAACCAATCCATTCCCAAAATTACATCAAAATCATTCATATTTAATAAAATCAGATTGGCTATCATTTCCTTCCCCTCTATCTTTACTTTACAATCCCTACATACATGCTCAGTCAATTGACTATCATTCATGGGTGTGGAAATCATCATCATTTTATCCAACAATGTTGGTTTCACATATTTCAACAATTTATGTGCAAAGGAAGGTGATATGAAAGAATGTGTGGCACCAGGATCAAATAATACCAATGCTTCTAAATCAAAGATTCGGATGGTACCTTTAATCACATCTGTCGATGCGTCTGCAGTGTCCTGGTCTAGTGCGTGCACCCTTCCTCTGCTCACACCCGCAGCCTGTTTCCCTTTCTCTTCAGCTGTAGCCCTCCTCCTCGGGGCTGCTGTCTCAACTGGAGCTCCCTCAGGCTCCTTGCCCTTCTGTGGGGCAACCTCAATTATCTCAGTGCAGTACCTCGATATATGTCCTGGCCTCCCACACCTAAAGCACGAAACAGGGGGCACCTGACATGGCCTAGTCCCATGGTATCTCCCACATCTCCTACACTGGTCCGTGGTAGGTCGTGGTCTTCCAATAGTTATACCCCTCGGCGCTGTCAAGGCTGGGTATACGGGAGGTCTAGCAGCTCTCTCTCGCACCTCCTCAATCTTTGGCCTCTTCTCGAAAAATCTTTGGCCATCTCTCTTGGCCACTCTTCCAAACCCGGATCTCTTCCGATCCTTATCCTTTTTAACACTGACTCTCCCAAGCTCGGAGGCATTTCGCTCAAAGTCTTGTTCACATAACTGAGCCTTGTGTACCGCCTCCTCATAAGTCACAATATCGAAGGGAGCCAGCTTAGTCCGGATGGCCAATCTCAATCCATCCATGAACTTCTGTATCTTTCGGGTCTCACTACCCATCGTGTCCGGGTCATATCTCCCTAAGGACATGAACTTGGACTCATACTCGTCCACAGTACGGTTCCCCTGAACCAAATTCATAAATTCCATCCGCAATTTCCTCTGTGCGGTAGCTGGAATATACTGCCTTCTGAAGGCCTCTAGAAATATCTCCCACGAGATCTCAGAGTGTTTGGCCCTCAAAATAACCTCGGTGGACCTCCACCAATGCTCGGCCTTGCCTTTCAACATAAATACGGCAAAGGCTACCTTTTCAGCTGAAGTGCATCGGAAAAACCTATATAGTTTCTCCATCTCGTACACCCAATCCTCCGTAATCACTGGGTCCTTCACCCCTCTAAACACTGGGGGTTTCAGCGCTTGAAACTCTCGCAACCTGCTTAAGTCGCAGTCATAACCCACATCACTACCGCTCTGCTGTGGAGCGATAAGAGAATCTGTATCCTGGGCTGGAGGTGGTGTAACTGTAGCTGTCTCAGCAGTCTGAGGTCTCTCCGCCTCTGCAGCTGCCTGCTCAGTAGTAGGCTGTGCCGCGGGACCTCGTCTGTCACCGGCGCCCAAGGCCTGCGTGACTATCTCCACCAGACTCTCAATACTCCGCTCTAACCTAGCGAAGCGAGCCTCAGTATCACCCGCTCTCAGCAGGGTTCTGTGGAGCCTGCTCAATCTGTGGCTCCGCACGGCTCTCAGGCCTACCTCTACGGCCTCTAGCACGTGCCCTCGCCCCTCTACCTTTGCGTGTAACTGGCATAGTGCCTAACTCCCTGTATTATAATAATTCATTAAGCTCAATCCATCACGGTATACACAGTTATATCTAAACAAAAGCACAGTACTATGGGGATGTACTTTCCTACATTTTATTAATGACTCACATCTGGCCAACACGGCTCTGATACCAATCTCTGTCACGACCCAATTCCGTTCTCTTTAACCGAAAATCACTGTAAATTTTTCACGTTTTACTGTTACTTTACCCTGTCGTGAACTAAACTCACCACACACTGTTGGGCTCTGAGCCAATAATAAACACCACGTCTCATTCATTCTCAATAAATTAAAACGATGTCATACATGTGCATTTAATCGTGTACTTATACGAATACATGTTTTACTGACATCTACATCCCCCATAAGTACAACTCAAAAGAATACTGTGCTTTTACATTGTTTAGATACAAAAAGAATCACTGTGTATATACCTCTTAGCGATGGAGATGCAGCGGAGTCCAAAATAATACGCCTCAGTCCTCACTGGGCTACTATGCACGCTCTGTAGGGGGGAAAATAGAGTGGGATGAGCAACCACACGCTCAGTAAGACAATAATGCAAGCATGGTAGATAACTACTCTATCTACATGCTGATAGTGTTATGCATAAATCGTTTATAATAGGAGCATGAGGAATAAAACTATGCCATGTGAATATACATATATATCATGCATCAAACTATGTGCATTGGCATATAAAACATGGTAGAGACATCATGTATAAAACATCTCATGCTCAATCTCATTTAAATTCATAAAAGGGCAATTCATTTAGAAACCTCCTTTTTGAACCAATAACATAACACCACCAAATCAACTCACAATCACAACCACATTTACATTCCACAATTCACGCATGTGTATAAATCTAGGTCACTATATCAAAGTGCCTATATGAACCATTACATCATAAATCATCCCAGACCACACGCATCCAGGTGTGCGGGGTATCATGCTGGCACGGAGATGGATTATCCCTCGCCAGATCTTCTTATCACATAAACATCATGCGGTACATCGTACTCCATGTGATGTACACGGTACAGCGTACTCCGCAACTCATATCATGATTGGGGGTGCCATTCCTAGGTCTTATCTACCCCATACCAAGAGTTTTCCATATTCCGTGAAGGAGAGCCTCCCTGCCGAACAGAGCCTCCCCGCCTAACAGAGCCTCCCTGCCTCCTCGGGCTTAAGGATGTTAGCTTAAGGATGTAGGGCTTAAGGGTCCTTTCCGTAAGAGAGCCTCCCCACCGAACAGAGCCTCCCCGCCTAACAGAGCCTCCCTGCCTCTTCGGGCTTAAGGATGTCAGCTTAAGGATGTAGGGCTTAAGGATCTTACCTTTACCATACCCATGTAGGAGAGCCTCCCTGCCTAACAGAGCCTCCCCGCCTCTTTGGGCTTAATGATGTTGGCTTAAGGATCCCACCGTAAGAGAGCCTCCCCACCAAACAGAGCCTCCCCGCCTAACAGAGCCTCCCTACCTCCTCGGGCTTAAGGATGTTAGCTTAAGGATGTAAGGCTTAAGGATCTTACCCACTTTCACAACCCTATACGAATCCCATTGTACAAGCTTGTGCGAGTAAAGCTCTAGCACGACTCATGCATCTTCTCATAAAGAGGTGCGTACGAGCATAGCTCTAGTACGGTTATACTCATAAGATAACCACTCAAAAATCCACGTACGAGCAGAAGCTCCAATACGGTTTATAAATATCATTATAGTTTCCAAATCAAGGTGCGAGCTAGGCTCCAGCACGTTTCATACAAATGAAAACATAGAAATCCAGCGCGAGCGAGGCTCTAGCGCGATTTATGTTATACAAGTGTGATAGGCGGCTCATATACAATTCATCAATCCCGGCAATTCGGGTTTAGCACTCACAAATGCTTTTCCACAACAACCATACAATACTAGCCGTCCTATCTACGAGCTTGCTTAAAACCAAGCAATTCGTTTTGGAAAAACATCAAAACATTAGATTTATGCAATTATTAGCCTTACTATCCCATTTCATAAAATCCACTTCAAATCTAAAACCACGCATATACTCGTCATCATTCACGAATACCATCCATCATTTATTTGAGCAATTCATGCATTTCATACAACACCCAATATTCACCCACAAGTTCAAAGTACGAGCAGCTACCTCTATATACTCACAAAATTCCCTTACCTGGAATTGCGATGCGTGATTCCACTTCCTTAAGCTGCTTACTCGTACGGTTCGGTTCGCCTTCAACGAACTCTTCGGGGACTGCACAAAATCGTATCCCGCATTATAATCGATCCATACAATGCAACCCTTGTGCTTGCTATAGTCAATTTAACCTATAGCCTCTATTAACGCTTATATGGCCTCGCTTCATTACTTTACCCATAACTCGAGTATATGGATCTTCTTAGGCCTATTAACTTATTCAAAATCGATGTTAAATCGACATTAAGCTCATAGTGTTCATATTCCATGAATTCCCTCACTATGGCATTTATCAATCATATACATACCCATTTTTACAATTCCTCCAACTCACCAAGTAATTCCATCTAACCTTCTAAAATCATAACATTACCCCAATAACAACTTTAGCATGCCATAAACCATAAGCTCATTCAATCCCACATATCCTCACATTATACCCATTTTAGATTTCTAGGTCACACCAATTCCACTACATTCCTAGGTAGTTTATACATCAATACTCATATCAATCAACTCCAAAATCAATTAAATAGCTAATGCATTTGGATTGGAGTGTTAGAATCTTACCAATATGATTTCTCTTCTTGCTCCAATTGGTAATGCCCTCAACTCCTTCAATTCCAAAAATGGGAAAATGCCCTCTCACTATGTTGTTCTCCTCTTTGATAGGAACAACTTTGCCTCTAATGATCTCTCTTCAAATCTCACTGAAAATGGTTGATTTTAGAGAGGGAAAGTTAGGTTTTGGGGTTGAAATTGTAAGGTTAAGTGTTTTCCGAAATTTCTTGATTTTTTAGCTCTCCTTATATAGAAATGACTTGAGGAGATGAATCTGGTCCAAGAGGAGATCGATCTGGTCCCTTAAAATCCCTCTTTTTCACGGTATTTTTAAGCCTGAGATCGATCTGTCGAAGCAATGAGATTGATCTGTTAAGGCATGAGATCGATCTGTCGAAGCATGAGATCGATCTGGTCCCAAACAGAGAGCTAAGGAGATCGATCTGGCTGCTTGAGGATCGATCTTTTCACTTACAGAATGCTTGGCAGATCGATCTGGCTCCATTGGAGATCGATCTGCTCTATTCGTTCACCCAAATAAGAGCATTCTGGCTCTTCCAGATCGATCTCTCATCCTATGAGATCGATCTGGACCTCATGTTTTCCAGATTTTCTGCAGTTTCTTTGCTGCAACTCATACCAACACACCCTCAATCTATTGCCATGGCTATTTTCTCATCCATCCACCTTTATAACTTGAAAATGGCATCCATTCATACCTTATGCACATTGAAACTTGTGTGCATTTATTGTATATTCAAAGGTATGCAACATAAAACCAAATGGAAGCATAACTCCATTCCATTTTACCACACTACTCATTTTGTGTTTCAATCACATCCCTCACTTGCTATAACTCATTTCTCCGTATTCATACTCAATGAAACTTGTATGTACGTTACAATTTATATTACACATACATACATTGAATCCATGGACTTACATCAATCATACTTTACATTACAAGTCCATTCACATTATTTGATCCAATTACACACATTACCCTTATACATATACGGGGTCTTACATTATTAGATCAAGGGTTCATTAGACCCAGTGTTTCACCGTGGGGAGCACTGATTTTATTTGTTAAGAAGAAGGATGGTAGTCTCAGACTATGCGTAGACTACCGATTATTAAATAAAGCCACGGTGAAGAATAAATACCCACTGCCCAGGATTGATGATCTACTTGATTAGCTGAGAGGGACCTCAGTCTTTTCTAAGATTGATTTGAGATCGGGTTATCACCAATTGAGGATCAAGGAAGAAGATATTCCAAAGACGGCCTTCAGGACGAGGTATGACCATTATGAATTTCTAGTGATGTCCTTTGGATTGACGAACGCACCTGCAACCTTTATGAGATTGATGAACGAGGTGTTCAGAGACTATTTAGATAGATTTGTGATAGTCTTTATTGATGATATCCTAGTATATTCTCGATCATATGAGGAGCATGCACAGCATTTGTGGTTAGTACTTCAGATACTCCGAGATAAACAATTATATGGAAAGCTTAGTAAGTGTGAGTTTTGGCTGGATCGAATAGCTTTCCTTGGTCATATAGTCTCAGAGGAAGGAGTATCAGTGGATCCAAGTAAAGTGGAAGCTGTGCTTAATTGGGAAAGACCAATGACAGTTACAGAGGTGCGAAGCTTCCTTGGTTTGGCAGGGTTTTACAAAAGATTTGTGGAAGGATTTTCCAGGATTGCCACTCCTTTGACTAAACTCACGCGCAAGGAGACTCCGTTCATATGGACTGATCAGTGTGAGCTCAGTTTTCAGGAGTTAAAAAGGAGATTAACAGCGGCACCTGTGTTGACTATTCTTGAGGGATCAGGAGGATTTTCGGTGTATAGTGATGCATCCCATCAAGGACTGGGGTGTGTGCTTATGCAGCATAGAAGAGTGGTCGCATATGGATCGCGACAGTTGAAAGACCATGAGCGGAATTACCCCACGCATGATTTGGAGTTAGCCGCTGTGGTATTTGCCTTAAAGATCTGGTGACACTACTTATATGGGGAAAGATTCTAGATCTTCACTAATCACAAGAGTTTGAGATATCTCTTTGATCAGAAAGAGTTAAACATGAGACAAAGGAGATGGATGAAACTCCTTAAGGATTATGACTGCGAGATTCTATACCATCCGGGTAAAGCAAATGTAGTTGCTGATGCCCTAAGTAGGAAGAGTATGATAACTGCTATGATGATCAGGGAATGGGATTTACTGGAGCAGTTCGCCGAACTCCGGATCAGGGTTAAAGAGGTAGAGACTGGATTTTTGGCTAGCTTGCGGATAGAGCCCAAGATCATGGATCAGATTAGAACTGGGCAGCGCAGTGATCAGAGGTTGATAGATATGGTTAGCCAAGCTGAACAGACTTCGCAGTCAGATCTCGCAACCAGTGAGGATGGATTATTGAGGTTCAGAGGATGAATTTGTGCACCGAACGATGATACCCTGAAGAGACAGATACTGAGAGAATCCCACTGCTCGCGATACACCATGCACCTAGGGAGTACTAAGATGTACCGAGATTTGAGAAAGGTGTACTGGTGGAGTGGTATGAAGCGAGACATGGCAGAATATGTGGCCAGATGTTTAGTATACCAACAAGTGAAAGCTGAGCATCAGAAGCTTAAAGGACTACTACAGCCCTTACCTGTACCTACATGGAAATGGGAGCATGTCACTATGGACTTTATTATGGGTTTACCGAGAACCTGAAGAGGTCGTGACGCTATATGGGTTATAGTGGATAGATTGACTAAGAGTGCCCACTTCTTTGCCATCAAGAGCACCGATACTTTGGATACCTTAGCCGAGCTGTATGTCAGCGAGATAGCTAGATTACATGGGGCTCCAGCGAGCATTACTTCTGATAGAGATTCCCTGTTTACTTCTAGATTTTTGACCCAGTTTCAAAAATCCATGGGATCTCGATTGAGTTTCAGTACCGCCTATCATCCTCAGACAGATGGTCAGTCAAAGAGGATTATTCAGACCTTAGAGGATATGTTGAGGGCGTGTACGATGGATTTTAAGGGATCATGGGATGATCACCTGCCCCTAGCAGAGTTTGCGTACAATAACAGTTATCATGCAAGTATTGGAATGGCACCTTTTGAGGTTCTATATGGTAGGAGGTGTAGATCCCCTGTAGCTTGGGAAGAAGTCGGTGACAGAAAGATAAATGCTCCCAAGCTTGTTGAGCAAGCTGTACAGAGTATGAAACTCATATGTGAGAGGTTTCGAGCTGCACAAAGTAGACAGAAAAGCTACGCGGATGTGTGTAGATGGCCACTCGAGTTTGATGTTGGTGATGCAGTATTTCTGAAAATATCACCGAGTAAGGATATCATGTGATTTGGGAAGAAAGGGAAATTGGGTCCTCGATACGTAGGACCATTCGAGATTTTTAAGAAAGTGGGAGAGGTAGCCTACAGATTGGCATTACCCCCACATATGTCCGGAATACACAATGTCTTTCATGTGTCTATGTTGATGAAGTACCACCCGGACCCTTCTCATGTCATAGAGTATGACGAGATGGACATACAAGAGGACATGAGCTACACTGAGGAACCCGTCTGGATTCTCGATAGAAAGGAGAAGGTACTTAGAACTAAGAGCATCCCATTAGTGAAAGTTTTGTGGAAACATCACTCAATGGAAGAGGCAACGTGAGAACTAAAGAATCTCATGAAGGAGAAATACCCCCATCTATTTGACTAGTTGAGTTGAATTTGGAGGACCAAATTCTTTTAAGGTGGGGAGGATTTGAGATTCGAGAATTTTAGACATATTTTAATTATGTAATATGAACTTGAAGTGTAATTTATTGAGCTAAGTGAAATGTATATGTGATACATGAGAAATAATCCACCTAGTGAATTGTGGAAATTATATTTGGAGAATTACATGTTAAGTGTTTAACCTAAGTGTGAAACTATGAGGTCAGATCGATCTTGGAGAAGGAGAGATCGATCTGGTGAGTTAAAAATGATAAGGAAGGAGGAAAGTAAGTGAGTAGATCGATCTCCAATGGAAGAGGATCGATCTCCTTATGATTCTGTTTGAGAGAAGATTAATCTCATGAGGAAGGGATCGATCTCCAAATGTTTTTGTTTGGGAGAAGATCGATCTCCTCAAGGAGCAGATCGATCTCATGAAGCATTCTGTAAACTAGAGATCAATCTCATAAATGGAGCAGATCGATCTCATGTAGCCATTAAGGGATCGATCTCACCTCTCGACAGATCAATCTCCTAAGCATAAAATTACCCAAAATCGCCCCCAAATTCAAATGCAGATCGATCTCATCAAGAGCCAGATCGTTCTCCTACCCTCCGTCTATATAAGGAACTCCTGCTTTCTCCTGCAATTTCATTTTCTCTCTCTTCAAAACCCCATTTTCACCCAAGCCCTAGCTTTCTCACTCATCCAAAGCACCCATTTCCGTCCAAATCAGAGGTTGTGGTAAGAAGGAAAGTTGTTCCTCATCGAAGGGAGAACAACATACTTAGAAGTCGAAAGACGAATTGAATCGAGGCAAGAGATAAGCTCTCCACAGGTTTTAGGTAATTTTTAAACCTCGATCTTGATATTGAGATGATTTTGGTGATAATGGTTGTTGGCATTATGTTGAAATAGCTGGAAAATGATTAAGGATTGATAAAATTACAATGTAGTTGGAGTGATGATGATATTTAGCAACTTTGGTAATTTTGGGAATTTTGAGCTATAAATGGAAATTTAGACAATGTGGTGAATTAGCATAGATATATGGCATGGGAAATGTAGAATGTTGAGGTGTTGTGAGCGAGATTGCGGTTCGTGATAGAGTTATGAGAATTGAGAAATTTGAGGTGTTATGAGCAATTATGGTCAATTTTGAGAATTGAGGTTACTGTGATGATGAGTATTGATGTTTTAACATCGTTTGGACAGCTCAGGAGTTCCAGAGTGGAATGCGAGGCTAGTTCGTGATACGGGGGAAACGATTGCACTATACGAGGTGCAAAGAGATAAGGGAAAAGTAAACCATTAGTGTATGTGTTTTGATGAACTGTTTGTAGCATGAACCATGAATTGAGAATACAAGCATGTTAGTGTTGTGATGTGACATGATTGCACACGGTTTTATAGCCGGTTGAAGCCCATTATTTTATGAGTTTATAAGCTAAGTGTGAAATTGCTTTATAAACCGTTGAGTTTGCGTGAAAAGTAAATTGGGCTCTACATTAAGACAATATTGAGATTTGAGAAAATGTGTGCGTGTTTTGCCGGTTGGAACTCAGTTTTAATATGTGTTGTGTTGAGTACACGAATGTTTTAAATGAGTTTCATGAGAGAAAACCATTATGAGTTCTACGCGAAGGCACAACGTTTTATAAGATAATGGCTAATGATTGAGACTTAGGTGTGTCATGTTGAATACATATCGGGCTTTGCTCTGGTAGCATGTAAGTCCGATTATTCCTCCGCTTTGGTAGCGTTGCGAGGTCTTGCTCTGGTAGCATGTAAGTCCGATTATTCCTCCGCTTTGGTAGCGTTGGGAGGCCTTGCTCTGGTAGCATGTAAGTCCGATATTCCTTCGTTTTGGTAACGAGAGATGCCTCTGTTTTGGTAACGTGAGATGACCCCTATTCTGGTAAAGCTGGGTGGCCTTGCTTTGGTAGCATGTAAGACCGAGAGAGTGGGGCGCCTTGGAACCAACCCAGGGACCACGTGATAGTGTGCATGAGGCGAGGCATTGCTCTGGTAGCATGTAAGGCCGAGCCTTGTTTTGGTAACATATAAGTCCAATATACCATGCATACGACCATATTGTCGACGTTTCCCTCTATACGAGGATGCCTGGGATGCGTACCCAGAGGAGATTATATATTTGATGTGCCATGACGAGTTTTATATGAGTTTTATTGCCTAGTCTCATTTTACACATGAGTTGTGTTTTGTGACTTTGTCACGTGCTATTTACTGAGGTGATTTTTATCACATATTTTGAGAAAAGCCATTATCGCATATATTTACACATGCTTGTGAATGCTCTATATTGAGCCTTTTTAACTTCATGTTTTCACATGATTTGTGAGCTATGAGATGATAATGTTTCGAGAACTTTCTTACGACGATTTCAAATGAGTATACTGAGATTCATATACAAATACATACTTGTGATGTGTGATATGATTTATATAACTGAGTTCCCTTACCCCCCTTACTGAGCGATTTAGAAGCTCACCCTGTTTTCTCTTCCCCCAGATTGCTTCAAGTGAATTGAGTTCCCTGCGACGTACGGGTTAGAGGCTAGTGGAGGACTTGAGCTCCAGGCCGTATTTTGTGTATTGAGGTATATATTTAATATTCATGTATCCAGACTAGAGTTATATTTACAGACACTTATTGTACAATGATGTACGGGATGTATTAGGATTAATTAACTTGGAATTGAGTAATGTATATGATACGATATATACTATCTTATGATGAGATCCTGAGGCATGATACGTATGATGATGTATGACACTGCACAGGAATGCACCTTTAATTGTGAATTGATGAGTAAATAGTTTTAAATTAGCCATATTTTCCTCATTTTCGGGGCGTCACACAGCCAATGCTTTCACACTCAATGAATCGGTTTCCATGGTGCACTGGTTGTTATTGCTGCCATAAACTGTCCATGCACGTCCCGAATGACTATACTTATCTTCCCTCAACATTCTACATTATCAATTGCTACATCATAACTAACCTTAAAAACACCATTAATGAGACTTTTTCATTGTGTATGTTGCTTGAGGGAATGCAAAGCTGTATCACTCCTATGTACTTCATTGAACTCATTGACATATTGTTTAACAAACCAACTTATCCTCTATGGACATCTCTTTTCTTCTCCAAAAGCTCTTTATTTCTATTAGTCCTGATAACCAAATCAAGATTGCAAGCAGCTGCAATTTTTCCTTATTTAACCCAAGCATTGCAGAGGATAACCAATTTACTAAACCTGTTACATTTAAAGGAAACACTGAGATAAAATTATACTAAACATATAATTCTTTTAGACATTCTTTGATAGCATGATTAATTGTTTCCTCATGCATACCGCATCTGAAATAAATTGAGTTAACCAACATTCTCTTTCTCACCAAATTGCTCATGAACGGAAGAATTCCATGCACAATTCTTCATAGGAAAATCCTAACTTTTGAAGGTATTGGAACACGACAAAGCCTTTTCCAAATTGAACTGATGACGCTAAATCCATCCATTGTGTTTATCTCATACAAAATAACTTATAACCACTTTTGACAGAATAACAGCCATACATAGTCTATTTCCACACAAAAACATATGGAAATTGCATATTACTCAGTGGCAATGACAAAATTTGTTTAGCTTCCTCTTTCATAAACATTTTGTAAATCAATCTCTGCTATGATCTAGACGTATTGTCCGTAAGTGCACGGGTCGTACAAGTAATAATGGGATTTGAGTCCCGAGTTATCGTCCCATAGAGAAGTTGATCAGCCTAATTAACTACCGGTTAATCTTACGCTAAGTATATTATAGCAAATTATGAATTGAAGGTGGGTGATCTACTAAGTCTGAAATTAAAAATACTGAAAACAATAACAATTATGAACTAAAGAAAATAAAATCGAGCTAGAATTACTTACAGAACTCCGAGCAATTAAAGGCAAATACCTACAAAAATAATTAAAATAGTTAAAAATTCATTAACGCAATTAAATAAAGTGAAAATATGAAAATAACAAAATAAGATTAATTAAACTACAATTAAACTAACCTAAAATAAAATATGCATGCAAATTAATCTAATTATGAAAATGCAATTTAAACTAACATAAAATTTAATAAAAATGAAGACTAAATTAAAAATGCATAAAATGAGTTTAATCTAAATCAATTCTAATTGGAAAACCTATTACTAAAATAAAAATAAAAATTAATTAATGGCATAATTAAATCTAAATTCTAGACTAATCAATCAATTGAACTATAGCTAATCATGTAAATAAAATTAAAATTCTAACTTCTTATGCTAACAAATTAAATTGAAATTAACTATTCTAAAAATGCATGTAAATAAATTGTACAATTAAATGCATTGGCCAAACAAGGCCTTAACAACAAATTCTAGCTGAGTGGTCCCGATTCACTGTGCACGTTTCTTCCAAATTGCATTTCCAGGCATTCTCGATTTGTCCTCTGCTGCAGGTGTCCTGCACTCTACTCTTAGTTTTATCCATGTGATGCCAACGCCACTGTCCTCGACCTACTTCAACTGCTGTTCGTCCTGCTTGCTGCGCTGCTTCTGTTCGACTGCTACTCCAGACGTTGCTCTCGGGTTGTGGTGTCCGCTGCAAGTGTTGCTCCAGGCTGCTGTTCCAGTCATGCAAGTTTGTAGATGGCTCGTACTGCTACGCGTCTTCAGCTTGCCACTTAACGCTGATGCATTAACCAGAAATTTTAAAGGAGGCCAAACACGTTAAAACCAGCATTGGAGAATCACTGCAACAAATTGGAATGCAGCAGCATAGCTATTTAACCAGTCCTTGTTGTCACGAGAAGCCAGCTCCTACTTAGTTCTCCACCCAACATAAATCCTACCTCAACCTGTGCCTCACACAATGCAGCAGAAAACAATAAGCAATGCAGAATACAAACGACACAAAGATGAATAGTAACGTTGCACTAAAACAGAGCATAACAGAGTGTGTTTGTTAATCCCCGATCACTGCCATGGTGCACTTAGTCAATGCTCTGCGATGCATGGTGACAATAAGTAACAAGAAGCAAGATGAAAATAAAAAAATAAATAAAAGAAAAACAGGAAATGTAGAGATGAACAAATGCAAAACCGAGAAGATAGGATAAAATGCAGTAGAAAATACGGAAGCTAGCATTAACATGCAGTAAAGATTAGCATTTGTGGAGTGCAGACAATGAAACAAGAACAAAACTTTGCGAGGATATAAGCATAAAACCGAAAAGAAAGAGGCAACATTAACAACAGAACATTAAAATAAGATTCAAAAATTTGTACAGCAAATTAACGTGAATCCAGTAGCTTGGGTTACTTCATTCCTTTCTCCAACCGAGGTTCCACATTGCCATTGATGTGGATAAATGCTAAGCATCAACCCACATCAATGCATCAAAACCAGAAGGTATAAACAAAGGAAGAAGTTTGTCACGACCCAAACTACCCAAAAATCAGAGTTAATTTTTCGCGTTTTATTATTTTCTTACTTAATTTCTTACCTGTCCTCGAATCGTGACCAACACTCCACTAATAATTGGGCTGTGCGTCAATGCCAGTCCCACCATTCAATTACCATCTAACTTATTTCTTCTCCAGTCATTTATAATTGTCTACATTATTCATACATCCCCTAAAGTTACTTACAAACATGTTACTGTGCTATGCTTATGTAGATACAATATGTTCAAGTGTATATATACCTTATGTCGATGGGTAGCAGCGGATATCCGGAATGCAGTACTGAGTCGTCGCGACTTCAACTGGAGATTATCTGTGGGAGAAAATGAAAGGGGTGAGCACATCAAGCTCAGTAAGGCAATCCTACGAACAAGTAGGTAACCATACTACCTACATGAACGTGGCGCCATGCATAAACCACCCTTTCTCCACACATTTTAAAACAAATGATATGCGTCATGATGTTATGTAAATCAAGTTGCACGGAAAATTCAACATGCAATTCATTTTAAATCATTTCTTTCCCATTTAAAATTTCACAATGAAGTCAGGACTCGACCCCTCCTTCGGGTGATCCTGACTCACACAAAACCATGGAAATTGAGTCTCTCAAGAGCATCGATATCGAAAACATACGTATATATATATACAAGATATGAGACTAGGCAATACTGTATATCGGTAATAACCAGGACTGGCCAATATGTCCTCGTGAGTCCCTCTAGCTTCACGGATCCTAGTGTGTGAGGTCTCACCCTGATCGGGAACTGCCCGAGAGGTGGGTCAATCCAACCCGTCAGTCTTATCCGATCTCACGCATCCGAAGATGCCGTATCCGAAGATACCCCGTATCACAAAGATACCGTATCGCAAAGATACCCCGTATCACAAAGATACCGTATCACAAAGATACCCCGTATCACAAAGATACTGTATCCGAAGATACCCTGTATCACAAAGATACCGTATCCGAAGATACCCCACGGTACATCGTACTCCATGCTACTTGCACGGTACATCGTACTCCATGGACCCATATCACTCTAGGTACTCCAGCCCAAATGGCCTGCTTCCCACAGAGGTTTTCATAACTCAATACTCGTTGCCATGTCTCAAAACGCACGTGCAAGCCTATTAAATCGGTGACACACAGTCTACCCGATGCTCCAAGCACGGCTCATCGTATGTTCTCATACAAATTAGTGCGAACGATACTCAGCACTCTCATCAAATCAAGTAAACTTGGCAGAGCCCGCTTTACATCTCCACAAGGCCGCCAACCTCATCCCTCACTCTCACCCTACTTAAGAGGTCTTTTGAGCCTGTTGGGCCTTTTGGCTGACTCCAAGGGCAGACAGCGCTACTCCACAAATCCAGTAAAACTAGTGCGAGCTATGCTCAGCACTCTGTATATAATTGTATGAAAATCTTATAAAATCTGGTGCGAGTTAGACTCTAGCACCGTGTCACGCAAAAACATGTGAAATCTGGTGCGAGTTATACTCTAGCACCTATGCATGTAAAACTCTAGTGCGAGCTCTCGCTCCAGCACTAATGCATGCATCACACAAATCAAACATCGTGCCAGCTGAGCTCTAGCACGTCACATGTAAATAAAAACATGTAGGCGGCTCGATTATTTCCAAATAGTTTTCATAGAAATCACAACAATTAAGATATGCAATGCTATGTATTTTTCTTTAAAAGTGAGCCAGCCTACTCATGCATGCGTTGAAATACCTCCAGAACGAGCAGGAACCTCTTGTCCTTGCTCCTCCCAATTTTTCCTAAATTTTTAGATTATACTCTTAACAAGGGTATTTTAATAATTTTGCCCATTCGGGGCACTAAAATTGTTCTTCGACCTCTAGACCCTTCAGTTAATTTTAAAAGGACTGCGAATGAATTTAAAATTGCGTAAAGTTACCTCTAGCAGTCCGCAGAATTCCCTTACCTCGATTCTCGTCGAGTCTGACCTTTTCTTTTTCAATGTTGTCTCGTCGCGCAGTCCGATACGCTTCCAATCCAATGCCCGGAACTGCGTATTAATATTCCCCAGGTCAGATAACATACAATTTAATTGTATTTAATACTTTCTGGGCTTAATTTAAATCATTGGGCCCGTTTACCCCTATTGGGCCCGATTGCACCTTAATGGGCCTTAATCGGCCTTAAGCCCGTTTACCACTTAATTTTTACTTTATCGAGGCCTATTGGGCTCATTGGGCCCACCAATAATTTATCGGGCCTCGTTCTAATTCTCGAATAGCTAAATTTAATATTTACGACAATTAGTCTAAATTTTCATAAATTAATTCAATTTATGCGTAAATTAAATCAATATCACGCATAACGAGGTAATTGTCGTAAATAGGGGTCACTTACCCGAGATTCCATGCTAGTCCGTAATTCGAGGCTGTCTCGAGCCCTCGGTGGATGCCAATCGTCGAGCTACACAATTAATTACATTTTCGGGTAAATTTCTAGTCGGAAATTAATTAAATAAAATATTCTAAAATTTAAATCGGTCAATTCGACCGCTTACCGACTTACCCGAAGCTCGATTGCATCACAGGAATTTTTTTCAATTTTTCCTCTTTTTCTTTTTCCCTTCTTTTCCTTTCTTTTCTTTCCTTTTCTTTCCTTTTCCTTCCCCTTTTCCTTCCTTTTCCTTCCCTTTCCTTCCCTTTCCTTCCAGCCAAACGGCACCGTTTCAGTCTCCTCACTGCCTCTTGCCGTCGCCGACGGTTCCGACGGTCTTACCGGCCAAGACCGGTACCAAAATGACCGGCTTCCTCCCCTGAACGCGTCGGTAGCCTCCTTTCCGGCCCAGTCGCGGCGGTTCGTCGGCGATCTCCTCTTTTCTCCCTCGGATTTTCGGAGTTCGGATCGGACTACTCCGGCCACCTGGCGGCTCGGTTCCGGTGCCCACGTGTTCACCGGAGTCTGCTCTTCCTCCTGGCAGCTTCGTCGGACCTCGAACGGTCGCCGGTGGTCGAGATTCGGCGATGGGTTTTACGGGTGCAAAACGGGTTTCGTTTTTTCCTTTTTCGGGTTTTTCCCGATTTCCAGCTTTTTTTTTTCTTTTATTAATTATTTTTATTATTATTATTTATTTTTTTATTTTATTCATTAAAATACACTAAAAATACCCAAATATCCCTTAAAATTATTATTAAAATTATTATTTAATTCTAAATTTATCAATTTAATTTTTATTTAATTTATTTATTATATTTTAACCTCTTTTCGGGTATAATTTCCCCGTATTTTCGAGATATTGTCCCGAGTGACTTTTCGATATATTTTTCGATTATTTTCGGGATTATTCTTCCGAACTAAAAATTCCAATTAATCCCGATTAATTCCAATAAATTAATATCTTGATCAACTTAACCCAAAATAAATTTATTTCACCTTTATTGACCAAGATTTCTTAAATCCATGTTTTAATTAAATTTTTCTTATCGAAATTATACCGACCTTTGGTCTTTTGACCATTTTGCCCTTACACGTGTTCGGGATTAATTTAACCCGACTTCCTTCATACTTTCCCCATCTTTTCTTATTTAATTTCCGTATTTTAATTAAATTCGGGTCTTACAACTCTCCCCCACTTAAGGAATTTGGTCCTCCAAATTAGAACCAAGTCATATGAGTCTATATACAACTCCGGGTACATCGATCGTATCATACTCTTAAATTCTTATGTGACCTTCTCCGGAGTGTATTACTACCAAAGGACTTTAATTAGGGAGATTATCTTAAACCCCAATACTTTCTCTTTCCTGTTTAATGCCCGAATCAACTTCTTCAATATACTTATATTTGCATAAAACTGAACTTTTGAAGTTCATACCCTATCACCTCTGCTGGATCTGGATAGTATTGCCGAAGCATCAAAAGCAGGGACACATTGTGGGTGCCTGTTAATTCAAGTGATAACACCAACCTACAGGTCTTATCTCCCACTTGTCCAATCTCTCAAAATATTCCATCCAGCGCAACTCAATTTACTTTCTTCCAAAGTTCGCTATGTCCTTATTCTCTTAGGACAAGAAACATTTCAATCTTACTAATTCACCAAGGGTGAATTCCAATATTTGTCTATCTGCTCTGAGGTGTTCTTAATCTCTTATCTTAATTAAACATCCTCAGAGACTTATTATCCAAAGTCAAAATTGATTCTGTTCTGTCACCCACTTTTCTTATCCAATTTGGGGAACAACCCCTACAGCCATACACTGCCTCATATCTTATCATCCCGATACTCAAGTGACAATTGTCACTATTGGCGAATTCAATTAGAAATCAACTGATCATTCCAGGAGCTTATAAAATCAAGGGCACACGCTTTCATCGGATCCTCCAGAACTTGTACAGTCCTCTCTGACTGACCATCAGTCTGAGGATGGAAAGCTGTGCTTATACTCAGTCGGGTTCCCATAGCTTCCTGAAAATATCCTCCGAGGTAGGAAGTGAAGCGGGAATCCCTATATGATACCAGGCTCACTGGAATGCTACTTAATGTTCCACAATCTTTCTTATACCTGAATCCTCATACACACTTTGAGTATTTGGGGATTTCATAACCAGAAGGTGGGTGGGCTTAGTCATTCTGTCGGCTATCATCCAAATAGCCTCGTAATTCACCTGGGTTCTCTGTAACCCATCACGACATTCATGGAGACTTGCTCTCATTTTTCATGCCGTGTCGATATAGGTAGGTGCTGCAATAACTCTGCAGACTTTTAATACTCTACCTTATTCTGCTGACATACTAGGCACTTTTCACAACCTCTACCATGTGTCTTTCCACATCTGACCACCAATACCCTTATCGAGATTTCGATATATAATCATTACTTTCCGTATGCACTGTATATCCCGAAGAGTGAGCTTCTGACAACATTACTATCTCATCAACTGTGGTCCTGGGGAGCACTTACACTGTCTCTGAATCCTCAGTAACTCATCATCTCCCACTGTGAACTCTATCACTGTACCCTTCTGAATCAGACCCAAACTATCGACATCCGGTCGATCATCACGCTAAGCCTGGCAAATCCGGGCACTCTCATCCGGTTCTAATCATCAGGCTAGCTGTCACACAATCACTGTCATCATCAGAAGGGATCACATCCAAACTGAGGCTCATAACTGCATCTCGCAGCTCCCGCTCCCTGACCATCATAACGTAATACCATTTCGAGGCTCTTTCTGCTCAAAGCATCAGCCTTTCCTTGGGTGGTACAATTTTCATAAATCAAAATCTCTCAGAAGCTCTAACCCAATATGTATTTTCATATTCGCCCCTTTCTGTAAAAACAGATACTCGGGCTCTATGATCAGTGCATATCCATAATTCCTCATCGTGTACCTAATAGTACCATATCCTCGGTACAAATACTGTTGCCAACTTTAAATCATGGGTCAGATAGTTTATTTCGTGATCAAGGAGTTGTCTAACTCCAAAATTGACTATCTTCCCATTATACATCAATACACAGCTCATTCATTATTTCGAGGTATTCATACTCACTGAGAACCTCTTGAGCTGTTGGGTATGGTGAAATTAATCACGGTGGTCAGTTCATACTTCATCACGCCAAATTCACGTCACAACAGTAATCTTATTTATCATCTCTTTCTGAGACCACGTTTCTTAGTTAAACGTGTCAACAAGGTAAATCCTTTTAGAACTTGCAGCAACCCATTGCAAAAGAAATTTTCCAATCGTTACTTATAAATCGCCCTAGACTTTAACTACACCCAATATCACCGATACTGCTGATTACAATTCGGTCCAATCCTTGACTTATTTACGCATAAGCGTATAAGATCCTTCTCAACTGCTTACGTTTTCAGGTACTAACCTGCGTCATTTCCTTTTCTTTATCTTAACGGCTCCTATTAAATTTACTATGTTAACCTTCATGATTTGTCGAGTTTTTATATTCTTATCGTCTTAGTAGAGGTATCCTAATGCTAAAGTTATCTATTACGACGCTCGATTTCACGTTATAGGTTATATATATATCTAGACGCTGTCAAGTCTTCAGGCGGGGAGGTATTTTGAAATACCTTTATTGACCTTCAGACTTAACCACAACTACGTAATATCTCAGTCTATGCGGTCACAATTTATATTCGTTACTAATCGCTTAACCTCAATTACTTCGCATAATAAGGGTATTCCTTACCTAGCATATATCTCTTACTCCAATACATCTTATATTTAGGATCTATCTTATCTCTAAGATTATCTCCTTGGTGTATCAATCACGACAAAACTCTTTCATTATTGATTCCGTGAGTACAATCCTTTACTCCTGTAATTTTCAACTGTTGCACCCCTGTTTTCAACTTAAAATCTCTATAGCCATATTCCGTTAATTAATCCTCCTCTATTGGGGTACTCATTTATCAGAATTGTCCCTAATGATGTAGGCATTCATGCCTTTTTACTCACTTATATGCGAATGAAGGCGGTATAAATAAATATGTGGCACCAGGATCAATGAACATACGTACTTCGTTATTCATAACAAGTGTGGTATCTTACACCACATCCATGAAACATCAATAGTGTCCTGGTCCAAGACATCCTCTCGCCTTCGTCCAACAGCCTACTTTCCTTTTTTCTTTTCGGCTATTTCCTCCCTTTTCGTTGCAACTATACCAACGAAATTTTTCTCTGTCTCTTTACCTTTTCTGTGGGGCGATCTCGCTCAACTCTGAGCAATCAAAATCAATGGTCCGTCTTACCACACTTAACGGCCATTTTCATCAATACAGTGTAGGTATAGACCCTCCTTCTGTGGTATCCACCACACATTCTACAGTGATCACACTGCTACTCTGCTTCGTAGCAGGTCGGGGTCCTCCAATCACAGTGCCCCTCAACAGTGCCAAAATTGGATGCACTAGGGCCTTACCAATTATCTCAGCCCATAACTCATTGAATCTAATCTTTAACCAATTTCCATTTTCCCATTTTGACATCTCTGTCATTTCTCGATTCTCTTTCTGTCTCTATTTCGGCCCTCATTACCTTTCTCAATCACAGAGGCGTGCAATTCGTGTTCTTATTTACCCAACTGTAAATCTGTGCACTGCCTCGGTATAGGCAATATCTCACGGTCAATTGGACTCTAATCGAAAAGTTGAGTCATTTCATGAACCTTTAAACATCTCGATTGTCACTTGTTCATAGTGTCGAGGAATTATCTGCCCAGAGTATAATCGAGTCTCCATGCTCGTCAATAAATCAAATCCTCTGGGTCAAAGCAAGGACTTTAATCCGAAATTTCCTTTAAATCATGTCCGGGATATCCTGTCACCGGAACATATCTAAGATATTTCTCATCTTAACTCTTAAGATGGGTCGAGCGGGTTTCCACCAATGTTCCGCTGCGCCCTCTGATCTTATGTATACTCTGAGCAATTTGCTCCTCAAAATAATCTCCACACTCCGCTCCAACTTCGCGAAGCGTGTCTCAATACTGTCCGATCTCTCTGTCGGACTCTGTGAGGCATTCTCAACATTAGCCTCTATTTCAATCTCATACTGATTCTCATAGTCAAACTCAGCACGACTTAGCAGACTCAGGTCTACCTCAACGACCTCTGCCTCGTGCACTATCTCATCTAACGCGACTCATATTAAGCATTCCTGCATTCTCAACCATTTCTTAGTCAAGCCCATCTCGATATACACTATTGTATCTAACTAAGCACAGTAACACGGAGATGTAATTTCCTAATTACTGACACTGACACACATCAGACCAATTGTGCTCTGATACCACCTTTATATGTCACGACCCAAACTACCCAAAAATCAGAGTTAATTTTTCGCGTTTTATTATTTTCTTACTTAATTTCTTACCTGTCCTCGAATCGTGACCAACACTCCACTAATAATTGGGCTGTGTGTCAATGCCAGTCCCACCATTCAATTACCATCTAACTTATTTCTTCTCCAGTCATTTATAATTGTCTACATTATTCATACATCCCCTAAAGTTACTTACAAACATGTTACTGTGCTATGCTTATGTAGATACAATATGTTCAAATGTATATATACCTTATGTCGATGGGTAGCAGCGGATATCCGGAATGCAGTACTGAGTCGTCGCGACTTCAACTGGAGATTATCTGTGGGAGAAAATGAAAGGGGTGAGCACATCAAGCTTAGTAAGGCAATCCTACGAACAAGTAGGTAACCATACTACCTACATGAACGTGGCGCCATGCATAAACCACCCTTTCTCCACACATTTTAAAACAAATGATATGCGTCATGATGTTATGTAAATCAAGTTGCATGGAAAATTCAACATGCAATTCATTTTAAATCATTTCTTTCCCATTTAAAATTTCACAATGAAGTCAGGACTCGACCCCTCCTTCGGGTGATCCTGACTCACACAAAACCATGGAAATTGAGTCTCTCAAGAGCATCGATATCGAAAACATACGTATATATATATATACAAGATACGAGACTAGGCAATACTGTATATCGGTAATAACCAGGACTGGCCAATATGTCCTCGTGAGTCCCTCTAGCTTCACGGATCCCAGTGTGCGAGGTCTCACCCTGATCGGGAACTGCCCGGGAGGTGGGTCAATCCAACCCGTCAGTCTTATCCGATCTCACGCATCCGAAGATGCCATATCCGAAGATACCCCGTATCACAAAGATACCGTATCACAAAGATACCCCGTATCACAAAGATACCGTATCACAAAGATACCCCGTATCACAAAGATACCGTATCCGAAGATACCCTGTATCACAAAGATACCGTATCCGAAGATACCCCACGGTACATCGTACTCCATGCTACTTGCACGGTACATCGTACTCCATGGACCCATATCACTCTAGGTACTCTAGCCCAAATGGCCTGCTTCCCACAGAGGTTTTCATAACTCAATACTCGTTGCCATGTCTCAAAACGCACGTGCGAGCCTATTAAATCGGTGACACACAGTCTACCCGATGCTCCAAGCACGGCTCATCGTATGTTCTCATAAAAATTAGTGCGAGCGATACTCAGCACTCTCATCAAATCAAGTAAACTTGGCAGAGCCCGCTTTACATCTCCACAAGGCCGCCAACCTCATCCCTCACTCTCACCCTACTTAAGAGGTCTTTTGAGCCTGTTGGGCCTTTTGGCTGACTCCAAGGGCAGACATCGCTACTCCACAAATCCAGTAAAACTAGTGCGAGCTATGCTCAGCACTTTGTATATAAATTGTATGAAAATCTTATAAAATCTGGTGCGAGTTAGACTCTAGCACCGTGTCACGCAAAAACATGTGAAATCTGGTGCGAGTTATACTCTAGCACCTATGCATGTAAAACTCTAGTGCGAGCTCTCGCTCCAGCACTAATGCATGCATCACACAAATCAAACATCGTGCGAGCTGAGCTCTAGCACGTCACATGTAAATAAAAACATGTAGGCGGCTCGATTATTTCTAAATAGTTTTCATAGAAATCACAACAATTAAGATATGCAATGCTATGCATTTTTCTTTAAAAGTGAGCCAGCCTACTCATGCATGCGTTGAAATACCTCCAGAACGAGCAGGAACCTCTTGTCCTTGCTCCTCCCAATTTTTCCTAAATTTTTAGATTATACCCTTAACAAGGGTATTTTAATAATTTTGCCCATTCGGGGCACTAAAATTGTTCTTCGACCTCTAGACCCTTCAGTTAATTTTAAAAGGACTGCGTATGAATTTAAAATTGCGTAAAGTTACCTCTAGCAGTCCGCAGAATTCCCTTACCTCGATTCTCGTCGAGTCTGACCTTTTCTTTTCCAATGTTGTCTCGTCGCGCAGTCCGATACGCTTCCAATCCAATGCCCGGAACTGCGTATTAATATTCCCCTGGTCAGATAACATACAATTTAATTGTATTTAATACTTTCTGGGCTTAATTTAAATCATTGGGCCCGTTTACCCCTATTGGGCCCGATTGCACCTTAATGGGCCTTAATCGGCCTTAAGCCCATTTACCACTTAATTTTTACTTTATCGAGGCCTATTGGGCTCATTGGGCCCACCAATAATTTATCGGGCCTCGTTCTAATTCTCGAATAGCTAAATTTAATATTTACGATAATTAGTCTAAATTTCCATAAATTAATTCAATTTATGCGTAAATTAAATCAATATCACGCATAACGAGGCAATTGTCGTAAATAGGGGTCACTTACCCGAGATTCCATACTAGTCCGTAATTCGAGGCTGTCTCGAGCCCTCGGTGGATGCCAATCGTCGAGCTACACAATTAATTACATTTTCGGGTAAATTTCTAGTCGGAAATTAATTAAATAAAATATTCTGAAATTTAAATCGGTCAATTCGACCGCTTTTCGACTTACCCGAAGCTCGATTGCATCACAGGAATTTTTCTCAATTTTTCCTCTTTTTCTTTTTCCCTTCTTTTCCTTTCTTTTCTTTCCTTTTCTTTCCTTTTCCTTCCCCTTTTCCTTCCTTTTCCTTCCCTTTCCTTCCCTTTCCTTCCAGCCAAACGGCACCGTTTCAGTCTCCTCACTGCCTCTTGCCGTCGCCGACGGTTCCGACGGTCTTACCGGCTAGGACCGGTACCAAAATGATCGGCTTCCTCCCCTGAACGCGTCGGTAGCCTCCTTTCCGGCCCAGTCGCGGCGGTTCGCCGGCGATCTCCTCTTTTCTCCCTCGGATTTTTGGAGTTCGGATCGGACTACTCCGGCCACCTGGCGGCTCGATTCCGGTGCCCACGTGTTCACCGGAGTCTGCTCTTCCTCCTGGCAGCTTCGTCGGACCTCGAACGGTCGCCGGTGGTCGAGATTCGGCGATGGGTTTTACGGGTGCGAAACGGGTTTCGTTTTTTCCTTTTTCGGGTTTTTCCCGATTTCCAGCTTTTTTTTCTTTTATTAATTATTTTTATTATTATTATTTATTTTTTTATTTTATTCATTAAAATACACTAAAAATACCCAAATATCTCTTAAAATTATTATTAAAATTATTATTTAATTCTAAATTTATCAATTTAATTTTTATTTAATTTATTTATTATATTTTAACCTCTTTTTCGGGTATAATTTCCCCGTATTTTCGAGATATTGTCCCGGGTGACTTTTCGATATATTTTTCGATTATTTTCAGGATTATTCTTCCGAACTAAAAATTCCAATTAATCCCGATTAATTCCAATAAATTAATATCTTGATCAACTTAACCCAAAATAAATTTATTTCACCTTTATTGACCAAGATTTCTTAAATCCATGTTTTAATTAAATTTTTCTTATCGAAATTATACCGACCTTTGGTCTTTTGACCATTTTGCCCTTACACGTGTTCGGGATTAATTTAACCCGACTTCCTTCATACTTTCCCCATCTTTTCTTATTTAATTTCCGTATTTTAATTAAATTCGGGTCTTACAAAGTTGCTACCCGAATGCACCAAGATGAGTAACCGAGAGCTAGAAAAAATAAAGATTGATCAAAACAAAAATATAAACAATTAAGGAAAATCGAGAGTTAGAAAAAGAGAGGCAATTACTTTTCATTAACTTTCATTGAATCAAATGCAAAGGAAATAATCTTGATAATGAGAACTACAAATAAACGAGCAACGGAATGAAAATCTTCATAAAAACATTAAGAAAGTTGCCATGAACAGTAAAATTGTTTGTTTTAAAAAAAAAACTATTTGAAAATTTAAAGAAAGCTTTAAAATTAACCTAAAAGCTACTCTACCCTAAATTACATTACGCCTAAATTACTCTACACTACTCCTACCCTAAACTACTCAATTTTTCAATTGCCATCATATTCTATTTATACACACACTTAGGGGTACAATGGTAATTTTTCCATCCTAGAAGAGTTGGCATTGTTTGGCTACTTGTATTCATTTGATTTGCTGCAGAGCAGATATTTCCACGTCATTAGTCTTTTTTGTCCAATTGGTTGTGCGATGTAGCCCGACGTGTGTCTTCCAGAGGGTTGGCACGGTGTCCTTTGATCTTATCGTTTCGGAGCAAATAAAATACGGACACCTGGCATCACGCGTGTCCAGACAACTGATGACTCGGTCTGCAAATTGGAAGTGGTCTAGTCTCCTTTAGCTCATTTTCAGCTCAATTTTGACTGAAACGACTGAGTTTCATCCGGATTTAATTTATCTGCACATTAAAGAATTTTAATTAAAATAGAGGGGATAATTAATAAAATAAAATGGGGATTAAATAAATAATTAGGAATTTAAGCACAAATAATTCTATTAAATATAGAATTATCAATCTCCAATTCTAAGTTTGAGTTTAGGCATCTATAAGGTCAGCCAAAATAGTATTGACATCCTACTCACATCTTGGGCAAATTGGCAAGCCAAATGTTTTGAACGGCAACCATAGATCAATCCAAACATTGATAGAATGACTAGAACTAATTACCAATAAAAACCTTGCTGTAAAACATCTTTAGCATTCCACAGACTCTATAAAATCAAGAAGGATTAAAGCTAATATTAGCCTCTATAAATAAATTATTAGGGAAATACATAGCTTTTAACATAACTTATACCAACGATCCTATAATTCTCAGTAGCCTCCAACATTGCTTAGTCAACATTGCGTTGTTGAACTACCACAACTCCTTAAATTCCATCCCTTCATCAACTTGCCTTTGCACATTTCATCCCAAGTCAACCAATGAACACTTCTTTGATTTTTGGCTTTCTGCCACCAGTATCTTGACATTAACTTATTAATATTATAACAAAAAGATTTAGGAAGTAAAAAATAACTCATAGCATAGATGGGTGTAGCTTGGATTATGACTTTAGGGAATCCCTCTTTACTCCATAATAAAGAGATTTACACTCCACCCATCAAGCTTAGAGGCGATTTTGTTCTTAATTTCCCTAAAAGCTGGTGTTTTATTTTTGTCAACAATGTTAAGTAAATCAAGATACTTTTCAGGTGATGTTGTGACCTTAATGACTATACCTATCTTCCCTTGTGACACCTCGAAAACGTGGAAATATGAGTAAATTTTAACTTTCTTAATCCTTTATTTAAGTTGCATTCCTATCAGTGTCAATTACTTGAACATTTTATTTTATAAAAATTTCACCGACATAATAGCGTATATCTATCCCTACCTTGCTGCAAGGTTCAAATTACAGTTTGTATTTGCAACGAATTGATTTTAGTTTCTTTTTGTGTTCAACAGTCAATTCATTCTCATTATATCACCTTAATATTTTTGAAATATACTTTATTATACAAACTGTACATTTACAAATTTATTTACATTCATTCTTACCTAATTTACATCCCAAAATATTCTTTACAACAAATATCTATACTTTACAGAAAGTCGACAAATAAAGTAAAAGTATATCTTACTTGTACTGGAGATAGCATGGGAAGGGTCGAGTCCACCCGTCCACGACTACTATACAACAGGTACAGGAAACTGATCACTTAAGGTAGTTTGTAAAAGTAAAAGAAAGGGATGATCTCTTCAAACCCAATAAGACATGCATTTAAAGCAGTCTTAGCAGTAAAACATGTAAAAGCAAATCACCATAATTCAAGTTTAATAAAATAATATATACATGTGGATCAGTCGAAACATGTTTAGTTTCGAAAAACAAGTCAAAACATATTTGACATCATAACTAATAACATGTAACTTATAAATCACGTAGCTCATTACTTTTCTTTAAAAATATAATGTAAACTTACATATCGCGTAACATAACTGTCACATAGATTAATAGTTTTCTTTAAAAGTCATACTGAATAATTTCATAGAGACTAGGCAGAGACACATAGTAACAAAAGTCATGTTCGCGTAGACATTTCATGTAGGCAATTCACGTAGATAGTTCACGTAGACAAAGTACCTATTGCCATGGTAAGGAAACTGTAGACGGGATCAGGGTCGTACAACGCATATGGCACTTAAACAAATGGCGAAAATAAAGCACCGAGTGGCATAAATACTTGACACGGTTAAGCATGCACCGCAAAAGACTGAACGTACACAATGTGGCATATGGCATACACCATGAAGATCTAAAATCCACACGGGCCATGCATGACAAATAACGTAGACTATATGTGGCTTTAGTCTCAAAACAGAATTTTTAAAATCATTTTTTCGGGTCTATTAGCCCTTAAACTCGTAAAATCATTACTTTTATTCCATTTCATACACATAAACATCATTTCATAAATTCTCTTTTTTTGTAGCAAATTGCATTTCAAAATATTTCATAGATAAAAAAAAACATTTGAAGTGCTCGAAAATAAGTCTTTTCTTTTGGTTTAGCTTGAATAGCACTTTTTCGGGTTCGAGAATGCTTTTCGTAAATACGAGTTTACTTATATAAGTTCATGTATCAAAACAAGGCATTGAATCACTAATACTACATTAAAACACATCCCTTACCTCTTAAACCTTCGAGTAGCACAAAATCGTCAGGTCCGGGTTAGCCTTAATTTGTATGTCGATTTCCCAAATCGCCCAAAATGATTCTAATTCATTAAATATTATTTTCAATTTCATCTTAACATACTTAAACATATATTTGTCTTCATAAATTTCACCAAATTTGACGCTTTAGTAAACTTTTCTACTTTTTCGATTTTACCGATTTAAGTGCCGGTTTAAGCTAATTTTACCAATTTGGTTCTTTTAACTTCAAATTCACAACTCAACAACCTAGATACACATCCAAGTCCATAATTCATACTTGTAAATGTTCTAAGTCACCAATTCTTACACTTTTCGATTTCCTACTGAGCTGAGCTATAAACTAGACTTTTTCGATATAAATTTAACTGTATACAAAATCAAACATAATCAAATTTCATCATTTTTCTAGCTTATGCATGCTGGCCAAATTCATACTTCACTCTAGAAATTATTTCTTTCAATTCTACTTAACTAAAAATCATTCAACAACATCAAACAACAACATATCTCAAGTTCATCATCTTCCATCAATTTCTTACCAACTTTGACCAACTTTGAACAACCCTTTTACACCAGAAAGGTTTCTAAACTGTAAATCAACATGTATACATATTAGAAACATAAAAAATAACAAGAAAAACCAACCAAAAACTTTCAAAAATTCATCTTTCTCTCACCTCGGAATAGACCAGATTTTGCCCCTATTCTTCTCTCTAAGATTCACCTAGTAAATGAGCTTGTTTGAGGCTAAAATGTTTATATGTTATAGAGGACTTAAGGTAGAAGATTTGATCCTTTTGATTGATTCCTGAAAGTGGCCGAAAAGTGCTCGAAAAAGTTTCACAAGGAGGAAACAGGGAAGACGCGTACGACAGAAAGGCTGGGGAGTTTCTCTCTCATCCAAGGTAGGTTTAAGGACTATTTTACTGTTCCAGAAAGCTTATCAAATGTATTTTATATCTGGAAAAGTTGGGGGTCAAAAGGTTTCCAGAAGGTCTTCAAATTGATCAATTTCTACTGGTTGGTCAAAATTCTGATGCAAGGTAATTTCGGGTTTTGTTTTGGAAAATTCATAAAAATTATTTCTAGTCCAATTTCTTCCAAATTTTCATTCTCAAGTGTTATAATAGGTCTATAGTATCTCTCATAAAAATTTTGGGGTCACTTGTTTAAGAAACGTTCCCCGATTGACCTCATTTTGCGCAATTTGGTCATTACCGAACAAAATAGCTTAAGGTTTTCGGTTTACTTTAAAAATTAATTTGATCCCCGAAACCTCCATATTTCCATTTGATTTTTATTCCTCAAGTCAATTTCACCTTATACTAATTTTCTATGGTCACATAATAATTTTTTTGAATTTATAGAATGTATTTCGAATTTATTTCTCTTACTAGGCCCAATTTCTGGGTTTAGTGTAAACTCGAGTTTTACTAACTTTTTCACTTCCAACACCTTATTTTTCATTTATAAACATCAAAACTTAATTATACATGCAATTCTTAAGAAATTCTTGAACTTAAAACCTTACCTCGATTTTTGTGCCCCCAGGCCCCTGCCACTAACCTAAGTGTTTCGGTTGTTCTAGACCTGCATAACATTATTCTAAGTACCTTAATTAATTCTTAGTTTCCAAATAAGAAATAAAATGGAATAAATTTTGGTTTCACATTTCTCCCCACCTTTTAGGAATTTGATCCTCCAAATTTAGGTTAGTCCATTGAATAGCTGAGGGTACTTCTCCATCATGTGACTCTCTAGCTCCCACGTAGCTTCTTCTGTCTAGTGGTGTTGCCAGAGAACCTTTACCAATGGAATAGTCTTGGATCAAAGTACCTTTTATTTTCTAACAAGAATTTAGACCGATTGCTCAACATAACTCATATCTTTTTATACTTCCAACGGTTCATACTCTATCACCTGAGAAGGATCTGGATGATACTTCCTCAACATCGAAACATGGAAGACATCATGTACCATAAAAAACTGTGGAGGTAAAGCAAATTTGTAGGCAACATCTCCCACTTTCTCTAATATCTCAAATGGACCAATGAAGTGAGAACTTAGCTTCCCTTTCTTTCCGAAGCGTATGACACCTTTCATTGGAGACACTTTCACAAATACAAAGTCCCCAACTTGAAATTCCAAAGGACATCTTCGTACATCAACATAACTCTTTTGTCTACTCTGTGCCATCCTCAATCTATCACAGATTAGCTGAACACCTCTAACTGTTTATTCAACCAAATCAGGAGTAAGTATTTTACTGTCACCCACTTCTTCCCAAGCAATAGGGGACCTACATCTCAAGCAATAAGGAGTCATCCCACTGCTAGCATGGTAACTGTTATTATAGGCAAACTATGTAAGAGGCAAATGATCATCTCATGAACCCTTAAAGTCCAATGCACACGCCCTCAGCATATCCTCTAAGGTCTGAATAGTCCGCTTTGATTGACCGTCAGTCTGAGGATGATAGGCGGTGCTCAAATTCAGTCGAGATCCCATGGCTTCCTGAAAATGGGTCCAGAACTTGGAAGTGAACTGAGAATCTCTGTTAGAAGTAATGCTCACGGGAGCCTTATGCAATCGTGTCACTTCTTTGGCATACAAATCTGCTAACATATCCACTGAATCAATACTCTTGATGGCAAGGGAGTGGGCACTCTTAGTTAGTCAGTCTATAATCACCCAAATTGCGTCATGACCCCTCTGGGTTCTCTGTAATTCTCATAATAAAATCCATAATAATATGCTCTTATTTTTAAGTAGGCACCGGTAATGACTTAAGCATCCCTGCTGGCTTCTAGTGCTCCACTTTAATCTGTTAACAGCCTAAACATCTAGCCACAAAGTCTGCCATATCTCTCTTCATTCCAATCCACCAATACACCTTACAGAGATCATGGTACATCTTAGTGATTCCTAGATGCATGGTGAATCGAGAACAATGAGACTCTTTTAGGATTCTCTGTCTTAGGGTGTCATCATGTGGCACATAAATACGACCCCAAAATCTTAACAATCCATTATCACTGATCGAGAAGTCTGATTGCGATGTCTCTTTGGCCTAGCTAACCATATCCAGTAGCTTCTAATCATTCCTCTACTCTAACCTGTTCTGATCTATTATACTGGGCTCAATCTGTAGGCTAGCCATACATCCATCCTCAACTTCATCAATATTGATTCTAAGCTCGATGAACTGTCCCAATAATTCTCATTCTCTAATCATCATGTAGGATACCATACCCTTTCTACTTAGGGCATCTGCTACCAAATTCACCTTGCCTGGATGGTACAAAATCTCGCACTGAAAATCCTTAAGGAGCTTTATCCATCTTCTTTGTCTTATATTAAGCTCCTTCTGATCAAATATATACTTGAGACTTTTATGGTTAGTGAAATGTTGGAATCTCTCACCATATAAGTAATGCAGTTATATTTTCAGTGCAAAAGCTATAGCAGCCAATTCCAAATCATGAGTGGGATAGTTACGCTCATGGTCCTTAAGCTGATAGGAACCATAAACGACCATTCTACCATTCTACATCAACACACAACCCAAACCTTGGTGGGAGGCATCACTATATACTGCAAATCCTCTTAAACCACTCGCAATGGTTAAGACTGGTGCTGTAGTCAATCGATGCTTGAGCTCTTGAAAGTTCTGTGCACACTGATCAAACCATTCAAACAGAACATTCTTACGAGTTAATCTGGTCAATGGAACTGCAATTCAAGAAAACCCCTCGAAAAATCTTCGATAGTACCCTGCTAATCTCAGGAAACTCCGAACCTCTGTCACTGTCCTCGGTCTCTTCCATTTCAGTACTGCCTCAACCTTGGACGGATCAACAAACATCTCGTCCTTAGATACAATATGTTCGAGGAAAGAAATCTAATCTAACCAGAATTCACATTTACTCAATTTTCCATACAGCTTCTTCTCACTGATTATCTGGAGCACAATTCTCAAATGCTGCTCGTGCACTTCTCGGGACTTAGAATAGATCAAAATATCATCAACGAACATAATAAAAAATTTATCAAATATTCCCGAAAAACATCATTCATCAAGTTCATAAAGGCAGCAAGGGCGTTAGTCAGTCCAAAAGGCATCAGCAAAAATTCATAGTGCCCATATTGGGTCCGAAAAGCTGTCATCGGTACATCAGCTTCCTTAATCCTCAACTGATGATAACCCGATCTCAAATATATCTTCGAGAACATTGAAGCCCTTCTTAACTGATCGGACAGATCATTTATTCTTGGCAAGGGGTACTTATTCTTTATGATTGCCTTATTCAGGAGTCTGTGATCTATACCCAGACGAAGACTGCCATCTTTCTTTCTGACATATAGTACTAGAACACCCCACGGAGATACACTCAATCTAATGAACCCCTTATCGAGCAACTCTTGCAACTGTTTCTTCAGTTCCTCCAGTAACATTCGATAAGGTGGCTTAGAGATAGGCTGAGTGTCGAGCACCAAATCAATTGCAAATTCAATTTCCCTCTTCGGTGGTAAGCCCGACAAATCATCTGAAAAGACATCGGGAAACTCGCATACAACTGGAACATCCTGAATGCTTGGCAGTTCTCGACTATTATCATAGACAAAAGCAATATACCCTTCACAAAATTCGAGATCATCAGGAATTTCAAACATATTAACACTAAACAATTTCATTGAACATCATACCATATATTTCATTTCTTATTAACAAAGTATACATCAAATTTATCAAGTAAGGAGAAGGTTACGGTTCTGATGTAGCAGTCTAGACTTACACAATTGGCAGCTAGCCAATCCATGCCCAAAATTACATCAAAATCATACATATTCAACAAAACTATATCTGCTAACATTTTCCTATCTCTTACCTTGATTTCACAATTTTTACACACCATATCAGTCATCTGTGATTCACGCATGGGTGTGCTTATGTGTAACATGTGATTTAAAGGCTCAGGTTCTAAGTGCAATTTATGTGCAAATTGTGAGGAGATAAAATAGTGTGTGGCACCTGAGTCAAATAAAACATATGCTTCGTAATTACAGACTATAAGTGTACCTCTAATAGCATCGGAGGAGGTGTCGACTGTCTCCTTATCGATAGCATGCACATCTCCCTGTGAAACAGCCTTCTTACCCTTATTTGTAGCTGTGGCTCTCCTCTAGGGGCCTGTCTCAGAGGAATCTGTACCTATCTCTCGGTCTGCTTTGGCTGCTCTCGATGCTCATAAGGTCTCATCAGTGGGCAATCCTTAATTAGGTGTCCTACCTATCCACATTTGAAATAAGCACCTGTGGTCAAGCGGCAATGCCCATAATGCAATTTGCCACAATTCTTACATCAGTGTATCTCAGTACCAGGGCCTCGGGCAGTGTTAGTACTATCAATAGGGGTCTTAGGGTTTTTAGCCCTTGCTTGAGATTCTTCAGTTTTTTGCCTCTTAGGCTGAATTCATCTCAGCTCAAATCGGGAAGCTTGTACTCTCTTTCCCTTATCTCTGCCTTTATTTCTGCACTCGTGCTCTGCTTGCGTCACATCCAGGCCCCTCTCTATCTCTTGAACCTGTCCCAAGGAATTCTTAAAATCTGTGACACGTAATCCCAGTAGTCGATCTCATATCCTTGATCTCAAACCTACCAAAAATCTCTCAGTTCGTCGTACGGGATCCCTAATTATTTTTGGGTCATATCTCATCATGGTAGTAAACCAATTCTCATACTCGTCTACAACCAGACTCCCCTGAACCAAATTCAGAAACTCTGCCTGCATCTTTTTTCTGTGCTATGAGTGGAATGTACTGGACTCAGAATGCAGCAAGGAAAGCATCCCATGTAATATCTGATGGACTCTCTATCAAAACTGTCTATGTAGCCCTCCACTAGAACTTGGCCTAACCTATCAGCATACCATGGTTACTCTCTCCGTGTTTGTGCACCCTAGATACTGCAATACTGTCTTGAGGTCTGATAATGATGGTTGCCGAAACCAACAATATTAAATAACTTGCTCAAACAAATAATTAGTAGTATAGGGAGCAAGGTCGTGTCCCAAGAGAGATTGATTAAATCTGATTTACTTTTCTGCAAATAAAAGAAAAATAAAACAAAAGGGGTTTGAAAGATTGATTAACTAAAATAACAAAATTTAATAGAAAGAAAACCAAATTGAGTAGAAGAATTCAATAATTTGAGAAATCCAACCCAAGGAGTAATTTTCAGATTTGGTTCGGTAAGTTGATCATTGACGCAAGATAATTTTTCTTAATCCCAACTAAACTGGTTATGGTTGTTAGTACGATCTAACAACTTGTTTCTTCTTACCGCTTCGACAATCAAGAAACGTTCTCTAATTACTGCTCTTACCAATAAACAACCCTAGATACGATCTTAGGATTTAATTTACCAATAGCATTGAATACTAAAGAGACTACCAATTCTAATCAACAAACACACATGTAGGTTTATTTAAATAAGATCTTATAATCACATAACAAAGATTAAAAACCAGAAGTGCAATTAATCTTGTTACTTACCACTTGTTATTGAAACAACCAAACAATTACGGATTCAGATATTTCAATTGGATGTATATTGCCTTGTGAATGAATCAATAGGCCTTTTTGAAGCAACCACAAAACAATAATAATAATGAAGTGCAAAAATTATAAGAATAGAAAAGATTAAAGAAAATAAATAAGAACAATTAGATCTCACAACTTATAAACCAAAGCTTTAATTATCCTTAAATTGGAAAGAGAGTTTAGCAACCCATGAATATCTGGTAAAAGTGGTGAAATACTTGTATGAGAAAATCTAATCAAAAGTCTCCCCCCTCACCTAGATCTTCAAAAGCCTATTTATAACTAAAAATAGAGATAAAAACCCTACTCCTAGTTAGACTTGAAGTCCTTACATTTAATTAAAATAATAATCCGATAAAAAGTCTTCGAAGTAATTGAAAAAGTCAAATCTAGAGAGGAGAGAGAAAATCTTCGTATTGGATGCTTAAGCGAGAGTCTCGCCTAAACCTTGACCCGTTTCTGTCCAACAAATTGAAGTCAGCACGTCGAGAAGACCCTTGGGCGAGAGTCTTGCCTAAGGCTGCATCCGGCTCTGCCCTGAATTGAGAACTGCACAGTGAAGGGATCCTTAGGCGAGAGTCTCGCCTAAGGCTGCACCCAGCACTGACCAAACTCGTACTCATCATTCCTCACTGCTTCCACATGATTTCCCTTGTTCCAAAATCCATCTAAATCATCCTTTAATTCATCAATTCCATGAATTCCTACAATTATTCAAGAATGATCAATTATCCATAGATTAAGTATAAAATTCATACAAAACCATAGGAAAACAAGGTAAATAATGTGCATAAATAATGACATATCATATACCCCCACACTTAAACCTTGCTTGTCCTCAAGCAAACATTAGTTCAAACTTATAACCTTCCATTCATTTATGCTCAACTGTAACCCATCCAAAACATTTTAGCATGCATAAAAATATTAAGTTCATGTGAATTCTCACCAATAACACATAATGATAATCAAATCAAACCTAAAACACATAGATCTTAGCACCCTCACAAAGGTTTCACTAATTACACTCAAAGTGTTTTGATTTATCATTTGATCACTCAAGTCACTGCATAGAAAGTTCTTACCATAAGCTTGCCATTAAATCACATCTCTTCCTCCTTCAATGGAACAAGATACATAAATCAAGAGCGTAAAAGGGTGTAATGGGGCTTAGGTAAGGTATGTCAAGGCTATTTCGGTTTAAGGGAATTGGAATAATCAATTTAAACATAAACATAAGAGACTTACTTGAAATTCAATCATTCTTCTTGCTTTTCTTCCTTCTCTTTTTGTTGTGAAATTTCCCTTCTTTTTTTCTTTTTTTTTTTCTCTTTTTTTTAGAAGGTTCAAATCTTCTTTCTTTTCATCAAGGAAGAATCGATCATTAACAAACATGGGTCATACAAAATAATCTTTTTCCTAATGAATTCAAGTATCCTATATCTAAATTCAAACAATTTCAAATTCAAGGTTCAAAAATACGTTTGGATAAAAACAAGAAAAAGGATTTCATTGGCTTGTAATGTGGTTTAAAAACAAAGAAAAGGCTTAAAGCTCAAAGGGGGTTCACTAAGGGTCTAATAAAGGGTAGGTTAACAAGAAAAATGGGTAAAATTCAAATGGTTTAATCCTAATGCTCTTATTTTTTATCAATGCACCATATTCATCAAAGTGGTTGATAGATACATGTATAACATGGAAAGTTCTAGAATTACTAACTATGCATTTCAATCACACATAAAGGAATAAAGAGCATTATGTAATGAATGTTCATTAGGTTCAAATCTCACAAGGGTGTAATGTGCTAATCTATGCATTTTTTCATTCAATTCAATAATCATAAGCATCAAGATGAAAATTCAAAACAATTTTGCATACAAGAAGATCATAAATTCAGTTCGAGGATGAGTATAAGAAGATCATAAATTTCATAGATGGCAATTAAGAAAGATCACATGCTCACTAGTGAACTAAGATCATCTTGAATAAAAATTTATAAAAATTTGATCAAATCAAACAAATAAGAAATAAAATTAACTTATATAACATCCTAAACACCCCCTCCCCCCACACTTAGATGGGACATTGTCCCCAATGTCACAAATGCTCAATATTTAAAAATTGAAAAGACAAAGGAAAAAGAATACTCCCCTGAAGTTATTGAGCATCAGAAGCCATGGTGGCTTACTGTGGTGGTGGCGGTGGTGGGAAAGGTGGGTTGGAGCCCATGTGTGCATAAAATGCCAATTAATTTTGCTCCATCCAGAATTGGTCTTGTTGCAATTGCCTTATCATCTGAGCTTGGTTTTGTTGCATTTGGTTTTGATCAATAGCCAGTTGTGAAACTTGGTTTCGTAGATCGGTTAGTAGTTCGGAGGCTTGATGTGACTGCCCCACATCGCCATCGTCATCGTCATCTTCTTATAAGGTCTTGGACCTTGAAAACTGTATGTTCCATCGTCATTCTGCCTTATAAGATTCTTGTGAATTAATGACCGGATGTCTAGTAGTTGCATCTGCCCTGCCACTTGAAGTAAAGTATCATTTGGATCTAACAAACCTGCATGAACAACTAAAGCAGTAATCATAGAGCCAAGAATCAAAGGCTTTTTAGAATCTCCTACGTAGTTAAATTGGGAAGCCAAAAAATATCCTAAATTAACTTTAAGACCCTTTGACATGCACCAAAGAAAGTAACTCTCGGCCTTAGTTAAAAGAGTCGCATTTGCTACTCTACCAGAAAAACTATAGACTAAAAGCCTATGCATGTATTGTTGAGCATGCTCTTGAAATTCACTATCAGTGGTGTGACTAGGGTCATAATACTTGTGAGGTTTCCCTGTCAATTCATTTCTATAAAATTGCATGGCATAAAAATCAAGATCATAATCACAAAGGCTGCTAAGGTATTCCTCACTTTCAGCAAATTCATTAGTAATAAGCCCCAACGCAATATTAAATTTAGTTATAGATAACTCAAATTTCCTGCCCATGATCCTAAACTTCACTACTTTGGGAGTATTGAGGTTGTACTTCGCCGAAGGAGTGTACTTATAAGTTGCGTAAAACTCCCTGCATAGTTCGATATAAGCATGACAAGTAATTTCAAAGAATGGTCTCCAACTATGTTGTCAATATAAGTATGAATTTTTTCTCGAATCCCTAAGATTTCCAAGGTTGGGTCATCGTGTCACTTACCCGATACAATTGTTTTACCACATAAATTGTCATACCTTTTCTTTTCGATTTTTGTAGTGAAGTCTAAGTTACCATGTAGATTGGCTTTAGGAAATACCACATTTTTCTTTGATACTCTTGCCCTTTGTTGACGAGATGGTGATGGTTTGTTTCCACTCATTTTCCTACAAAATATTAATCAATAAGTACATATCTCTCTTGCTTAGCATAATTCAATCCAATTTCATCACCCTAATTCACACATTACCCTTCATCATTCATCTTAGTACATACTATGAAATTTTCTAAAATCATACCAAGAACATATATTCATGAACAAGCCAAAAATGAAAATTTAAAGCATTATTCATGAATATAAATTCAAAATCAAAAGCAAAATATGAAAACAATAATTACTCATCATACTTGTTTTTATCCTCTGCATATTCATGGTAGATGAGAGAAAATGAGTATGAAACTCTTACCTTAGATAATGATAGATCTTACAATATGAAAATAGGAATGGGTTTTGTGTTTTTGGGTTGAAATATGGAGAAATTTTGTGCTTTTGGTAGAGGATTTGTATGGGATTGAGTTTTGGCTTAAATTGGAAAATGGGGGAAAAGGATGAAGAGGAAAATAGGAGAAAGAGAGAGAGAGGGTCAGACTTTTGAGGGAAATTTTTTTTTTGGTCGAGGGGTCACCTTAAGCGAGAGTCTCGCCTAAGGTGCGACCCATCTCTATTTTTCATTTTTTTTAGACCTAATCTGACACATATACTAAAAATGCATGAAAATAAGTAAATAAATAAATAAAATAATAATAAAAATTGGGTTGCCTCCCAACAAGCGCGTTTCTTTAACGTCTTTGGCTAGATGTTGTTACCTCTCATTCGTACTTAGGATACTCTAAATCAATTAGATTAACCTCATGCACTTGAAACCCTTCATAAAAAAGGCTTCAAAAGATGCCCATTAACCTTAAAAATCTTACCCGTATCCATACTTTGTATTTCAACTGCACCATGAGGAAAGATGTTAGTAACAACAAAGGGCCCTAGCCATCAAGAGTGTAATTTTTCAGGAAATAACTTAAGTCTAGAATTAAAAAGAATAACTTTTTGACCAACAAAGAATTATTTCCTGGAGATCATTTGATCATTGAAGGCCTTTGTCTTATCCTAGTAAAACTTAGAATTTTTATATGCATCATTTCGGATCTCTTCCAGTTCTTGCAATTGAAGCTTTCTCATTTCACCGGCTTCATTCAAGTTCATATTGCACTGCTTGATTGCCCAATAGGCCTTGTGCTCCAAGCCTACGGGAAGATGTCATGATTTTTCATAAACAATGCGATAAGAAGACATACCTATAGGAGTTTTGTAAGCCGTTCTATATGCCCAAAGTGCATCTTCAAGTCTTGTGCTCCAATTCTTTCTATTTGGGTTCATTGTCTTTTCGAGGATGGACTTGATTTCTCTATTTGATACCTTAGCTTGACCATTTGTTTGAGGATGATAGGCTGTAAGACCCGATATTTTCGAGTAAATTTAAAAATGCAAAAGGACTAAAATGGTATTCCCGAAAATTTGCAAGGGCAAAATGGTCGAAAGACTAATATTCGGTATTAATCGGGACAAGAAAATTTAATTAAAAATAAGAGAATGAGAAATCTTGATCAATGACGAAGAAATAATTAAATTTCGGATTAAATTGATCAAGATATGAATTTATTGGAATAAACCGGGATTTTCGTATCGAAAAATAATCCCGAAAATAATCGAAAAATATACCGAAAAGGTAAAATCGGACTGAGAAAATTATTTACAGATTAAATGAATAAAATATAAATTTTATTAAGGATATTTATGCATTTTAATATTATTTTATTGAATAAAATAATATTAAAAGTTAATTATAAATAAATAAATAAAAAAAAAAAAAAAAAAAAAAAAACGAAATTCTGAAACAGAAAGAAAAGAAACAGAGGCGAAAAACGAAGCGAGACCGAGGGAAGAAGAGAGACTCACCGGCGAGCCACCACCGGCGAGGCTGAGGGGCCGACGAGGGTCGGCGAAGGTCGGCCGACCTCGGGCGAACCACCAGCGGCCAGGACGCGCCGTGGAGTCGCCGGAAAACGCCGAAAAACGAAGGAGATGCCGCGGGGAAGAAACGTCGATCGGCGGCCATCGGCGCCGATTAGACCCCAGCCGAGGCCCGATTTAGGAAGCCCAGGCCATGGCGCGCCGAACGGCACCGAAATCGCACCGGGAACCGGCCGGACGGCGCCGGAACGGCAAAATGATGGGTGAACCGGACTGAACCGGCGGTCTGAACCGGACCGGACCGGTTCAGCCAAAAAGAGAGGGAAAAAAGGAAGAAAAAGGGAAAAAGAAAAAGAGAGAAAAATGGGGGAAAATTCCTGTGATGCAATCGAGCTTCGGGTAAGTCGGTAAGCGGTCAAATTGACCGATTAAATTTTTAGAATATTTAATTTGATAAATAATCGACTGAAAGTTTACCCGAAAATATATTTAATTGTGTAGCTCGACAATTGGCATCCACTGAGAGCTCGAGACAGCCTCGATTTGTGTACGATCATGGAATAACGGGTAAGTGACCCTTATTTACGACAATTTTATATCGTTATGCGTGATTGATATTTAACGCATGAATTACGGATTTAATTTCCGCATAAATGAATTAAATTCTAGAAATTGGGATAAATTGTCGTAAATAATTCATAAGCTGTCTGAGAATTTAGAACGAGGCTAAATAAATATTGATGGGTCCAATGAGCCCAATAGGCCTCGATAAAGTGTGGTAAACGGGCTTAAGGCCGATTAAGGCCCATTATGGTGCAATCGGGCCCAATATGGGTAAACGGGCCCAATGATTTAAATTAAGCCCAGAAAATTATGAAATACATTAAATTGTATTGTATTTGACCTGATGAATGTGTATCCGCAGTTCCGGAGATTTGATTTAGATTTGGAGCAAATCGGACTGCGTGACGAGTCATCAGTGGAAAGGTCAGACTGTACAGATAAATGAGGTAAGGGAATTGTGTGAGTAGCTAGAGGTAGCTACGCATATTTTAATAGATTTTGTATACACTGATTATGTATGTATACACGATTATTGTAAAATGATCCTAAAAGTGGTATAAATAATTTTTAAGGATCGAAATAGGTGAAATGTCTATTTTACCCCTATTGAGGGAAATTCACCTAAGGATGGTGAAAGCATGACATGCATGGAATGCATGATTTAAGGATTTTTATGATTAAGGAATTTTCTTGATTTTAATCAAAGTAAAGCGATAGATTGGCCAGTAAATGGATGAATTTCACAAAATAACACTACGTAGGTGTTATTAATATTTAAATAGAAATTTCTTTGGAAAACGGCCAACTATCAGTTTATATGGAAACAGATAGTGCCGACACGTAGTTCGCACTATATCTGCGTTTGTGAATGTGCATAAATGTGCTTGAGCAGTTGCTCGCACCGACTTGTGACATCATATGCATGAAATGTGCTAGAGCATGGTGCTCGCACTGATTTTTAATATTGTGAAATGAGAGCTGCTGGAGCCTAGCTCGCACTCTGTTTTGACATGTTTTGACATGTTTTGACATGTTTTGATTTGTTTTGACGTGGTATGCATAAAATAGTGCTGGAGCGATTTCTCGCACTACTTTTAATGATTTGACATGCATGAGAGATGCTGGAGCTTAGCTCGCATCCTGTTTTGATTTAATTATGCATAAAAGCCGTGCTGGAGTGAAACTCGCACGAGATTTGATTTAGTTATGCATAAAGCCGTGCTGGAGTATAACTCGCACGAGATTTGATTTACTTGAGCATTCATTTGTGCTGGAGCGTTGCTCGCACAAAGTTTTATATGGTTTTCATAATTCATTTGAATGCTGTGCTGGAGTTTTTCTCGTACGAGGTTTTCACTGAATTTATATACATATCCGTACTAGAGCGTTGCTCGTACGTGGAATTACATGAAATTATAATCAGTTTAAGTCGTACTGGAGCGCTGCTCGTACGCAGATTTCACTGATTTTTATGAAACCGTGCTAGAGTTTCGCTCGCACGAGGTTTTCAGATATCATGAATATGCATGGAGCCGTGCTTGAGCTTCGCTCGCACAGGGATTTATATTACATGCATATAGCCGTGTTGGAGCCTCCTGTAGACTGTGTGTCACAGTGAGATGATATGCTCACACGTGCATCCTGAGACAGAGATGTTATGGGTGGATAAGACCTATTACAGGCACCCCTGATTGAGCTTGGGTTCACGGAGTACGTTGTACCGTGTATGTCACGCGGAGTACGCTGTACCGTGGGGATTGTTGGAGTGGAGTGGCATTAGCCACGAGGCAGCAAGCCTTGCCCTCGCAATCCTGGTGTTATGCCGTTCTGGCGGGTAGGACGACCCACCTCCCGTTTCAGGTGTGATACCCCGCACACTAGGTACCGTGTTGCCAGGGATCACTAGGATATGGCCATAGTCCTCGATGTTACTGATAATTACCTTATTGTCTCACATGATATAACTTGTGGTCTGTTAGACCAGGGTAGACCCGAAGGAGGGGTCAGGCCCCCGATTTGACAAATTTATGATTTCATATGATTTTATGATATGTGACCCTGAAAGAAGGGTGGTTTTATAACTCAAGTTTTATAATGAAATATAACAATTTATTTTATGAGTTTTGAGATGATTGACCCAGAGGGGTTATTTTATACTGCGTTTTAAATGAATTGATTTAAATGCAGTGGCATGATGTGTTTTTCCATGCTTTCATTTGAAAACCTTGAATTGTCTTACATGACATGAAAGACTGCATGATCTTGATTAAATTCATGCTTAATATGATTTAATGATGTCACATAAAATGCTTTGAATGCATGAGTTACATGATTTATATATGCACAAATAGTTTTGGATAAACTATGGCATTGAATATGCATGACTTTGTGCGTGTAATTTTAAATGAAAAGAAATGGATTTAAGGGCATGGCATTATGAGCATGTAGATAGTGGAGCTATCTACTTACTTGCATAATTGCCTTACTGAGCGTGTGGTTTGCTCACCCCCCTTATTTTTCCATCTTTTCAGAGCACTTGTAATAATTATTGAGCGGCTGAGGACTTGCATGCTTAATATCCGCTGCTTGCTGCTTCCCATCGAGAGACAGGTATACACATTTGTATGGTTTTGTATCTAAATATGTAATGCACAGTACTGTAAATGGATATGATGTCGGGGATGTAGAGTCATGTAAATACCATTGGGTATGTGTTTATTTAAAGTCAAAAGGATAGTAGACTCTCATATATGATTTTGGAAATGGAATGGTAAATGGTGTGAGGTGACTAACACCGAATCATAGCCCAACTGTGTTGTAGGATGATCACGACGAGAGAAAGGTAAGAATTAAATAATAAATGAAAAAGCGAAAAATTTACTCTGATTTTTAGGTAATTCGGGTCGTGACAGGTTTAATGGTATCAGAGCTTGAGTTGGCCTGATATGAGTCGGTGTTAGTGGTTAAGAAATTACATCCCCATGTACTGTGCATTGCTTAGATACAATTGTGTATATCGAGATGGAAGTGCAGCTAAGAATTTGGTTTTAAATGCAAGAATAGACTCATTGACTGATAGCCGCTATGGTTGAGAGGCGAGTACACGAGCTCAAGGCCGTTGAGGTAGGCCCATGAGTTGTACTGAGTCGCCACATGAGACTTGAGATGAGATTGACGTGGAGGCTGGTTGATCATGCCCCACAGAGTCCAACAGAGAGATCGGACAGAGTCTGACAAAGAGATCGGATAGAGTCTGACAGAGAGATCAGACAGTATTGAGATACGCTTCGCGAGGTTGGAGCGGAGTGTGGAGAATATTTTGCGAGCTAATTGCTCAGGGTATGTATGAGGGCGAGTCGGAACATTGATGAAAGTTCGCTCGACCCATTTGAAGATTTCGACATCCAGAATGGACATGAAAAATAATTTCAGATGTATTCCGGTGACAGAATATCCCGGACAGTGTTTAAAAGAAAATTACAAATAACATTATTTACTCTGACCCAGAGGAACATGTTGATTGACGAGTATAATACTCAGTTTATATTCCTGAGCTGATGTGACTCGGACACGATAAACAGTGAGAGTCGAGATGTCTGAAAGTTCATGGAAGGACTCAGATTATCAATTAGAGTCCGATTTGTCTGTTAGACATCACTACCTATGCCGAGGCAGTGCGCAGACTACAGTTGTGTAAATAAGATTATAAATTGCGCGCCTCTGAGATTGAGAAAGGTAGTAAGGGCCAAAATAGAGACAAAAGAGAATAGAGGATGACAAGAATGTCAGAACGGGAAAAAGGTAGTTTGGTAAAAGCTTAGAGTTGATGAGTCACGGGGTAAGTTGATTGATAAACCCCAGTGTATCTAATTTCAATACTTTTGAGGGGTATTATGATTTGAGGACCGCAACCTGCTACGGAGCATTGTAAACAGTATAACAGAGTAGCAGTGTGAACAGTGTAAGATGTGTGGTAGTTACCACGGAAATAAAATGTTAGATGAGGGTGAGTGTATGCCTTGGACCAGGATACCATTGATGATTAATATGATGTGGTGAAAGATACCACACTGGTTAAGAATAATGAAATAATTATGTTAATTGATCCTGGTGCCACGTATTTATTCATATCGCCTTCAATTGCTTATAAGCGAGTGAAAAATGTGAAGCCTATACCTTTAAGCATGAAGAGGATGATAGTTAGTTGATTTTCACTAACTGAATATGGGTATAGAGATTGTAAGTTGAAAATAGGGGTGAAAATATCACTGAAAAGTGTATTGTAACTTGACAAGTAAGGAAAGAGTTTGCCATAAGTGATATATGAAAGGAGATGAGCTTGGAGATGTGATAGATCCTGCATACGAGATATATTGGAATAAAAGGCATATGCAAGGTAAGGATATCATTGATATGCAAAGTAATTTGGATTAAGCAATATGTAGTGTATATGGATTGCGACCAAGATAAGTGGTAGATATATCTACACCCAGTCGATGTGGTTAAATCTTAGGGTTAATAAAGGTATTTTAAAATATCTCCCTGCCTGAAGATTTGACAGCGTCTAGAAGCGCACGCATAATCTATAGATTGAATTCGACGGTCATAATATATACATTAAAATTTGGGTACCTTTGCTGGTACGATAAAGAAATATAGAATTTGATTAATCATGAAAGTTTAAAAATTAAAATTTTATAAAAGCCGTTAATATAAGAGGAAGGAAACGACGTGGGTTAGTAGCTTGACCATAAGCTATTTCAAAATGACGTTTCACGTTGATACGTACATAGGTCAATGACAAGAGTGATTGAATTATTAAGTGGAACTCAACTACATTAAGGTATTTAAACCTTACCTGGACCGATAGGTTGTCATCTACAGCGATGATATTATGATGTATTCGAAGTCCAGGGATGAGTATGAGTAGCAACGGGAAACTGTCTTACAGACGAGGTGTTGAGAGTTTCTTGAAATGGGCTGCTCAGTTGAGATGTCTCGTTTGGAAAAAGATTTCATACGAGTGGTATAATAAGTATGAAAATGGCTTCAATGAGTTTTGGTATATTGGAGTAATGAACTGACCACCGTAAGTATTCTTACTATAACTAACAGCTCAAGAGGTTTCAGTGTGTATGGATACCTCCAAATAAGGATTGGGCTGTGTATTGATGTAAAATGGGAAGATAGTCGTTTATAGATCCAAATAGTTCAAGGATCATGAGAGAAACTATCTGACCCATGATTTAGAGTTGGCAGCCGTAGTGATTACACTGAATGTATGGCGCCACCACTTAAATGGTAAGAAATTTCAAGTATGTACTGATCGTAAAAGCCCCGAGTATCTGTTTTCACAGAAAGAGTAGAAAATGAAATAACCATGAGGGTTAGAGCTTCTAAGGATTATGATTGTGAATATTGTACCACCCAAGAAAGGCTAATGTAAAGGCTGATGCTTTAAACAGAAAGAGCCTCGGGATGGTATCACATATGATGGTCAGGGAGCGTGAGCTGCTAGAGCAGTGTGAACCTCAGTAGTGATGTGATCCCTTCTTGATGATGACGGTGATTTTATGACAGCTAGCCTGAGGTTAGAACCGGATTTGTGTGACCGGATTTGCCAGGCTTAGCGTGATGATTTCGGCATGGTGTCGATAGTGTGGGTCAGATTCAGAAGGGTATAGTGACAGAGTTCACAGTGTATGATGATGACTTACAGAGGTTCAGAGAAAGTATAAGTGCTCCCCATGACCACAGTAGATGAGATAGTAGTATTGTCAGAAGCTCACTCTTCGGGATATACAGTGCATCCGAGAAATAATAAATATATTTGAATCTCTGAAAAGGGTATTGGTGGTCAGATATGAAAAGTGATATTGTAGAGATTGTGGAGAAGTGTCTCGTATGTCAGCAGAGTAAGGTAGAGCAATAGATGTATGCAGAGTCATTACAGTCTCTACCTATATTGACACGGAAATGGGAACAAGTTACCATGAATTTCGTGATGGGTTACAGAGGACCCGAATAATCATGAGGCTATCTGGGTGATAGTCAATGGATCGATTAAATCTACCCACATTCTGTTTATGAAAATCCCTAGATACTCTAAGTGTATAGGCGGATTTATGTGTGTGGAATATTGTGAAACATTGTGTAGCGTTCCAGTGAGCATGGTATCAGATAGGGATTCCCGCTTCACTTTCCACTTCTGGGAATATGTTTTTGGAAGCTATGGGACCCTGATTGCGTGTTAGCACAGCTTCCACCCTCAGACAGATAGTCAGTCAGAGAGGACTGTACAGGTTCTGGAGGATGTGATGAGAGCGTGTGCCATTGATTTTATGAGCTCCTGGAATGATCAGTTGCTACTAATCAAATTCGCTAGTGATGACAGTTGTCACTTGAGTATCGGGATGAGATTATATGTGGCATTGTATGACAGTAGGGAGTTGTTCCCTGACTTGGATAAGAGAAGTGGGTGACAAATAGAGAATTGTTCCCGAATTGGTAAGACAAACCTCTGAGTATGTTCAGTTGATTTGAGAGAGATTAAGAACACCTCAGAGCAGATAGAAAAGACTATGCTGACAAGAGACAGGAAAGCATTGGAAATTCACCGAGGGTGAATCATTATGTTGGCAGTAACAAGATTCGGATAGAGATATTGGACAAGTGGGAGGTAAGACCTGTAGGTTGGCATTACCACTTGGGTAAACAGGCATCCACTATGTGTCCTATCTTATGATGTTTCGAAAATAATATCCGGATCCAGTATATGTGATCGGATATGAACTCCAACAGTTTAGCTCAATGAAAGAGTAATGTATGAAATCGAGGTGGTTATTAAAAATGGAAAGAGAAAGTGTTGAGATTTGAGACGATCTCCCTATTTAAGTATGATGGTAGTATTACACTCCGGAGAAAGTCACTTGAGGATGACAGTATATGATACGATAGATATACCTGGAGTAAATTATGGACTCATTTACTTGGTTCTAATTTGGAGGACCAAATTTTTTAAGTGGGGGAGATTGTAAGACCCGATATTTTCGAGTAAATTTAAAAATGCAAAAGGACTAAAATGGTATTCCCGAAAATTTGCAAGGGCAAAATGGTCGAAAGACTAATATTCGGTATTAATCGGGACAAGAAAATTTAATTAAAAATAAGAGAATGAGAAATCTTGATCAATGACGAAGAAATAATTAAATTTCGGATTAAATTGATCAAGATATGAATTTATTGGAATAAACCGGGATTTTCGTATCGAAAAATAATCCCGAAAATAATCGAAAAATATACCGAAAAGGTAAAATCGGACTGAGAAAATTATTTACAGATTAAATGAATAAAATATAAATTTTATTAAGGATATTTATGCATTTTAATATTATTTTATTGAATAAAATAATATTAAAAGTTAATTATAAATAAATAAAAAAAAAAAAAAAAACGAAATTCTGAAACAGAAAGAAAAGAAACAGAGGCGAAAAACGAAGCGAGACCGAGGGAAGAAGAGAGACTCACCGGCGAGCCACCACCGGCGAGGCTGAGGGGCCGACGAGGGTCGGCGAAGGTCGGCCGACCTCGGGCGAACCACCAGCGGCCAGGACGCGCCGTGGAGTCGCCGGAAAACGCCGAAAAACGAAGGAGATGCCGCGGGGAAGAAACGTCGATCGGCGGCCATCGGCGCCGATTAGACCCCAGCCGAGGCCCGATTTAGGAAGCCCAGGCCATGGGGCGCCGAACGGCACCGAAATCGCACCGGGAACCGACCGGACGGCGCCGGAACGGCAAAATGATGGGTGAACCGGACTGAACCGGCGGTCTGAACCGGACCGGACCGGTTCAGCCAAAAAGAGAGGGAAAAAAGGAAGAAAAAGGGAAAAAGAAAAAGAGAGAAAAATTGGGGAAAATTCCTGTGATGCAATCGAGCTTCGGGTAAGTCGGTAAGCGGTCAAATTGACCGATTAAATTTTTAGAATATTTAATTTGATAAATAATCGACTGAAAGTTTACCCGAAAATATATTTAATTGTGTAGCTCGACAATTGGCATCCACTGAGAGCTCGAGACAGCCTCGATTTGTGTACGATCATGGAATAACGGGTAAGTGACCCTTATTTACGACAATTTTATATCGTTATGCGTGATTGATATTTAACGCATGAATTACGGATTTAATTTCCGCATAAATGAATTAAATTCTAGAAATTGGGATAAATTGTCGTAAATAATTCATAAGCTGTCTGAGAATTTAGAACGAGGCTAAATAAATATTGATGGGTCCAATGAGCCCAATAGGCCTCGATAAAGTGTGGTAAACGGGCTTAAGGCCGATTAAGGCCCATTATGGTGCAATCGGGCCCAATATGGGTAAACGGGCCCAATGATTTAAATTAAGCCCAGAAAATTATGAAATACATTAAATTGTATTGTATTTGACCTGATGAATGTGTATCCGCAGTTCCGGAGATTTGATTTAGATTTGGAGCAAATCGGACTGCGTGACGAGTCATCAGTGGAAAGGTCAGACTGTACAGATAAATGAGGTAAGGGAATTGTGTGAGTAGCTAGAGGTAGCTACGCATATTTTAATAGATTTTGTATACACTGATTATGTATGTATACACGATTATTGTAAAATGATCCTAAAAGTGGTATAAATAATTTTTAAGGATCGAAATAGGTGAAATGTCTATTTTACCCCTATTGAGGGAAATTCACCTAAGGATGGTGAAAGCATGACATGCATGGAATGCATGATTTAAGGATTTTTATGATTAAGGAATTTTCTTGATTTTAATCAAAGTAAAGCGATAGATTGGCCAGTAAATGGATGAATTTCACAAAATAACACTACGTAGGTGTTATTAATATTTAAATAGAAATTTCTTTGGAAAACGGCCAACTATCAGTTTATATGGAAACAGATAGTGCCGACACGTAGTTCGCACTATATCTGCGTTTGTGAATGTGCATAAATGTGCTTGAGCAGTTGCTCGCACCGACTTGTGACATCATATGCATGAAATGTGCTAGAGCATGGTGCTCGCACTGATTTTTAATATTGTGAAATGAGAGCTGCTGGAGCCTAGCTCGCACTCTGTTTTGACATGTTTTGACATGTTTTGACATGTTTTGATTTGTTTTGACGTGGTATGCATAAAATAGTGCTGGAGCGATTTCTCGCACTACTTTTAATGATTTGACATGCATGAGAGATGCTGGAGCTTAGCTCGCATCCTGTTTTGATTTAATTATGCATAAAAGCCGTGCTGGAGTGAAACTCGCACGAGATTTGATTTAGTTATGCATAAAGCCGTGCTGGAGTATAACTCGCACGAGATTTGATTTACTTGAGCATTCATTTGTGCTGGAGCGTTGCTCGCACAAAGTTTTATATGGTTTTCATAATTCATTTGAATGCTGTGCTGGAGTTTTTCTCGTACGAGGTTTTCACTGAATTTATATACATATCCGTACTAGAGCGTTGCTCGTACGTGGAATTACATGAAATTATAATCAGTTTAAGTCGTACTGGAGCGCTGCTCGTACGCAGATTTCACTGATTTTTATGAAACCGTGCTAGAGCTTCGCTCGCACGAGGTTTTCAGATATCATGAATATGCATGGAGCCGTGCTTGAGCTTCGCTCGCACAGGGATTTATATTACATGCATATAGCCGTGTTGGAGCCTCCTGTAGACTGTGTGTCACAGTGAGATGATATGCTCACACGTGCATCCTGAGACAGAGATGTTATGGGTGGATAAGACCTATTACAGGCACCCCTGATTGAGCTTGGGTTCACGGAGTACGTTGTACCGTGTATGTCACGCGGAGTACGCTGTACCGTGGGGATTGTTGGAGTGGAGTGGCATTAGCCACGAGGCAGCAAGCCTTGCCCTCGCAATCCTGGTGTTATGCCGTTCTGGCGGGTAGGACGACCCACCTCCCGTTTCAGGTGTGATACCCCGCACACTAGGTACCGTGTTGCCAGGGATCACTAGGATATGGCCATAGTCCTCGATGTTACTGATAATTACCTTATTGTCTCACATGATATAACTTGTGGTCTGTTAGACCAGGGTAGACCCGAAGGAGGGGTCAGGCCCCCGATTTGACAAATTTATGATTTCATATGATTTTATGATATGTGACCCTGAAAGAAGGGTGGTTTTATAACTCAAGTTTTATAATGAAATATAACAATTTGTTTTATGAGTTTTGAGATGATTGACCCAGAGGGGTTATTTTATACTGCGTTTTAAATGAATTGATTTAAATGCAGTGGCATGATGTGTTTTTCCATGCTTTCATTTGAAAACCTTGAATTGTCTTACATGACATGAAAGACTGCATGATCTTGATTAAATTCATGCTTAATATGATTTAATGATGTCACATAAAATGCTTTGAATGCATGAGTTACATGATTTATATATGCACAAATAGTTTTGGATAAACTATGGCATTGAATATGCATGACTTTGTGCGTGTAATTTTAAATGAAAAGAAATGGATTTAAGGGCATGGCATTATGAGCATGTAGATAGTGGAGCTATCTACTTACTTGCATAATTGCCTTACTGAGCGTGTGGTTTGCTCACCCCCCTTATTTTTCCATCTTTTCAGAGCACTTGTAATAATTATTGAGCGGCTGAGGACTTGCATGCTTAATATCCGCTGCTTGCTGCTTCCCATCGAGAGACAGGTATACACATTTGTATGGTTTTGTATCTAAATATGTAATGCACAGTACTGTAAATGGATATGATGTCGGGGATGTAGAGTCATGTAAATACCATTGGGTATGTGTTTATTTAAAGTCAAAAGGATAGTAGACTCTCATATATGATTTTGGAAATGGAATGGTAAATGGTGTGAGGTGACTAACACCGAATCATAGCCCAACTGTGTTGTAGGATGATCACGACGAGAGAAAGGTAAGAATTAAATAATAAATGAAAAAGCGAAAAATTTACTCTGATTTTTAGGTAATTCGGGTCGTGACATAGGAGGTAAATACTCTATGAGTTACATGATATTTCTTCATTAGGGCTTCCACCACCTTGTTGCAAAAATGGGTTCCTCTATCGCTTATTATTGCTCTCGGTGTCCCGAACCTAAAAAAGATGCTAGATTTGACAAAATTGACAACAGCTTTAGCATCGTCAGTTCGGGTTGCCTTAGCTTTAACCCATTTCGAAACATAATCCACAACAAGCAAGATATATACATGATTATTAGAAACAGGAAAAGGCCTCATAAAGTCAATACCCTATACATAAAAAATTTCACAGATTAGAATAGGTGTTAAAGGTAATTGATCTCTATGTCATAGACTTCCTGTTTTTTGGCACTTCTCACAAGTTTTACAAAACATATACGAATCTTGAAATAAATTTGGCCAAAATAATCCACATTTGAGTACCTTATGTGCTGTCCTCTTTGGACCGAAATGTCCACCACATGCATATGAATGACAAAAATTTAAGATATAAGAGATTTCATGGTCAGGCACACATCTTCTAGTGACTTGATAGGCACAATATTTCCATAAGTAAGGTTCATCCCAAGTGTAATACTTAGCATCTCTTTTTATCTTATCTTTTTGAGACCTAGACAATTCATTATGTAAAATTCCTGTAGCTAAAAAGTTAGCAATATCAGCATACCATGGTCTTGTTTCATGAATGGAAAAAAGATACTCATTTGAAAATTCATCTCTAAGGGGTGAAGGTTCTTCACTTGTGATGAGTCTACTAAGGTGATCAGCCACCAGGTTTTCAGCTCCCTTCTTATCCTTGATTTCTATATTGAACTCTTATAGCAACAATATCCACTTGATGAATCTTGGTTTTGCTTCTTTCTTTGAGAGTAAATACTTGAGAGCTACATGATTAGAATAAATAATCACTTTAGCTCCTAGTAAATAAGAACAAAATTTTTCTAAAGCAAAAACAATGGCTAGAAGTTCTTTTTCCGTTGTGGAATAGTTGCATTGTGCACTATCAAGGGTTCGTGAGGCATAATAGATGGCATGTGGAACTCTCTCCTCTCTTTGTCCAAGTACAGCTCCTACTGTGTAGTTACTTGCATCGCACATGATTTCGAATGGTAGATTCCAATTTGAGGGTTGGATGATCGGCGTGGTGGTTAACACGTCTTTGAGTTTGTTAAATGCCTTCTTGTATGTCTCATCAAATTCGAATGCTACGTTTTTTGTAGTAATCGACATAGGGGTTGGGTGATCTTAGAGAAGTTCTCAATAAATCGCCTATAAAATCCTACATGTCCAAGAAAAGAGCGAACTTCCCTCATAGATGCGGGGTAATGTAAAGATCTTATCACTTCTATTTTTGACTTATCCACTTCTATCCCCTTAGAAGATACTATATGCCCTAGAATAATACCTTGATCAACCATAAAATGGCATTTTTCATAATTTAAAATAAGGTTACTTTCTATGCACCTATTGAGGATTTTAGTAAGGTTAGCCAAGCATTCATCAAAGGTATTTCCATGAACAATAAAATCATCCATGAACACTTCTATTATATCTTCTACATAATCAGAAAATATACTAACCATACATCTCTGGAATGTGGTTGGAGCATTGCATAGACCAAAGGGCATGTGCTTGTAAGAAAAGGTTCCAAATGGACATGTAAAGGTAGTCTTTTCTTGATCTTCGGGTGCCACCGAAATTTGATGAAAACCTGAATATCCATCAAGACAACAATAATGAGTTTTACCTGCCAATCTTTCAAGCATTTGATCAATAAAAGGAAGAGGGAAGTGGTCTTTTCTTGTAGATGCATTCAACTTCCTATAATCGATGCATACTCGCCACCCGTTTTGAATTCGGGTAGCTACCAACTCACCATCCGAGTTTTGTATAACATTATACCTGTTTTCTTCGGAACCACTTGGACTAGACTTACCCATTAGCTATCCGAAATTGGATAGATCATACCTACATCAAGTAGTTTCAAAATCTTCTTTTTAACTACTTCCATCATTAGTGGGTTGAGTCTTCTTTGTGCTTGCCTAGTAGGCTTACATTCCTCTTCCATAAGGATCTTGTGCATGCAAGTTGTTGGGCTTATTCCCTTGATGTCCGCTATTGTCCATCTGATAGCTTCTTTTTATTCCTTGAGCACTCTAAGCAACTTCTCTTATTCTAAATTGGATAGTTTATTGGAGATGATCACCGGAGGTGTTTCCCTATCACCTAAGAAAACATATTTGAGGCGTTCTAGAAGAGTCTTCAATTCTAAATCTGGTGCCTGCACAATAGAGGGAATAAGTTTTGTATGAGATAATGGCAATCGAATGTGAGAAATATCAAACCTCATTGTGCGCAGTGATCCTAGCTCTTGGACTATTTCTAATAATTTCGATTCCCATGCAAACTTCTTCTCCAATCTCTTTGAATCCTCAAGCATGAGGTGCCTACTCAAAATAACTTTCAATTTATCCTCATCACAAATGTTCAAATACATGTCAGTTAAAGGATCAACAATATCTAAAACAAAAATAGAAGACATAACTATAGGGTATTTCATGGCATTATATATATTGAATTTTATAACGTCACCATCAAATTCCATAGTAAGAGTGCCATCGTAAATATCTATTTTTGTTCTAGAGGTTTTGAGAAAAGGTCTATCCAATAAAATCAAAGATGTATCATCTTCCTCCATGTTTAAATCTGCTGGGAAGATTAAATTGTTAACCTGCACCAAAACATCTTCTAACACCCCTTTGGGATAAATATTAGATCTATCAGCCAATTGAATTATCACACCACTATTTTTCAATTTGCCTGTAGTCATGGACTTGTAAATAGATAATGGCATGGCATTAATTGAAGCTCCTAAATCTAACATGGCTTTTTCGATCTTTAAATTGCCTATTTTACATGGGATAGTGAACATACCTGGATCCTTGCATTTGGGTGGTAACTTTTTCTAGAGGATTGCAGAAACATTCCCTCCCATGTTCACATACTCATTTCCCTTAAGCTTCCTCTTATTAGTGCACAATTCCTTGAGAAACTTGGCATACTTTGGAACCTATTTGATAGCATCTAATAAGGGAATATTTAACTCGACTTTTCTAAAGGTATCTAGAATTGCCTTCTCTTCCTCTTCTTTTTTGGACTTTGACTTTGGAGGAAAAGGAGGTAGTATCTCTCGTATCTTCATGCTCCCTTTAGTGGTCGTTTCAGATTTAAGTTGAGGTGGTTCAACTATTTTTTTTCGTTTCTTCACCTCTTGTGCTATGGGTTCAGATTTGAGGTTCTTTCAGTTTAGTTCCGCTTCTCAAAGTGATTGCATTTACGTTTTCTTAGGGTTAACTATGGTTTTCGATGGCAATCTTCCTTAGGATTCTAACTTGCTTACTGATGCGGCTAGTTGGTTCACTTGATCTTTTAATTCATTGAGGTTGGACCTTGTTTCTTGTTGAAATTGTTGAGTACTATCAACAAGGGATTTAACAACCTCTTCAAGAGACGTACCTGAATTTGATGATTGCTGCATTTGTTAAGGAGGTTGCCTAGGTTGGTAGTTTTGGTATTGTGGCCTTTGTCCATAACTGAAGTTTGGATGATTCCTCCATCCTGGATTGTAAGTATTGGAATAGGGATCATATTTTCTTTGGGAAGGCCCTTGGTATCCTCCAACCGCATTAGCATGCTCTTGTGAACCTTTTTGAAGTGTAGGACACATCGGTTGGATGTCCACTAGCACAAATTCCATAGACCTTGCCTTGTTGCATGTTTCCCACTCCTAAAGTAAGTTGCTGCACAATAGAGGTTTGATTAGCAATTTGATTGTCAACTGAAGATGTACTCACCTTATTCACTCTTCTAGGCACATCCTGTCTAGTCCCGAATTGTTGAGAATTTGCAGCCATGGTGGAAATTAAATTCCTAGCTTCGGTGGGGGTTTTATTGATTATTGCTCCTCTACTAACAGCATCCATCATTCTTCTTTCCATTGGCAAGAGTCCTTCTGACACGCCTTAAGGGTATTTCCGCAAGTGCACAGGTCGTACAAGTAATAATGGGATTTGAGTCCCGAGTTATCGTCCCACAAAGAAGTTGACTAACCTAATTAAGTACCGGTTAATCTTACCCTAACTATATTCTAGCAAATTATGAGATTAAGGTGGTGATCTACTAATCTAGAATTGAAAATACCGAAAGCAATAAAATAATAAAACTATAAAATAAAGAAAATAAAACCGAGCAAAATTACTTATAGTGTTCAACGCAATTAAAATCAAAAACCTATAAAAGAAATGAAAACAGTTAAAACTAATTAACGCAATTAAAATAAAATGCAATTATGAAAATAACAAAGCAAGATAAATTAAACTAAATTTAACAAACCTAAAATGCAATTAAACTACTTAATCAAAATGCAATTTAAACTAACCTAAGATTTAATGAAATAAATTTACCCCTAATCTAATTCTAAACGAACACTTAATTAACTATCATCCTAATTAAAACTAAGTTTTATACTACTATGCAAGAATACTAACATGCAATTTAATTAAAGACTCTAAACTAAGCTTAACAAATTAAATTGAAATTAAACTAAACTAACAATGCATGAAAATGGACTAATTGCTAGAGTTGAATGCCAAACAAGGCCTTAACAATTTAAACCATATAATTATCCCTCCATTTACTATTCACGTGTCTTCCAAATTATGTTTCTTTCCATTTCCAGGTGATGGCCTCGGGTTGCTCATTTCATTATCTTTCCAAATGCATGTTTATTTTCAAGCTTGCACGGTTTTAGCTACTGTCGGTCTGCTGCATTCTCCCTCTCGGTGCTGACCAAACACTGCTTCAGGTAAGAATCGTTTTTGCTGCCTGCTACACTAGGCATTCTTGATTTTGGCTATTGTTGGTTTGCTGCAACCGGTCCTGCAGTCTGCTGCTTCATGCCCTCAGCTCTCGGTTTGGACATGCACTGCTCTCGGTCCTGCATCTGCTCCAGGCGTTCTTGGTTCTGTGTGTCCAGCTGTGCTTCCAGGTGCTGTAGGTGCAACCAGCTGCGTTTCCAGGTGCTGCAGGTGCAACCAGCTGCTATCCTACTTCCTCCTCTGCTTCTTACTCTAGCCGAGAGGATCAACACACTTGAAACAAATGCTGTTCATGCTCCAACGTTACCTTTACTCATTTCTGGTATCGAGAGCTTCCAAAAAACAATTTGCAAACACTACAATAACTACACCGAGATGAGCAGTAGCAGAATATAAGAGAAACAGAGCTAAACAGAGGAAAAATGGGAAAGTTAATTTGCTGCCATGAATTAGCTATGCCCCTACGAATTGTTTCCTTAGTCTCTATACCGGAAAACCAACCCCCATCTTTTCACAATCCAACAGCAAGAAACAAACTACAATGAAGCTGAAGTAAAATGCAGCAAATGAATTCTATGCAAGAAACGTGAATGAATGCAGTAACTATGGAAGCTAACTCTAATTGCAATAAAGAACTGAAACATAAAATGCATGTAAGTGGGAATGAAAGAAAGAAACGAAAGAACAAGAAAATATAGCAAACATGATGTTAAAACTGAGAAGTGTGTAAAACAGAAAATAACACAACTGTTGGAATTAAACAATCAATCCCGTAGCATCATCAACGTGAAAGACCATCATCATCGGACTGCTCTAAATCCAGCTCTTAATGCCATGGTTTCACATTGCTTAAATGTGAAATAATGCCTAGCATTTGCTCACATTCAAGCACCAAAACCAATAAGTAAAGAGGAAGGATTAAGTGGGGAACCGAATGCACAAAGAGCATTACCCGAGAGCACTAAATCTACTGATGTTTCGAATAAAGAAGAAAAGAATATATAAATAAAGTTTCTATGTAAAACCGAGACATACATTAGAAAAATAGGTTATGAAAATAGAAATTGACAAACAAGGATCCCATAGTTACCAAACCGAGAGCATGACATGAAAGTGATTTTCATTGAAAATGAAATTTTACAAAGACTAATGAAGAACATGAAAATGAATAGTAAAACATTAAGAAAAATGACTAACTGAAAATGGAGAAACTTAAGAACAAAATAAAACCTAAGAATACCTTAAAACTTTTCTACCTAAAAAATTACATTATCTTCAATTTCCATCTTTTTCTATTTATAAACACACTAGGGGTAAAATGGTAATTTTCACATCCTTGATGAGTTGGCATTTTTTTGGCCACTTGTCTTCACACCATTGGCTCCTTGAAAAGATATTTCCATGTCATCGGTCTTCTTGTCCAATTGGATGTGCTAGGTGGCATGACTCGTGTTGTCCGCGTGGCTCAATCTCGATTTTAGCCCAATTCTGGTCCATTTTCTATCGACATATTCAAAATTCATCCGGATTTAATTTATCTGCAAACATGAAAATTTTAATTAAATAAAGGGGATAATTAACAAAATAAATAGGGGATTTAAATAAATAACTAGGAAATTAAGCATAAATAATTCTAAAAATATAGAATTATCACACCCCCAAACTTGAGCTTTTGCTTGTCCTCAACCAAAACAAAATGATTGTAAGAATGACAAGTACAAAACACAATAATTTCCCCAATATCATTCTCAAAGAAAAAGTACAAACTTATGAAATCAAAGAATCACAATTACAAGTCCACCCCTTAGAATTATTCAATCATAAGTCCTAATCCAAATTGGACTCCTCGTGAGTGTGTGAAAAATGTCTAAGTCAATTCACAGTACACTATCCGGATCAGATTATGCAACATAGTGAATGCAAAGTCAATGACATGTGATCATTCCCATAAGTTTGCTTTTCACTTCTCTCTCCACTAATGTAGTCACACTTAACCAAAGATCAATAGGACTTCATTAAGCTTGTAATGTAAGGCTGGGGCTAAGGTATGATAAAGTCGATTTAGGTTTATTACCCCTTAACATGCATTACTTCTAGGATCTATAATGTAAGAGCTCTAATTATTTCCCCCAAATTTATTTCTTTTGCAAAACATTTTTTTTGAATTTTTCTTCTTTCTTCTTTTCTTTTTATTTTTCTTTATTTTTCATCATTTTTACATACTCTTTCACTATCACTTAATACCCATATAGCTCACAATATATCCCAATGACTTTTCATGCTTTTGGGGTAAGGGATAGGAACAAAGTATTTAAGCTATGAAAAATTAAGCAGGTGTATTTACAGAGAAAAGCTTATTTGGCCTAGATAGGTGACTAGGGGTAGAATATGTACAAGGAAGGCTAGAAAGGCTCAAACGATCTAAAGATAGCCTAAATCATCTCCCTAATCAAGTGTGATCTAATATTTCGCCTCGAGATTAGATCAAACAAATTCTAGAATATGATGCACAAAATCAACTGAACAAATGCAATCCTATGTACACATAAGCTTTCTCTAAATAAATATACCAATTCATGACATGACATGTGCATAAGATGAGGCAATCGCAATCAGAATCAAGACAAATTTAAGAACTCAACTTCATGCTTTTCCTATAATCATGCTTCTCAATCAATCAAAATCATACTTAATCATGGGGTCATATCATCAGAATATGGGAAAACTACATGCTAAGCACTAAACCATCCCAAAATTAAACAATTTAAGCTCATATTATCGAAAAAGTTTTGAAAATTCTTTCTCAAATTTTTGAATTTTTTTTAAAATTTTTCCAATTTTTCCAGAATAGCTCAAGTGATATCTCCTCCCCCAAACTTAAAGTGCACAGTGTCCTCAGTGTGCAGATAATATAAGAATTTAAGCTCGAGAACAGAGTACTCCCCTTTTCTGATGCTGATGAACAACTGAAACTTGATTGAAAAGGTAATTCTAGAAAAGCAATCTGTAAAATAAATAAATAAAGAAACAACAGAAAAGAAAAGAACAGTACAAAAAGTGAAAAAGAAAAATGAAGCTAAGTAGCAGGATCAGAAGTAGGAGGGTCAGCTAAAGTGGTTACAGCATGCTGACGATCAAACCCTCCCAAAAATAGTGTTTCAGTCTGCCCCCATTAACCTTAAAGGGTTGATTCAAGGTCTCATCCATAATTTTAATGGCTCCATGAGGGAATACTTGTATAATGGTAAAGGGACCTGACCACCTAGACTTAAGCTTCCCTGGAAACAACTTCAAGCGTGAATCAAACAATAGAACTTGCTAGCCTGGCTCGAAGTGTCTCTCCTTAATTTTCTTATCATGCCATCGCTTAGTCTTTTCCTTGTAGAGCTTGGCATTCTCATATGCCTGCAACCTGAACTCATCTAATTGATTGAGCTGTAGCAGCCTCTTCTCCACTGCTGCCTCTAAGTTGAAATTCAGATTCTTAAGGGCCCAGTAGGCCTTGTGCTCAAGCTCTACTGGTAGATGACAAGCTTTACCATAAACAAGTTGATAAGGGGACATTCCTAAAGGTGTTTTGAAGGCTCTCCTATAGGCCCAAAGTGCATCCTCTAACCTAATTGACCAATCCTTCCTACTTGGGTTCACTGTTTTCTCTAATATCCCCTTAATTTTCCTATTGGACAACTCTACTTGGCCACTCGTCTGCAGGTGATAAGCAGTGGCTACCTTATGTTTGACCCCATATTTCTTTAACAGCCTATCAAAACTTCGATTGTAAAAGTGGGATCCTCCATCACTAATGATAGCCCTAGGTGTGCCAAATCGTGTGAAAATATTCTTTTTTAAAAACCTTACTACTACCTTGGTATCATTAGTTGGTAAAGCCATCGCTTCAATCCATTTTGACACATAGTCCATAGCCACAAGAATATAGAGGTTGCCATATGAAGGAACAAATGGTCCCATGAAATCAATACCCCAGACATCAAAGAGTTCTACTTCTAAAATATTAGTCAGAGGCATCTCATTTCTTTTGGAAATATTACCTACCCTCTGACATCTATCACATTTCAGCACAAAGTAGTGGGCATCCTTAAATAACGTGGGCCAGTAATATCCAGATTGCAAAACCTTGGCCGCTGTCCTCTCTCCTCCAAAGTGCCCTCCATAATCAAAATAGTGACAATGTCTAAGTATATCCTCTACTTCTTCCATGGGAACATACCTTCTCAAAATTCGATCTTTACATTGCTTGTACAGGAAGGGTTTATCCCAAACATAATACTTGACATCACTCAAAAACTTTTTCTTTTACTGGGCAGTTGTCACGCCCCGGAAACACGAAAAATAGGGCAATTTTAAAACTTTTTACTCATTAATTCACAATTAAGAGTGCATTCTTGTGCAGTGTCATACATCATCACCTATATTATACCTCAGGATCTCGTCGTTAAATAGTATATATTATATCATATACATTACTTGATCTCAAGCTAATTAATCCTAATACATCCCATACAATGTTATACATCAAGTGTCTGCAATTATGATAATTGTCTGAGTACATGAAAAGATAAAAGATACCTCAAAATACAATATATGGCCTGGAGCTCAAGTCCTCCACTAGCCACTACTCCGTACGTCGTAGGAAAACCCTTTTCACTTGATGAGATCTGGGGGGAAAGAAAACAGGGTGAGCTTCTAAATCGCTCAGTAAAGGGGGTAAGGGACTCATTTCATAAACCAAAATGCACATCACAAAATATTAGTTTGTATGTGAAACTCATTAATCTCATTTGAAAGCCATAGCATGAAAGTACTCAAAACGACATTCTCATGTCTCAAATCACGTGAAAACATGAAGTAAAAAGGCTCAGTCTAGAGCAATAACAAAGCATGTGAAAATAATGCGATAATCGCTTTCTCAATAAACGTGAGAAAATCACTGAAATAGTAATGCACGTGGCACAGCCACTAAACACACGTGGCATAGCCACTGATTTAAATTCACACGTGGCATAGCCACTAAGCACACGTGGCATAGCCACTGAGTTAAATTTACACGTGGCACAGCCACAAGATAGGGTTTCATGTGGCAACGGCCACCAATTAGGGTTTCTCATGTGGCAACGGCCACCAAATAGGGTTCTCACGTGGCAACGGCCACCAAATAGGGTTCTCACGTGGCAACAGCCACCAAATAGGGTTCTCACATGGCAACGGCCACCAATGGGGTTCTCACGTGGCAACGGCCACCAAATGGGGTTCTCACGTGGCAACGGCCACCAATTATAGGTGGCATAGCCACAAAATGGGGTTTCTCACGTTACCAGAACGGAGAAGAATCGGGCTTACATGCTACCAGAGCAATGCCCGGTGTGTACTCAGAATTACACACCTAAGTCTTAATCACATAAGACTAGTTTGCCTTCATGTAGAACTCATAGTGGTTTTTCTCTCATAAAACTCATTTAAAACCATTTTGTACTCAACACAAAACATATTGAAACCGAGTCCCAACCGGCAAAACACGCACACATTTCTCAAATCTCGATATTGCCTTAACGTAGAGCCCAGTTATAAACTCATAAAAACATTGGGCTCCAACCGGCTATAAAAATCGTGTGCAATTGTATCACAACACAACACTCAACATGCTTGTTTTATAAATCACAAATCATGCTATAATAGTTCGCAAATCACATACACAAATGGTTTAGTTTCCCTTACCTCTTTGCACCTCGTATAGTGCAATCGTTTCCCCCTTGACACGGACTAGTCCCGCATTCCACTCTGGAACTCCTGAGCTGTCCAAACGATGTTAAAACATCAATATTCAACTATCACATCAACCTCAATTCTCAAAAATCGAGCATAATTGCTCATAACTCCTCAAATTTCTCAATTCTCGTAACTCTACCCTAAACTACACTCTCATTCACAACATCTCAACGTTCTACATTTCTCATGCCAATTATCTATGCTAATTCACCCCATTGTCTAAATTTCTATTTATAGCTCAAATTCCCAAAATTGCTAAATATCATTATCACTCCAACCACATTGTAATTTCATCAATCCCTAATCATTTTTCAGTTATTTCAACACAATGACAACAACCATTATCATAAAATCATCTCAGATATCAAGATCGAGGTTTAGAAATTACCCAAAACTTGTGGAGAGCTTATCTCTTGCCTCGATTCGATCCGTCTATCGATTTCCAAGTATGTTGTTCTCCCTTTGATGAGGAACAACTTTCCTTCTTGCCACAACTTCTGATTTGGACGGAAATGGGTGCTTTGGATGAGTGAGAAAGCTAGGTTTCGGTGAAAATGGGGGTTGGAAGAGAGAGAAAGTGAGATTACAGGAGAAAAACAAGAGTTCCTTATATAGGCTGAGGGTAAGAGATCGATCTGGCTCTTGATGAGATTGATCTGCATTTGAATTTTGGGGATGATTTAGGCAATTTTATGCCTAGGAGATCGATCTGTCGAGGGGTGAGATCGATCTCTTTATGGCTTTATGAGATCGATCTGCTCCTTGAGGAGATCGATCTTCTCCCAAGCAGAATCATTTGGAGATCGATCTCTTCCTCATGAGATCGATCTTCTCTCAAACAGAATCATAAGGAAATCGATCCTCTTCCATTGGAGATCGATCTGCTCCTCAAATTCCTCCTTCCTTGTCATTTTTAACTCACCAGATCGATCTCTCCTTCTCCCAGATCGATCTGTCCTCATAACTTCATACTTATTTTAAACACTTAACATATAAATCTCCAATTATCATTCCCCAATTCACTTACACTTCAAGTTCATCTTACATAATTCAAATATATCTAAAATTCTCAGATCTCACATCCTCCCCACCTTAAAAGAATTTGGTCCTCCAAATTCAACTCAACTAGTCAAATAGATGGGAGTATTTCTCCTTCATGAGATTCTCTAGTTCCCACGTTGCCTCTTCCATTGAGTGATGTTTCCACAAAACTTTCACTAATGGGATGCTCTTAGTTCTCAGTACATTCTCTCTTCTATCGAGAATCTGGACGGGTTCCTCAGTGTAGCTCATATCCTCTTGAATGTCCATCTCGTCATACTCTATGACATGAGAAGGGTCCGGGTGGTACTTCCTCAACATAGACACATGAAAAACATTGTGTATTCCGGACATCTGTGGGGGTAATGCTAATCTGTAAGCTACCTCTCCCACTCTCTCAAGAATCTCAAATGGTCCTACGTATCGAGGACTCAATTTCCCTTTCTTCCCAAATCGCATGATACCCTTACTCGGTGATATTTTCAAAAATACTGCATCACCAACCTCAAACTCGAGTGGCCGTCTACGTACATCCGCGTAGCTTTTCTGTCTGCTTTGTGCAGCCCGTAACCTCTCACATATGAGTTTCACACTCTGCACGGCTTGCTCAACAAGCTCGGGAGCATTTATCTTTCTGTCACCGACTTCTTCCCAAGCTACAGGGGATCTACACCTCCTACCATATAGAGCCTCAAAGGGTGCCATTCCAATACTTGCATGATAGCTGTTATTGTATGCAAACTCTGCTAGGGGCAGGTGATCATCCTATGATCCCTTAAAATCCATCGTACACGCCCTCGACATATCCTCCAGGGTCTAAATAGTCCTCTCTGACTGACCATCTGTCTGAGGATGATAGGCGGTACTAAAACTCAATCAAGATCCCATGGACTCCTGAAACTGGGTCCAAAATCTGGAAGTAAAACGGGAATCTCTGTCAGAAGTAATACTCACTGGAGCCCCATGTAATCTAGCTATCTCGCTGACATACAGCTCAACTAAGGCATCCACAGTATCTGTGCTCTTGATGGCGAGGAAGTGGGCACTTTTGGTCAATCTATCCACTATAACCCATATAGCGTCACGACCTCTTCGGGTCCTCGGTAAACCCATAATAAAGTCCATAGTGACATGCTCCCATTTCCATGTAGGTACAGGTAAGGGCTGTAGTAGTCCTCCAGGCTTCCGATGCTCAGCTTTCACTTGCTGGCATACTAAACATCTGGCTACGTATTTCGCCACGTCTCACTTCATACCACTCCACCAGTACACTTTTTTCAAATCTCGGTACATCTTGGTACTCCCAGGGTGCATGGTGTATCGCGAGCAATAGGATTCTCTCAATATCTGTCTCTTTTGGGTATCATCGTCCAGTACACAAATTCGTCCTCGAATCTCAACAAACCATCCTCACTGACTGTGAGATCCGACTGCGAACTCTGTTCAGCTTGGCTAATCATATCTATCAATCTCTGATCACTGCGCTGCCCAGTTCTAATCTGATCCATGATCCTGGGCTCTATTCACAAGCTAGCCACAAATCCAGTCTCTATCTCTTTAACTCTGATCCAAAGTTTGGCAAACTGCTCCAGTAAATCCCATTCCCTGATCATCATAGCAGATATCATACTCTTCCTGCTCAGGGCATCAGCAACCACATTCGCCTTACCCAGATGATATAGAATCTCGTAGTTATAATCTTTAAGGAGTTCCATCCATATTCTTTGTCTTATGTTTAACTCTTTCTGATCAAAGAGATATCTCAAACTCTTGTGATCAGTGAAGATCTAGAATCTTTCCCCATATAAGTAGTGTCGCCAGATCTTCAAAGCAAATACCACAGCGGCTAACTCCAAATCATGCGTGGGGTAACTCCGCTCATGGTCTTTCAGCTGTCGCGATCCATATGCGACCACTCTTCCGTGCTGCATAAGCACACACCTCAATCCTTGATGAGATACATCACTATACACCGAAAATCCTCCTGATCCCTCAGGAATAGTTAACACAGGGGCCGCTGTCAACCTCCTCTTTAATTCCTGAAAACTGAGCTCACTTTGATCAGTCCATATAAATGGAGTCTCCTTGCGCGTGAGCTTAGTCAAAGGGGTGGCAATCCGGGAAAATCCTTCCATAAATCTTCTGTAATACCCTGTCAAACCAAGGAAGCTTCGTACCTCAGTAACTGTCCTTGGTCTCTCCCAATTAAGCACAGCCTCTACCTTGCTTGGGTCCACTGATACTCCTTCCTCTGAGACTATATGACCAAGGAAAGCTATCCGATCCAACCAAAACTCACACCTACTAAGCTTTCCATATAATTGCTTATCTCGGAGTATCTGTAGTACTAACCACAAATGCTGTGCATGCTCCTCATACGACTGAGAGTATACCAGGATATCATCAATAAAGACTATCACAAATTTATCTAGATAGTCTCTGAACACCTCGTTCATCAATCTCATAAATGCTGCAGGGGCGTTCGTCAATCCAAAGGACATCACCAGAAATTCATAATGGCCATACCTCGTCCTAAAGGCCGTCTTTGGAATATCTTCTTCCTTGATCCTCAATTGGTGATAGCCCGATCTCAAATCAATCTTAGAAAAGACTGATGCCCCTCTCAGCTGATCAAGTAGATCATCAATCCTGGGTAATGGGTATTTATTCTTTACCGTGGCTTTATTCAACAGCCGGTAGTCTACGCATAATCTGAGACTACCATCCTTCTTCTTGACAAATAAAACCGGTTCTCCCCACAGTGAAACACTGGGCCTAATGAACCCTTGATCCAATAACTCCTGTAGTTGTTTCTTCAATTCCTCAAGTTCCACTAATGCCATCTTGTAGGGAGGTTTAGAGATCGGCTGAGTATCTGGTACCAAATCAATGGTAAACTCTAGCTCTCTCTCTGGTGGTAAACCTGGCAATTCATCTGGGAAAACATCTAGAAATTCACACACCACAGGTATATCCTCAATCCTCGGATGTTCCCGCTCATCGTCTGAGATGAGTGTCTCATAACCTTCACATGAACAATCATATTTAATATTCTCCAAAATAATATTAAAATTCTCAAATTACTTACTAGAATTTCACATATTCATTTCCTCAATATCTCAATCGTACACTGTAAGGTTCAGGTAGGGAGAAAGTTACAATCTTAGTGTAGCAATCTAAGCTCACTCGATTGGCTGCCAACCAATCCATTCCTAAAATTACATCAAATCCATGTATATTCAACATGAATAGATCTGCTAACATCCTTCTATCTCCCACCTTTATCTCACATCCTCTATAGATTAACTCAGTTCTCTGGGATTCACGCATAGGGGTATTTACATGTAGTATATATTCTAGAGGTTCAAACTTCAAGTTTAATCTACATGCAAAATGCTCAGAAATAAACAAATGCGTGGATCCTAAATCAATCAACACATGAGCCTTATGATTACAGATAGAGAGTGTACCTCTTATAGTTTCTGCAGAAGTGTCAGCGGTCTCCTTATCTAGGGCAAACACACGTCCCTGGGTAACAGGTCTCTTTCCTTTCTCTACAGTAGTGGCCCGTCCCTGGGGATTCACTCTCTGAGGCTGTTGTCTAGTGGGCTCCAAGACATGTGGTTTCTGAGGTTGAGGGCAATCCTTCACCATGTGACCCATGTCTCCACATCTAAAACATCCATGGATCGACCCAGTGCAACTTCCCTCATGCATTCGGCCATAATTTCTGCAAAACCTTGTCTCAGGCCTGACATCTCGAGGGGTCTCTCTAATGTTAGGGTAACCTCTGGGTCTCTCTAATCTGCCCTTCTGTACCTCAATCCTTCCTTTTCTGAAGGAACCTCTCCGAGCCTCTGTTTGGAAAATCGCTGGCCTCTTGCCCTTATCTCTATTCACCGCTCTGAGCTCATTCTGGGATTGTACCATTTCAATTCCTCTTTCAATCTCTTGTGCTCATCTCAGAGCATCTCCAGACTCAGTAATACATAGCCCTATCAATCTATCTCTGATGATGGGCTTCAATCCATACATAAATTTCTCTGTACGGAGCTCTTCATTCTTAAAGGTCTCTGGGTCATATCTCAATAGCGCTGTGAATTGGCTCTCATAGTCATCAACAGACATGTCACCTTGTACCAAACTCAAAAACTCAGCTTGTTTCTTTCTCTGGGCAGCTCGTGGTACATATTGGCTCCTAAAGGCTGTCTGAAACTCTTCCCAACCAATCACATCCTGGCGGAACATCAGAATACCCTGGGTAGTACCCCACCAATCTCGAGCTCTCCCTTTCAACATATAGATACTCATACTGACCCTTTCAGCATCGGTGTACCCTAGATAATCAAATATAATTCTCAACTCCGTCAGCCACTCCTCAGCCTCTGTAGGATCCTTCTTTCCCCTAAACGCGGGTGGATTCATCTTCAGAAAATCCTTCAGTCGGACCATACTTCTATCATCAGGCTGAGTGACGGGAGGTATTGGGGGTATGGGAGGTCCTTGTGGTGGTGTAGGAGTAGTACTCGAGGCATTAACTCCAAAGTGTTGCGCGAATAACGCTGCCATCTGCTCAAAACCTTGCCTCACATCGGTCTCAATCCGATTAAATCGAGAGTTAGGACTCTCTGGTTGTGGGACAGGTGGCGGAGGGGACTCTGCCTGCCTCCTCGAACGACCTCGTCGTCCACTCATTCTCTATCTTAACTCGTCTCTTGCGCGTACATATCAGAATCGATTGAAATCTCAATCCTCAATTTCAGTTCATGTCACGCCCCGGAAGCGCGGAAAATAGGGCTAATTTAAAACTTTTTATTCATTAATTCACAATTAAGAGTGTATTCCTGTGCAGTGTCATACATCATCACCTACATTATACCTCAGGATCTCGTCATTGAATAGTATATATTATATCATATACACTACTTGATCTCAAGTTTATTAATCCTAATACATCCCATACAATGTTATACATCAAGTGTCTGCAATTATGATAATTGTCTGGGTACATGAAAAGATAAAACATACCTCAAAATACAATATATGGCCTAGAGCTCAAGTCCTCCACTAGCCACTACTCCGTACATCGCAGGAAAACCCTTTTTTCTTGAAGAAATCTGGGGGGAAAGAAAACAGGGTGAGCTTCTAAATCGCTCAGTAAAGGGGATAAGGGACTCATTTCATAAACCAAAATGCACATCACAAAATATTTATTTGTATGTGAAACTCATTAATCTCATTTGAAAACCATAGCATGAAAGTACTCAAAACGACATTCTCATGTCTCAAATCATGTGAAAACATGAAGTAAAAAGGCTCAGTCTAGAGCAATAACAAAGCATGTGAAAATAATGCGATAAACGCTTTCTCAATTAACGTGATAAAATCACTATACTAATAATGCACGTGGCACAACCACTAAACACACGTGGCATAGCCACTGATTTAAATTCACACGTGGCATAGCCACTAAACACACGTGGCATAGCCACTGAGTTACATTTGCACGTGGCACAGCCACAGGATAGGGTTTCACATGGCAACGGCCACCAATTAGGATCCTTACGTGGCAACGGCCACCAAATAGGGTTTCTCACGTGGCAACGGCCACCAAATAGGGTTTCTCACGTGGCAACGGCCACCAAGTAGGGTTTCTCATGTGGCAACGGCCACCAAGTAGGGTTTTCACGTGGCAACGACCACAAAATAGGGTTTCTCACGTTACCAGAATGGAGAAGAACCGGGCTTACATGCTACCAGAGCAATGCCCGGTGTGTACTCAGAATTACACACCTAAGTCTTAATCACATAAGACTAGTTTGCCTTCACGTAGAACTCATAGTGGTTTTTCTCTCATAAAACTCATTTAAAATCGTTTTGTACTCAACATAAAACATATTGAAACCGAGTCCCAACCGGCAAAACACGTACACATTTCTCAAATCTCGATATTGCCTTAACGTAGAGCCCAGTTATAAACTCATAAAAACATTGGGCTCCACAACACTCAACATGCTTGTTTTATAAATCACAAATCATGCTATAATAGTTCGCAAATCACATACACAAATGGTTTAGTTTCCCTTACGTCTTTGCACCTCGTATAGTGCAATCGTTTCCCCCTTGACACAGACTAGTCCCACATTCCACTCTGGAACTCTCGAGCTGTCCAAACGATGTTAAAACATCAATATTCAACTATCACATCAACCTCAATTCTCAAAAATCGAGCATAATTGCTCATAACTCCTTAAATTTCTCAATTCTCGTAACTCTACCCCGAACTACACTCTCATTCACAACATCTCAACGTTCTACATTTCTCATGCCAATTATCTATGCTAATTCACCCCATTGTCTAAATTTCTATTTATAGCTCAAATTCCCAAAATTGCTAAATATCATTATCACTCCAACCACATTGTAATTTCATCAATCCCTAATCATTTTTCAGTTATTTCAACACAATGACAACAACCATTATCATCAAAATCATCTCAGATATCAAGATCGAGGTTTAGAAATTACCCAAAACTTGTGGAGAGCTTATCTCTTGCCTCGATTCGATCTGTCTTTCGATTTCCAAGTATGTTGTTCTCCCTTTGATGAGGAACAACTTTCCTTCTTGCCACAACTTCTGATTTGGACGGAAATGGGTGCTTTGGATGAGTGAGAAAGCTAGGTTTCGGTGAAAATGGGGGTTGGAAGAGAGAGAAAGTGAGATTGCAGGAGAAAAACAGGAGTTCCTTATATAGGCTGAGGGTAGGAGATTGATCTGGCTCTTGATGAGATCGATCTGCATTTGAATTTTGGGGACGATTTGGGCAATTTTATGCCTAGGAGATCGATCTGTCGAGGGGTGAGATCGATCTCTTTATGGCTTTATGAGATCAATCTGCTCCTTGAGGAGATCGATCTTCTCCCAAACAGAATCATTTGGAGATCGATCTCTTCCTCATGAGATCGATCTTCTCTCAAACAGAATCATAAGGAGATTGATCCTCTTCCATTGGAGATCGATCTGCTCCTCAAATTCCTCCTTCCTTGTCATTTTTAACTCACCAGATCGATCTCTCCTTCTCCCAGATCGATCTGTCCTCATAACTTCATACTTATTTTAAACACTTAACATATAAATCTCCAATTATCATTCCCCAATTCACTTAGCTTAATAAATTACACTTTAAGTTCATATTACATAATTCAAATATATCTAAAATTCTCAGATCTTACAGCAGTCAAATCAGGTGGCATCACGTTGCTCACCAGATAATTTACAAAATCAGCGTACCAGGGCAATCTAGAGTGCCCGAAAGTAAATAGCTGCTCATCAAGAAAAGACTCATTAATAGCTGTACCATCTTCTTTAAGTCCACTCTCTAATCTAGATAAATGGTTAGTAACCTGATTCTCCGTACCTTTCCTGTCCCTAATCTCCAAGCCAAACTCCTGTAGTAGGAGAATCCATCTAATCAGCCTCGACTTTGCATCCTTCTTGGAGACTAAGTACTTAATGGCAGCATGATCAGTAAAAACTATTACCTTAGTACCAATGAGATAGGAGCAAAACTTAAGCAAATACTACGGCTAACAACTCCTTCTCGGTAGTAGCATAGTTTAACTGGGCCTCATTCAAAGTTTTGCTTGCATAGTAGATAGCATAAAAGACTCTTCCTTTTCTTTGTCCTAGTACAGCCCCAACAACATAATCACTTGCATCACACATAAGCTCAAAGGGTAAACTCCAATCTGGAGCTATGATTACAGGGGCTGTAACTAATTTCTCCTTTAAAGTCTTAAATGCTTTTAAGCATTGTTCATCAAAGCAAAATGTAGTGTCTTTTTTCAGGAGATTACATAAAGGCTTAGATATCTGAGAAAAATCCTTAATAAACCTTCTGTAAAATCCTGCATGGCCCAGGAAACTTCTGATTCCTTTAACAAATGTAGGGGGAGGTAACTTCTCAATGATTTCCACCTTAGCTTTATCCACTTCTATCCCCCCAACAGAAATTTTGTGCCTAAGCACTATACCTTCTTTCACCATAAAATGGCATTTCTCCCAATTAAGCACTAAATTCATTTCTTCACACCTTCTCAATACTAATGCCAAATTATGCAGACATAAATCAAAGCTATCCCCAAATACTGAAAAATCGTCCATGAAAACCTCAAGAAAATCCTCCACCATAACATGAAATATGGCCATCATGCAACGCTGGAATGTAGCAGGTGCATTACATAGGCCAAAAGGCATTCTTTTAAAAGCAAAAGTCTCATAGAGATAGGTGAAGGTAGTCTTTTATTGGTCTTTTAGGGCTATAGCTATCTGATTGTACCCAGAATATCCGTCCAACAGACAATAAAATTCGTGACCAGCTAATCGATCTAACATTTGGTCATTGAAGGGCAAAGGGAAGTGGTCTTTCCTGGTGGCCTTGTTGAGTTTCCTATAGTCCATACATACTTGCCAACCAGTGACAGTCCTAATGGGGATGAGCTCATTATTTTCATTCTCGATCACTGTCATCCCTCCCTTCTTAGGGACACATTGTACTGGGCTCACCCAGGCACTGTTAGAAATGGTATAGATGATCCCTGCATCTAACCACTTAATGATCTCCTTCTTGACAACTTCTTTCTTTACAGGGTTCAATCGACGCTGGTGCTCTATGGATGACCTATACCCTTCCTCCAATAGTATCTTATGCATACAAATAGAGGGACTAATACCCTTAAGGTTAGAGATAGACCAACCTATAGCCTTCTGATGCTCTCTCAAAACTTGTAGTAATTTTTCTTCCTGATCATTGGAGAGAGCAGCAGATACTATTACTGGTCGTGTGGAGGACTCACCTAAGTAAGCATACCTAAGTTGTGAGGGTAAAGGTTTTAGCTTTAATGCTGGAGGATCACTGGTGGATGGAAAGATATTTGAAGCTAGAATAGATGAAGGGTCTAGTGTTTCAAATTGGGCAATTTCCCCAAAAGGAGTGACCTCTAATAATTGTAAAGTCTTGTAGACCTCATCATCATCTTCACTATATTCTCTAAGATCAACAAATTTTACAAAGGAGGCTTCTAAAGGGTTTAAAGGGTGTGTCTTGGAAAACTCCTCAGTAATGTCCTTATCCACTAAATCCATCCTAAAGCAATCAAGAGAGTCATCAGGAAACCTTAGAGATTTGAACACATTAAACTTGACTTCCTGATCTTGAACTCTCATTGTTAACTCCCCCTTTTGTACATCTATTAAAGTTCTACCAGTCACTAGGAATGGCCTGCCTAGTATAATTGGGACTTCCCTATCTTCCTCCATGTCCAACACGATAAAATCTGCAGGGAAAATAAACTTGTCCACTTTTACTAAGACATCCTCAATTACCCCCTTCGGATATTTAATTGATCGATCAGCCAACTGAAGGGTCACTGTGGTGGGCTTGGCATCCCCTATTCCTAACTTTTGATAGATAGATAATGGCATCAAATTTATACTAGCTCCTAAATCGCATAGGGCTCTACCAAAGAATAAATTGCCAATAGTGCATGGTATGGTAAAACTCCTAGGATCCTTAAGCTTGGGGGGTAATCTCTTCTGGATAATGGCGCTACATTCCTCCGTTAAGGCCACCATCTCGTAATCTTCCAGTCTTCTTTTCCTAGAGAGGATGTCCTTTATAAACTTCACATAGCTTGGCATTTGCTCTAAGGCATCTGCGAATGGAATGTTGATGTGAAGTTTCTTAAAAACCTCAAGGAATTTTACAAATTGTTGGTCCAGTTTTTGATTTTGAAATCTCTAGGGAAAAAGGACTGGTGGTCTAACAGGAGGAGATGTAGTGGAAACTTTTGTAGCATTCGAGGATAAAGAAGGTTGTGACAAAGAAATAGGTAAAGGTGAAGAATTGTCTGGCTTTGTTTCCTTTGCAGCTTGATCTTTTGATTTTTTCTCCTTCTGAGCTGCTTCACTAGAACTTATGGGTTTTTCAACTATAGGCTGGTCAGGTCTGGACTTAACAGGGGGAGTTACTAGCTCTCTGCCACTCCTAAAGGTGATGGCTTTCACATGTTCCCTTCCCTTTGCCTAACAGGATTGGCTTCAGTGTTACTAGGAAGGGTACCCTGAGGACGTTGACTAAGAGCATTTGCTATTTGTCATACCTGAACCTCTAGGTTCTTAATTGAAGCTACTTGATTTTGCAAGATGGTTGTGAAACATTTCCTCAAGAGAGGGTTTCTTATCAGTTGTAGATAAATGCTAGGGTTGTGATGGTGGTGGTTGATGGAAGTGGGATGGATAGGAATGAGTAGGTTAATGATGTGGATACTGAGGTGGTGGGTGGTGAGGAAATTGATGCTGTGGTGGTACCTGAACCTGTGGAGCTTAAAAACCTAGGGGTCCTACTGGTCTAGAATTAGAAGCTTGCCCTTGGTTCTGGCTCCAAGAAAAGTTAGGATGGTTCCTCCACCCTAGATTATAGATGTTTGAAAAAGGGTTGTTCTGTTGCTTAGGGGCAAGGTACTAAACCTATTCTAAGTTAAGTGGACACCTATCCACAGCGTGGGTACCACTACATAGATCACATGAGAGAAAAGGACTTTGAACAAAAAACATAGAGTTAGGATTGTTGGAAGGATTAGATTGGGTACTGAGCGACTCCACCTTCTTTGTAAGATTGGCGATTTGAGATGTCAAGGTGGACAGAGTGTCGAGCTCATATATACCTGCCGATTTCTTTGGCAATTGCCTTTCCGAGGACCATTGATAGTTGTTAGCCACCATCTTATCTAGCAGCTCATAAGCCTCCTCCTCTGTTTTGCACATTAAGGCTCCACCCGAAGCAGCGTCCACTATGGTCCTATTTTGGCTTGTAAGTCCATTGTAGAAGGTCTAAACTTGCAGCCATAGAGGTAGGACATGGTGAGGACACTTACTAAAAAGCTCCTTATATCGTTCCCATGCCTCGTAAAGGGATTCAGAGTCGTATTGGGCAAATGAGGATATATCGCTACGGAGTCTGGCCATTTTTTAGGGAGGGAAAAACTTGGCTAGAAATTGGTGGGCTAACGCGTCCCATGTAGAAATGGATCCTGGAGGTAGGGAGGTTAACCAGTGTCTCGCCCTATCCCTAAGTGAGAAGGGGAATAGTCTAAGTCTAAGTGCATCATCCGATAATCCATTGTGTTTGAACGTGTTGCACAAGTCCAGGAATTGCCCAAGGTGAGCATGTGGGTCATCGTACGGAAGCCCACTGAACTGTACAGAGGTCTGGATCATCTGGAGGATGGAAGGCTTAATTTTGAAATTATTAGTAGGGACAGCTGGTGGCCTAATGCCTGTATAATATCCTTCAACCGTCGGCACCGCATAATCTCCAACGGTCCTATTTTCCCTATTCTCTGCCATCTTGTTTTGCTGCGGAGCTGTAAATTTCCTAGAATCCTTTCGAATTTTCCTAAGAGTTCGTTCGATTTCAGGATCTAGAGGAAAAAAATCAAAACTTCTCGCTCTACGCATGCAAACATCAGAAAGTCCTTAGAAAATTTTTTCAGTTTTTTTTTTTATTTTTCAAATTTTTTAATTTTAATTAATTATGCGAAAATTAACTAAACTAAACTAAGGATCTAAATATTTACAACCTAAATATTTACAGGTTAGAATTACACCTAAGTATAATTTCACTGATATTAACTAATGGCTAATTAAAGCTTCCCCAACAACGGCGCCAAAAACTTGACACGCCCTAAGGGTATTACCACAAGTGCACGGGTCGTACAAGTAATAATGGGATTTGAGTCCCGACTTATCGTCCCACAGAGAAGTTGACTAGCCTAATTAAGTACCGGTTAATCTTACCCTAAGTATATTCTAGCAAATTATGAGATTAAAGTGGGTGATCTATTAATCTAGAATTGAAAATACCGAAAGCAATAAAATAATAAAACTATAAAATAAAGAAAATAAAACCGAGCAAAATTACTTACAGTGCTCAACGCAATTAAAATCAAAAACCTACAAAAGAAATGAAAACAGTTAAAACTAATTAATGCAATTAAAATAAAATGCAATTATGAAAATAACAAAGCAAGATAAATTAAACTAAATTTAACAAACCTAAAATGCAATTAAACTACTTAATCAAAATGCAATTTAAACTAACCTAAGATTTAATGAAATAAATTTACCCCTAATCTAATTCTAAATGAACACTTAATTAACTATCATCCTAATTAAAACTAAGTTTTATACTACTATGCAAGAAATACTAACATGCAACTTAATTAAAGACTCTAAACTAAGCTTAACAAATTAAATTGAAATTAAACTAAACTAATAATGCATGAAAATAGATTAATTGCTAGAGTTGAATGCCAAACAAGGCCTTAAAAATTTAAACCATATAATTATCCCTCCATTTACTATTCACGTGTCTTCCAAATTATGTTTCTTTCCATTTCCAGGTGATGGCCTCGGGTTGCTCATTTCATTATCTTTCCAAATGCATGTTTATTTTCAAGCTTGCACGGTTTTAGCAACCGTCGGTCTGCTGCATTCTCCCTCTCGGTGCTGACCAAACACTACTCCAGGTAAGAATCGTTTTTGTTGTCTGCTACACCAGGCATTCTCGGTTTTGGCTATTGTTGGTTTGCTACAACCGATCCTGCAGTCTGCTGCTTCATGCCCTCGGCTCTCGGTTTGGACATGCACTGCTCTCGGTCCTGCATCTGCTCCAGGCGTTCTCGGTTCTGTGTGTCCAGCTGTGCTTCCAGGTGCTGCAGGTGCAACCAGTTGCGTTTTCAGGTGCTGCAGGTGCAACCAACTGCGTTTCCAGGTGCTGCAGGTGCAACCAGCTGCTATCCTGCTTCCTCCTCTGCTTCTTACTCCAGCCGAGAGGATCAACACACTAGAAACAAATGTTGTTCATGCTCCAACGTTACCTTTACTCATTTTTGGTACTAAGAGCTTCCAAAAAACAATTTGTAAACACTACAACAACTACACCGAGATGAGCAATAGCAGAATATAAGAGAAACAGAGCTAAACAGAGGAAAAATGGGAAGTTAATTTGCTGCCATGAATTAGCTATGCCCTTACGAATTGTTTCCTTAGTCTCTATACCGGACAGCCAACCCCCATCTTTTCACAATCCAATAGCAAGAAACAAACTACAATGAAGCTGAAATAAAATGCAGCAAATGAATTCTATGCAAGAAACGTGAATGAATGCAGTAACTATGGAAGCTAACTCTAATTGCAATAAAGAACTGAAACATAAAATGCATGCAAGTGGGAATGAAACAAAGAAACGAAAGAACCAGAAAATATAGCAAACATGATGTTAAAACCGAGAGGAAGTTTGTAAAACAGAAAATAACACAACTGCTGGAATTAAACAATCAATCCCGTAGCATCATCAACGTGAAAGACCATCATCATCGGACTGCTCTAAATCCAGCTCTTAATGCCATGGTTCCACATTGCTTAAATGTGAAATAATGCCTAGCATTTGCCCACATTCAAGCACCAAAACCAAACAGCAAAGAGGAAAGATTAAGTGGGGAACCGAATGCACAAAGAGCATTACCCGAGAGCACTAAATCTACTGGTGTTTCAAATAAAGAAGAAAAAAAAATATATAAATAAAGTTTCTATGTAAAACCGAGACATACATTAGAAAAATAGGTTATGGAAATAGAAATTGGCAAACAAGGAACCCATAGTTACCAAACCGAGAGCATGACATGAAAGTGATTTTCATTGAAAATGAAATTTTACAAAGACTAATGAAGAACATGAAAATGAATAGTAAAACATTGAGAAAATGACTAACAGAAAATGGAGAAACTTAAGAACAAAATAAAACCTAAGAATACCTTAAAACTTTTCTACCCTAAAAATTACATTATCTTCAATTTTCATCTTTTTCTATTTATAAACACACTAGGGGTAAAATGGTAATTTCCACATCCTTGATGAGTTGGCCTTTTTTTGGCCACTTGTCTTCACACCAATGGCTCCTTGAAAATATATTTCCATGTCATTGGTCTTCTTGTCCAATTGGATGTGCTAGGTGGCATGACTCGTGTTGTTCGCGTGGCTCAATCTCAATTTTAGCCCAATTCCGGTCCATTTTCTTTCGAAATATTCAAAATTCATCCGAATTTAATTTATCTACAAACATGAGAATTCTAATTAAATAAAGGGAATAATTAACAAAATAAATTGAAGATTTAAATAATTAATTAGGAAATTAAGCACAAATAATTCTAAAAATATAGAATTATCACCTTCATAGAAGTATTGGATGAGTAGTTGTTCAGAAATCCCATGTTGTGGGCAGCTAGCATAAAGTTGCTTGAATCTTTCCCAATACTCATTAAGATTTTTGGTATCTCTTTGCTTGATTCCACATATCTCCCTTCTTATGTTTGCGGCCCTAGAAGTTGGAAAAAATTTGTCAAGAAAGCATCTTACCATGTCAGTCCTTGTTGTAACTGAACCTGGAGGAAGGTAGAATAACCAATCCTTAGCTCTATCCGCAAGTGAGAATGGAAAGGCCCTAAGCTTGATTCGATCCTCCATAACAGCTTGTAGCTTCATGCTGGAGAAAACCACATGAAATTCCTTGAGATGTTTATGAGGATCTTCGTTTTCCAACCCATGGAACTTTGGAAGAAGGTGGATCAGTCTGGATTTTAGTTTGAACTCTGTTTGCAAAGCGGGATATTGAGTACATAATGATTGTTGATCCAAAGCTGGAGCGATGAGTTATCTAAGAGTTCTCTCTTGATTGTTGGCCATCTCTCACTCGGATTCGGAGTCACTTGATAAGTCTTCAAGGTTTAATGCAAGATTAAATCTTGGTGATGATGTAGAGCTTTCTTCGTGCTTACGATTTCTAGCTTCTTTCCTAAGTCTTCTCTCAGTCTTCTCGATATCAGGATCATATGGAATTAATTCACTTGTACGAGAAGAACGAAGCATCAAAATAAATCCAAATTAAATTTAATCTCCCTGGCAACGGCGCCGAAAATTGATGGTTGCCGAAACCTACAATATTAAATAACTTGCTCAAACAAATAATTAGTAGTATAGGGAGCAAGGTCGTGTCCCAAGATAGATTGATTAAATCTGATTTACTTTTCTGCAAATAAAAGAAAAATAAAACAAAAGGGGTTTGAAAGATGGATTAACTAAAATAACAAAACTTAATAGAAAGAAAACAAAATTGAGTAGAAGAATTCAATAATTTGAGAAATCAAACCGAAGGAGTAATTTTCAAATTTGGTTCGGTAAGTTGATCATTGACGCAAGATAATTTTTCTTAATTCCATCTAAACTGGTTATGGTTGTTGATATGACCTAACAACCTGTCTCTTCTTACCGCTTCGACAATCAGGAAATGTTCTCTAATTGCTGCTCTTACCAATAAACAACCCTAGATACGATCTTAGGATTTAATTTACCAATAGCCTTGAACACTAAAGAGACTACAATTCTAATCAACAAACACACATGTAGGTTTATTTAAATAAGATCTTATAATCACATAACAAATACTAAAAACCAGAAGTGCAATTAATCTTGTTACTTACCACTTGTTATTGAAACAACCAAACAATTACGGATTCAGATATTTCAATTGGATGTATATTGCCTGGTGAATGAAACAATATGCCTTTTTGAAGCAACCACAAAAGAATAATAATAATAATAAAGTACAGAAATTATAAGAATAGAAAAGATTAAAGAAAATAAATAAGAACAATTAGATCTCACAACTTATAAACCAAATCTTCAATTATCTTTAAATTGGAAAGAGAGTTTAGCAACCCATGAATATCTGGTAAAAGTGGTTAAATACTTGTATGAGAAAATCTAATCAAAAGTCTCGCCCCCTCACCTAGATCTTCAAAAGCCTATTTATAACTAAAAATAGAGATAAAAACCCTACTCCTAGTTATACTTGAAGTCCTTACATTTAATTAAAATAATAATCTGATAAAAAGTCTTCCAAGTAATTGAAAAAGTCAAATCTAGAGAGGAGAGAAAAATCTTCGTATTGGATGCTTAGGCGAGAGTCTCGCCTAAGCCTTGACCCGTTTCTGTCCAACAAATTGAAGTCAGCACGTCGAGAAGAACCTTAGGCGAGAGTCTTGCCTAAGGCTACATCCGGCTCTGCCCTGAATTGAGAACTGCACAGTGAAGGGATCCTTAGGTGAGAGTCTCGCCTAAGGCTGCACCCAGTACTGACCAAACTCGTACTCATCATTCCTCACTTCTTCCACATGATTTCCCTTGTTCCAAAATCCGTCTAAATCATCCTTTAATTCATCAATTCCATGAATTCCTACAATTATTCAAGAATGATCAATTATCCATAGATTAAGTATAAAATTCATACAAAACCATAGGAAAACAAGGTAAATAATGTTCATCAATAATTACTTATCAGATAACTATTCCTAGACCTTAAGCGAATCTTTCACCCTTGTAAACTCTGAGGATTCATTCTCAGAAAGTCCCACAGCCTCTGTGTATCTCTATCATCTCTAGGCTGTGGAACTACAGGCTGAAGAACTGGGGCTGGAGGAAGGACCTGTGGTGGAGGAGGAGAAGTAGGTACGGGTATAGTAGTAGCACCAGTGTCAGAGGTATTTACCCCAAATTGCTTGGCGAACATAGCTATGAATGCATTCAACCATTCTCTCATGCTCTGCTTGCCTTGTTCAAGCCTCAACATACGAGTATTCGGGCTCTCGTGCTGAGGGGGAGATGGCGGAGCGGGCTGTGCCTATCTCCATAGACGGCCTCGCCTACCGTTTATGGTTCAGTGATCGATTACGTGCACGTAAACCAAATTTTTAGTCATAACTTTAATAGATATACTTACTTTATAACTAGGCATAGACAATTTGAGATGTAATCTAACTTTACTAACCGGCACTGACAGTACTAGACAACTTTTGTTCTGATATTATGTAAACTATGACGCCCCGAAAATGTGGAAACATGGGCAAATTTTAACTTTGTTAATCCTATATTTAAGTTGCATTCCTATCAGTTCCGATTACTTAACCATTTTATTTTCTAAAAATTTCGCCAGCATAATGGCGTATTTCTATCCCTACCTTCCTGCTAGGTTCAAATTATAGTTTGTATTCACAACTAGTTGATTTTAGTTTCTTTTTTCAGTTCAACAATCAATTCATTCGCATTATATCACCTTAATATTTCTGAAATATACTTTATTATACAAACTGTACATTTACAACTTTATTTACATTCATTCTTATCTAATTTATATCCCAAAATATTCTGTAATACTCGTAATTTCTCACGTATTTATTTTTATGAAGATATAATGTATGTGTACATTTGTTACAAGTATATAAGTGATAAAAGGATGTAAGGATTATGAATTCTATGAAACATCCATGAATTACAAGTTGTATGCACAAGTTTTATTACCTATGAATTATAAGGAATGGATGCCATTGTATGCTAATTGTGCACGGATTGTAATTTGAGGTATGAAGAAAATAAGGATGAGTGTACATTGGAAAAATCTGCAGAAAATTACAGAAGTGAGACTACAAAGGAGGAGCAGATCGATCTCTTATGGATGAGAGATTGATCTCCTCTCACGAAGTGTCCAATATCACTCAAATGGAATAGGGCAGATCGATCTCATGAGAAGGCAGATCGATCTCTTTAAGTCTCTGCCTAGAAGGAATTGATCTTTCACAAGGCACAAATCGATCTCCTTAAGTCTCGACCAAGAAGAGATCGATCTCCTCTAAGCGACAGATCGATCTCCCCTTCACAAAATAGATCGATCTGATTATGAAAGCAGATCGATCTAGTAGTAGATTTCGTTAGGTAAAATGACTACCAAAACATGTAGAGATCGATCTCCACAAGGACCAGATCGATCTCATGTGTCTGCATCTATAAAAAAAAAGCATGGGATTTGGACTGAAAATCAGATTTCCCACCCGCCAAATCCGCACCTTTCCATTTCTCTCAAAGAACCAAGCTTTCTCACTCTAAATATCACTACATTCCAGCTAGAATATGAAGAAGCTCAAGAAGGGAAAGTTGTTCCTTGAAGCAAGGAGAACAACATACCCAAAAATCACATATTGGTTTGACCAAGAGAAGGAGATTTGGCTACCACAAGTTTGGCTAAAGATAAGGCTAAGCTAGGTAGGCTCTTCAACCCTCAAGCTTTAAATATGGATTTCTAGACATTTTGTGGGTTGAGTGGAATGTGAAATATTGTTAGGAATGATGAGTGTAGTGATGAGTGAGTAATGTTAAGAGGGGTTTGTGAAGAGGAAATCCATGGAAGAGTGAAGGAAAACTTAAGTGAAGATATAATGAGAATAGTGGAAAAGGTGGAAAGTGATAAGAAGTTTGAGAAGTATGAATTGTAAGACCCGATTTTATCGTAAGAGCAAAAAGGGAATAAAGAAAAATTTTCAAGTGCATTTAAAAATGCAAAAGGATTGAAATGGTATTCTCGAAAATGTGCAAGGGCAAAACGATCAAAAGATCGAAATTCGATATTAATCGAGACAAGAAAATTTAATTAAAAATATAGGAATGAGAAATCTTGATCAATAACGAAGAAATAATTAAATTTCGAGTTAAATTGATCAAGATATGAATTTATTGGAATAAACCAAAATTTTCGTATCAAAAAATAATCCTGAAAATAATCGAAAAATATACCGAAAAGGTAAAATCGGACTGATAAATTCATTTACGGAATAAATGACTAAAATAATAATTTTTTTTTAGATTTTTTAGTATTTTAATATTATTTTAATGATTAAAATAATATTAAAAATAAAATAATATTAAAAATAAAAAAACTGAAAACTGAAAAAAAAAAAAGAAACAGAAACGAAATCTGGAAAACAAACGCGAAGAGGGAAAACAAGTGAAAACGGAAGACGCGAACCGAGGGAACCAAATCCCTCCAGCCGACGGTCACCGGCGACGCTTAGGGTCCATCGAGGGCCGACGAAGACTGCCCGACCTGCCAAAATGGTTCCACCAAGACGCGCCGTGGATCATGCCGAAAAATGTCAAAAACGGAGGAGCTTGCCGCAGGAGAGAAAGCTTGATCGACGGCCATCGGTGTCGATTCGAGCCACACCGAGGCCCGATTTTAGAAGCCCAGGCCGCGGCGCACCGATTGGTGTCGAAATCTCACCGAGAAGCGGCCGGACGGCGTCGAAACGACCAAATGGTGACTGAACCAGTCGAACCGAACTGAACCAGTCGAACCGAACTGGATCGAATTGGCGTTCTGAACCGGGTTGAACCGGACCGGACCGGTTCAGCCAAAGAGGAAAGGAAAAAATAGAGAAAAAGGGGAAAAAGAAAAAGAAAAAAATTGGAAAAAATTCCAGTGATGCAATCGAGTTTCGGGTAAGTCGGTAAGCAGTAGAATTGACCGATTTAATTTTTGAAATATTTAATTTGATTAATATCCGACTGAAAATTTACCCGGAAAAATTATTTAAATGTGTAGCTCGACGATTAAGGCCAAACGAGAGCTCGAGACAACCTGGATTTACGTACTATCATGGAATCACGGGTAAGTAACCCTTATTTATGATAATTTACATCGTTATGCATGTTGATGAATTACAGATTTCATTTCCGCATAAATGAATTAAATTATGAAAAATTTGAATAAATTGTCATAAATACTAAATTGAGTTATCCGAGAATTTGGAACGAGGCTAAATAATTACTGATGGGCCCAATGAGCCTAATAGGCCTCGATAAAGTGTGGTAAAGGGGCTTAAGGCCGATTAAGGCCTATTATGGTACAATCGGGCCTAATATGGGTAAACGGGCCTAATGATTTAAATTAAGCCCAGAAAATATGAAATACAATTAATTGTATTGTATTTGACCTGATGAATGTGTATCCGCAGTTCCAGAGATTGGATTCGGAGCAAATCGGACTGCGTGGCGAGTCATCAGTGGAAAGGTCAGACTGTACAGAAAAATGAAGTAAGGGAATTGTGTGAGTAGCTACGCGTATTTTAATAGCTTTTCTGTACACTGATTATGTATGTATACACTATTATTGTATAATGATCCTAAAAGTGGTTTAAATGATTTTAAGAATCGAAATAGGTAAAAAGGACTATTTTACCCCTATTGAGGGAACCTAAGGATGGTGAAAGCATGACATGCATGAAATGCATGATTTAATGAATTTTATGATTAAGGAATTTTATTGGTTTTAATCAAAGCAAATCGATAGATTGGCCATTAATTGTATGAATTTCACATGATAACACTACGTAAGTGTTATTTGTATTTAAATGAAAATTTCTTTGGGAAACGGGCCAACTATCAAGTTTATATGGAAACAGATAGTGCCGATGATGGGCCCTAAAGGTATATATCCGCAAGTGCACGGGTCGTACAAGTAATAATGGGATTTGAGTCTCGGAATTATCGTCCCACAGAGAAGTTGTTAGCCTAATTAAGTACCGGTTACTATTATCCTAAGTATATCCTAGCAAATTTATGAATTTTCAAGGGTGATCAACTAATCTAGAATTGAAAATACCAAAAGCAATAAAATAATAAAACTATAAAATAAGTAACTAAAACCGAGCTCAGAGTACTTACAAAACTCCAAGCACTTAAAATCGAAAACCTGCAAAAGAAATTAAAACAATTAAAACTAATTAACCAAATTAAAATAAAATGCAAAATAAATGAAAAAACATGATTAATTAAACTAAAATCTAACTAACCTAAAAAATGCATGTAATTAGACTAATTGCAAATTAAACTATTCCTAATGCTAGATTAAAATTACTTAGAAACTAATTAAATCTAAATTAACTAACTAAACATGATTAACTACATCTAAATACATAATTAAAACTATTAACTAAACTAATTACATCATCACTAATCTTAAAAACTAATCTAACACTAACTATATGAAAAATGCATTAATCCCTAAATAAGCAACCAAACATGGCCTAAAGATTTTAAACAAATAGTAACTTTCCCACCAAAACACTATTCCTCATTAATTTTCTGCATTTTCACGTGGTGCTCGGGTTGGTGGAGTAGATGTGTCCAGCTGCTGCCATGCCTCTCGGTTCTGACTCTCACCCACTTCTGCCTTGATTTCATGCATCTCCTTCTTCTCTGCCCATGCTTCTAGCTGCCAGGAACGACCTACACGCTTCCACTCAGCAGCATGTAAACAACTGCTCTCGGAGTGCTTCTCCGTTCCAAAAATCTGCTGGTTGCCTCGGGTACTCTCGGTTCATGCATGTGTCCAGCTACTATCATTGAGTGCTGTCCAGGTGAGGGTAGCTTCTGATGTTTGATGCCTGCCCTGCAAACCTCAGCTCAGATCAGTGCACGCCTGCTGCTTGCTTCTGCTCCAGAATCTGCTGTTGTTGGTCTCGGTTCTGGCATGCATCCCGCTGCTCTTGACACCATTTTAGCTGTTGTTCCTCTGTTTCTTGCTACTGCCATGGATCAGCTTCAGTTCATAGGGTTCCAGGCCATAGCATACTGAAGTGAATCAATGAAATAACACCTAGATGACAGCAAAGTGAGAGTGGACAGAATTAGAAAAGCAGAACAGAGCATAACAGAGTGCATTTGCTCCCGGTCTACTGCTGTGGTCTTGGTGTGCTCTGTCCTCTCGGATGCTTACTGCCTTTGCTCTTTCGATGATGCATGAACAATGTGTGAAGAGTTAAGAAATTAAGCTCACCACAACCTTGATGACAACTAACGAAAAGAAAGACAGAAATAAAACTAAATGGAAGCAAACCGAGAATTAAAAACAAAATAAAAACAAAATTGAAAAATGAAGGAAAAACCGAGAAGAACAAAGACAAGGAAATGAACTTGACAAATAGAGACTCCATGGGAAAGGAACCGAGAGCATGAAAACAAAAGATTGATTATCCATTGAAACATAAAATTTAACAAAGCTTAACTAAGAACATGAAAATGCATAGTAAAACAAATGGGAAAATAAAAAAAACTAGGAAGGAAAATAATTCTAAAATCTACTCTTCCTACACTACTCCTACTCCTACAATTACACTAACCTCTACTCCTAAAAATTACATCCTTTTCAATTGTCATCTTTTCCTATTTATAAACACACTAGGGGTAAAATGGTAATTTTCACATCCTTGATGAGTTGGTATTTTTTTTGGCCACTTGTCTTCACACCATTGGCTCCTTGAAAAGATATGTCTATGTCATCGGTCTTCTTGTCCAATTGGATGTGCTTGGTGGTATGACTCGTGTTGTCCACGTGGCTCAATCTCGATTTTAGCCCAATTCCGGTCCATTTTCTACCGAAATATTCAAAATTCATCCGGATTTGATTTATCTGCAAACATGAGAATTTTAATTAAATAAAGGGGATAATTAACAAAATAAATTGGGGATTTAAATAAATAATCAGGAAATTAAGCACAAATAATTCTAAAAATATAGAATTATCACACCCCCAAACTTGAGCTTTTGCTTGTCCTCAAGCAAAACAAAATGATTGTAGGAATGACAAGTACAAAAACACAATAATTTCCCCAATATCGTCCTCAAAGAAAAAGTACAGACTATGAAAATCAAAGACTCACAATTACAAGTGCAGCATTTAGAATTATTCTATCATAAGTCCTAACCCAAATTGGATCCCTCGTGAGTGTGTGAAAAATGTCTAAGTCACTTCTCAGTATATTACTCGGATCAGATTATGCAACACAGTGAATGCAAAGTCAATGACATATGATCATTCCCATAAGTTTGTTTTTCACTTCTCTCTCCACTAATGTAGTCACACTTAACTAAAGATCATTAGGACTTCATTAAGCTTGTAATGTCAGGCTGGGGTTAAGGTATGATAAAGTCGATTTAGGTTCAGTTACCCCTTAACATGCATTACCTTCTAGGATCTTTAGTGTAAGAGCTCTAATTATTTCCCCCAAACTTATTTCTTTTGCTAAACTCTTTTTTCTTTTTTTTCTTTTTTCTTTTTTTTTCAATTTTTTTTTTATTTTTTTTACATACTCCTTCACTATCACTTAATACCCATATAGCTCACAATATATCCAATGACTTTTCATGCTTTCGGGGTAAGGGATAGGAAAAAGTATTTAAGCTACAAAAATTAAGTAGGCGTATTTACAAAGAAAAGCTTATTTGGCCCAGACGGGTGACTAGGGGTAGAATATGTACAAGGAAGGCTAGAAAGGCTCAAACGATCCAAAGATGGCCTAAATCATCTCCCTAATCAAGTGTGATCTAATATTTTACCTCGAGATTAGATCAAACAAATTCTAGAATATGATGCACAAAATCAACTGAACAAATGCAATCCTATGTACACATAAGCTTTCTCTAAATAAATATACTGATTCATGACATGACATGTGCATAAGATGAGGAAATCACAATAAGAATTAAGAGAAATTCAAGAACTCAACTTCATGCTTTTCCTATAATCATGCTTCTAAGTCAATCAAAGTCATACTAATTCATGGGGTCATATCATCGGAATATGGGAAAACTACATGCTAAGCACTCAATCATCCCAAAATCAAGCAATTTAAGCTCATTTTATCGAAAAAATTTTGAAAATTCCTTTTCAGATTTTCGAAAAAATTTTAAAAATTTTTCCAATTTTTCAAAAAATTGCTCAAGTGATATCCCCTCCCCCAAACTTAACGTGCACAGTGTCCTCAGTGTGCAGATAATATACGAATTTAAAGTTCAAGAATAGAGTACTCCCCTTTTCTGATGTTGATGAACAATCAAAGCTTTGATTGAAAGCATAAAACGAAAAAAGAAACCTGCAACACAAACAAAGAAAGACACAATAGAAAAGAAAAAGAAAAACGAACTATATACAAAGTGAAAGTAAAAACACAGCCCCTTCAAATGCAGCTGAAGAAGACAACACTCAGCAGCAAGGCGAAGAGTATGAGGGTCATCTAAAGTGGTGACAGGGTACTAACAGTTAACTCCTCCTGAGCCCTATCTATTTCCTTCCTTCTTTCAGATTTTATATGGTCAAGCTTTATGTTCTCCTCAATCTCTATCTTAAAACATTCTTGAGAGTCATCAGGGAGCTTCAAAGGTTTGAAAACATTAAGCTTTACTTCCTGATCTTGGACTCTCATCGTCAACTTCGTAGCATCAGAGGGCGAGGAAGGCAATGAATACGAAGAAGGTATAGATGAAGAAGCGCTTAGCTTTGTTTCCTTGGCAGCCCGATCTTTAGGTTCCTGCTCTTTCTGAGCTACTTCGTTAGAACCTATGTGTTCTTCAACTATGTGTTGTTCAGGTTGGGACTTAACTTGTGGCTCCTCTAGCTCTCTGCCACTCCTAAGGGTGATAGATCTAACTTGTTCCTTACCCTCCCCTTGCTCATCAGGATTAACTTCAGTATTACTAGGAAGGGTCCCTTGAGGATGTTGGCTAAGAGCACTAGCTATTTGTCCAACCTGAACTTCTAAGTTCTTAAGTGAAGCAGCTTGATCTTGCAGGATAGTCGTGAACATCTCCTCTAATGTAGGCTTCTTCTCAGCTGCTGGTGCATGGTAGAATTGGGGCTGCATAAATGCTGGTGGTGGTGGTGGTGGTGGTGATGGGTGATATTGAAATTGAGGTGGGGATGGATGATGTGGATGGTGGTAAGGAAATTGCTGCTGTGGTGGTACCTGAACTTGTGGAGCTTGAAAACTAGGGGGTTCTACAAATATGGAATTAGAAGTTTGCCCTTGGTTTTGGCTCCAGGAGAAGTTAGGATGGTTCCTCCACCCTGAATTATAGGTGTTTGAAAAAGGGTTGTTCTGTTGCGTAGGGAGAGCAACATACTGAACCGACTCTAAGTTGAGCGGACACCTATCTACAGAGTGGGTACCACTACACAGCTCGCATGAAAGAAAAGGACTTTGGACAGAATATATAGGGTTAGGACTGTTGGGAGGATTATATTGGGTACTGAGCGACTCCACCTTCTTTGTAAGATTGGCAATCTGAGAGGTCAAGGTGGACAGTGTGTCAAGCTCGTACATACCCGCCGATTTCCTTGGCATCTGCCTTTTCGAGGACCATTGATAGTTGTTAGTCGCCATCCTTTCTAGCAACTCATAAGCCTCCTCCTCTGTTTTGCACATCAATGCTCCACCCGCAGCAGTGTCAACAATGGTCCTATTTGGGCTTGTAAGTCCGTGGTAGAAGGTCTGAACTTGCAACCACAACGGTAGGCCATGGTGAGGGCACTTCCTAAGAAGCTCCTTATATCGTTCCCATGCTTCATAAAGAGATTCAAAGTCGTACTGGGCAAAGAAAGATATATTGCTACGGAGTTGGGCTAATTTAGAGGGAGGAAAGAATTTGGCTAAAAATTGGTAGGCTAACTCATCCCATGTAGAAATGGATCCTGGAGGCAGAGAGGTCAACCAATGTCTCGCCCTATCCCTAAGTGAGAAAGGGAATAGTCTAAGCCTAAGTGCATCGTCTGATAATCCATTGTGCTTGAAGGTGTTTAATAAGTCCAAGAATTGCCCGAGATGAGCATGTGGGTCATCATGTGGAAGCCCACTGAACTGCAAAGATGTTTGGATTATCTGGATGATTGCGGGCTTAATTTCAAAATTATTTGCATGGACAGCTGGTGGCCTAATGCCGGAATAATATTCTCCAATTGTCGGCATCGCATAATCTCCAACAGTTCTAGTTTTCCTATTTTCTGCCATGGTGAATTGCAGCGGAGCTAATAATTTCCTCGAGTCCTATTAAATTTTTCTAAGAGTGTGTTTGATTTTAGGATCTAGAGGAAAACAATCAAAACTTCTGGCTCTACGCTTGCAATCATCTAAAAGTCCTTAAAAAAATTTTTGAAATTTTTTTAAATTTTTGAAATTTTTTTTTTGATTTTAATTAAGAGAAAATTTAACTAACCTAAGCTAAGGCTCTAAATATTTACAACCTAAATATTTACAAGCTAGAATTACACCTAAGCATAATTTCACCGATATTAATTAATGACTAATTAAAACTTCCCCGGCAACGGCGCCAAAAACTTAATGGGCCCTAAAGGTATATATCCGTAAGTGCACGGGTCGTACAAGTAATAATGGGATTTGAGTCCCGAAATTATCGTCCCACAGAGAAGTTGTTAGCCTAATTAAGTACCGGTTACTATTATCCTAAGTATATCCTAGCAAATTTATGAATTTTCAAGGGTGATCAACTAATCTAGAATTGAAAATACCAAAAGCAATAAAATAATAAAACTATAAAATAAGTAACTAAAACCGAGCTCAGAGTACTTACAAAACTCCAAGCACTTAAAATCGAAAACCTGCAAAAGAAATTAAAACAATTAAAACTAATTAACCAAATTAAAATAAAATGCAAAATAAATGAAAAAACATGATTAATTAAACTAAAATCTAACTAACCTAAAAAATGCATGTAATTAGACTAATTGCAAATTAAACTATTCCTAATGCTAGATTAAAATTACTTAGAAACTAATTAAATCTAAATTAACTAACTAAACATGATTAACTACATCTAAATACATAATTAAAACTATTAACTAAACTAATTACATCATCTAACTAATCTTAAAAACTAATCTAACACTAACTATATGAAAAATGCATTAATCCCTAAATAAGCAACCAAACATGGCCTAAAGATTTTAAACAAATAGTAACTTTCCCACCAAAACACTATTCCTCATTAATTTTTTGCATTTTCACGTGGTGCTCGGGTTGGTGGAGTAGATGTGTCCAGCTGCTGCCATGCCTCTCGGTTCTGACTCTCACCCACTTCTGCCTTGATTTCATGCATCTCCTTCTTCTCTGCCCATGCTTCTAGCTACCAGGAACGACCTACACGCTTCCACTCAGCAGCACGTAAACAACTGCTCTCGGAGTGCTTCTCGGTTCCAGAAATCTGCTGGTTGCCTCGGGTACTCTCGGTTCATGCATGTGTCCAGCTACTATCATTGAGTGCTGTCCAGGTGAGGGTAGCTTCTGATGTTTGATGCCTGCCCTGCAAACCTCAGCTCAGATCAGTGCACGCCTGCTGCTTGCTTCTGCTCCAGAATCTGCTGTTGCTGGTCTCGGTTCTGGCATGCATCCCGCTGCTCTTGACACCATTTTAGCTGTTGTTCCTCTGTTTCTTGCTACTGCCATGGATCAGCTTCAGTTCATAGGGTTCCAGGCCATAGCATACTGAAGTGAATCAATGAAATAACACCTAGATGACAGCAAAGTGAGAGTGGACAGAATTAGAAAAGCAGAACAGAGCATAACAGAGTGCATTTGCTCCCGGTCTACTGCTGTGGTCTTGGTGTGCTCTGTCCTCTCGGATGCTTGCTGCCTTTGCTCTTTCGATGATGCATGAACAATGTGTGAAGAGTTAAGAAATTAAGCTCACCACAACCTTGATGACAACTAACGAAAAGAAAGACAGAAATAAAACTAAATGGAAGCAAACCGAGAATTAAAAACAAAATAAAAACAAAATTGAAAAATGAAGGAAAAACCGAGAAGAACAAAGACAAGGAAATGAACTTGACAAATAGAGACTCCATGGGAAAGGAACCGAGAGCATGAAAACAAAAGATTGATTATCCATTGAAACATAAAATTTAACAAAGCTTAACTAAGAACATGAAAATGCATAGTAAAACAAATGGGAAAATAAAAAAAACTAGGAAGGAAAATAATTCTAAAATCTACTCTTCCTACACTACTCCTACTCCTACAATTACACTAACCTCTACTCCTAAAAATTACATCCTTTTCAATTGTCATCTTTTCCTATTTATAAACACACTAGGGGTAAAATGGTAATTTTCACATCCTTGATGAGTTGGCATTTTTTTTTGGCCACTTGTCTTCACACCATTGGCTCCTTGAAAAGATATGTCTATGTCATCGGTCTTCTTGTCCAATTGGATGTGCTTGGTGGTATGACTCGTGTTGTCCACGTGGCTCAATCTCGATTTTAGCCCAATTCCGGTCCATTTTCTACCGAAATATTCAAAATTCATCCGAATTTGATTTATCTGCAAACATGAGAATTTTAATTAAATAAAGGGGATAATTAACAAAATAAATTGGGGATTTAAATAAATAATTAGGAAATTAAGCACAAATAATTCTAAAAATATAGAATTATCAGCCGACACGTAGCTCGCACTATATCTACGTTTGTGATTGTGCATAAATGTGCTTGAGCGGTTGCTCGCACCGACTTGTGTGACATCATATGCATGAAATGTGCTAGAGCGGTTGCTCGCACTAATTTTATTATTGTGAAATGCATGAGAAGTGTTGGAGCCTAGCTTGCACTCTGTTTTGACATGTTTTGACTGATATGCATAAAAAGGTGCTGGAGCGATTGCTCGCACTAGTTTTTTACGATTGACATGCATGAAAGATGTTGGACCTTAGTTCGCATCCTGTTTTGATATGATATTGCATAAAAGCCATGCTGGAGTGTAACTCGCACGAGATTTGAATTAATTATACATAAAGCCGTGCTGGAGTGTAACTTGCACGAGATTTGATTTACTTGAGCATTCATTTGTGCTGGAGCTTGCTCGCACAAAGTTTTATATGGTTTTTATAATTCATTTGAATGTCGTACTGGAGTTTTCCTCGTACGAGGTTTTCACTGAGTTTTTATACATATCCATACTAGAGCATTGCTCGTATGTGGATTTTACTTGAATTTATAATTATTTTAAGTCGTACTGGAGCGCTGCTCGTACGCAGATTTCATTGATTTTTATGACACCATGCTAGAGCTTTGCTCGCATGAGGTTTTCAGATATCATGAATATGCATGGGCCGTGCTAGAGCTTCGCTCACACAAGGATTTGTATTACATGCATATAGCCGTGTTGGATCCTCCTGTAGACTGTATGTCACAGTGAGATGATATGCTCACACGTGCATACTGAGACAGAGATGATATGGGTGGATGATAATTCTATTTTTAGTAGAATTATTAGTGCTTAAATTCCTAATTATTTACTTAATCTCCATATTATTTCATTAATAATCCCCTTTATTTAATTAAAATTCTCTAATGTGCAGATAAATTAAATCCAGATGAAACTCAGTCGTTTCAGTCGAAATTGGGCTGAAAATGAGCTAAAGGAGACGGGACCACTTCCAATTTACAGACCGAATCATCAGTCGACTGGACACGCGTGATGCCAGGTGTCCGTATTTTATTTGCTCCGAAACGATAAGATTGAAGGACACCGTGCCAACCCTCTGGAGGACACACACCGGGCCACATCGCATAGCTAATTGGACAAAAAGACTGATGATGTGGAAATATCTACTCTGCAGCAAATCAAATGAAGACAAGTGGCCAAACAATGCCAACTCATCTAGGATGATAATTTACCATTGTACCCCTATGTTTGTGTATAAATAGAACATGATGGCAATTGAAAAAAAAAAGTAATTTTAGGTTAGTTAAAGTAGAGTAGCCTAGGCTAGGGTAAAATAGTTTTTAGAGTTCTCTTTAATTTCCGAAAAGTTTTTCTTTTAAAAAATTGTTCTACTATTCACCTTATGTTCTTCATTACAAGTTGTTAAATCTTATTTTTCAATAGAAATCCGTTTTCTTTTCCATCTTCTCGGTTTCCTTCCTTGTTTTGTTTTGTTTTCCTTATTCATTAATCCATTACTTTACAAGCTTTCAGTTATCTTCCATTACATGCTCTCGGTTTCCTTTTTATTTCAAGTCTCGGTTTCCTTTCAAAATGCATCATTTATGCTTTGTTTTCTCATTTGTTAATTCACCATTTCAGTAACTTTCGGTTAGATGTCAAGTTGTTCATTCAGGTGACAAAGCTCTTGATCACTGCCTTAGACGTTCTAAAGCTTTAATGTGGATTGAATGTTAACATTTTGTCTACATTAAAGCTCGGTGAACCATTTTGGCAGAAGAAATTGAATGCAACCCGAGACCACAGTAGCTTGTTTACTTCTCTGTTTTGCGGAATATTTTAGTTTTCAGCTTTTGATTTTGCAAGGTTCAGTCGGCATTAAGATAATCACACCCTTTTGCATGATCAGTTTGGTTACATTATGTATTTTCAGTTGCTGCAGCATTAGGATAGTTTTTGTTTGCACTCTATAATGTTTATATAAGTTTAGTTACTGTCAGCCTTTAGCTTAGTCTTAATCTGTTATGCAATTAACTTTTAGTTAACTTTGTTCATTTCATTTGATTGCTGGAAGAAGGTGAAGATGGTGTTTTAGAGCTACCGTGTGCATAGCTTAGCATTAGTGTGATGTCCGATAACATAGCTCCTTCTCTGTTTATCCCTGCTTCAAGTCCATTTTACTGTCCATCATTGTTACCAGCATTCCTTTTATGATTTATGTCTTATTATTCTGCTATTTATTGCTGAATGTTATTCTTGTTGTGAGCTTATACTAGTGCCGAGCTACGGCTGGACATGCATAGCAGCTGTTGTCCAGTTGCTATGCACGTACGAAAGCAGGGCAGTGCAACAAAGAGTAGCAGCAGAGAACGCATCTGCCCTATGGCAGAGTTGTGCGCAGTAGTAGCACGAGAGAGGCAGTCCGAGGACTGAGCAGCAGTGTCTGGAGCCTGAAGGAAGCAGAGCAGCGGATGACCAACGCAGCAGGACAGGACAGTACTAGCAACCCATACGTAGTACACCTGGAGGCAGAGCAACACAATGGAGAAGAAAGTGAACAAGACAAATCGGGACCACTTTGTTATTTAGTGCCTAAGGCCATGTTTGGCATTTTCCTATTATAGTGGATAATTCATTCTACATGCATTTCTAGATAGATTAATTTCAAATTAGCTTAGTTAGATGATTTTTAATATGCAAGTAGATATAGTTACTTTGTTTAATTAGTTTAATTTAGATTTAATTAGGTTACTAAGTAATTAGAGCATTAGGGATTTGCTTAATATTAATTTAGATAAATTCATTTTTATGCATTTTTAGTTTTAGTGAAATTTCCAAAAATTGTTTTTTCATGCATTAATTAATTTTTATGGTTAAGTTAGTAATTAGTGATAATTAGGATTAATTTAGATTTGATATTTTAGACTTTTAAGATTTGTAGTTAATTTGTTAATTAATTTGCATTTTTATTAGTTAGCTTAATTGGTGTTATTGCTTTATTTTTATAATTGCATTTTATTTCATTTTAATTGCGTTAATTTGTTTTAACTGTTTTAATTTTCTTTTATAGGTTATTTGCTTTTAATTGCTCGGAGTTCTGTAAGTAAATTTTGTTCGGTTTTATTTCCTTTAGTTCTTTTTATTTTATTGCTTTCCAGTATTATTTTTAATTAGCCTTAGTTGATCACCAATTATAATCTCATAATTTGCTAGGATATACCATAGGGTAAGATTAACCGGTAATTAATTAGGCTAACCAACTTCTCTGAGGGACGTAATTCCGGGACTCAAATCCCATTATTACTTGGACGACCCGTGCACTTGGGGAACATACCCTTAGGGTGTGTCAAGTTTTTGGAGCCGTTGCTGGGGAAGTTTGATTAGTCGTTAGTTAATATCGGTGAAATTATACTTAGGTGTAATTCTAGCCTCTAAATATTTATGTTGTAAATATTTAGATTAGTTAATTTTCTCATCATTAATCCAAAAAAAAATTAAAAATTAAAAAAAAAAACTTAAAAAATTTTCTTCTAAGGGCTTGTTGAAGTTTGTATGCGTAGAGCCTAGAGCTTTGATTGCCTTCCTCTAGATCCTGAAATCGAACGAACTCTTAGGAGAATACGAAAGGACTCTAGGAAATCTATAGCTCCGCTGCAACACACAATGGCAGAAAATAGGGAAATCAGGACCGTTAGGGATTATGCGATGCCGACGATTGGAGGATACTATACTGGCATTAGGCCACCAGCAGTCCCTGCCAATAATTTTGAAATTAAGCCGTCCATCCTTCAAATGATCCAAACCTCTTTGCAGTTCAGTGGGCTTCCACATGATGACCCACATGCTCATCTTGGGCAATTCTTGGACTTATGCAACACCTTCAAGCATAATGGATTATCGGACGATGCACTACGGCTTAGACTATTCCCTTTCTCACTCAGGGATAGGGTAAGACACTGGTTGACCTCCCTGCCCCCAGGATCAATCTCCACATGGGACGAGTTAGCCCACCAATTTCTAGCCAAATTCTTTCCACCCTCTAAAATGGCCCGACTCCATAGCAATATATCCTCCTTTGCCCAGTACGACTCTGAATCTCTTTATGAGGCATGGGAGCGATACAAGGAGCTTCTTAGGAAGTGTCCTCACCACGACCTACCTCTATGGCTGCAAGTCCAAACTTTCTACAATGGGCTTACAAGCCAAAATAGGACTATAGTGGACACTACTCCGGGCGGAGCATTGATGTGTAAAACAGAGGAAGAGGCTTATGAGCTGCTAGATAAGATGGCGGCTAACAATTACCAATGGTCCTCGAAAAGGCAGCTGCCAAAGAAATCGACGGGTATATCTGAGCTTGACACGCTGTCCACCTTGACCTCTCAGATAGCCAATCTTACAAAGAATGTGGAGTCACTCAGTACCCAACCTAATCCCTCCAACAATCCTAACACCGTGTTTTCTATCCAAAGTCCTTTTCTATCATGTGATCTGTGCAGTGGTACCCACGCTGTGGATAGGTGTCCACTTAATCTAGAGTCGGTTCAGTACGTTGCCCCTAAGCAACAGAACAACCCTTATTCGAACACCTATAATCCAGGGTGGAGGAACCATCCAAACTTTTCTTGGAGCCAAAACTAAGGGCAAGCTTTAAATTCTAGACCAGTAGGACCCCCAGGTTTTCAAGCTCCCCAGGTTCAGGTACCACCACAGCATCAATTTCCTCACCACCCACCACCTCCATATCCACATCATCCACCGAATCATTCTCATCCATCCCACTTCTATCAACCACCACTACCACAACCCCAGCATTCATCTGCAGTTGATAAGAAACCCTCTCTCGAGGAAATGTTCACGACAATCTTACAAAATCAAGCAGCTTCAATTAAGAACCTAGAGGTTCAGGTAGGACAGATAGCAAACGCTCTTAGTCAACGTCCTCAGGGAACCCTCCCTAGTAACACAGAAGCCAATCCTGTTAGGCAGAGGGAAGGGAAGGAACATGTAAAAGCTATCACCCTTAGGAGTGGCAGAGAGTTAGTAGCTACCCCTGTTAAGTCTAGACCTGATCGGACCTCAGTTGTAAAACCCATAGGTTCTAGTGATACAGCTCAGAAGGAGCAAGAATCAAAAGATCAAGGTGAAAAAGAAACAAAGCCAGGCATTTCTTCACATTTACCTGTTTCTTTGTCACAACTTCCTCGCCCTCTGATTATACAGAGTTGACTATGAGAGTGCAAGATCAGGAAGTGAAGTTTAATGTTTTCAAACCTTTGAAACTCCCTAATGACTCTCAAGAGTGTTTTAAAATAGAGATTAATGAGGATATAAGGCTTAAGCACATGAAATCCGAAAGAAGGAGGGAAGTAGATAGGGCTCAGGAGGAGTTAACTATCAGCACCTTATCACCACTTTGGATGACCCTCTTGCTCTTCGCCCTGCTGCTGAGTGTAGTGTTTTTCAGCTGCATTTGAAGTGGTTGTGTTTTCATTTTCACTTTGTATATAGTTCTTTTTCTTTTTCTTTTATGTTGCTTCTTTCTTTTTTTATTTTGCAGGTTTCTTTTCTAGTTAGACGCTTTCAATCAAAGTTTCAGTTGTTCATCATCAGAGAGGGGAGTACTCTATTCCTGAACCTCAATTGTTATACAATCTGCACACTGAGGACATTGTGCACTTCAAGTTTGGGGGAGGGGATATAACTTGAGTATTTTTCAAAAATTTGAGCAAAATTAAAAAATTTTTCAAAATGTTTTCAAAAATTTGAGCTTAAATTGTTTGATTTTAGGATGATTTAGTACTTAGCATGTAGTTTTCCTATATTCCGATGATATGACCCCATGATTTAGTCTGACTTTGATTGACTGAGAAGCATGATTATAGGAAAAGCATGAAGTTAAATTCTTGAATTTGTCATGATTCTAATTGTGATTTCCTCATCTTACGCACATTTCATGTCATGAATCTGTATATTTATTTAGAGAAAGTTTATGTGGACCTAGGATTGCATTTGTTCAGTTGATTTTGTGTATCATATTCTAGAATTTGTTTGATCTAATCTCGAGGTGAAATATTATATCACACTTAATTAGGGAGATGATTTAGGCCATCTTTGGATCGTTTGAGCCTTTCTAGCCATCCCTGTACATATTTTATCCCTAGTCACCCATCTGGGCCAAATAAGCTTTTCTCTGTAAATACACCAACATAAATTTCCTTAGCTTAAATACTTTGTCCTATCCCTTACCCCAAAAGCATGAAAAGTCATTGGGATATATTGTGAGCTATATGGGTATTAAGTGATAGTGAAAGAGTATGTTAAAAAAAATGATGAAAAAGAAAGAAAAAAGAAAAAAAAAAAGAAAAGAAGAAAGAAAAAAAATGTTTAGCAAAAGAAATAAGTTTGGGGGAAATAAATTAGAGCTCTTGCATTAAAGGTCCTAGTAGTAATGCATGTTAAGGGGTAATTAAACCTAAATCGACTTTATCATACCTTAACCCCAGCCTTACATTACAAGCTTAATGAAGTCCTATTGATCTTTGATTGAGTGTGACTACATTAGTGGAGAGATTAGTGAAAATCAAACATATGGGAATGATCTCATGTCATTGACTTTGTATTCACTATGTTTGCATAATCTGATCCGGATAATGTACTTTGAAGTGGCTTTGACATTTTCACACACACACGAGGGATCCAATTTGGGTTAGGACTTATGATTGAATAATTCTAAGTGCTGGACTTGTAATTGTGAATCTTTGATTTCATAGTCTGTACTTTTTCTTTGAGGATAATGTTGGGGAAATTATTATGTTTTGTACTTATCATTCCTATAATTATTTTGTTTTGCTTGAGGACAAGCAAAAGCTCAAGTTTGGGAGTGTGATAATTCTATTTTTAGTAGAATTATTAGTGCTTAAATTCCTAATTATTTACTTAATCCCCATATTATTTCATTAATAATCCCCTTTATTTAATTAAAATTCTCTAATGTGCAGATAAATTAAATCCAGATGAAACTCAGACATTTTAGTCGAAATTGGGCTGAAAACGAGCTAAAGGAGACGAGACCACTTCCAATTTGCAGACCGAATCATTAGTCGACTGGACACGCGTGATGCCAAGTGTCCGTATTTTATTTGCTCCGAAACGATAAGATTGAAGGACACCGTGCCAACCCTCTGGAGGACACACGCCGGGCCACATCGCATAGCTAATTGGACAAAAAGACTGATGACGTAGAAATATCTACTCTGCAGCAAATCAAATGAAGACAAGTGGCCAAACAATGCCAACTCATCTAGGATGACAATTTACCATTGTACCCCTATGTTTGTGTATAAATAGAACATGATGGCAATTGAAAAAAAAAAGTAATTTTAGGTTAGTTTAAAGTAGAGTAGCCTAGGCTAGGGTAAAATAGTTTTTAGAGTTCTCTTTAATTTCCGCATAGTTTTTCTTTTAAAAAATTGTTCTACTATTCACCTTATGTTCTTCATTACAAGTTGTTAAATCTTATTTTTCAATAGAAATCCGTTTTCTTTTCCATCTTCTCGGTTTCCTTCCTTGTTTTGTTTTGTTTTCCTTATTCATTAATCCATTACTTTACAAGCTTTCAGTTATCTTCCATTACATGCTCTCGGTTTCCTTTCAAAATGCATCATTTATGCTTTGTTTTCTCATTTGTTAATTCACCATTTCAGTAACTTTCGGTTAGATGTCAAGTTGTTCATTCGGGTGACAAAGCTCTTGATCACTGCCTTAGACGTTCTGAAGCTTTAATGTGGATTGAATGTTAACATTTTGTCTACATTAAAGCTCGGTGGAACCATTTTGGCAGCAGAAAATGAATGCAACCCGAGACCACAGTAGCTTGTTTACTTCTCTGTTTTGCGGAATATTTTAGTTTTCAGCTTTTGATTTTGCAAGGTTCAGTCGACATTAAGATAATCACACCCTTTTGCATGATCAGTTCGGTTACATTATGTATTTCCAGTTGCTGCAACATTAGGATAGTTTTTGTTTGCACTCTATAATGTTTATATAAGTTTAGTTACTGTCAGCCTTTAGCTTAGTCTTAATCTGTTATGCAATTAACTTTTAGTTAACTTTGTTCATTTCATTTGATTGCTGGAAGAAGGTGAAGATGGTGTTTTAGAGCTGCCGCGTGCATAGCTGAGCATTAGTGTGATGTCCGATAACATAGCTCCTCTGTTCATCCCTGCTTCAAGTCCATTTTACTGTCCATCATTGTTACCAGCATTCCTTTTATGATTTCTGTCTTATTATTCTGCTATTTATTGCTGAATGTTATTCTTGTTGTGAGCTTATACTAGTGCCGAGCTACGGCTGGACATGTATAGCAGCTGTTGTCCAGTTGCTATGCACGTACGAAAGCAGGGCAGTGCAACAAAGAGTAGCAGCAGAGAACGCATCTGCCCTATGGCAGAGTTTTACGCAGTAGTAGCACGAGAGAGGCAGTCCGAGGACTGAGCAGCAGTGTCTGGAGCCTGAAGGAAGCAGAGCAGCGGATGACCAACGCAGCAGGACAGGACAGTACCAGCAACCCATACGTAGTACGCTTGGAGGCAGAGCAACACAATGGAGAAGAAAGGAACAGGACAAATCGGGACCACTTTGTTATTTAGTGCCTAAGGCCATGTTTGGCATTTTCCTATTATAGTGGATAATTCATTCTACATGCATTTCTAGATAGATTAATTTCAAATTAGCTTAGTTAGATGATTTTTAATATGCAAGTAGATATAGTTACTTTGTTTAATTAGTTTAATTTAGATTTAATTATGTTACTAAGTAATTAGAGCATTAGGGATTTGCTTAATATTAATTTAGATAAATTCATTTTTATGCATTTTTAGTTTTAGTGAAATTTCCAAAGATTGTTTTTTCATGCATTAATTAATTTTTATGGTTAAGTTAGTAATTAGTGATAATTAGGATTAATTTAGATTTGATATTTTAGACTTTTAAGATTTGTAGTTAATTTGTTAATTAATTTGCATTTTTATTAGTTAGCTTAATTGGTGTTATTGCTTTATTTTTATAACTGCATTTTATTTCATTTTAATTGCGTTAATTTGTTTTAACTGTTTTAATTTTCTTTTATAGGTTATTTGCTTTTAATTGCTCGGAGTTCTGTAAGTAAATTTTGTTCGGTTTTATTTCCTTTAGTTCTTTTTATTTTATTGCTTTCCAGTATTATTTTTAATTAGCCTTAGTTGACCACCAATTTTAATCTCATAATTTGCTAGGATATACCATAGGGTAAGATTAACCGGTAATTAATTAGGCTAACCAACTTCTCTGAGGGACGATAATTCCGGGACTCAAATCCCATTATTACTTGGACGACCCGTACACTTGCGGAACATACCCTTAGGGCGTGTCACGGGATAAGACCTATTGCAGGCACCCCTGATTGAGCTTGGGTTCACGTTGTACGTTGTACTGTGTATGTCACGCGAAGTACGTTGTACCATAGGGATTATTGGAGTGGAGTAGCATTAGCCACGAGGCAGCAAGCCTTGCCCTCGCAATCCTGGTGTTATGCTGTTCTGGCGGGTAGGACGACCCACCTCCCGTTTCAGATGTGATACCCCGCACACTAGGTACCGTGTTGCCAGAGATCACTAGGATATGGCCATAGTCCTCGATGTTACTGATATAATCAATTACATGTCTCACGTGATATACCTATTGGTCGATAGACCAGGGTAGACTCGAGGGAGGGGTCAGACCCCCGATTTTATGATTTTATGATATGTGACCCTGAAGGAAGGGTGGTTTTAATTGAAGTTTTATAAAGTAGTTTAATGAAATGTTTTATGAATTTGAGATTTACTTATGAGATAATTGACCCGTATGAGGTTATTTTATTTCGCGTTTTAATGAAATGATTTGAATGCAATAGCATGATGGTGTTTTCCATGCTTTTATTTCAAATTCATGAATTGTCTTACATGACATGAAAGAATGCATGATCTTGATTAAATTCATGCTAAGTATGATTTACTGATGTCACATAAAATGCCTTTGATGCATGAATTACATGATTTCTATATGCACAAATAGTTTTGATAAACTAAGTCATTGATGTTTGCATGACTTTGTGCTTGATGATTTTATTGAAAAGAAATGGATTTTAAGGGCATGGCAATATGAGCATGTAGATAGTGGAGCTATCTACTTGCATAATTGCCTTACTGAGCGTATGGTTTGCTCACCCCCCTTAATTTCTCATCTTTTCAGAGCACTCACAGTAATTAGTAAGCGGCTGAGGACTTGCATGCTTGGTATCCGCTGCTTCCTATTGAGAGACAGGTATACACATTGGTATGATTTTGTATCTAAATATATAATGCACAGTACTGTAAACGGATATGATGTCGGGCATGTAGGGTTATAAGTACCATTGTGTATCTAATGAGTTAAAGTCAAAAGATAGTAAACTCTGATATGTGAATGTGAATTTGGAAATGGAATGGTAAATAGTGTGAGGTAACTAACACCGAATCATAGCCCAACTGTTTGTAGGATGGTCACGACGAGAGAAAGGTAAGAATTAAATAATAAATGAAAAAGCGAAAAAAAATTTACTCTGATTTTTAGGTAATTTAGGTCGTGACAGATTAATGGTATCAGAGCTGAGTTGGCTTGATATAAGTCGGTGTTAGTGGTTAAGAAAGTTTACATCCCCATGTACTATGCATTGTTTAGATACAATTGTTTATATCAAGATGGAAGTGCAGCTAAGAATTTGGTTTTAAATGCAAGAATAGACTTATTAACTGATAGCCGCTATGATAGAGAGGCGAGTACACGAACTCAAGGCCATAGAGGTAGGCCTGAGAGTTGTACTGAGTCGTCACATGAGACTCAAGATGAGATTGAAGTGGAGGCTGGTATTGAGCATACCCCACAGAGTTTGGCAGAGAGATTAGACAGAGTCTGACAGAGAGATTAGACAATATTGAGACACGCTTCACGAGGTTGAAACAGAGTGTGGAGAATATATTGAGAGCTAATTGCTTAGAGTATGCATGAGATTTAAGGGCGAGTCAGAGCATTGGTAGAAGTTCGCTCGACCATCTTAAGAGTTAGACATCCAAATTGGACATGAGAACATATTTCTAGATGTATTCCGGTGACAGAATATCTCGGATATTGTTTAAAGGAAATTACGGATTAAATTATTTACTCTGACCCAAAGGAGCTAGTTGATTAATGAGTATGAAACTCAGTTTATATTCCTGGGCAGATATGACTCGGACACGATGAACAGTGAGAGTCGGAATGTCTGAAAGTTCATGGAAGGGCTCAGATTGTCAATTAGAGTCCAATTAGCCAGTTAGATATCACTACCTATGACGAGGCAGTGCGTAGACTATAGTGTGTGAACGAGATCATGAGTTGCATGCCTCTAAGATTGAGAAAGGTAGTAAGGGCTGAAATTGAGACAAAAGAGAATAGACAATGACAGAGATGTCAGAACGGGAAGAAAGGTAGTTTGATAAAAGATTAGAGCTGTTGATAAGTCACGTGGTAAGATGATTGCTAAGACCCCAGTGTATCCAAATAAAATATTTTTAGGGGTATTGTGATTTGAGAACCCCGACCTGCTACGAAACAGTGTAGCAGTGTAAAGAGTGTAGGATATGTGGTAGTTACCATGAAAAGTAAGATGTTGGACGAGGGCGATTGTATGCCTTGGACCAAGACACTATTGATGTTTCATCTGATGTGGTGGAAGATACCACACTGATTGTGAATAATGAAGTAATTATTTTAATTGATCCTGGTGCCACGCATTTATTCATACCGCCTTCAGTTGCATATAAGCGAGTGAAAGATGTGAAACCTATACCCTTAGGCAAGATGATGATAGTTAGCTGATTTTCAGTAACTGAATATGGGTATAGAGATTGTAAGTTGAAAATAGGGGTGAAAACATCACTGAAAAGTGTATTGTAAGTTTAACAAGTAATGAAAGAGTTGTTATAAGTGATATATGAAAGGAAACGATTTCAAAATGACATTATACATTTATGCGTACATAGGTCAAGGATATGGAAAATTGAAATATTTAGTGGAACTCAACTACGATGAGGTATTTAAACCTTACCTGGACCGATTGGTTGTCATCTTTAGCGATGATATTTTGATGTATTCGAAGTCCAGGGAAGAGCATGAGTAGCAACTAGAAACTGTCTTACAGACGTTGTTGAGAGTTTCTCGAAATTGGCTGCTCAGTTGACATGTATCGTTTGGGAAAAAGATTTCATACGAGTGGTATGATAAGTATGAAAGTGGCTTCAGTGAGTTTTGGTGTATTGAAGTAATAAACTAACCACCGTAATTATTCTCACCATACCCAACAGCTCAAGAGGTTTCAGTGAGTATGAATACCTCAAAATAAGGATTGAGCTGTGTATTGATGTAAAATGGAAAGATAGTCGTTTATGGATCCAGATAGTTCAAGGATCATGAGAGAAACTATCCGACCCATGATTTAGAGTTGGCAGTCGTAGCATTTACACTAAAAGTAAGGCGTCACCACTTATACGGTGAGAAATTTCAGATATGCACTGGTCATAAAAGTCTCGAGTATTTGTTTTCACATAAAGAATATAATATGAGTAACCAAGAAGGTTAGAGCTTCTAAGGATTATGATTGTGAACATTGTACCACCCAGGAAAGGCTAATGTAATGGCTGATGCCTTGAGTAGAAAGAGCCTCGGGATGGTATCACATATGATGGTCAGGAAGCGTGAGCTGCTAGAGCAGTGGTGAACCTCAGTAGTGATGTGATCCCTTCTGATGATGACGATGATTTTGTGACAGCTAGCCTGAGGTTAGAACCGGATTTGTGTGACCAAATTTGCTAGGTTTAATGTGATAATCGGCATGGTGTCGATAGTGTGGGTCAGATTCAGATGGGTATAGAGACAGAGTTCACAGTGAGTGATGATGACTTACAGAGTTTCAGAGACAATATAAGTGTTCCCCAGGACCACAGTTGATGAGATAGTGTTATTGACAGAAGCTCACTCTTCGGGATATACAGTGCATCCGGGAAGTAATAAATATATCAGAATCTCTGAAAAGGGTATTGGTAGCCAGATATGAAAAGAAATATTGTAGATTGTGGAGAAGTGTCTCCTATGTCAGTAGATTAAGGTAGAGCAATAGAAGTCTGCAGAGTTATTGCAGCCTCTACCTATATTGACACGAAAATGGGAACAAGTCACCATGAATTTTGTGATAGGTTACAGAGGACCCGAAGAAATCACGAGGCTATCTAGGTGATAGTCGATAGATTGATTTAGTCTACCCACCTTCTGACTATGAAAATCCCCAGATACTCTTAGAGTGTAGGTGGATTTATGTGTATGAAAAAAATTGTGATACATGATGTAGCATTCCAGTGAGCATGGTATCAGATAGGGATTCCTGCTTCACTTCCCACTTTTGGGAACGTCTTTCAGGAAGCTATGGGAACCCGATTGAGTGTTAGCACAGCTTCCGTCCTCATACATATGGTCAGTTAGAGAGGACTGTACATGTTCTGCAGGATGTGATGAGAGTGTGTGCCATTGATTTGATAAGCTCCTGGGATAATTAGTTGTTACCAATCAAATTTGCCAATAATGACAGTTGTCACTTGAGTATCGGGATAACATGTTATATGAGGCATTTTATGACCGTAGGGAGTTGTTCCCTGACTTGGATAAGAAGTGGGTGACAGATAGAGAATTGTTCCCAAATTGGTAAGACAAACCTCTGAGGATGTTCAGTTGATTTGTGAGAGATTAAGAATACCTCAGAGCAGACAAAAAAACTATGCTGACAAGAGACAGAAAATCTTTGGAATTCACCGAGGGTGAATTAGTATTGTTAGAAATTGCTTGTCCTAAGAGGATAACGAGATTCAGAAAGAGATATTGGGCAAAGTGGAAGATAAGGCCTGTAAGTTGACATTACCACTTGAATAAGCAGGCATCCACAATGTGTCTTATCTTTTGATGCTTAAGAAATATTATCTGGACTTGATATATGTAATCGGATATGAGTTTCAACAGCTTAGCTCAATGAAAGTATAACGTATGATTGGAAAATCGATTCGGGTATTACACGGAAGGAGAAAGTGTTGAGATTTAAGATGATCTCTCTAGTTAAGTATGATGGTAGTATTACACTCCGAAAAAAGTCACTTGAGGATGACAGTATATGATACGATAGTCATACCCGGAGTTTTTTAAGGAATCATTTGCCTTGGTTCTAATTTGGAGGACCAAATTTCTTAAGTGAGGGAGATTGTAAGACCCGATTTTATCGTAAGAGCAAAAAGGGAATAAATAAAAATTTTTGAGTGCATTTAAAAATGCAAAAGGATTGAAATGGTATTCCCGAAAACGTGCAAGGGCAAAACGGTCAAAAGATCGAAATTCGGTATTAACCGAGACAAGAAAATTTAATTAAAAATATGGAATTGAGAAATCTTGATCAATAACGAAGAAATAATTAAATTTTGGGTTAAATTGATCAAGATATGAATTTATTGGAATAAACCGAAATTTTCGTATCGAAAAATAATCTCGAAAATAATCGAAAAATATACCAAAATGGTAAAATTGAACTGATAAATTCATTTACGGAATAAATGAATAAAATAATATTTTTTTTAGATTTTTTGGGATTTTAATATTATTTTAATGATTAAAATAATATTAAAATTAAAAAAAACTGAAAACTGAAAAAAAAAGAAACAGAAACGAAATCTGGAAAACAAACGCGAAGAGGGAAAATAAGCGAAAACGGAAGACGCGAACCGAGGGAACCAAATCCCTCCAGCCGACGGTCACTGGCGACGCTTAGGGGCCGGCGAGGGCCAGCGAAGACAGCCCGACCTCAGGCGAACCATCAGCGGCCAAGACGCGTCGTGGATCATGCCGAAAAACGTCGAAAATGGAGGAGCTTGCCTCGAGAGAGAAAGCTTGATCGGCGGCCATCAGCGCCGATTCGAACCACACCGAGGCCCGATTTTAGAAGCCCAAGCCGTGGCGCACCGATTGGTGTCGGAATCTCATCGAGAACCGATCGGACGGCGTCAGAACGACCAAATGGTGACTGAACCGGTCGAACCAGACTGAACCGGTCGAACCGAACTGGACCGAACTGGCGGTCTGAACCAGGTTGAACCGGACCGGACCGGTTCAGCCAAAGAGGAAAGGAAAAAAGAGAAAAAGGGGAAAAAGAAAAAGAAAAAAAATTGGGGAAAATTCCAGTGATGCAATCGAGCTTCGGGTAAGTCGGTAAGCTGTCGAATTGACCGATTTAATTTTTGAAATATTTAATTTGATTAATATCCGACTGAAAATTTACCTGGAAAAATTATTTAAATGTGTAGCTCGACGATTAACGCCAAATGAGACCTCGAGACAACCTCAATTTGCGTACTATCCTGGAATCACAGGTAAGTAACCCTTATTTACGACAATTTACATCATTATGCATGTTGATGAATTACGGATTTAATTTTTGCATAAATGAATTAAATTATGGAAAATTTGAATAAATTACCATAAATACTAAATTGAGTTATCCGAGAATTTAGAACGAGGCTAAATAATTACTGATGGGCCCAATGAGCCCAATAGGCCTCGATAAAGTGTGGTAAACGAGCTTAAGGCCGATTAAGGTCCATTATGGTACAATCGGGCCCAATATGGGTAAATGGGCCCAATGATTTAAATTAAGCCCAGAAAATATGAAATACAATTAATTGTGTTGTATTTGACTTGATGAATGTGTATCCGCAGTTCCGGAGGTTGGATTCGGAGCAAATCGGACTGGTTGGCGAGTCATCAGTGGAAAGGTCAGACTGTACAGAAAAATGAGGTAAGAGAATTGTGTGAGTACCTAGAGTTAGCTACGCGTATTTTAATAGCTTTTCTGTACACTGATTATGTATGTATACACTGTTATTGTATAATGATCCTAAAAGTGGTTTAAATGATTTTTAAGGATCGAAATATGTAAAAAAAGACTATTTTACCCCTATTGAGGGAAGTTCACCTAAGGATGGTGAAAGCATGACATGCATGAAATGCATGATTTAAGGAATTTTATGATGAAGGAATTTTATTGGTTTTAATCAAAGCAAATCGATAGATTGGCCAGTAATTGCATGAATTTCACATGATAACACTACGTAAGTGTTATTTGTACTTAAATGGAAATTTCTTTGGAAAATGGGCCAATTATCAAGTGTATATGGAAACAGATAGTGCCGACACGTAGCTCGCACTATATCTACGTTTGTGATTGTGCATAAATGTGCTTGAGCAATTGCTCGCACCGACTTGAGTGACATCATATGCATGAAATGTGCTAGAGCAGTTGCTCGCACTGATTTTATTATTGTGAAATGCATGAGAAGTGTTGGAGCCTAGCTCGCACTCTGTTTTGACTGATATGCATAAAAAGGTGCTGGAGTGATTGCTCGCACTAGTTTTTATGATTGACATGCATGAAAGATGCTGGAGCTTAGCTCGCATCTTGTTTTGATATGATATTGCATAAAAACCATGCTGGAGTGTAACTCGCACGAGATTTAAATTAATTATGCATAAAGCCGTGCTAGAGTGTAACTCGCACGAGATTTGATTTATTTGAGCATTCATTTGTGCTGGAGCTTGCTCGCACAAAGTTTTATATGGTTTTTATAATTCATTTGAATGTCGTACTGGAGTTTTTCTCGTACGAGGTTTTCACTAAGTTTTTATACATATCCGTACTAGAGCATTGCTCGTACGTGGATTTTACTTAAATTTATAATTATTTTAAGTCGTACTGGAGCGCTGCTCGTACGCAGATTTCATTGATTTTTATGACACCGTGCTAGAGCTTTGCTCGCATGAGGTTTTCAGATATCATGAATATGCATGGAGCCGTGCTAGAGCTTCGCTCGCACAAGGATTTATATTACATGCATATAGCCGTCTTGGAGCCTCCTGTAGACTGTGTGTCACAGTGAGATAATATGCTCACACGTGTATACTGAGACAGAGATGATATGGGTGGATAAGACCTATTGCAGGCACCCCTGATTGAGCTTGGGTTCACGGAGTACGTTGTACCATGTATATCACGCGGAGTACGTTGTACCGTGGGGATTGTTGGAATGGAGTGGCATTAGCCACGAGGCAGCAAGACTTGCCCTCGCAATCCTGGTGTTATGCTGTTCTGGCGGGTAGGACAACCCACCTCCCATTTCAGGTGTGATACCCCGCACACTAGGTACCATGTTGTCAGGGATCACTAGGATATGGCCATAGTCCTCGATGTTACTGATATAATCAATTACATGTCTCACATGATATACCTATTGGCTGATAGACCAGGGTAAACCCGAGGGAGGGGTCAGGCCCCTGATTTTATGATTTTATGATATGTGACCCTGAAGGAAGAGTGGTTTTATAATCGAAGTTTTATAAAGAAGTATAATGAATTGTTTTATGAAATTGAGATTTACTTATGAGATAATTGATCCGGATGGGGTTATTTTATTCCGCGTTTTAATGAAATGATTTGAATGCAATAGCATGATGGTGCTTCCCATGCATTTATTTTAAATTCATGAATTGTCTTACATGACTTGAAAGAATGCATGATCTTGATTAAATTCATGGTAAGTATGATTTACTGATGTCACATAAAATGCCTTTGATGCGTGAATTACATGATTTCTATATGCCCAAATAGTTTTGATAAACTAAGTCATTGATGTTTGCATGACTTTGTGCTTGATGATTTTAATGAAAAGAAATGGATTTTAAGGGCATGGCATTATGAGCATGTCAATAGTGTAGCTATCTACTTACTTGCATAATTGCCTTACTGAGCGTGTGGTTTGCTCACCCCCCTTAATTTCCCATCTTTTCAGGGCACTCACAGTAATTAGTAAGCGGCTGAGGACTTGCGTGCTTGGTATCCGCTACTTCCCATCGAGAGACAGGTATACACATTGGTATGATTTTTTTATCTAAATATGTAATGCACAGTACTGTAAACGGATATGATGTCGGGGATGTAGGGTTATAAATACCATTGTGTATCTAATGAGTTAAAGTCAAAAGATAGTAAACTCTGATATGTGAATGTGAATTTGGAAATGGAATGGTAAATAGTGTGAGGTGACTAACACCGAATCATAGCCCAACTGTTTGTAGGATGGTCACTACGAGAGAAAGGTAAGAATTAAATAATAAATGAAAAAGCGAAAAAAAATTTACTCTGATTTTTAGGTAATTTAGGTCGTGACATGAATAGATAAATAAGTGACAATGTGTATGTTTGGGAGAAGGAAAAGAAAATAACTTAATGATTTACACGTGTAGATTAAAATACGTGGAACACGATTAACCCGGATCGCAAGCGGAGCAAAAGAGACAAAGGAAGTACAAGCGCGATTCGAGGTAAGGGACTGGATGTTAGCAATAGAGATATTCGTACGTATTTTACAGCGATTTTAGTAGTTATGATGCTAGTAATAGTATGTTTTGCTGTTGAGCTATGAAATGATATGAGATCATGAAATGTAGTATGGTATATATATTGTGAAAATGGGATGCGATAAGGAAATAGCATGACATGCATGATTTGATGTTTTCTCAACTATGTGTTGATTTTGAGATTGAGAAATGATAATGGATAGGTTGGCTAATTTTACATGCTTAGCATGGAATGACATGCTACGTGAATAAACATGTTTTGAGTTTTTAAAAGATAAGATAGCCACCTATCGGATTTGGGATGTGAATCGGTGTTGGAGGATTAGCTCACACTTGTTTTGATGATTTTGATTATGCTGGAGTTTTACTCGCATACATTTATATGTTTTGATAAACCGTGCTGGAGCGCAGCTCGCACATTGTTTTATAATGATAATGTGCTGGAGTTTAGCTCGCACATGTTTCTATGGTTTTGATATCCCGTGCTGGAGTCTATCTCGCACGATGATTTTGAGAAAAGTGCTGGAGCATTGCTCGCACTAGTTTTGTTGAGTTTGATATGACACAGTGCTAGAAGCAGTTGCTCGCACTGAGAGATACCGCATTGGAGCACTACGATGACTGTGTGTCACACTGATTCTGCTCGCTTGGTATATCAGACATGGTTCAGGATGATGAGTCCATCAGAGTAGGGTGAATAGACTGGGTTCACGGTCATACGTTGAACTGTGTAGTTGTCCAGGGAATACTATGTACCGTGCTGGGTGCACGTGAGTACAAGTATCGCGTAGATGAAACATGGCGTACATTGTACCGTGAGTTGATAAGGAGGATGATGATGATTGAGATGAGCCAGAGGGTAGGACTAACCCATCCCCCCTTCAGGCAAGTGATGCCCTATGCACACCTGATCAGTGAGGCTTGGGATCACTGACTATAGCCATAAGTCGTGGATATAAGTTTGCCAAAAATTTCATGCCTGTCTCAGAGACAAGAGAAATTGAGAAACTCAGAAAAGAAATGTTTTGTGAAAAGAAAAGTGATAATGTGATTTGACGAATAACTTGATTTAAATACTTGTGCTGTGATAGCACTGTTTTATGACATGTTTTCAAATGGAAGTATTGAACATTGGCTTTTATGAAATGTTTATGAGAGAAGCATGTTTAAATGCATTTACTAGTGATATTTCCATTTATAATGAAACATGGTTTGTTTATCCTGCATGAGCTATGTAAAGAGTACATTATCTACATGTTAGCATTCATTTCCTTACTGAGTTGTGGTTTGCTCATCCCACTATTTTTCCCCTCCAGATCTGAGAAGTAAGGTCGTGCGGTGGTCTCTAGATCCCTTTTGTGTTGGGCAGCTCCCACCAGTTGAAAAGGTATAAGAATTGCATACATAAGAGTATTTTGTATCTATTGTAATGTATCGCACAGTCATGAATCGAAAGTGTAAACAGATGTATGAGGATGTTATGTAAAGATAATATATTAAACAATTGATTTTGTATATTTATACACATGCCTAGGAGTGTGTGTTTTAAAAGTTTTAAATATTTTCGCTATAAATGTATGGAAATTAGTAATTACATTAACTCACAGCCCAACCGTAAGTAGTATATGTATGGATGAAGGGCACCCGGAGTCAGGATGTGACATATTCTTTACAACAACTGTCTCTGCTTTACAAGAAGTCTGACAAATAAAGTAAAAGTATACCTACTTGTACTGGAGATAGCCTAGGAAGGGTCAAGTCCACTCGTCCACGACTACTATACGGTAGGTATAGGAAATTGATCACTTAAGGTAGTCTGCAAAAGTAAAAGAAAAGGGTGAGCTCCAGTAAGACATGCGTTTAAAACAGTCTTAGCAGTAAAACATGTAAAAGTGAATGACTATAATTCAAGCTTAATAAAATAATATATACTTGTGTATAAGTCGAAACATGTTTAGTTTCGAAAATCATATCAAAACATATTTGACATCATAACTAGTAACATGTAACTTATAAATCACGTAGCTCAATACTTTTCTTTAAAAATATCATGTAAACTTACATATCGCGTAACATAAATGTCACGTAGCTTAACACTTTTCTTTAAAAGTCATACTGAATAATTTCATAGAGACTAGGCAGAGACACATAGTAACAGAAGTCATGTTCGCATAGACATTTCACGTGGGAAATTCACGTAGATAGTTCACGTAAACAAAGTAATTATGGCTATGGTAAGAGAATTGTAGATGGGATCAGGGTCGTACAACGCCCTACGCCTCTTAAACAAATGACGAAAATAAGGCACCAAGTAGCATAAATACCCGATGCGGTTAAGCATGCACCACAAGGGATTGAGCGTACACAATGTGGCATATGACATGCACCACGAAGGTCCAAAATCCACACGGGCCATGCATGACAGATCACGTAGACTACATGTGGCCTTAGTCTCAAAATAAAATTTTTAAAATCTTTTTTTTGAGTCTATTAGCTCATAAACTCGTACAATCATTACTCTTATTCCATTTCATACACATAAACATCATTTCATAAATTCTCATTTTCACGTAGCAAATTGCATTTCAAAACCTTTCATAGATACAAAAAAAAAACATTTGAAGAGCTCGAAAACATGGCTTTTCTTTCGGTTTAGCTTAAATAGTACTTTTTCGGGTTCGAGAATGCTTTTCATAAATATGAGCATGCTTATATAAGTTCATGTATCAAAACAAGGCATTGAATCACTAATACTACTTTAAAACACATCCCTTACCTCTTAAACCTTGGGGTAACATGAAATTGTTGGGTCCCAGGTTAACCTCGATTTGCATGTCCAATTCCTGAACTACTCAAAATAATTTTAATTCATCAAATATTATTCAATTTCATCTCAACATACTCAAACGTGTATTTGTCTTCATAAATTTAACCAAATTTGACTTTTTAGTCAACATTTCCTACTTTCTCGATTTTACCGATTTAAGTACTGGTTTAAGTTAATTTTTTCAATTTGGTTCTATTAACTTCAGATTCACAACTCAACAACCTAGATACACATTTAAGTCCATAATTCATACTTGTAAATGTTCTAAGTCACCAATTCCTACACTTTTTGGTTTCCTACTGAACAGAGCTATAAATCGGACTTTTTCGATATAAATTTAATTGTCCACAACATCAAACATAAGCAAATTTCACCATTTTCCTAGATTATGCATGCTGGATAAATTCATACTTCACTCTAGAAATTATTTCTTTCAATTCTACTTAACTAAAAATCATTCAACAACATCAAACAACAACATATCTCAAGTTCATCATCTTCCATCAATTTCTTACCAACTTTGACCAACCCTTTTTGCTCCATCAAGGTTTCTAAGCTGTAAATAAACATGTATTCATCTTAGAAACATAAAAAACAATAAGAAAACACCAACCAAAAACTTTCAAAAATTCATCTTTCTCTCACCTCAGAACAGGGTAGATTCTGCCCTTACTCTTCTCTCTAAGATTTCACCAAGTAAATGATCTTTTTTGGGGCTAAATTATTTATATGTTATAGAGGACTTAAGGTATAAGATTTTATTCTTTCTTGCCTGATGCCTGAAAGTGGTCGAAAGGTAGACGAAAAATTTGCACAAGGAAGAAATGGGGAAGACGTGTATGGCAGAAAGGCTGGGAGTTTCTCTCTCATCTAAGGTCAGTTTCAGGTGTATTTTACTGTTCCAAAAATCTTATCAAGTTTATTTTATATTTGGGAAATTTGGGGTCAAAAGGTTTCCCAAAGGTCTTCAAATTGATCAATTTCTACTGTTTGGTCAAAATTTTGAAGCCGGGTAATTTCGGGTTCTATTTTGAAACTTTCATAAAAATTATTTCTAGTCCAATTTCTTCCAAATTTTCACTTTCAAGTGTTATACTATGTCTCTAGTATGTCTAATAAAAAATTGGGGGTCACTTGTTTAAGAAAAGTTCCCTGATTAAGCTTATTTTGCGTGATTTGGTCATTACCAAGCAAAATAGCTTAAGGTTTTCGGTTTAGTTTAAAAATTAATTTGATCCCCAAAACCTCCATATTTCCATTTTATTTTTATGCCTCAAGTCAATTTTACCTTATACTAATTTCCTATGGTTTCAGAATAATTTTTGTGAATTTCTAGAATTTATTCCGAATTTATTTCTCATATTAGGCTCAATTTCTCGGTTTAGTGTAAACCACAGTTTTACTAATTTTTTCACTTCCAACACCTTAGTTTTCACTTCTAAATATCAAAACTTACTTATACATGCAATTCATAATAAATTCTTGAACTTTAAACCTTACCTCGATTTTTGTGCCTTCGGGCCCCGTGCTAATAACTCGAGTGCTTCGGTTGTTCCGGACCTGCATAACATTATTCCAAGTGCCTTAATTACTTCTTAGTTTGAAAATAAAAAATAAAATGGAAACAATTTGGGTTTCACATCCCTTAACATTCTACATTATCAATTGCTACATCATAACTAACCTTAAAAACACCATTAATGAGACTTTTTCATTGTGTGTGTTGTTAAAGGGAATGCAAAGTTGTATCACTCCTATGTTCTTCTTTGAACTCATTCACATATTGTTTAACAAACCAACTTGACCTCTATGAACATCTCTTTTATTCTCCAAAAGCTCATTATTTCTAACAGTCCTGATAACCAAATCAAGATTGCAAGCAGCTGCAATTTTTCCTTCTCTAACCCAAGAATTATAGATGATAACCAGTTTACTAAACCTGCTACATTTAAAGGAAACTCTAAGATAAAATTATACTAAATAGATAATTCTTTTAGACATTCTTTGATAGCATGATTAATTGTTTCCTCATGCATACCGCATCTGAAATTGAGTTAACCAACATTCTCTTTCTCACCAAATTGCTCATGAACGGAAGAATTCCATGCAAAATTCTTCATAGGAAAATCTTAACTTTTGAAGGTATTGGAACATGACAAAGCCTTTTTCGAAATTGAACTCATGAAGCTAAATCCATCCACTGTGTTTATCTCATACAAAATAACTTATAACCACTTTTGATTGAATAATAGCCATCCATAGTCTATTTCCACACAAAAACATATGGAAATTGCATATTACTCAGTGGCAATGACAAAAATTTTTTAGCTTCCTCTTTCATTAACATTCTGTAAATCAATCTCCGATTCCAAGTTTGAGTTTAGGCATCTATAAGGTCAGCCCAAATAGTATTGACATCCTACTCACCTCTTTGGGGAAATTCGTAAGCCAGATGTTTTAAATGGCAACCATAGATCAATCCAAACATTGATAGAACGACTATAACTGATTACCAGTAAAGACCTTGTTGTAAAACATCTTTAACATTCCACATACTCTGCAATATCAAGGAAGGATTAAAGCCAATATCAGCCTCTATAAAGAAATTATTAGGGAAATACATAGCTTTTGACATAGCTTATACCAACGATCCTACATTTCTCAATGGCCTTCAACATTGCTTAGTCAGCATTGCATTATTGAACTACCACAGCTCTTTAAATTTCATCCCTTCATCAACTTGCCTTTGCACATTTCATCCTAAGTCAACCAATGAACACTTCTTTGATTTTTGGCTTTCTGCCACCGGTATCTTGACATCAACTTATTAATATTATAACACAAAGATTTAGGAAGTAAAAGCCAACTCATAGCATAGATGGGTGTAGCTTGGATTATGACTTTACAGAATACCTCTTTACTCCACAAAAAAGAGATTTACACTCCACCCGTCAAGATTAAGGGCTATTTTGTTCTTAATTTCCCTAAAAGCTCATGTTTTTTTTTTTGCCAACAATGTTAGGCAAATCAAGATACTTTTCAGGTGACGTTAAGACATTAATGGACAACAAGTCTTGAACTGGTAATTTTTTGGAATCAATCATATTAAAATCGAAGAAAATGAAGAACTTCAAAGCATTATTTTGTTGACCTGAAGCAAACTTATAATTTTACAATGCAAGATTCAGCATTTAATCTTCTTCCTTATTTTCCTTTGCAAACATAAGATTATTATCAGCAAAAATTGAATGCATGATATGCAGCCCATTTCAACTTCCTTGGACTCCATGTGATAATCCATCCCTTTGACATTTAGCTAATAATGAAGAAAGTTCATTATGTTTTGAAAATCATAATTTTAATGCCCACTTACCATTTTAGAAAAAAAAAATCCCATTACATTTTTTCTAAAGAAAAACACTTAAATACTTCTTCAACATTTTCATTGAGTTATAAAATTAGTACTTTATAATCATCCAAATCAAATATAAGTACATTATAAAATAGTTCTCAGGTCACCTGAGAGTACTACGTTCCCATGCCGCAAACCAAGATGACATTCATGGTAACTGTTACACCTTTGTGAGTTGGGCGCGCGATCGTGCTCAAGCTGGCACGAGGTGGGATTCGTCAGGTCTCTGATTGGGGCTTGGCATCGACAACAGTTGGCTGCTGTTGGATCTACGTGATACGGACATCATGCTCGATAGGCAATGAGGGATTCGATAAGCACTAGAAGCGGAGTGATGCGCTTCAGATATGCGTCGGGCTCGGGGTCCAGCGCACACCAAAGGCTTGGTTATGGAAAGGCGAGATTGTGAGGATCTAAAGGATCTCAAAATAATTCAAGAGAATCCAGCGTGATCCGCTTGTAATCCTCGAGCTTGCCATATGCGAGGTGAAACATATGGAGGGAATCAACTCTGTGATCTTCGAGATGTTGTGCATTTACTCGGGTGCTTTCCATTTTGGCTAGGGGTGTCAGCCAATGGTTGCCTATAAATTGTGGGTTGTGAACGGCAGTGAGACATAGACCTCATGAGTGTAAGTGTGTTGTTATGTCCCTGCATTAGACCCGTTCCTTTTTAAAAGTGTAAATAAAAAGGTTGGGAATTCCTGTATGTGTGCGTGTTCTTGCGGTTGTGCCCTTACTTGAGTGTTTGGTTGGGTGTTGGTTGGCTGACTAAGTGCACGACTTAGTGCCATCACGTGGTGTGAAAAATCTTAGCTCGGGATTAGCCCCGTGACAGTCTGGTATCAGAGCTCGAGTTTCGATGGTCGAAACATTGAGTGAACATGTTGCTGCCCTTAAAGAATTGGTTGGTGCGCCCGTTCCTGACGCTACATCGCTCGTGGAGCAAGTCGCTCTCCATTCACAAGCCATCACAGACCTTCAGCGCGCAAGGAGTGATTGCCAGAGGGAATTCACCTATTACGCCAATGATCTGTTGCAGCAAATCTAGTCGCTGATAGACCGAGTTGGCGATATTGACACGAATGTCAATCTACTGAAGGTTATTGTTACTGGTTCGCTTGGTGGGAGTATTGGGGAGAAATTGTCATCCAAGTTGAAGGTGTCTGAGCCAAAGCAGTTCGAAGGGAGTCTAAATGCTAAGGAGCTCGAGAACTTTATTTGGGACATAAAGTAATACTTCAAGGCTGCTAGGGTAGAAGAGAACGAGCAAGTTTCCATCGTTAGCATGTACCTTGGGCGAGATGCAAAACTTTGGTGGTGGACCCAATTGGATGATGACGCTAATTCTGGATGGACCCCTATTCAGACATGGGATGCGTTGAAGAAGGAATTGAGGGACCAATTCCTTCCCATGAACACCGCGTGGCTAGCAAGAGAGTCCTTCAAGAAACTGAAGTACACAGGTTCTGTGCGAGATTATGTTAAGGAGTTTAGTTGCTTAATGTTGGAGATCAACAATATGACTGAGGAGGATCGAGTCTTTAATTTCTTATCAGGTCTCCAACCTTGGGCATAGGTGGAGTTGAGGCGTTGAAGGTGAGAGACCTTCCTTTGGCGATTGCAGTTGCGGATAGCCTCAATGACTTCAAGATTAGAGTAGGTTCCTCTAACACTGACAAGAAGAAAGCAAAGGACGAGGGGAAAAGGAACCAGAAGCAAGGCAATACAGGAAAGTGGGACAAGAGGTAGGATGGTAAGACATCCAAGCCAAAGGGATTGGATCCACCCCAAGGCAAGAAGCACACGGGTTGCTTCCTATGTGACGACCCTCACCGTGCGAGAGATTGTCCACGCAAGGAGAAGCTTTTCGCAATTATTGCTCAAGATGGTTTAGAGAGGGAGTCAGAGGAGGTGAACCCTTGGCTTAACCCTTTTTGCGGTTGTTGAATGCCATCACAATAGACAAGCGGACTGTCTATAAAGGGCTTATGTATCTGTCGGTGTTGGTTAATGGTCACTCGACGCGAGCCATGCTGGATACGGGAGCAACCAACAATTTCATCTCGTAGCAAATGGTGAATCCGTTCTGTTTGACCGTGTCGAAGAGCACCAGTTGAATCAAAGCAGTGAATTCTGGTGCTCAGCCCGTCCAAGGAGTTGCGACTACAACATTGAAGGTTGGTCATTAGGAGAAATTGTGCCCCTTCATAGTCGTACCCCTCGATGATTTCGAGTTGATTCTCGGAATGGAGTTCTTTGTAAAGACCAAGGCAGCACCTCTACCTAACTATCGTGGTCTATGGATTAGGGACAAGGAGTGCCCGGGTTTCGTTCCTACCGAGTATGAGGGACGCGAGACGGAGAGGCCATTGATGCAATCGGCTTCACAAGTCAAGTCAAGCGCGAAGCGGGGTGAGAAAACGATACTTGCGACTATGGTAGAGATCAAGCCAGAGCAAGTTGTCAATGTTCTTGACTGCATCGCTGATGTTCTCAAGGAATTCAGCAATTTGATGTCGCCTGAGCTACCCAATGTGTTACCTCCGAGACGAAACGTAGATCATCGGATAGAGTTGGAACCTGGAGTAAGACCTCCAGCGAAAGCGCCTTACTGGATGGTGCTGCAAGAGCTGGCTGAGTTACGCAAGCAGCTCGATGCTTTGTTGGAAGTGGCTCTTGGGCAACCATGGAAGGCCCCATATGGTGCCCCTGTTCTATTCTAGAAGAAACAGGATGGGACCCTTCAGATGTGTGTTGATTATAGAGCATTGAACAAGGTTACAATCAAGCATAAGTACCCTATTCTGAATGTGGTGGACTTATTCGATAAGTTGACCAGGGCAGCATACTTCACTAAGCTAGACTTGCCGTCGGGGTACTGGAAAGTTCGCATAGCCCCGGGGGATGAGGCTAAGACGACCATAGTGACGAGGTACAAGTCGTTCGAATTTCTTGTGATGCCCTTCGGTTTAACTAACGCCCCTGCTACATTCTGTAACATGATGAACGATGTTCTATACGAGTTCTTGGATCGCTTTGTGGTGGTGTACTTAGATAACATCATGGTGTACAGTGAGACACTCGATAAGCATGTGCAGTATCTTTGGATGGTTTTTACGAAGTTGCATGAAAACACGCTCTATGTCAAGAAGGAGAAGTGTGAGTTCGGATGCGGGAGATCTTGTTCTTGGGACACAAGATTAGTAAGGGGAAGATCTGTATGGATGAGTGGAAGATTCAGGTTATTGTGGAGTGGTATTTCCCAAAATCGGTGTCGAAACTAAGGTCGTTTCTTGGTAGACCCGAAAAATATAGACACGACACGAGTGACACAACACGAACACGATACGAAAAAACCGTGTACGTGTTTGAAAAATTCATGTTTCATGTTTAACCGTGTCGACACGAATTTTGACACGATAATTTTCGTGTTTAGCCGTGTCAAACACGACTAAACACATATAAGACACGAAAACACATTTTCTTAAATCGTGTCACACGAATACACGTTTAATACGTACACGACACGAAAAACACGTTAAAGAAAATCGTGTCACACGAATACACGATATACGTGTAAGACACGAAAATAAGATAAACTAATCAAAGGCTTTTTCGTCATTTTATATGTTAGGATTATCAAAACCCCAACTAGGTACTACTAACTGATGTCTCAGCTGTTTTTTCTAAACTGAAGTCGTCGGTAGCAAAAGCACACTAAAAAACCCATAGTTTCAGAGATCTCTTTCTTCAGGCCATGGTAAGTCTCTCTGCATCTTTTTCGATTCTCAATATTAAGTTAACTTCTATTTGGTGGCTAAGAAAAAATTTACGATTTGGGTAGCATAAAGAACGTAGGTTTTTTTTATTAGATTGGTATTATTTTTTTACTCCCTAAATCCCCATTTTTTCCTCCTCTTACGTTGTTTGAAGCAATGTAAAAAGGTTTCACTCTTTTGCCTTCTGCTTCGTTTCATTTCCTCGTACTCTTTCTTGCATTTTTTGAGCTCGTCTTCCAGACTCATCTTATCCAATCTCTCTTCTTCATATTTGTAGAAAAATAAAATTTTAAGTTGTTTTCAGTGTCTCGATCTCCGATTTGTCTTCTCTCACCAACAGAACCACTTTCACCTTGACAAAATCCTTGGGACAAAAAGTGGATTTTAGGGAATAAATCTGTTTGGAAATGCTCCAATTGTTGATATTGTCATCCTCATTTTCTACCCAATCAACAGAAACAGTGCCCCCATTTGCCATTTTGTGTAGACAAAGGGAAACAAGGAAGTCCTAGAGTTAACGGTGGAACTCAAGAGAGTAAAGGAGATATTCTACGAGTCGCCGGCCTTGAACCTTCGGAGAATTTTCCCGAAAAAGATCCAAAAGTAACTTCTGGGCGTTTTGATGCTCGGAGTCAGCCTTCACTTCGATTCCCCTTCTCTGAGGTAGGTTCTCTACGCCATCCTCTTCTCTTTGATCAGCCTTACATCCCTTCTCTTTTCTCCTGTCGGTCTGAACCTCCTGTAGTTGGTCTTACCAGGGTAGCTTCCATTCCGCATCCCAGTCGCCTTCGCTCAGTCGCTAAATCAGATTCTTTTGGTTTACCTCCCTAATCTGGCATCCCATCGGATGTATCTAACCCTAGTGCCTTATCTCTTATCTGAGTAGTGGGTTTGGATTTTGATTTTGATGGCAAAAGTCAGATCCAAAACATAACTCTTCGATATCTAAACAAAGCTGGGAAGACTATGCTCTACTTCAACAAATGAGAGTTTTCGGTGGAACCAGTGAACCATGCGAGCTGGATAGATGTGTGGGTGTGGGACAGAGGCTCGTATACCAGGTAGCGTAGCTATGCAGTGGAAGGGAAGGAGCCTATATCGACCCCCCTTCTTTCTTTCTTTTTTTTTTTAAAGAAAAAAAGCAGTACAATCTCGGATGAAACTAAGCATCCAGATCCACCGACGCCTCTGACCTCTTTTGATTAAGACCAAAAACTACTGCAGAGAATGGGTTGTTTGGCATGATTGGGTAGGAGGAATGGGCTCATCACGTCCTCTGCATTAGCTTCTCTATTTTCACAGTCAAACCAGTAAACTTTCTAAGAATGGTGTGACACTGTTTGTCTTCCATTCAATTCGTCTAAGCTTCCAGGAACACCCACTTATAATTAGTAGGAATCTTCACATACTTAACCAAATAGGGCTTTTTCTTGCCTCTTTATTATTTGAAATAATTTATTTCTTGTTGTTGTTTTCTTTTTATTCATGGTAGGTGATCTATTTTAAATGTTGCGTGGGTAAGTTTCTATGCTTTTTATTTGGCTTCAACATATTCATGGATTGTTTGTTTTAAATTCATGGGTTCGTTTGTTTTAAGTTGTTTGAATATCAAGAGGTTGTTCTTCGTTTATGATACTTATTCAGTTATTCTTAAATCTTTTTCCCCTTTCTATTGTTTTTCTGATGTTTGCTATTGTCTGACATTTTTTTTTTCTTTCCTCTTAAAAAGTTCTTAAATGGTTTGTTATAGAGGATGGGATTTGTTTGCCAATGTTAAACGTGTACCACTCATTTGGACATCTCATTATAAAGTGTTTACATATTGTTTACTATAGATCTATTTACATATTGTTTACTATAGATCTATTTACATATTGTTTACTATAAATCTAAGCTGATTGGGTTGTTCACTCACTAAGTGTTATATTCTTTTAATATTTATAGATGGAGATGAACGATATCAATGTTCCTTTACAATCAGATTCTGTTCCTAACACTGTTGTGGATGTGGAGGACTTGGAGTTGGAGGATAATGATGATTGTTTAGAGGTACAACAAGTAGTTGGTACGAAAGAGATTGGAAAGGGCAAAGGGAAACGTAAAAGAGAAAAGAAATTTACATCTTGTGTTTGGGCGGTGTTCGAGATATTGCCTGAGAAGACAATCGATGGTACTAAGAAGGTAAAATGTAGATATTGTAATGAAATTAAGAATTATGACAGCAAATATGGGAATGGTAATCTCTTACGTCATATGAAGACTTCTGTTAGGAGAGGTACTCGTGATGTAGGACAAATGATTTCTAAGGAATATGGTGGGTCTATGCTAATGAGGTCTACAAAATTTGATCCTGAATAATTTCGTGAAAAATTAATAACTGCAATTGTTAAGCATAATCTGCCATTGTCATTTGTGGAGTATAGTGGAATTAGGGATATGTTCTCTTATTTGTGTGATGATGTGATTTCAATAACTAGGAACACTGCTAAGTTTGATGTCATGAAAATGTATAAGAGACAAAAAAGTTGCTTGAAACTCGTGTTGAAAGAAATACCTGGTAGAATTTGTCTGACTTCTGATTTATGGACTTCTATCACTACTGACGGGTATATATGCATCATTGCACATTTTGTTGATCATGATTGGAATTTACAAAAGAGGATTTTGAATTTTTCTTTTATACCACCTCCACACAATGGTATTAGTTTGAGTGAAAAAGTGTATTCTTTGTTGGCCGATTGGGAGATAGAGGGTAAACTGTTCTCTATAACATTAGACAATGCTTCTTCTAATTATACTTTTGTTGATTTTTTGAAGTTGCAATTGAATGTACGGAAAGCACTTTTAGGAAATGGTCAGTTTTTTCATTTAAGATGTTGTGCTCATATTCTGAATTTGATAGTCCAAGATGGTTTGAAAGAAGTTGATGAGTCTGTCAAAAAAGTGAGGGAAAGTATTAAGTATGTGAAAGGGTCTCAAGTCAGAAAACAAAAATTTTTGGAATGTGTGAACCTAGTTAGCTTAAATGCCAATAGAGGATTGAGACAAGATATTCCAACTAGATGGAACTCCACATTTCTCATGCTTCAAAGTGCCCTTTACTTTCGCATGGCTTTTACTCACTTGGAAATTAGTGATTCAAATTATAAGAATTGTCCATCTAAAGTTGAGTGGGATAGAATTGAGAAACTAAGCAGGTTCTTAAGTGTTTTTTATGAGATTACTTGTGTGTTTTCTAGAACGAAGTATCCTACATCCAACTTATACTTTCCTTCAGTATTTTGGGCACGATTAAGCTTGAAAGAACACATGAATGGTGATGATATGCAGTTTAAAACGATGGCTTCTTCAATGTTTGAAAAGTATTGGTCTGAGTTTAGTTTGATTTTAGCCATAGCTGTGATATTAGATCCTCGTTACAAGATACAATTTATGGAATGGAGTTACAACAAGCTTTATGGGCATGATTCTAGAGAGTTCAAAAAAGTTAGGGATACTTTATTTTCTCTATATTTTGAATATGCTAATTCTAGTAATGCTGCAAGGGCTTCTATTTCTGGTTCCTTTTCAGTGGATGGTAACAACCAAAATGTTGATGGTGTGGGATCCGATACCATGACTATGAGTTCACATGAAAATGATATTTGGAAGGTAAGTAAATATTGTCTCGTTTTATAAAGAAAGATGAATTTTAATTATATTCATTTAATGTTTTTCTTATTTGTTTATTCTTGAAAAGAAATATTCCTTATATTATGTATTGACATTTGTACACATTGTTTATCCAAATCGGGAATTACGTAAGATTTATGGCATGCTAGTGTTCATTAATTGTTATATTGTTTTTGTTTGAAGTGTCCATGAATACATGATTTTGATTTTATATTTGATTTTTGTTTTAATTAGGAGTTTGAGACTTTTGATGTTGAGTATGGTGCTGCTGTAAAAAAGTCTCAATTGGAGTTGTATTTGGAAGAACAAAGGGTTGCCAGGAATCAAGAAATGAATATTTTACAATTTTGGAGCCAAAGTCAGTATCGATATCCTGAGCTTGCTGCCATGGCTCGAGATATCTTGAGTATTCCTGTTTCCACAGTGGCGTCTGAATCTGCTTTCAGTATTGGTGGTAAAGTTCTTGATCAGTATCATAGTTCACTTAAGCCAGATATTGTGGAAGCACTTGTTTGTTACAAAGATTGGTTGCGTGACGATGTTGATGGGAACTTTGAGGAGATGATAGATAATGTCATCAACTTCAATCTTAGTAAAGAAGATTCAACATCACTCAAGTGTTCTAGTTCTTTTCAATTTACTGAATCTTATTGAGTTATGTTAACTATTTGAATTGTTTTTTTTTACATTGTATTGAGTTGATATTTACGAATTTAATGTTTGAATGTTTGTTGATTATTTATGTTTTCTGACTTAATGTTAACTCGTTATGCTTTGTTCATATATTTTATAATTTTAAATAAATATTATGGATGGTACGGATTGAATATTATTATTATGTTATATTTGTTAATAATATTTAAATGTATGTAAATTAAATTATTACTGTAAATCAGTAAATATTATGATTTTTTTTCATTTTTGATTATGTTTTATTTTTAACTGTGTCATTCGTGTCGTGTCTATTCATGTCATGTCTATTCGTGTCAATTATATTTTTCGTGTTTATCGTGTCGTGTCGTGTGACACAGATAATTATAACGTGTCAACCGTGTCGTGTCACGTGTCACACGTATAAAATACGTGTCGTGTTTGTGTTTACGTTTCAAACACGTTTTATAATTCGTGTCGTGTTCGTGTTTCATAAATTCGTGTCATGTTCGTGTTTCATAAATTCGTGTCGCGTTTTAATTCGTGTCGTGTCGTGTCGTGTCAACACGGATTGCCAGGTCTATTTCTTGGCTTAGCGAATTACTATAGACGGTTCATCTTGGGATTCTTTAAGATGGTGAGTCCTCTCACGGACTTATTGAAGAAGGAAAAACTTTGGGAGTGGACTATCAATTGCCAAGATGCATTTGAGAATGTCAAGGCAGCGGTGACATCCGAGCTGGTTCTCAAATTGCCTGACTTCGAGCTTCCTTTCGAGGTACACACGAACACATTGAATAAGTAAATCGGGGGAGTGTTAGTCCATGACGGACATCCCATTACCTATGAAAGTCAAAAACTCAAGGATGCGAAACAACGCTACTCAGCGCATGAGAAGGAAATGGCTGCGGTGATACATTGTTTGGGTGTTTGGAGGCACTATCTATTAGGGACTAAGTTCACTGTGGTGACGGACAATGTCGTAAATACGTACTTCAAGACGCAGAAGAACTTGTCCCTAAAACAAGTAAGGTGGCAGGAGTTCTTTGTCGAGTTCGATTTTAATTAGCTGCATCGTTCGGGCAGCGAGAATCGAGTGGCAGACGCGTTGAGTCGAAAGGAAGTTCAGTCTTTTCTGGCTTCCTTAACCTTGGTCCATTCAGACTTTCTTGAGCTAGTTAGGCAAGTGGTCGAGTCTGATGCGGCCTATTTAAAAGCAAAAGAGCAAGTTTTGGGTGGCCTGATTCAGAAATACTAGGTCGAGAATGATCTGCTCTATGTTCGAAGAGGCAGATTGTTCGTCACTAAGGGTGGGGGACTTAGGCTTGAGTTGTTAAAAGAGACACATGATCCGCAATGAGCGGGATATCTTGGTGTAGAGCGAATGTTCGCTCTTCTGTCGAGAGACTATTACTAGCCAAAGATGTCGGAGGATATCAAACTGTATGTTCGCACCTGTCTAGTATGTCAACTAGACATGACCGAGAGGAGGAAGCAAGATGGACTGCTTCAGCCGCTACCGATTCTTGAGGGACTATGAGAGTCTCTCTCAATGGATTTTATTGTGGGATTACTGATAGTTGATGGAATGAGATCCATCTTGGTAGTGGTAGATCGCTTCTCTAAATATGCAATCTTCATAACCGCGCCGCATGTATGTACTACAGAATTAGCAGCGGAGTTGCTGTTCAAATACGTGATGAAGGTATTTGGAGTCTCAAGGGACATCATCAACTATTGTGATGCTCGATTCATAAGTAAGTTCTGGACAATTTTGTTTATATTGATGGGGTCAGAACTGAAATTTTCCACAGCAAACCACCCGCAAACAGATATCCAGATGGAGCAGGTTAATGCATTACTGGAGGAGTACTTGCGGCATTATGTCACCGCAAGCTAACAAAATTGGGTAAGTTTACTTGATGTGGCCCAATTTTGTCACAATTTGCATAAGTCATTTGCAACAGGTTTGAGCCCTTCGGAGCTAGCAATTGGGCGTCAACCTTTAATGCCATTGGAGGTGGTCAAGTAGCGGACGCAAGGTAGTTGCCCAGCTGTGTATAGATTTACCCATAACAAGCAGGAGCTCCTTGACCAAGAACGGGATAGCTTGGCCATGGCGCAACAGAGGATGAAAGACTATGCAGATCGGCATAAGAGGCTGTTAGAGTTTCAAGAAGGGGACTTGGTGCTCTTGAAGCTCACGCCACAGATTTGGAAAAAGGTGACGGATAAGCATTACCACAGAGGTCTTATCCAAAGGTACGATGGACCTTTCAAGGTGGTCAAGAGAGTCGAGAATGTGGCGTATCGACTTGACCAACCTATGAATATGAAAATCCACCCGACCTTCCATGCGAGCTTTCTAAAGCCCTACCATCAGGATAAAACACGAGAGCAAGGGAGGAGAGCCCCACTAACCGTGAGGAAAGAGTTCCAAAAGAACTTGATGGAGATTTTTGACCACAAGACTCAGGGTGCAAGTAGCAAAAATCGATGCACTGACTATCTCATGTGATGGGAAGATGGTAACGAGACATGGGAAAGGGATGTAACGTTGTGAGAGTACGAAGACCAAGTCCGAGCGTACTTGAAAACCTCCTGACGAGGACGTCGGCTTCATCCGGTGGGAGAGAGTTTGTTACACCCTTGTGAGTTGGGCGTGCACGGGGCGTGCTATCGTGCGCCTAGCACAAGGTAGGATTCTTTAAGTCTCGGCTTGGGGCTTGGCATTGACAACGGTTGGTTGCTGTTGGATCTGCGTGATACAGACATCATGCTCTATAGACAATGAGGGATTCGATGTGCACTAGAGGCGAAGTGATACGCTACAAATATGCATCGGGCCCGGGGTCCAGCATACACCGAAGGCTTGGTTATAGAAAGGCGCGATTATGAGGATCTAAAGGATCTAGAGAGAGTCCAGCGTGATCCGCGCGCAATCCTCGGGCTTGCCATATGCGAGCCAAAATATAGGGAGGGAATCAAGTCTGTGATCTTCGGGATATTGTGCATTTACTTGGGTTCTTTCCTTTTTGGCTGAGGGTGTCAGCCAATGCTTGCCTATAAATTATGGGTTGCGAACGGCAGTGAGACACAGGCCTCCTGAGTGTGAGTGTATTGTTGTGTTCCTGCAGCATACCCGTTCATTTTTAAAAGTGTAAATAAAAAGGTTGGGAATTCCTGTACTGTGTGTGTTCTTATAGTTGTGCCCTTGCTTGAGTGTTTGGTTGAGTGTTAGTTGGCTGACTAAGTGCGCGACTTAGTGCCATTACGAGGCGTGAAAAATCTTAGCCCGAGATTAGTCCAGTGATAGTAACTATGGTTAAGACCAAAGTATAATCTCAAACAAAAACATTGTAATTAATAACATAGTAATTTGAATAGTGCCTGTAGTAGTACGGGTGGCTATATTTGTGTTGCTAAAACAATGTGGCTACAGTTTTTTCAAAATCATTTCTTATGCTTTTCACGGATCACGGTGTGGGAGTCTTATCTCCAATTCCACAAAATCCACTCTCATATGGATGTTGCTATTGAAATCTCATTCACTATGGAAGAAGTAAAAGTAGTTATTTGAGAGGGAGATAGGTCTAAAGCCCTGGGCCAAATGGATTCAACCTCGCCTTCTTTAGGAAGGCATGGAATTTCTTGAAGGAAAATCTCATGCTTTTTTTATAGGATTTTGTTGGCTCTACCGATAAGGGGGTGAATCGGTTTTCTAATGATAATTCTAAATTTAAACTTAATTGAATCTTATTGCAAACAATCAAAGAATAAGGAATAAAGTACAGTGCAATAAATTAAAGGAGATAATGGAAGGAAGCAGCAAACTCCGTAATTTATAGAGGTTCGGTTAATCTCTTGCCTACGTCCTCTCTTCTTGACCTCCTTGTCAAGAGCTTTTTTTCACTATATCAATAGCTGATACAAACTCCATTTTTAAGGTTAAGGAATAACCTTTCTACCTCTTTTTACAAAGACAAGTATTCACCCCTTACAAAATTATCTCACAGAGGAACTCTCCTCTTCTCTCTTGAATTAAGGATGAATACAAATAGAAGCTTTCTTTTGTGGGTAGGAAAAATAACTTCTACACAAGGTTTCTTTCACACAATACAATCAATGTGATGTTGAAGACAAAGAGAATGTTAGAAAAGATCTCTTGAGAATATACAGAATTTGCAGCACAAGTCTCTTATTTTCCAGTGTCTTCAATGCTTGATTTTATACAGCAGGATTGGTAGTTGAAGCATTTAATGCTATTTTTCCCGTTAATGATTTTGCAGAAAGAGCCGTTGGGAACCTCCAGTAGAGTACCAGATCGATCTTCCATCATGACCAGATCGATCTCTTAGTTTAAATTCCTGCAATTACAAAGCAACTTGAAGCATGGAGATCGATCTCATATTTGTAGAGATCGATCTTATAATTTGAAAAATGTTAGTGAAGATCGATCTATCGAACCATCAGATCGATCTTCTAATCTCTCTGTTTGAAGCAAGATCGATCTCCAGATCGATCTGGCAAGCATTCTCATAGAGAGGAGATCGATCTCTAATCACCCTAGATCGATCTTCTAAACTCTCTGACTTTGAGGAGATCAATCTCTATCCACAGAAGATCGATCTCATAAACTCTTTGTTTGAACATAGATCGATCTACAGATCGATCTAATACCTTTAACCTTTGTCTTAAAGGAGATCGATCTCTTCCTAGACCAGATCGATCTCTTAGGCATTCTGTAATTTAAAGATCGATCTCAGAACCCCTACAGATCGATCTCTTCTTTCTCAACATCCTATACATGCTCTTTGAGTTTTTTAATCCTTTAGCAGATCGATCTCATATTCTCATGAGATCGATCTCTCATACTTGAAAACCCAAGAGATCGATCTCTCATCCTTTAATACTCAATTTCTGGCAATGACATGTATTTAATTAAACTCTTAACATGTTTAAAACATTTCTAAATTTATAATATCCACTATTGAATTACTGTTTTATCATTTCAAAATATATTAACTTAACAATCTCCCTCTTTTTGATATGCCAAAACTTATTCAATAAATTAATTTTATAAACATGTTTAGTTTCCCCCTTAACATTATGCATATAGTTCTCTGGTTTCAAAAGCTTCCTCTTTGTTCAAAAAACTCCCCCTTAATTTAAGCTCCCCTTAACTCCCCCTTAATTTAAGCTCCTCTTAACATATTCTCTTCTCCCCCTTTTTGTCATATCAATGGCAATCAAGGCATAAAACCATTTATCATATATCAAGAAATTACTAAGCATAATATCAACACATGTCTTAAAATATATTCTGTCATTTCAAAAGATAAACGCTCAATTAAAAATAACAACACATCGAGGACAATCTAATCAAGCATGCCCTAAGGTGGAGGAGGAAATCGCTCCAAAAGTTCCTCAACTCATGTGCGGGTGACCTGCAACTCACCAAACATGGCCTGCTGAGTGGCATAAAGATTTGCAAAACCTTCATCCATCTTCTTATTAAGCTCCACAACCATAGCCATAATCGATTCCATTGCGTCAGATGATGAGGCAGGTGCAGTAGGCTGAGCAGTAGACGAAGAAGGAATCTCGGTAGTCGGGGCGGTAGGCTCAGCTGGTAGATCCTCTTCTATGGCTGCCTCATGATGGGTTTCTCGTTTCTTCCTCCACTGACCTTGGAAATCTTTGTAATACCCCATATGGTGAAGTGTGCCAATGTTCAAGACGCTTTTTACAGAAGGCACTTCACCAGTCTCACAAGAGCAGTCGATCCCGAGTTGTTGGAGTAGGTATGTAAGCGATTGCGGGAATACTATTGTGGAGGCTTGTCCGCGCACAATTTTTAGCCAGTCTTCGTAGATGAAGTGGACTAGATTCGATTTTTGGTCTTGAGAAGTGTGAAGGTAGTGGAGCCAAAAAACGGTCTAGTTTTCTGACTATGGAATGGCGGGTACCAAAAGGTCTAAAGTTCCATGAGATTATAAGGTGTAGTAACCTAGGGTGCATTGGTAGGTCACTAGCCTTATCCTCAGGCAGGTTAAATTCGAGTGGTACCTCCTCTTCTTCATCAGTCAACCTATCATCTTCAATCCCAAACACTCGGGCTAATAGATTTGTGTTTACGAAAATCGTTTTGGCCATGACGAATGTTTTGAAACCTAGAATCTTATAGGTATCGTCAGGGTCATATATAAGCTCGATGTTTGAGAAGAAGACCCTAATAATGTTTGGAGGTGCCGGTGTGTTTATATTGAGAAATGGAAGCCAGCCAAACTCTTCCATTTTTGACAAATAAGGGAAATCTATACGATTAAGGAATGAAAAATCAATTGTCCTCCAGTGTTTTATAGGCATGGTAGAGAAGTACTCTTCATATTGTTTTCTTTTTGCAGGTGTTTAAAAACACCTGCTAAAGGTGGTGATAGAAGAGGCAGTGGGTGGTTGTGAGGAAGAGGGTCTAGACTCTCTGTTGGAAGCTCTCTTAATACGAGGCATTATTGTATACTAAGGAATTAGCTAGACACACTCAAAGATTGTTTTAAATACACCTAGGCAATAGTTTGAAGAGTTCTCTAAAAACCTAGGCAATAAAACAGTTCAAGAAGTGCCCTAATGATGATTTCAGCAAAAACAAAGGAATTTTTTAAGAAAACTTGACAATGTAGGTTGCTAAAATGAAGATTGATGAAAAGATTGGACTAGAACTGATCGAACCCTAGGGGTATCTATTCGCAAGTTCACGGGTCGTCCAAGTAATAATGGGATTTGAGTCCCGTAATTATCGTCCCACAGAGAAGTTGTAAGCCTAATTAACTACCGGTTACTTTTACCCTAAGTATATCCTAGCAAATTATGAAATTAAAGTGAGTGATCAACTAAGCTAAAATTAAAGTACTGAAAATAATAACAACTATAAAACAAAGATGTTGGCTCTACCGAGAGGGGGGGTGAATCGGTTTTCTAACAATTATGGCAGATTTTAAATTAATCGCAATTTAAACACAAATGATAATGAATAAAACAGTGCAATATAACAATTTAATGCAAAGAGAGGGAAAGAGAAACAAACACAGCGACTTATAGAGGTTCGGCCAACTCTTGCCTACGTCCTCTCTCCTTGACCTTCTTGTCAAGTGGTTTCTTTCTCTCTTTCAATAGAGTTTACAAAGTTCCTTTTACAGGTTAAGGAATAACCTCTCTACCCTTAGCAATACAGAAAATGTATTCACCCTTTTACAATAACTCTCACTGAGGAACAATCCTCTTTTCTTTTAAGGTGAGGATGAATACAGAATAAGGCTTTTCAGTGGGTAGGACTAACACAGCTTGTAGTACTTAAGCTTGTACAATAAATCTCAATTAATGAGCAATAGGGATACAAGGAATGAAAGAATTAAAGCTTTAGAATATTGAGAATGTGCAGTGATAGTCTCTCTTTTTGCTTTGTCTTCAATGCTTGGTTATATACTGAAGGTTGGGTAGTTGGAGCATTAAATGCAGTTTTTCCCGTTGAGATTTGAAGAAAATAGCCGTTGGGAACCTCCAGTGGTCAGACAGATCGATCTCTTATCTTGGCCAGATCGATCTCTTAGTTTTGAATCCTGCAAGATCAAAGCATAAATACACAGGGAGATCGATCTCATACATTACCAGATCGATCTGTTAGTTTGAATAGGCAGAGGCAGATCGATCTGTCGAATAGGCAGATCGATCTCCTATCCTCTCTGTTTGAGGCAGGATCGATCTCTTAATACACCAGATCGATCTCTTAAGCTCACTGACTTTGAGCAGATCGATCTCTTAACCCTTGCAGATCGATCTCTCTTTACCTTAATCCCTTTACACCGTTTTAAGGCTTGCCAGATCGATCTCTTCCATCATGAGATCGATCTCTCATAAAGTATAAACCCAGGAGATCGATCTCTCACACCTCAGATCGATCTCTCATCAGCAGAACTCTAAGTTCTGGTCCTGATATCTTCTAAACATGTTTGTATACCATCTTAACATTATTGTATTAACTTGTTTTGTCATTTCAAAATACATTAACTCAACAATCTCCCCCTTTTTGATATGACAAAACTCATCCAATAAACATGTTTAGTGAATTTGCAAAATTTCCTTTCTGTGAGCTTTTGACTTTGTTAAAGATTTAACTCATCCTTAGTTAAATCTTAACTCCCCCTTAGTTAGCTCTAGCTCTTAACTCCCCCTCAATTAAATCATCCTATAACTCCTTTTAAACATTTAACACATGTTTCTTCTCCCCCTTTTTGTCATATCAGTCACAAAAGATCGAAGACTTATGGCATTTCAAAATCAATATTTGCATTAACACATTCAATATTCAATCAAATCACATTTCATTCAAGCAAATTTTTCACAGAAAACATCAAGTAGCTTAATAATGTTGTAACTACACTCAATTAAAACACCTAATGCCTAATGTGAGGGAGGATCACGATCCAAAAGTTCCTCAACATGCGTGCGGGTTACTTGAAGTTCATCAAACATCGTCGCTTGAGTTTCTTGAAATTTATCGAACATCGCCTTTTGAGTGTCTTGAAGGTGATCCACTCGTTGAGTCAATTCGGCAAACATACGCTGCTGAGTGGTATGTCCTTCATCGATTCTCTGACTGAGGTCGCTTATCATCTTCACGATCAGCTCCAAGTCAGCAGGAGACGATGTTTGTGCAGTTGGCGCAGCCGTGGAGGACGACGGTTCTGGAGCGGGTGCTGCAGGTGGGTGTGCTGGTTCAACAGTGTGGTCATCTTCAGCCTCAGCAGGTTGCTGTTCTTGCTTTTTCGTCCACTCTCCCCGAAAATCTTTGTAGTACCCCATATGATGTAGGGTCCCAATGGTAAGCTCGCTTTTAGGAGATGGAAGTTCGCCAGTTTCGCCGCTGCAGTCGATGCCAAGGCGACGGAGAAGATAAGCCACTGGTTGTGGAAAAACTATTGTGGTAGCTTGGCCACGCACAATCTTCAGCCAATCCTCGTATATAAAGTGAGGGAGGTTTGGTTTTTGGCTGGTGGTGTGAATGTGATGGAGCCAAAACCGATCTAGACGCCTGACGGTTGAGTGACGGGTACCGTAAGGGCGGAGATTCCAGGAGATTATGAGGTGGAGTAACCGAAGGTGCATTGGAAGGTTACTCGCCTTGTCCCCGGGGAGTTCAAACGCAAAGGGGACTTCCTCATCCTCATTAGTTAAGCCTTCATCGCGTATATCAAATACTTTGGCTATAACTTCAGAATCAATTAGAATTGATTGACCCATGACGAAGGTTCTGAAGGCAAGGATTTTGCAGGTGTCATCGGGGTCATAAACGAGTTCGGCATTTGAAAAGAATGCACGAACGAGATTTGGAGGGACAGGAGTGTTGATTCTCAAGAATTTCACCCAACCAAATTCCTCAAATTTTGATAGGTATGGAAAGTCTATGTGATTGAGGAAGGAAAAATCAATGGTGCGCCAATGCTTGATTGGCATAGTTGAAAAGTATTCCTCATACCGCTTTCTTTTTGCTGGTGTTTTAAAACACCGATTGAAGGAAGCGATAGGAGGTGGAGTGGGTTGGGAGGAAGAACCTGCCTCTACATTGGGTCTAGGTGGTTTGGTTCCTGCTCTCTTAAGCCTAGGCATTATTCTAGACCTTAAAGATTTGATAACTAAATTCAACAAAAAGAAAGGCAATGAAACAGTACCTAGGTTTGCCCTAGACGCAAAACAAACACAAATCGAAGAAGGATTTTGATAAAATCAGTGAGAAATGTAGGTTACTATATCGGAATTTGACACCGAGACGCAAGGAAGACTGTACGAGGATCGATCTGAGGAGGAATTGAAGAAGAGGATGCGAGGGAATTGGAGAATTTGAATTTTAGGTTTTGGGAGATTTGGGAATTTTTCGCGGCTATTTATACTCCAAGGCATAGGAGATCGATCTGTCGAGGCGACAGATCGATCTGGTACTCCCAGAAGCGAAGAGAGATCGATCTGTCGTAGGGACAGATCGATCTGGTCGCAAACAGAGGCTTAAGGAGATCGATCTGGTACATGCATAGATCGATCTGTAGAATACGGAAGCTTGATGAGATCGATCTGTCGTGTGGACAGATCGATCTGTCTCTAAACAGAGACGTAAGGAGATCGATCTCTCATCCTTTTTGCCAGAAAATTTTTGCAAAAACTCTTTAAAAATCAACTTGAAATCAAGATTTTTACAACATGAAAGTCCTAAGGCATATTCATGAGTCCTAATTCACCTCTAAGGATACAGAACCTATCTCTATCAAGGGGTTTGGTGAATATATCAGCTATTTGATGTGTAGTATCAATATACTCTAAGATTATATCCCCTTTTTGTACATGGTCTCTAAGGAAGTGATGTCTAATTTCTATGTGCTTGGTTCTGGAGTGTTGTATAGGATTCTTAGACAGATTAATGGCACTGGTATTATCACATTTAATTGAGACTTGCTTCATGTCAATACCATAATCTCTCATTTGTTGTTTAATCCACAACACTTGAGCACTACAACTACCAGCTGCTATATACTCAGCTTCAGTTGTGGACTGAGCTACACTGTTTTGCTTCTTGGAGAACCAAGAAATTAACCTATTTCCTAAGAATTGGCAAGTACCTGAAGTACTTTTCCTATCTATTTTGCATCCTCCAAAATCAGCATCTGAAAATGCATGAAGGGCAAAAGTGGAGTCTTTGGGATACCAAAGTCCTAGTGAGGGAGTATCTTTGAGGTATCTAAAGATTCTCTTAGTTGCCAATAGATGTGATTCCCTAGGGGATGATTGAAATCTAGCACAAAGGCACACACTAAACAATATATCTGGTCTACTAGCAGTTAAATAAAGCAAAGAACCAATCATAGACCTATAGAGTTTAGTGTCTACACACTTACCACTTTCATCTTTGTCAAGCTTGATGTTGGTGCCCATTGGAGTGGTTTGAGGTTTGCAATTGTCCATCCCAAATCTCTTGAGCAAGTCCTTGGTGTACTTTGCTTGATTGATGAATGTTCCATCCTTTGTTTGCTTCACTTGAAGTCCCAAGAAGAATGTGAGTTCTCCCATCATGCTCATCTCAAATTCTCCTTGCATGATCTTAGCAAACTCTTGACATAAAGACTCATTAGTTGAACCAAAAATTATATCATCTACATATACTTGTACAACTAGTAAGTCCTTATTTTTATTTTTGATGAATAATGTGGTGTCTACCTTTCCTCTTGAGAATCCTTTTTCTATTAAGAACTTTGACAACATTTCATACCAAGCTCTAGGAGCTTGTTTTAACCCATAAAGTGCCTTAGATAATTTGAAAACATGTTCAGGAAATTCATGATTTTCAAATCCGGGAGGTTGCTCTACATAGACTTCTTCATTAATGAAACCATTCAAGAATGCACTCTTTACATCCATTTGATATAACTTGAAATCTTTATAACATGCAAAGGCAAGTAACATTCTTATTGCCTCTAATCTAGCTACCGGTGCATATGTTTCATCATAGTCTATGCCTTCCTCTTGTCTATAGCCTTGAGCAACTAGCCTAGCCTTATTCCTTATGATCACACTATTTTCATCCATTTTGTTCTTGAATATCCATTTAGTTCCAATTATAGAGTGATCACTAGGCCTTGGAACTAGTTTCCATACTTTGCTTCTCTCAAATTGATTTAACTCTTCTTGCATTGCTAGGAACCAATTATTATCCTCTAAGGCTTCATTGACATTCCTAGGCTCTATTTGAGATACAAAGGCTATATATTGACACATATTCCTTAAGGATGACCTAGTTCTAACTCCAAGAGTTGGATCTCCTACTATTTCACAATCTTTTACATATCCTAACTCTCTTGGTGCTCTAGGTTCTCTTTCTAAAACTTCTATTTCTTCTTCATCTTCTTTATTCAAATCAAGCTTTTCTAGAAAGTCATCTTCTAAGCCTTCATCAAATATCTCAACATTTTCATCATTGTTGGTTGAATCTTTAGATATATTATTTGATTCATCAAATACAACATGAATAGATTCTTCAACCATTAATGTTCTTTTGTTATAAATTCTATAAGCCTTTGAATTCAATGAATATCATAGAAATATTCCCTCATCACTTTTGGCATCAAATTTTCCTAAATTATCTTTTCCATTATTTAGAACAAAGCATTTGCAGCCAAAAGGATGGAAGTAACTAATATTAGGCTTCTTACCTTTGTAGAGCTCATAAGGAGTTTTCTTTAGCATGGGTCTTATCATAGCTCTATTAATTATATAACATGATGTGTTTATAGCTTCAGCCCAAAAGTACTTTGGCAAGTTATTTTCACATAACATGGTCCTAGCCATCTCTTCCAAAGTTCTATTTCTTCTCTCAACTACACCATTTTGTTGCGGTGTCCTAGGGGCTGAAAAATTATGGCTAATTCCTTGATCATTGCAATACTCATCAAATCCTATATTTTCAAATTCTTTGCCATGATCACTTCTAATGCTTGTTATTGTATAACCTTTTTCATTTTGAGTCACCTTTGAGTAAGTTATGAATTTCTCTAAGGCTTCATTTTTTACTCTCAAAAAGAACACCCAAGTGTACCTAGTGTAATCATCAACTATTACAAAACCATAGTGTTTCCCACCTAGGCTAGTGGTTCTAGTTGGTCCAAATAAGTCTAAATGCAGTAATTGAAGAGGCCTAGTGGTGGATACACTATTCTTAGGCTTAAAAGTTGTTCTTTTGTGTTTTCCTTTAACACAAGCTTCACATATTTCTTCATGATCAAAGGATATTTTGGGTAAGCCTATAACTAGATCCTTTCTAGCTAATTTGGATAGCACATGCATGCTAGCATGACCTAGTCTTCTATGCCATAACCAAGATTCCTTTTTGTTATCTACCATTAAGCATATGTTTTCGTTTTTGAGTTCATTAAGGTAGACTATATATATGTTACCTTGCCTATGACCTAGAAGAAGAATTTTATTTGACTTAGGATCTATAACATTACATTTCATGCAATCAAAAATTACTTTGTAACCTTTGTCACAAAGTTGACTAATGCTTAGCAAGTTATGCTTTAGACCCCTAACAAGTAATACTTTTTCTAAAGAGAAATGATCATTACCTATTGAGCCACTCCCTTCCACTTGGCCTTTGGAGTTGTCCCCAAAAGTGACTTCTCCACCAATTTTCGATTTGAAGGAATTGAAATGGCTTTTATCACCCGTCATGTGCCTTGAGCATCCACTATCTAAGTACCAAGCTTCTTTTGTTTTAGCTTTGTGGCTATGCTCAATCACCTATAACACAAAAAAAATAAACACACTCAAGTCTTAGGTACCCAAATTCTCTTGGGTCCTTGGAGGTTAGTAAATGAAATTCTTGATCCCATTGGGATCCATTTTGCTAATGCATTGCAGTCCTTGGAATGAATTACCTCTTTTGGAATCCATATCCTTTTTACAATTTTTCCTTTAAGATTCCTCATCTTTATATTGCAATAATGTGACTTATGTCCCTTCTTATTACAATATGAACAAGTAATTGCAGGTTTATTCATGCTCTTCCTAGCAATAAAACTCTTAAGATGGGTTTCCCTACTTTGTGCATTATACCCTAAGCCATTTTTGTCAAAAAATGCCCTTTGGGTTTCTAACATGCTATCTAGCTTTTGTTGCCCCATGTGAAATCTATTAAAGGAGTTATGTAAATTGCTATTTTTCTCCTTAAGATCACCAATTTCTAGATTTGCAATCTCTAGTTTCTCCTCACATTCCAATTTATCTTTTAACATTATCTCATTTTCCCTTTTTAATTTCGATATTAACTTTTTATACTTCATGCTCATAGATTCATACTCTAATGCTAAATCATCAAATGCATCTTGCAGTTCATCAAAAGAGTATTCATTGATATTAGAAGTTACCTTTTCATCATCATCAATAGCCATGAAGCATAGGTTGGCAATGTCCTCATTTGATTCATCATCGGAGCAGTCACTGTCACTCCATGTTGTGACCATTGCCTTCTTTTTATGAAACCTATCATTAGATCTTTTGAGAAGAGGGCAGTTAAATTTTATGTGTCCAGGTTTTTTACACTCATAACACACAATAGAGTCTTTTCTACCTACTTCCTCTTGTTTTCTCCTATTGTTTCTCCTATTGCTATTACCAGCTCTCATCCTCATGAATTTATTAAATCTTTTGGCAAACATTGCCATCTCAATATCCTCCTCACTGCCACTCTCATTTTTAATTTCCTTTTCAGCAGTGGATTTTAGAGCAACACCCACTTTCTTGGGTGGCTCTTCATTTCTTTTAAGCTTCATCTCATAAGTTAGCAAGGAACCTATTAATTCATCTAAGGACAATGTGTGTGGATCCTTAGATTCCTCTATTGCTGTTACCTTAGCTTCCCATGACTTAGGTAAGCTATTTAAAATTTTCTTTACCATTTCAATATTAGAATATATTTTTCCTAAAGATTTTAATCCATTAATTATATCGGTAAACCTAGTGAACATATCACTAATGGATTCTTCTTCCTTTATCCTAAAGAGCTCATAATCATGTGTGAGCATACCTACTTTTGTCTCCTTCACTTGGGTTGTACCCTCATGAGTTATTGCCAATTTATCCCATAGCTTTAGCATTTAGCTGTGCACATTTAATGTCATTAGAATCCCATTCATCTTCTTCTTTGGGAATATCTCTTCCCTCTATTTTCTTTGTAGGGATTTGAGGTCCCTTAACTATAATTCTCCATACTTCATAGTCATTTGCTTGAATAAATAGCATCATCCTAGTCCTCCAATATGAATAATGTTCACCATTGAACATGGGAGGTCTAACCGTGGAGTGCCCCTCTCCTATCAAACTAGTTGCAACATTGTTAAGAGCCATTAGATCGTTTCTACTCTTAGGAAGTTGTTCCTACGTGATTAAAGAGTCCTAGCTCTGATACCAATTGTTGGCTCTACCGAGAGGGGGGTGAATCGGTTTTCTAACAATTATGGCAGATTTTAAATTAATCGCAATTTAAACACAAATGATAATGAATAAAACAGTGCAATATAACAATTTAATGCAAAGAGAGGGAAAGAGAAACAAACACAGCGACTTATAGAGGTTCGGCCAACTCTTGCCTACGTCCTCTCTCCTTGACCTTCTTGTCAAGTGGTTTCTTTCTCTCTTTCAATAGAGTTTACAAAGTTCCTTTTACAGGTTAAGGAATAACCTCTCTACCCTTAGCAATACAGAAAATGTATTCACCCTTTTACAATAACTCTCACTGAGGAACAATCCTCTTTTCTTTTAAGGTGAGGATGAATACAGAATAAGGCTTTTCAGTGGGTAGGACTAACACAGCTTGTAGTACTTAAGCTTGTACAATAAATCTCAATTAATGAGCAATAGGGATACAAGGAATGAAAGAATTAAAGCTTCAGAATATTGAGAATGTGCAGTGATAGTCTCTCTTTTTGCTTTGTCTTCAATGCTTGGTTATATACTGAAGGTTGGGTAGTTGGAGCATTAAATGCAGTTTTTCCCGTTGAGATTTGAAGAAAATAGCCGTTGGGAACCTCCAGTGGTCAGACAGATCGATCTCTTATCTTGGCCAGATCGATCTCTTAGTTTTGAATCCTGCAAGATCAAAGCATAAATACACAGGGAGATCGATCTCATACATTACCAGATCGATCTGTTAGTTTGAATAGGCAGAGGCAGATCGATCTGTCGAATAGGCAGATCGATCTCCTATCCTCTCTGTTTGAGGCAGGATCGATCTCTTAATACACCAGATCGATCTCTTAAGCTCACTGACTTTGAGCAGATCGATCTCTTAACCCTTGCAGATCGATCTCTCTTTACCTTAATCCCTTTACACCGTTTTAAGGCTTGCCAGATCGATCTCTTCCATCATGAGATCGATCTCTCATAAAGTATAAACCCAGGAGATCGATCTCTCACACCTCAGATCGATCTCTCATCAGCAGAACTCTAAGTTCTGGTCCTGATATCTTCTAAACATGTTTGTATACCATCTTAACATTATTGTATTAACTTGTTTTGTCATTTCAAAATACATTAACTCAACAAAAGAAAATAAAACCAAGCTCGAAGTACTTACAATACTCCAAGCAATTAAAAACAACCTACAAAAGAAAATTAAAATAATTAGAATTAATAATGCAATTAAAATAAAATGCAATTAAACAATAAAACTAATTAAACTAAAATTAAATAAGCTTAAAATAAAATGCAACTAATTAAATCTAAGTTAAACTATGTAAACAAAGCAACTAAACCTAACAAATTAAATAGAAAACAAATTAAACTAACAATGCATGAACACAATTAATCTAGATTTCAACTAAACTAAAATAAAGTCCTAACATATAAATATAAAATTAACTATTAAATAAAAAAAAACTAAGACTAAAAATGAAATTAACAAACTAAAACACTAGAATTAACTAACCTAATTAACAACTAATAAAAACAAAAAAATGTAAATGCATTAACTAATTAAATAAAAGGGAAGGATGAGGCCAAACATGGCCTTAGGCCATAAAAGAGCAAGTGGTCCCGAAAATATTTCCAAGTGTACTGTGCACTGTGCACTGTACACGTTTCTTCCTCCTGGAAATGCTCTGCCATTTTCGCCTCTGCTCCTGCTGTACTGTCTTCCTCGTGGACTGCTCTGCCGCCAGGTGCTCTCGGGTTGTTCTGCTCTTTCGATTTGCTGCTGCTCCACGGTCCAGGAATTGCAGCAAACGTCCAGGCCTGCTCGGGTGGCTGTCTCCAGCTTTTGCAGCGCACCATATCCTCGCAATTGCTTCTGCATACCACCCACGTTTACAGCCGGTTCTGCCACACTACACCAAATACTGTCCAGCAGAGGGAAACGGTAGAAGACCAGCTTCATCTACTAAATCCAACCCTCCATACCATCATTCTTGCACACAACAGTAAAGGCAAAACAGCATGTTACAGCAGCACTTTAAATGATCAATACAAACCAGAATTAAATCAGAACAAAAAACATAAGTTGCTACTTAAAGGTTTAAAGCAGTAACAGCAAACAAAGAGTGTAAAATGTAATGAAAACAGAAGTTAATGACAAAGAAGATGATGAACAGTAGGCACTCCTAGAACAGGGGAGAACAGAGAGGGAGAACTGGTCCCGGTCTGCTGCAACCGCGCAGCCCAGCTTGGTTCTGTACCGACGCCAGCTGACCCACCTGCTTCAGCAACAACATCTTCACCAGTCACCAGCAAACATCACCTCTCGGCACCACCAGTTCAAGCTCCCCTGAAGATACCCGAATAACCACTAGAGAAAGGAAACAATAACACCAAACACGAAAGCAAACCGAGAGCTACAAACAGAGTTGAAAACTCTAGTGCCGAATCAACAAAACAAAGAAAAAGCTAAACTTGCCAAACAGAAAATAAAAAATAAAAAATAAAAAAAAATTGCCATAAAATGGAAAGGAAACCGAAGGCATGAAATGGGAAGGAAACCGAGATCATGAAAACTTAATGGAAGAAAATCAATGAACAGTAATGAAGAAAACCGAGAGCTTGGATTGAAAGCTTGCATTAACATAAAATTTAACAAATATAAAAAAAGACAATCACATGAACAGTAAATAACAAGTAGCTAAAAAAAAACTAATCGGAAATAACAAGTAGCTAAAATAAAAACTAAAAGTACTCCTAAATTAATCTACACTACTCCTACTCCTATTCCACTCCTACACTACTCCTAAAACTACTCTAAAACTACTTGATTTTTCAATTGCCACCATGCTCTATTTATACACAAATCATAGGGGTACAATGGTAAATTGTCATCCTAGATGAGTTGGCATTGTTTGGCCACTTGTCTTCCTTTGATTTGCTGCAGAGTAGATATTTCTACGTCATCAGTTTTTTTGTCCAATTAGTTGTGCGATGTGGCCCGGCGTGTGCTTTCCAAAATATTCGCTTGGTGTCTGTTGATATTATCGTTTCAGAGCAAATAAAATATCGACACCTGGCATTACGCATGTCCAAACGACTGGTGACTCGGTCTGCAAATTGGAAGTGGTCCAGTCTCTTTTAGCCCATTTTCAGCCCAATTTCATCTGAAATGACTGAATTTCATCTGGATTTAATTTATCTGCACAAATAGGAATTTTAATTAAATACAGGGGATTATTAAGGAATTAATATGGGGATTAAGTAAATAATTAGGAATTTAAGCACAAATAATTCTATAAAAAATAGAATTATCAAGAACCTTACCGAGATCAATCTGAGAGTGAAAATTGGAGGAGGAGGCGCGACAGAGGGTTAGAGATTTGAAAATTTGGGATTTTGAAATTTAGAGATTTTGAAATTTGGGGATTTTGAAGCAGTATTTATAGCCATGCTAAGAAGATTGATCTGTCGAGGTACCAAATCGATCTTATATTTCCAGAAACTTGAAGAGATTGATTTGATATTTTAAGGGATCGATCTTCAAAATACAGAAGCTCAAGGAGATCGATCTGCAACTTACAGAGGCTGAAGGAGATCGATCTGCTGTATTCAGAGATCGATCCATAAAATACAGAAGCTTAAGGAGATCGATCTTATGGGATAGAAGATCGATCTGCTTAGTTGAATCCTTACTGCTTTAGGCCAATTTGGAGCATGAAGATCGATCTATAGTGATAGCAGATCGATCTCTCATACTTTTTGCCCAGAAAATGAGTTGAAAATCCAGTTGAAAATCAATTTGAAATCAAAGTTTAGAAGGCAATAAATCTTAAGGAGCATTCATAAGTCCTAATTCACTTCTAAGAACACAAAACCTATCTCTATCAAGAGGTTTGGTGAAGATATCAGCTATTTGACGCAAAGTATCAATATATTCTAGAATTATATCTCCTTTTTGTACATGATCTCTAAGGAAATGATGCCTAATCTCAATATGTTTAGTTCTCGAGTGTTGGATTGGATTTTTAGAGAGATTAATGGCACTGGTATTATCACATTTGATTGAAACTTGCTTCATGTCTACACCATAATCTTTCATTTGTTGTTTAATCCACAACACTTGAGCACTACAACTACCAGCTGCTATATATTCTGCTTCTGTTGTGGATTATACTACACTATTTTGTTTCTTAGAGAACCATGAGATAAATCTATTCCCTAAGAATTGGCATGTTCCTGAAGTGCTTTTTCTATCTATTTACAACCTCTAAAATCTGCATTAGAAAAAGCATGAAGTGCAAAAGTGGAATCTTTAGGATACCAAAGTCCTAGAGAGGGAGTGTCTTTAAGATACCTAAAGATCCTTTTTGTAGCTAGTAAGTGTGACTCCCTAGGAGAGGATTGAAATCTAGCATATAGGCATACACTAAACAAAATGTCTGGTCTACTTGCAATAAGATAAAGCAATGAACCAATCATAGACCTATATAGTTTAGTGTCTACACACTTACCACTTTCATCTTTATCAAGCTTCATGTTGATGCCCATTGAAGTTACTTGAGGTTTGCAGTTATCCATTCCAAATCGTTTGAACAAATCCTTAGTATATTTAGCTTGATTGATGAAGGTTCCATCTTTAGTTTGCTTCACTTGAAGTCCCAAGAAGTAGGTGAGCTCTCCCATCATGCTCATTTCAAATTCACCTTGCATGATCTTTGCAAACTCTTGACATATAGATTCATTAGTTGATCTAAAAATAATGTCATCTACATACACCTGAACAACTAGTAAATCTTTATTTTTATTTTTGATAAACAAAGTAGTATCTACTTTTCCTCTTGAAAATCCTTTCTCTATTAAGAACTTTGACGTCTTTCATACCAGGCTCTAGGGGCTTGTTTCAAATCGTAAAGTGCCTTAGAAAGTTTGTATACATGTTCAGGAAATTCAGGACTTTCAAAATCGGGAGGTTGCTCAACATAAACTTCTTCATTGATGAAGCCATTTAGAAATGCACTATTTACATCCATTTGATATAATTTGAAGTTTTTATAGCATGCAAAAGTAAGCAGCATTCTTATTGCTTCTAATCTAGCTACCAGTGCATATGTTTCATCATAGTCAATTCCTTCCTCTTGCCTATAGCCTTGTGCAACTAGCCTAGCCTTGTTTCTTATGATCACACTATTTTCATCCATCTTGTTCTTGAAAATCCATTTAGTTCCAATTATAGAGTGATCACTAGGTCTAGGGACTAAATTCCATACTTTGCTTCTTTCAAATTGATTTAGTTCTTCTTGCATGGCTAAAAACCAATTATTATCATCTAAAGCTTCATTGACATTCTTTGGTTCAATTTGAGATACAAAGGCTATATATTGACATACATTTCTTATAGAGGACTTTGTTCTAATTTCAAGAGTTGGATCACCTACAATTTCACAATCTTTGGCATATCCTAGTTCTCTTGGTGCTCTAGACTCTCTTTCTAATATTTCAAATTCTTCATCATCCTCTTTATTAATGTCAAGTTTTTCTAATAGATCATCTTCTATCTTTGAGGTATCTTTCAAGGTCTCATCAAATATTTCAATATCCTCATCATTGGTTGAACCTTTAGATACATCGTTTGACTCATCAAATATTACATGTATTGATTCTTCAACCATCAAGGTTCTTTTGTTATATACTTTATATGCCTTTGAATTCAAGGAGTAGCCTAAAAAGATTCCCTCATCACTCTTGGCATCAAATTTTCCTAAGTTATCTTTTCCATTATTTAAGACAAAGCATCTACAACCAAAAGGGTGAAAATAGCTAATATTAGGCTTCTTTCCCTTGTAAATATCATAAGGGGTTTTCTTTAAGATTGGTCTAATCATGGCTCTATTAATGATATAGTAAGATGTATTTATAGTTTCAGCCTAAAAATATTTAGGAAAGTTATTTTCACACAACATTGTTCTAGCCATTTCTTCTAACGTTCTATTTTTTCTCTTAACTACCCCATTTTGTTGTGGTGTCTTAGGGGTTGAAAAATTATGACTAATTCATTGATCATTGCAATATTCATCAAAACCAATATTTTCAAATTTCTTGCCATGATCACTTCTAATGCTAGTTATAGTGTAACCTTTTTCATTTTGGGCTACTTTTGTATAGACAATGAATTTTTCTAAGGCTTCATTCTTTACTCTTAAGAAAAATACCCAAGTGCACCTAGTGTAATCATCTACAATCACAAATCCATAATGCTTACCACCTAGGCTTGTAGTTTTAGTTGGTCCAAATAGATCTAGGTGAAGTAATTAAAGAGGCCTAGTGGTTGATACACTATGTTTAGGTTTAAATGTTGTCCTTTTATGTTTTCCCTTGACATAAGCTTCATAAATTTTGTCATAGTCAAAGAACAACTTAGGTAATCCTACAACAAGGTCTTTTCTAGCTAGCTTAGTTAATACATGCATGCTAGCATGACCTAGTCTTCTATGCCACAACCAAGGTTCTTTTTTTTTATCTACCATAAGGCATACATTTTCATGTTTAAGTTCATTTAGATAAACAATGTATATGTTACCTTATCTATGTCCTAGAAAAAGAACTTTATTTGATTTAGGATCTATAACATGACACTTCAAGCAATCAAAAATTACTTTGTAACCTTTGTCACAAAGTTGACTAATGCTTAGCAAATTATGTTTTAGACCTCTAACAAGTAAAACCTTTTCTAGTGAGAAATAATTATTACCAATTGAACCACTTCCTTCAACTTAGCCTCTGGAGTTGTCCCCAAATGTGACTTCTCTACCAACTTTTGATTTGAATGAGTTGAAGTGGTTTCTATCACCGATCATGTGTCTTGACCATCCACTATCCAAGTACCAAGCTTCCTTTGTTTTTGCCTTGCAGTAATGCTCAATCACCTATAATCAACATTCAAACTTTTGTCTTAGGTACCCAAATTTTCTTGGGTCCTTTGGAGTTAGTGAGTAGAATTCTTGATCCCTTTGGGATCCATTTTAATATTACATTAATGTCTTTTGAATTAACTACCTCTTATGGGACCCAAATTCTTCTAACTAACCTTCCTTTAAATGTGGTCATCTTCACATTGCAACTATATGATGCATGCCCTTTTTTATTACAATGTGAGCAAGTAGTTGAGGGTTTATGCATATTCTTTCTAGCTAAGAAACTTTTGAGGTGAGTTTCTCCACTTTTTCCATCATATCCTAACCCATTCTTATCAAAGAAAGCCCTTTGAGTTTCTAGCATGTTATCTAGTTTTTGTTGACCCATGTAAAATCTAGTAAATGAGTTATGTAAGTTACTATTCTTTTCTTTTAGGTCATGGATTTTAAGATTTGTACTTTCTAATCTCTTTTCACATTCTATCTTTTCCTTTAGTATTAATTCATTTTCTTTCTTTAGTTTAGAGATTAATTTTTTGTACTTCAAATTCATGCATTTATATTCTAATGCAAGATCATCAAATGCATCTTGTAGTTCATCAAAAGAGTACTCATTGAGATCTAAAGTTACCTTTTCATCTTCAATTGCCATGAAGCATAGATTGGCAATATCCTCATTTGAATCATCATCGGAGCTGTCACTATCGCTCCATGTTGCCATCATTACCTTCTTTTTGTGATTCCTATCACTTGATCTTTTGAGAAGAGGGCAGTTAAATTTAATATGTCCAGGTTTTTTGCATTCATAGCATACAATAGTGTCTTTTCTACCTAGTTCTTCTTGTTCTTTCTTGTAGTTTCTCCTACCACTACCATTTGCTCTCATTCTCATAAATTTGTTAAATCTCTTGGCAAACATTGTCATTTCGAGATCTTCTTCATTACCACTCTTATTTTTATTCTCTTTCAAATCTTCTTGAGTAGTGGATTTCAGAGCTACTCCCACTTTCTTGGGTGGCTCTTCGTTTCTCCTTAATTTCATTTTATAAGTAAGTAGTGACCCTATTAATTTATCTAATGATAGTGTGTGGGGGTCTTTGGACTCTTCAATTGCTGTTACTTTAGCTTCCCATGATTTCGATAGGCTATTCAGGATTTTCTTAACCATTTCTATATTTGAATAGATTTTGCCTAAGGACTTTAGTCCATTTATTACATCAGTAAATCTAGTGAACATGTCACTAATTGACTCTCCTTCTTTCATCCTAAATAGCTCATAATCATGTGTGAGCATTCCTACCTTAGTCTCCTTTATTTGAGTTGTGCCTTCATGAGTAATTGCCAATTTGTCCCAAATTTGTTTGGCATTGTCACAACCTGAGACTCTATTATACTCATTGGGCCCTAATGCACAAAATAAGGTGTGCATGACCTTTGCATTTAGCTGAGCACATTTTACATCATTAAAATCTCACTCATCTTCTTCTTTTGGGATATCTCTTCTTTCTATCCTTTTAGTTGGGATTTAAGGACCTTTAGTTATAATCCTCCATACCTCATAATTATTTGCTTGAATGAAAAGCATCATTCTAGTTTTTCAATAAGCATAATGTTCACCATTGAACATGGGAGGCCTAACTGTAGAGTGTCCCTCTCCTACTAGACTGGTTGCTACATTGCTATGAGCCATTAGATCGTTTTTAACTCTTAGGAAGTTATTCCTTTATGATCAAAGAGTCCGAGCTCTGATACCAATTGTTGGCTCTACTGAGAGAGGGGTGAATCGATTTTCTAATGATAATGTTAAATTTAAACTTAATTGAATCTTATTGCAAACAATCAAAGAATAAGCAATAAAGTACAGTGCAATAAATTAAAGGAGATAAGGGAAGGAAGCAGCAAACTCAGTAATTTATAGAGGTTCGGTCAATCGCTTACCTACGTCCTCTCTTCTTGACCTCCTTGTCAATAACTTTCTTTCACTATATCAATAGCTGATACAAACTCCCTTTTTAAGGTTAAGGAATAACCTCTCTACCCCTTTTTACAAAGACAAGTATTCACCCCTTACAAAATTATCTCACAGAGGAACTCTCCTCTTCTCTCTTGAATTAAGGATGAATACAAATAGAAGCTTTATTTTGTAGGTAAGAAAAATAACTTCTACACAAGGTTTCTTTCACACAATACAATCAATGTGATGTTGAAGACAAAGAGAATGTTAGAAAAGATCTCTTGAGAATATACAGAATTTGCAGCACAAGTCTCTTATTTTCTAATGTCTTCAATGCTTGATTTTATACAGCAAGATTGGTAGTTGAAGCATTTAATGCTATTTTTCCCATTGAAGATTTTGCAGAAAGAGCCGTTGGGAACCTCTAGTAGAGTACCATATCGATCTTCCATCATGACTAGATCGATCTCTTAGTTTAAATTCCTGCAATTACAAAGCAACTTGAAGCATAGAGATCGATCTCATATTTGTAGAGATCGATCTTATAATTTGAAAAATGTTAGTGAAGATCGATCTGTCGAACCATCAGATCGATCTTCTAATCTCTCTGTTTGAAGTAAGATCGATCTCCAGATCGATCTGGCAAGCATTCTCGTAGAGAGGAGATCAATCTCTAATCACCCTAGATCGATCTTCTAAACTCTTTGACTTTAAGGAGATCGATCTCTATCCACAGAAGATCTATCTCATAAACTCTTTGTTTGAACATAGATCGATCTACAGATCGATCTAATACCTTTAACCTTTGTCTTAGAGGAGATCGATCTCTTTTTAGACCAGATCAATCTCTTAGGCATTCTGTAATTTAAAGATCGATCTCATAACCCCTATAGATCGATCTCTTCTTCCTCAACATCCTATACATGCTCTTTGAGTTTTTTAATCCTTTAGCAGATCGATCTCATATTCTCATAAGATCGATCTCTCATACTTGAAAACCCAGGAGATCGATCTCTCATCCTTTAATACTCAGTTTCTGGCAATGACATGTATTTAATTAAACTCTTAACATGTTAAAAACATTTCTAGATTTATAATATCCATTATTGAATTACTGTTTTGTCATTTCAAAATATATTAACTTAACAGATTTCTTTGAGAATAGTAAGTTGGAAAAAATATTAAATTCCTCTTTATTACATCCTTGCATAAGGTTGCTAGTCCAATAAACATCAAAGAATACCCTCTATTAGCCTCATTAATTCTATTTACAAGATCTTTGTGAGAATTCTCACAAAAAGGTTAAAGTCGATTATTGGCTTTGAAATTAGAGATATCCAGAGTGCTTTCATATCAGGTAGACAGATTCTTGATGGCATTCTCCTTACAAATGAGATTATTCACTCCCTACAAAAGAACGCTCATAGTGGTGGAATTCTTCTTGAGATTGACTTCGAGAAAGCTTTTGATTTTGTTAAATGGGATTTCCTTCTCTTTGTTATGAAATTAATGGGCTTTGGAGCTAAGTGGATGAAGTGGATTCACAAATGTATTTCTTCCCCTCGTATTTCAATTCTTGTCAATGGCTTTCCTACATCGAAGTTTTCGACTCAAAGGGGTTTGTGTCAAAGGGATCCACTATCTCCTTTCTTATTTATCATGGTCACCAAGGCCCTTCACCTAATGGTGGCTAGAGCTGAAGAAATGCAACTAATTAAAGATGTTTCATGTTTCCCTAACGATTTTTGCATATCCCACTTCCAATTTGTTGATGGTACCATCTTTTTCCTTGAAGCCGAAATAGAAAATTTGATTAATCTTAAGAAATCCTCAGGTGCTTTGAGTTACTTGTAGGGCTCAAGATTAATTTTGGTAATCTTGTTTATATCAATAAGAGTGCAAGATGACTTGGTGCAAACCTTAGCTGCCTCATGTGGATGTGTAGTGGGTGTTTTCCTTTTCTATTATTTGGGCATTTATATTGGCTCTAACCCTCATAGAAAATCTATAGGCAACCTATTATTAAGAAGTTTAAAGAAAAGTTATCCATGTGGAAGAGGAACTTCTTATCCTTTGTTGGCAGACTTACTCTTATAAATTCGGTTCTCACCAGCTTACCTCTATACTACACGTCAATTTTCATAATTCCAAAAGGGATGTTAAAAAACCTGGACCAAATTAGAAGATCTTTCTTATGGGGTGGTGTTGGAAATAATAAGAAGCTTACTAAAGTAAGGTGATATGTTGTTTGCCAACCTAGAAGGCAAGGTGGCCCGGGCATCATTAATCTCCAAAAAAAAAAATACAGCCTTATTGGCTGATAGTGGTGGAGACATGTCTAGGAACATAATTCTTTATGGAGGAAACTTGTCTCGGCAAAATATGGTTATGAGATCCCATATCAGTTTCCCTCCTGTAAAAAGCTCACTTCAATGTTTAAGGGTTTGGAGAGAGGTGGCTTCTTTACCAATTGATCAAAACCTTAAAGAATTCATTGGCCTTGACTGAAAATTGGTTATCACAAACTTTTCTTGCTAGCAAAGGATAAAAATGCCAAAGTAAGTAAGTACTCCATGGAAAACTCATTTCTTCATTCTTCATGGCCCACTTTCTTTAGAAGACCACTCATTTCCAGAGAACTCCCTTCGCTTAATACACTGTGTTCTTTGTTAGCAAGCGTCAAATTCCAGCCAAGTAAAAAGGATACCATCGTTTGGGAACATGACAGGCTTGGGTCCTTTTCTGTTAAAGAGTTGTTTGATATGCTCATAAATTCCAATAGATCCGTTAATTCCACTGATTTTTATGTCTTATGGAAGATTAGAATTCCCCAAAAATAATTCAATGTTTTCTTTGGTTGCTTGTTCTGGGGAAACTTCCTACTAAGTAATCTCTCATTAACAGGGGCATTCAAATTCCTATGGCTTAAAATGTATGCCCTAGGTGCTCAATTTCAGAAGAACATACCAGCATTTATTATTCCTTTATTTATCATTACACTCATTTTGGTCGATCTTCTAAAGCTGGTGGAGCATCAGCTTTTATCTTCTGGTCACGAAGAATCCTTTCTTCTCAGTTGCTTTAATATCCAACTGTCAGGCACTTTAGACACATGGTAGCTTTCTTCGGCTGCTGCTGCACTTTGGAACCTTTAACTGTCCAGGAATGAAGCGGTACTCAAAAGGCAAAAAATGGAGCATGGATGAAATCATTTTCCTAGTTAAACTCCGTTCCATGTTATGGAACCAAGCTATTTCTGAATGCCATTCAATTGTGGTTTCTCTTTGGTGGATTAAACCTGCTGAATGCATCTCTTCTATCGCTAGGAAGGTGAGAAGAATTGACGTGGCTTACTCTCCACCCGAGCAAGGAGTTATGAAACTAAATATTGATGGCTATACGCTCGGCAAGCCTGGTATGGGGGCTGTGCAGGCCAACGATATGGCAGATTCACCGGCAAAAGCACGGGTCACTCGAACTAGTTTCATCTCAACCCAATAGTGAAACACCTTTCGACTAGCCTCATATCTCTTTTGGTGTTGCGGCTTGAGTAATCTTTTAATTCTGTTCAATTCTGTTGTAAGCATAGGAAAGCTTAGCAATATGTCATTGGTTGGTATTTAGCTTAAGTCCATGATAATTAGCCGGCCGTTGTACTCTGCCTTTCAGGCTCCTAGGAAGAATACACTCTTCTTAGCTCCTCTTCTTTATCAATGAAATAAATGCTTATCAAAAAAACAAAAAGGTGATGACTAGTTAGTTCATCTACCCTCACTCTAAGTCAACACCAGTTCTGCCTTTTGTCTCCCAACAATTCAAATTATTTAAGCAAAAACCATGTATTGCTTTCATATAAACAGGCTTTTCAGATTCAACCACTTATCTAACCCAATTTTGCCCAAAACAGCCAGCATAGGACATGATTTTCTGAGTTAGCTTCAACACAGACATTGAACTCGTTGGAAATAGTATCTTCACTATTATACACATCCTCAACTCAATTTATTAACGCGACCAAATCCAAGCATAAACAGAAATAATCAGTGCGCTAAATGGATTACTGATCTGACAAACAACAAAGAAGAGAAGCAATTAATGATAAATTGGTATCCACTTCTCTGTTGAGAATCAAATACCCATTAGTCATATATAGGAACAACGACTCTGAATATAGAAATTACCTGCTGGTGCATCTTCGACCTTGATACAAAGAAGTAGGCCTCGAAACCTTCAACAAAGTGCTATCGAGTTAAGAGAGCATCATTGACAGCATGGTACAGAATTCAGAACTACTCATTGTTGGATATTAAAGGTGAAATGAAAGTAGAAATAGGATATTGCGAAACTCTATACATTGTCTTTTTAAGTGATTCAAGTCATCCAAAGATATTCCAGGTTAATATTCAGTCAATTAATACACCAAAAGAAACAAGTATCTCATGGTGCCACAATGAGAGAACAGTTTCAAAGGAGAGAAAGTATATGGATATTTGAGTTCAATTATTTTAATTATATGCTGAAGATGAATTATCAAAGAGAAGCTGGCATATGCACCCTGGCATGATTGTCGATTACAATTCATCAAAAGCCGCAACATTGTTGTTGACAAATAGAAAAATAAAATATGTATCAGTAATCTCTATAATGAAATTACGGTGAATTAGTTTCACATCATTTAGAAGGCTTTATCTTTCAAGTCATTCACGGACATATTCTAACAAAATATAGGTTGTTGACTGAAGGTGGTTTGTGAGCGACACTCTAGGAAGCTCATCCTCATTCAGCTCACCTTGAATTTCGTGCAGTTAGTTGCTCTTGAATCTTACGCAAATAGTTATTGAAAGTTAGCTAGAATTAGTTAGTTACATTAAGACTAATTAACTAATTAGTTAAACAGTTTCCTTGTATATAAACGCAACTCTACAACTCTGTATTAAGTAATTTTTGGAATGAAGAAGGTAATTCGATTCTCTGCAAGTTCTCTTAACATGGTTTTAGAGCCTGGGTTTCCTTGATCTTCCTTCTTTTTTTACCAAATACCAGTATTCTGATCTGCCAATATGGACCCTCGAACATTGCGACCTGAAAAAGCTACCTCGAGTCCATACTTCTTACATCCTAATGAAAACTCGGCTCTCACGCTGGTTACTACCCCTCTTACAGGATCCAATTTCCAATCCTGGTATAGATCCATGAGGATGGCGCTTATGTCAAAGAATAAACTCCAGTTTGTGGATGGCTCGATCAAACCCCCTGCGAAAACAGATCCATTATTTTCAACCTGGGAATGATGTAATAATATGGTGTTATCGTGGTTACTACATTTTGTTTCTCCTACAATTTGCACAAAGTATTCTCTGGTTGGATCGTGCTTACGAAGTGTGGAAGGATCTACATGATCGTTTCTCGCAAGGAGATGCTTTTTGCCTTTCTGAACTATAGAAATAGATTTATTCTCTTCAACAAGGCACCTTGTCAGTAACAGACTATTTCACCAAATTTAAAATGTTGTGGGATGAGATCATGAATCTCAGAGCCCTCCCCGATTGTAGATGTGATCCACGATGCTCATGTGGCGCTTTGGATGCAGCTTGCCAGTTTCAAGAGAATGATTATGTTATCCGATTTATTCAAGGTCTGAATGAGTCCTTTGCTACTGTTAAATCACAAACCACCTTCAGTCAACAGCCTATATTTACTAGAACTAGAACAACACCCTCTTATTTACAAGACTATCACTGCTACTTAGCTAAACTCAATCATTGTCATTCTGAGCATGCTGCATCCACAGGTGATAGTGTAAACTTTTCTAAACATTTTAGTGTCTTATATCCTTTATCTACTGTTCTTGATTATTCTCGTTGCTCCTCTTCTCATAAAGCTTTTGCAGTTAATATAGCTACACTCAAAGAACCCCAAACCTACAATAAAGCAGTAAAACATGAGCACTAGCAGCAAGCTATGTAGGCTGAGATTGGGGTTTTATAAGCAAATCATACATGGGTCATCACTGAGCTGCCTAATGGCAAACAACCAATCGGTTGTAAGTGGGTGTATAAGATCAAGTTTAAGGCTAATGATGAAGTTGAGCGTTTTAAGGCCAGACTAGTGGCCAAGGGCTTTACACAACAAAATGGCATTGATTACATTGACACCTTCTCTCTAGTAGCCAAAATAAACACAGTCCGGACTCTTTTAGCTATTGCAGCTGCTAAGAATTGGTTTTTACACCAATTAGACATAAACAATGCCTTTTTGCATGGAGATTTACCTGAGGAGGTTTATATGGAGATTCTACCTGGTCTTCCTAACGCTCAACCAGGACAGGTCTGCAAACTATTGAAGTCTTTATATGGCTTGAATCAAGCCAACAAACAGTGGTACTCTAAATTGACTACTGCTCTTCTTGGTCAAGGATATCAACAAGCCAATTTTGATCCTTCTTTATTCTTCAAGACAGTTGGCTCATCTTTCATTGCTTTGTTGATATATGTAGATGATTTGATACTTGTTGGCAACGATGAAAGTCTTATTCAAGATGTCAAGGACTTCCTTGATACTTGCTTTAAGATTAAAGATCTAGGGCTATTAAAATATTTTCTTGGGTTAGAAGTGGCTAGGACTGCTGCTGGAATAAATCTCTACCAAAGAAAATATACTCTTGATATTTTGCAGGATACAGCTTTCCTTGCTTGTAAACCTGTTAGTACACCAATATTACCTTCTTCTAAGCTTTCCAAAACCTCAAGTCATCCTTTGTCAGATCCATTTCCTTATAGAAGATTGGTTGGTCGATTACTATATTTGACCACCACTAGATCAGATCTCTCATATGCAGTGCAACAACTATCTCAATTTATGGAGAAACCTACTCATGCTCATTTAACTGCTACACACAGAGTTTTGCGCTATCTTAAGGGGACTCCAGGGCAAGGACTTTTTTCTTGCCAAATCCAACCTATAATTAAAAGCTTTTTGTGATGCCGATTGGGCCACCTGTCCTGACACAAGGAAATCGATCACTGGATATTATTGTGTTTTCCTTGGAGATGCTCTTATTTCCTGGAAATCCAAGAAGCAATAGACCATCTCTCGTTCTTCTTCTGAAGCGGAATATCGTTCACTTGCTGCTCTTACTTGTGAGATACAATGGCTATTGTATTTGCTGCCTGAGTTACAAACGCCTCATCCTGCACCAGCTCTTTTATATTGTGACAATAAATCTACCATTACTATTGCTGAGAACCCAGTGTTCCATGAACGAACCAAACATATCGAGATAGATTGCCATTTAGTCCGAAGTAAATTGCAAGCAGTCATTATTCGATTGTTTCATGTCTCTTCCTCAGCTCAATTAGCAGATTTGCTCACAAAAGCACATACAACTCAGCGATTTTATCTTTTTCTTTCCAAGCTCGGAGTTCATACCATATCCACTCTAAGCTTGAGGGGGGCTAACAAAATATAGGCTGTTGACTGAAGGTGGTTTGTGAGCGAGACTGTAGGAAGCTCATCCTCATTCAGCTCACGTTGAACTTCGTGCAGTTAGTTGCTCTTGAATCTTACGCAAATAGTTACTGAAAGTTAGCTAGAATTAGTTAGATACATTAAGACTAATTAACTAATTAGTTAAACAGTTTCCTTGTATATAAACGCAACTCTACAACTCTGTATTAACTAATTTTTGGAATGAAGAAGGTAATTCGATTCTCTGCAAGTTCTCTTAACATATTCTAACAGTTTTTCTCTATAATAGATAGTGAATTGCACATTTTACAGAGAATCGCAAGTATAGGAAATTAACATGTAAAAGCATGAGCTTTAATATTGTTGCACAGCATTTTAAGCCTTTTATTAACTCTTGGAAGCTCAGAAAGAAAATTTTATATCTTAGATTTGTTGCTTAAACAAAACCTTGACGGTGGCAAACCTTTCTTAAGTAAATTTGCCACTGTCTATAATCATTACAAAACCAACACAGCCACTAAATAATGGCTAACATAGAGCAGTAGTGGTTCACGTATTTGCAGGAAAGCAAGCAAACTAATGTCCATCAAGTATGCCTATATTTGCATTAAAAGAGCTATTAAGCGCATGTTTCTAAACTCAAACATTTAATGTGAAACTCAAGTCTATACAGAAAAAGATCAAGGAGTTTCAAGTAATTTCCAGGCATGATCACTTTAGAAACACAACCAGATACAAAATCACTTATTTAACTAAAAGTCTCAATCTCAATCACCTAAAAATATAGCAGTTGAAAATGTTTTATCTATTGCTTTGCTCGAAATCATAACCATATCCAAAAAAATGTGATTCCTTTCTTGTCCTACTTCTAAGTAACATATCAAACATATCATGAAAAATGCACCTCTGCGAAATATACAAGTTATTACTTGGAGGGTCAAGAGATGTGATACTAGAAATAAATGAGAGAGAGTGAGAGTTTGATCTAAAGAAAGTTATGAGAAAAGGATTAGAAAACCCAAACTAGAATGGTGAAACAACATTTTTCATGTTATTCAACCAACAATCAAGTCTAATATGGAGAATAAACTTAATGATTCTTACCATGCCAGCCCTTCTAGTTTCCAAATATGAACAGAAATGAGATACATATACACAAACAGTGATCACATTATATGTGGAAACCAAACAAAAATATATTTATGGCTTGTCAGATGCATAGAAATAATATGATCTAGCCTTGGTGCTCTCCAATGCACCGACATAAAAAGTTGCATGTGAATTACCATCGTATGAGATGTAACTAACTTAGAAGGCCAGATCTTGAATGGGCCAAATGGTTACTAACCACCTGAAACTTAGGAAGAAGTGCCCTTTTTTTTTCTTTTTTATTTATTTTTTTTCATATTTGACAATTTACTACACGTAAGAAGAAATTTAAGCTTGGAATCCTCTAGGATGGTAAACTTGTACTATGGGATAACGGTTTATGGGGAAGGATAAATCCCATATAATGATGGTCATAGCTATCATGTAAAAGTAGCGAAAGGCATGTTTTTTCTAACGAATTTTCATTCCAAGCAGGGTGTGTTACATTAAGTTTGAAATAGACACTTAATCAAAATGCAAGAAAAGTAAGTTTCATGCTCTTTTATTCTGCAGAAATGACAAGCATGAGAGAAGTATAAGTTGCCTTGTAAAAGAGATCTGTGAAACAAAAAATCAACCAACAAAATTTGTATATGATCAGTGCATAGATTTCGTAGATAATTCAAAATTGGGCAAGAACAGAGCAAAAATAGTAGGAAAGAAGAGAATATTCTTTAAAATGAACCTACACCGTATGAAACGAAGGCAGGGCAACAAGGGTTACATCTTTGCTCCATCAGAGGCTCAAACCCTTCCCAATAGCCATTACTTCAGTCAATCTGGCTAGTCGAGCTAAGAATAACAACGCATACACAGGTAACCTGTGTGAGCAGTCTCTTACACAGCTTACCATCCGGATATCAGAGTTCATGTCATACCTGCCTATAGTAAAAAGGGGTGACTTTCTTCTTGGAACACATCTTCCAAATTTGGGCATAAAGGAGTACGAAGCTAGGTGAGCAAGCAACTTTAAACTACGGATGGACTCGAACAACTTCTAATTAGGTGGCTAAAGATGAATTTTCAACTTTCTGGAAAATACTCATGAATTTGACTGAAAAATTCTAGACTATAAGTTGCCAAAGATTGTAAGATATACTAGGGGCTTTTAGGAAGCCTTTTCATATATGTGGATCACAAATTAATTTAGGAAGCTAGCTTTCATCAAACTTGCTTTCGTAAAGCTTCTTAGGATCTTAAATATTCAGCCTCTACTTAAAATTTCTTATGTTTTATAGTTTTGACAAATTCATAGTCTCCAGTCTGGTATTGTTTTTATTTTTTTAATAAAATGCAAACAGAAAACTTCGTTGTGCTTAAAAGACTAAATAATTTCATCAAATTTGTGAACAAAGAAATAGATTAAAGAACAGCAGAATTACTGAAGAGAAGAACTGGTTTTGCCAAAATTTCAATGTCATCATCCTATGATTCAATATAACCTGAAAATAACAAATGCATCAACTTTAACACAAGTGCTTTTATGCCAAAGAGAAGCTTTATGCAGACAAACCTAAAACAAAAGGAAGACTAATAATAATAATAATAATAATAATAATAATAATAATAATGGTTACACTTTTTAATATTGAAAATAAAATTTATGTCTAGTGGTAAACATACTCACAATTTAAAGCTTCCAAATACTTCAAGGTGGAATGAAGAAATTATCCATTAATATTGTACTAAAACTACCGCAACAAAACCTTATATGAAAAGAGGGAAGATCCATTAATATTGTCAATAATAATAATAATAATAATAATAATAATAATAATAATAATATTGTTATTACTAATTGCCAGAGGCAACAATCCAAAAAAGTACTCTGATAAAGATGTTCCTCATTTTTCTGGTTTTTTCCTTCCACAGATGATAATGAAAGATTTCTGTTGCTTAAACAAAAGCATTGCCAAAGGTTTAATGTCTAAACACTCTTAAATCTCTTGCATGAACTCATATTGTCACAATACACATACAGACCATCAGAAGAGGGGGAAATAATGTAAAAATGTCTATAAAAAGAATCAACTTACTATAAAAAAAAAAAATCCCAATTCAGCTAAGATTTTTATTATTTCCGTTCACCTCCTCAGTCAAACAAAAGTCAACATTAAAATGATTTACTTTCCTTTTTTTTCTATTATAAACAAAAGCTTTACACATTAAAACCAAAAACTTATATTTATAAAAACAAAAAACCCAATTTTTATCCTTCCCTCATTTTCCCTTTCGTCTCTATGCCTTCCTTTCCTCCACTACACCCTCAAAACCTAAAGAGGAAAAACAAAAGCATTTAATATCAAATACCCAACAAACAACAGGTACTTCTCTACGTAAGAGACATGCATGCTATTAAACTCACGGATGTATAAGTACTTAAGTCATATAGTTAGTACTTTTTTTATATATGTACTGATAAAACTGAATTGGTTATTCTGTTATGTGAGAATAACTAGAAGGTTTTTTTTTAACTGTCCTTTCATCATCATCATCATCATCATCATCTTCTTCTTCTTCTTCTTCTTCTTCTTCTTCTTCTTCTTCTTCTTCTTCTTCAATATTGCACAATCAGTTTTTCTTTTTCTTCAATCTTTTTGTTCGTAATATGGTATCAGATGAATTCTTGTTCAACTGATTTCGCACACCGATTCTTGTTTTTCTTGAACGGCTTGCTGCAACAACAACAATCTTGCTGATCGAGCATTAATTAGCAATTCTTCTTTTTCTTCTTCTTTGGAAGATTCAAGTAGTCCATTTTATCTCCATAGTGGAGATTATCGAGGACTTGTACTTGTTTGTCGTCAATTGTTTGGATCAAACTATAATACATGGAGCAAAGCCATGATAATGGAGTGCCTAAGTTAATATATTTATATCGTTTAAAGATATTCCTCTAGCTCTATTTTGTACTTAAAAGTATTTTTTTAATGTTTATTTAATGTTTTAGGCCACAAAAATAAATTATAGAAGAATATGAAGTTAAAATGACACTTTTTGTAATATCGTATCAGTATGAATATTTTGATAATTTTGCTTCTGTTCAAATTTTTAGGTAAAAAGTGATCTTCAAAAAATTTGTAGAGAGCTTCTCGAGTTTTTTGAAATGTCCAAGATTATCCAAATTGTAATTTGTTTGATAGTTAAAATCCTTACAAAGTCAGCACTAAAAACTAAGAATCCTAATTTTAGTACAAGTGGGACTACTACAAAAATAATTGATGCATTTAAGTTCAATCCATTGCTTATGATTTATATTAGTTGTGACTTGTCCATACATTACAAAATCATAAAGATTACATGTTAAATTACAGGTCTTACAATCCTCCCCATCATAAGAAATTTGGTTCTCCAAATTAAAACCAAGTTACTTTACAAACAACTAGGGGTACCTCTCTCGCATCAAACTCTCTAGCTCCCAAGTAGCTTCCTCTGAAGTGTGATGCTGCCAGAGAATCTTCACTAATATGATGGTCTTGTTTCTCAAGACTTTCTCCTTTCTATCCAGTATTTGGATTGGTTTCTCTACATACGTCAAATCATCTTTGAGCTCAATTGGTTCATACTGAATCACATGATTTGGATCTGGATAATATTTCCTTAACATCGAAATGTGGAAGACATTATGCACTTTCGATAAATCTGGTGGTAAAGTCAATCTATATGCCTTATCTCCCACTTTGTCCAGTATCTGAAAGGGTCCAATGTAACGAGGACTCAACTTACCTCTCTTCCCAAATCTCGCTATACCCTTGGAAGGAGAAACCTTTAGAAATACTGACTCACCAACTGCGAACTCAAGTGGTCTCCGTCTTTTATTAGCAAAGCTCTTTTGTCTACTCTGAGTTGTCCTCAATCTCTCAACTATCAACTAGACATCTTCAGAGGCTTGTGTAACCAAATCAGGAGCAAATATTTTTCTGTCACCCACTTCTTCCCATCCGATAGGGGAACGACATCTACGACCATACAAAACCTCGTAAGGTGCCATCTCGATACTCGCATGATAACTGTTGTTGTAGACAAATTCGACTAGTGGCAAATGATCATCCCAAGAGCCTCTAAACTCCAGCACACACGCTCTCAACATATCCTCCAGAGTCTATATAGTCCTCTCTAACTGACCATTTGTTTGAGGATGAAAAATGGTACTCAAACTCAACTGGGTTCCCATGGCTTCCTGAAAATGCTCCTAAAAGTGGGAAGTGAAGCGGGAATCCCTATCCGAGACAATGCTCATTGGAATACCATTTAACCTCGCGTACATACAACTCTGCCAATGAACTCAGAGTATCAGTAGTTGTCATAGCTAGAAAGTGGGCTGACTTTGTCACTCTATCAACAATCACCCATATAGCATCGTGATTCCTCCGGGTCTTCGATAAACTCATCACGAAATCTATGGTGATATGCTCCCATTTTCATGTCGGTATAGGTAAAGGTTGCAATAACCCTGCAGGTTTCTGATGTTCTACCTTCACTTGCTGACATACGAGACATCTCGCCACAAAATTCACCACATCTCTCTTCATACATGACTACCAGTACACTTTCTGGAGGTTTTGATACATCTTATTACTCCTCGGATGTAGCGTGTATCTCGACGAATGAGCTTTCGTCAATATCAATCTCCTGAGCTCTGGGTCCTCGGGAACACACAATCTACTTCTAAACCTCAGAAGTCCATCTAGACCAATCAAAAAATCAGTCATTGTGCCCTTCTGTATCTGACTACTCACATCAATACAGTACAGATCAGTCTGCTGAGCCTATCTGATCCTGTCCAACAGATCCAGCTTCAAGTGTAGACTAGTAATCATACTGTTCGTATTCATGTCAGAAGGCACAATTCTTAAAATGAGGCTAGCAAACTGCTATAGCAACTCATGTTCCCTGACCATCATATACGATACCATCCCAAAGCTTTTCCTGCTCAACGCATCAGCTACAACATTAGCCTTACCCGCATGATAAAGTATCTCACAATCGTAGTCCTTCAAAAGCTCTAGCCATTTTCTCTGTCACATGTTCAATTCTTTCTGCGAGAACAGATACTTAAGGCTCTTATGGTCGGTAAATATCTAGAATTTCTCTCCATACAAGTAGTGGCGTCATACTTTTAACGCAAACACTACTACTGCTAACTCCAAATCGTGGGTCGGATAGTTCTTCTCATGATCCTTTAGTTGTCTGGATCCATAAGCAACTACCCTCCCATCCTGCATCAATACACAGCCTAGTCCCTGATGCGTAGCATCGGTATACACTGAAAATCCTCCTGAGCTGGTAGGGATAGTGAGAATCGGAGCAGTGGTCAATCGACTCTTCAACTCCTGAAAACTCTTCTCACAATCTTCATCCCATACAAAAGCTACACTCTTCCGAGTGAGACGTGTCAACGGAGCAACTAACTTTGAAAATCCTTCTACAAGTCTCCGATAATATCCTGCTAAACCTAGGAAACTCTTGATCTCGGTGACTGTCCTCGGCTGTTCCCACTGAACTACCACCTCAATCTTGAATGGATCCACTGATACACCATCCCTCGACACAACTTGTCTCAAAAACGAGATCTGTGACAACCAGAAATCACACTTATTGAGTTTAGCATACAACTTTTGCTCTCGTAGGGTTTGCAATACAATCCTGAGGTGCTCCTCATGCTCTTCCTCGAATTTCGAATATACTAGAATGTCATCTATGAAGACGATAACAAACTGATCCAAATATGGCTTGAACACATCGTTCATCGAAGCCATGAAAGCTGCGGGAGCATTCATCAATCCGAATGGCGTAACCAAGAACTCATAATGGCCATATCTAGTCCTAAATGTTGTCTTGGGTACATCTCCACTCCGAACTCTCAATTGATGATACCCATACCTCATATCAATCTTAGAAAAGACTTGCGCTCCCCGGAGCTGATCCAATAGATCATCAATGCGTGGAAGAGGATATCTATTCTTGATGGTTTCCTTATTCAACAATCTATAATCTATACACAATCGGAGGCTTACATCTTTCTTCTTCACAAACAACACCGGTGCTCCCCAAGGTGAAATACTCGGTCTGATGAATCCCCTGTCCACCAACTCCTGTAATTGTCTCTTGAGCTCCTCCAGCTCAACTAAGGCCATGCGATATGGTGGTTTCGATATAGGTTTAGTACCAGACACCAAATCTATACAGAACTCCATCTCTCGGTCTGGTAGCAACCTTGACAATTCATCCGAAAAGACATCTGGAAATTCACTAACCATAGGAATATCTGCCAACTCCGGATGTACCTTATCTGTATCAACCATGTACGCAATAAAACTTTTAACATATTCATTCCTCAGTTAGCATAATACATTGTCAATTACAACCATAACTAGTACTTTTATTTCTTTTCATCAAACTTTACAACATATTTTTCAAGGTTAGGAAACATAACTGTCTTAGCATAACAATCTAAAACAACATGGTTTGACGATAACCAATCCATTCCTAAGATTACATTAAAATCACTCATGCTTAACAGTATTATATTGGCTGTCATATCCTTTTCCCATACTCTTAACTTACAATCATTTAATACATACTCCACTAGCTGACTATTATCCATAGGCGTACAAATCAACATCATCTTACTCAAAGGTGTACGCTCTATATGCTTTTCTAATTTACATGCAAATGAAGGTAATACAAATGAATGCGTGAAACCAGGATCAATTAAAACTTGTGCTTCTAAATCATACATCAGGATGTTACCTCTAATCACATCTAACGAAGCATCAACTGTCCTCTGGTCCAAGGCATGTACTCACCCTCGTCCAATAACTTGCTTCCCTTTCTCCTCTGTCGTTGCTTTCCTCCTCAGAGCAGACATATCAGCTGGAGCTATCTCCGGCTCCTTACCCTTCTATGGGGAATATCTATAACCTCTTAACATACTCTGGCTATGTGTCATGGCTTCCCACATCTGAAGCACAATCCACTAGAAACAGGACAAGGTCTACCTCCATGGAATCTACCACATCTACTGCACTGCTCACTGGTAGGCCTCGGTCCTCCAATCACTACTCCTCTAGCTGGAGCTATAGCCCAGTATGCAGGAGATCTAACAGCCTTCTCCTGTACTTCCTCGATCCTTGGTCTCTTACCGAAGAGTCTTCTCCATCTTAGATATCCGAAACCTCGGGCACTATCACTCACCAGCCTCTTCCTGTCTCTATCTCTACCCTTTTTGACTGTCCTAAACTCTGAAACATTCCTCTTATAATCTTGTTCACAGAGTTGCACCATACGCACTGTCTCATCATAGGTAGAGATATCGAATGGAACCAGTTTAGACCGTAATATTAGTCTTAGTCTATCTATATGAATATGCGGACCTTCCTGGTCTCGCTACTCATGGTGTCAGGATCATACCTTCCCAAGGATAAAAATCTGGTCTCATACTCATCTACTAAATGACTCCCTTGGCTTAACCCCAAAAATTCAGCCTGCAGCCTCCGTTGAGCAGTATCTAGAACAAACTGCCTCCTAAAGGCATCCAAAAATATCTCCCAACTGATATTTTTATGTCAGGCTCTCAATATGGGTCGGGTGGACTTCCACCAATGCTCTGTCGTCCCTTTCAGTAGGAACGCAGTAAATGCAACCATCTCTGAAGTCGTACACTCAAAGAATCCGTATAACTTCTCCATCTCTCCTATCCACTCCTCTGCCAAAACTGGGTCCTTAATCTCACGAAAAGTTGGAGGTCCAAGCTTCTGAAATTGTTAGAGTCTGTCAAGGTCACAACATACCCTGTTGAGTTAATGTATTTTGAAATGACAAAACAAGTTAATACAATAATGTTAAGATGGTATACAAACATGTTTAGAAGATATCAGGACTAGAACTTAGAGTTCTGCTGATGAGAGATCGATCTGAGGTGTGAGAGATCGATCTCCTGGGTTTATACTTTATGAGAGATCGATCTCATGATGGAAGAGATCGATCTGGCAAGCCTTAAAACGGTGTAAAGGGTTTAAGGTAAAAAGAGATCGATCTGGTAAGGAAGAGATCGATCTGCTCAAAGTCAGAGAGCTTAAGAGATCGATCTGGTGTATTGAGAGATCGATCTTGCCTCAAACAGAGAGGATAGGAGATCGATCTGCCTATTCGACAGATCGATCTGCCTCTGCCTATTCAAACTAACAGATCGATCTGGTAATGTATGAGATCGATCTCCCTGTGTATTTATGCTTTGATCTTGCAGGATTCAAAACTAAGAGATCGATCTGGCCAAGATAGGAGATCGATCTGTTTGACCACTGGAGGTTCCCAACGGCTATTTTCTTCAAATCTCAATGGGAAAAATTGCATTTAATGCTCCAACTACCCAACCTTCAGTATATAACCAAGCATTGAAGACAAAGCAAAGAGAGAGACTATCATTGCACATTCTCAATATTCTGAAGCTTTAATTCTTTTATTCCTTGTGTCTCTATTGCTCATTAATTGAGATTTATTGTACAAGCTTAAGTACTACAAGCTGTGTTAGTCCTACCCACTGAAAAGCCTTATTCTGTATTCATCCTCACCTTAAAAGAAAAGAGGATTGTTCCTCAGTGAGAGTTATTGTAAAAGGGTGAATACATTTTCTGTATTGCTAAGGGTAGAGAGGTTATTCCTTAACCTGTAAAAGGAACTTTGTAAACTCTATTGAAAGAGAGAAAGAAACCACTTGACAAGAAGGTCAAGGAGAGAGGACGTAGGCAAGAGTTGGCCGAACCTCTATAAGTCGCTGTGTTTGTTTCTCTTTCCCTCTCTTTGCATTAAATTGTTATATTGCACTGTTTTATTCATTATCATTTGTGTTTAAATTGCAATTAATTTAAAATCTGCCATAATTGTTAGAAAACCGATTCACCCCCCCTCTCGGTAGAGCCAACATACCCCAAAGTATTACCGCCCTGTCGTGGAGCAACATGAGACAACGTAACCTGAACTGGTGAGTGTGTAGGTGTATTCGTAGGCAGTGGCACATGAGCTGGCTGTGCAGGCGTACCAGGTGCAGCTGCCTCTCCAAGCGTAGTCTCTATATCATGTCCCTGTCCTTTTGGCATAGTCTGTGCTAATATCTCCACTATGGTCTCAAGGTGATGCTCTAGTCTCTCGAAATATGCCTCAGTACTCTCAGATACCTCGATGAGACCTATAGTTTCATTTCGGGTCTCTGGCCTACCTCACGGCCTCGAGCCCTACCTCTAGCCCCTCTACCATGGCGAGTATTAACCATAATAGCTAAATTCCTGCATTTATAACTATTAATTAGTTTGATTTTCATCTCGTATACACAATTGTAACTGAACAAAACACAGTACTATGAAGATGTACACTTTCCTAATTAATAATATCGATTCACTTTAGACCAACTTTGCTCTGATACATTCTGTCACTCCCTTCTCTCACACGTGACCTACGAAATTCACCACAAATTTTTCGCATTTTACTTACCTTTCCTTCTGTCATCACTCACATCAAACGTTGAGCTGTGATTCGATATTAGTCACTCATTCACATTTATTCATAACATGTATACAATTTAATATTCTTCCCTGTAATGTAAGCTATTATACTTTAATACAAATATTTGTGCATATACATCCTCGATCGTACAATCGTTTACATAATTGTGTTGTTAAAATATTCAGTACAAAATATCAAGTATGTATACCTCTCGTAAGATGGATAGGCAGCGGATCAAAGCCTACCAGTTCTCAGCCGTGTCCACCTACTGTGGATGCTCTGTAAATAGGGAAAATAAAAAAGGGGTAAGCTCACAGCTCAGTAAGGAAATCAGGCAAGCAAGTAGATAGCCACACTATCTACAAAATACTATGCTCATGCCTTGAAATCATTCCCTTCCCTATTCGTATCTAAAGCATGCATCTTGCTTAAAGCTTTTATGCAATATATAAATATAGATACAAAGCATCAGTTATAAAATTCGAAATATGTTGGTTTAACAACCTCAACAATTTATGCAAAATATTACATTTCTCATGAATTTCATGTAAATCATATATATGATGCCATTAAATTAAATCAAATAATATGGCATATCATCATGTTTAAAAACATGAAAATCTGGGCCTCACTCATCCCTCGGGTTACCCTTTATCACGCACAAATTCACATGTTCATATCATAAATCCATGTGGTAGTTCATTCAAGAAATCTCAATTTACATTGCATGAAAAGAAAACGAGATAGGCGACTACATGTTCTGAGATTATGATCATAACTCATTTTCTGTGATCCCAGGCTACACAGTACTCGGTGTACGGGGTCTCACAATTGCTATAACGGGACGTGGGTCAAATCTCTACCGTCAGCTCTCAACTGAGGACGTGATCCCGGAGCACACCAGATCCCACTGGATCCCGCTCCCACTGTAAACCAGTCTTATCCAAGTACATTCAAGTATTCACGGTACAACGTACTCAATGTGACATACACGGTACACAGTACTCCATGGACACTATCTCAAGGTGGGATGCTCGCCATGAGTCTTAGTCCTCATACCTTGGATATACCTCATAGTCAGGATGCTTGCCATAGTCTTAGTCCTCATACTATGGGTTCTATTTTCGATAGCCCTTGGCCATATCTCAAAATAATGCACGTGTGAGCATATAATATCAGTGCGACACACAGTCAGTACATGCTCCCAACACGGCTATTTCATGCTCTTTTCAAATCTGGTACATGCGAGTAAACTCTCAACACGACCATATCACAATGACATAACTCTAGTACGAGCAATGCTCCCAACACTATGTTATATAAAAACACGAGTATGAGCAAAGCTCCCAATACTCTATAATGCATAATTCAATCAAAATTGAGTACGAGCTAAACTCCCAATACTCTATCATGTAAACATGAGTATGAGCAAAGCTCCCAATACTCTATAATGTATCAATCAATAAACCTGAGTATGAGTTATGCTCCCAGTACTCTAACATGCATAAATCACATTTAAAATTTAATACGAGAATACACTCAAGTACTATGTGATGCATATCTCAAAATATAATGCGAGTATTCTCTAGCACTTATGGTTTTCACACAAACCCTGATAGATGGCTATTTAAATCATAATTCACCCAATTAAATCAAATCGACACTAAAATGTGCATCTTTTCGCATATACATGAAAACATTAGCCATTCTATCATGCAACTAATCATATTTAGTCACAACATGCTTCTAAGGTATTTTCACCCTATTTTTGGATAAAATCACACTTTATCTCTTCAGTCCCTATCACAACAGTCTATCCGTAAAAATTCATATAGGATATAGTATCGAAATTCTATTCGAAATACGTGTAGCTATCTCTAGCTACTCACGAAATTCTCTTACCTCGGATCACGTCACATGACCTCTCTTCCTCGGTACTGCTCACTCTCGCAGTCCGATCAGCTTCCATGTGATTTTCGAAGCTGTTATAATTATCTCCATTAGTATACCGAAATATACTTGTTTCATTTGCTAAATCTCAATTCAATACATCAATCTCCTCACTTTCTCCCATTATGGTGTGATATCATATTTTTCATACATCTATCTTCATTTCTCCTCATTTCCAATTTATGCATTTCATAAAACTACCTTACAATCTTCCATACATGCACATTCCATCATTTAATTCATGCCAATACAACTTTTTCATTACTTTCTCACTTTCATGCCAATAGCTAGGTCATGTACATTTTTCATGATCCTTTTGTTTTCAACAATTTATACCTATACCAATTAACTCACCAATGCATCTAGATTAACATATATCAAAGTGGTGTATTGAATCTTACCTAGCTAAAATTTTTCTCATTTTCACCAAAATTGGTAAAATCCTCCTTGCTCTTGAAATCTTTGATTCCAACTTCTTGTTTCCAAGTATGTTGTTCTCCTCTTCACTAAAAACAACTTTGCTTAACTGAATCTCACTCTAAACTACTTGCAAACTGAAGTTTTCTAGTGTTGAAAGGTTAGGTTTAGCTTGGTTTCTTGAATGGAATAATGTTTCTCGGGAAAAACTGAAGTGCAGAGCCCTGTATTTATAGAATTAGCTCATAGAGATCGTTCTGCTAACTACATGAGATCGATCTTCCCTGCACTTTTCTCCTCAAAATCGACCTTTCAGGCCTAATGAGATCGATCTGCCCCTAAGCATGAGATCGATCTGCTTTACACAGAACCTTAAGGAGATCGATCTGGCCTTACAATGAGATCGATCTGTTGCAACCTGAGCCTTATGGAGATAGATCTTCATTGAATGAGGGATCGAGCTACCCTTGCACATGTTGTGATATTGCATATTCATCCTATGAGATCGATCTGTATTACCAATGAGATCGATTTGCTCCTCTCCAGAAGCAGTTCTGCTACACTTTTCTTCTCAAATTCACTGTTACATTGGTCTTTGATTTACTTAACTATTCATTTTACATTTCATACACATTTACAACTTCAAAACATCCATTCCATATGATTTATATCAATTGTGACTTGTCCATACATCACAAAATCATAAAGATTACATGTTAAATTACGGGTCTTACACTTTGCCCACTAAAGAAATGCATCCATGGAGAACTCTTTGCCCATGAAAGATTACTTCTGTGGGCATTTTTCGCTATTCAAAAAAAAATTAAGGTTTAGGGTTGTTTTAGTGTTGATTTTTAATTGTTGAATTAAGTGCTTTAAGGTTTCAAAAATGGCTGCCAAGAATGAAGGGAAAGAAGATAAACTTCAGATTTTAAGGGTAAAATTGTATTTTCATTTAAGTGCATTTTCATATTAAAAAAATTTAAAATAGATTGTGTCGCATAGTCGATTATTGTCAATAGAAGCTCTCATTATTAATCTTTACTCTTTAAGATGCGTGAAGAGAAAAATATCCTTATATAGAAAAATAATTTTAACCTAATAAAATTTCTTAACAAAGCAGAAGCCTTTTTTTGTTTTCTTCTCCTTCTTCTTCATGTTTCATTTTTTTGTTAAAAATATGAAAATTTTTGATAATTTGAATGAAATTGGCCATTATAATAGCATGGAAGAATTTGATAGCATAGAAAGGTAAGGTGTAAGACCCGTATTTGTATGTAGCTTGTTCCTTATGATTTATATATGTACAGACATTTTATTAAGTAATTTGAATCATAAGAAGAGTATTCACTTGATTTAAGTGTTAGTGAAATGCTTTAACAATTATAAGCTACATAAAAGTCGAAAAAGGGCTAAAAGTGTAAGACCCGATTGTTATCATATTTCCTTAAGATTCACACATTTTATGGATATGGTTAAATGTTAATGGAATAATAAGAAGGATGATTTGATTATATAAATATGAATGATGTAGTTGAACGTACGTTAAATCCGAAAACGAACAATTAAGGAATTTGAAATTTAATTTATGAGATTTCAATTGTCCGGATAGAGATACGAATTGTAAATGAGAAATTATAATGGGTCTAAGAAGGAAAGTCGACCTAAATTGGTCCCGAACATGTAGAAGGGTAAAACGGTCAAAAGATCAAAATTCAGTGTAAATTCGGTAAGAAAATTTTAATTAAAAATAGGGTTTTAGGACATCTTGATCAATGAATGAGAAATTATCGAATTTCGAGTCAAATTGATCAAGATCCGAAATTATTAAGGGTTACCGAAAATTCACTCGGGATAATATCCCGAAAATATGGAGAAAATATACCGAAAAAATGAAAAAAATAGATTAAATAAATGAAATAAATTAATTATATAATAAAATATATAATTATTAGATATTTTGGTAAAATAGAATATTTTATTGAATAAAATAATAATATAATAAATTATAAAAATAAAATAAAATAAAGGAAGAAACTCACGATCTGGAAAAATTGAAGGAAATGAAGCAGAAAACCAAGGGAAGCCGAGGGCCTCCCCCTTCAGCCTCACCGATCGAAAATGCCGAGGAGACCCAGACGAGGCGCCCGAGCCTCGCCGGCGCTGGTAGAGGGAGGAGAGGCGCGGCAACGGCGAGAAAGAGAAAGCGATAGCGAGATCGAGGAGAGAAGAGGCCGTACCGACCACTTTTCGACCACCACGGGCGAAGCCGACCCCAGATTCGAGCTCGCGAGGTCCCGCGGACCTGCCGGAGGTGGAAGTTGACGAAGAACCGGCCGACGAAGCCCTGAACCGGACCGAACCGGACTAAACCGGCTGAACTAGACCGGTGTGAACCAGGCTGAATCGGACCGAACCGGTTCAGCCAGAATAGAAGAAAAAGAAAGAGAAAAAGGGAAAAAAGAAAAAGTGGAAAAATTTTGAAAAAATTTTGGTGATGCAATTGAGCTACGGGTAAGTCGGTAAGCGGTCGAAATTGACCCATTTAAATTTCAAAATATTGAATTTGATTAATATTCGACTGAAAATTTACCTGGAAATATGTAATTGTGTAGCTCGACAATTGACGCCAAACGAGATCTCGAGTCAGCCTCGATATGCGTAGTATAATGGAATCTCGGGTAAGTAACCCTTATTTACGACAATTGGCATAGTTATGCATGTTAGAAATTTACCGCATAAATTACGGATTTATTTCGTATAAATGAATTAAATTATGGAATTTAAGATAATTTTCGTAAATAATAAATTAAGTTATCCGAGAATTTAGAACGAGGCTCAATAAATACTGATGGGCCCAATGAGCCCAATAGGTCTCGATAATGTGAATAGTAAGTGGAAAACGAGCTTAAGGCCGATTAAGGCTCATTAAGGTGCAAACAGGCCCAATAGGGGTAAACAGGCCCAATGATTTAAATTAAGCCTAGTAAAAGTGAAATATGAATTAATATGTTTAGATTTAACCGATAAATTATTATCTGCTGTGACGGCCCGGAAACGCGAAAAATAGGGCAAATTTAAAACTTTTTACTCATCTATTCACGATTAAGGGTGCATTCCTGTGCAGTGTCATACATCATCATACCTATCATACCTCAGGATCTCATCATAAGATAGTATATATCGTATCATTGTACATCATTGTACAATAAGTGTCTGTAAATATAACTCTAGTCTGGATACATGAATATTAAATATATACCTCAATACACAAAATACGGCTTGGAGCTCAAGTCCTCCACTAGCCTCTAACTCGTACGTCGCAGGGAACCTACTTCACTTGAAACAATCTAGGGGAAGAGAAAACAGGGTGAGCTTCCAAATCGCTCAGTAAGGGGGGGTAAGGGAATTCAGTTATATAAACCATATCACACATCACAAATATGTATTTGTTTATGAAACTCATTTGAAATCGTAGCATGAAAGTTCTCGAAACATCATCATCTCATAGCTCACAAATCATGTGAAAACATGAAGTTAAAAAGGCTCAATATCAAGCATTCACAAGCATGTGTAAATATATGCGATAATGGCTTTTCTTAAAATATGTGATAAAATCATCTCAGTAAATAGCACGTGACAAAGTCACAAAACACAACTCATGTGTAAAACGAGACTAGGCAATAAAACTCAATTAAAACTCATACTGGCACATCAAATATAAATATTATCTCCTCTGGGTGCGCATCCCAGGCATCCTCGTAAGAGGGAACGTCGACAATATGGTCGTATGCATGGTATATTGGACTTATATGTTACCAGAACAAGGCCCTGCCTTACATGCTACTAGAGCAATGCCTCGCCTCATGCACACTATCACGTGGTCCCTGGGTCGGTTCCCAGGCGGCCCACTCTCTCGGTGTTACATGCTATCAAAGCAAGGCCACCCAGCGTTACCAGAACGGGGGTCATCTCACTTTACCAAAACGGAGGAATATCGGACTTACATGCTACCAGAGCAAGGCCTCCCAACGCTACCAAAGCGGAGGAATAATCGGACTTACATGTTACCAGAACAAGGCCCGTGGTCCCTGGGTCGGTTCCCATGCGTCCCACTATATCGGTCTTACATGCTACCAAAGCAAGGCCCGATATGTATTCAACATGACACGCCTAAGTCTCAATCATTAGCCATTATCTTATAAAACGTTATGCCTTCACGTAGAGCTCATTATGGTTTTCTCTTATAAAACTCATTTAAAACGTTCGTGTACTCACACAAAACATATTAAAATCGAGTTTCAACCGGTAAAACACGCACACATTTTCTCAAATCTCAATATTGCCTTAACATAGAGCCCAATTTACTTTTCACGCAAACTCAACGGTTTATAAAGCAATTTCACACTCAGCTTATAAACTCATAAAATAATGGGCTCCAACCGGCTATAAAAACCGTGTGCAATCATATCACAACACAACACTAACATGCTTGTATTCTCAAATCATGGTTCATGCTACAAACAATTCATCAAAACACATACACAAATGGTTTAGTTTTCCCTTACCTCTTTGCACCTCGTATAGTGCAATCGTTTCCCCCGTATCACGGACTAGCCTTGCATTCCACTCTGAAACTCCCGAGCTGTCCAAACGATGTTAAAACATCAATACTCATCATCACAGTAACCTCAATTCTCAAAATCGAGCATAATTGCTCATAACACCTCAAATTTTCTCAATTCTCATAACTCTATCACAAACCACAATCTCGTTCACAACACCTCAACATTCTACATTTCCCATGCCACAATATCTATGCTAATCCACCTCATTGTCTAAATCTCCATTTATAGCTCAAAATTTCCAAATTTACCAAAGTTGCTAAATATCATCATCACTCCAACTACATTGTAATTTCATCAATCCCTAATCATTTTTCAGCTATTTCAACACAATGCCAACAACCATTATCACCAAAATCATCTTAAATATCAAGATCGAGGTTTAAAAATTACCCAAACTTGTGGAGAGCTTATCTCTTGCCTCGATTCGATCCGTCTTTTGATTCCCAAGTATGTTGTTCTCCCTTGGATGAGGAACAATTTTCCTTCTGGCCACAACCTCTGATTTGGACGGAAATGGGTGCTTTGGATAAGTGAGAAAGCTAGGGCTAGGGTGAAAATGGGGTTTTAAAGAGAGAGAAAATAAAATTGCAGGAGAAAGCAGAGGTTCCTTATATAGACTGAGGGTAGGAGATCGATTTGGCTCCTAATGAGATCGATCTGCATTTGAATTTTGAGACGATTTGGGGTAATTTTATGCCTAGGAGATCGATCTGTCTAGGGGTGAGATCGATCTCTTTATGGCTTTATGAGATCGATCTGCTCCTTGGGGAGATCGATCTTCTCCCAAACAGAAACATTTGGAGATCGATCCCTTCCTCATGAGATCGATCTTCTCTTAAACGGAATCATAAGGAGATCGATCCTCTTCCATTGGAGATCGATCTGCTCACTTGCGTTCCTCCTTCCTTGTCAATTTTAGCTTACCAGATCGATCTTTCTTCCCTAAGATCGATCTGACCTCATAGTTTCCCACTTGGTTAAGCACTTACACATAAATCTCCAAATATAATTTCTACAATTCACTTAGCTCAATAAATTACACTTCAAGTTCATATTACATAATTAAAATATGTCTAAAATTCTTAGATCTCACATCCTCCCCACCTTAAAAGAATTTGGTCCTCCAAATTCAACTCAACTAGTCAAATAGATGGGGGTATTTCTCCTTCATGAGGTTTTCTAGTTCCCACGTTGCTTCTTCCATTGAGTGATGTTTCCACAAAACTTTCACTAATAGGATGCTCTTAGTTCTCAGTACCCTCTCCTTTCTATCGAGAATATAGATAGGTTCCTCAGTATAGCTCATGTCCTCTTGTATGTCCATCTCGTCATACTCTATAACATGAGAAGGGTCCGGGTGGTACTTCCTCAACATAGACACATGAAAAACATTGTGTATTCCGGACATCTGTGGGGGTAATGCCAATCTGTAGGCTACCTCTCCCACTCTCTCAAGGATCTCGAATGGTCCTATGTATCGAGGACTTAATTTTCCTTTCTTCCCAAATCGCATGATACCTATACTCGGTGATATTTTCAAAAATACTGCATCACCAACATCAAACTCGAGTGGCCGTCTACGCACATCCACGTAGCTTTTTTGTCTACTCTGTGCAGCCTGTAACCTCTCACATATGAGTTTCACACTCTGTACAGCTTGCTCAACAAGCTCAGGAGCATTTATCTTTCTGTCACCGACTTCTTCCCAAGCTACAGGGGATCTACACCTCCTACCATATAGAGCCTCAAAAAGTACCATTCCAATACTCGCATGATAGCTGTTATTGTACGCAAACTCTGCTAGGGGTAGGTGATCATCCCATGATCCCTTAAAATCCATCGTACACGCCCTCAACATATCCTCCAGGGTCTGAATAGTCCTCTCTGACTGACCATCTGTCTAAGGATGATAGGCGGTACTAAAACTCAATCGAGATCCCATGGACTCCTAAAATTGGGTCCAAAATCTGGAAGTAAATCGAGAATCTCTATCAGAAGTAATACTCACTAGAGCCCCATGTAATCTAGTTATCTCGCTGACATACAGCTCAGCTAAGGCATCCACAGTATCTGTGCTCTTAATGGCAAGGAAGTGGGCACTCTTGGTCAATCTATCCACTATAACCCATATAGCGTCACGACCTCTTCGAGTCCTCGGTAAACCTATAATAAAGTCCATAGTGACATGCTCCCATTTCCATGTAGGTACAGGTAAAGGTTGTAGTAGTCCTCCAGGCTTCCGATGCTCAGCTTTCACTTGCTGGCATACTAAACATCTGGCCACATATTCCGCCACGTCTCACTTCATACCACTCCACCAGTACACCTTTCTCAAATCTCGATACATTTTAGTACTCCCTGGGTGCATGGTGTATCGCGAGCAGGGAGATTCTCTCAGTATCTGTCTCTTTAGGGTATCATCATCCGGTACACAAATCTGTCCTCTGAATCTCAACAATCCATCCTCACTGACTGTGAGATCTGACTGCAAACTCTGTTCAGCTTGGCTAACCATATCTATTAAGCTCTGATCATTGCGCTGCCCAGTTCTAATCTGATCCATGATCCTCGGCTCTATCCGCAAGCTAGCCAAAAATCCAGTCTCTATCTCTTTAACTCTGATCCGGAGTTCGGCGAACTGCTCCAGTAAATCCCATTCCCTGATCATCATAGCAGATATCATACTCTTCCTGCTCAGGGCATCAGCAACTACATTCGCCATACCCAGATGATATAAAATCTCGCAGTCATAATCCTTAAGGAGTTCCATCCATCTCCTTTGTCTCATGTTTAACTCTTTCTGATCAAAGAGATATCTCAAACTCTTGTGATCAGTGAAGATCTGGAATCTTTCTCCATATAAGTAGTGTCGCCAGATCTTCAAGGCCAATACTACAGCGGCTAACTCCAAATCATGCATGGGGTAATTTCGCTCATGGTCTTTCAATTGTCGCGATCCATATGCGACCACTCTTTCGTGCTGCATAAGCACACACCCCAGTCCTTGATGAGATGCATTACAATACACCGAAAATCCTCGTGATCCCTCAGGAATAGTTAACACAGGTGCCGCTGTCAATCTCCTCTTTAACTCTTGAAAACTGAGCTCACGCTGATCAGTCCATATAAATGGGGTCTCTTTGCGCGTGAGTTTAGTCAAAGGAGAGCAATCCTAGAAAATCCTTCCACAAATCTTCTGTAATACCCTGCCAAACCAAGGAAGCTTCGTACCTCCATAACTGTCCTTGATCTTTCCCAGTTAAGCACAGCATCCACTTTACTTTGATCCACTGATACTCCTTTCTCTGAGACTATATGACCAAGGAAAGCTATCTGATCCAGCCAAAACTCACACTTACTAAGCTTTCCATATAATTGTTTATCTCAGAGTATCTGAAGTACTAACCACAAATGTTGTGCATGCTCCTCATACGACCGAGAGTATACCAGGATATCATCAATAAAGACTATCACAAACTTATCTAGATAGTCTCTAAACACCTCGGTCATTAATCTCATAAACGCTGCAGGGGCGTTCGTCAATCCAAAGGACATCACCAGAAATTCATAATGGCCATACCTCATCCTGAAAGCCGTCTTTGGAATATCTTCTTCCTTCATCCTCAATTGGTGATAGCCCGATCTCAAATCAATTTTAGAAAAGACTGATGCCCCTCTCAGCTGATCAAGTAGATCATCAATCCTGGGCAGTGGGTATTTATTCTTTACCGTGGCTTTATTCAACAATCGGTAGTCTACGCATAATCTGAGACTACTATCCTTCTTCTTAACAAATAAAACCGGTGCTCCCCACGGTGAAACACTGGGTCTAATGAACCCTTGATCCAATAACTCCTGTAGTTGTTTCTTCAATTCCTCAAGTTCCACTAGTGCCATCATGTATGGAGGTTTAGAGATCGGCTGAGTATCTAGTACGAAATCAATGGTAAACTCTAGCTCTCTCTCTCTGGTGGCAAACCTGGCAACTCATCTGGAAAAACATCCAGAAATTCGCAAACCACAGGTATATCCTCAATCCGCAGATGTTCCCGATCATCATCTGATATGAGTGTTTCGTAACCTTCACATGAATAATCATATTTAATATTCTCCAAAATAATATTAAAATTCTCAAATTGTTTACAAGAATTCCACATATTCATTTCCTCAATATCTCAACCGTACCCTGTAAGGTTCAGGTTGGGAGAAAGTTACAATCTTAGTGTAGCAGTCTAAACTCGCTCGATTGGTTGCTAGCCAATCCATTCCCAAAATTACATCAAACCCATGTATATTAAACATGATTAGATCTGCTAACATCACTCTATCTCCCACCTTTATCTCACATCCTCTACAGATTAACTCAGTTCTCTGGGATTCACACATAGGGGTATTTACATGTAGTATATACTCTAGAGGTTCAAACTTCAAATTTAAACTACATGAAAAATGCTCTGAAATAAACGAATGCGTGGATCCTGGATTTATCAACACATGAGCCTTATGATTACAGACAGAGAGTGTACCTCTTATAGTTTCTGCTGAAGTGTCCGCAGTTTCCTTATCCAGGGCAAACACACTTCCCTGTGCCACAGGTTTCTTCCCTTTCTCTGCAGCAGTGGCCCGTCTCTGGGGATTCACTCTCTAAGGTTGCTGTCTAGTAGGCTCCGGAGCATGTGGTATCTGAGGTTGAGGACAGTCCTTCACTCTGTGACCCATGTCCCACATCTAAAACATCCACGGATCGACCCAGTACAACTTCCCTCATGCGATCGACCACAGTCTCTATAAACCCTTATCTCAGGCCTGCCATATCGAGGGGTCTCCTTGATAATAGGATAAGCTCTGGGTCTCTCCAACCTGTCCTTCTGTACCTCAATCCTTCCTTTCCTGAAGGAACCTCTCTGAACATCTGCTTGAGACATCGCTGGCCTCTTGCCCTTATCTCTATTCATCGCTCTGAGCTCGTTCTGGGACTGTACCATTTCAAGTCCCCTCTCAATCCCTTGTGCTCATCTCAGAGCATCTCCAAACTCAGTAATACACAACCTAATCAATTGATCTCTGATGATGGGCTTCAATCCATACACAAATCTCTCTGTGCGGAGCTCTTCATTCTTGAAAGTCTCTAGATCATATCTCAGCAGAGCGGTAAATCGGCTCTCGTAATCATCCACAGACATGTCACCTTGTACCAAACTCAAAAACTCTGCTTGCCTCCTTCTCTGGGCAGCTCGTGGTACATATTGGGCTCTAAAGGCTATTTGGAACTCTTCCCAACCAATCATATCCTGGTGGGACATCAAAATACCCTGGGTAGTACCCCACCAGTCTCGAGCTCTCCCTTTCAACATATAGGCACTCATACTGACCCTCTCAGCATCTGTGCACCCCAGATAATCAAATATAATTCTCAACTCCATCAGCCACTCCTCAGCCTCTGTAGGATCCTTCTTTCCCCTAAATGCGGGCGGATTCATCTTCAAAAAATCCTTCAGTCGGACCATACTTCTGTCATTAGGCTGAGTGACAGGAGGCACTGGGTCCATCTGTACCGGGGGTATGGGAGGTCCTTGTGGTGGTGTAGGAGTAGTACTCGAGGCATTAACTCCAAAGTGTTGCGCGAATAGCGCTGCCACCTGCTCAAAACCTTGCCTCACATCGGTTTCAATCCGATTAAATCGAGAGTTAGGACTCTCTGGTTGGGGGGCAGGTGGCGGAGGGGACTCTGCCTGCCTCCTCGAACGACCTCGTCGTCCACTCATTCTCTATCTCAACTCGTCTCCTACGCGTACATATCAAAATCAATTGAAATCTCAATCCTCAAATTCAGTTCATAACCAGACTATTACAGACACTTGGGATGTATGCTATTTCACTTAACCGACACTGACAGTACTAGACACCCTAAGCTCTGATACCAAGAAAACTCTGTGACGCCCCGAAAACACGGAAAATAGGGCAAATTTAAAACTTTTTACTCATCTATTCACGATTAAGGGTGCATTCCTGTGCAGTGTCATACATCATCATACCTATCATACCTCAGGATCTCATCATAAGATAGTATATATCGTATCATATACATTACTCAATTCCAAGTTAATTAATCCTAATACATCCTGTACATCATTGTACAATAAGTGTCTGTAAATATAACTCTAGTCTGGATACATGAATATTAAATATATACCTCAATACACAAAATACGGCCTGGAGCTCAAGTCCTCCACTAGCCTCTAACTCGTACGTCGCAGGGAACTCACTTCACTTGAAGCAATCTGGGGGAAGAGAAAACAGGGTGAGCTTCCAAATCGCTCAGTAAGGGGGGGTAAGGGAATTCAGTTATATAAACCATATCACACATCACAAATATGTATTTGTTTATGAAACTCATTTGAAATTGTAGCATGAAAGTTCTCGAAACATCATCATCTCATAGCTTACAAATCATGTGAAAACATGAAGTTAAAAAGGCTCAATATCGAGCATTCACAAGCATGTGTAAATATATGCGATAATGGCTTTTCTTAAAATATGTGATAAAATCACCTCAGTAAATAGCACGTGACAAAGTCACAAAACACAACTCATGTGTAAAATGAGACTAAGCAATAAAACTCAATTAAAACTCGTCATGACACATCAAATATAAATATAATCTCCTCTAGGTGCGCATCCCAGGCATCCTCGTAAGAGGGAACGTCGACAATATGGTCGTATGCATGGTATATTGGACTTATATGTTACCAGAACAAGGCCCGACCTTACATGCTACCAGAGCAATGCCTCGCCTCATGCACACTATCACGTGGTCCTTGGGTCGGTTCCCAGGCAGCCCACTCTCTCGGTCTTACATGCTACCAAAGCAAGGCCACCCAGCGTTACCAGAACGGGGGTTATCTCACGTTACCAAAACGGAGGAATATCGGACTTACATGCTACCAGAGCAAGGCCTCCCAACGCTACCAAAGCGGAGGAAAAATCGGACTTACATGTTACCAGAACAAGGCCTGTGGTCCCTGGGTCGGTTCCCAGACGTCCCACTATATCGGTCTTACATGCTACCAAAGCAAGGCCCGATGTGTATTCAACATGACACGCCTAAGTCTCAATCATTAGCCATTATCTTATAAAACGTTATGCCTTCACGTAGAACTCATTATGGTTTTCTCTCATAAAACTCATTTAAAACGTTCGTGTACTCACACAAAACATATTAAAACCGAGTTCCAACTGGCAAAACACGCACATATTTTCTCAAATCTCAATATTACCTTATCGTAGAGCCCAATTTACTTTTCACGCAAACTCAACGGTTTATAAAGCAATTTCACACTCAGCTTATAAACTCATAAAATAATGGGCTCCAACCAGCTATAAAAACCGTGTGCAATCATATCACAACACAACACTAACATGCTTGTATTCTCAAATCATGGTTCATGCTACAAACAATTCATCAAAACACATACACAAATGGTTTAGTTTTCCCTTACCTCTTTGCACCTCGTATAGTGCAATCGTTTCCCTCGTATCACGGACTAGCCTCGCATTCCACTCTGGAACTCCCGAGCTATCCAAATGATGTTAAAACATCAATACTCATCATCACAGTAACCTCAATTCTCAAAATCGAGCATAATTGCTCATAACACCTCAAATTTTCTCAATTCTCATAACTCTATCACAAACCACAATCTCGTTCACAACACCTCAACATTCTACATTTCCCATGCCACAATATGTATGCTAATCCACCTCATTGTCTAAATCTCCATTTATAGCTCAAAATTCTCAAATTTACCAAAGTCGCTAAATATCATCATCACTCCAACTGCATTGTAATTTCATCAATCCCTAATCATTTTTCAGCTATTTCAACACAATGCCAACAACCATTATCACCAAAATCATCTCAAATATAAAGATCGAGGTTTAAAAATTACCTAAAACTTGTGGAGAGCTTATCTCTTGCCTCGATTCGATCCGTTTTCTGATTCCCAAGTATGTTGTTATCCCTTGGATGAGGCACAATTTTCCTTCTGGCCACAACCTCTGATTTGGACGGAAATGGGTGCTTTGGATGAGTGAGAAAGCTAGGGCTCGAGTGAAAATGGGGTTTTGAAGAGAGAGAAAACAAAATTACAGGAGAAAGTAGGGGTTCCTTATATAGACTGAGGGTAGGAGATCAATCTAGCTCCTAATGAGATCGATCTGCATTTGAATTTGGGGACAATTTGGGGTAATTTTATGCCTAGGATATCGATCTGTCGAGGGGTGAGATCGATCTCTTTATGGCTTTATGAGATCGATCTGCTCCTTGGGGAGATCGATCTTCTCCCAAACAGAAACATTTGGAGATCGATCCCTTCCTCATGAGATCGATCTTCTCTCAAACAGAATCATAAGGAGATCGATCCTTTTCCATTGGAGATCGATCTGCTCACTTGCGTTCCTCCTTCCTTGTCAATTTTAGCTTACCAGATCGATCTTTCTTCCCTAAGATCGATCTGACCTCATAGTTTCCCACTTGGTTAAGCACTTACACATAAATCTCCAAATATAATTTCCACAATTCACTTAGCTCAATAAATTACACTTCAAGTTCATATTACATAATTAAAATATGTCTAAAATTCTTAGATCTCACATCTGCAACTCCGAAGAACATGTTGGGAGCTAAACGGATCGGGTGATCGGTAGCATTGGGAAAAGTCAGACTGTACAGAAAAATGAGGTAAGGGAATTTTACGGACTGTTAGAGGTAGCTTTACGCAGTTTCAACTTCACTTGCAGTCTCTTAAATTGTCTGAAGGGTCTAGATTTAAGTTAAGAATTTTAGTGCCCGGATGGGCAAATAACCAAAATACCCCTGTGAAGGGTAAAATTTCTAAAATTAGGAAAAGGTACGAGAAGCAAGAATGAAGGTTTCTTGCTTGTTTTTGAGGTGGTTTGACACATGCATGGGTAGGCTGACTAACTTTTAAATAAAGTGTACAACATTGCATAACTTTAATCACTGTTGATTTTCTCTAAAATTGATTTGAGAAATGTAGCCGCCTACATGATTTTATAGAAATGTGACGTGCTAGAGCTCAGTTCACAGGAGTTTTTGAGTTGTGTGATGCATGCATTAGTGCTGGAGCAAGGGCTCGCACTAGAGTTTTACATGCATTGGTGCTAGAGCTTAGCTCGCACCAAATTTTCACATGACTTTCGTGACAGGGTGCTGGAGCTTAGCTCGCACCAGATTTTCACATGATATTCGTGACAGGGTGCTAGAGCCTAGCTCGCACCAAATTTTTACAGGATTTTCGTGACAAGGTGCTGGAGTCTAACTCACGCCAGATTTTCACATGATTTGTGTAACAGAGTGCTAGAGCTTAGCTCGCACTAGTTTTACTTGATTTTATGAGAGTGCTGGAGCATCGCTCGCACTAGTTTTATGAGAACATGCGATGAGCCATGCTTGGAGCGTCGGGTAGACTGTGTGTCACACCGATTAAATAGGCTCACACGTTCGTTTTGAGACAGGGCATGAGTATGGATATGAGATATGGGTCCACGGAGTACGTTGTACCGTGCATGTAGCATGGAGTACGCTGTACCGTGCTGGGATTGATTATGTGGCATCTTTGGATGCGAGTGATCAGACAGGGTCGACGGGATGGACTGGCCCACCTCCCGGGTTAGTCCCCGATCGTGGTGAGACCCCGCATACTAGGATCCATGTAGTAGTGGGATCACAAGGACATATGGCCATAGTCCTAGTTATTTGCACGAGATATATATATATATTGCCTAGTCTCGCATGTTGATATTTTTGAGAAACACGTTTTGTGGATTTTTGCGTGAGTCTGGATTACCCGAGAGACGGGTTGAGTCCTGACTAAGATGTGAGTTTGATGAGAATGAAACTGGGTTTTAAATTGAACTTGCATGATGTTATTTTCATGCTATTTAAACCCATGAGTGATGTAAACTGGTTTTATATGACATTCATTGTATCGCATATTTCTATTGCTGTGAAAAGCATTTGATTTCATGGTGTTGTGTGAGTCAGGAACACCCGAGGGATGGGCTGAGTGATAATTCTATATTTTTAGAATTATTTGTGCTTAATTTCCTAATTAATTATTTAAATCCCCAATTTATTTTGTTAATTATCCCCTTTATTTAATTAAAATTCTCATGTTTGCAGATAAATTAAATCCGGATGAATTTTGAATATTTCGGTAGAAAATGGATCGAAATTGGGCTAAAATCGAGATTGGACCACGCGAACAACACGAGCTAGCACATCCAATTAGACAAAAAGACATATGACATGGAAATATTATTTTTCAAGGAGCCAATGGTGTGAAGACAAGTGGCCAAACAATGCCAACTCATCTAGGATGGAAAAATTACAATTGTACCCCTAAGTGTGTGTATAAATAGACAAAGATGGCAATTGAAAAAGGGGAGCTTTAGTTTTTTTTAGGTTAAACATTTATTGTTAGATTTTATTTTTTTCTTAGGTTTTCTTTTAATTTTTTCGGCTGGTGACAGCAGCCACCATTCATCATATTTCTTCTAGGTTTTGTTCAATTTCCATTCTATTATTATTTTACTGTTTGAGTTTTAATTAAAAGTTATTATTTTTATATTGTTGCTCTCGGATTGCTTCCTGTTTATAGATGTTTTTATTTTTTATATTACTCAATCATGCTCTCGGTTTGTTCATCCATCACTGCCTTTGATTCTGATGTTTTGATGTGGTTTTAATGCCCAGTATTATTTCCACATCAATGGTAATATGGGATCACAACAGTAAGAGGAGGAATCGAGGCAAACCGAGGATGCTAGTTTACCTGTTCATGTGATTTATGGGTATTGGTAGTGTTGGTTAATTTTTCAGTATTGATCTTCACTTAGTTCTTTTCATTTTTAAGTTTTTAGTTAGTAATGCACTGTTATTTGAATGTCTGTTCATTTTTCAATACCTGCGTTTCACTGATTTTGCACCCTACCGCATGTTAACTTCTGTTATTTTCTACCGAATGCATTCACCCTTCTCGGTTTTGCTTATCTTTACATGTTTGTGTTCTACTTTTGTTTTGCTTGCTGGTATTAATGAGAAGTAACAAGCATTGCCGTGTGGTGAGGAGTAAAAGAGTGTGTCCGTAGGTGCAGTAGAGAGCATCCATAAACAGCCTCTGTTGTGCTCTGTTTTTGGTTCTTATTACTGCTCATTATGGATTTTATCTTATGGTCTGTCTTATTTGTTGCTTATGTTTTAGGTGTATGTTATTGTTCTTTTTAAGTTTGATTAGTTATTGTCGATTGATGTTAGGCAGCAAAGTTCAAAGCATTTCAAGATTTCTTAGACTCTCGGTTTAAACAGCAACTATAATCTCTTTTACAATTCTGTAATGTTTTTCTGCACTGATGAGTTTTTCTGTCATGTCTAGTTCAATATAAGTTATGATTTCCAGGTTGTTGAGGAGGCTCATGGTAGTGCTTGAGGCAAGACGGTAGTAGAATAAGGGAATGAATATTGGTATAGTGTCGTTCTCTGGTTCACATCAGAGCAGGCAGTAGCTGAGATATGCAGAGCATTACTTGGACTGGGCAGGACTGGTCGAGGAAGATCAGCAGCTGATATAGACATGGATAGACGGGTAGCAATGCAGAAAGTAGACTTGGATGAGCAATGCTGGAGCAGGACAAAACCGAGAATGGGGTATAGACACGGCAGGTTTCAGCTGATGCAGGAGCTTACGTGAAGGCAGATTGTTTCTCTCGGTTGCGTGAAGGCAGTGGCGTCGCCAGAAATTGCAGCATGAAGCAGTTGGTAAGGTGCCATGTTGGACTCGTTGTAGGAATGGGGCTGCACATGAACCTAAGGCTGAGTTGGTGGATAGCAGACTGAGAACATAGAACCGAGAGGTATGGTGCAGAAGCAACCCGTTAACGCCTGGACAGACCGAAGCACCTGGAAAAGAAAATGCAAATTGAAGATGTGAACAGTGTTTGGATGGACATTTGGATGATTTAAATTTGTTAAGGCTTTGTTTGGCTAGTGCATTGTAGCAATTAATCCATTTTCATGCATTTGTTAGTCGTTGTTAGTTAGTTTAGTCAATTATAATGGTAGGTTAGTTTTATTATTTTTGCATGTTAATTTGTAGTGTTAATTTTTAGTTAGTAGTTAATTTTATATTAAATGTTTTAGGATTTTATTTTAGTTTAGATGCATTTAGAGTTAATTTAGATTAAATGTGTTTCATACATTTTTTAATTTTAATTTAGTCTTTATTTTCATTAAGTTTTAGTTTAGTTTAAATTGTATTTCAGGTTAGTTTAATTCGCAATTTTCATTAGTTTAATTTCATGCATTTTTATTTTAAGTTTGTTTAAATTTTAGTTTAATTAATTTTATTGCTTTATTTTCATATTTGCATTTTATTTTAGTTGCATTAATTCAATTTGACTGTTTTAATTATTTTCGTAGGTATTTGCTTTTAATTGCGTGGAGCTCAGTAAGTAAATCTTAGTTTAGTTTTATTTTCTTTATTTTTTAATGTTTATTGTTTTCAGTAAGTTTAATTAGCCTTAGTAGATCACCAACTTAAATTTTATAATTTGCTAGAATATACTTAGGGTAAGATTAACCGGTAGTTAATTAGGCTAACCAACTTCTCTGAAGGACGATAACTCGGGACTCAAATCTCATTATTACCACGACCCGTGCACTTGCGGTAATACGTTTAGGGTGTGTCACTGAGTCCTGGCTTTGTTGTGAAATTTTAATGAGAATGAAATGATTTAAAAGAGTTGCATGTTGAATTTTCCATGCTCTTTGAAATCCACATGCGAACTTGTTTTACATGACATCATGAATTATAGCATCTGTTTTGAAATGTGTGGAGAAAGGGTGGTTTATGCATGGCACCACGTTCATGTAGGTAGTATGGTTACCTACTTGTTCGTAGGATTGCCTTACTGAGCTGAATGTGCTCACCCCTTTCATTTTCCTACACAGATTTCCTCCAGTAGACATTGTGGCGACTGAGTACTGCATTCCTGATATCCGCTGTTGCCCATCATTTTGAGGTATATACACTTATACATATTGTATCTAAATAAGAATAGCACAGTAACATGTTTATAAGTAACTTTCGGGGATGTATAGACACTGTAAACACTTGTAAATGAATGGTGGGACTGGCATTGATGCACAACCCAATTGTTAATGGAATGTGGTCACGATCAGAGAACAAGTATGTATGAAAGAAAAACGAAAAATTTACTCTGATTTTTGGGTAGTTTTGGGTTGTGACAATAAGAGCCACATGGCTAAACCGAGTGGATTTGAATCATTTTGACTAAAGAGAAGAACTTAAAATGAGAAAATATAGAGAGCTCATGAAGAAAAGTCGGTTTGATTTAGTCCCGAACACAGAGAACAAGAGTAAAAGCCAAAAAGGGGCAAAACAGACCATTTCAACTGTTTAAGGTATTTTGGGTATATTCACCTACCGAAAATGGCCAAAACGTAAAGACGAGAGTGTAAGCCATAACATAGGACACTTTCAGATTTTTGAGAAAAAGTTAAACGTGGTCAATGATCAAGAAAAGTCAACTGTAGTTAAGAAAAGTTGACTTTGACCATAGTTGACTAACCATAGTTAAAAATTAACCTAAGTATGGAGAAAAAAATTTGGAAAAAATATTTTTAATCAAAATGCAAGATAATCATCCCCTGAAGTAAGGAAAATTTATTTAATCAAAATTTGGATTAAATTTAACGGGTAAAAACGTGATGGGCCAAAGTGGGAAATTTTAAAGCTCATTAAGGTATAATAAGTGTAGATCGAATTTCTTAGGTCCATTAGACCGAATTGTTGGACCGATTGGGGGAAAAATATTTAGACCATTAAAGGCTCGATGTATAGTAAATATTTCACCCCGAAAGCCCATTAGGAAGTCCCAAACCGAGAGGCCCAAATGCTAGGCCCAAATTGGTAAAAATTAAGCCCATTAGTAAAACGTAACCATAGCCAAATTGGCAACCATTACCTAAACCAATTCAATTCAAACTTGTTAGCTGAAAAGTAAGGCTTAATGACTAAGTAATGGACTTATAAAATCAGCCAACACAACTTCATCTTCTTTCTTAAGAATTCGGCAAAGAGAAGAAACCATTAAAACACACATAGTCAAGCTTTCTCTCACTAGAAATCACTAGGAAAAAAACATATTTGGAACTTGCATTCTTCATGAAAGTTGTTCCAAATTGAGAGAGGATTAACATATGTTGGAATTGGCTATCAAGGAGCCAAAGTGAGCCAACCGAGAAGCTTCAAAGTTTTGGCCAAGTGTGAAAGTGCAAGCTAGGTATAATTTCAAGCTTTTAAATTCATATATATTAATATATGAATTATTCTAAGTTGACTGGTATATGTTTTAAGCATTGAAACACATGAAATCACTATGAACATGGGTTGGCCGAGAGTGGGTAGTGATAAATTGATGAATGCCTATATGATTTTAAGGGATGAATGAGTTAATATACATGTGTTTATGATTATGGTATAGTTAGAATTAATCAATTTGATCAATTGGTGGATAAACTAAGTTGGCAATCAAGGTGTTTGATAAAATGCCTAAATGAACTAAGATACGCTTAAGACCATTGCCAACCAAGTGTTTGTGAAAATGCCTAAGAGAATGGCTAATGAAATGGCCGACGGTGGCGTGCTGCTCGGCATGGCTAGGCATGCGTGGTCTCGGCCATGGCATGTGGCCGAGAGGTCCAATGGGCCAAGCCCAATTGGTTTCAGCCCAATGTGATGTAATGGATCTCGAACAAGACCAATAAGAGTTGGTGGGCCCCACATGCCCAATAGGTCTAACGAAAATAAATAGTAAAATGAAAATGGGCTTAAGGCAAAGTTAGGCCCATTAAGGTTTATCAAAGCCCATTAAGTGAAATGGACTGTATTAAATGTGAAATACAGTAGGAAGAAGTTTATATTGGGAGCTGATCGGACTGCGAGATTGAGCAGCACCGAGGAAGTGAGGTCACGTGACGTGATCCGAGGTAAGGGATTTTTGTGAGTGGTTAGAGATACCTACACGTATTTTCATCTGCTTTTACATTCACTTAAAAACTCTGAGGGTCAGAGAAAGTGAATAATAATTATAGCGACCCAATAGTGGCAATAGTGGCAAAAGTCAACTTTTGGAAAAAGTTGTAAAAAGCATGGAAACCACAATTATGAGTGTTTTTACTGCTGTTTAGCAGAAAAGTAGGTAGATGGGCTAAAGTTTTCATGGTTGATGAGAAATAGCACAATTTATAATGCTGATTTTTATGATTTGAGCCATCTATCGAATTATGTGAGAATAAATCATGCTAGAGCACAGCTCGCACTTGATTTCATATATTTTCCACATATATTAGTGCTAAAGTATGATTCAGACTAGATTTCCATGACATGCATGATAAAGTGCTAGAGTTATTGCTCGTACTCAGATTTATACGATTTATATATGATAGAGTGCTAGAGCTATTGCTTATACTCAGTCTTATATGTTTTGTGCATAGCATGGTACTGGAGCGATTGCTCTTACTTGATTTGAAACATGAACTATGCATGACCTAGTGTTAGAGTATTATTCGCACTAGAGTTCGAGTTTGTGATGTGTGAAACAATGTTTGAGCGGAGTGTCGGCTGAGAGTTGCGCTCAAAGGCACGCACTGTAGTTTTACTGTGATATATAAGACATGTTGAAAACCATGCTGATTTCCTCGTGTAGACTGAGTGTCACACAGTTGAGATGTTCGCATGTGGATTTAGAGACGTGGTATTGATTATCATTGAGATGGGGTCCACAAGTGTACGTTGTACTGTGTATGAGTCACGGAGTACACTGTACCGTGTGTTGTTGTGATGTGTATGAGGAGTTGATAGCTGGCGGTTGTGATGGACTGATCCCCCTCCCGTTGCAGCAGTGATTACCCCACACACTAGGATCCGTGTAGCTTGGGATCACAATTATAGGATATGACCATAGTCCAGGATATTATTGCATTTAACCATAGAGTCTCACATGATATATCACTTGATTGATTTATGATACGGATAGACCTGATGGATAGGTCAAAATCCAATTGTTGTGTTGTGAATGATTTAAATGTCATATTTAATGTGATTTGAATATAAATGACATGATTTATCTAAAGGCATTGTGAAATTATAAAGATGCATTGTTTTGCACTAAATACCTACATTTGAGAACTAAGCATGATTTCTGTACATGGGATTTAATTTGTACAAGTATATGTATATATTTTAAATACATGTTTTTAAAGTGAGTTAAGGAAATAATATTTTCGAGGCATAGCATTATTTTGAGTTGACGGTGTAGATGTTTACTTGCTTGCCTAATTTCCTTACTGAGCTGTGAGCTAGCCCTTTTTTTACACCTCTCTACAGAGCATCCACAATAGAGCGAGTAAGAGTGAGGGATAGTATTCCTGTTGTCCGCTGTCATTTCCTATCGATCGACAGGTATACACATTTTATACAGTTCTGTATCTAAACATATAAACAGCACAGCAATGTAAACGATGTAAATTATGGGGAATGTATTTGTATTAGATTTTATACGAGCTCACTAATCTTATAAAAGAAATTACAGTCAGTAGATAGTATATTGACATGTATATATGATAATGAATAAATGGTATGGTAAGCGAGGATGCTAACATCGAATCACAGCCCAACTGTTGATAAGGAGAAAGGTAAGTAAAAAGCAAAAAATTTATAGTGGTTTTGGTTAAGTCACCGGTGGTCGTGACAGAATGGTATCAGAGCAGAGTTTGTCTGATGTGAGTCGATGTTAGTAACTAGAAAAGTGTACATCCTCATATAAGTGTGTTGTGTTTAGATACAATTGTGTATACAAGATGAGAAACAGACTAATTAATGATTGTGAATGGAGGAATCAAGCCTATATGGTGAATACTCGTAGTGGTAAAGGGACTAGAGGTAGGGCTGAGGCCGTGGCGGTAAGCTTGAGAGCCGAGATGATACCGAGTCATTACCTACCCATGAGACTCCAGGTACTGCTGAGGTACTAGAGAGTGTTGAGGCGCGCTTCACAAGGTTAGAGCGTAGCCTAGAGACGTTAGTGGAGATGTTGGCACAAACGATATCAGGTAGACAGGGACAGGATGCAGGGACTGTGACTGGACCAGCAACTGCACTTGATACACCTGTACAGCCAACACATGTTCCACAGCCTACAGATACTTCTACACCCCCACCAGTTCAGGATAAGCCTTCTCTTGTTGCTCCGCGATAGATCAGTAGTGGTTTAGGGTATGGATGTGAGCTGGATCGGTTGTGACAATTCTAGAAGTTTAGACCTCCATCTTTAAGTGGGGTCAAGGACCCAGTTGCTGCTGAGGAGTGGATCGGAGAGATGGAGAAGCTATATGGATTCTTCGAGTGTACAACATCAGAGATGGTCGCATTTGTTGCATTCCTACTGAAGGGATTTGCAGAGCATTGGTGAAAGTCCACAGACCCATATTGAGAGCCCGACATACAGATATTAGTTGGGAGATATTTCTGGATGCCTTTATGAGGCAGTTTGTTCCAGATACAGCGCAGCGAAAACTACAGGCTGAGTTTTTGGGGTTGAACCAGGGGAGTTTGTCAGTGGATGAGTATGAGACTAGATTCTTATCCCTGGGAAGGTATGACCCCGACACCATGTATAGTGAGACCCGGAAGGTCCACAGGTTTATTAATGGACTACGACCAGCTTTACGGTCCAGGTTGGTCCCATTGGATATGAGAGGAATGCTTTTAAGTTCGGGAAGTTTAGTCGGAGCCAAGATAGAGAGAGGAAGAGGCCGGCTAGAGATAGAGGTTTCAGTTATCGAGGAAGGAGGAGACTCTTCAGTAAGAGACCACGGATTGAGGAGGCACGAGAGAGACCTGTTAGACCTCCTGCTTATCCGGCCAAAGCTCTAGCGAAAGGTATTGTCATTAGAGGAAAGAGGCCCACTACTGAGCAGTGCAGTAGATGCGGTAGACATCATGGAGGAAGACCTTGTTCGATGACTCCTATAGTGTGTTTTCGATGTGGGAAACCAGGGCATATTGCTAGAGCTTGCCCAGAGATGGTTGAGACTACTCCACTGAAGGGCAAGGAGCCAAAGAGAGCTCTAGTTGATACTTCTGCTTCGAGAAGGAGAGCGACAGCAGAAGAGAAGGGGAAGCAAGTGATTGGTCGAGGGCGTGTACATGCTTTGGACCAGGGCACAATTGATGCTTCATCGGATGTGATTCAAGGTAACATCCTGATTTATGATATTGAAGCATATGTTTTAATTGATCCTGGTGCCACGGATTCATTTGTATCGCCTTCATGTGCATGTAACTTAGCAAGACATGTAGATCGTACACTTTTAAGTATGATGATGTTGATTAGTACGCCTATGAATAACAATCAGCTTGTAGAGTATGTATTTAATGATTGCAAGTTGAGAGTAGGGGAAAAGGGTATGATAGCCAATCTAATATTGCTAAGTATGAGCGATTTTGATGTAATTTTAAAAATGGATTGGTTGTCTACAAACCATGCTGTGTTAGATTTTTATGCTAAGACAATTATGTTTCCTAACCCTGAAACATGTGTTGTAAAGTTTGTTGAAAGGAAATGAAAATAGTAGTTCTTATTAAGATAAACAATATGTTATGCTGACTGAGAAAAACCAAAATGTTGAAGGCTTCATTACGTACATGGGTTGGCCGAGAGTGGTTAGTGATAAATTGATGAATGCCTATATGATTTTAAGGCATGAATGAGTTAATATACATGTGTTTATGATTATGGTATAGTTAGAATTAATCAATTTGATCAATTGGTGGATAAATTAAGTTGGCAATCAAGGTGTTTAATAAAATGCCTAAATGAACTAAGATAAGCTTAAGACCATTGCCAACTAAGTCTTTGTGAAAATGCCTAAGAAAATGGCCAGTGAAATGGTCGATGGTGGCGTGGTGCTCGGCATGGCTAGGCATGCGTGGTCTCGACCATGGCATGTGGCCGAGAGGTCCAATGGGCCAAGCCCAATTGGTTTCAGCCCAATGTGATGTAATGGATCTCAGACAAGCCCAATAAGAGTTGGTGGGCCTCACACGCCCAATAGGTCCAACGAAAATAAATAGTAAAATAGAAATGGGCTTAAGGCAGAGATAGACCCATTAAGGTTTATCAAAGCCATTAAGTGAAATAGACTGTATTAAATGTGAATTACAGTAGGAAAAGTAAAATTAACCTGATGAATGGTTATATGCAGCTCCGGAGTTTATATTGGGAGCTGATCGGACTGCGAGATTGAGCAGCACCGAGGAAGTGAAGTCACGTGACGTGATTCGAGGTAAGGGACTTTTGTGAGTAGTTAGAGATACCGACACGTATTTTCGTCTATTTTTACATTCACTTAAAAACTCTGAGGGTCAGAGAAATTGAATAATAATTATAGCGACCCGATAGTGGCAAATTATGATTTTACCCCTAATTAGGAAAAAAGTCAACTTTTGGGAAAAGTTGTAAAAAGCATGGAAACCCCAATTATGAGTGTTTTTACTGCTTTTTAGCATAAGAGTAGGTAGATGGCTAATGTTTTCATGGTTGATGGGAAATAGCACAATTTATACTGCTGATTTTTATGTTTTGAAAATCATCCATTTTTAAAGAGCCATCTATCGAATTATGTGAGAATAAATCGTGCTAGAGCACAGCTCACACTTGATTTCATATATTTTCCACATATATTAGTGCTGAAGTATGATTCGGACTAGATTTCCTTGACATGTATGATAGAGTGCTGAAGCTATTGCTCGTACTCAGTTTTATACGAGTTATGCATGATAGAGTGCTGAAGCTATTGCTCGTACTCAGTTTTATATGTTTTGTGCATATCATGGTACTGGAGTGATTGCTCTTACTTGATTTGAAACATGAACTATGCATGACCTAGTGCTGGAGTGTTACTCGCACTAGAGTTCGAGTTTGTGATGTGTGAAACAGTGTTTGAGCGGAGTGTCGACTGAGAATTGTGCTCAAAGGCGCGTACTGTAGTTTTACTGTGATATATAAGACATGTTGAAAACCATGTTGATTTCCTCATGTAGATTGAGTGTCACGCAGTTGAGATGTTCGCATGTGGATTTAGAGACGTGGTATTGATTATCCATTGAGATAGGGTCCACGGGTGTACGTTGTATCCTATATTTGTCACGGAGTACGTTGTACTATGTGTTGTTGTGATGTGTATGAGGAGTTGAGGAGTTGATAGCTGGCGGTTATGATGGACTGACCCCCCTCCCGTTGCAGCAGTGATTGCCCCGCACACTAGGATCCGTGTAGCTTGGGATCACCATTATAGGATATAGCCATAGTCCAGGATATTATAACCACAGAGTCTCACATGATATATCACTTGATTGATTTATGGTACGAATAGACCTGAAGGATGGGTCGGAATCTGATTGTTGTGTTGTGAATCATTTAAATGTCATATTTAATGTTATTTGAATATAAATGGCATGATTTATCTAAAGGCATTGTGAAATTATAAAGATGCATTCTTTTGCACTAAATGTCTACATTTGAGAACTAAGCATGATTTCTGTACATGGGATTTAATCTGTACAAGTATATGTATATATTTTAAATACATGCTTTTAAAGTGAGTTAAGGAAATAATATTTTTGAGGCATAGCATTATTTTGAGTAAATAGTGTAGATGTCTACTTGCTTGCCTGATTTCTTTATTGAGCTGTGAGCTCACCCCTTTTATTTACACCTCTCTAGAGAGTATCCACAGTAGAGCGAGTACAAGTGAGGGATAGTATTCCTGTTGTTCGCTGTCATTTTCTATCGATCGACGGGTATACACATTTTGTACAGTTCTGTATCTAAACATATAAACAGCACAGCAATGTAAACGATGTAAATTATGGGGAATGTATTTTTATTAGATTTTATACGAGCTCACTTATGTTAGAAAAGAAATTACAGTCAGTAGATAGTATATTGACATGTATGTATGATAATGAATGAATGGTATGGTAAGCGAGGATGCTAACATCGAATCACAGCCTAACTGTTGATAAGGAGAAGGTAAGTAAAAAGAAAAAAATTTATAGTGGTTTTGGTTAAGTCACGACGGTCGTGACATAAGGTTTATGGGAATATATTAAAAAAATTCAAAGTATTTTTTGTCTTGTGGGGAACATGTGTTGTCTAAACTTGCACAAGCTAAATTGCGCTAGGACATGGTCTAAAAAAGAAGAAAGTGAAAAAGCTTGATTCTAGATGTATCTAGACAAAATCTCAGGGCGGGACAGTATGTTAGTGTTATTCTATCAGAAAATTTGGCATTTGGCTTTTCTTGATGTCTTCTTATTTTTTTTAGTTCCTTAATGGATCATTGACTTTATCTAATGTCAATTATAATCATATTGCCCAAACACCAAAAGTAAAATCACCAAAGAACATTCTATGGTTTAGATTAATTAGCTCATTGTCACGACTCAATACCACAAACATACGCATATACGAAAGACTTTTCTTAATCGCATGCATTTCACATTTGTTACGAGTTAGATAGGCATCAACTTTTAATTCAAAACTTATATCTCTAGCCATATTACATGGTATCTACATCTTGCCTTAGTGAAAATCATGGTTCTTTCTAATGTTTTATTTATCATAACATGCATACTGAAACAGGGTTTCATCCAAACTTATCATATTATATTAAATCAAATCTCATATCACACTCTATGTGTACACATGTAATTGAAATCTTGGATACATCTTAATAGCTTAGCCCACATCCCAATAAACGTTTACTGAAAAATAGTACAAGCATAAATTAAATTTCATCTCTACATATACGTCTCAAGTAGAGGTAGAGAAAAACTGTGTGAGATGGATGCTCCTCGAAGGTATCCTGAAGGTTGCTCAATCTAAAATATTCAAAACAGATTAGTGAGATAACACCCAGTCAGTAACTAAATCAAGCACACAATATTCGTACCACACATGGGCTGACAGGAATTAGAATGGAATGTTATTTTGAAACCAAGTTTGCTTATAAAAATATCATGGCATATGTTATTCAAATCAAGTGATTAAAATGGTAAGTTTCATTTATAAAACAAAACTAAATAAATACATCTCATGTTGATAGTGCATGCATACATGAAAACCTTAAGAAAACGTAAAAGTAAAAATGCTATCATTTATTTCAAAACCTAGTTACAAAATACCATTGTAAATGCCTCAAAACGAAAACAAAATATGCAAATCATCTTACAAAAATCACGATCCTGATAAAATGCATAAGACATGGGCTAATAATCTCCTAAAACTACCATGGTAGGTCACAATTACTCATTCTTGCATGGACAATGGTCATCATATCTTCGAGTGTACATCCACTTCAATCACTAGTCAAACATTACCAATATCTTGTAGACACTTTAGTAACACGTTTCACATTGAGGACATACAAAATAGTAATATGCATATTATAGTGGGCTTATATACGTGCACTAGGATTGGGTACTCTAACTCCCGTCGATGCCTCATTCGATCCTCATTTCATGGGAACGACGCATAGATCAACTTGATGCCATTAGATAGTTGATCCTCATACTCCCGTGGGATGTATCCTAGTCATAGGTCATAAAATTCCTACACAATTCTAATGGAGTGCTTAAAACTCCAAACTAAGACACAATATCCCCAAAAGGATCTAGGGTTCATACAAAAAAAAAAGTTCACAAAATCACCGCAAAGATCACAGTTCAGACAAAACACATATAGGTAGTCAAATTAATTTACATACATGGCCTTATCATTTACATTAAAAGCATGCTCAAGGCATTAGTCAAATCATAATAAAATCTCACAAATTTAAAAAATCGGTTATAAAACACAATTTTATCTAAAATAGGCATTATGTATGTTTAAATTAATTTCACGAGTAGATCTTTTATGGTACTAATAGAAATCATAAAAGGCTTGATTAGTGTACTTGTAAACTCTTAGCACAATTTACCCTACTCATGAGGTAGTGCCTCGATCCACATGCAATCATAATTAACGTGTTTATGTAAAAGTCAAACCTCGAATTTAATAGCTTGACCAACAAATTTCACAATCTATCTTAACTTCTATTAGTTCCCTAGATCTATTTCTTAGTCAAACCTCATTTAACTTTTTGGTCAAAATTAACCCTTCATCGAAGTCAAACCTAAAAGTTTGACTCGATCAAACTAGTTGACTTTTTTTGAAAGCTCACTTAAACCCTATTTTCATCATCAGAACCCTTAAACCTCATTCCAGACCTCAATTTATCTCAAGTCAACCATCAATCTTTTTACTTTTAAATCTGATCTTCCTTGAATGACTACTAACCCCTTAATAGGCTTAGATATGATTTTTAATTAATAAAATTGATATTCTAAGCCACCAAAATAGGTTTTGGCTGAACCTACCTTAGCCAAACCCTAAAATACTTCTAACCCAAATTGTCCATTCTACTCAAATTTTACACCAAATTAGCTTCCAATCAATGTACAAAATCCAAAATTCAGGATATTTCAACTCATTTTAATTTCTTAAAATTTACACCTAATCCTAAAAATCAATTTTCTCATTTTTCACTGTTAAACCTTAATAATCAACTTGACAAGCTTTACACACAACCACAATAATTTAAAATTCATTATGCATTATACCTTTTCTTACCAAAGTGGACCAAAATGTACCAAAACCCTATCTCCCTTAGCTTGGTTGACTACTCTTATAAACCATAATGCAAATTAGTCTAGTTCTCATTCCTATTAAGCTTGGCCAAACACTATTAAGAAGGATTCCAAAAGTTTTAGATAAAATCACATAAAACCATGCTTCTCATAGAAATTATAAATATTTGAAACTCCCTACCTCAATCTCCTTGTAGTTGAATCCTTTAAGACCCTTAAGCCTCTTTCTTCTCTCTTTTTTTCGAATGGTTTCTGCTTTGAATTTCAGAAATTGCAATAGGGAAAAACAAGCAAGAGGTGGTGGCCAAATCTATGGCTTACTTGGTGTTAAAATTTGGCATTGCATGTTTCAAATGAGTATTGTAGGTGTAAAGATGGGGAAGTGAGTTAAGCACTTTCCTCTAGTTTTGCTCCTTCACCTAGCTTCAAATTATGGAAAGGAGGAATAAAGTGAAGTGTTGGTTGCTCTAGTGGCCAACCATAGTGCCATCTTTTGCACCATGTGTAAGACCCATAATTCTGTATTATATTCCTTATGATTCCCATGTGTAAACATTTGATTTTGTTAGTTGAATCATAAAAAGAGTTTTTACTGAAATGAAAGTGCAAACGAAATGAATAAATACACATAAGTCACGAAAAGGCCAAATAAGGGCTATAATGGCCACAAGCTAAACCGAAGGGATGCTGTCAGACCCGTATTTTATGTAGCATGCTCCTTATGATTCCTATGTGTATGAACACTCTATTATTATAGTTGAATCATAAGAAGAGTATTTATTAGATTAAAAGAGTATGTGAAATGATTTATCACGCATAAGCTACATAAAAGCCTAATGTGAGCTATAAGAGTCACAGGCTAAACCGAGTGGATCTGAATCATTCTGACTTAAAATAAGAACTTAAAATGAGAAAATACAGAGAGCTTATGAAGGAAAGTCAGTTTGATTTAGTTCCGAACACAGAGAACGAGAGTAAAAGCTAAAAAGGGTAAAATTGACATTTTTAGCGAGTTAAAGTATTTAAGGTGTTTCGGGTGTATTTATCTACCGAAAACGGCCAAAACGTAAGGACGAAGTGTAAAACATAAGATATGACACTTTCAAAATTTTAAGAAAAAGTCAACTTGATCAATGATTAAGGAAAAAGTCAACTATAGTTAAGAAAAGTGGACTTTTACCATAATTGACTAACTATGGTTAAAAATTAACCTAAGTATGGAGAAAAAAATTGGGGAAAATATTCTTGGTCAGAATACACGATAATCATCCTCAAAAGTAAGGAAAATTTATTCGAAAAGATTCAGGATTTAATTTAATGGTTAAAAACGTAATGGGCCTAAAGAGAAGATTTAAAGCCCATTAAGGTATACTAAATGTAGATCAAAATTCTTAGGTCCCTTAGACCGAATTGTTGGACCGATTGATAGGCCAAATATTGAGACAATAAAAGGCCCGAGGTATAGTAAAAATTTCAGCCCAAAAGCCCATTAAGAAAGCCCAAACTGAGAGGCCCAATTGAAAAGCCCATTAGGTAAATATCTAACCATAGTTAAAACTAACTATGACTCATTAGATGACTCATTAGGTGACTCATAACTAAACCTTAGGAAGTCAATTATAATGGCTGAAAAGTAAGGCTTAATGGCTAAGTAAATGGCTTATAAAATCAGCCACACCATTGTCATCTTCACCATACCATTCTCGGCTAGAAGAAGGAAACCATTGAAATACATTATCCAAGCTTTCTCTCACTAGAAATCAGTAGGAATTAGGCATATTTGGAACTTGCATTCTTCATGAAAGTTGTTCCAAATTGAGAGGAGAGTGACATATGTTGGAATTGGCTATCAAGAAGCCATAGTGTGCAAACCGTGAGACTCCAAAGTTTCAGCCAAGTGTGAACACAAATACTAGGTATATTTTCAAGCTTTCAAATTCATATATGTTAATGTATGAATGATTTTAAGTATATTGGTATATGTTTTAAGCAATGAAACATATGAAATCACTATGATCATGGTTAGGTCGAGAGTGAGTAGTGAAATATTGATGAATGCCCATATGATATTAAGGCATAAATGAGTTAATGTACATGTGTTAATGATTATGGTATAGTTAGAATTAATCAATTTGATTAATTAATACATGTATTAAGTTGGCAATCAAGGTGTTTGATAAAATGCCTAAATGAACTATGTGATGCTTAAGAACATTGCCAACCAAGTGTTTGTCAAAATGTCTAAGTGAATTGGCTAAAGAAATGGACATGGATGGCATGCCATGGTGTGACCGACGGCATGGAGTGCTCTCGGCCATGGCATGTGGCCGAGAAGTCCAATGGGCCAAGCCCAATTATTTTAGGCCCAATGTGATGTAATGGGTCTAGGACAAGCCCAATAAGAGTTGGTGGGCCCCACAAGCCCAATAGGCCTAACGAAAATGAATAGAAAAATGAAAATGGGCTTAAGGCTTAGTTAGGCCCATTAAGGTTTATTAAAGCCCATTAAGGGAAATATATTGTATTTAATGTGAAATACAGTAGGAAAATATAATTAACCTGATAAATAGTTATATGCAGCTCCAAAGATTATTGGAGGAGCAAATCGGACTGCTGGATCGAGCAGCGTTGAGAAAGTAAAATTTCTCGAGTGATTGCAGGTAAGGGACTTTTGTGAGTAGTTAGAGATAACTGCATGTATTTTCATCTGCTTTTACATTCACTTAAGAACTCTGAGGGTCAGAGAAAGTAAATAATAATTATTGTGACCCTATAGTGGCAAATTATAATTTTGCCCTTAGTTAGGAAAAAAGTCAACTTTTGTGAAAAGTTGTAAAAAGCATAGAAAACCACCATTTTGAGTGTTTTACTGTTGTTTAATAGAAGAGTAAATAGATGAGCTAATGTTTTAAGGTTGATGTGAATTAAGCACACTTTATAGTGCTGATTTTGATGTTTTGAAAATCATCCCTTTTTAAAGAGCCATCTATCAAATTATGTAAGAATAAATCATGCTAGAGCTTAGCTCACACAGGTTTTCACACTATGGTACGTATGATGCCGTGGAAGCTGGTAAGATCCTCAAGCCCAACATCTTTAAGCCAAAGTGAGCGGGGAAGCTCTGTTCGGTGGGGAGGCTCTCTTACGGTAAGATCCTTAAGCCCAACATCCTTAAGCCAGAGTGAGCGGGGAGGCTCTGTTCAGTAGGGAGGCTCTCTTACATGGATACGGAAAGCTTCACGTGCATTTGAGGTACCGTTTTACTTGGGATTTCACCATTATAGGATATGGCCATAGTCCAGGATATTATTACATTTCACCACAGAGTTTCACATGATATATCACCTAATTGACTAATTTATTTACGGATAGACCTAAGGGATGGGTCGGAATCCAGTTGTTGTGATGTGAATGATTTAAATGTCATATTTACTATGATTTAAATATACATGGCATGATTTATCTAAAGGCATTGTGATATTATAATGCATTATTTTGCACTACATGCCTACATTTGAGAAAGCAAGCATGATTTCTGTACATGGGATTTAATCTGTACAAGTATATATATATATATATTTAAAGACATGCTTTTAAAGTGAGTTAAGGAAATGATGTTATCGAGGCATTGCATTATTTTGAGTAGATAGTGTAGATGTCTACTTGCTTGCCTGATTTCCTTACTGAGCGCGTTGTATGCTCACCCCCTTTCTTTTACATCTCTCTACAGAGCATCAGCAGTAGAGTGAGAGCATTTGAGGGATAGTATTCCTATTTTTCGCTGCTATTTCCTATCGATCGACAGGTATACATATTTTGTACGGTTATGTATCTAAACATAGAAACAACACAGTGATGTATACGACATATATTATGGGGAATGTATTTGTATTAGCTTTTATATGATCTCACATGTATTATAAAAAGAAGTTACAGTCAATAATAGTATATTGACATGTATGTATGAAAATGGATGATATGGTATGCAAGGAAGCTAACATCGAATCACAGCCCAACCATTGAAGAGAGGAAAGGTAAGTTAAAAATGCGAAAAATTTGTAGTGGTTTTGGTTAAGTCAGGATAGGTCTTGACAGATGCTAACTATTATGACTAAAGATAAGAACTTAAAACATCAAAATAAGGGTAGTTCAAGAAGGAAAGTTGGTTTGGTTTGGTCTCAAAAACGTTGAAGTAGATGAAATGCCAAAAATGGGCTAAACGAGCTTAAAATGGACCGTTTGAGGTGTTTTTAGCTATTTCACTTCCCGAAAATGACCAAAACGCAGAGATGGAGTGTTAACCATGAGAAACTACACTTTTGGATTTTTGAACAAAAGTCAAACGTGATCAATGGTCAAGGAAAGTCAAAGTTAGTTTAAAAATGTTAACTTTGACCAAAAGAACTAACCATGGTTAAAATTTAACCCAACCAAGGTTAAAAAGTGGGGAATAATTATTTTTGGCTAAAACACTCAATCTTCAACTTCTTAAGTATGAAAAATTAATTTAATCAAATTCTGGATTAAATTAAATGGACAGAAATTTATGGGCTAACTAATGGAATTTTCGAAACCCATTAAGGTTAATTGAGCATAGGCCGAAATTGTACAAGCTATTGGGCCAAATTGTTAGGCCATTTATGTAACGACCCAAATTTTTAGGTATTTTGGTTAGACTATAAGTTGATATTATATCAAACTGTGAAATCTAACAGTCTCAATTAAATTTCTTCTACAAATAGTCATGTTCACATTCCCCCAAGCACATCTCATCTATATTACTATACTTACAAAATTTTAGATACAAAAGAATTTCTTAAAACTGGGTATACCTTCTACGCAGAAATATACTCCGTGAAATTAAAGTTGTGCGAAATGCCCTACTAACGGAAGCAATCCAAGTTACTAATGGACTCTATGGAGGAAAGTAAGGGGTGAGCTCAACATGCTCAGTAAGAAACTTATGTAAGCAGTAGACAACCATACTATCTACATGCTTATCATGCATGTCATGATCAATTATAAAACATTGTAAAACACTCATATATAATTCAATTCGTCAATACTGAAAACAATTCACAATCGATGCACTTTCTTTGAAAAATACTTTCAATCACACTCCATTTCCAATACAATACTTTACCATATGTAAAACATATGCATTCAATATGGTCGATACGATGAAACCATTTACTGTTCAATCAATGCAGTAAAACACCTGAATTCGTTTCTTTAAAACATTTTAATTCATCAATAAGCAGTTCAATTCACTTTTCTTTCTATCAATAAACAATTCAGTTCGTTGAGACTAGGCTGGGATTCAATCAATAACAATACAGTCGACATATGGCCATAGTAAGTGACCCCGAGCCAAGTGTGCACGAGTGTCATACGCCTCAGGGGGGATGGGTCAGTCCAGCCCATCAGCCAATCAATACAATACAATTCAGTTCAGTAGTTCAAAGACTCAATACACGATGCAATGTACTCCATGTGCTTCCACACGGTACAGCATACTCTGTGGACCCCAATACGATACAATATGACTGAGGGTACCAAGTAATCTCAAGGATTTGCCCCCCAGCATCAATATCAACCATTACCTTATCTCAAAATCCAATGCGAGCAGGTCAGTGCATGATCACACAACAATACACGATGGCTCCAGCATGGTTTTATTCATAATTCGTATTAAAATCTAGTGCGAGTAATTCTGTGTGACACACAGTCTACATGAGGGCTTTAACACTGTTTTCATTCGAAAATCGAATAGGTGGTTTAATTCCTTCAAAAATGATATAGAAATCAATGTTCTTGTATAAAAACAATACATAAACGATGCGTGAGTGGAGACTTCCCAGGAGGTCACCCATCATGGACTTTCTTCCACTCAAGCACGCTTAACTTCGTAGAACATGCTATTTTATGCAGATAGTAAAAACAATAGCCAACCTATCCATATACCTTTGGAAACAGTATTTCAATGATGAAAACACTGAAACATGCAATTTATGCAATTATGAATTTTCTCAACACTTTTCAGTTCAATTCAGTCTACACGTAGAGGTAATATTAGGTTTTCTATCTTTAGGTGTTTACCTAGATTTTTCATTTTTTATATTCTCTACAGTATCTATTTATCTATCGAGGGTCATAAAATAAGTACAGTTATTTTTAAAAACTTGCATAAACTCCTTACCTCAATGTCTGTCCATAGTCCTCGATTGTCTTGACGTAGCGAGTCAGTGGGTCCGATATACTCGGGTTATTCCCATTGGAGCCTCTTCCCCCGGGTTTTCCCAAATTTTCAGTACACTTGTCTTCTTTCCTTAATTTTCTTTTATTTTCTAATAAATATATCATTTTTTTAATTATTTTTCCTTTCTCGCCTTTTTTTCTTTTCTTTCTCAGTTTTGGCCATTATTCACTTCTTCTCCAGTGGCTCAGTATCATTCCTCATCTTTGTTCTACAATCTATCCTCATCTCCTCTACCTCCTATCTTCACCCGATGTCGGTGTCCTTCCAACATCTCCAGGTTCTAGCGTCCATGCCTTCCTACTCTCTCCACCTCTGTTTCCAGTACTAAGAAAAGAAATGGAAGTAACACCTTTGTTTCACCTATATCATTGCTCAGGTTCCTTCCCGATTTGGTCGCAGTCCGCAACTTCAGGTACTTCACTCTCTCTCTTATCTTCTATTTCAGTTTCCATCTCGTTTCCTGACCTCTCTTCCTCACCTGTTCCTCCTTCTCTGCTGCTCTGTTTCTGCCCAGTTCACTCCTTCATTCCTTCTTGGTTTTCGCCTCCCTTCATCACCCCTACGTCTTGGCCATTATCACCATCCTCATCATCCTTCTTCTTCCACTTTTCTTTCTGTGGACCTCGTGTCCTCTGTTTCCAGGTGCCGCACACCGTCCCCTTATTCATCTACTACTTCAGTCTCAGAGAATGGAAGTCCTCTATTTCCAGTAGTCATCACACGATTTTTCCTTTCGTTCATATCAACTCAATCTTCATTCTCTTCCTATTTCACATTTGCTGCCTCAACTTTCTCTTCATGTATGCTCACCTGGTTCATACTGGTGACACTCAACGATTATAGCCCTTCACCTCACCAGTTCACAACAACCAGAGAAGGAAATGTATCAATTCCTATTTCTGTTGCATCACCAACCGTCACTCTCATCTTTTGTTTCATTTTATATTTTATTTTATGAATTCTTTCTTTGGTTTTTCACCCTCTACATTTCTTTCTTCCTTTCTCTCGTCTGCCTCATGCATCTTCCTATATGTTTCATTCTTTTCACTGCAGATTTTTGGTGCCAATGGATAGGGAGGGACGGTCTGGCATGATAAGGAATGATGGGAAAGTTCTTTAACAAAGGCAGAGTAGGTATGGAAATTGGTTAGGTGGTACCCAATTTTCTCATACCAGCCTCCCTACTCTAACTTATGTCATCTCATTTCATCCTCTTTTTCTCACCACACCCTTGCCATTTTTTAGACTTCAAACCCTCAGTTTCACTGCCTTTTCCACGTTTTCTTTCTCTTATTTCCTTTCACTTTTCATGCCCCTCCATTATCCTTTCTTGTATCTGTATATCTACATATACATGCATCTTTATATGTACAAGCTGGTGATGAAGCTCCTCGGGTTTTGCATTAAACTTCATTGTGTAATATATATTTATATATACCCACTGTCACATTCTAGTTTCCTTGTTAGATAGCCTCACCTTACCTCTTTCCTGCCTTAAGTTTCCTCTGTACTTGCTGTGTTTCCTAGCCTTGCAATAGCACTTCACATTTCAATCCCTTTATTCATTTGCGTTCGACTTTCCCATACTTCTTTACTTGACTGGGCATCATTTACTTGCTAACCTTCTTCCTTTCCTTTCACAACCGAGCATCATCATCCCAATTTAATTCCCGTACATATACTTATGCCACTAAGGGGTCTTCTCGGGATTGGCTTCATTTTTTTGGAAGCCAATCCAAGAGCTCATGTGTGTCGTATCTATATATATACAACATATGTATATTTATATAAGTATATACATTTGTACATGTATATATATATATATATAATCATCACATTTAACTTGGGGAATAAATAAAATATCACTTACCTTAATATAAATAAGCATGTCTCAATACTTGATTAAATTTTCTATGTAGTGTAAGGTAATAATGTCACGACCCTCAACTTACCAAAATACGTACAAATTTTTCACATTTTCATGCATCATTTATTAATCATCCTTACCTCGATCGTGATCAGCTACACACTCAACAGTTGGGCTGTGTGTCAGTGTCTACCTCATCCATCCATAACAATTTAATTTCAAAAGTAAACACTTTTATAAATACATCAGAGTTACTGTTTACAAGTGTTTACGTTGCTTTACATCCCCAATGTTTACATACAAAATGCTACTGTGCTCTGTCTATTTTAGATACAAAATAATTCAAGTGTGTATACCTTTAGCGATGGGATGCAGCGGATACCAAAAGGGATAAGCCTCTAGTCACGCTCAATCTATACTCAAATCTCTATAGAGAGGGGGGAAATAAGGGGGTGAGCAAACCACACACTCAGTAAGGTAATCATGCGAACAGGTAAATACTGCACTATCTATGTGATTGTGATGCCAAGCTCAAAGCATTATTTTCATCATTTTCTCAAAATATGAGTTTGTCCTGGTGTTAATGGTATGTAAAGCATTCATGATATTAAAATCCAGTGCACAATCACATTCAAAGCATGACATTAACCATCATGCATATTTGATAAGTAAGGAATGGCATTAATCATCATGCATTTTTCACAAGTAAAGCATGGCATTAAACATCATGCATTCGTGCACTTTGAAACCATTAACAACCGATATCTCAAAACAATTCAACACTTGTCAGGTCTCAGCCCCTCCCTCGGATTGTCCTGACCCACAAATCATTTCAAACATGGATTTATTCATAAAGCAATAGACATGTGAGATAGGCAATTCAATAAGGGTAATAACCTCTAGGACTATGGTCATAACCTGTGATACCGGCTACACAGATCAAGTGTGCGGGATATCACCACTATCTGCTTCCACACGAGAGGTGGGTCAAATCTTGCCCGTCGATCCATAGTAAATCTCATCCGAAGATGGCATATCACATCTCAACATGGTACAAAGTACTCCATGCTACATCCACGGTACAACGTACTCCGTGAACCCACATCAACATATCATATCACGCCACATCTCAAACGCACGTGTGAGCTTATTTAATCGGTATGACCTCTTGTCTACCTGAAGCTCCTAACACGGCTATTAACATGTCAAAATATCACAAATGCACGTGCGAACCTATTTAATAGGTGTGACACTCTGTCTACCCGAAGCTCCAAGCACTGCAACAAGTAAGGTGGGCATCTAATGCGAGCTAAGCTCCAAGCACCATGCCAAAACCAATATGAAATCCATGTCAAAACTAGTGCGAGCTAAGCTCCAGCACTCATGTGTATAAAACACGCCAAATCTCGTGCGAGTCATACTCTAGCACGCTTTCATTCTCACGAAAACCATGTAGGTGGTTCAAATCTTTGCAAAGTATGTGGTTAACAACCAAAACAACTCCTTTCTTTTCCAAAACATTTCAAATGTTAGCCAACCTACCAATCATTTTCTAAAAAACAATAAAACATTATTTTCAAAGCATTCTGCTTTTGTTTTTATGCACATTTCTCAAACACCCAACTTTTTTCCTTCAATCACCTAATTTCATTTCCTAACATCTCATGCATTCTAGCAAAGCATTTAAGCGCCCAAATTGCGCATAGATATCTCTAAGAGTTCACATAATTCCCTTACCTCAATTTACTTGAGTGCGACTCTCTTCCTCTTAGCTTTCTCGTGCTTTTCGATCAATTTGCTCCAGTGTATCCTCGAGAGCTGCGATTCATTCATCCAATCACTTGAGTTAATGTTGTTAACTCACATTTTGACCTTACTAGTCAATATAATTCATTTATGCATTTTTAACAATGCCTTAATCCACATTTTACCCCTTTTAGGTAAATCTTACAATTTATTCACTAACAACATCTTAAAGTCATATCCATAACACTATTATCACCTCTAGATATCCCATTTCTCATTAATCTCCATACATTCCACTTTCTCACACTAGACCATGTCTAGGTCATAATCATTCCAAATGCATTTTAGATAGTTTCTAACAATACTAAGCACCCCAATCAACCCTAAACATTAAGAGCTTAAAAATGTACTTGAGTTGGTGCTTTAGAAACTCACCTCTTTGGATTTCCTCTTTGCTACAAATAGAAATGCCCATTGTTCCTTCAATCCAACAAATGGGGAAATGCCTTTAAACTTTGTTGTTCTTCTCTTTTATGTGAACAACTTTGTCTCTAATAGTTTTTCCTTAAATCTTACTAAAAATGTGTGGATTTAGGAGTGAGAAAGCTAGGTTTTAGGTTGGAAATGGGAAAGATTGGTTTTTGTCTCAGAAATGCAGATCCAACTGCTCTATATTTATGGATTCAGCTTACTGAGATCGATCTACCTTGGGTGAAGATATATCTGGTCCTCTTAAATTCCCTCTTTTCCAAGACATTTTGAAGGTAGGAGATCGATCTGTCGAGTAGGGGAGATCGATATGCTTTAAATAGAAGGTTAAGGAGATCAATCTGGTCTTAGGGGAGATCGATCTGCTTCTAACCCGAGAGCTAAGGAGATCGATCTGTTCCATTAAGGATCGATCTGCATTTTACAGATTGTGTTAGGAAATCGATCTGTCCTGTCCCATAGCTCAAAATAAGAGCATTTTGGCTCTTCCAAATCGATCTCTCATCCTATGAGATCGATCTGGCCTTCATATTTCCAGATCTTACTACAGTTTTCTGCAGAAAACTTATACTAAAACATCCTTATTTTGTTGCCATATTCATTTTCTCATTCGATTATCTTTAAGACTTGAAAATGGCATCCATTCATACCTTATACACACTAAAACTTGTGTGGAACCTTTGTATATCCAAAGGTACATGATATAAACCAAATAGAAGTGCATGCTCATGCAAATCTTCCTTCCTTTTCTCCATACCACTCATATTCAATTCTACTCACATTTTTCACATGTTTAAGTCCATTTCTTCATAATCATATATAATGTAACTTGTACGTACAATCACAACTCTTAGTATAAGTGTGTATATTAAACTTATGGACTTACATCACATATACTTCACATTACAAGTATATCACCATACTTATGATTTCATTTACATTTCTATGTACATATACTCAATTATACTTATACATATACGAGGTCTCACATTCTCCCCCACTTAGAAAATTTGGTCCTCCAAATTAGAACCAATTCAATCCGTGAATAACTCGGGATACTTCTCCCACATCAAACTCTCTAATTCTCATGTGGCTTCTTCCACAGTGTGATGTTGCCAAAGAACTTTCACCAAGGGAATTGTCTTTGTCCTCAACACTTTATCTTTTCTATCTAGTATTCGAACTAGCTTCTCAACGTATGTCATACCCTCATTGAGCTCCAAAGGCTCATACTTTATCACATGCGTCGGGTCCGGGTGATACTTCCTTATCATGGATATGTGGAAGACGTTGTGAACACTTGCCAATTCTGGTGGCAATGCCAATCTATAAGCCTTGTCCCCCACTTTCTCCAAAATTTTAAAGGGTTCAATGTATTTAGGGCTCAACTTGCCCTTCTTACCAAATCTCATAATTCCCTTCAAAGGAGAAACTCTCAAGAACACCGACTCACCCACATCAAACTCTAGTGGTCTCCGTCTCCTGTCAGCATAACTCTTTTGTCTACTCTGAGCTATCCGTAACCTCTCACAAATCAACTGGACATCCTCAGAGGCTTGTCTAACCAAGTCGGGAGCAAAGATCTGTCTGTCACCAACCTCTTCTCATCTAATCGGGGAACGGCATCTACGCCCATATAATGCCTCATATGGTGCCATCACGATACTCGCATGGAAACTGTTATTATAGGTGAACTCTGCGAGTGGAAAATGGTCATCCCAGGAGCCTCTAAAATCCAATGCACACGTTCTCAACATATCCTCCAAGGTCTGTATAGTTCGCTTTGACTAACCATCTGTCTGAGGATGAAATACGATGCTAAAACTCAACCGGGTCCCCATCGCTTCCTGAAAATGTTCCCAGAAATGGGAAGTGAAGCGGGCATCCCTATCGAAAACAACACTCACTAGAATTCCATGTAGCCTCACTATCTCGCGCACATAGAAGTTCGCTAACTGGCTCAAAGTATCGGTAGCTCTCATAGCTAGAAAATAGGCTGATTTCGTCAACCGATCCACAATCACCCATATGGCATCATGACCTCTGCGGGTCCTCGGCAATCCAATCACAAAATCCATGGTGATATGCTCTCACTTCCATGTCGATATCAGTAGAGGTTGCAATAATCCTACAGGCTTCTGATGCTCTACCTTCACTTGCTGAAAAATGAGACACTTAGCAACATATTCAGCAATGTGCTTTTTCATCCCAGACCACCAATAAACCTTTCGAAGGGTTTGATACACTTTGTACTCCCTGGATGTATCATATACCTCGTTGAGTGAGCCTCTGTTAAGATCATCCTTTTGATCTCTGCATCATCAGGAACACATATCCTACCTCTGAACCTCAACAATCCATCTGAACTCAATTCAAAGTCCGTCCTTGTACCCCTCTGTATCTGCCCGACAATATCATTGCACTGCTGATCAACTCGCTGAGCCTATCAGATTCTATCTACCAGATCCGGTTCCAACTGCAGGCTAGCTATCATAAATCCACTATCAGCATCAGGCGGGGTCATATCCAAACTAAGGTTCATGAACTGTTCCAACAACCCGTGTTCCCTGATCATCATAAATGATACTATCCCGAGATGCTTCCTACTCAATGCATCAGCAACCACATTTGCTTTACCCGGGTGGTACAGGATTTCACAATCATAATCCTTTAACAGCTCAAGTCATCTCCTCTGTCTCATGTTCAACTTTTTCTACGAGAATAGGTACTTAAGGCTCTTATGATCTGTATAAATCTGAAATCTCTCACCATAGAGGTAGTGGCGCCATATTTTTAACGCAAACACTACGGCCGCTAACTCCAAATCGTGGGTTGGGTAGTTCCTCCCATGATCCTTTAACTGCCTTAATCCATAGGCTACTACCTTCCCATCCTGCATCAATACACAGCCCAGTCCTAGGTGTGAAGCATCCATGTACACCGAGAAACCTCCTGAGATGGTAGAAATGGTGAGGATCGGAGCTATGGTTAATCTCCTTTTCAACTCCTCAAAGCTTTCTTCACACTTATCGCCCCACATACACTCCACATTCTTTCTCGTGAAACGTGTCAAAGGAGCAACTAATCTCGAGAATCCCTCCACAAACCTTCGGTAATACCTAGCTAAACCCAGGAAACTTTTGATCTCTGTCACTATTTGGGGTCTCTGCCATTGAACCACGGCTTCAATCTTAGATAGATCCACTGACACTCCATCTTTTGATACTATATGACCCAGAAAAGAGATCTGTTCCAACCAAAAGTCGCACTTACTGAGTTTAGCGTACAACTTCTTCTCTCGGAGGGTCTGCAGCACTATCCTCAGGTGCCGTTCATGCTCCTCTCTAGACCTTAAGTACACCAGTATATCATCAATAAACACAATAACAAATTGATCCAAGTACTAGTGAAATACCTCATTCATCACTGACATAAAAGCTGCGGGAGCATTCATCAACCCAAATGGCATAACCATGAACTCATAATGTCCATACCGGGTGCGAAAAGCTGTCTTGGGTACATCTCCACTCCGTATCTTAAATTAATAGTACCCATATCTCATATCTATCTTGAAAAAGACTTGTACTCCCCTAAGTTGATCCAACAAGTCATCAATGCGTGGAAGGTGATACTTATTTTTTATGGTGGCCTTGTTCAACAACCGGTAGTCTATACACAGTCGGAGGCTTCCATCCTTCTTCCTTATAAACAGAACCGATGCTCCCCAAGGTGAGACACCCGGCCTGATGAACCCCTTCTCTAATAATTCTTGCAACTGTTTCCTTAATTCCTCCAACTCAACTTGAGTCATTCTGTACGGTGGCTTGGATATCGGCTCTGTACCAGGTGCCAATTCTATACCAAATTCCATATCCCTATCTGGAGGTAACCCTGGTAGTTCCTCCGGAAAGACATCTGGATATTCCCTGACCACTGGGATGTCTATCAACTCCGGACGTGCCTTATATGTCTCAACCACATAAGCAATGTATCCTTCACATTATACTTTCTATCGTTAGTAACTCAAATCATCACATACACATATGTAATTGATAAAAAAAATTCATCTCTTGAAAATCATGAAATTATATTATACTCTTCTCAATTGCAATAACATATTCTTTCATTTCATTTCACCAAATTTACAACAAGGTTATCTATCTTTGGAAACATTAAAGTTTTGCATGACAATCCATAACAACATGATTGGCAGCCAACCAATCCATACCTAGGATTACATCAAAATCACTCATGTTTAATAAAATTAAATCGGTCGCCATTTCTTTATCTCTTATCCTTATCTTACAGCTCCTATATACATGCTCGGTCAATTGACTATCACTCATAGGGGTAGATATCATCAAAATTTTATCTAGCAGTGTGGGTTCTACATGCTTCAACAATTTACATGCAAAGGATAGTGATACAAAGGAATGTGTGACACCAGGATCAAACAGTATAAATGCTTCTAAATCAAAGATTTGATGGTACCTTTAACCACATTCGAAGACTGATCTGCAGTGTCCTGGTCCAGTGCATGCACTCGTCCTCTGCTCACACCCACTGCCTGCTTCCCCTTTTCCTTAGCTGTAGCCCTCCTCCTTGGAACAGTTGTCCCAACTGGAGCTCTCTCTGGCTCCTTGCCCTTCGGTGGGGCTCTCTCTGTCATCTCTGGGCAATCTCGAATTATGTGCCCTGACTTCCCACATCTGAAGCATACTACAAGAGATCCATAGCATGGTCTAGTACTATGGTACCTGCCACATTTGTCACACTGCTCTGTCGTACGTCGTGGCCCTCCAATTATAATTCCCTTAGCTGGAGCTAGGGCCGGATACATGGAAGTATTAACAGTCCTCTCTCGGATCTCTTCGATCCTCGTCCTCTTCCCAGCAAACCTCTTGTTTCCCTTATAACTGAAGCCTCTATCCATCACTAGTCTCTTTTTATCTCTGTCCCTCATCTTACCAACCTTTCCAAACTCTGAGGCAATCCTATCAACATGTTGTTCACACAATTGCGCCCTGCGCACTGCCTCCTTGTAGGTCGGTATATCCAGGGGAACTAGTTTAGACCTGATGGTCGGTCTCAATCCATCTACAAACTTCTGGATTTTCTCGACCTCATTACTCATTATGTTGGGATCATATCTGCCCAAGGGGATAAAGGTCGTCTCGTACTCATCCACAATCCTACTCCCTTGGGTCAATCCCAAAAATGTCATTTTCATTTTTCTCTGCGTCGTATCCGAAACATATTGTCTCTGGAAGGCCTTCAAAAATACATCCCAACTGATCTCAATATGTCGAGCTCTCAAAATAGGCCTGGTGGATTTCTACCAATGTTCTGCTGATCCCTTCAGCATAAAAGCGCGAACGCTACCATCTCGGTAGTAGTGCACTCAAAGAACCCATACAGCTTCTCAATCTTATTTATTCAATCCTCAGCAGCTACTAGGTCCTTAACTCCATTGAAAGACGATGGTCCAAACTTTTGAAACTGCTGCAGTCTATCCAAATCACAACTATAACCCCAGCTTCTACAATATGGTGTAGCAACCGACGTAGGCACATCCTGAGTGGGTGGGGTATCTGTCGTTTGAGGTCTATAGGCTGGCCGTGCCCATGCCTCAGGAATTGTCGCCTACTCGGCATCACCCTATGTAGCGGGACTTTCTCTACCGCCAACTCCAGGTAAAGATTAGGTGACCAACTCCAAGATTATCTTAATACTCTACTCAATCCTCGCGAAGTGAGCCTCAGCACTCTCGGGTCTCTCCTCGGACCCTGTGGAGCATGTTCAACCTCAGCCTCTACCTCAACATCATCCTAAGCCTCGCGTGTTTCTGACTGAACATGACCCCCAGGCCTACCTCAACGGCCTCTAACTTACGCCCTCGCCCCTCTACCATGTCTGGTATTAGGCATAATGTTTCACTTCCCTGCATACATCTCAATTTCTTAGTTAACCCATCGACACACACATAATTTGTATCTAAACAAGCACAGTAACATGGGGATGAAATTTTCCAACTTATTAAGTATTTTAGACACGTCAGACCAACTCGAGCGCTGATACCAACTTCAGTCACGACCCTCAACTTACCAAAATACGTATAAATTTTGTACATTTTCATGCATCATATATTAATCATCCTTACCTCTATCGTGATCAGCTACACACTCAACAGTTGGGCTGTGTGTTAGTGTCTACCTCATCCATCCATAACAATTTAATTTCAAAAGTAAACACTTTTATAAATACATCAGAGTTATTATTTACAAATGTTTACATTGCTTTACATCCCCAATGTTTACATACAAAATGCTACTGTGCTCTGTCTATTTTAGATACAAAATAATTCAAGTGTGTATACCTTTAGCGATGGGATGCAGCGGATACCAAAAGGGATAAACCTCCAGTCACGCTCAATCTATACTCAAATCTCTCTAGAGATGAGGGAAATAAGGGGGGTGAGCAAACCACACGCTCAGTAAGGCAATCATACGAACAGGTAGATACTGCACTATCTACGTGATCGTGATGCCATGCTCAAAGCATTATTTCCATCATTTTCTCAAAATATGAGTTTGTGCTGGTGTTAATGGTATGTAAAGCATTCATGCTATTAAAATCCACTACACAATTCAATTCAAAGCATGGCATTAACCATCATGCATATTTGATAAGTAAGGCATGGCATTAATCATCATGCATCTTTCATAAGTAAAGCATGGGATTAAACATCATGCATCTATGCACTTTGAAACCATTAACAACCGATATCTCAAAACAATTCAACACTTGTCAGGTCTCAACCCCTCCCTCGGATTGTCCTGACCCACAAATCATTTCAAACATGGATTTATTCATAAAGCAATAGACATGTGAGATAGGCAATTCAATAAGGGTAATAACCTCTAGGACTATGGCCATAACCTGTGATACCGGCTACATGGATCAGGTGTGCGGGATATCACCACTATCTGCTTCCACATGAGAGGTGGGTCAAATCCTGCCCGTGGGTCCATAGCAGATCTCGTCCAAAGATGGCATATCACATCTCAACACGGTACAAAGTACTCCATGCTACATCCACGGTACAACATACTCCATGAACCCACATCAACATATCATATCACGCCACATCTCAAATGCACGTGTGAGCCTATTTAATCGATACGACCTCTTGTCTACCCGAAGCTCCTAACACGACTATCAACATGTCAAAATATCACAAATGCACGTGCGAGCCTATTTAATCGGTGTGACACCTAGTCTACTCGAAGCTTCAAGCACGGCAACAAGTAAGGTAGGCATCTAATGTGAGCTAAGCTCCAAGCACCATGCCAAAAACAAGTATGAAATTCATGTGAAAACTAGTGCAAGCTAAGCTCCAGCATTCATGTGTATTAAACACGCCAAATCTCGTGCGAGTCATACTCTAGCACGCTTTCATTCTCACGAAAACCATGTAGGTGGCTCAAATCTTTGCAAAGTATGGTTAACAACCAAAACAACTCCTTTCTTTTGCAAAACATTTCAAATGTTAGCCAACCTACCAATCATTTTCTAAAAAACAATAAAACATGATTTTCAAAGCATTCTGCTTTTGTTTTTATGCACATTTCTCAAACACCCAACTTTTTCCCTTCAATCACCTAATTTCATTTCCTAACATCTCATGCATTCTAGCAAAGCATTTAAGCGCCCAAATTGCGCAAAGATATCTGTAAGAGTTCACACAATTCCCTTACCTCAATTTACTTGAGTGCGACTCTCTTCCTCTTAGCTTTCTCGTGCTTTCCGCTCAATTTGCTCTGGTGCATCTTCGGGAGCTGCGATTCATTCATCCAATCACTTGAGTTAATGTTGTTAACTCACATTTTGACATCACTAGTCAATATAATCCATTTATGCATTTTTATCAATGCCTTAATCCACATTTTACCCCTTTTAGGTAAATCTTACAATTTATTCACTAACAACATCTTAGAATCATATCCATAAAACTATTATCACCTCTAGATATCCCATTTCTCATTAATCTCCATACATTCCACTTTCTCACACTAGACCATTTCTAGGTCATAATCATTCCAAATGCATTTTAGATAGTTTCTAACAATACTAAGCACCCTAATCAACCCCAAACATCAATAGCTTAACAATGTACTTGAGTTGGTGCTTTAGAAACTCACCTCTTTGGATTTCCTCTTTGCTCCAAATAGAAATACCCCTTGTTCCTTCAATCCAACAAATGAGGAAATGCCTTCAAACTATGTTGTTCTTCTCTTTGATGTGAACAACTTTGTCTCTAATAGCTTTCCCTCAAATCTTACTGAAAATGTGTGGATTTAGGAGTGAGAAAGCTAGGTTTTAGTTTGGAAATGGGAAAGATTGGTTTTTGTCTCGGAAATACAGATCCAACTGCTCCATATTTATAGATTCAGCTTGATGAGATCGATCTGCCTTGGGTGGAGATCGATCTGGTCCTCTTAAATTCCCTCTTTTCCAAGACATTTTGAAGGTACGATATCTATTTGTCGAGTAGGGGAGATCGATCTGCTTCAAACAGAAGGTTAAGGAGATCAATCTGGTCTTAGGGAAGATCGATCTGCTTCCAACCCGAGAGCTAAGGAGATCGATCTGGTCTTAGGGAAGATCGATCTGCTTCTAACCCGAGAGCTAAGGAGATCGATCTGTTCCATTAAGGATCGATCTGCATTTTACAGAATATGTTAGGAGATCGATCTGGCTCCCTTGGAGATTGATCTATCGTGTTCCATAGCTCAAAATAAGAGCATTTTGACTCTTCCAAATCGATCTCTCAACCTATGAGATCGATCTGGCCTTCATATTTCCAGATCTTACTACAGTTTTCTGCAGAAAACTTATACCAAAACATCCTTAATTTGCTGTCATAGTCATTTTCTCATTCGATTATCTTTAAGACTTGAAAATGACATCCATTCATACTTTATACACATTAAAACTTGTGTGGAACCTTTGTATATCCAAAGGTACATGATATAAACCAAATGGAAGTGCATACTCATGCAAATATTCCTTCCATTTCTCCATGCCACTCCAATTCCATTCTACTCACATTGTTCACATGTTTAAGTCCATTTCTTCATAATCATATATAATGTAACTTATACGTACAATCACAACTCTTAGTACAAGTGTGTACATTAAACTTATGGACTTACATCACATATACTTCACATTATAAGTATATCATCATACTTATGATTTCATTTACATTTCTATGTACATATACTCAATTATACTTATACATATACGGGGTCTCACAAAAAATGTTAGATTTGCCCTTAAATTGATTCACCCAAGTTCTTATGTCAAAAATGCAAATCGAATTAACTATCCTCCCGTAACCTTATATCCCAAATATAGCTCAGTTAAATCGTATACCAGGAACGTGTTTTCAATCCCAATGGCTCAATAGTTACTCATTTATAAAATCCAATATATCAAAATTTTGGGGTTTTTACAATTTAATGGGCCTAAAATGAAGCAAATTGTAGGCTCAATTACCTATGAAAATCTAGTCCAATAACATTGAAGAAAAGCCTAAAACAGAAAGCCCAAATTGAAAGCCCAAAATCAAGACCATTAGGAAATGTTTAAGTCCAAAACTAATGGTCAATCCCAAAACCATTAAGTCCACTTCATGGGCTGAAATTTTAAGACCATATTTCATGTCTTAACACCTAAGGAAAATTGACACCCATCATCATCTTCACCAAACCGAGACTAAGCCACCATTTTTACTTAAGTTTACAAGCTTTCTCACACTAGAAATCACTAACTTTAAGACATATTTGGAACAAGTAATCTTCATGGAAGTTGTTCCAAATTAAGAGAGGATTAACATATCTTGGAATCAGCACTCAAAGAGCCAAATTGAGCTACCCGAAATCCCTTGAAGTTTCAGCCAAGTAGGGAACACTATGCTAGGTAAGTTTTCAAGCTTCCAACTTCAAGTATGTTTACCTATGGATTATTCTAAGTTGATTGGTGTATGAATTGTATAGCAAAACAACCAAAAACACCATGAACACATATTGGCCAAAAATGGGTAATTGAGTTTTGATGAATACCCATGTTGTTTAAATGCATATATGGACTAGTTAAGATGCATTGATGATGATGGTATGATTAATTTTGATCAATTTGTTGAATTGGATGGTTGTATGATGTTGGTATGTAGGGTGTTTGATAAAATGCCAACATGAACTATGGAAATAGCTTAAGACAGGTAATCCAAGTGTTTGATGAAATGCCTAAGTGAAAGATGGCAAGGTTGGCATGGTGATAGCTAGCTCTCGACTAAGGATGGCTAGATGGTGCTCGACCACCATGCCATGGCCGAGAGGCTCAATGGGCCAAGCCGATGTGGTTTAGGCCCAAATAAGGCAATGAGCCTCGGACAAAGCCCAATAAGTGTTAACTGGCCAATAAGCCCAATAGGCCCAATGAAATGAATAGTAAAGTGAACATGGGCTTAAGACATGGTTAGGCCCAATTAAGGTGAATAAGGCCCAATAAAAGTAAACAGGCCCAATAAGTTAAATCGACTGCAGTGAAAATGAAATATAGATGAATAAGTGTAATTAATGTGATAAATAATTACGTGCAGCTCCTAAGATTATACTGGGAGCTAAACGAACAGAGTGATCAGCAACGTTGGAATAGTGTGCACGCTCGATGAGATTCGAGGTAAGGAAATTTTGCGAGTAGTTAGAGGTAGCTACGCATATTTTTGATAACATTTACGAGGACTTAAAAAGTCTGAGGATTTTAGAAATAGAATAAAATTTATAGAGACCCGATATGTAAGGCCCGTAAATTACTATGTATTGTTTATGATTCTGTGATGTACAGATAAGTTACTTTATATTCGAATCATAAGGAATGGATATTTTTAAGTTCTAAGTGTGAATGAAATGCAAAATGAGTATTGAAGTAATGGAATATGAGTTTACCTTTGAAAAATTTGGGAAAATTACAGTTGGAATGCTGCAGATGAAGGGCAGATCGATCTTAGTTCAAGGGGATACAGATCTCATTGTCTTGAAATGCAGTGCCAAAGCATTCTATAAAAGGGAGATCGATCCCTCATTCAAAGCAGATCGATCTCAAGTTGCTTCTGCCTGGATAGGATCGATCTCTTCCCGTAAGGTATATCGATCTCTAATTACCTCTGGTTAGCAAAGATCGATCTCTTCTCAAGGCTAGATCGATCTCAAAAGTCTTCTGCCTGACAAAGATCGATCTCATCCCATGAGCATGGATAGATCTTATCCTATGAGCATATTGATCCCATCAAAAGAGGCAGATCGATCTTACAGCCTGCAAACTGAAATGTCGAAAGAGTTCAAGCAAGGGCAAATCGATCTCTCACCCTTAGAGAGTGATATCATAATGCAATTTCTATAAAAACTCGACAGTTGAATCTTCATTTCCATGAGACAGCCCAAATTTCCCTTATTTTTAACAAGTGACCTAGCTTTCTCACTCTAAAAATCATCACCTTCCATTCAAATTTAAGAGAAATTTCTTTGAGCAAAGTTGTTCCTAGTGAGGAAGAGAACAACATAGCCAAAGATTGGAAGCTGAAACTTTGGATTGAATGAGCAAAGTGATTTTTTCCCAAATTTGGCAAAAAGTAGCAAAGTCAAGCTAGGTAAGATTTCAATACACCAACTTCAAGTATGTTAATCTAGACATTTTGATGAGTTGATTGGTGTATGTATTATTGGCTACAATATCCATGAACATGTTAAATCCACCATGACCTAAAACGGGCATAGTGAGAGAAAATTGAAATGGCATGGAGTAAATGATGATTTAAGCATGTAGAGATGTTAGTAAGCATGTGTACATAATTCTAAGATAGTTTTATGAAATACATATATTGGAATAGATGATGATTGAAAGTAAACATATGAGGTGTGCGAGGAAATGCCATAGTGAAAAGAGATTAATGAACTTAAGGCATTATGAGCATAAGGTCAGCTCAATACGAATCAATAGACTTGATGAGTCTAATAGATTCTCGAGAAATGAATAATACAATCGAAATGGACCTAAGAGAGTTAAGTCCAATAAGATGTAACAAGGCCAAATTGTTGTAAAATGACCCAATGCATTGAATTGAACTTCATGCAAGTGAGAATTAAGTATATTATGATATACTGATGTCACGACCCTCAACTTACCAAAATACGTACAAATTTTTTGCATTTTCATGCTTCATTTATTATTTATCCTTACCTTAATCGTGAACAGCAACTCTCCTCAATAGTTGGGCTGTGTGTCGACGTCTAACTCACTCCACCATACCAATTCAATTTGTATATTATTTATGAGTAAACACTTGTATAAATATATATCAAAGTTGTTACATGTGTTTACATTGTTTTACATCCCTAATAGTTACATACAAATGCTACTGTGCTATCGTAAGTTTAGATACAAAATTACAACAGTGTGTATACCTTACGCGATGGGATGCAGCGGATTACCAAAAGGGAACGCCTCCAATCATGCTCAATCTATACTCAACACTCTGTAGAGAGGGGAAAAATAAGGGGGTGAGCAAACCACACGCTCAGTAAGGCAATCATGCGAACAAGTAGATACTGCACTATCTACGTGATCGTGATGTCATGCTCAAAAGCATTTAGTTCATCATTTATCTCAAAACATGAGTGTATGATTGTATTAATGGTATGTAAAGCATTCATGCTATTAAAATCCAGTGCACAATTCAATTCAAAGCATGGTATAAGTCATCATGCATAATTCACAATAAAGCATGGCATTACCCATCATGCGTTTTCTCAAATAAGCATGGCATTAACCATCATGCATTTTCTCAAATAAGCATGGCATTAACCATCATGCATTTTTCACAATAAAGTATGGCATTAACCATCATGCATTTTCTCAAATAAGCATGGCATTAACCATCATGCATTTTTTTCACAATAAAGCATGGCATTAACCATCATGCATTTGCTCAAATAAGCATGGCATTAACCATCATGCATTTTTCACAATAAAGCATGGCATTAATCAACATGCTTGAGTGCACTTTAAACCATTAACAATCAATATCTTAAAACATTTCAACACTTTTCTGGTCTCAGCCCCTCCCTCGAACTGTCCTGACCCACAATCATTTCAAAACATGGATTTATTCTCAAAGCAATAGACATGTGAGATAGGCAATTCAATAAAAGGTAATAACCTCTAGGTCTATGGTCATAACCTGTGATACCGGCTACACAGATCAGGTGTGCAGGATATCACCACTATCTGCTTCCACACGGGAGGTGGGTCAAATCCAGCCCGTCGGTCCATAGCAGATCTTGTCCGAAGACGGTACATCACAATCTCAACATGGTACAACGTACTCCATGCTACATGCACGGTACAACGTACTCCTTAAACCCAATCAACACATCATAGCATGCCACATCTCAAAACGTACGTGTGAGCCTATTTAATCGATACGACCTCTTATCTACCCAAAGCTCCTAACACGGCTAATCAATCATGTCAAAATAATACACATGCGAGCCTATTTAATCGATGTGACACCCAGTATACCCGAAGCTCCAAGTACGGCAACAAATAAGGTGGGCATCTAGTGCGAGCTAAGCTCTAAGAACCATGCTAAAACTAGTATGAAATCCATGTGAAAACTAGTGCGAGCTAAGCTCCAGCACCCTTGTGTATAAAACACGTCAAATCTCGTGCGAGTCAAAATCTAGCACGCTTTCATTCTCACGAAATCATGTAGGTGGCTCAATTCTTTGCAAAGTATGGTTAACAAAACAAAACAACTTAACTCTTTTGTAAATCATTTCAAATATTAGCCAACCTACCAAATCATTTGCTAAAAACCAATAAAACATGATTTTTAAAGCAATATGCTTTTGTTTTCATGCACATTTCTCAAACACCCAACTTTTACCCTTCAATCACCCAATTTCATTTCCTAACACCTCATGCAATCTAGCAAAGCATTTAAGCACCAAAATTACACACAGATATCTCTAAGAGTCCACACAATTCCTTACCTCGATTTACTTGATGTGACTCTTTTCCTCTTAGCTTCTCACGCTCTTGGCTTAACTCACTCCGGCGTATCCTCGAAAGCTGTAATTTATTCATCATACGTTCGAGTTAGTATTGCTAACTCTCATTCAACTATATATTCCACCCAATGCCTTAAACGCTCATCTTACCCCTTTTGGGTAAGCCTCTCTATTCATTCCATATTATTATCTTAAAATTATCTCCTCAACATCATTATCATCACAAGATATCCCAATCATCATTTATTCCACCACATTTCACTTCTCACACTAACCCATTTTTAGGTTATATTCATTTCATGGCATTCTAGGTAGTTCTACCCACAATGTGCACACCCAAATCAACTTCATAATCATCAACTAGATAAATGTACTTGGATTTGTGCACTAGAAACTTACCTCTTTGGATTTCCTCTTTGCTCCAATTAGAAATGCCCTTTGTTCCTTCAATCCAATAAATGGGTAAATGCCTCCAAACCATATTGTTCTCTTCCTCAAGATGAACAACTTTGCTTCTAATGGTCTCTCTTCAAATCTTACTGGAAATGGTTAATTTTAGAGAGAGAAAGTTAGGTTTTTGGGTTAAAAATGGAAGGGTGATGTTTTTTCTAAAATTTTTAGATTTTCAACACTCTTTTTATAAAAATAGCTTGAGGAGATCGATCTGCACTAGGAGGAGATCAATCTGGTCCCCTTAAATCCCTCTTTTTCACAGTATTTTAAGCATGAGATCGATCTGTCGAAGATTGAGATCGATCTGTCGAAGCTTGAGATCGATCTTCTCCAAACAGAGAGCTAAGGAGATCGATCTGTAGGCTTGAGGATCGATCTTTTCATTACAGAATGTTTAGGAGATCGATCTTGCCCCATTGGAGATCGATCTGCCCTATTCCTTTGCTCAAATAAGAGCTTTCTGGCTCTTTCAGATCGATCTCTCATCCTATGAGATCGATCTGTCCTGTATAATTTCTAAATTTTGTTGCAGTTTCCTGCAGAAACTTATACCAAAACATCCTTAATTTGCTACCATGGTCATTTTCTCATTCAATCATCTTTAAGACATGAAAATGACATCAATTCATACTTTATATCTATTAACACTTGTGTGAAATCTTTGCATATCCAAAGGTACTTAATATAAACCAAATGGAAGTGCACAACTTATGCAATTCTCCTTCCATTTTACCACACTACTCATAATCCATTCTACTCACATTCTCCACATGTTTAAGTCTATTTCTTCATACTCATTCATAATGTAACTTGTACGTACAATCACAACTCTTATTACAAGTGTGTACATAATCTTATGGACTTACATCTTTTATATTTCACATTACAAGCACATCACTATTTACATATATACAAAGTCGTGTTTACACATATATGGGGTCTCACAACTGACATGAGAAGTAAATACTTGCAGCTCTTGGAGTTATAATTGGAGTCGATTAGACAGATCACGAGCATTGGAAATTAAAGGAAAGCGATTCAAGCGTGATTAGAGGTAAGGGATTTATGCGAGCTATTAGAGATAGCTATACGTATATTTCTTACCTTCTGTATGCAAATAAATACAATAAAGTATATAGATATTAGAATATCTACGTGAAAGCTAAGTGGTAAGAAGAAGCTTATATGCATAAAATTGCATGTCTTAATGTCTTTGTCGTGAGTAGATGCTTGTGAATGTTATGTAAGTGTTTTGAGAAAGAGTAATAATAAGCTGGCTCCCGATTTAACTAGTTACCATAAAAATGCATGTGTTTTTAGGTGAAAAGGATTTAACGAGTGATTGAAGGCAGATTGCACTCTCACTCATACTTAGTGAATAGAGCCATCTATTTCTTTTCTGTGTAACTTACGCTAGAGCCAAAGTGGCAATGGTAGATTTACCAGCCTTGCTTGCATAAACATTTTAAAAGGATCTTGAGAAAAGCAAATGGTACTAGAGCTGAGTGTAAGCTGTGTGATCCACTCGAGAGCTCGCACTAGATTTTGGGAATCATGCTGAGCCATCGAGTACTGCTAAGTGATCTAACTCTGACTATGCTCGCATGTGACTCCCTCGATTTAAAGTGATTATAAGCAAAATTGTGCTAGTGGCCTCAGGTATAGCTGTGTGATCTTACGCTAAGTTGCTCGCACGTGATTTTATAAGTGTTTCATGTGATGAGACAAAACCATGCTAGAGGCCTCAGATAATGCTGTGTGATCTTACGCTGAGTTGCTCACACGTGGTTCTATAAGTGTTCTGTGTGATAAGACAAAATCGTGCTAGAGGCCTCAGGTATTACTATGTGATGGTACGCTGAGTTGCTCGCATGAGGTTTTATAATTTTGCTGTGTGATTAGTAAAATCGTACTTGAGCCATCATGTATAGCTGAGTGATCTTGCACAGACCTGCTCGCACATGATTTTGAGATAATGGAAATTAGTGGTAAAGGATCCATGGGAGCAAGCTGTACCGTGAGTGTTGGCCATGGAGTACGATATGCTCTGATATCTTAGTGATTCTATGTGAGTTGAAGGGATGGTTGATCCGCCTCCCCAAGCATGGGATTCCCGTACACCTGATCAGTCTTTGCCTGGAATCCAGACTATAGCCATAAGTCTTTTATCTGTGTGATATGACATTTTGTCGCTACTATGTGAGGTGACATATGTCCCCTTACTGTGTGATACAAGGTGATATGATATCTCATACTGTGTCTCATGTGTATTGATTTACTAAGTGATTTGCTAAATGCAAGGAAATTTTTAAGTGTGTACTGTGTGAATCGAAAAAGAAGCTGTGTGATTTTAAAGATTGAGCTGTCTGATTCGGTGTAATTTGAAAAGAATAAGCATGTAACCATCCAGCGAATTAATGGTTTCACACCGATGGAAGTTGTTTTAAAAGAATGGATATGTTTATAAGGAAAATAAAAGTTTATATTTTTAAGCATGTAGATAGTGTAATTATCTACCTGCTTTCGTATTTTTCTTACTGAGCGTATTAGCTCACCCCCTTATTTCCTCCTCCATAGATTCTACGCAGTAGTGAGTTTACTGCAGTTGCTCCTGCTATTGTGTTCTCCAGCAGTACAGAGGTATACATTTATGAGAAAAAATTTTGTATCCTGTAAAATAGTGCACAGTAAAGCTATCTTTTGTACGAAAGGGATGTATATAATAGAAATTGATGTAAACGCTTCCACATATGTATAAAAGTACAGTTTCTATTTCATTAAATGAATTTCAATTATAAAATGGATGACATGTGGATATGGATGTTAACTCACAACCCAACTGTTAGTAGTAAGGTAAGTCACGGGAAGAGGGTCGTGATAGAGGTGGTATCAGAGCCGAGTTGCTCTGATGTGAGTCGATATCCATAATTAGGAAATTATACATTCTGAAAGTATTGTGCATTATTTGGATACAATTGTGTATACCAAGCAGGAAATGTGACTAAGACACTTGTTATTGAGTATGCAGGATGTCAGATAGGCGACGCACTCGTAGAGGAGAGAGTTCGTGCTCTCAGGGGAATAGAGATGAGCCCGAGAGGCACAGTGGGTCCAGTTGTAGTAGAGATCCACCTGGTCTTAGTGATGCTGCTGAGGCACGTATAGCGCAATTACAGTGCAGTGTAGACACCGTCATGGAAATGTTTACACAAGCAATGGCCAGATTTGAGGGTAGACAAGAGAACCCTACTGGTCAGGCTGCTGTACCTGAGAGACATGAGCCTGCATAGTCTGCACCAAGACCTCAGGCTGCAGAGGCAGAGATTCCTGCACCTCCTCCAATTCAGGATATTCCCCCACCAGTTTAGGACCTTGTAGCTCCAAACAGGTTGGGGGTGAAGGAGTTTATGATTGTAATCTGGGCAGATTGAGACAGTTCAGAAAGTTTGGACCACCTTCATTTAGTGGGGTGAAGGACCCAATGTTAGCGGAGCATTAGATTTGTAGTATAGAGAAACTCTACAGATTTTTCCATTGCTCTGCCACAGAGAAGGTCACCTTTACGGCTTTTGTATTAGAGGGTGAAGTAAAACATTGGTGGATGGCCACACAGCCGATTCTGAGTGCACGTCACCCGATTGTGACATGCGACATATTTTTGGGTACCTTTAGGAGGCAGTATATTCTATCCACTGCTTAAAGGAAGATGTAAATGGAATTTATGACATTAACTCAGGGGAACCGTACAATTGATGAGTATGAGTCCATATTTACATCCCTAGGTAGGTATGACATATTGACCATGAGCAATCAGGACAGGAAGGTTCAAAAATTTATTGAGTGGTTGAGACCTTCGATCAGAGCTCGGTTGGCCCCATTGGAAATTACCACATATGATGAGGCATACGTAGAGCTCTACTATGTGAGCAGCACTGTGAATTGTATGCCTCGGAGTTAAGTAAGAGTGGTAAGGGCAGAGACAGAGACCGAAAGTGGTCAGTTGATGATAAAGGATTTAGAAAGGGTCGAAGGTTATTTGGAAAAGGGCCAAAGATTAAGGAGGTACGAGAGAGGCCTACGAAGCCTCCAGTTTATCTAGCTCTACCTCTAGCTTCGAGGGATATAGTTACTGGTGGACCCCGACCTACCACCAAACAGTGCAGGATGTGTGGTAGATATCACGGGAGTAGGCCATGCCATTTGATGATGAGGTCCTATTATAGATGCGGTAAACCAGGGCACATAGCTCGTGAATGCCCGGAGTTGGTTGATATAGCCCCACAGAAGGGCAAGGAGCCAGAGAAGGCTACAGTTGAAACACCTACTTCTAAGAGGAAGGCCATAGTTGAAGAGAAAGAGAAATAAACTATTGGTCGAGGGTGAGTGTTTGCATTGGACCAGGCATCTGCAGACACTTTTACAGATGTGATTAAAGGTACCATCCTAGTCTTTGATTTTAAAGCATTATCATTAATTGATCCTAATGCCACGCATTCATTTATATTGCCTTCATTTGCATGTAAATTTTTTGAACATGTGAAACCTGTACCTTTAGGTAAAATGTTACTTATAAGCACTCCAGTGAGACATAATGTAGTAACCGAGTATGTATGTAAGGATTGTAAGTTAAAAATAGGGGAAAATGATACGTTGGCCAATCTTATTCTATTAAACATGAAGGATTTTGATGTAATACTAGGAATGGATTGGTTGGCTGCAAACCATGCTGTTTTAGATTGTTATGCTAAGACAGTAATGCTTTCCACCCCTGACAAGTATATTGTAAGGTTTGAAAAGTAATGAAAGAAGTAGTAAATTATTTCTAAGGATGGATGATTTTACTAACAAATGTGATCATAATATGTTGAAGGTTATATCGCATATGTGATTGATTTAGATAAGGCACACCTGGAATTAGTTAACATCTCAGTGGTTAGAGAGTTCCCCAATGTCTTTTCGGAATAATTACCAAGGTTACCACCAGACAGAGAGATGGAGTTCTGTATTGATTTGGTGTCTGGTATGGAACCAATATCCAAACCACCGTATAGAATGGCTCTAGTGGAATTCGATGAGCTAAAGAGATAGTTGCAAGAGTTGTTGGACAAGGAGTTTATCAAATTGAGTGTATCACCTTGGGGAGTACCAATTTTGTAGATGAGTCTCCGACTATGTATAGATTATAGGTTGTTGAACAAGGCTACCATCAAGTATAAGTATCCCCTTCCACGAATTGATGATCTATTGGATCAGTTACAGGGGGCACAGATCTTTTCTAATATTGATCTAAGGTCTGGGTATCATCAGTTGAGGATTCGGAGTGGAGATGTGCCCAAGACAGCGTTCCGTACTCGTTATGGCTATTATGAGTTTTTGGTTATACCATTTGGGTTGACGAATGCTCCTGCAGCTTTTATGGCATCAATGAATGATGTTTTTAAGCCATACCTGGAAAACTTCATGATTGTCTTTATAGATGACATATTAGTGTACTCGAAGTCCAGGGAAGAGCACAAGCAGCACTTGAGAACAGTGTTACAGACCCTCCGAGATCAGGAGTTGTATGTTAAACTCAATAAGTGTGATTTTTGGCTGAGTGAGATATCGTTTCTAGGTCATGTAGTCTCGAGAGATAGGGTATCAGTGGATCCATCCAAGATAGAAGCTGTGATACAGTGGGAAAGACCCAAGATGGTTATAGAGATCCGCAGTTTTCTGGGTTTAACAGGTTATTACCGATGGTTTATCGAAGGATTCTCTATGTTGGCTGCTCCGTTGACACGTCTCACTCAAAAGAATATGGCATTTGAGTGGGATAAGAAGTGTGAAAATAGTTTCTGTGAGTTGAAACGTAGACTGACCACCGCACTTATTCTCACCATACCACCAACTCAGGAGGTTTCTCAGTGTATACAGATGCCTCAGGACAGGGACTAGGCTATGTGTTGATGCAGGACGAGAAGGTAGTAGCCTATGGATCAAGAAAGCTTAAGGACCATGAGAGGAACTACCCGACCCATGATTTAGAGTTGGCAGCCATGTATTTGTATTAAAGATTTGGCGCCACTACTTGTACGGTGAGAAATTTCAGGTGTTTACAGGTCATAAGAGCCTTAGGTATCTATTCTCACAGAAAAAGTTGAATATGAGGCTAAGATGGTAGATAGAGCTTTTGAAGGATTATGATTACGAGATATTGTACCATCCGGGAAAGGCTAATATTGTGGTTGATGCCCTGAGTAAAAAGAGCCTCGGAGTGGTATCGTATATGATGGTAAGGGAACATGAGCTACTCTAGCAGTTTGCTCACCTCAGTCTAGATATAAACCCTTTTGATGTTGACAGTGACTGTGTGATAGCTAGCCTGCAAGTGGAATCGAATACGATAGGCTCAGCATGCCGAACTGTTGTGTGATGATCGTGCAAGTCTAATTCAGAGGGGTGATGTGGCATATTTCTTAGTGAGTGATGATGGCCTACTGAGGTTTAAAGGCAGGATTTGTATTCCCGATGACCCATAATTAAAGAAAGTGATTTTAACATAAGCTCATTCATCGAGTTATACATTGCATCCAGGGAGTAACAAGATGTATCAGAATCTTCGAAAAGTGTATTGGTGGTCAGGAATGAAAAGAGATATCGCAGAGTTTGTGACGAAATATCTAGTATGTCAGCAAGTGAAGGTAGAGCATTAGAAGCCTGCAGGATTTTTTTAGCCTCTACCTATACCGACTTGGAAGTGGGACCATGTCACCATGAATTTCATCATGGAATTATCGAGGACTAAGAGGAACCATGATGCTATTTGGGTAGTGGTAGACAGATTAACGAAATCCACCCACTTTCTAGCCATGAAGTCCATAGATACTCTGAGTACTTTGGCAGAGTTGTATGTACAGGAGATTATGAGGCTACATGGTGTTCCAGTGAGTATAGTATCAAATAGTGATTCCCGCTTCACTTCCCACTTCTGAGAACATTTTCAGGAAGCTATGGGAACCCAGTTAAGTTTCAGTACCGCTTTTCACCCTCAAACTGATGGTCAGTCAAAGAGAACCATCCAGACGTTAGAGGATATGTTGAGAGCAAGTGTTATGGATTTTAAAGGCTCTTGGGATGATCACCTACCCTTAGCCGAATTTGCTTACAACAACAGTTATCAGTCGAGTATCAGGATGGCACCGTATGAGGCGTTGTATGGTAGAAGGTGTCGTTCACCTATTGGTTAGGAACAAATGGGTGATAGAAAGATTTTTTCTCCTGATTTAGTACAGCAAGCCTTTGAGGTTGTTCAGCTGATATGTGAGAGATTGAGAATAGCTCAGAACAGGTAGAAAAGTTATGCTGACATGAGACAAATGCCATTAGAGTTCATTGTAGGTGACTTAGTATTCTTAAGAGTTTCTCCCTCAAAAGGGATTATGAGGTTCAGTAAGAAGGGTAAGTTGAGCCCTCGGTATATCGGACCATTTGAGATATTGGAGCGAGTGGGAGATAAGGCCTACAAGCTAGCATTGCCACCAGAGCTAGCAGACATTCATAATGTCTTCCACGTATCGATGCTTAGAAAGTACCATCCAGATCTGACTCATGTGATTCGGTATGAGCCATTGGAGCTCAAGGATGATTTGTTGTATGTAGAGAGACTAATCCAGATACTAGATAGGAAGGAAAACTTGTTACGGAACAAGACAATTCCACTTGTTAAGGTTCTCTGGCAGCACCACAATTCAGAAGAGGCTACCTGGGAGTTAGAGAACCTGATGCGAGAAAAGTACCCTCGACTTTTTGAGGAATGACTTGGTTCCAATTTGGAGGACCAAATTTCTTGAAAAAAAGGAGGAATGTAAGGCTCGTAAATTTCTATGTATTGTTTATGATTCCGTGATGTACAGACAAGTTACATTATATATTAATCATAAGGAATGGATATTTTTAAGTTCTAGGTGAGAATGAAATGCAAAATGAGTATTGAAGCAATGGAATATGAGTTTACTTTTGAAAAATCTGGAAAAATTACAGTTGGAATACTGTAGATGAAGGGCAGACCGATCTTAGTTCAAGGGGAGATTGATCTCATTGTCTCAAAATGCAATGCCAAAACATTCTATAAAAGGGAGATCGATCCCTCATTCAAAGCAGATCGATCTTAAGTTGTTTCTGCATGGACAAGATCGATCTCTTCCCATAAGGCAAATCAATCTCTAATCGCCTCTGGTTAGCAAAGATCGATCTCTTCTCAAGGCCAGATCGATCTTTAAAGTCTTCTACCTAGCAAAGATTGACCCCATCCCATGAGCAAGGATCGATCTTATCCCATGAGCAGATCAATCCCATCCAAAGAGGCAGATTGATCCTACTGCCTGCAAACTGAAATACCAAGAGAGTTCAAGCAAGGGCAAATTGATCTCTCACCCTTGGAGATCGATCTCATAATGCAATTTCTATAAAAACTCGAAAGCTGAATCTTCATTTCCACGAGACAGCCCAAATTTCCTCCATTTTTAACAAGTGACCTAGCTTTCTCACTCTAAAAACCATCACCTTCTAATCAGATTTGAGAGAAATTCCTTTGAGCAAAGTTGTTCCTAGTGAGTAAGAGAACAACATAGCCAAAGATTGGAAACTGAAACTTTGGATTGAATGAGCAAAGTGATTTTTCCCCAAATTTGGTAAAAAGGAGAAAAGTCAAGCTAGGTAAGATTTCAATACACCAACTTCAAATATGTTAATCTAGACATTTTGATGAGTTGATTGGTATATGTATTGTTGGCTACAATATCCATGAACATGCTAAATCCACCATGACCTAGAATGAGCTTAGTGAGAGAAAGTTGAAATGGCATGGAGTTAATGATGATTTAAGCATGTAGAGATGTTAGTAAGCATGTGTACATAATTCTGAGATAGTTTTATGAAATACATATGTTGGAATAGATGATGATTGAAAGTAAGCATATGAGGTGTATGAGGAAATGACATAGTGAAAAGAGATTAATGAACTTAAGGCATTGTGAGTATAAGGTCAGTTTAATACGAATCAATAGACTTGATGAGTCTAATAGATTCTCGAGAAATGAATAATACAATCGAAATGGACTTAAGAGAGAGTTAAGTCCAATAAGATGTAACAAGGCCAAATTGTTGTAAAATGGCTCAATGAATTGAATTGAACTTCATGCAAGTGGGAATTAAGTATATTACAATATACTGGCATGAGAAGTAAATACTTGCAGCTCCTGGAGTTATAATTGAAGCCAATTAGACGGATCACGAGCATTGGAAATCAAAGGAAAGTGATTCAAGCGTGATTTGAGGTAAGAGATTTTTACGAGCTATTAGAGATAGCTATAAGTATATTTCTTACCTTCTGTATGTAAATAAATATGATAAAGTATATAGATATTGGAATATCTACGTGAAAGCTAAGTGGTAAGAAGAAGCTTATATGCATAAAATTACATGTCTTAACGTCTTTGTCGTGAGTAGATGCTTGTGAATGTTATGTAAGTGTTTTGAGAAAGAGTAATAATAGACTGGCTCCCGATTTAACTATTTACCATAAAAATGCATGTGTTTTTAGGTGAAAAACATTTAACGAGTGATTGAAGGGAGATTGCCCTCTCACTCATACTTAGTGAATAGAGCAATCTTTTTCTTTTCTTTGTGAACTTGTGCTAGAGCCAAAGTGGCAACTGTGACAGCCCGAAAGCGTGGAAAATAGGGCAAATTTAAACTTTTTCTTGCATTAAACTTCTTACTCAATGTGCATTCTTGTACAGTATCATTTAATCACTTGTGTTTATAATAAATCGTTATACCCAGGATTACACAATTTTCTACTTCATAAAATCAAATACATAATATCCAAAGAGAATCAACCTTCAAAACTCAATTCATTCTCTTCATATAGTCTTAATTCCATCCCAATAATACTTAACACAAATGTCTGTATTACATCATTGTCTGGATACAAAATGAACTGAATTTATACCTTGTGCGTGTACAAGCGATAGCCTAGGGAGATCTTATCCACCAGCCTATATCACGTACGCGGTAGGCACCAGCTCACTCACTGCAAGTAATATGGAAGGGGGAGGGAAAAAGGGTGAGCTCTCAAATCGCTCAGTGAGGAGGATAAGGGCGATTTTATAAAATTATCATCACATCACAACTCATCATTTGGGCATGTAAAAACATGATAGAAGTATTCGAGCATGTAAAACGTTATGGTAATAATGATAATAACAATGGCATCAGTTTGCATCAGCATAATTTACGTGATAAAAATCACAATTCGCCATAACATCAAATCTCAATACGTGATAGAAATCATAGTCATCAAAACACGTCATTCATCAAAATAGTCGAGACTAGGCATTTAATAAAACTCAGATAAAACAATGTCATAAGCACATCACGTTACATCAAATCATCCTTAAGGAGGACATCCTCAGAAGAGGGAAAATGTCGACATCTATCCATGGCCATGATATCGTTGTAGACTTGATCAGAGTCGTACAGCGTCGGTCTTACATGCTACCAAAGCAAAGCCACCCATCGCTACCAGAGCAAGGTCATCTCACGTTACTAGAACAGAGGCATCGATCTTACATGCTACTAGAGCAAGACCCGGTCTTACATGCTACCAGAGAAAGGCCACCCAACGCTATCAAAACGGAGTATTGATGTGCATCTCATGACAAGCCTTAGTCTCAGAAAAAATATATCATTGTTGTATTAAAATCGTTTTGCCTTCACATAGAGCTCATAGTGGTTATCTCGGAAAACTCATTTTTGTTATAAAAAGTTATGTTCACAATCACACAAAATTCATCAAAATCGAGATCAAACCGGCAAAACACTCACACATTCATCAAAGCATCAAATCAACTCATTTCTCATAAACATGCTCTTTCATCAAACCTTTTTCACACTAAAAAGGTATTTTCATCATTTAGAAACTCACATGCACAAACATTTTATTTCCCTTACCTCTTGCACCCTAAGTGGTGCAATGTCCCTTGGGTCTCAGACTAGCCTCGTTTCCTGTGTCAAATTCCCGAGCTGTCCAAACATCATCAAATCGTAAATATACATCATTCTCATTATAGATTTCTTTCGCTTACTCATTCTAACTCAACATTTCCCTTTTTATCCAATTTACACCTATACACCCCAAACTGCATCCAAGCTAGCTCATGACCATCATAAGACATCCACACTCCTTCTTCTAACTAAACACATTTATTAGTTCCTTCATGACTTAAACATTTTCAACTAAATATATATTTATTCACTAATGTATATATATATATAAATGATAATACCACAAAACAAGGGTCTTGCGAGCTCACCTAGCTTCTCCTCTCTTGAGCAACTTGTAGAATGCTTGTCTCTTTCCTTTTGTTCAAACCAACTCTTGATTCTCTAGTATGTTATTCTCTTTACAGAGAGGAACAACTTTATCTCTTACCTCTTTTTCTAACTTTGTCCAGAACGTGATGAATCTTAGAGAGAGAAGGCTTGGTTTGGGTGAAAATGGTGAGTGTTGGTGTTTGCAGGTGAGAGAGACTCATTTTCAGACAAAAATCTCGTGATCCTTATATAGACAGAGTGTGTGAGATCGATCTGGCATCACGTGGAGATCGATCTCTACTTGTTTTCAACTACTTCAACAACTCAATTACCAACTACAGGATCGATCTGTTCTTTATAGAACCAAAAGAAGATCGATTTGTTTTCTAAGGGGGGATCGATCTCTTTTAGGCCGAGTCAAATGGAGATCGATCTGCCCTTATGACAGGATCGATTCTTGCTAGGCAGAGGCAGTAGGAGATCGATCTGTTCTCTTATGAGATTGATCTGTCTGTCTGCTATTGTATACACATTGCATTCTGGAGTCATAGGATCGATCTTCCATCCCTATGAGATAGATCCTTCTTCACCTGATATCGATCCAGCTCTTCAAAAACCCTTTACTTATACTTCTCGGCTTACTAGATCAATCTCTCAACCTTGGAGATCGATTTGGCCTGCATAGATTTCATTGTTGCTGCATAAATTTACAGGAAACTCAAGGTAAAACTTACCACAATCTACTCCATAGACCATATTTCAATCCATACACATTTAAGACTTAAAAACTTTATCTTCTTATACTTCATTAGATTTAGAACTTGCGTGTACATCGAAATATCATAACCACATTCAGTAAATTATAAATCTCACATTGTAACCTCATAGCTAAAGTACATAGAATTCACAAGTCTCACAGTAACGGTAGATTTACCAGTCTTGCTCGCATAAACATTTTAAAAAGATCTTGAGAAAAGTAAATGGTGCTAAAGTTGAGTTTAAGCTATGTGATCCACTCAAGAGCTCGCACTAGATTTTGGGAATCATGCTAGAACCATCGAATACTGCTAAGTGATATTACTCTGACTATGCTCGCATGTGACTCCCTCGATTTAAAGTGATTATAAGCAAAATCGTGCTAGAGGCCTCAGGTATTGTTGTGTGATCTTACGTTGAGTTGCTCGCTTGTGGTTTTATAAATGTTCTGTGTGATGAGACAAACTGTGCAATAGGCCTTAGGTAATGTTGTGTGATCTTACGTTGAGTTGCTCGCACGTGGTTTTATAAGTGTTCTATGTGATGAGACAAAACTGTGCTAGATGCCTCAGGTACTACTAAGTGATCATATGCTAAGTTGCTTGCACGAGGTTTTATGATTTTGTTGTGCAATGAGTAAAACCATGCTGGAGCCGTCATGTATTACTGAGTGATCTTGCACAGACATGGTCACACGTGATTTTGAGATAAGGGAAATGGGTGGTAAAGGATCTACGGGAGTACGCTGTACCGTGAGCATTTGCCATGGAGTGCGATGTGCCGTGATATCTTAGTGATTCTATGTGAGCTGAATGGATGGTTGATCCACCTCCTCAAGCATGGGATTCCCGCACACCTGATCAGTGTTTGCCTGGAATCTAGACTATGGCCATAAGTCTTTTATCTGTGTGAGGTGACATTTTATCGCTACTGTGTGAGGTGACATATATTCCCCTGATGTGTGATACAGAGTGATACGATATCCCATACTATGTCTCATGTTTATTGATTTACTAAGTGATTTGCTAAATGCAAGGAAATTTCTAAGTGTGTACTGTGTGAATTGAATAAGAAGCTGTGTGATTTTAAAGATTGAGCTATGTGATTTGGTGTGGTTTGAAAAGAATAGACATGTAACCATCCAGCGAATTAATGGTTTCGCATCGATGGAAGTTGTTTTAAAAGGATGCATATGTTTTATAACGAAAATAAATGTTTATATTTTTAAGCATGTAGATAGTGTAGTTATCTACCTACTTTCGTATTTTCCTTACTGAGCGTGTTAGCTCACCCCCTTATTTCCTCCTCCACAAATTCTACGCAGTAGTGAGTTTACTACAGTTGCTCTTGCTACTGTGTTCTCCAGTTCTCCAGCAATACAGAGGTATATATTTGTGAGAAAAAAATTTGCATCCTATAAAATAGTGCACAGTAAAGCTATCTTTTGTATGAAAGGGATTTATATAATAGAAACTTATGTAAACGCTTCTGTATATTTATAAAACTATAATTTCTATTTCATTAAATGAATTTCAATTATGAAATGGATGAGATGTGGATATGGATGTTGACTCACAGCCCAACTGTTAGTAGTAAGGTAAGTCACAAGAAAAGGGTCGTGACACGATATGGATGAATTACGATTTTACCCCTATTAAGGGTAAAATTACGAAAGTTGGGAAAAGTCATGAAAAGCATGAAATGCTTGTTTTCGATTGTTTTTACTGCTTTTGAGCAAGTGCATGGATAGATTTTCGAGTGTTTACATGATTTACATAAAAGAGCACATTTTGGTGCTGATCATGATTATGAAAACTATCTTTTTGAAATTGAGCCATCTATCAAGTTTGTGTGGAAACAAATTGTGTTGGAGCTCTACTTGCACTGGATTTTATATGACTTCGACATCAATTTATACTGGAGCGTTTCTCGCACTAGATTGTATATGAAGTATGCATAAAACGTGCTAGAGTATCACTCGCACTGTATTTTGATATGATATGCATAAAACCGTATTGGAGCTTTACTCACACGAGATTTCATATGACATGTATAAGGTCGTGTTGGAGCCTAGTGTTGACTGTGTCAGACTAATCTGATATACTCGCACGTGCGATATGAGACATGGCATGGGTGATTGATATGATATGGGGTCACGGAGTACGTTGTACCGTGTACGTAGCACGGAGTACGTTGTACCATGCAGTCTTTGGACTATATTATATTATAAGCTAGCGGGTAGGATTCGACCCACCTACCGTTGCAGCAGTGATGCCCCACACACTAGGTACCGTGTAGCCTGGGATCACAAATTAGGATATGGCCATAGTTCCTATATGTTTACCAAAATGGATAGCCTGAGAGAAAGGTTGAGTCCTGATTGTTTTAAACGTGTTAAATGTGAAAAATACATTGTCCATAAATGAATGGCATGAAACACCCTATTGTGCGTGAGATTTATGATTTCCATATGTACGAAAATGGTTGTGTATGTTGCATATGTTTATACATGAAAAACATGCTTCAAAACATGACATGGAAAAAGAATGATTTAAAGTATGGCATTATGATCATGCAGATAGTGTAGTTATCTACTTGCTTGCATAATTGCCTTACTGAGCTAGTGAGCTCGCCCTTTCATTTCCCCCTCTCTACAGAGCATTTTCAATAGCTAGAGAGCAGTTGAGGAATCACATTTCGGTATCCGCTGCTTCCCATCAATCGAAAGGTATACACATTCGTATAGTTTTGTACTTAAACATATAACAGCACAGTGATAAATACGGATATAATATCGGGGATGTAAATGTTTGTACAATGTGTAAGGTCATTTAAATACACGTTATAAAATATAAGTATTTACAGTTTGTAAAATAGAGGATCCAGATATGTGAATGTATGATGAGATAGGTAACATGATATGGCTACTGTCGAATCATAGCCCAACTGTTAATAAGATGGTCACGAAGGGAAAAAATAAAGAAAAAGTAAAAAATGTCTAGTATTTTTTGGGTAAAAAAAGGTCGTGACAGTAGTGGTATCAGAGCAGAGTTGGTCTGATATGAGTCGGTGTTAGTGGTTAGGAAAGTTCACATCTCCATGTTATGGTGCTTTGTTTAGATACAAATGTGTATTCTGAGATGGGATTTGACTAAGCAATGGTTGTGAATACAGGAATCGAGTCATTATGGCTAATGGCAGCCGTGGTAGAGGGGTTAGAGCACGGGCTAGAGGTCATAAGGGTAGGCCTAAGAGTCGAGACAAGTCTTCGTCTGATCATGCTCCACCAGGTCCCCACTCAAAGGACCAGAGAGTATCGAGACACGTTTTACGAGGATAGAACGAAGCCTAGAGACTATGATAGAGCTATTTGCTCAGGCTATGCAAGGTAGGCAGGGTCCAGATGTACAAACTGCTACTGGACAGGTAGCTGCTCCTGATACGCCTGCGCAGCTTGCACAGATGCGTCAGACCATAGATACTCCCACACCCACACCAGTTCAGGGTACGTTTTCTCCAGTTGTTCCACAACATAGTGGTAGTGATTTAGGATATGATTGTGAGCTGGATAAATTACAACAGTTTTAGAAGTTCAAACCATCGTCATTTGATGAGGTAAAGGACCCAGTAATTACTGAGGACTGGGTAAACGAGATTGAGAAGTTATATGGGTTCTTTCGGTGAACGACGACCGAGAGGGTTACCTTTGTCATATTCATGTTGAAGGGAGCGGCAAAGCATTAGTGGAAGACCACCAGACCGATATTGAGGGCCCGACATTCTGAGATCTATTGGGAAATCTTTTTGGATGTATTCCGGAGGTAGTATGTTTCGGATACGGCTCGAAGGAAGCTACAGATAGAGTTTATAAGTTTGGTTTAGGGGAACCAATCCATCGATGAGTATGAGTCGAAGTTCATATCCTTGAGAAGATATGACCCGAACACGATGAGCAGTGAGACTAAGAAGGTCCAGAACTTTATAGACGGATTGAAACTGGCCATCAGGTCCAGACTGGTAGACATCTCTACTTATGAGGAGGCAGTGCGCAGGGCGCAGCTATGTGAACAGGATTATGAGCGAAATGCCTCTGAGTTTGGTAAGATTGGCAAGGGTAGAGATTGTAACAACCTGATTTACACACATTTTTGGTTGGGCTACGAGTCGATAACAGATCAGAAACAGTAAATACGAGTACTTGATTTCATTTTTTTATGACAAATTTTAACAAAATTCCAATAGAGGTACCTTTCAATTAATCATTATAATTGTTCCTTTATGTTCACACTTTCCCTAAACACAATTCTTTATACAATACTGTACTTGCAAAATTTAGATACGATATAAATGCCCATGCTGGGTATACCTTTAATGCCGAAGAATCCTTTGCTGACGCATGGCTGTGCAAATTGATTCAACTTATAAACACTCCCAGCTATAAACGAGGCTCTGTGGAGTAAAGTAAGGGGTGAGCTCAACATGCTTAGTAAGAAAAATCAAGCGACAGGTAGATAAATACACTATCTACAAAATATGGGCTTGATGTTGTCACACCCCACTTTCGGGTGTCTTTTATCTATACTTACGCTACTACGGTTGGGCTGTGAGGCGATGCAATTACTAAAGTTCCTTGAATTTACAGCAGAAATATTTAAAATTTAATTCACTCCCAGGTATGTAAATATACAAAATTAATTGTATCATAATATCTTTACATAACATCCTCATACCACTGTTTATATTTTCTAAGGTATAACTGTACGATACAAGATAATAGATACAAAATACTCATGTGTATACAAATCTTATACCTTTACAATTGGTGGGAGCTGTCCAACACAAAAAGGAATCCAGAGACCACAACTTTCCTACTTCTCAGTATCTGGAGGGGGAAAATAGTGGGGTGAGCAAACCACAGCTTAGTAAGGAAATGAATGCTAGCAGGTAGATATCGTATAACCTACATAGCCTATGCATCTATAAACCAGAAACCATGTTTTCGATATAAATGGAAATATTATACGAAAATGCATTTAAACATACATTTCTCATTTGCACTTTCATGTAAATCATATATGTCATGGTTCCATTTTAAAACATGATTCATAAAACAATGTCCTCACGGCACAAGTGTTTAAATCAGAGATTTATTAAAACACAAAATCTCTTTACTTTCTCAATCATTTCTTTTCCTCAAGTCTCTTTTTCTTTTCTGAGTTTTCTCTGTTTCTCGAATCTCTGAGACAGGCATGGAATTTTTGGCAATCTAATTTCCATGACTTATGGCCATAGTCAATGATCCCAGGCCTCACTGATTAGGTGTGCACAGGGCATCACTTCGCCTGAAGGGGGATGGGTTAGTCCTACCCTCCGGCTCATCTCAATCAACCTCATCTCCTCATATACTCATGGTATAAGGTATGCCATGTGTCATCTATGTGATACTCGTACTCACGTGCACCCAGCACGGTACATAGTATACCAACGGACAACTACACAGTACTACGTAAGACCGTGGACCCAAGTCCATACTCCAACTCCGATGGACTTTTCATCCTGAACCATGTCTCATATACCAGGCGAGCAATCAGCGTGACATACAGTCATCGCAAGGCTCTAGCGCGGTACGATTTATAGTTAAGGCCCAACCCGTTTCGAGGCAGTCGGCTGGCATCCCCTTGTGTCCTAAACCCCCAGGTTTACCTCAACTCAGTAAAAACAGGTGCGAGAAATGCTCCAACGCTTTTCTCAAAACCATCGTGTGAGTTAAACTCCAGCACGGTACATCAAAAGCATAGAAACATGTGCGAGCTAACACTCCACCACATAGTCAAAGTCATTAAAACGGGTGTGAGCTAGAGCTCCAACACCAAATCTCATCTCAAATCCGATAGGTGGCTATTTTCTCTTTTTAAAACTCAAAACATGTTTATTTATGCAGCATGCCTCTCCATGCTAAAACATGTAAAATTAGCCAGCCTATCATCAACATTTCTCAATCACCAATATCAATACAAAATTGAGAAAAATATTGAAAACATGCATATCATGCTATTTCCTTACCTCATCCCATTTTCTCAATACATATATATCATAATACATTTCATGCTCCATATCATTTCATAGAATGGTAGTAACTTACTAATTCTAGTGATATATCTACGAAATTGCCGTAAAATATGTACGAACATCTCTATAGCTAACACACAGTCCCTTACCTCGAATTGTACGCGTATCTCCTCCGTCACGTTTGCTTCGTTCGCGATTCGAGTTATCCGTATTTTGCATATTTCAAGCTACACGTATAAATCATCAACTTATTTTCTTTTCCCTCTTCTAAACCTCCACATTGTCATTTATTTATTTATTCGTACTCCTCAACGCATTAAGTCACATTTCATCTTTCTCACAAATCTCATTATACTTCTCTTAAACTTTCCACCATTTCTCATGGATTTTCTCTCCATAAACCCTTTTCAATATTACTCACTCATCACTGCACTCATCATTTCTAACCATATTTCACATCTCATGCAACCCATTAAATGCTTAGAAACCCATATTTAAAGCTTGAAGGTTGAAGAGCTTACCCTCTTACTTAGTCAATCTTGTGGTAGCCACAACTCCTTCTCTTAGTCACACCAATGTGTGATTTTTGGGTATGTTGTTCTCCTTGCTTCAAGAAATAACTTTCCCTTCTTGAGCTTCTTCCAAAACTGGCTAAAATGTGGTGATTTCTAGAGTGAGAAAGCTTGGGTCTTGAGAGAAAAATGGCAGGTGAGGTTTGGTGAGGAAGAGTTCTGAGTTTTCAATCCAATCTCGAGCTCTTTTTTATAGATGCAGGCTTGTGAGATCGATCTGGTCCTTATAGAGATTGATCTCTGCACGTTTGGTAGTCATCTTCACCTAACGCAACCACTACCAGATCGATCTTCTCCCTTGATGAGATCGATCTGTCGAAGGGAAATTTTCCTCTTAGAGATCGATCTGCCTATTGTAGGAGATCGATCTATTTTTTACAGAACCCTTAAGGAGATCGATCTGTCTAGCTTTGAGATCGATCTGTTCTCAAATAGAGAGCTAAGGAGATCGATCTGTTTACCTTAAAATCGATCCTCTCATTACAGAATGCTTAGCAGATCGATCTGGCTCCATTGGAGATCGATCTGTCCTGCTTCATAGCTCAAAATAAGTTCATTTTGGCTCTTCCAGATCGATCTCTCATCCCATGAGATCGATCTGTCATTCATATTTCCAGATTTTACAGTAGTTTTCTACAGCTACTTCATTCAAAACCTCCTTAATTTGCTACCATAGTCATTTCCTCATTCATCCATCCTTGAGACTTGAAAATGGCATCCAATCACACTTAGTACATATTAAAACTTGTGTGTAAGCCTTGTATGACCAAATACATACAATATATAACTAAATGGGAACATAAAGATTTGCACCACTTGTGCAATTTCAATCCATTTTACTCTACTACTCATATTCCATTCCACTCACATTCATCATATATCAAAGTCCATTTCTTCATATTCATGCTTAATGCAACTTGTATGTACATCACGACTCTTATTACAAGTGTGTACATTCAACTTATGGACTTTGCTTCACATATGCTTTACATTACCAGTACATTACAATACTTCATGAATTCGTTTACATATGTACAAGGTTAAACCTATACAGGGTCTCACAGAAGTAATACCATACAGTTCAATGTAGTACAGTGAAAATTACCATTTTCTCACAGTGTCGGTATCACAGAAAACATTACTGTAAAATATCAATTAAATCAAATGCAGTAAAATAAAACTCATTTCATATCAGAAATTCATTTCATCAAACTCAGTTCAAATAAATCAAATAAGTGAGGCATGGCGGAATATTCATCATCAATAATCAACCAATATGACAATTGGCCAATGTTAGTGACTTTGGGCAATCACGGGCCAGGTATACCATGATGTCAAGTGTCGTGGGAGTGGTCAGCTACTCAATCGACTTACTCATTTCACTATTTCTCAATAACACGGTACAGCATACTCACGTGTACACAGCACGGTACGTCGTACTCCATGGACCTTGACATCATTCACATTTCCATATAATTTCATCATTCACATTTTCATGTAATTCATTATCACCCTCTTTGCCTCAAATCACGTACGAGCAGATACGTGCAAGATCACACAACAATACACGTGTGTCAGGCACGATTTTATCAGATCACTTAAAATCACATGCGAGCGGGTCCGTGCAAGATCACACAGTAATACACGATCGGTTGGCACGATTTTATCAAATCACTTAAAATCATGTGTGAACGGGTCCATACAAGATCACACAACAATACACGATCGGCTGGCACATTTTATCCTTAAAACATCTCAAAATCTCGTGCATACAACTCCGTGCAAGATCACATAGAATACACGTCTAACTATCACGGGTTTTATTTTTTAAAATACTTAAATTTTGTTTTAACGTGTAAAACATATTAAAAGGGGCTGGTCTTTCCCTTTTCAGCTAAAAATCCATAAAATATAGTCTCGGGTGCAAATTTGAAATTTAGGTTATTTTAAAAAATACTCTAATATTTATTTAAATACATTAAATAGGGCTATTTCAAAAAAATCGGGGTAAATTTTGAGGTTCCTTAAAACTTCTTTCTAAATTTCAGGCAATAAAATTTACCTAGGGATTTTCTATGTTCAGGCGTATCAAAATTTTGTCCTAAGGTTCGCAGTCTCTAAATATACAACAAATATATGCAGTATAATTTTGATAGTTCACAGGTAATTTTCTATAGCATAAATAAATATATTTCCTAAAATTCATATCTATAAAACACCGGCAGAAAATACGTGCATTCATCTCTAATAGCACAACCCGATTTTCCTTACGATAAAATATTTCTTAAATTTATATCTACAAAAACATCAGAAAATACGTCTAAATATCTCTAATAGCTCACCCAATTTCCCTTACCTTTTGGTCATCACCATCATCACCTCCGAGCTAGTTTCGGCCATCACCTTCACCACCATCACCATCTTCTCCATTGCCGAATGCCTCCCCAATTTCTTCTTTTTTTCTATTCACCTCTATTTCCTTTTCTCCTCCATTGTTTCTCTCTTCCACCCGAAACTACTCAACACTTCTTTCCTTCCCTTGGCGCGGCCACCATCCTCGCCAGCTTGGTTATAGCTCCGGCCACCATCATCATCATCTTCACCATCCTCAACAACCTCTGTCTCCCTCTGTTTTCACCTTTCCCTACTGTTCACTCTCAGCCCAACCTTTCCTCTCTCAGTTTTCTCTCCTTTTTATAGCCATCAGTAGCAGGACGTAGTGGTGTGGGACTAGGCATGCAAGGGTACAGAACTGGGTGGCAGGGGTGCAGGACTGGTCACGCGCGGTGCCCTATCGGGGCAGAGTCTTGGGTGCGCAGGGCTTGGTGCAAACTGGTGCTGGCGTTTGAGGTGTGCAGGTTTGGCGTGGAGTGAGTTGGGCATAGGGCCTGGTGTGTGCATGGGTACAGAAGAGTGCTAAGCATGTTGGGCCTGCAGTGCAGGTCTTGGCGCGACTTGGCGCAAGTCTGGGTTGGTGCAGGTGCAATCTTGGTGCAGCTGGTGGGGTGAGGAGGGGTGCAGGCTGGCTTCTGAGGTGCTGTCTGGCTTCTAGGTGCTAGCTGGTGTACTGGCCTGAAGCGGGGTGAGCTGTGGCTGTGTAGACAGGCGTGGAGCATGGGACAGACGCCATACGCAGGGCGTAGGGTGTCAGGTCGCACGCTGCATGCACACAGGGGCTGCCTGCGTGCCTCCCCTCTCAAAAACGCACCGTTTCACTTTTGTCCCCCTTTTTTTAAAATTTAAATTTTAATTAATTCTAATTAAATGTGTATATACCTATACGCTTTGTTTGATTATTTAATTTTTTTACCATTGATTTTATTTTATCTAAATTAAAGTTTTATTTTTATTATTATTAGTTTAATTTCATAAACTGGACTTTTAATATAAAAATATCGGTCTAACCTAATCTCGCCTTTCCAAACATGATTAATTTAATTATTCGTACGTAAAAATGAATTAAAATTTAAATCAGATAACGCTCGAGCCAAATTCGAGAAAATTCAAGGGTTTATAGAGATAGAGACAGGAATAGACTAGTGAGTGATAGAGGTTTTAGTTTTTGAGGAGGAAAGAGACTTTTTGATAAGCGGCCACGGATCGATGGGAGAGGATGTTAGACCTCCTGCGTATCTAACCACAACCCCAGCGAAGGGTATAGTTATTAGAGGACCACGACCCACTACAAATCAGTGTAGTAAGTGTGGTAGGTACCATGGTAGTAGGCCTTGTTATGTGGCTACCGAAGTATGTTACCAATGTGGTAAGGTAGGGCATTTAATGAAGAATTGCCCGAAGTTGATTGAGACTGCTCCACAAAAGAGCAAAAAGTCAGAGAGAGCATCTGTTGATACCTCTGCTTTGAGAATGGGAGCCACAGCCGAAGAGAAAGGGAAACAAGTGGTTGGCCGAGGGCGAGTACATACATTGGACCAGGACACCGCGAACGCTTCAACGGATGTGATTAAAGGTACCATCCTAATTTTTTTATCTTGAAGCATTTGTTTTGTTCGACCCTGGTGCCACACATTCATTTGTATCGCCTTCATTTGCATATAACTTATTGAAATATGTGAAGCTTACACCATTAAGTAGAATGTTGCTGATTAGTACACCTCTAAATAATAGTCAGCTAGTTAAGTGTGTGTATAGAGATTGTAAACTAAAAGTAGGGGAAAAGAATATGTCAGTCGATCTCATTATGCTGAATATGAGTGATTTTGATATAATATTAGGAATGGATTAGTTTTCTGTAAACCATGCTATTTAGATTGTTATTATAAAATGGTAATGTTTTCTACCCCTAAAAAATGTATTGTAAAGTTTACTACAAAGGAATGAAAGAATGTAGTATTTATAAATGGAGAAGTATAGCTATTGTAATGAAAAGAATGAATTTTGGTGCTAATGGTATGGATAAGGTTTTGAAGGTTCTATTGCATATGTGGTTGATACGGGTAAGGCACGTCCGGAGTTGACAGATATTTTACTGGTCAGGGAGTTTTCTGATGTCTTTGCAGATGATCTACCAGGATTACCACCAGATAGAGAGGTGAAATTTTGTATAGATTTGGTGCCTCGTACAGAGCCGATCTCGAAACTACCATACCGGATGACCCCAGTTGAGTTGGAAGAGTTGAAGAAGCAGTTACATGAGCTGTTGGATAAGGGGTTTGTTAGACCGAGTGTTTCACCTTGTGGAGCACCGATTTTATTCGTGAAGAAGAATAATGGAAGCCTCCGACTATGTATTGATTACAGGTTGTTGAATAAGGCCACCATCAAGAACAAGTATCCCCTTCCATGCATAGATGATATGTTGGATCAACTTCGGAGAGCACAGATCTTTTCTAAGATAGATTTGAGGTTTGGGTACCATCAGTTGAAGATTTGAAATGACGATGTACCTAAGACAGCTTTTCGAACCCGATATGGCCACTACGAGTTTTTGGTTATTCCATTTGGATTGACAAATGCTCCTGTAGCTTTTATGGCTTTGATAAATAATATGTTCAAGCCATACCTAGACCGATTTGTCTATTTATCGATGACATTTTGGTTTATTCCAAGTTCAGGGAAGAACATGAGCAGCACTTAAGGATTGTTTTACAGACCCTCCGAGAGAAGGAATTGTATGCTAAGCTCAGTAAGTGTGACTTCTGGTTAGAGCTGATTTCATTTTTTGTACATGTTGTATCAAAGGATGGTGTGTCAGTAGACCCATCCAAGATCGAGGCTGTAGTTTAGTGGGACAAGCCCAAGATAGTAACACAGATCAGAAGTTTTTTGGGGTTGGCTCATTATTATTGACGGTTTGTCGAGGGATTTTTGAAGTTAACTGCTCTGTTAACTCGTCCCACCCAGAAGAAGGTTGCGTTTGAGTGGGATGACACTTGTGAGAAGAGTTTTCAGGAGTTGAATCGTCGATTTCGCTCCGATTCTCACTATTCCTACCAGCTCAGGAGGTTTTTCTGTATATACCGATGCTTCACACCAAGGACTAGGTTGTGTATTGATGCGGGATGAGAAGGTAATTGCTTATGGATCCCAACAGTTAAAGGACCATGAGAGGAACTATCAAACTGACGATTTAGAGTTGGCAGCCGTAGTGTTTGCGTTGAAGATATGGCGTCATTATCTATATGGTGAGAAGTTTCATGTATTTACTAATCACAAGAGCCTCAAGTATTTGTTCTCGCAGAAGGAGCTGAATATGAGACAGAGAAGATGGCTAGAACTTTTGAATGATTACGATTATAAGATACTGTATCATCCGGGTAAGGCTAATGTCGTAGCTGATGCTTTGAGCAGGAAGAGCCTTGGGATGTTATCGTATATGATGGTTCGAGAACATAAGCTGTTAGAGCAATTTCTGAGCCTCAGTTTGACTGTAGCCCTCCTTGACATTGATACCGACTATGCGATAGCTAGCCTGAGGTTGGAACCAGATTTGATAGACAGAATTCAACAGACTCAGCATAGTAATCGACAGTGTATCGATATGACTAGTTAGAGTCAGATGGGTACAGGTACAGATTTTGAGTTGGGCACTAATGGACTATTGAGGTTCAGAGGTATGGTATGCATTCCCAACGATCCAGAGCTCAGGAGATTGATTTTATCAAAAGCTCATTCGTCAAGGTATACATTACATCCGGGGAGCAACAAGATGTATCAGAATCTCCGGAAGGTGTATTGGTGGTCAGGTATATAAAAGGATACAGAAGAGTATGTGGTGAGATGTCTCATCTGTCAATAGGTGAAGGTAGAGCATCAAAAACCTGCAGAATTATTGGAGCCTCTACATATATCGACATGGAAATTGGAGTACATCACCATGGACTTCATGATGGGTTTACCGAGAACCCGCAGGAATCACGATGTCATTTGGGTGATTGTAGATAGATTGACTAAGTCAGCCCACTTCCTAGCTATGAAAGCTACCGATACTCTGAGGACATTGGTAGAGATATATGTGCGTGAAGTAGTAAGGCTACATGGTGTTCCAGTGAGTATTGTTTTGGATAGGGATTCCCGCTTCACTTTCCACTTTTGGGAACATTTTCAGGAAGTCATGGTAACCCAGTTGAGTTTTAGCACAGCTTTCCATCCTCAGACAGATGGTCAGTCGGAGAGGACTATACAGACTCTGGAGGATATGTTGAGAGTATGTGTGCTAGATTTTAAAGGCTCTTGGGACGATCATTTGCCACTAGTTGAATTTGCCTACAATAACAGTTATAATTCGAGTATCGGGATGGCACCATATGAGGCACTGTATGGCCGAAGATGTCGTTCTCCTATTGGATGGGAAGAAGTGGGTGATCGAAAGATATTTGCTCCTGATTTGGTCACGTAAGCCTCTAAGGATGTTCAGTTGATGTGTGAAAGATTAAGGATAGCTCAGAGCAGACAGAAGAGCTATCCTGACAAGAGATGGAAGCCATTAGAATTTACAGTTGGTGAGTCAGTGTTTCTGAAAGTTTCTCATTCCAATGGTATAGCAAGATTTGGGAAGAGAGGTAAACTGAATCCTCGCTATATTGGACCCTTTGAGATTTTAAATCGAATGGGAGATAAGGCCTATATGCTAGCATTGCCACCAGAGCTAGCAGGCGTTCACAATGTCTTCCACATTTTGATGCTTCGAAAGTATCTCTCGGATCTGACACATGTGATTCAGTATAAGCCATTGGAGCTCTAGGAGGATATGTCATATGTGGAGAAGCCAATTTGGATACTAGATAGGAAGGAGAATGTATTATGGTCGAAGACGATCGCTTTGGTTAAAGTTCTCTGGCAGCACTACACATCGGAAGAAGTTACGTGGAAATTAGAGAGCTTGATGAGAGAGAAGCATCCCCAGTTATTTGAGGACTGATTTGGTTCTAATTTGGATGACAAAATTTTTTTAAGTGGGGAGGATTGTAAGACCCACATTTCTGTATTATATTCCTTATGATTCTCATGTGCAAACATTTGATTTTGTTAGTTGAATCATAAGGAGAGTGTTTACTAAAAAGAAAGTGCAAAAGAAGTCAACAAATGTACATAAGTCACGAAAAGTCCAAATAAGGGCTATAATGGCCCCAGGCTAAACCGAAGGGATTCCAATCATTCTGACCGAAGATAAGAACTTAAAACATCAAAAAAAGGGTAGTTCAAAAAGGAAAGTTGGTTTGGTTTGGTCCCGAATGCGTTAAAGTAGAGGAAATGCCAAAAATGGCTAAACAAGCTCAAAATGGACCGTTCGAGGTGTTTTTAGCTGTTTTACTTCCCAAAAATGACCAAAACGCAGAGATGGAGTGTTAACCATGAGAAACTACACTTTTGGATTTTTGAACAAAACTCAAACGTGGTTAATGGTCAAGGAAAGTCAAAGTTAGTTTGGAAATGTTGACTTTGACCAAAAGAACTAACCATGGTTAAAATTTAACCCAACCAAGGTTAAGAGGTGGGAAAGAATTATTTTTGACTAAAACACTCAATCTTCAACTTCTTGAGCATGAAAAATTAATTTAATTAAATTTCGGATTAAATTAAATGGACAGAAATTTATGGGCCAACTAATGGAATTTTTTAAGCCCATTAAGGTTAATCGAGCATGGGCCGAATTGTTAGGCCATTTAATGGGCCTAAAATAAAGCAAATTGTAGGCCCAATTACCTATGAAAATTCAGCCCAATAACATTGAAGAAAAGCCCAAAATCGAAAGCCCAAATTGAAAGCCCAAAATCAAGCCCATTAGGAAATGTTTAAGCCCAAAACTAATTGTTCAAGCCCAAAACCATTAAACCCACCTCATAGGCTGAAATTTTAAGACCATTTAAACATATTTCATGTCTTAACACCTAAGGAAAATCGGCACCCATCATCATCTTCTCCAAATCGAGACTAAGCTACCATTTTTGCTTAAGTTTACAAGCTTTCTCACACTAGAAATCACTGACTTAAAGGAATATTTGGAACAAGTGGTCTTCATGGAAGTTGTTTCAAATTAAGAGAGGATGAACATATCTTGGAATCAACACTCAAAGAGCCAAATTGAGCAACCCGAAATCCCTTGAAGTTTCGACCAAGTAGGAAACATTATGCTAGGTAAGTTTTCAAACTTCTAACTTCAAGTATGTTTACCTATAGATTATTCTAAGTTGATTGATGTATGAATTGTATAGAAAAACAACCAAAAACACCATGAACACATGTTGGCTGAAAATGGGTATTTGAGTTTTGATAAATACCCATGTTGTTTAGATGCATACATGGACTAATTAAGATGTATGGATGATGATGGTATGATTAATTTTGATCAATTTGTTGAATTTGATGGTTGTATGATGTTGGCATGTAAGGTGTTTGATAATATGCCAACATGAACTATGGAAATAGCTTAAGACATGTCATCCAAGTGTTTGATGAAATGCCTAAGTGAAAGATGGCAAGGTTGGCGTGGTGATGGCTAGCTCTCAGCCAAGGATGGCTAGATGGTGCTCGGCCACCATGCCATGGCTGAGAGGCATAATGGGTCAAGCCGATGTGGTTTTGGCCCAAATAAGGCAATGGGCCTGCGATAAAGCCCAATAAGTGTTAATGGACCCAATAAGCCTAATAGGCCCAGATGAAATGAATAGTAAAGTAAAAATGGGCTTAAGATATGGTTAGGCCTAATAAGAGTAAACGGCTCAATAAGTTAAATCGACTGTAGTGAAAGTGAAATACAGATGAATAAGTGTAATTAATGTGATAAATAATTACGTGTAGCTCTAGAGATTATACTGGGAGTTAAACGGACGGAGTGATCAGCAACGTTGGAAAAGTGAGCACGCTCGACGTGATTCGAGGTAAGGGAATTTTGTGAGTAGTTAGAGGTATCTACGCGTATTTTCAAAGCCATTTATAGGGACTTAAGAAGTCTGAGGGTTTTAGAAATAGAATAAAATTTATAGAGACCTAATATGGGTAAATTACGATTATACCCCTATTAAGGGTAAAATTACGAAAGTTGGAAAAAGTCATGAAAAGCATGAAATGCATGTATTCGATTGTTTTTACTACTTTTTAGCAAGTGCATGGATAGATTGGCGAGTGTTTGCATGATTTACATAAAAAGAGCACATTTTGGTGCTGATCATGATTATGAAAACTATATTTTAGAAACTGAGCCATCTATCAAGTTTGTGTGGAAACAAATTGTGCTGGAGCTCTGCTCACACTAGATTTTATATGACTTCTACATGAATTTGTGCTGGAGCGTTTCTCGCACTAGATTTTATATGAAGTATGCATAAAACGTGCTAGAGCATTGTCGCATTGTATTTTAATATGATATGCATAAAATCGTGTTGGAGCTTTACTCACACGAGATTTGATATGACATGCATAAGATTATGTTGGAGCCTAGTGTGGATTGTGTGTCACACTGATACGATATGCTCGCACGTGCGATATGAGACATGGCATGGGTGATTGATATGATATAGGGTCCACAGAGTATGTTGTACAGTGTACGTAGCACAGAGTACGTTGTACCATGCAGTCTTCAGACTATATAAGTCTTCAGACTATATTATATTATAGGTTGATGGGTAAGATTTGACTCACCTACCGTTGCAGCAATAATGCCCCGCACATTAGGTACCGTGTAGCCTGGGATCACAGATCAAGATATGGCCATAGTTCCTATATGTTTACCACAATACCTGCTTAATCTCGTATGTTACATGATATATATATATATATAATACATGATTTCATATGGTTTTATGTGGATCAAGGTATCCCAAGGGACGGGTGGAGCCTTGATAGATGTTGAATGAACACATGTTTTATATGATTTTATATGGATCGGGATAGCCTGAGGGAAAAGTTGAGTCCTGATACTTGTTTCAAATGTGTTAAATGTGAAAAATACATGTCCATAAATGAATGGCATGAAACGCCCTTTTGTGCGTGAGATTTATGATTTCCATATGTACGAAAATGGTTGTGTATGTTGCATATGTTTATACATGAAAAATGTGCTTCAAAACATGACATGGAAAAAGAATGATTTAAAGTATGGCATTATGATCATGTAGATAGTGTAATTATCTACTTGCTTGCATAATTGCCTTACTAAGCTAGTGAGCTCACCGTTTCATTTCCCCCTCTCTACAAAGCATTTTTAGTAGTTAGAGAGCGGTTGAGGACTCGCATGCCGGTATCCGCTGCTTCCCATCGATCAAAATATGTACACATTAGTATAATTTTGTACCTAAACATATAACATCACAGTGATAAATACAGATGTAATATCAGGGAAGTAAATGTTTGTACAATGTGTAAGGTCATGTAAATACACGTTATAAAATATAAGTATTTACAGTTTGTAAGATAGAGGATCCTGATATGTGAATGTATGATGAGATAGGTAACATGATATGACTAATGTTGAATCATAACCCAACTGTTAATAAGATGGTCATGAATGGAAAAAGGTAAAGAAAAAGTGAAAATTTTGTAGCGTTTTTAGGTAAAAAGAGATCGTGACACCATGGTTGCCACATGCCACCCCTCATTGGCCAATATGGAGGTGGCCAAATTCCATTTTAGTAACATGCATGAAGCATTCCAAGAGTAAGTAGAAACATTCTAAGGCCATGATATTTGGTCTGTCTTTATTTTAATTTCTAATTGTTTCAATTAAGTTCACTTCTACCACTACTCAATACATGACCTAACTTCGGAAAATTAACCGTACTAATTTATAAAGAATTAGGAGACATTACTTATGTCATAACGATTTTAGTCCTAGGACTTAACCGCTAGACATAGTTTAATGGAGTCGCCCCCAATCCTTTTTATGTGATTAATCACCTAATTTAATCTACCTTTTAGGTTTCTTAAATATGATTAAGGTTTCCTAAAAATATATTAATGGTCTACGATTAAGAGTTTGGGTTCAGGAGTTCCTTTACAAGTGAGGAAGGTGTTAGCACCCTTAGGACGCCCATTCAAGACTATACCATTTAATCATACTTCATCCTAAGAGCCTTAATTTGATAATTTTTTTAATTTATTTCAAAAAATTTTGTTTATATTTTAGTATTTAAAATTCCTTCAGGTGTCCTTCAACACTTTGATTAAACACCTAACAAACTTTCTCACCTCAAGAATATTCAAGAAAATCCTTTTGTTTTCATAAAAAGGCTTCATCATCGGGTCATGTATATATTTGGATATTTCATAAATTTTGAAGGTAAATAAAACTCTTATTCTTTCCAAACTCTTCAACACTTTGTCAAATTCGAAATGAATATTTCTCATCTAGGAAATCCTTGTTCATCGCACTTTTGCAAAGCCCGAGAGTTCCATCCTCAATTGAATTTTATTCATTTCAAATTTTATTGAATGAGCATATTAGATTTTTATTTTCAAAATTCTTTTAGATTGATATTTTATTTATTATTTATTTGTTTATTACTTCGAATTTTGAAAGAGAAATCCTTGATATTGAAATTATGTTTCTAAATTCTCCAACACTTTGGTCAAATTTAAGAAATATAATTCTTCACCTAGGAATTTCTCAAACCTTGCACACTTGCAAGACGCAAGAATTCCATCATCAATTGGATTTTAGCTCCAAAAATTTTATAATTTTATGAAAAAAACTTACTTTAAATTTGTTATTCTTTTATTATCTTTTGTTATTTATTTATTTGTTTGTTTGTTTGTTTCTTTGTTATTATTTCTGTAATTCTTTAAAATTTCCTCACATTTCTCAACAATTTGATTGACTATGAGAAAGTTTACCATCTCAATCTTTATGATATTTCGCACTTGCAATACCATAGAGTCATAAATGATTAAGTTTTTATCTAGTTCAAATTAATTTAATTGAATTATTATTTTAAATTTTTTTATAAATTAATACCTATTAATATTTTATTTTATTTTATTTTATTTTATTTTATTTTATTTGAAATAAATGGATAATTCTCAACTGCAACCCTTTATATTCCCTCACACTTAGATTGAACATAAAAAATTTTCATCATCTTAGAAATTCCTACGATATTACTCACCCTTAATATCTTAGAATTTCATCATTGAATGAATCCTCAATTTATCCCAAAATATATAATTAATTTATTTCATAAGTTCAAACATAGCATTTTTCTTTTATTTATTATTTATTTTTATTTATTATTATTATTATCATTATCATTATCATTTTATCGTCTTTATTATTTTATTGCCATTTCTATTTATCTAAAAAAATATTTTTCATTCTATTTTCTTACCCATAATTTTACTATTTTTATATTTATCTATTTTAAAACAGATAAATGACATTTTAAATAATTAAACAAATAAATATAAAAAAGGGACAAAAATAAAACCTGGGAAAGCAGGACAAGCGGGTTACAAACGTGTATATCCAAAAATCTCCGTTTTCTAAAAGTTCAGTTTAAATCTTCCTACCTCAAACACTCTCTGCCTTCTCTCTAGAACTAATGCCTGAAGCTTCAGCCGGCCGTCGTCACCACGGCAGGCGCCATCGTACTCTGATGACCAATCCCAAAAAGCAAGCCCCTTTCCTGTTCCTTTTAACACTCCTTTCTTAGAGAACTCCAAATCCCTTCAAAACTCACCCAAAAGCTCTAAATTTGACTTTGAAAAAAACCCTTAAAAAAATCTCTTTATTTTTCTGTATGTATTCTTTTTTTTTCTTTTGTTTTTTATTTTTTATTTTTGGTTGCTCTTGCTCTTTGTATATGGGTTTTAGTGCTTTTCTCTATTTTTGTGTGTGTTCCCTAGTGCGTGTTTGCTATGAATTTATAGGAGCTTTTGGGGTAGTCTGAATTCGATAAGGGACAACCTGATCCCTTGATTTCGCATGCTATCCCTTTTTGTTCCTATTAAATCTTCTTGATTTATCCTTCTGTAGGTTTGACTTCCAATGATTTCGGTGTGACTTCTTCCAACTTGGTCGTTTCCAATATACTGATATGATTTGGGTTCCTTCCAATATACTGATATGATTTGATTTTTATATTGCTCATTTACACTTATTGATTTCCTTTTGATTTCTTTTTCAATTTCTTTTCGAATCATTAATTGATTTTAATTTCCCTTTTTTCTGATATAGAGGGATTCGATTGAAGACCGAAAATTGGGCGTTCTGATGGATTAAGGGTTCTTCTCAGATTCAAAGTAAGATTTAATTAGGGGTTAACTTCAGGATTTCTATTTGGGGTTTAGTGTATTCGGGATTGGTACAGAATTGGGGCTTGAGGTTCCAAGTTAGGGGTCAAGAAAACCTCGATTTTTATTTTTTTTATTTTTCATTGTTTTGTATTTTATAATGTTTTTGTATTTTTATTTCCCTTTTATTTTATTATCTTTATTTCATCATATTTATTATTTATACAAATAAACCGAATAAAAATAGAAAATAAATAAGAAAAGAAAGATGAAAAAGGGAGAAAAATAAGAATAAGAATAAAATAACATAAAGGTGAAATACAGTAAAAATCATGATGTGCAAGCTCAATTTGTCACCAATTTCGAGAAAAAAATTCGAATGGGCTAAAAGTTCGCCGACAACAATGATGCTTATATGTTTGGAAAGGTATTTGAATTAATTTTTCTAAAAATAAAAAGGGAAATCATCTCAAGTGAGGTCTTTTATTGTTACATCTTAAAGAATAATATTAAAAATTATTTATCATGTAACTACAGCTTTTAAAGTTATATTGTAAATTTATTTATGCAATATTGGTTTAAGACACTTTTTTAGGGTTTTAATTATATTTTTAAATCAAAATTACGATCAGAAATAAATTTGATAGAGTTTTTGCATAATCATATATTTTTCTCTTGCCAGTCAATACAAAAAAAAACAATTTAAAAATATTTTACAGCAATCTGAATTCAAAACTTAACATGTAGTGTCTATAACATTTTTATATCTACTTCTTATAATATTTTTAAAATTTTTAGAGTTTAGCTTAGATTTCAAAAATTTGTACAACGAAATAATATATTATTTTATTATTTTTGTCACTTTGTTAATAATCAATATATTTACATCCCAATAACTTGAGTTTTAATAATATAAGCATTTATACACTTAGTACATATCTCAACTTGTCTATTGATACAATTCTATCTGAAAAGAAAATAATTATACACTCAAATGTATATCGATAAATATGCTACAAGAATTTCAAAGTTAGAAACTTCAATACCAGATATTACTATCGATCAAAATTAATTATGCAATTGGCCTACGATGAAAAAGAAAGGGGGTGAGCTTTGGGAAAGCTCAGTAAGTCAATCACACAAATGTAGATTTAACCAAAATAAAAATACTGATTTAAGTAAAATGCATGTTGTACAAATCACTTTTTAAAATCAATTATCATGTCAAAAGTTTATATAATAAATCAAAGTTTTTCAATAAATCACATATGGTTGGATTTCAGACTAGAATCCTATCTAGACGCTGTCAAATCTTTCAGGCAGAAATGTATTTTGAAATACCTCAATTGACCATTAGACCTGATCACCCTAAACGAAATACGTTACACATGAGTTCGAAATACGATAACACATCTAAATGTAGAAAGCCGAGGTTTAATGTAAGTTCAAAAGTCATATATTCTTATGTATTAAAATTTCTAAACTGAACACTTGCATCAAAATACATTTCACTACACATTTTCCATATACTTTCACAAGATTCAATAAACCGAATCAAAGTCGCATGGTTTGATAAAATTCGTATTATGTTCATATATCAGAAAACAATTTTGAAACCATCTAGTTCAGTATATTATTCATAATGTTCGATAATCTGATCATAAGAATACAGGTGAATCAATAAATATATCTCAATAAAGATTTTCTTACTGTAGCTATCAGTGAGCCGAAACTACTCTGAAAACCAGGATGTTACCTATGACCATAGATCCGAAAGTCTCAAATCCTAGTGATTCGCCAGAACTGGAATCTGTCATGACAATGTTGGACAAGCCAAAAGAGTCGTAAACTCAAGACTGTCTCCATATGCTTTGTCGGGAATAAAATAGTCAGAACGCACGTAAACAATAAAACATTCGAAGAAAACATGTTTCCAAAAGTCTAACAATCGAGACGAAAGCAGTTTATGATTAAATCTAAAAAAACTAAGCATAACCTAAATAAGTTATATGTTCCAATTAGTCCAAAACAAATTCAAAATGAGATTATAAAGTTATACATGCATGTAGATAAAAATCTGTATAAGCTTTTAAATCTCTCATACAATGTCATGCAATAATTTTAATATACGAAAATTATGGTAAGGTTTAAAACATGTCAAAATGAATTGAAATTACATTTTTAATAACACAAGGGTCTTAGTTCGAAACATATAGACAATTTACACAATTTATGTAATAAGACTGAGTAACAATTGCCCATTACCTAGCCTGCAAAGTAGAGAACAATTTATATCCCTAATTCAGTTGATACAATACATTTCATATTTCAAATCGATCAAAAGGTTCACATACTTATTTGAAGAGTTCAAATAAAGCATTTATGATAATCAAAAGTTCGATTCAAAACATAAAATAATTGGTACGGGGTTAACCTGCAGCTTATGTAATTGAACTTACCGAAACTTTACTGAGCTTTAGTTTAGCACAGCCTTAGCAAATCAGCTTCGACAACACGGTTTCACTCCAAAAGCCTAAAATATCATACACTTGCTTAGTAAGTCATTCACAATATCTTAAAATCGGTTAAAATTTACTGTTTAGCTTAACCTAGCTTATGTCACACTATGTCATAAAGCTACAAAAGCTACAAAAATGCATCTTTAGATTGTTCTAATTGCACATATCATTCATATACATGCCTAACACTCGTTCAGGGCCAAAATTACACTAAAAAGGTAAAATTACCAAAATACCCTTACTTTGGTTGAAATTACATAATTGCCTGAGGGTCATTTTTAAGTTGCATATGATTCATTTTATGCTCAATTACATGTTTCTCATCTCCATTAAAAAAATCCCTATGAAATTCCATATAAATTTCACTTTCTCTATCTAAAACCCTAGGGATTTACACTACAACACCTTCATACACACTTCATTTCTTCCAATTGAGTTCATATAACATCACTATATATCATATGAATCAATGTATTAAATTGAAACATTGCAACCAACATTACCCCAATAAACCCATGTTGACCTAAGGGTGTTCTCACTCTTGGGGGTTGATTTGATTCAATCTATTTACATGGGAATACTCTATATTAATCCTTCATTAACATATATAAAAGTCATAGATTGAATCAAACTTAAACTCAATGAATTTGGCTTAAACCATATTGTATCCATTTATTCTTATACAAGCCAAAACTCATTCAAATAATAATATTTACCTTTGAATTTCGGATATGTTGTAGATGAGAGTTTGTAGAACAAGTTTGAAGAAGGATGCTTGAGCCAAAAATGGCTGAAAATAGGAGAAAAAAAGGGTAACAAGCTTGGTATGTGAATGGAAATGGTGTTTTTCTTATTTTTTCTATTTTCCCATTAATTTCGTGGGAATTTTTATGCTTTTTAAAGAAGTTGGCTGATCAAGGTGGTAGGATTTAGTGAAACTAAGCTCATCATAAGCTTTAGTCAAAGTTTGGTCAAAGCTTTTTAATGGTTTAGCTTATTTAAGCACTTTTTTTTTCCAGTTTTAGCGATTAACATATCGTTTCAGAGATTGATATAAGGATTTAAGAGCTTGACATAACTTAGTATATACCTTTAAATCAGTCTATAGTGTCCACTCAGTCTCGAAAAATCAACTTATAGATAAAATTGTCAATTTGACAATTTTGCACGTTTATCGAGATAAGTCGAAAAATAAATCTTTATTGGTTCAAAATCTTACTTGAGGCCAAATAAGATGATTCAAATATGCCTGTGTAGGTGCGTACTCCTGCAGGACCCACGACCCTCTCCGTACACAAGCGGCCCTATTTGTATCAAAATAGACACAAAAATGACATTTTAGTAATTTGAGCTATTCTAAAGACGTACAGTGGCACAGTAAGTAGTAATTTTGCAGTTAGTACACCTATCATGAGAAGAGAAATGCTAGGGACAATCGCTTTTTATAGTCGCTTTCAGCACTTTCATTTTCAAAAAGCCACATCACCTTAAATGGGAAAGTTGAAACCTATAACTTATTGTGATGATTTGTTTACTTTCTCTCATACCCATAAAAGCATATGGAGTATAAGTCAAACAACATACCAGTTTCAACTTTTTGAAGTAGTTGTTTGAGAATGAGAGTGTTGAAAGTGATTGTAAAAAGTGATTGTCCCTAGTATTTCCTATCATGAGAAATTCATAATTCTTTGCAAACTGCTCATTGGCAGAGTCTCCTACACATAAGTCAAATTTTAAAATTCGTTGGTATTAATCCACAATGAATTAGGCCATGTATAATAGATGGATGCAAAATTATTTGAGTTTATGTTTTAATAAATTTTGAATCACATTAATCGGAGCTTCCTACCAAAAGTTTTGTGCAATCTTTGCAGATTGGTCTTCTAGTTAGATCACCTATACATAGTTGCATATAGGGAAACTTTGAAAATTTTCTAGTATTGATCCATAATGAACTAGAAAGTGAGCCATATATGTCAATTGGATTTCTTAATCTCATGCTATGATCAAAATAGTACAGATAGGCCAAAATTTCAAGCCGATTTAATCAAAATTTCTAGCTTATTCCATATCACTTCCAAGTTAAATTTCCATTTAAACTCCAAATTACATTTAATCACTAAAATCGAATTTAGGAAATTTTTGGGTTTCACACTCATGTAATGTAGTCTATAAAGATTATGGCAACACTAACTAATAGGTTGAAACTAATCTTGCTTGAGGTGATTTCTAATTCCTAAAATGTTTTCATTCCAAAAAGACTGATCAATAATAATTTCCTAATTGCTTCTAAAGTTCTTCATTCTATTAAGAATAGGAGAAAAGGTAGATATGGCTATTGTGCTCTGAAATTGGATATGTCAAAAGCTTATGATAGAATTGAATGATATTTTTCTAGAATCAAATTATAAGAAAGATGGGATTTCATGTAGTATGAGTAAAGAAAATTATGCATTGTTTCAGAACAATGTACTTTTTTTGTTAAGTTAAATGAAGAACAATTTGGTTTCTTCATCCTCAAAAAGACTTATGCCAAGGCGATCCTTTGTCTCCATATTTATTCATTCTATGTGTGGTAGGATTGGCAAAGATGCTCTAAAAATCCCAAGAATTAGGATAGATAACTAGTTTTTCAGTTTCTTGAGCTACACCTTCTATTTCTAGTTTATTCTTTGTTGACGATTCTTTCTTGTTTTTCAAAGCAAATGCTATGAAGTGTAACTAGATCATGGTGATATTGAGATGCTATGAAGCAGCTTCAGGTCAGAAAATAAATATGGAAAAATCAAGTTTGTTCTTCAACAAGAACATAATAGACCATGTGAAGACTCGACTTACTTTTTCTCTCAAGGTTCATGTTGTTCATAATATCAAAAGATATCTTGGACTGCCACCAATTATAGACCATTCCAAAAGAAGACCTTTTAACAATATCAAGGATAGAATTTGGAATAAGTTATCTGGCAAACATTTTTATCTCAAACTTGGAAGGAAGTTTTGATTAAAGCTATTATTCAATCCATTCCTAACTATGTCATAAATGTTTTAAACTACCTAATTTTATGCAGACTTGAATAAACTGATTTCTAATTTTTGTGGAGGTATGGTGACAAGTAGCATTGTATTCACTAGTTACAATGAAAGAAGTTATGCGTTCCAAAAGTAAAGAAAGGTTTGGGTTTTAAACGCTAAAACACTATCAATCTAGCCCAACTTGCAAAACAAGGTTGGAGGTTACTTAAATAACCTCATTCATTATTTTACAAAATGTTAAAAGCAAAGTACTTTCCTAATTGTTCATTCACAGATAGAAAGATGGGTCATAATCCATCTTTCACTTGGAAAGTTTGTGTCAAGAAAGAATGATGCTTAAGCTGGGGCTAAAATGGAGAATTGGCTTAGGTTCTTCCACATGTGTTTGGCAAGATTCCATGGATTCGTGGACCATGGAGCTTTAAACCAGCGATGAGACAAATTAATAATCCTCAATGCTATAGTTTTAGAGTTAATCCATGTGGTAGAAAGATGCTGGAATAAACAATAGATAGAACTGATTTTCTTACATGTGGATGTAGAACAAATTTTACAAATTCCATTGCTATGGTTACAATAAGATGATTTGCTTATATAGCACCATACTCAAAATGGTATATATTTAGTGAAAAATGGATATAAATCATCTGTTATTACAATCACAACATAGGGATGAATTTCAGTGATGGTCGACTGCACTTAAGGGTTTCTTTAAGTACAAACAGAACTTACCACTCATGGAAGGAAGTCTGGGGAGGGGCTGGTCCAAATAAAGTAAAGCTACTTGCATGGTGATGTTGTAGAGATATAGTTCCCTCATTCTCAAACCTGTACAAGAAGAAAATTGTTTCTGATCCTACTTGCCCTTTATATGATAATACTCTAAAAACTAATTTTCATGCCCTCAGAGATTGTAAGTAGCAAATTAAGTTTAGGAGAAAATTGCATATGCAACTTCTATGAGTTGGAAAAGACCATCTTCAGTTTGTGATTGGATATTATTGACATTGGAAAATTTGGAATGAACGCAATAATTGGTTGCACGATTCAAAAATCAATACTTATAATGATATTATATGTTCTGCTCGTAGATATCTAGAAGAATTTGTTGTTGTAAATGCTTAAGTCAACTAAATGCACCTATTAATCCTCTATTGGAGAATTGTCATGTACCAGCAAAAGTTAATTTTGTGAAAGTTAATTGGATGCTGCTTTGTTCACTACAGATTCATCTTTTAGAATAGCAGTGGCGGTTTGAGGTAATTCAAGAAAAGTGCTGGTTTTATTATCATCATCAAAGAAGTCCCAATTGGTTGATCCATGCATAGCTTAATGTTTTCTACATGAAGCATTGTTGTTTATGCAAGATTTAGGCATTTCATCTGTCGAAGTAGAAGGTGATTTACTATTAATAGTATCTATTGTCGACAATAAATCCCATTTGGATCATTCCACAACAAGTGCTGTAATAGAATCTACCAAACTGATTAGTATCAAGTTTAGAGGTTTCAAGTTGCAACATATCATAAGAAATGACAATCAAGTTGCATATGTGTTAGCCAAATTTGCCAAGGCCTAGTTTGGATAGGCTGTGCAATTGGCTCTGGTGAGATTGAAAATGAAAAAATAACTATTAAAGATATATTCTTTTTTAATAAAAAAAAATAAAATAAAACTAACGGTGAGAGAATAATTTCCCTTCCACCAAATTCTTATCTTTAGCTAGGCAAACACACAACACTGAGTACAATCATAGTGCCAAATTGTCCATAAAAATATTTTTAACTATGTAATTTGGATGAAAGATTCACCTACTTTTATTGAATCTATCATCTATTATGAAAAAGAAGCATGCATGTTGTTTTAACAATTTTTTTTATTTAATGAATTACTATTATCTGATAATTAAAGCTTGATGTAATGGTATCCTTCTTTAAAAAAGATTATATTCAAAGTTCAATTCTTTTATTTTCCCTTTCGATCTCCTATGAACAAAAAACAAATCGAATTACTATCATCCTTTTTAAAAAAAATAAATTAAAGTAATTTGTTAAATTTACGAGGATAATAAAGTAAAAAAAGAAGTAATGATGCGACCAAACCCTAATAAATTTATTTCTTCCATTTAAAAACCTTATGTTCTTCTCAGCCACCGCTTCCTTCTCCTCCGTCTTTCTCTCTATCTCAAGAACCCCTCAGGATTTAACACAATCTTCCTTTGAGTTGTTAGAGGTAAGATTTAACTGTTTTAATAGAGTTTTTCAGTTTAATTCTTCAGTATTAGAGGTAAGCTTTGAACGCGCCTTTTGCCGTTGGTTCTACTGATTAAGATATTCCAATTTTTAATACTAGACTCCTTCATATATTATCTGAGATTACTAGCTTATATCCTTATTGATAACTTGCAAATTGCTTCTAAATGTTATTGTCTCTTTGGAAATTAGTTGTATTTTAACTGAAATTAGCTATGAATCAAAGCTGCAAACAGCGAACTGGGAATCTGATAAAGTCTTATGAATTGGATAGTTGCTTTTTTTTTTTTGGTTTTATTGGATTTTAACAATGAACCTGATAGAAAACATATTGTTCTACGTTCCTTTTGCTAGAGTCCTGTTTATTGTTATCATGACTGAACTTCAACTTTCATTATATTTTTTTTTGAATTAAGTTTGACTTAATTATCCAGAATTTAATGGGTCCTCTATGTAATGCGTATTTCCTATTAGTTTATTACCTGAGGTATTAATCGGTCTTGGGTACGCAACCTCAAAAGAGGCTGGTACCTTAACTGTCTAATTCCTCGGTAAATACTAAGAAAGTGTGTGCTGAATTTTTAATAATTGGGTTAAGGAAAGTCAGAGTAGAATTGTGGAGAACAATCTTACAAGAAGTATATAATAGTTGGTTTTCTTGTTTGTCAAAAGTTCTAGATAATATGTGCTTTTTAACAGTGTTTGCATAGTGAAAATTTTCTAAAATTATTGAACTAATTGCTCGTTTCTTCTTATAATGTAATAGATTTAATGGCGTCTAGGGTTTCACTAAAGAGCAAAGGCAAAGGAGGGAAGGGATCCAAAGGCTCAGATGAGAAATCAACTGCACAGTGCTTGAAAGAGTGGAGCACATGGGCTATGAAGAAGGCCAAAGTGGTAACTCACTATGGCTTCATTCCTCTTGTGATCATCATTGGCATGAACTCTGAGCCCAAGCCCCAACTTTATCAACTCCTAACCCCAGTCTAATTCGGTTGCTTCTTTTGAACAACCTAGATCTTACTTTTGCTCTTTATGTAATGGATTGGTGCCTATCTGTCGAAACTACATTGTATTATGTTTAGAGGCTTTTGTGTTTTATATGGTGTTGACTTTGTTTTATTTCTATAAGCCTATGGATTAATAATTATGAACATACATTTTAGAAAAAAATGAATCTTATTTTTATCCCTAGGATTGAGATAGAGTTATTCAATTTGATTCCTTTCATGTGAAATTCTCCATGTTTTGTTGTACTCATGTTCAGCTTCATGACTTTATGTGTGCTAATGTCACTTAGATAGCTAATCAAAGCTTAAGATGAGATGGCATTTTTTTTTTTCTATTGGTGTTTTCAATTTTAGGGATAAGATTCTTTTCTACTTCTATGTACTGTCAAATATTAGTCAATTTGCTCTGTTTGGTCCTTTAACGAAAGCAGCACTGCATTAGACTGATTTTCTTATGAGAAATGATTTGCCTTTAGCATCGGCATTCATTTTTATGCTGAGAAAAAGTTACTGAATATTAGACTGTTTTTCTCATCTCTTTTACATTATTCTCTTTAGAAGCTTACTTCCTTGAGTTGGTAAAGTCAGCAAACTACATTTGGCCCTGATAGAGTATTGGATTATTTTCTGCACTGTGACATTTTGTTTGTTAAGCTGCAAAACATGGTCAATTTCACTTCCCTTTTTATGTTTTTCTGTTATGTACTTTCCAACTTACTTAGTCTGCTGGAAATTTGAATTTGATGCTGCAGAAGGTTAGAGGGCAAGTGAGGGATTTTGTTAGTTAAGTCTTAGTAATATTTGTTGACTCAAACTTCTGTTTCAGATCATCAGTGAACATATGTCTTCTTTTTGATTTGTGTAACAATTGAATAATTTGGTTCCTTTAATGGAAGTGGAGGTGCCTTGACAACAGGGTTTTAACCTGATCTGAGATCATACTCGCAGCTTATATTATCTTCCCAATTCTCCCTTTTTCCCCAGTTTGACTTGTTTCCATTTCAGAGGTAATTGAGTTGTTTTTATGTCCGTTAGCATAGTAATATCTGCTCAATGCTTTGGATTTTTTTGTATGATCATGTTGAAAATATGGCTTAGGGAAGTGCTGAAACTGGTATATGCACTTTTGTTTCTCAAATTTGCATCTCCTGCCTAATTCTTAACACATAAACTTTTATTATGTTTGTTTCATTTAGTTGTTTTCTTATGCTCTAAAATACAGTTTAGCTGGCACAAGATCTCTCCCTGTCTATGCATGTGTTTCGTTTTATGCTTTTTGCTTTGGCTTCGGCTTTTGGTTCATTGATAGGTCAGGAAAGTAGAACTTTGGACCATGACCCTCCCTTTTCAGGGTAACAAGCACTAGCGAAGTTATATTATTATTGTTAAAAGATAAGATCTTATAAGATGCATTAATTAAATCTCTCGCAAATAAAATCTTAGACTAATGTACTTTCTTATTGTGGTCCGTCTTAGATTTACTATTTAGATTCGTCATCCTTTTTTTTTCTTCTCTTGTAGTTTTCCTCAGCTTCTGTCATTGGATTGTTTCTTGTTCTTCCGGATTTGGGTTCCATTTTATTATTTTGTTACAGTCTTGTTTTGTTTTTCATCACGAATTGTTTGTAAGGACATCTTTGAAAACATTGCATGTTTGGTTCAGAGGAATGAGTGTGGAAAGAATTGTTTATTTTGGGTGAAACCATAGTTTTTGTTTTTATTTTTTAAATTTGGTTCACTTTTGAATTGTAGCTTATTGTGTGAAATCATAGAATCATTCCTTTGTTGAAAGCTAAGAATAGTAATCCTTTATTTTATATGAAATCACCATTGTTTGAAAATATAATATAATTTTCATTCATAAATCGATAAATATAATATAATTTTGTTTGAAACTTTATAATTTAAGTTTTTAAATTTATGAATAATCTAAAATTTTTAGATTGAATATTTTTATTTATATTTTGTATATTGCAAAAACAGTAAAATAAAATTTTTTATATTGTATATAGTTCTACAAGTTTCTTCAAATTTAAACAAAACTTAAATTATAATTTATTGAATTCAAGTAATTTATAAATAAGTCAATCACCTTTTTTTCTTGAAGGAATAGAAAATTCTTATTTTAAAATCAATTTTGTAACAAATTTTTTTAATTAAATATTCTTCAATATGTTATTGAGTTGTGTAATTGGCAAATGAATATTTAGTAATTTTGTTTTATTTGAACGAGGCGACAGTTTATTTTATGATCAGTTTATTTTATGATCTAATAGATTCATAGATGGAAAAGAAAACATAAATAAAACACAAATCTAAAATTATAAACATTGATTAAAGTTTCAATTATAATATAAGTTATATAAGTTTGTAATAAAGATACCCACCATTAAAGGTGATAAACGTTGGATTTGTTTTTGAGTTTGGACTTTTTCGGATTAAGATTTTTTTGGGTTTATATTTTTTCGAGTTTGAGCTTTTTTGGGTTCGAGTTTTTTAAGGTTCGGTCCAATTTTGAGTTTGGTTTTAGTTAGTCTACTCTAAATTATTTTGAAATTTTATAAGTTATGAACATTTTTTTTTTAAATTTTGAATGTTATAATTAATTTAATTTTTATATAATTTTAAATTTTAATAAATATTTATATAAATATAAATTTCTACATTTTAATATTTATTATTTGATAAAAATCATTTACTTTTTTAATTTCCTACTGATAGAGGTAATTTACATCAAGTCCACGTAGGCAACATTAGTTAACGAGTGACTATCATGTGTCAAGTCACAATGCCACAATGCCACATGACATGTGTCACGTGTAAAGTCATAATATTACGTGGCAATCACCGAAGAGCCAAGGACACCTCTGCACCATGTGGCAGACCTCTGCACCCCTAGTGCCCTACGGTAGACCTTTGCACCCCTGGTGCAAGATCAGACCTCTGCACCTTGCGACAGACCTCTGCACCTTTGGTGTAAGATCAAACCTCTACCGCAGGGTGGCAGACTTCTGAACCCTACGATAGAGGTCCTCAAAGCTCTACACCCCTGAGACTGAGCTCTCAAAACTTACTTCTGATAGTCCAGTCGCGCGCCTGGGTCTTATAACACGGAAGGCCCAAAACAATAAAATTTTGGGTCAAAATACCTATAAGTCATGAGCTTATTGAAGCCACACATGGGACATATATAAATACCCTATAGGTATGATCGAAAAACTCTAAACTCTATTTTGTTGACTAAAACTCTGCTTAAACATTTTTTTTCTGACTTAAGCATCGGAGTGCGCGCCCAGGGACAAATCCTTGCGCCTCTCTGACCTCTATTGTTTTTGCAGAATCTTCAGTATACGTGGAGAAGACAAGGAAGATTACATCAGCATTAGTTCATTATTGTTGAAAGCAACAATAATTGGCGCCGTTTGTGGGAATCAAACATGAAAGCTAATTTTTTTAACGAAATGGTGAGGACACGTTCGACAGCAGCAGCGAACTTGGGGGAGGAAAATTCTGTGAGTCCTCTCAACAGACCTACGAGAAGACAGGAGCAGATTGGAGAATGAGAGGAGGCGGCCACAGTTTCCCTAGAGGAGTTTGAGGCTTTGAGATGTCAGAATGAGGAGGTTACTCAAGCACTCCAACGCCAAAATGAGCATACGACTGCAACCTAAGGGCCATGGTGGATTTCTTAAAAAATGCACTATCACAGTTCGGTCTACCCCCAGAAGTGCATCACCTGGTGAGAGAGAATATCTCACGACACACCTATGAGGAAGATCAGCCTTCTGCAACGGCGAATTCGAGACAACTAGAATGGGGGCCGACGGGCAGCATGCTGCACATTACTCAGCATCGACATGACCCTGTCGCAGGGTTTCAGGAGCAGTACCCTATCGCAGGGGTGAGGGAGTCGAATCCTGCCGCAAGGGTCATGAGTCAAGACCCTGTCGCAGGTCTGAGGGAGTTCAACCCTGCCGCACGGTTTCAGGAGCAGTACCCTGCCGTAGGGGTGAGGGAGATGAACCCTGCCGTAAGGGTGAGGGAGATGAACCCTGCCGTAGAGGTCAGGAGTCAAGACCCTGGCGTAGGTCTGAGGGAGATGAACCCTTCCGCAGGGGTCAGGAGTCAAGACCCTGCCGTAGGTCCGAGGGAGTTCAACCCTGCCGCACGATTTTAGGAGCAGTACCCTGCCGCAAGGGTGAGGGAGATGAACTCTGCCGTATGGGTCAGGAGTTGAGACCCTGTCGCAGGTACGAGGGAGTTCAACCCTGCCGCACGGTTTCAGGAGCAGTACCTTGGCACAGGGTTCAAGAGGCAGACCTTTTCCGCAGAGTTCAGGAGGCAGACCTCCACCGCAGAGTTTGGGCGACATAATTTCGAAGTTCATCGATCTGGGGAGCCTTGGAGACAGAACTCTCCCTCAGCGGACAGGATGCAGCAAGCTTATGGACAGGATAGTCTTGAGTCCCTAGATTATTTCGAAGGCTCAAGACCGAATCATGGAATGAGAGGTGTTGGAAGGAAGCATTCAATGTGAGGACTCGGGGAAAGGGAGATTACAGACAATGTAGAAGTCCCTAGTAGGGAAATGAACCATGTACGGGATGCAAAAATGGAGAGTAAAATGAACTGTCATGACCCGTTCTAAATCCTTGACTTTAACCAAAAATCACTATAAATTTTTTGCATTTTTAACTTACTTTTCCTCTCTTCAATGGTTGGGCTGTGATTCGATGTCAGAGTCTTCGCTTACCACATCATCCATTTTCATACATACATGTCAATATATTATTACTGACTGTAACTGTTTTTCTTATACATGTAAGATTATATAAAATCTAATACCAATACATTCCCCATAATATATAACGTATACATCACTGTGCTGTTTCTATGTTTAGATACACAACTGTACATAATAGGTATACCTGGCGATCGATAGGAACTAGCAGTGGACTCTGGGATACTGCCCCTCGATAGCTCTCGCTCTACTGACGCTCTGTAGAGAGATGTAAAGAAAGGGGGGTGAGCATACAACGCGCTCAGTAAGGAAATCAGGCAAGCAAGTAGATATCAACACTATCTACTCAAAATAATGCTATGCCTTGAAAACATTATTTCCTTTACTCGCTTTAAAAAGCATGTCTTGAAATATAATATATATACTTGTACAGAATAAATCTCATGTACAGAAAATCATGCTTTCTTTCTCAAATGTAGGCATGTAGTGCAAAACAATGCATCGTATATAAATCATGCCTTTATGTAAATCATGCCATGTATATTTAAATCACAATAAATATGGCATCAAATGATTCACAACACAAAATCGGAGTCCAACCCATCCCTTAGGTCTGTCCGCAGTTTAAATCAGTCAATGTGATATATCATGTAAGACTCTGTGGTTTATGCAAATAGTATCCTGGACTATGATCATATCCGAAAAGTGATCCCAAGCAACACAGTACTCGGTGTGCGGGGCATCACTGCTGCAACGGGAGGATGGTCAGTCCACTACAGCCGTTAGCTATACGTAACACACGGTACAGTGTACACCTCGTGCCACTCAAACACGGTACAAAGTACACCCGTGGACCCTCACAGCCAAGGTGCCCACATAGGACTTAGCCCTCGTAACTATGAAAATATTTATACCACATTCACAAATACCCTCATGCTGGCCATCCTCTCAAAATGTGACACTCAGTCACACAAGAATGCGACATGAATAGGTACCATGTATATAATATCACATACAGTGTAAGCCCTCGAGTGCGACGCACAGTCGACACTACGCTCGAACACTGTTTCACATCACAAACTCAACTCTAGTGCGAGCAATCTCCAGCAACTAGATCAATGCATAGTTCATGTATTAAATCAAGTACGAGCAATAGCTCTCAGTACTATGCTATGCACAATATCAAATCAAGTACGAGCAATAGCTCCCAGTACTATCATGTATAAACCATGAAGAATCGAGTATGAGCAACGCTCCAGCACTCTGTCATGCATCTCATGTAAAACTCCAGTACGAGTAAATCGCTCCAGCACTCTGTGTCATGCATATATCATATAAAACTGAGTACGAGTAAAACTCCAGTACTCTATCATGCATGTCATGAAAATCTAGTGCGTATAAAAATCCAGCACTAATGTATGTGGAAAACATATGAATCCCAGTGCGAGCTGTGCTCTAGCACGATTCATTCTCACATAATATGATAGATGGCTATTTAAAAGAGATTGTTTATAAAACATCAAAATCAGCACTATAAAGTGTGCTTAAGTCACATCAACCTTAAAATCATTAGCCCATCTATTTATTTTCATGCTAATAGCAATTAAACACTCACAATAGTATTTTTCATGCTTTTTGCAACTTCTCACAAAAGCTGACTTTTTAACTAACTAGGGGCAAAATCGTAATTTGCCACTATCGGGTCGCAATAATTATTATTCACTTTCTATGACCCTCAGAGTTTTTAAGTGAATGTAAAAGCAGACGAAAATATGTGCAGTTATCTCTAACTACTCGCAAAAGTTTCTTACCTCGGATCACGTCACGTGACCTCACTTTCTCGGTGCTGCTAAATCCAGCAGTCCGATCAGCTCTCAATGTAAACTCCGGAGCTGTAAACAACCATTCCTCAGGTTAATTATACTTTTCCTACTGTATTACACATTAATACAATCTATTTTTCCTTAATGGGCCTTAATAATCCTTAATGGGCCTTAATCCATATTAAGCCCATTTTTCAATCGACTCATTGGGCCTATCAATACCCATTGGGTTTTATTCCAAGCTCTTTGGATAGCCCGTATATCATTTACGACATTTAATTCAAAATTTCGTATATAATTCACGAAATACGAAATTTAATCCGAAATGCGTAAAATAAATCTTAAATACGCAATAATCACATAATTTATCGTAAATGAACTTTACTTACCCGAGAATATGCGATGGTAAGCAAATCGAAGTTCGATCGGGCTTCCGTTCGGAATTTATCATCGAACTGCACAATTTATTATATTTATCTCCGGGTCAATTTTCGATTAAATATAATTTAAATAAATTCATCGAAAATCAAATCGATCACTTTTGACCTCGTATCGACTTACCCGAAGTCCGGTGAAATCTCGAAAATTTTCCTTTTCCTTTTTCTTTCTTTTTCCTCTTTTTCCCCTTTTCTCTTTGGCTGAACCGGTCCAGTCCGGTTCAGCACAGAACCTTCTCCCCTGAACCGCCGATCGGTTCATGCATCCTTTGGTCGTGTCGCCGTCTTCCGGTCGGTTCTCGACGCATAACCACCGCCGTTTGGCACGCCTAAGCCTGGGCAACACTCGGCTGGGCTCGATTGGGACCAAGCACCGCCGATGGCCGTCGAATTCCTTCTTTTCCTCCGCGGCTTCACCTCTTCGATTCGCCGGCGTCCGGCGTCGATGGAGGGCGTGACCGGTGCCGATGGGTGCGCACGGGCCTCCTCTTTCTTTTTCGGCCTCTGTCCTGGCCGTGGGGTGGCCGGTGCTCGCCGTCCGGTGGTCTTCTCCCTCGGGTCGGCTTGCTTCCGTTTCCTCTGTGCTCTCTCCCCGATTTCTCTTCAGATTCGTTTCTCTTTTTTTTTATAATATATTTTTATTATAAAATAATAATAAAAATTCCATAAATATTCCATAAATATCCCAAAAATATCTAAAAATATCTCCAAAAATTATATTAAATTCATTTAATCCGTAAATGAATTTATCAGTCCGATTTTACCTTTTCGGTATATTTTTTCACTATTTTTGGGCTCATTTTTCGAGGCAAAAATTTTGATAAATTCTAATAAATTTATATCTTGATTAATTGGGCTCAAAATTAATTATTTTTCTCGATTTTGATCAAGATTCCTCAATTTCATATTTTTAATGAAATTATCTTATCGAAATTATACCGAATGTCAGTCATTTGATCGTTTTACCCCTGCACTCGTTCGGGAATCAATTTAACCCTTATCTCGCTGTTATGTAGCTTACATGCATTTTTAATTTATCAAATTGTCGATTGCATGTTAGTAAATACTCTTCTTATGATTCAACTATAATTACGTAGTGTTCATACACATAGGAATCATAAGGTACAAGCTACAAAAATTTGGGTTTGACAATCCTCCCCCACTCAGAAAATTTGGTCTTCCAAATTAGAACCAAGTCAGTCATCAAATAGGTGAGGGTACTTCTCTCGCATCAGACTCTCTAGCTCCCAAGTAGATTCCTCTGAAGTATGATGCTGCCAGAGAATCTTCACTAATCTGATGGTCTTCGATCTCAATACCTACTCCTTCCTATCCAATATCCGAATCGGTCTCTCAACATATGACATGTCCTCTCGGAGCTCCAAAGGCTCTTAACTAATCACATGTGACGGATCCGGGTGATACTTCCGAAGCATCGATATGTGGAAGACGTTGTGGACACCTGATAAGTCCGGTGGCAATGTCAACCTATACGCCTTATCTCCCACTCGATCAAGTATCTCAAAGGGTCCAATATAGCGAGGATTTAGTTTCCCTCTCTTCCCAAATCTCGCTATACCCTTGGAAGGAGAAACTCTCAAAAATACGGATTCACCAACTGCAAACTCTAGTGGCTACGTCTCCTGTCAGCGTAACTCTTCTGTTTGCTCTGAGCTGTCCTCAGTCTCTCTACTATCAAGCGGACGTCGTCAGATGCTTGCGTAACCATGTCAGGAGCGAAAATCTTACGGTCACCCACTTCTTCCCATCCAATAGGGGAACGACATCTACGGCCATACAAAGCCTCATACGGTGCCATCCCGATACTCGAATGATAACTGTTGTTGTAGGCGAACTCGGCTAGTGGCAGGTGGTCATCCCAGGAGCCTCGATAGTCTAGCACACACGCTCTCAACATGTCCTCCAGAGTCTGTATAGTCCTCTCTGACTGACCATCTGTCTGAGGATGGAAAGCGGTGCTCATACTCAACTGGGTTTCCATGGCTTCTTGAAAATGTCCCCAAAAGTGGGATGTGAAGCGGGAATCCCTATCAGAGACTATGCTCACTGGTACACTGTGTAACCTCACTATCTCGCGTACATACAGTTTCGCTAATGAACTCAGAGTATCGGTCGCTCTCATAGCTAGGAAGTGGCTGACTTCGTCAGTTTGTCAACGATCACCCATATAGCATCGTGATTCCTGCGGGTCCTCGGTAAACCCATCACGAAATCCATGGTGATATGCTCCCATTTTCATGTCGGTATAGGTAGAGGCTGCAATAACCCTGCAGGTTTCTGATGCTCTACCTTCACCTGCTGACATATGAGACACTTTGCCACGAAGTCTGCTACATCTCTCTTCATACCCGACCACCAGTATACCTTTCGGAGGTTCTGATACATCTTGTTACTCCCCGGATGTAACGTATACCTCGACGAATGAGCTTTCGCCAATATCAATCTCCTGAGTCCTGGATCCTCGGGAACACACAATTTGCCTCTGAACCTCGGTAGTCCATCAGAACTCAACTCAAAATCAGTCACGGTGCCCTTCTGCATCTGACTACTCACATCCATACAAAATGGATCAGTCTGCTGAGCTACTCTGATCCTGTCCAACAGGTCCAGCTCCAAGCGTAGACTAGCTATCACATAGCCTTTATCCATGTCAGAAGGCAAGACTCCCAAGCTGAGGCTAGCAAACTGCTCTAGCAAATCATGTTCCCTAACCATCATGTACGATACCATCCCCAGGCTCTTCCTGCTCAAGGCATCAGCTACAACGTTAGCCTTACCCGGATGATAAAGTATCTCACAATCGTAGTCCTTCATAAGTTCTAGCCATCTTCTCTGTCTCATGTTCAGCTCCTTCTGTGAGAACAGATACTTGAGGCTCTTGTGGTCGGTAAATATCTAGAACTTCTCGCCATACAAGTAGTGGCGCCATACCTTCAACGCAAACACTACTGCAGCTAGCTCCAAATCATGGGTCGGATAGTTCTTCTCATGATCCTTCAACTGTCTGGATCCATAAGCAACTACCTTCCCATCCTGCATCAATACGCAGCCCAGTCCATGATGCGAAGCATCGGTATACACTGTAAATCCTCCTGAGCTGGTAGGGATAGTGAGAATAGGAGCGGTGGTCAATCGACGCTTCAACTCCTCAAAACTCTTCTCACAATCCTCGTTCCATATAAACGGTGCACTCTTTCGAGTAAGACCTGTCAACGGAGCAGCCAACTTCGAAAATCCCTCAACGAATCTCCGATAGTATCTAGTTAAACCCAAAAAACTCCTGGTCTCGGTGACTGTCCTCGGCTGTTCTCAGTGAACGACAGCCTCTATCTTAGATGGATCAACTGATACACCATCTCTCGATACAACATGTCCCAAAAACGAGATCTGTGACAACCAAAAGTCACACTTATTGAGCTTAGCATATAACTCATGCTCCCGTAACGTCTGCAGCACGATCCTGAGGTGCTCCTCATGCTCCTCCTTGGATCTCGAATACACCAATATGTGATCGATGAAGACGATAACAAACTGGTCCAAATATGGCTTGAACACATCGTTCATCAAAGCCATGAAAGCAACTGGAGCATTCGTCAATCCGAATGACATGACCAAGAACTCATAATGGTCATATCGGGTACAAAATGCTATCTTGGGTACATCTCCACCTCGAACCTTCAGCTGATGATACCCAGACCTCAGGTCTATCTTGGAAAAGACATGTGCTCCCTGAAGCTGATCTAACAAGTCGTCAATGCGTGGAAGGGGGTATCTATTCTTGATGGTGGCCTTATTCAACAATCGATAGTCTATACACAATCGGAGGCTCCCATCCTTCTTCTTCACAAACAGAACCGGTGCTCCCCAAGGTGAAACACTCGATCGAACAAAACCCCTATCCAACAGCTCCTGCAACTGTCTCTTGAGCTCCTCCAGCTCAACTAAGGCCATACGATATGGTGGTCTCGAAATAGGCTCCGTACCAGGTACCAGATCTATACAGAACTCCATCTCTCCGTCTGGTGGTAACCCTGGCAATTCATCCGGGAAAACATCTGGGTACTCACTGACCACAGTGATATCTGACAACTCCGGATGTGCCTTATCCATATCTACCACGTACGCAATGAAACCTTGATATGTTGAAGGTTTTCTAAATCAGTAACCATGTAATAATCATAACCACTCCTTTCATTTATTCTTATTAAACTTTACAACATATCTAGTAGGGTGAGGAAACATAACTGTCTTAGCATAACAATCTAAAACAGCATGGTTTGCAGATAGCCAATCCATTCCTAATATTATATCAAAGTCACTCATACTTAGCAATATTAGATTGGCTGTCATCTCCTTATCCCCTACTCTCAACTTGCAGTCATTAAATACATATTCTACCACTTGACTACTATTCATAGGCGTACTAATCAACATCATCATACATAAATGTGTACGCTCTACATGTCTTGCTAATTTACATGCAAATGATGGCGATACAAAAGAATGCGTGGCACCAGGATCAATTAAAACATATGCTTCAATATCATAAATCAGGATGTTACCTCGAATCACATCCGATGAAGCATCAGCTGTTCCCTGGTCCAAAGCATGTACTCGCCCTTGACCCATCACTTGTTTCCCCTTCTCCTCTGTCGTCGCTCTACCTCTCTGAGCAGACGTACCAGCTGGAGTTCTATCAAACTCCCTGCCCCTCTGTGGTGCAGTCACAAATGGCGCTGGGCACTCTCTAGCCATGTGCCCCTATTTCCCACATCGGAAACATACCATAGCACCCTGTGAACACGGTCTATCTCCATGTGATCTACCGTATCTTCTGCACTGATCTGCAGCAGGTCTCTGTCCTCCTATGACAATGCCCTTTGCTGGGGCTACAGTCGGATAAGCAGGAGGTCTAGCATATCTCTCTCGTGCCTCCTCTTCTCGTGATCTCTTACCGAAGAGTTTCTTCCCTCCTCGATAACTGAAATCTCTAGCCGACCTCTTCTTCTGTATATCTCGGCTATGGCTAAACTTCCCAAACTCGAAAGCATTCCTCTCGTAATCCTGCTCACATAATTGCGCCTTGCGCACTGCTTCCTCATAGGTCACTATGTCTAATGGGACCAACTTGGACCGTAGCACTAGTCTCAACTCGTCAATAAACCTGTAGACCTTCCTGGTCTCACTGTACATGGTATCCGGGTCATATCTTCCTATGGATAGGAATCGAGTCTCATACTCGTCCACAGATAGACTCCCCTCGCGTAGTCCCAAAAATTCTGCCTGTAATTTTCGCTGTGCGGTGTCGGGAACAAACTGCCTCCTGAAGGCCTCTCGAAATATATCCCAACTGATATTTGTGTGTCGGGATCTCAATATAGGTCGGGTGGACTTCCACCAATGCTCTGCGGCTCCCTTAAGTAGGAACGCAGAAAACGCGACCATCTCCGAGGTCGTACACTCGAAGAATCCATAAAACTTCTCCAGCTCTGCTAACCACTCCTCAGCAGCCACTGGATCCTTAACCCCACTAAATGATGGAGGTCTAAACTTCTGAAATTCTCGCAACCGATGCAGATCACATCCATATCCTAATTCACTACCACCCGAAACCGGTGGGGGTGTAGGAGTATCTACAGTCCTCTGTGCATCAGCTATCTGCGTAGGTGTATCAGGGGCAATTGCCTCTCCTGTAGCAGCTCCTGCCTCCTGTCTCTGCCTACCTGGCATCGTCTGTGCCAGTATCTCAATAATAGTCTCGAGACCACGCTCTAATCTCGTGAAGCGGGTCTCGGCACACTCGGGTGCCTCAGTAGCACCTGGAGTCTCATGCGTAGGTAATGGTGTGGCAGCGGCTTGTCCCTCGGGTCTATCTCCCCGGCCTCGAGCCCTACCTCTTATACCTCTACCACTACGCGTATTTGCCATATAGGCAAAGTTCCTGCATTCATAATAATGAATTAGTCCATCTCCTATCCGGTATACACAGTTATATCTAAACACAGCACAGTACTATGGGGATGTATACTTTCCTATTTTCTAACACCGACTCACATCAGACCAACCCCTGCTCTGATACCATTCTGTCGGGACTCGTTCTAAATCCTTGACTTTAACCAAAACCCACTATAAATTTTTTGTATTTTTAACTTACCTTTCCTCTCTTCAATGGTTGGGCTGTGATTCGATGTCAGAGTCTTCGCTTACCACATCATCCATTTTCATACATACATGTCAATATATTATTACTGACTGTAACTGTTTTTCTTATACATGTAAGATTATATAAAACCTAATACCAATACATTCCCCATAATATATAACGTATACATCACTGTGCTGTTTCTATGTTTAGATACACAACTGTACATAATAGGTATACCTGGCGATCGATAGGAACTAGCAGTGGACTCTGGGATACTGCCCCTCGATAGCTCTCGCTCTACTGACGCTCTGTAGAGAGATGTAAAGAAAGGGGGGTGAGCATACAACGCGCTCAGTAAGGAAATTAGGCAAGCAAGTAGATATCAACACTATCTACTCAAAATAATGCTATGCCTTGAAAACATTATTTCCTTTACTCGCTTTCAAAAGCATGTCTTGAAATATAATATATATACTTGTACAGAATAAATCTCATGTACAGAAAATCATGCTTTCTTTCTCAAATATGGGCATGTAGTGCAAAACAATGCATCGTATATAAATCATGCCTTTATGTAAATCATGCCATGTATATTTAAATCACAATAAATATGGCATCAAATGATTCACAACACAAAATCGGAGTCCGACCCATCCCTCAGGTCTGTCCGCAGTTTAAATCAGTCAATCAATGTGATATATCATGTAAGACTCTGTGGTTTATGCAAATAGTATCCTGGACTATGATCATATCCGAAAAGTAATCCCAAGCAACACAGTACTCGGTGTGCGGGGCATCACTGCTGCAACGGGAGGATGGTCAGTCCACTACAGCCGTCAGCTATACGTAACACGGTACAGTGTACACCTCGTGCCACTCAGACACGGTACAAAGTACACCCGTGGACCCTCACAGCCAGGGTGCCTCTCATAGGACTTAGCCCTCGTAACTATGGAAATATTTATACCACATTCACAAATACCCTCATGCTGGCCATCCTCTCAAAATGTGACACTCAGTCACACAAGAATGCGACATGAATAGGTACCATGTATATAATATCACATACAGTGTAAGCCCTCGAGTGCGACACACAGTCGACACTACGCTCGAACACTGTTTCAGATCACAAACTCAACTCTAGTGCGAGAAATCTCCAGCAACTAGGTCAATGCATAGTTCATGTATTAAATCAAGTACGACCAATAGCTCCCAGTACTATGCTATGCACAATATCAAATCAAGTACGAGCAATAGCTCCCAGTACTATGTCATGTATAAACCATGAAGAATCGAGTACGAGCAACGCTCCAGCACTCTGTCATGCATCTCATGTAAAACTCGAGTACGAGCAAATCGCTCCAGCACTCTGTGTCATGCATATATCATAAAAAACTGAGTACGAGTAAAACTGTACTCTATCATGCATGTCATGGAAATCTAGTGCGTATAAAAATCCAGCACTAATGTATGTGGAAAACATATGAATCCCAGTGCGAGCTGTGCTCTAGCACGATTCATTCTCACATAATATGATAGATGGCTATTTAAAAGGGATTGTTTATAAAACATCAAAATCAGCACTATAAAGTGTGCTTAAGTCACATCAACCTTAAAATCATTAGCCCATTTATTTATTTTCATGCTAATAGCAATTAAACAGTCACAATCGTATTTTTCATGCTTTTTGCAACTTCTCACAAAAGTTGACTTTTTGACTAATTAGGGGCAAAATCGTAATTTACCACTATCGGGTCGCAATAATTATTATTCACTTTCTCTGACCCTCAGAGTTTTTAAGTGAATGTAAAAGCAGACGAAAATATGTGCAGTTATCTCTAACTACTCGCAAAAGTCTCTTACCACGGATCACGTCAGTGACCTCACTTCCTCGGTGCTGCTAAATCCCGCAGTCCGATCAGCTCTCAATGTAAACTCCGGAGCTGTAAACAACCATTCCTTAGGTTAATTATACTTTTCCTATTGTATTACACAGTAATACAGTCTATTTTCCCTTAATGGGCCTTAATAATCCTTAATGGGCCTTAATCCATATTAAGCCCGTTTTTCACTTATTATTTCCCTTCATCAGGGTCTATCGACTCATTGGGCCTATCAATACCCATTGGGCTTTATTCCAAGCTCTTTGGATAGCCCGTATATCATTTATGACATTTAATTGAAAATTTCGAATATAATTCACTAAATACGGAATTTAATCCGAAATGCGTAAAATAAATCTTAAATACGCAATAATCACATAATTTATCGTAAATGAACTTTACTTACCCGAGAATATGCGATGGTACGCAAATCGAAGTTCGATCGGGCTTCCGTTCGGAATTTATCGCCGAACTGCACAATTTATTATATTTAACTCCGGGTCAATTTTCGATTAAATATAATTTAAATAAATTCATCGAAAATCAAATCGGTCACTTTTGACCTCGTATCGACTTACCCGAAGTCCGGTGAAATCTCGAAAATTTCTCTTTTCCTTTTTCTTTCTTTTTCCTCTTTTCCCCTTTTCTCCTTGGCTGAACCGGTCTGCGGTTCAGGGGAACCGGTCCGGTCAGGTTCAGCACAGAACCTTCTCCCCTGAACCGCAGACCGGTTCAAGCATCCTTTGGTCGTGCCGGCGTCTTTCGACCGATTCCCGACGCATAACCACCGCCGTTCGGCGCGCCTAAGCCTGGGCAACACTCGGCTGGGCTCAATCGGGACCAAGCACCGTCGATGGCCGCCGAATTCCTTCTTTTCCTCCGCGGCTTCACCTCTTCGATTCGCCGGCGTCCGACGTCGGTGGAGGGCGTGACCGGTGTCGATGGGTGCGCACGGGCCTCCTCTTTCTTTTTCGGCCTCTGTCCTGGCCGTGGGGTGGCCAGTGCTCGCCGTCCGGTGGTCTTCTCCCTCGGGTCGGCTTGCTTTCGTTTCCTCTGTTCTCTCTCCCCGATTTCTCTTCAGATTTCGTTTCTCTTTTTTTTAATAATATATTTTTATTATAAAATAATAATAAAAATCCCATAAAAATCCCATAAATATCCCAAAAATATCTAAAAATATCTCCAAAAATCATATTAAATTCATTTAATCCTTAAATGAATTTATCAGTTCGATTTTACCTTTTCGGTATATTTTTCCACTATTTTTGGGCTCATTTTTCGAGGTAAAAATTTTGATAAATTCTAATAAATTTATATCTTGATCAATTGGGCTCAAAATTAAATATTTTTCTCGATTTTGATCAAGATTCCTCAATTTCATATTTTTAATGAAATTATCTTATCGAAATTATACCGAATGTCAGTCATTTGACCGTTTTACCCTTACACTCGTTCGGGAATCAATTTAACCCTTATCTCGCTGTTATGTAGCTTACATGCATTTTTAATTTATTAAATTGTCGATTGCATGTTAGTAAATACTCTTCTTATGATTCAACTATAATTACATAGTGTTCATACACATAGGAATCATAAAGTACAAGCTACAAAAATCTGGGTCTGACATGAACCCTCGAGACATGACGCAGAGGGTGCCATTGAACAAGCCATGAAACAAGGGAAGAAAGGGCTCTCACTCAAATTACTCAGACTCTTCTAGTACTGAGGAAGGGGGAGCACACTTGACTTGGGAATCAGAGAACATAGAAAAAGTCATAGAAAGGGTTTTAAAAAAGAAGAAGTTGGTGTCTACTGAAGATAGCCAGAGAAGGAGAATCCCTTTTAGCTCTGAGATTATGGAGAAACTGCTACTGAAGAAATTTAAGATGCCTTCTATGGCTACTTATGCTGGCAAAGCCGACCCATATGACCATATGCAAAATTATGAGTCTCTCATGTTACTTGATGTATGGGGAGATGAAATAATGTACAGAGCCTTCTCGCTCACACTAACAGGACATGCTATGAAATGGTTTAATGGACTGAAGGAAGGTTCCATCTTATCTTTTGATCAGTTGCGAAGTGAGTTTTTGAAAGCATTAATGATCAATAGCTAGCGAAAAAAGGACGCCACCTACCTGCTTACACTCAAGTAAGGGAACAAGGAGTCTTTGAAAAGTTATGTGGATCGCTTTCGGGATGCGACTTTAGAGGTAAAGGATCTACAAGTAAGAGAAACTATAGTAGCGATGCTGCAATGAATAAAATCTAAGAAGTTACAAGAGTCTTTGTCCCTAGATCAGCTTGCAACAATCTCAAATTTATTTGCCTGAGCGAATAAGTATATTGCCCAAGAGGAAGTGATTAGAATGGTGCAGTCTCGAGAGCCGAAGGAGGGAAGAAAAAGAGAAAGAGACATGACTGAAAGGAGTTCTTCTAGGCCCGACAGATCAGACAAGGCTCCTAGGCTTAGGTACAAAAACTATACCAAGTTAAACGAGCCTCGTGCTGCTATTCTTGCTGTTAAACGAGCCTAGGCTTAGGGCGAAATGTAGATGCCTACTGTAGTTTTCACTCCGCTCATGGACATCTTACGAAAAGGTGTAGAGAATTGATGGATCAGTTGAAAAAGCTAGCTCGGGAAGGGAAGATTAATAATTTCCTTTGGAGAAGTGAGGGCTTGTTACCTCTCGCAAGATCGAAGGGATAACCGTTCGCAGAATAGATAGACTAATGAGGGCAGAAATAGGGGAAGAAGGTCGAGAGATGAGGAAGAAGCTAGACCAGATCCCAGGGGTAACCAACAAGATAATGAACCAACTAGTTAAATAATAAATGTCATCGCAGGTGGAGATTCGATGGCAGGGAACTCCTCTGCCTCTCGCAAAGCTTACGTAAGGCAAGCATGTCAAATTCATGCTGTTATGGAGGAGAAGGTGGATGAAAAGCTTATTGTGTTTACTCCAGCAGACATGGGAGATATTGTTATCCCCCATGATGATCCTATGGTAGTCTCAGTGGTGGTGGCGAAACACCCAGTTGGCATAATCCTGGTTGATAACGGAAGCTTGATGAATTTAATCGATTAGAATTGTTTTGAGAAGATGAACGTATCAGAGGATAGATTAAAATCAGTTGCGACGCCACTGTATGGATTTGCAGGGGAGAAGGTGAAGGTAGCCAGATCCATTTAATTACCTATAACTCTTGGGGAAAGTCCAAAGGATGTGACTCGACAGGTGTATTTTATGGTTATGAAATCAACTTCGGTTGCTTATAACATGATTTTGGAAAGACCTCTGTTGAATGACATGAGGGCTGTAATCTCTTCTAGCTACCTGTTAATGAAGTTTCCTACCCCCAATGGAGTTGGACAAGTGCGGGGAGATTAAAAGAAGGCTCGTACATGTTATATCGCCTCTAATACTTGCAAAGGAATACAGAGGAAGGAGACGCTAACTATAGCCGATCCCCCTAAGCCTCAACCTGTTGAAGAGATGGAAGCTATTGAGCTGATAAAAGGAGATGAAGAAAATAAGGCTTTCATGGGAACTCAACTTGATGAATAAACAAGGAAAGAGATAATGGAATGCCTAAGAAAAAACTCTGATGTTTTTGCTTGGATGTCAGCAGATATGCCTGAGATTAATCCAGAAGTAATCTGCCATAGACTCAATGTTCTACCGAGTATAAGCCCGTCAAACAAAAAAAGAGAAATTTTACCCCGGAAAGACAAAAAGTGATCACTGAAGAGGTTAATAAGCTTTTAGAGGCTGGATTTATTAGAGAAGTTAACTATCCAGAGTGGCTGGCCAATGTTGTAATGGTAAAGAAGTCTAATGGGAAATAGAGGATGTGTGTGGACTTTACCGACTTGAATAAAGGTTATCCCAAAGATTCCTATCCTTTGTCCCGAATTGATAAGCTTGTAGATGAAATGTCGGGATATGAACTTCTCAGTTTTTTAGATGCTTTTTTTCGGATACCACCAGATTATGCTTCATCTAGAAGATGAAGAGAAGACTTCCTTTATAACAGATGATGAGACATACTGTTATCGTGTGATGCCATTCAGTTTAAGAAATGCTGGAGCCACATATTAGCGGATGGTAAACAAAGTCTTCAAGGATCTCCTGGGAAACTCCATGGAAGCTTATGTGGATGACATGATCGTTAAAAGCAAAACAGAGGAATCTCATGCTCACCAGATGTCTAAGGTGTTCAAAGTGTTGAGGGAGTTTAATATGAAGCTAAACCCCAACAAGTGTTCCTTCGGAGTCAAATCTGGAAAGTTCTTGGGATTCATGATCACTAATGGAGGCATTGAGGCAAACCCCGAGAAGGTACAAGCGATCATAGATATGAAGCCACCAACTACAGTGAGAGAAGTCCAAAGATTGATGGGCAGGATAGTAGCTCTGAACTGTTTTCTGTCGAAATCTGCGGAGAGGAGCCTGTCATTCTTCAAAACTGTAAGAGGCGGAAAGAATTTCAAATGGACAGATGAGTGCCAAGTAGCTTTCGAATACTTAAAGGAGTATTTGAAGGAGCTACCTTTATTGACAAGGCCTTAAGTAAGGGAACATTTGTTTATGTACCTCAGAGGTGATGAGTACGCCGTTAGTGCAGGATTGCTGAGAAAAGATGAAATGTTGGATTGCCCTATTTATTATGTAAGTAAGGTGTTGCTAGACCTTGAGACATGCTATCTACTAGCTGAAAAGTTTGCATTAGCCCTAGTAATGACTTCTTGAAAATTGCATCCTTACTTTCAGGCACACCCTATCACAGTTCTGACGGATCAACTGTTACGGTAAATTCTTCAAAAGCCTGAACACTCAGGGAGATTGGTGAAATGAGCAGTAGAACTCGGAGAGTATGATATCACATTTCAGCCCTGACAAGCTATTAAAGGCCAAGCTCTAGCGGACTTCATAGTCGAATGCACTAGGGGCAATAATGAAGAAGAAAATCGGTCATGGCTACTTCACGTTGTCGGAGTGTCAAGTGCAAATGGTAGTGAGGCTGGCATAATATTGGTATCACCTGCAGGGAAATCTTTAGAATATTCTTTGTGCTTTGGGTTCCCCAATTCAAATAACATAGTAGAATATGAGGCCTTGGTAGCTGGAATAAAGTTAGCAGAGAGATTACAAGTTCACAACCTAGCGGCACATAGTGACTCCTAATTAGTGGTGAACCAATTCAATGGACAGTATGAGACTCGAGAGTCGATGTTAATCCCATACCTAAAAAAAGTCTAATCACTGGCTCGAACTTTCGAGAACTTTCAGTTGGTACAAATCAACCGATCTGAAAACACCCATGCAGACTCACTGTCTAAATTGTCCTCTTCTAATGAAATCGAAGGAAGAGTAGTAAAGGTGGAAAGGCCTAGTATTGAAGTTGGAGACGATTAGAGGACACCATTTAAACAGTACCTACCTGTTGGCATACTTCCACATGACAAGGAAGTAGCTCGACGCTTAAAGATGCAGGGGGCAAAGTTCACGTTAATAAATGGGGAGCTGTACATGAGGGGGTATACATCACCTCTGTTAAAGTGTTTAGGGCCAGAAAAGGCTAACTATGTCTAACTATGTCCTAGCAGAAGTACACAAGGGAATTTGTGGCGAACATATGGGAGCTAGAGCCCTTGCCTCCAAAATATTACAGTCGGGATTCTATTGGCCAACATTGAAGAAAGACGCAGTGGATAAAGTCCGCAAATGTGACAAGTGCCAAAGGTTTGCGTCGATAACAATAGCTCCAATTACTCCGTTTCAGGGTACGGTGCAGCCAACGCCCTTTGCACAATGGGGGATAGACATTTTGGGACCCTTTCCATTAGCCACGGGATAAAGAAAGTTTCTGTTGGTAGCTACGGATTACTTTACAAAATGGATTGAGGCAAAACCATTAGCTACTATTACTGAGAAGAAAGTCGAGGTGATGGTATGGAAGGACATTATATGTCGATTTGGGATTCCACGCGTCTTAAACGCTGACCATGGGAAGTAATTTGATTGTGATGCCTTTCGTGAGTTCTGCAAACGCCTTAATATTTAGTTGAGGATTTCTTCTGTTTCGTACCCTCAAGCTAATGGGCAGGCAGAAGTCAGCAACCGAACTAATTCTCGACAAACTAAGATCCACGACATATGGCCATAGTTAGTGATCCTAGGCCTCACTGATCAGGTGTGCACAGGGTATCACTTCGCCTTAAGGGGGATGATTGTAAGACCCAATTTTATTTAACACACGAAATGAAAAATGCAAAAGGATTCAAAAGGAATTCCCGTACACGTGCAAGGGTAAAACGATCAAAAGATCGAAATTTGATATTTATCGTGACAAGAAAATTTAATTAAAAATATGAGATTGAGAAATCTTGATCAATGACGAAGAAATAATTAAATTTCGGGTTAAATTTATCAAGATATGAATTTATTGAAATTAATCAAAATTTTTACCTCAGGAAATTATCCCAAAATAAATCAAAAAATATACCGAAAAGATGAAATGAGACCGATAAATTCATTTAATTGGTTAAATGGATAAAATATAATTTTTAAGATATTTTTGGATATTTTAAGATTTTTAATAATATTTTAATGATTAAAATAATAATAAAATTTAATTATAAATAAATGAAAAAAAACGAAAACTGAAAATCGTGAAAACGAAACAGGGAAAATGAAAAGAAGCGGACACAGGTGCGAACCGAGGAGGAATCGTCGGACGAGCCACCACCGGCGGCCAGGAACCCCAGGCGAGGGTCGACGAAGGGCGACGAGCCTCGTGGGAACCACCAGGCGTCGGCACGCGCGCCGAGAATGGCGAAGAACGTCGAAAATGAAGGGAGATGTCAGGGGAGAGAAGCTTCGATCGGCGGCCATCGACGTCGATTCAAACCACATCGAGGCCCGATTATGGAAGCCTAGGCGATGGCGACAAGACGGCGTCGAAACGGCGAAATGATGCTTGAACGGCCAAACCGGATTGAACCGGACCGGACCGGTTCAGCCAAAAAAGAAAAGGAAAAAAAAAAGGAAAGAAAAAGAGGAAAATTGAAAAAAATTTCAGTGATGCAATCGAGCTACGGGTAAGTCGGTAAGCGGTCGAAATTGACCGATTTAAATTTTGGAATATTTAATTTGCTTAATATTCGACTGAAAGTTTACGAGAAAAAATATTTAATTGTGTAGCTCGACAATTGACGTAGAACGAGAGCTCGAGGTAGCCTCGCTTTGCGTATTTTCTTGAAATCTCGGGTAAGGAACCCTTATTTACGATAATTTTACATCGTTATGCGTGTTAGAAATTTACCGCATAAATTACAGATTTAATTTTCGCATTAAATGAATTATATTTTGGAAATTGAGATAAATTGTCATAAATAATTAAATAAGCTATTCGAGAGTTTAGAACGAGACTCAATAAATACTGATGGGTCCAATGAGTCCAATAGGCATCGATAATGTGAATAGTAAGTGAAAAAAGGGCTTAAAGCCGATTAAGACCCATTATGGTGCAATCGGGCCCAATATGGGTAAACGGACCCAATGATTTAAATTAAACCCAGAAAATATGAAATACAATTAATTGTATTGTATTTGACCTGATGTATATTTATACGCAGTTTCGAAGATTTGATTGCGAGCAAATCGGACTGCGTGACGAGTATCAGTGAAAAGGTCAGACTGTACAGAAAAATGAGGTTAGAGAATTGTGTGAGTAGCTAGAGGTAGCTACGCGTATTTTAATAGCTTTTGTATACACTGAATATGTATGTATACACGGAATATGTATAAAGGTCCTAGAAATAAATTAAAGATTTTAAGGACTCGAAATAGGTAAAAATGCTATTTTACCCCTATTGAGGGAAGTTCACCTAAGGATGGTGAAAGCATTACATGCATGAAAAGCATGATTTAAGTAATTTCTGATTTAAGGAATTTTATTGGTTTTTAAGCAAAGCAAATCGATAGATTGGTCAGTAATTGCATAAATTTCACAATATAACACTACGTAAGCGTTATTAAGATTTAAATGAAATTTCTTTGAAAAATGGGCCAACTATCAAGTTTATATGAAAACAGATAGTGCTGGCGCATAGCTCGCACTATATCTGCGTTTGTGAATGTGCATAAAATGTGCTAGAGCGGTTGCTCGCACTGATTTTTATTATTGTGAAATGCATGAGAGGTGCTGGAGCCTAGCTCGCACTCTGTTTTGACATGCTTTGACCTGATATGCATAAAAAGGTGCTGGAGCGATTGCTCATACTAGTTTTGATGATTTTACATGCATGAGAGATGCTGAATCTTAACTTACATCCTGTTTTGATATGATAATTGCATAAAAACTGTGTTGGAGTGTAACTCGCACGAGATTTGATTTATTATGCATAAAACCGTGCTGGAGTGTAACTCGCATGAGATTTGACTTATTGATGCATAACACCGTGCTAGAGCTCGCTCGCACATGATTTTATATGGATTTATAACTCATTTTAAGTCGTACTGGAGTGCTACTCGTACACAGATTTTATTGATTTTTATGACACCGTGCTAGAGTTTCGCTCGCACGAGATTTTTTGATATCATGAATATGCATGGAGCCGTGCTAGAGCTTCGCTCGCACAAGGATTTATATGACATGCATATAACCATGTTGGAGCCTCCTGTAGACTGTCACAGTGAGATGATATGTTCACACGTACATACTGAGACAAAGATGATATGAGTGGATAAGACCTATTGCTGGCACCCCTGACTGAGCTTGGATTCACGGAGTATGTTGTATTGTGTATGTCACGTGGAGTACAATGTACCGTGGGGATTGTTGGAGTGGAGTGGCATTAGCCACGAGGCAGCAAGCCTTGCCCTTGCAATCTTGATGTTATGCTTTTCTGGCGGCTAGGACCGACCCACCTCCCATTTCAGGTGTGATACCCCGCACACTAGGTACCGTGTTGACAGGGATCACTAGGTTATGGCCATAGTCCTCGTTGTTACTGATATAGTCACCTACATGTCTCACATGATATAACTATTGATCGATAGACCAGGGTAGACCCGAGGGAGGGGTCAGGCCCCCGATTTTATGATTTTATGATATGTGACCCTGAAAGAAGGGTGATTTTATAACCGAAGTTTTATAAAAAATTTTAATGAATTGTTTTATGAGATGATTGACCCGGAAGGGATAGTTTATACTGTAGTTTTAATGAAATGATTTGAATGTAGTAGCAGGATGATGTTTTCCATGCTGTCATTTCAAATTCATGATTTGTCTTACATGACATGAAAGAATGCATGATCTTGATTTACTTCATGCTAATTATGATTTAAGGATGTCACATAAATGCTATTGATGCATAAGAAGTATGATTTATAGATGCACGAATAATTTTATAAACTAAGTCATTGATGAAATACATGATTTTTTATGTAAGCTTCTAACGAAAAGAAATGGATTTTTAAGGGCATGACATTATGAGCATGTAGATAGTGGAGCTATCTACTTACTTGCATAATTACCTTACTGAGCGCGTAGTTTGCTCACCCCCCTTATTTTCTCATCTTTTCAGAGCACTCGCAGTAGTTAGTGAGCGGCTGATGACTTGCATTCTTGGTATCTGCTGCTTCCCATCGAGAGACTGGTATAGTCATTTGTATTATTTTGTATCTAAATATGTAATGCACAGTACTTTAAACGAATATGATGTCAGGGATGTAGGGTTACGTATACCATTATGAATGTATTTAGTTAAAGTCAAAGGATAGTAAACTCTGATATGTGAATGTGATTATGAAAATGAAATTGTAAATAGGTGAGAGGTGACAAACACCGAATCATAACCCAACTGTTTGTAGGATGGTCACGATGAGAGAAAGGTAAGAATTAAATAATAATCGAAAAGTAAAAAATTGTAGTGATTTTAGGTAATTTGGGTTGTGACAGTTTAATGGTATCAGAGCTTGAGTTGGCTGATATGAGTCAGTGTTAGTGGTTAAGGAAGTTTACATCCCCATGTACTGTGCATTGTTTAGATATAATTGTATATATCGAGATGGAAGTGCAGCTAAGAATTTGGTTTTGATTACAAGAATAGACTCATTAACTGATAGCCGCTATGGTAGAAGGGCGAGTACATGAGCTCGAGGCCGTAGAGGTAGGCCTGAGAGTAGTACTGAGTCGCCACATGAGACTCAAGATGAGATTGAAGTGGAGGATGATGTTGAGCATGCCCCACAGAGTTTGATAGAGAGATCGGACAGAGTCCGATAGAGAAATTGGATAGTATTGAGATACGCTTCACGAGGTTGGACCGAAGTGTGGAGAACATTTTGCGAGCTAATAGCTCAGTGTATGCATGGTATTTGAGGGCGAGTCGGAGCATTGGTGGAAGTCTGCTCGACCCATCTTAAGAGATAGACATTCAGATTGGAGATGAGAACATAATTCTAGATGTATTTCGGTGATATAATATCCCAGAAATTGCTTAAATAATAGATGATAGTCTTTACTCTGAGCCAGAGGATCTGGTTGATTCACGAGTATGAATCTCAGTTTATATACCTGCCCAGATATGACTCCAACACTATGAACAGTGAGAGTCGGAATGTTTGAAAGTTCATGGAAGGGCTCAGATTATCAATTAGAGTCCGATTGGCCCGTTAGATATCACTACCTATGTCGAGGCCGTGCGCAGACTACAGTTGTGTGAATAAGATCATGAGTTGGATGCCTCTGAGATTGGGAAAGGGAGTAAGGGCCGAAATAGAGACAGAAAGAGAATAGAGAATGACATAGATGTCAGAATGGGAAAAAGGTAGTTTGGTAAAAGCTTAGAGCTGTTGAGTCACAGGGTAAGATGATTGGTAAGGCCCCAATGTATTCAAATACAGTACTTTAGAGGGGTATTGTGATTGGAGGACCCCGACCTGTTCTGTAGCAAGTGTAAACAGTGTAGGATGTGGGGTAGATACCACGAAAATAAGATGTTGGACGAGGGCGAGTGTATGCCTTGGACCAAGACACTACTGATGTTTTATCTGATGTGGTGGAAGATACCACACTGGTTGTAAATAATGAAATAATTATTTTAATTGATCCTGGTGCCACGCATTTATTCATACCGCCTTCAGTTGCTTATAAGTTGGTGAAAGATGTGAAGCCTATACCCTTAGACAAGATGAGGATGATGGTTAGTTGATTTTCACTAACTGAATATGGGTATAGAGATTATAAGTTGAAAATGGGAGAAAAAGGATAAGTCAGCCGATTTTATTCAATGGAATATGAATAATTTGGAAGTAATATTTAAGAATAGCTTGATTCGGCTGCAAACTATGATGTTTAGATTTCTATCCTAAGATAGTGATGTTTTCACCCCTGAAAAGCGTGTTGTAAGTTTTAACAAGTAATGAAAGAGTTTGTTATAAGTGATATATGAAAGGAGATAAGCTTTGAGATGTGATAGATCTTGAATACGAGATATATTGGAATAAGAGCGTATGTAAGGTAATAATACCTTTGATATGTAAATAATTTGGATTGAGCGATATGTAGTGACTATGGATTGCGACCAAGTATAAGGGATGAATATATTTACACCCAGTCCATATGGTCAAGTCTGAGGGTTAATAATGGTATTTCAAAATACCTCACCGTCTGAAGACTTGACAGTGTCTAGAAGCGCACTCATAACCTATAAATTGAAATCGACAGTCGTAATATATACATTAAAATTTTGGTACCTTTACTGGTACGATAAAGAAATATAGAATTCGATTAATCATAAAGGTTTAAAAACTAAAATTTTATAAAAGCTGTTAATATAAGAAAAAATGAAATGACGCGGGTTAGTATCTTGAACGGAAGCAATTTCGAAATGACATTATATGCTTATGCGTACATAGGTCAAGGATATGGGTGATTGAAATATTTAGTGAAACTCAACTACGATGAGGTATTTAAACCTTACCTGGACCAATTGGTTGTCATATTTAATGATGATATTTTGATGTATTCGAAGTCCAGGGAAGAGCATGAGTAGCAACTGGAAACTGTCTTACAGACGTTGTTGAGAGTTTCTCGAAATTGGCTGCTCAATTGACACATCTCATTCGGGAAAAGATTGTATGCCAGTGGGATTATAAGTATGAAAGTAGCTTCCGTGAGTTTTGGTATATTGAAGTAATAAATTGACCACCGTAATCATTCTCACTATACCCAACAACTGAGAGGTTTCTTAGTGTATATGGATATCTCAAAATAATGAGTGGGCTGTGTATTGATGTAAAATGGGAAGATAGTCGTTAATGGATCCAGTTAGTTCAAGGACCATGAGAGAAACTATTCGACCCATGATTTAGAGTTGGTAGCCATAGTGTTTACACTAAAAGTATGGCACCACCACTTAAATGGTAAGAAATTTCGGGTATGCACTGATCGTAAAAGCCCCAAGTATCTATTTTCACAGAAAGAGTAGAATATGAGATAACCAAGAGGGTTAGAGCTTCTAAGGATTATGATTGTGAACATTGTACCACCCAGGAAAGGCTAATGTAATGGCTGATACCTTGAGCAGAAAGAGCCTCGGGATGGTATCACATATGATGGTCAGGGAGCGTGAGCTGCTAGAGCAGTTGTGAGCCTCAGTAGTGATGTGATCCCCTCTGATGATGACCATGATTGTGTGACAGCTAGCCTGAGGTTAGCACTGAATTTGTGTGACCGGATTTTCTAGGCTTAGCGTGATGATCGACATGGTGTCGATGGTGTGGGTCAGATTCAGAAGGGTATAGTGACAGAGTTCACGTTGAGTGATGATGACTTATAGAGGTTGAGAGATAGTATAAGTGCTCCCCAGGACCATAGTTGATGAGATAGTTTTATTATTAGAAGCTCACTCTTCGAGATATAAAGTGCATCCGAGAAGTAATAAATATATCGAAATCTATGAAAAAGGTATAGGTGGTCAGATATGAAAAGAAATATTATAGAGTTGTAGTAAAGTGTCTCGTATGTCAGCAGATTAAGGTAGAGCAAAAGAAGTTGCAGGGTTATTGCAACCTCTACTTATATTGACACGAAAATGGGAACAAGTTACCATAGATATCGTGATGGGTTACAGAGGACCCGAATGAATCACGAGGCTATCTGGGTGATAGTCGATAGATTGATTAAGTTTACCCACCTTCTGGTTATGAAATCCCCAGATACTCTAAGTGCGTAGGCGGAGTTATGTGTATGGAAAATTATGGAACATTATATAGCGTTCAAGTGAGCATGGTATCAGATAGAGATTCCCGTTTCACTTTCCACTTCTGGGAACGTTTTCAGGAAGCTATGGGAACCCGACTGAGTGTTAGCACAACTTTTCGTCCTCAGACAGATGACAAGTCAAAGAGAACTGTACAGGTTCTGGAGGATATGATGAGAGCGTGTGCCATTGATTTGATAAGCTCCTGGGATGTTCAATTGTTACTAATTGAATTCGCCAATAATGACAATTGTCACTTGAGTATCAGGATGACTTTATATGAGGCATTGTATGGCCGTAGGGGTTGTTCCCCGACTTGGATAAGAAATGGGTGACAGATAGGGAATTGCTCTCGAATTGGTAAGACAAACCTCCCGTTTCAGGTGTGATACCCCGCACACTAGGTACCGTGTTGCCAAGGATCACTAGGTTATGGCCATAGTCCTCGTTATTACTGATATAGTCACCTACATGTCTCACATGATATAACTATTGGTCGATAGACCAGGGTAGACTCGAGGGAGGGGTCAGGCCCCCGATTTTATGATTTTATGATATGTGACCCTGAAAGAAGGGTGGTTTTATAACCGAAGTTTTATAATGAATTTTAATGAATTGTTTTATGAGATGATTGACCCGGAAGGGTTTGTTTATACTGCAGTTTTAATGAAATGATTTGAATACAATAGCATGATGATGTTTTCCATGCTTTCATTTCAAATTCATCATTTGTCTTACATGACATGAAAGAATGCATGATCTTGATTTACTTCATGCTAATTATGGTTTAAGGATGTCACATAAATGCTATTGATACATAAGAAGTATGATTTAAATGTGCACGAACAATTTTATAAACTAAGTCATTGATGAAATACATGATTTTGTATGTAAGCTTCTAACGAAAAGAAATGGATTTTAAGGGCATGACATTATGAGCATGTAGATAGTGGAGCTATCTACTTACTTGTATAATTGCCTTACTGAGCGTGTGGTTTGCTCACCCCTCTTATTTTCCCATCTTTTCAGAGCACTCGCAGTAGTTAGTGAGCGACTGATGACTTGCATTCTTGGTATCCGCTACTTCCCATCGAGAGACATGTATACACATTTGTATAGTTTTGTATCTAAATATGTAATGCACAGTACTGTAAACGAATATGATGTCGGGGATGTAGGGTTACGTATACCATTATGAATGTATTTAGTTAAAGTCAAAGGATAGTAAACTCTGATATGTGAATGTGATTATGGAAATGAAATTGTAAATAGGTGAGAGGTGACTAACACCGAATCATAGCCCAACTGTTTGTAGGATGGTCACGATGAGAGAAAGGTAAGAATTAAATAATAATCGAAAAGCGAAAAATTGTAGTGATTTTAGGTAATTTGGGTCGGGACAAGTCAGTCCTTTACCCTCCGACTCATCTCAATCAACTCCATCTCTTTATATCACATGTACTCACGGTACAGTATCTAGAGGGGAAAAGTAGTGGGATGAGCAAACCACAGCTTAGTAAGGAAAAGGATGCTAACAGGTAGATATTGTACTATCTACATAGCCCATGCATAATTAAACCAAAATCATGTTTCAATATAAATGAAAATACTACAAGAAAATGCATTTAAACATTACTTCTCACATAAGCATTTTCATGAAAACAAGTATACGATGTTCCCATTTTCAAACATGTCATAAACAGTGCTATCATAGCACGAGTATTCAGATCAAGAGATTTATCAAGTCACAAAATTTCTTTGCTTTTCTCAAATCATTTCATTTTTGAGTTTCTCAATTTCTTTTATCTCTGAGACAGACATGGAATTCTCGGCAAACTAATATCCACGACACATAGCCATAGTCAGTGATCCCAAGCCTCACTGATCAAGTGTGCATAGGGCATCACTTCGCCTGAAGGGGATGGGTCAGTCCTTTACCCTCCGGCTCATCTCAGTCAACTCCATCTCCTCATATCACATGTACTCACGGTACAGTATCTGGAGGGGGAAAAGAAGTGGGATGAGCAAACCGCAACTCAGTAAGGAAAATGATACTAACAGGTAGATAATGTACTATATACATAGCCCATGCATGATTCAACCAAAACAATGTTTCAATATAAATGGAAAAACTACTAGAAAATGCATTTAACCATTACTTCTCACATAAGCATTTTCATGAAAACAAGTATACGATATTCCCATTTTCAAACATGTCATAAACAGTGCTATCATAGCACGAGCATTCAAATCAAGAGATTTATCAAGTCACAAAATCTCTTTGCTTTTCTCAAATCATTTCATTTATGAGTTTCTCAATTTCTCTTATCTCTAAGACAAGCATCGAATTCTATGCAAACTAATATCCATGACATATGGCTATAGTCAATGATAACAGGTCTCACTGATCAGGTGTGCACAGGGCATCACTTCGCCTGAAGGGGGATGGGTCAGTCCTTTACCTTCCGACTCATCTCAATCAACTCCATCTCCTCATATCACATGTACTCACGATACAGTGTATGCCATTTGTCATCTACGCGATACTCGTACTCATGTGCACCCAGCACGGTACATAGTATACCAACAGATAACTACACAATTTAATGTACGACCGTGGACCTAGTCCATATACCAGCTCCAATGGACTTTTCATCCTGAACCATGTCTCATATACCAAGCGAGCAATCAGCGTGACACACAGTCGTTGTAAGGCTCCAGCGCGGTATCTCTCAGTGCGAGCAACAGTTTCTAGCACTGTATTGTCTCAACTCAGTAAAAACTAGTGTGAGCAATGCTCTAACACTTTTCTCAAATCCATCGTGCGAGATGAACTCCAGCACGACATATCAAAACATAGAAACATGTGCGAGCTAACACTCCAACACATTTTCATTATAAAACCACGTGCGAGTTACGCTCCAGCACGATTTATCAAAACATGTAGACGTATGCGAGTGAAACTCCAACATAGTCAAAATCATTAAAACGGGTGTGAACTAGAGCTCTAACACCGATTCATTTCTCAACTTTGATAGGTGGCTATTCTCTCTTTTAAAAACTCAAAACATGTTTGTTTACGTTGCATGTCGTCCCATGCTAAACATGTAAAACTAGCCAACCTATCCATCATCATTTCTTAATCACAAAACAACATATAGTTGTAAAAACATTAAAAACATGCATGTCAGGCTAATTTCCTTCCCACATCCCACTTTCACAAATTATACCATAGTACATTTCCATTCACATAGGGTTTAATAGCTAAGCATAATAATTTTAGCGTCATAACTATCAAAATTGCAGTAAAAATACGTACGAATATCTCTATCGCTAACATACAGTCCCTTACCTCGAATCGCATTCGTTTCCCCTTTGTCTCGTTTGCTCCGTTCGCGATCCGGGTCAATCGTGTTCCGCGTATTTCAATCTACACGTATAAATCGTTAAGTTATTTTCTTTTCCTTCCTCTACACATACACGTTTCACTTATTTGTCTATTTATACTCCTCAAACCCTTAAATCACATTTCACTCTCCAACTAATATCATGTTATCATCTCTTAAGCTTTTCATCACTTTTCCATGGAAAATCTTTCTTAATATTACTCACCCATCACTACAATCATCATTCCTACAAATATTTCACATATCATTCAACCCATTAATGTCTAAAAATCCACATTTAAAGCTTAAAGGTTGAAGAACTTACCTAGCTTAGTCTTTTTCCTTAGCCCAAACTTGTGGTAGCCAAATCTCATTCTCTTGGTCAAACCAATATGTGATTTTGGGTATGTTGTTCTCCTTGCTTCAAGGAACAACTTTCCCTTCTTGAGCTTCTTCCAAAACTGGCTGGAATGTAGTGATTTTTAGAGTGAGAAAGCTTGGTTTCTTGAGAGAAAATGGCAGGTGCGGGTTTGGTGGGAGAAATCTAAGTTTTCTGTCCAAATCTCGTGCCCTTTTTATAGATACAGAGACATGAGATCAATCTGGTCCTTGTGGAGATCGATCTCTGCAAGGTTTGGTAGTCTTTTTTACCAAATGCAACTACTACCAGATCGATCTTCTTCCATAATGAGATCGATTTGTTTGCAAGCAAATTCCTTCTTGGAGATCGATCTGCCTCTTTTAGGAGATCGATCTGCTCCTTACAAAACCTTAAGGAGATCGATCTGTCGAGGGCTTGAGATCGATCTGTCTCAGACAGAGAGTTAAGGAGATTGATCTGCCTTCCCATGAGATCGATTTGCCTAGTTCCATTCGACAATTTCGGGGCATTTCATAAGGGGTGATCGATCTCTCTTTCACATGAGATTGATCTCTCATCCCCTGCACCCTCATTTTCTGCAGTTTTCTACAGATTTTTACCTATACACTCATCCAAATTTACTACATACCCCAATTTGCATTTCGTGCGCACTTTACACACAATGACATCCATTTCACATCGTTCATAGTTAATGAAACTTGTGCACACAACTTAGAATCATGGATGTTTCATTAAATTTCCAAAATCCTTACATCCTCCTATTATTTTTACTCATGTACAATACATACACATACATCATAGCTTCTCAAGCTATCTTTGTAACAACGTATACATATATACATCATATCTTCATATAAACCAATACATGGGAAATTACGGATATTACAACGTGTCAAGTCACAATGCCACATGACATGTGCTACGTGTCAAGTCATAATGCCACGTGGCAATCACCGAAGAGCCAAGGACACCTCTGCACCCTGCGGTAGACCTTTGCACCCTTGGTGTCCTGCGGTAGACCTTTGCACCCCTGGTGTCCTGTGGCAGACCTCTGCACCCTTAGTGCCCTGCAACAGACCTTTGCACCCCAGGTTCCTTGCTGTAGACCTTTGCACCCCTGGTACAAGGTCAGACCTCTGCACCCCTGGTGTAAGATCTGACCTCTGCCGCAGGGTGGTAGACTTCTGAACCCTATGGCCGAGGTCCTCAGAGCTTTACACCCCTTAGACTGAGCTCTCAGAACTCACTTCTGATAACCCAGTCGCGCGCTTGGGCCTCAAAACACGAAAGGCTCAAAACAATAAAATTTTGGGCCCAAATACCTATAAGTCCTGAGCTTATTGAAGCCACACAGTGAACATTTATAAATACTCCACATGTATGATAAAAAAACCCTAAGTTCTATTTTATTGACTAAAACTCTGCTTAAACATCTTTTTTCTGACTTAAGCATCGGAGTGCGAGTGCAGGGACAAATCCCTGCGCCTCTTTGACCTTTATTGTTTTTGCAGAATCTTCAGTACACGTGGAGAAGACGACAAGGAAGATTACATCAGCATTAGTTCATTGTTGTTGAGAGCAACAACACCACCAATATTTGCTATAAAGTAGTAAATATAATTTATTAATCAATTGCAAAATAGATATTATGAAAAAAGTACTAATTATTCATTTACAAAAGAATATTTAATATGAATAATTGGTCAACTAATTAGTTAAATTTTAGTTCTAATTTATTTTTTGTTTGTACTATTGCATTAAATATAATCTTAATACACTAATTAAACAAATATCTCATTAAAAATTTAGAATGTTGAATTAAAAAAATTATATGTACTAATTGATCACATGACCAATTAGAATGTTAGGGATATTTATCAAAATATGTTGAGATTGTGAAGGTTTGAACTTAAACCTTTTAATTTTTATGCAAAATTCTTACCATATAAGCCATATAAAACTTTGTGAGTTAAAAAAAATAATAAAGCATAATAAAAATAATTATGAATTAAATTAGTTAATGGTGCTTAAAATAATAAGTTTTTAAATTTTAAGCATATGTCACTAAAATTAAATTAATAAAAAATTCATAATTAGTTAAAATTCAATTCTTACACATTGTCCATTTACATATGTGATACTACAGTATATGTATATAAAAATAACACAAATTGTAATTAAAATTGTTTTTAATAAAATATTATTGTGCCAAAAATATTAATAAAACATAATAATAAAATAATTATGAAATGAAATTAGTTAATCATGCTTAAGATAATATATTTTTAAATTTTAAACATAGAGTACTAAATTAAATTAATAAAATTTTCATAATTAGTTAAGGTGTAATTCTTATGATGCAAATTGTACTTAAAATTGTAATTATTAATTTTAATAAAATATTATTAAGTCAAAAATATAAATGAAAATATAATAACAAAATAATTATGAAATTGAACTACTTAATTATGCTTAAGATAATATATTTTTAAATTTTAAACATAAGATAGTGAGTTAAATTAATAAAAATTTCATGATTAGTTAAGATACAATTTTTACTCATTGACTATTTACATATATGATACTACAGTATATGTATATGTATATGCTATGATATAAATATGATACAAATTGTACTTAAAATTATAATTATCAATTAAAAAAAAAACATTGTTGATTCAAAAAAATTAACGAAATATAATAATAGAATAATTATGAATAAATTAGTTAATTATGCTTTAGATAATATGCTTTTAAATTTTAAATATAAGACATAAAATTAAATTAATAAACGTTTCATAATGATTAATAAGTTAAAAAATAATTAATAAAACTTAAGATATAATCCATACACATTCACAACTTACACACACATGTATGTGCGATGTATAATTGTATATATATTGACAATTTTGTCTAACTTAGCTTATATTAAATATTGCACATTTGTACAAGAAATAAGTACGTATATGTGTATGTGTATGTGTATGTGTAGTTTTTTGGAATTAAAAAACCTTTTTCATTTGATTTTATGAATTGAAGAACATTTATATTTTACTATGTTTATTTTAGACATTGTACTTGTATAGTTGTATTATTTGATTTAGTTATTTAACTTTTCTTTTTAAATTTAAAAACAATATATTTTAATTTTAAGATTATTTTTTTTTATTTTCAAGTAAATTTAATATTTTATATATTTGAAATTATAAGAAAATATAATTTAAATTTAATTTTGTTAATAATTTCTTAATTTCTTGCACAAAATATCAAATTCAAACAAAATCAGGTTAAAAAGGGATAGTTATTGAATGATCGAAACAAGTCTAAATTTGTGCAAGAAATTAAGAAATTATTAACAAATTTAAATTTAAATTATATTTTCTTAGAATTTCTGTGAGATCTGAGAATTTTAGATATATTTGAATTATGTAATATGAACTTGAAGTGTAATTTATTGAGCTAAGTGAATTGGGGAATGATAATTGGAGATTTATATGTTAAGTGTTTAAAATAAGTATGAAGTTATGAGGACAGATCGATCTGGGAGAAGGAGAGATCGATCTGGTGAGTTAAAAATGACAAGGAAGGAGGAATTTGAGGAGCAGATCGATCTCCAATGGAAGAGGATCGATCTCCTTATGATTCTGTTTGAGAGAAGATCGATCTCATGAGGAAGAGATCGATCTCCAAATGATTCTGTTTGGGAGAAGATCGATCTCCTCAAGGAGCAGATCGATCTCATAAAGCCATAAAGAGATCGATCTCACCCCTCGACAGATCGATCTCCTAGGCATAAATTGCCCCAAATCGTCCCAAAAATTCAAATGCAGATCGATCTCATCAAGAGCCAGATCGATCTCCTACCCTCAGCCTATATAAGGAACTCCAGTTTTTCTCCTGTAATCTCACTTTCTCTCTCTTACAACCCCCATTTTCACCGAAACCTAGCTTTCTCACTCATCCAAAGCACCCATTTTCGGCCAAATCAGAAGTTGTGGCAAGAAGGAAAGTTGTTCCTCATCAAAGGGAGAACAACATACTTAGAAATCGTAAGACGGATCGAATCGAGGCAAGAGATAAGCTCTCCACAAGTTTTGAGTAATTTCTAAACTTCGATCCTTATATCTGAGATGATTTTGATGATAATGGTTGTTGGCATTGTGTTGAAATAGCTGAAAAATGATTAGGGATTGATGAAATTGCAATGTGGTTGGAGTGATAATGATATTTAGTAATTTTAGGAATTTGAGCTATAAATAGAAATTTAGACAATGTGGTGAATTAGCATAGATAATTGGCATGAGAAATGTAGAACGTTGAGACGTTGTGAATGAGAGTGTAGTTTGGGGTAGAGTTACGAGAATCAAGAGATTTGAGGTGTTATGGGCAAGTATGCTCGATTTTGAGAATTGAGGTTGATGAGATAATTGAGTATTGATGTTTTAACATCGTTTAGACAGCTCGGGAGTTCCAGAGTGGAATGCGAGGCTAGTCCGTGATATGGGGGAAACGATTGCACTATACGAGGTGCAAAGAGGTAAGGGAAACTAAACCATTTGTGTATGTGATTTGCGAACTATTATAGCATGAATTGTGATTTATAAAACAAGCATGTTGAGTGTTGTGTTGTGATACAATTGCACACGATTTTTATAGCCGGTTGGAGCCCAACGTTTTTATGAGTTTATAACTGGGCTCTACGTTAAGGCAATATTGAGATTTGAGAAATGTGTGCGTGTTTTACCGGTTGGGACTCGGTTTCAATATGTTTTGTGTTGAGTACAAAACGGTTTTCAAATGAGTTTTATGAGAGAAAACCACTATGAGTTCTACGTGAAGGCAAACCAGTCTTATGTGATAAGACTTAGGTGTGTAATTTTGAGTACACACCGGGTATTGCTCTAGTAGCATGTAAGCCTGATTCTTCTCCGTTCTGGTAACATGAGAATAACCCATACTGTGGCTATGCCACGTATATTTGGTGGCCGTTGCCACGTGAGAACCCTATTTGGTGGCCGTTGCCACGTGAGAACCCTATTTGGTGGCCGTTGCCACGTGAGAACCCCATTTGGTGGCCGTTGCCACGTGAGAACCCTATTTGGTGGCCGTTGCCACGTGAGAACCCCATTTGGTGGCCGTTGCCACGTGAGAAACCCTAATTGGTGGCCGTTGCCACGTGAGAAACCTTATTCTGTGGCTGTGCCACACGTGAATTTAAATCAGTGGCTATGCCACGTGTGTTTAGTGGCTATGCCACGTATGAATTTAAATCAGTGGCTATGCCACGTGTGTTTAGTGGCTGTGCCACGTGCATTATTATTACAGTGATTTTATCACGTTAATTGAGAAAGCATTTATCGCATTATTTTCACATGCTTTGTTATTGCTCTATACTGAGCATTTTACTTCATGTTTTCACATGATTTGAGATATGAGAATGTCGTTTTGAGTACTTTCATGTGAGATCTGAGAATTTCAGACATATTTTATTGATGTAATAATAATTTGAAGTGTAATTTATTGAGCTAAGTGAATTGTGGGAATTATAATTGGAGATTTATATGTTAAGTGTGTAAAATAAGCATGACCTATGAGGACAGATCGATTTGGGAGAAGGAGAGATCGATCTGGTGAGTTAAAAATGACGAGGAAGGAGGAATTTGAGGAGCAGATCGATCTCCAATGGAAGAGATCGATCTCCAAATGATTCTGTTTAAGAAATGATCGATCTCATGAGGAAGAGATCGATCTCCAAATGCTTCTGTTTGGGGAGAAGATCGATCTCCTTAGGAGCAGATCGATCTCATAAAGCCATAAAGAGATCGATCTCACCCCTCGACAGATCGATCTCCTAGGCATAAAATTACCCAGATCGTCCCCAAATTTCAAACGCAGATCGATCTCATCAAGAGGCAGATCGATCTCCTACCTCCAGCCTATATAAGGAACCCGTGTTTTCTCCTGAAATTTTACTTTCTCTCTCTTCCAACCCCCATTTTTCTGAAAACCTAACTTTCTCACTCATCCAAATCCCCCATTTCCGGTCGAATCAGCTGTTGTGGTAAGAAGGAAAGTTGTTCCTCATCAAAGGGAGAACAACATACTTGGAAATCGAAGGACGAATCGGATCGAGGCGTGAGTTGTGCGTCTCACAAACTTTGGGTAATTTCTAAACCTCGATCTTGATATTTGAGCTGATTTTGATGTTGTTGGTGGTTGTTATTGTGTTAAAATAGTTGAGAAATGATTAGGAATTGATGAAATTTCAATGTGGTTAGAGTGATATGATATTTAGCGATTTTGGTAATTTTAGGAATTTTGAGCTATAAATGGAAATATAGACAATGTGGAGAATTAGCCTAGATAATTGGCATGAGGAATGTAGGACATTGAGATATTGTGAATGAGGTTGTAGTTTAGGGTTGAGTTACGAGAAATCAAGAGATTTGAGGTGTTATGAGCAATTATGCTCGATTTTGAGAATTGAGGGTTATGAGATAATTGAGTATTGATGTTTTAACATCGTTTGGACAGCTCGGGAGTTCCAGAGTGGAATACGAGGCTAGTCCGTGATACAGGGGAAACGATTGCACTATACGAGGTGCAAAGAGGTAAGGGAAATCTAAACCATTTGTGTATGTGAATTGCAAACTGTTTTAGCATGATTTGTGGTTTATAAAACAAGCATGTTGAGTGTTTTGTGTTGAGATATAATTACACACGATTTTTATAGCTGGTTGGAACCCAATGTTTTTATGAGTTTATAACTGGGTTCTACGTTAAGGCAACATTGAGATTTGAGAAATGTGTGCGTGTGCTTTGCCGGTTGGAACTCGGTTTTATTACGTTTTGTGTTGAGTACAAAACGATTTCAAATGAGTTTTATGAGAGAAAACCATTACGAGTTCTACATGAAGGTAAACCTATCTTATGTGATAAGACTTGGGTGTGTAGTTGTGAGTACACACCGGGCATTGCTCTGGTAGCATGTAAGACCGATTTCTTCTCCGTTCTGGTAACGTGAGAATAACCTATTCTGTGGCTATGCCACGTATACTTGGTGGCTGTGCCACGTTGAGAAACCCCCTTGGTGGCTGTGCCATGTTGAGAAATCCCCTTGGCGGCTGTGCCACGTTATACCCCTTGGCGGCTGTGCCACGTTGAGAAACCCCATTGGTGGCTGTGCCACGTTGAGAAACCCCATTGGTGGCTGTGCCACATTATACCCCATTGGTGGCTGTGCCACGTTGAGAAACCCCATTGGTGGCTGTGCCACGTTGAGAAACCCCATTGGTGGTTGTGCCACGTTATACCCCATTGGTGGCTGTGCCACGTTGAGAAACCCTAATCTGTGGCTATGCCACGCGAGAAATTAATCTGTGGCTACGCCACGCAAGAAATTAAATCAGTGGCTTTGCCACGTGTGTTTTGTGGCTATGCCACGTGAGAATTTAAATCAGTGGCTATGCCACGTGTGTTTAGTGGCTGTGCCACGTGCATTACTACTTCAGTGATTTTATCACGTATTTGAGGAAGCGTTTAACGCGTTATTTTCACATGCTTTGTTAATGCTCTAGAGTGAGCCTTTTACTTCATGTTTTCACATGACTTGACACGTGAGAGTGTCGTTTTGAGTACTTTCATGCTATGGTTTTCAAATGAGTTTCACATACAAATAAATGTTTTGTGATGTGCATTTTGGTTTATGAAATGAGTCCCCTACCCCCCTTACTGAGCGATTTAGAAGCTCACCCTGTTTTTCTTGCTCCCCAGAGTTCTTCAAGTGAATAAGGACTTCCCTGCGACGTACGGAGTAGTGGCTAGTGGAGGACTCGAGCTCCAGGCCATATATATTGTATCTTGAGGTATATCTTATCTTTTCATGTACCCAGACTATTATTGTAATTACAGACACTTAATGTATAACATTATATGGGATGTATTAGGATTAATTAACTTTGAATTGAGTAATGTATATGATTCAATATACACTATATTATGATGAGATCCTGAGGCATGATAAATATGATGATGTATGACACTGCACAGGAATGCACCTTTAATTGTGAATTAGTGAGTAAAAAGTTTTAAATTAGCCCTATTTTTCGCATTTTCGGGGCGTGACATTTCATGCTATGGTTTTCAAATGAGATTAATGAGTTTCACATACAAATAAATATTTTGTGATGTGCATTTTGGTTTATGAAATGAGTCCCTTACCCCCTTTACTGAGCGATTTAGAAGCTCACCCTGTTTTCTTTCCCCCCAGATCTCTTCAAGTGAAAAGGGTATTCCTGCGACGTACGGAGTAGTGGCTAGTGGAGGACTTGAGCTCCAGGCCATATATTGTATTTTGAGGTATCTTTTATCTTTTCATGTACCCAGACAATTGTCATAATTGCAGACACTTGATGTATAACATTGTGTGGGATGTATTAGGATTAATTAACTTGAGATTGATTAATGTATTTGATATGATATATAATTTCTAGTGATGAGATCCTGAGGTACGATAAATATGATAATATATGACACTGCACAGGAATGCACTCTTAATTGAGAATTGATGAGTAAAAAGTTTTAAAATTGCCATATTTTTCGCGTTTCCGGGGCGTGACAATTTCAAATATATAAAAATATTAAATTTATTTGAAAATAAAAAATATAAAAATATTAACTTTTTTTTAATTTTCATATATATATATATATGTATATGTCGTGATTTAAAATAATTTTATTAAATAATTGAATTTAAATATTCAATACTTATTTTGTTGATAATACATTATTGATATAATTGTTCAATAAATAATAATTATTTTTAAAATTTTATAAATTTTAATTAGAAAAAGTGTATCATTATTTATTTATTTATTTTACATTTTAATAAAATAATCATATAATTATAATTCAGGTTTTTTCGGGCTCGGGTTAGGTTGGTCTTGGGTTCAGGTCGTATGAAGCTCGAGTTATGTTAGGTTCGGGTCATGTCAAGTTCGATTTTTTTCAGGTTCGATCTTTTTCGGGTTTGGTCTTTTTTTAGTTCGGATTTTTTTGTAGCGGGTTTTTTCTAGTTAGGGCCTTTGACTTTTTTGGTCAACTTGAGTTAGCCCCAGTTTTAGTCTGGGGTGAGTTTGAACTTTTTTCGGGCTCAGGCCAGCTTTTGCCAGTTCTACCGACTATAATAAATTTATACATGCTTATACCAAAAGTTTTCTACATTCAAGTTTCAAATCAAAATGATGCACCTTAATATATTATTCACATGTATAAAATATGTTAACAATGAAAAAACTACCTTGAAAATAATATTGATTTTTATTCAAAATAAATGTACATTTTTTAACAAAGAAAATCTCCAACAAAACTTAATATATGATAGAAAAAAATTAAAAGATAGTTATTCTAGTAAATTGAATCAATTAAATAATACGTTAATAATAGCTAAAACAATAACCATGCAAAGCGAAGTCCAAGATCAATCTTTGTTGGCCAAATGTGAAGACTCAATGGTTAAAGAGAGTATGATGCGTGCTGAAGACAACTTTTCAGTTGAAACGAGCAACTTTGTTAGTGTGAGTACAAATTAGATGGTTCTTTTGAATGATTTTGATAATCATGCCAAAATGGAGGAAAAGTCGAGAAATCAAACACTTTTGTCTTCGCTACAAAATGCAAGAAGCAAGAGGTAAGTAATTGTCATGCCCTAGAAACGTGAAAGTAGGGGCTAATTTTTCCTTTTTCTTAATTTCTTAATTAAGTTGCATTCCTATCAGTGTCGATTCTTAACCTTTTCATTTTATGAAATTTTGCCAGTATAACGACTTATTTATGAACTTACTTCCATGCAAAGTTTAAAACACAGTTTATATCCCACAGTAGTTGCTTTTAATCTTATTTCATAATTAATAGTGAACTTCTATAGTATCCCTGAAAGTACATTTATTCTATAAACTGTATGTTCGCAACTTTAAAAACATACTTGCCTAGATTATATCCTAAAATATTATTTACATCAATTGTCTATGCTATATAGGATGTCTGGCAATAAAAGCAAAAATATACCTTATCGTGTATGTAGGTAGCCTGGGGAGAGTTTCGAGTTCACTAGCCTACTTCAATTACACGATAGGTGTAGACAGTGATCATTTCAAATAGTCTGTAAGAGTAGAGAAAGTGGTGAGCTCTTCAAGCCCAGTAAGACATGCATTTAAGGTAATCTTAATATCTAAGCGTACGAAAATAGGATGGTTTTATACAAACACTGGTAAGCATACATATATATAGATATATTTATCGAAAACAAACTTATCTTAAAACAAGTAAAAACACATTTCAGATGACATAATTCACTTGTCACAAAGTTTATTACTTTTCTTTCGAAGTCATACAGAACATACACTGGAGACTAGGCAATTACATGTAGCAAACATAAGTCATGATCATATAAACTCGACCTACGAAGAGGGAGACAAACAAACTGAGTACCGATGGCCATGGTAAAGGGACTGTAGACTGGATCAGGGTCGTACAGCGCCCTACGCCACTAAGGATCAAACAAACAATGCACGAAGTGGCGGACGATAAGGCACCGAGTGTCACGATCCCATCTACCCAAAATCCTTACAAAATTTTTGCTTTTTCAATTCCTTTCCCGGTTGTTGATATTCTCACCACCAAATAGTTAGGCTATGAGTCAGTATTAGTCACCCTTTACTATCCATCTTTTAATTAATCAAGAGCAAATGCATAGATTTAAAAATTTAAGTTTTATACTTATACATGTTTGCTAACATTTACATCCCCCATATTACATACCAAAATGATTACTGTGCTATTACATGTTTAGATACAAAAAGATACCAGTGTGTATACCTCTTGATGATGGGAAGTAGCATATATCATGATGCGACTCTTCAGCCACTCACTAGACTACTGTGTGCACTCTGTAGAGGGGAAAACTGAAGGGGATGAGCAACCACATACTCAATAAGGCAATAATACAAGCAGGTAGATAACTACACTATCTACGTGCTTATAATGTCATGATATAAAAATCATTTATATCCAAAGCATGAGGAAATATTAAAACTATGCCACATGTATATACATATATCATGTACTGAAAACATGAGAATGGGCATGTAAACATGGAAAATCATCATGTAAAACCTCTCATGCTCATCATAGTAAAACTCATCAATTTCATCTCAAATTATAGATTTCATGCTCATCATAATAAAGAAAACTCATCATAAAACCATTCCTTGGGGTTTAACACCTTCTCAAAACTTAGTAAAACTCATTACAAATAACATATTATCCTTTAAAAACATCCCACAAGGCTCGACCCCTCCCTTGGGTCTACCCTGGATAACACACAACGTGTTTAGTATATAAGACCATGTGATATCATGTGAGACAGGTGGTCACTATATATAATCGAGGACTTTGTTGGCTAACTATGTCCCTATCATCCTAGACCACACAGATCCCAGTGTGCGAGGTAGTGAGAACTGAGAATTCTGTATACCCCAGTTATGAGAATTTGTAATTTTGGTGTATGTAATTATGATATGTTAATGTACACACAAGTTTAAATATGAAGAAGTATAAGAAGATGAGGTTTTTAAGTCTTGAATGTGAATGGATTGAAATATGGACTATGTGACAGATTTTGGGAAGTTTTACATGAGTTTTCTGTAAATTGATACAGCAGCAGTGCAATCTATGAAGGCCAGATCGATCTCCAAGGATGAGAAATCGATCTCATGGCTCCAGAATGCAAGAAATGGGCAAGAATTGATAGACAAATCGATCTCATAGGCAAGAAGATCGATCTCAAAATGTTTCTATAAAGAGAAGATCGATCTCCTCAAGGAGCAGATCGATCTCATGAGGTATTCTGTAAACAGAAGATCGATCTCTTCAATGAGAAGATCGATCACATGAAGCAATTATGAGATCGATCTCACCCCACGACAGATCGATCTCCTAGGCATAAAATCACCCCAAAACATTCCCAAATTCAAAAAGAGATCGATCTTATCAAGGACTAGATCAATCTCCTACCTTCGGCCTATATAAGGACCCCTTTGTTTTTCTAGAAATCGATCTCTCTCTCTCCAAATTGTCATTTTCGCAACCCTAGCTTTCTCTCTCCTCTAAAACCACCATTTTTATCCAAATCTCAAGCAGAGGCAAGAAGGAAAGTTGTTCCTCATCCAAAGGAGAACAACATACTTGGAAATCGAAGGACGAATCGAATCGAGGTGTGAATAGAGATCTCCATAAGTTTTGGGCAAATTTTTAAACTTTAATCTTTGACATTGAGGTGATTTTTGTGATTGTGACTATGGTTGTTGTGATAAAATAGCTAGGAAATGATTAGAGTTGATGAAATTGTGATTTTGTTGCGAGTGATGATGATATTATACCATTGTGGTGATTTTTGGGATTTTGGCTATAAATTGAAATTTGAGGCAATGAGGTGATTTTGGCATGGATATTATGCATGAAAAATATAGGATTTGAAATGTAGTGGATGAGAATGTGGATTAGGATATGAATATGAGAAAAATGAGGTTTTTAGTATTTAACGAGAATATGAGCAAATATGTGCTCGATGATGTGATTGAGATGAATTATTGATGTTCTAGCATCGTTTGGACAACCCGGGAGTTCTAGAGAGGAATACGAGGTTGGTCCGTCGTTTGGGGAAACTATTGCACTATACGAGGAGTAACGAGGTAAGGGAAAACTTAAACTGATTTGTGTATGCGATTTTGTGATGATATTGTAGTATGAAATGTGATTTGAGAAAACAAGCATGTTTTTATGAGTTTTGAATGAGTTGTTGCACACGGTTTTATAGCCGGTTGGGGCCCAATTTTTATAAGTTGTAAACTAAATGTGAAATTGTTTTACAACCGTTTTGAGTTTAAAAAGGGAAAAGTGATTTGGGCTCTACGTTAAGGCGTACTGAGATTTGAGAAATATGTGTGTGGTTTTGTTGGTTTGAGCTCGGTTTTGACATGTTTTGTGTTGAGTACAAAACGATTTTGAGATGAATTTTATGAGAAAAACCATTATGAGTGCTACGTGAAGGCAAAACGATTTTATATGATAATGGCTATTGTTGAGACTTAGGCGTGTCATGTTGAATACACATCGGGCTTTGCTTTTGTAGCATGTAAGGCCGGGCCGTGCTCTAGTAGCACGTAAGACCGACTCTTTTGTTCTAGTAACGCGAGATGACCCCGCTCTGCGGTAACGATGAGTGGCATTACTTTGTTAGCATGTAAGGCTGGGCCGTGCTTTGATAGCATGTAAGATCGATGACTGTATGACTCTGATCAAGTCTACAGTGAACCATGGCCATGGGTGTATTATTGTCGACGAAATCCCTCGATTGGGGATGTCCGCCTAGGGGACGAGTTCAATCGTTTTGATGTGCTATGACGAATTTTTATATGAGTTGTATTTACCTAGTCTCGTTTTACACATGAGATTGTGTTTGGTGGCTGCGCCACGTGCATTATTATTACGGTGATTTTATCACGTTTTATGAGAAAAACCTTTATCGCATCTTATTTTCTACATGCTTGTAACTGTGGTTTTTATATTAAACCAATTATTCTCATGTTTTTGCATGAGCTTTGAGAAATGAGTTGAGATGTTTTTTTGATTATTCATGCTACACTTTTCTACTAAGTTTATGGGGTTTCCACCCACAAAACAAAATGATTGTGTTGTAGAAATCATTATTTTATCAATGAGTCTCTTACCCCCTTACTGAGCGATTTAGAAGCTCACACTGTTTTATCTCCCCCAGATTTCTTCAAGTGAAGAGAGTTTCCCCACGACGTACGGAGTAGTGGCTAGTGGAGGACTTGAGCTCCAGGCCATATATTGTACTTTGAGGTATATTTTAATATTTCATGTACCTAGACTTAAGTTGTATTTACAGACACTTTTATGAACAATGATGTATGGGATGTATTAGGATTAATTAATTTGGAAGAAGAATGGATATGATGCAATATATAGATGTTGGATGATGAGATCCTAAGGTGTAAATTATAATTTATATATGATGATGCATGACACTGCACAGAAATGCACCTAGAATTGTGAAATGATGTAAATAAATTTTAAATTTGCCTTGTTTTTCACACTTTCGGGGCGTCACAGAGTTTTTTTGGTATCAGAGCTTAGGGTGTTTAGTATTATCAGTATCGGTCAAGTGAAATAGAATACATCCCAAGTGTTTGTATAAGTCTCATGAAGTGAACCTAAGGATTGAGATTTCAATCGAATTTGATGTGTACGTGCAGGAAACGTATTGAGATTGAGAATGAGTGGACGATAAGGTCGTTCGACGAGGTAGGCAGAGCCACCTCCGCCACTTGCCCCATAACCGGAGAGTCTTAACTCTCGATTTAGTCGGATTGAGCACGATGTACAATAAGGTTTCGAGCAAATGGCAACACTATTCGCGTAACATTTTAGAGTTAATGCCTCGGGTACTACTCCTACACCACCACAAGGACCTCCCGTGCCCCCAGTACAGATAGACCCGGTGCCTCCCATCACTCAGCCTGATGACAGAAGTTTGGTCCGACTGAAAGACTTTTTGAAAATGAATTCGCCTGCATCCAAAGGGAAAAAAAGATCCCGCAGAGGCTGAGGAGTGGCTGACTGAGTTGAGAGTCATATTTGACTATTTGGGATGCACAAATGCTGAGAGGGTCAGTATCGGAGCATATATGTTGAAAGGTAGAGCTCGAGGTTGGTGGGGTACTACCTAGGGTATTCTGATGTCTAGCCAGGATGTGATTAGTTGGGAAGAGTTTCAGAAGACATTTAGAGCCCAATATGTACCACGAGTTGCTCAGCGAAGGAAGCAGGCAGAGTTTTTGAATATGGTACATGGCGATATGTCTATGGATGATTATGAGAGTCGATTTATCGCTTTATTGAGGTATGATCCAAAGACCTTAAAAAATGAAGAGCTCCGCACAGAGAGATTTGTGTATGGATTGAAGCCCATCATCAGAGATAGATTGATAGGGCTGTGTATTACTGAGTTTGGAAATGCTTTGAGACGAACACAAGAGATTGAGAGAGGAATCGAAATTGTACAATCCCAGAATGAGTTCAGTGCAGTGACTCGAGATAAGGGCAATAGGCCAGCGATTTCCTAGGTAGATGTTCAGAGAGGTTCCTTCAGAAGAGGAAGGATTGAGCTACAAAAGGGTAGATTAGAGAGACCCAGAGCTTATCCTATCATCAGGGAGACCCCTCGAGATGTCAGGCCTGAGATAAGGGTTTGCAAAAATTGTGGCCGATCGCATGAGGGAAGTTGTACTGGGCTGATCCATGGATGTTTTAGATGTGGAGACATGGGTCACAGAGTAAAAGATTACCCTCAACCTCAGAGACCACATGCTCTGGAGCCTACTAGATAGAAGCCTAAGAGAGTGAATCCCCTAAGACGGGCCACTGCAGCAGAGAAAGGAAAGAAGCCCGTCACTGTGGGACGTGTGTTTGCTCTGGATAAGGAAACAACAAACACTTCTACAGAAACTATAAGAAGTACACTCTCTGTCTGTAGTCATAAGGCTCATGTGTTGATTGGTCCAGGGTCTACGCATTCATTTATTTCTGATTATTTTGCATGCAGATTAAATTTGAAGTTTGAACCTCTAGAGTATGTACTACATGTAAATACCCCTATGCGTGAGACCCAAAGAACTGATTTAATTTGTAGAGGGTGTGAAATAAAGGTGAGAGATAGAGTGATGTTAGCAGATCTAATGATGCTAAATATACATGGATTTGATGTAATTTTGGGAATGGATTGGCTGGCAACCAATCGAGTGAGTTTAGACTGCTACACTAAGATTGTAACTTTCTCCCTACCTGAACCTTACAGTGTACGTTTGAAATATTGAGGAAATAAATGTGTGGAATTTTTGTAAGCAAATTGAAATTTTAATGTTACTTTTGAGAGTTCTAAATATGATTGTTCATGTGAAGGTTATGAAACAGTCATCTCAGATGATAAGCGGGAACATCCGAGGATTGAGGATATACCTGTGGTGTGTGAATTTTCGGATGTCTTCCTAGATGAGTTGCCAGGTTTACCACTAGAGAGAGAGAGCTGGAGTTTACCATTGATTTGGTACCAGATACTCAACCTACCTCTAGACCTCCGTATAGGATGGCATTAGTGGAACTTGAGGAATTGAAGAAACAACTACAAGAGTTATTGGATAATGGATTTATTAGACCCAATGTCTCACCGTGGGGAGCACCAGTGTTATTCGTGAGAAAGAAGGATGGTAGTCTCAGATTATGCATAGACTACCGACTGTTGAATAAAGCCACGGTGAAGAATAAATACCCATTGCCCAGGATTGATAACCTACTTGATCAGTTGAGAGGGGCTTCAGTATTCTCAAGATTGATTTGAGATCGGGCTATCACCAATTGAGGATTAAGGAGGAAGATATTCTGAAGATGACCTTCAGGACAAGGTATGACCATTATGAATTCCTAGTGATGCCCTTTGGATTGACGAACGCCCCTGCAATTTTTATGAGGCTAATGAACGAGGTGTTCAGAGACTATCTAGATAAGTTTGCGATAGTCTTTATTGATGATATCTTCTTGTACTCTCGATCTTATGAGGAGCACGCATAACGCTTGTGGTTAGTACTTCAGATACTCCGCGATAAACAATTATATGGAAAGCTTAGTAAGTGTGAGTTTTGGCTGGATCAGATAGCTTTCCTTGGTCATATAGTTTCAGCGGAGGGAGTATAAGTTGATCCAATTAAAGTGGAGGCTGTGATTAATTGGGAAAGATCGAGGACAGTTACCGAGGTACAAAGTTTCCTTGGTTTGGCATGGTATTACAGAAGATTTGTGGAGGGATTTTCCAGGATTGCCACTGCTTTGACTAAGCTCACGCGCAAGGAGACTCCGTTCATATGGACTGATCAATGTGAGCTTAATTTTTAGGAATTAAAGAGGAGATTAACTGTGGCACCTGTGTTAACTATACCTGATGGATCATGAGGATTTTCGGTGTATCGTGATGCTTCCCATCAAGGATTAGGGTGTGTGCTCATGCAACATGAAAGAGTAATCGCCTATGGATCGCGACAAGTGAAAGATCATGAGCGGAATTACCCCACGCATGATTTGGAGTTAGCTGCTGTGGTGTTTGCCTTGAAGATCTGGTGGCACTACTTATATGGGGAAAGATTTCAGATCTTCACTTACCACAAGAGTTTGAGGTATCTGTTTGATCAAAAAGAGTTAAACATGGGACATAGGAGATGGATGGAACTCCTTAAGGATTATGACTACGAGGTTCTGTACCATCCGAGAAAGGCGAATGTAGTTGCTGATGCCCTAAGCAGGAAGAGTATGATATCTACTATGATGGTCAGGGAATGAGATTTATTGGAGCAGTTCGTCGAACTCCGGATCTTTAGCTAGCATGCGAATAGAAACTGGATCATGGATTGGATTAGAATTGGGCAGCGTGATGATCAGAGGTTGACCGATATGGTTAGCCAAGCTGAGCAAACTTCGTAGTCGGATCTCATAGTCAGTGAGGATAGATTATTGAGATTCAGAGGACGAATTTATGTACCGAACGATGATACCCTGAAGAAACAGATACTGAGAGAATCTCACTACTTGTGATACACCATGCATCCAGGAAGTACTAAAATGTACCGAGATTTGAGAAAGGTATATTGGTGGAGTGGTATGAAACGAGACGTGGCAGACTTTGTGGCCAGATGTTTAGTGTGCCAGCAAGTGAAAGCTGAGTATCGAAAGCCCGAAAGATGATTGTAACCTTTAACTGTGCCTACATGGAAATGGGAACATGTCACTATTGACTTTATTATGGGCTTACCTGTCACGACCCAAACTACCCAAAAATCAGAGTTAATTTTTCGCGCTTTGTTATTTTTATTACTTAAACTCTTACCTGTCCTCGAATCGTGACCACACTCCATTAATAATTGGGCTGTGCGTCAATGCCAGTCCCACCATTCAATTACCATCTAACTTATTTCTTCTCTAATCATTTAATATTGTTTACATTATTTATACATCCCCTAAAGTTACTTACAAACATCTTACTGTGCTATGCTTATGTAGATACAATATGTACAAGTGTATATACCTTAAATGATGGGTAGCAGCGGATATCCGGAATGCAGTACTGAGTCGTCGCAACTTCAACTGGAGATTATCTGTGGGAGAAAATGAAAGGGGTGAGCACATCAAGCTCAGTAAGGCAATCCTACGAACAAGTAGGTAATCATACTACCTACATGAACGTGGTGCCATGCAAAAACCACCCTTTCTCCACACATTTTAAAACAAATGATATGAGTTATGATGTTATGTAAATCAAGTTTGCACGGAAAATTCAACATGCAATTATTACAAATCATTTATTTCTCAATTAAAATTTTCACAATAAAGTCAGGACTCGACCCCTCCTTCGGGTGATCCTGACTCACACAAAACCATGAAAATCGATATACATCACACATGGGTTTAAAAAGCATGGAAATAACCATCATGCACATTTAATTAAAAACCCAGTTTAAATCATCGAAATCATCGACATGCGAGACGAGGCAATATCTGTATAACGGCAATAACCAAGACTGGCCATATGTGTCCTCGTGAGTCCCTTTAGCTTCACGGATCCCAGTGTGCGAGGTCTCACCCTGATCGGGAACCACCCGGGAGGTGGGTCAATCCAACCCGTCAGTCTTATCCGATCTCACGCATCTGAAGATGCCGTATCCGAAGATACCCCGTATCACAAGATACCGTATCCGAAGATACCCCGTATCACAAAGATACCGTATCCGAAGATACCTTACGGTACATCGTACTCCATGCTACTTGCACGGTACATCGTACTCCATGGACCTATATCACTCTAGGTACTCCAGCCCAAATGGCCTGCTTCCCACAGAGAGGTTTTGTTTCTCAATACTCATGCCATGTCTCAAAACGCACGTGCGAGCCTATTAAATCGGTGACACACAGTCTACCCGATGCTCCAAGCACGGCTTATCGTATGATCTCTGAAAAGTAGTGCGAGTGGTGCTCTAACACTGTATATATGAATCACATGAAAATCTTATAAAATCTGGTGCGAGTTAAACTCCAGCACCCTGTCATGAAAATCATGTAAAATCTGGTGCGAGTTAGACTCTAGCACCGTGTCACGAAAAAGCATATGAAATCTGGTGCAAGTTATACTCTAGCACCTATGCATGTAAAACTCTAGTGCGAGCTCTCGCTCCAGCACCAATGCATGCATCACCCAAATCAAAACATCGTGCGAGCTGAGCTCTAGCACGTCACAGGTAAATAAAAACACGTAGGCGGCTCGGTTATCTCCAAATAGTTTTCAAAACAATTTCATCGTTGAAAGTATGCAATGCTATGCATTTTCTTTCAAGTTTAGCCAGCCTACTCATGCATGCATTAAAATGTCTCCAGAACGAGCAGGAACCTCTTGTTCTTGCTCCTCCCAATCTTTCCTAAATTTGTAAATTCTACCCTTAACAAGGGTATTTTAGTAATTTGCCCATTCGGGGCACTAAAATTATTATTCGACCTCTAGACCCTTCAGATAAATTTTAAAGACTGCAATGAACTTAAAATTGCGTAAAGTTTACCTCTAGCAGTCCGTAGAATTCCCTTACCTTATTTTCCTGTCGAGTCTGACCTTTTCTTTTCCACTGTTGTCACGTCGCGCAGTCCGTTATGCTCCCAATCAAATGCCCGGAACTGCGTATCAATATTCCTCAGGTCAGATATTATACAATTTAATTGTATTTCCTATTTTCTGGGCATATTTAAATCATTGGGCCCATTTACCCCTATTGGGCCCGATTGCACCTTAATGGGCCTTAATCGGCCTTAAGCCCGTTTTCCACTTAATTTTCGCTTTATCGAGGCCTATTGGGCTCATTGGGCTCACTAATAATTTATTGGGCCTCGTTCTAATTCTTGAATAACTAAATCGATTATTTACGATAATTTATCTAAATTTCCATAATTTAATTCAATTTATGCGAAATTTAAATTCATATCACGCATAACGATGTAAATTGTCGTAAATAAGGGTCACTTACCCGAGATTCCATGCTAGTACGTAATTCGAGGCTGTCTCGAGCTGTCGTTGGATGCCAATCATCGAGCTACACAATTCCACAATTTTTCGGGTAAGTTTTCGGCCCAAAATTAATTAAATTAAATACTCCAAAATTTAAATCGATCAATTTGACCACTTATCGACTTACCCGAAGCTCGATTGCATCACTGAAATTTTCTCCAATTTTTTCTCTTTTTCTTTTTCCCTTTTTCTTCTTTTTTCCTCTCTTTTTGGCTGAACCGGTTCAGTCCGGTTCGGACCGGTTCAGACCCGCCGGTTCACCCCGGTTCACTCCAGTTCGACCGGTTCACCGCCTTGCCGGTCGGTTCTCCACCGGCTTCCGCCGCCAGTAGCTCCGCAAGGTCGTCCGTATCACAGATCCGCCCTCGGTTTCGGTCGGGCTCGCCGGAATGCCGCCGTTCGGCCTCTTCTCCCCGGCCGTCGGACCCATTTTCTTCCCTTGGCCGTCGTCGGCGATTCCCGCCGTCTCGTCGGCTGCTACCGGTCTCAAAAGCACCGCAGTCGCCTGGGCTTTCGGAATCTGGCCTCGGTTCCTCCCGATTCGCGGCCGGTGACCCTTTCTTTCCCGCGGCCTTCTCCTCCGTTTTTCGTCGGATTTCGGCGTCCTTGGCGCGCGTCACCGGTGGCCTGAAGACCGCCAGCCTCTCCTCTTTCTTTTTCGGCCCATGGCCTGGCCGTTGGCCGCCGGATGGCTCGCCGGTCTCCCTCGGTCAGCTGCTTCCGTTTTCGGGTTTCTCTCTCCTCGATTTCCGTTTTCTGATTCTTTTCTTTTTTTTGTTTTATTATTATTATTATTATTATAATTTATTTAATTATTTCACTATTCATTAAAATACTCCATAAAATCCAAAATATCTACACTTATATTATTTTTATTCTAATTTAATTTATTTCATTTAAATTTAATTTATTAATTATATTTTAATCCTTTTTCGGGTATAATTTCTCTGTATTTTCGGGATATTGTCCCGAATGACTTTTCAGTATATTTTTTGATTATTTTCAGGATTATTTTTCCGAACTAAAAATCCCGATTAATTCCTATAAATTCATATCTTGATCAATTTAACCCGAAATAAATTTATTTCTCCTTTATTGACCAAGATTTCTCAAATCCATATTTTAAATTAATTTTTTTTCCTTATCGAAATTATTCCAACTTTCGATCTTTTGACCATTCTGCCCTGCACGTGTTTGGGATTAATTTAACCCGACTTCTCTTCACGAATACTCATTCATTTCGTATTTTAAATAATTTCGGGTCTTACAAATCTCCCCCACTTAAGGAATTTGGTCCTCCAAATTAGAACCAATTCATATGAGTCTATAGACTACTCCGGGTACATCAATCGTAGCATACTTCTTTAATTCTCATGTGACCTTTTTTCGAAGTGTATTACTACCAAAGGACTTTAATTAGGGATATCATCTTAAACCTCAATACTTTCTCTTTCCTGTTTAATGCCCGAATCAACTTATCAATATACTTATATTTTCATTAAACTGAACTTTTGGAGTTCATATTCGATTACCTATGCTGGATCTGGATAGTATTGCTGAAGCATCAAAAACTGAAACACATTGTGGGTGCCTGTTAATTCAGGTGATAACACCAACCTACAGGTCTTATCTCCCACTTGTCCAATCTCTCAAAATATTCCATCCAGCGCAACTCAATTTACCTTCTTCCAAAAGTTCGCTATGTCCTTATTCTCTTAGGACGAGTAACTTTCAACCATACTAATTCACCAAGGGTGAATTCCAATATTTTTCTACCTGCTCTGAGGTGTTCTTAATCTCTCACTCTTAACTAAAACATCCTCAGAGACTTATTATCCATAGTCGAAAATAATTCTATCTGTCACCCACTTTTTCTCATCCAATTTGGGGAACAACCCCTACAGCCATACACTGTCTCATATCTTGTTATCCCGATACTTAACTGCCAATTGTCACTATAGGCGAATTCAATTTGTGACAACTGATCATTCCAGGAGCTTATAAAATCAAGGGCACACGCTTTCATCGTATCCTCCAGAACCTGTACAGTCCTCTCTGACTGACCATCTGTCTGAGGATGGAAAGCTGTGCTAATACTCAGTCGGATTCCCATAGCTTCCTAAAAATATCCTCAGAGGTGGGAAGTGAAGCGGGAATCCTTATATGATACCATGCTCACTGGAACGCTACATAATGTTCCACAATCTTCCTTATACATAAATCCTCATACACACTTTGAGTATCTGGGGAGTTCATAACCAGAAGGTGGGTAGACTTAGTCACTCTATCGACTATCATCCAAATAGCCTCGTAATTCACCTGGGTTCTCTGTAACCCATCACGACATTCATGGAGACTTGCTCTCATTTTTCGTGCCGTGTCGATATAGGTAGATGCTGCAATAACTCTGCAGACTTTTAATACTCTACCTTATTCTGCTGACATACTATGCACTTTTTCGCAATCTCTACCATGTCTCTTTTCATATCTGACCACCAATACCCTTTTTGAGATTTCAATATTTTTATTACCTTTCGTATGCACTGTATATCCCGAAGAGTGAGCTTCTGACAATATTATTATCTCATCAACTGTGGTCCTAGGGAGCACTTATACTGTCTCTGAACCTCTCTGTAAATCATTATCATACTCTGTGAACTCTATCACTGTACCCTTCTGAATCTGACCCACACTACCGACATCATGCCGATCATCACGCTAAGCCTGTCAAATCCGGGCACTCTCATCCGGTTCTAGTCTCAGGCTAGCTGTCACACAATCACTGTCATCATCAGAAGGGATCACATCAATACTGAGGTTCACAACTGCTCTAGCAGCTCACGCTCCCTGACCATCATACGTAGTACCATCCCGAGGCTCTTTTTACTCAAAGCATCAGCCTTTCCTGGGTGGTACAATTTTTACAATCAAAATCTCTCAGAAGCTCTAACCCACTATGTATTCTCATATTCGCCTCTTTCTGTGAAAACAGATACTCGGGGCTTTATGATCAGTGCATATCCACAATTCCTCATCGTGTACATAATAGTACCATATCCTCGGTACAAATACTGTCGCTGCCAACTTAAATCATGGGTCAGATAGTTTATTTCGTGATCAAGGAGTTGTCTGACTCCAAAATTGACTATCTTTTCATTATACATCAATACACAGCTCCTTCATAATTTTGAGGTATCCATACTCACTGAGAACCTCTTGAGCTGTTGGGTATGGTGAAATTAATCACTGTGGTCAGTTCATACTTCACTACACCGAAATTCATGTCACATCTATCATCTTATTTATCATCTCATTCAAAGACCACGTTTTCTTAGTTAAACGTGTCAACCAAGTAGACCATATTGAGAACTCGCAACAACCCATTTGTAAAAGCCATCTTCAATTATTGCTTACAATTTGCCCTAGACTTTAACTACACCCAACATATCATCGATAATGATGATTACAAATCGGTCCAATCCTTGATTTTATTTACGCATAAGCGTATAAGATCCTTCAAAATCACTTACGTTTTCAGGTACTAACTTGCGTCACTTCCTTTTCTTATCTTAACGGCTCTTATTAAATTTTTTTACTATGATAACCTTTATGATTCGTCGAATTTTAATATTCTTATTGTCTTAGTAAGGGTATCCTAATGCTAAAGGTATTTATTACGACGATCGATTTCACGTTGTAGGTTATATATATATACTTTTAGACGCTGTCAAGTCTTCAGGCGGGGAGGTATTTTGAAATACCTTTATTAACCTTCAGACTTAACCATATATACTTTATATACCGGTCCATGTGGTCACAATTTATATTCGCTACTAATTGCTTTAATCCTAATGACTTCATATCGTAAGGATGTTCTTACCTAGCATACGCCTCTTACTCCGATACATCTTGTTTTCAGAATTAAGCATATCTCATCTTAAAGATTATCTCTTTAGTGTATCTATTATAACGAAACTCTTGTCATTATTCATTCCGTGAGTACAATCCTTTACTCCTTTAATTTCAACTGTTGCACCCTTTTTTTTTTCAACTTAAAATCTCTATATCCTTATTCCGTTAATTAATCCTCCTCTATTGGGGTATTCATTTATTAGTATTGTACCCAATGATGTAGGCATTCATGCCTTTTACTCACTTATATGCGAATGAAGGCGGTATGAATAAATGTGTGGCACCAGGATCAATGAACATATGTACTTCATTAGTCATAATAAGTGTGGTATCTTACACCACATCCATGAAACATCAATAGTGTCCTGGTCCAAGACATCCTCTCGCCTTCGTCCAATAACCTACTTTCCTTTTTCTTTTCTTTTCGGATATTGCCTCCCTTTTCGTTGCAGCTATACCAATAAAGTTTTTCTGTATCTTTACTTTTCTGTGGGCCGATCTCGCCCAACTCTGTGCAATCAAAATCAATGGTCCGTCTTATCACACTTAACGGCCATTTTCATCAATACAGTGTAGATATAGACCCTCCTTCCTTGGTATCCACCACACATTCCCCACTGCTTACAGTGCTTACACTGCTACACTGCTTCGTAGCAGGTCGGGGTCCTCCAATCACAATGCCCTTCAAGAGTGCCAAAATTGGATGCACTGGGGCCTTACCAATTATCTTACTCCATGACTCGTCAAAATTAAATCTTTTACCAATTACTATTTTTCCATTTTAACATCTTTGTCATTTCTCGATTCTCTTTTCTGTCTCTATTTCAGCCCTCACTACCTTTCCCAATCTCAGAGGCGTGCAACTCATGTTCTTATTTACCCAACTGTAAATCTGCGCACTGCTTCAGTATAGGTAATATCTCATGGGCCAATCGGACTCTAATTGAAAAGTTGAGCCATTTCATGAACTTTTAGACATCTTAACTGTCACTTGTTCATAATGTCGAGGTAATATCTGCCAAAGAATATAACTGAGTTTCATACTCATAATCAATTTAGTATTCCTGGGCAGTGTAAGAAATTTTTCCTTTAAATCATGTCCGGGATATCCTGTCACCGGAATACATCCAATAAGATTTCTCATCTTAACTCTTAAGATGGGTCGAGCGGGTTTCAATCAATGCTCCGCTGCACCCTCGAATCTCTTGCATACTCTGAGCAATTAGCTCTTCAAAATAATCTCCACACTCCGCTCCAGCCTCGCGAAGCATGTCTCAACACTGTCCGATCACTCTGTCGAACTCTGAGAGGCATGCTCAACATTAACCTCTATTTCAATCTCATACTGATTCTCATAGTCAAACTCAGCACGACATAGCAGACTCAGGTCTACCTCTACGACCTCTGCCTCGTGCACTATCTCATCTAACGCAACTCATATTAGGCATTCCTGCATTCTCAACCATTTCTTAGTCAAAACCCATCTCGATATACACTATGTATCTAACCAAGCACAGTAACACGGGGATGTAATTATCTAATTACTGACACTGACACACATCAGACCAATTTCTGCTCTGATACCAAACATGTCACGACCCAAACTACCAAAAAATCAGAGTTAATTTTTCGCGCTTTGTTATTTTTATTACTTAAACTCTTACCTGTCCTCGAATCGTGACCACACTCCATTAATAATTGGGCTGTGCGTCAATGCCAGTCCCACCATTCAATTACCATCTAACTTATTTCTTCTCTAATCATTTAATATTGTTTACATTATTTATACATCCCCTAAAGTTACTTACAAACATGTTACTGTGCTACGCTTATGTAGATACAATATGTACAAGTGTATATACCTTAAATGATGGGCAGCAGCGGATATCCGGAATGCAGTACTGATTCGTCGCAACTTCAACTGGAGATTATCTGTGGGAGAAAATGAAAGGGGTGAGCACATCAAGCTCAGTAAGGCAATCCTACGAACAAGTAGGTAACCATACTACCTACATGAACGTGGTGCCATGCAAAAACCACCCTTTCTCCACACATTTTAAAACAAATGATATGAGTTATGATGTTATGGAAATCAAGTTTGCACGAAAAATTCAACATGCAATTATTACAAATCATTTATTTCTCAATTAAAATTTTCACAATAAAGTCAGGACTCGACCCCTCCTTCGGGTGATCCTGACTCACACAAAACCATGAAAATCGGTATACATCACACATGGGTTTAAAAAGCATGGAAATAACCTTCATGCACATTTAATTAAAAACCCAGTTTAAATCATCAAAATCGTCGACATGCGAGACGAGGCAATATCTGTAAAACGGTAATAACCAGGACTGGCCATATGTGTCCTCGTGAGTCCCTCTAGCTTCACGGATCCCAGTGTGCGAGGTCTCACCCTGATCGGGAACCGCCCGGGAGGTGGGTCAATCCAACCCGTCAGTCTTATCCGATCTCACGCATCCGAAGATGCCGTATCCGAAGATACCCCGTATCATAAAGATACCGTATCCGAAGATACCCCACGGTACATCGTACTCCATGCTACTTGCACGGTACATCGTACTCCATGGACCCATATCACTCTAGGTACTCCAGCCCAAATGGCCTGCTTCCCACAGAGAGGTTTTGTTTCTCAATACTCATGCCATGTCTCAAAACGCACGTGCGAACCTATTAAATCGGTGACACACAGTCTACCCGATGCTTCAAGCACGGCTTATCGCATGATCTCTGAAAAGTAGTGCGAGCGGTGCTCTAACACTGTTATATATGAATCACATGAAAATCTTATAAAATCCGGTGCGAGTTAAACTCCAGCACCCTGTCATGAAAATCATGTAAAATCTGGTGCGAGTTAGACTCTAGCACCATGTCACGAAAAAGCATATGAAATCTGGTGCGAGTTATACTCTAGCACCTATGCATGTAAAACTCTAGTGCGAGCTCTCGCTCCAGCACCAATGCATGCATCACCCAAATCAAAACATCGTGCGAGCTGAGCTCTAGCACGTCACATGTAAATAAAAACACGTAGGCGGCTCGGTTATCTCCAAATAGTTTTCAAAACAATTTCATCGTTGAAAGTATGCAATGCTATGCATTTTCCTTCAAGTTTAGCCAGCCTACTCATGCATGCATTAAAATGTCTCCAGAACGAGCAGGAACCTCTTGTTCTTGCTCCTCCCAATCTTTCCTAAATTTGTAAATTCTACCCTTAACAAGGGTATTTTAGTAATTTGCCCATTCGGGGCACTAAAATTATTATTCGACCTCTAGACCCTTCAGATAAATTTTAAAGACTGCAATGAACTTAAAATTGCATAAAGTTTACCTCTAGCAGTCCGTAGAATTCCCTTACCTTATTTTCCTGTCGAGTTTGACCTTTTCTTTTCCACTGTTGTCACGTCGCGCAGTCCGTTATGCTCCCAATCAAATGCCTGGAACTGCGTATCAATATTCCTCAGGTCAGATATTATACAATTTAATTGTATTTCCTATTTTCTAGGCTTAATTTAAATCATTGGGCCCATTTACCCCTATTGAGCCCGATTGTACCTTAATGGGCCTTAATCGGCCTTAAGCCCGTTTTCCACTTAATTTTCGCTTTATCGAGGCCTATTGGGCTCATTGGGCCCACTAATAATTTATTGGGCCTCGTTCTAATTCTTGAATAACTAAATCGATTATTTACGACAATTTATCTAAATTTCCATAATTTAATTCAATTCATGCGAAATTTAAATTCATATCACGCATAACGATGTAAATTGTCGTAAATAAGGGTCACTTACCCGATGCTAGTAGGAAATTCGAGGCTGTCTCGAGCTGTCGTTGGATGCCAATCGTCGAGCTACACAATTCCACAATTTTTTGGGTAAGTTTTCGGTCCAAAATTAATTAAATTAAATACTCCAAAATTTAAATCGGTCAATTTGACCGCTTATCGACTTACCCGAAGCTCGATTGCATCACTGAAATTTTCCCCAATTTTTTTCTCTTTTTCTTTTTCCCTTTTTCTTCTTTTTTCCTCTCTTTTTGGCTGAACCGGTTCAGTCCGGTTCGGACCGGTTCAGACCCACCGGTTCACCCCGGTTCACTCCGATTCGGCCGGTTCACCGCCTTGCCGGCCGGTTCTCCGCCGGCTTTCACCTCCAGTAGCTCCGCAAGGTCGTCCGCATCACAGATCCGCCCTCAGTTTCGGTCAGGCTCGTCGGAATGCCGCCGGTTCGGCCTCTTCTCCCCGGCCGTCGGAGCCATTTTCTTCCCTTGGCCGTCGCCGGCGATTCCCGCCGTCTCGTCGGCTGCTACCGGTCTCAAAAGCATCGTCGTCACCTGGGCTTTCAGAATCTGGCCTCGGTTCCGCCCGATTCGCTGCCGTTCACCGCAGTTGACCCTTTCTTTCCCGCGGCCTTCTCCTCCGTTTTCCACCGGATTCCGACGTCCTTGGCGCGCGTCACCGGTGGCCTGAAGACCGCCAGCCTCTCCTCTTTCTTTTTCGACCCTTGGCCTGGCCGTTGGCCGCCGGACGGCTCGTCGATCTCCCTCGGTCAGCTGCTTCCATTTTCGGGTTTCTCTCTCCCCGATTTCCGTTTTCTGATTCTTTTTTTTTGTTTTATTATTATTATTATTATAATTTATTTAATTATTTCACTATTCATTAAAATACTCCATAAAATCCAAAATATCTACACTTATATTATTTTTATTCTAATTTAATTTATTTAATTTAAATTTAATTTATTAATTATATTTTAATCCTTTTTCGGGTATAATTTCTTTGTATTTTCGGGATATTATCCCGAATGACTTTTCAGTATATTTTTCGATTATTTTCGGGATTATTTTTTCGAACTAAAAATCCCGATTAATTCCCATAAATTCATATCTTGATCAATTTAACCCGAAATAAATTTATTTCTCCTTTATTGACCAAGATTTCTCAAATCCATATTTTTAATTAATTTTTTTTCCTTATCGAAATTATTCCAACTTTCGATCTTTTGACCATTCTGCCCTTGCACGTGTTCGGGATTAATTTAACCCGACTTCTCTTCACGAATACTCATTCATTTCGTATTTTAAATAATTTCGGGTCTTACATTACCGAGGACCCGAAGGGGTCGTGATCCGATATGGGTCATAGTGGATAGACTGACGAAAAGTGCCAACTTCCTTGCCATTAAGAGCACCGATACTGTGGATGCCTTAGATGAGTTATATGTCAGCGAGATAACTGGATTACATGGGGTTCCAGTGAGTATTACTTCTGACAGAGATTCCTAATTTACTTCCAGATTTTGGACCCAGTTTTAGGAGTCTATGGGATCTCGATTAGTTTTAGTACAGCCTATCATCCTCAGATAGATGGTCAGTCAGAGAGGACTATTCAAACCCTAGAGGATATGTTGAGGGCGTGTACGATGGATTTTAAGGGATCATGGGATGATCACCTACCCCTAGCAGAGTTTGCGTACAATAATAGCTATCATACGAGTATTGGAATGGCACCTTTTAAGGCTCAATATCGTAGGAGGTGTAGATCCCTGTAGCGTGGGAAGAAGTGGGTGACAGAAAGATAAATGCTGTAAAACTTGTTGAACAGGCTGTACAGAGTGTGAAACTCATATGTGAGAGATTACGGGCTGCACAAAGTAGATAGAAAAGCTACGTAGATGTACGTAGACGGCCACTCGAGTTTAATGTTGGTGATGCAGTATTCCTGAAGATATCACCGAGTAAGGGTATCATGAGATTTGGAAAGAAAGGGAAACTGAGTCCTCGATACATTGGACCATTTGAGATTCTTGAGAGAGTGGGAGATGTAGCCTATAGTTGGCATTGCCCCCACAGATGTTCGAAATACACAACGTCTCTCATGTATCTATGTTGAGGAAGTACCACCCGGACCCTTCTCATGTCATAGAGTATGAAGAGATGGACCTACAAGAGGACATGAGCTACACTGAGGAACTCGTCCGGATTCTTGATAGAAAAGAGAAGGTACTTAGAACCAAAAACATCCCATTAGTGAAAGTTTTATGGAAACATCACTCAATGGAAGAGGCAACTTGGGAATTGGAAAGCCTCATGAAGGAGAAGTACCCCCATCTGTCTGATGAGTCGAGTTGAATTTGGAGGACCAAATTCTGTAAAGGTGGGGAGAATGTGAGAACTGAGAATTCTGTATACCCCAGTTATGAGAATTTGTAATTTTGGTGTATGTAATTATGATATGTTAATGTACACACAATTTTTAAATATGAAGAAGTATAAGAAGATGAGGTTTTTAAGTCTTGAATGTGTATGGATTGAAATATGGATATGGGGTAGATTTTGGGAAGTTTTACATGAATTTTCTACAAATTGATGCAGCAGCGGTACAATCTGTGAAGGCCAGATCGATCTCCAAGGATGAGAGATTGATCTCATGCCTCCAGAATGCAAGAAATGTACAAGAACTGATAGGCAGATCGATCTCATAGGCAAGAAGATCGATCTCAAAATGTTTCTGTAAAGAGAAGATCGATCTCCTCAAGGAGCAGATCGATCTCATGAAGTATTCTGTAAACAGAAGATCGATCTCTTCAAGGAGAAGATCGATTACATGAAGCAATTATGAGATCGATCTCACCCTACGACAGATCGATCTCCTAGGCATAAAATAGCCCCAAAACGTTCCCAAATTCAAAAAGAGATCGATCTCATCAAGGATCAGATCGATCTCCTACCTTCGGCCTATATAAGGACCCCTTTGTTTTTCTGGAAATCGATCTCTCGCTCTCTCCAAATCGTCATTTTCGCAACTCTACCTTTCTCTCTCCTCTAAAACCCCTATTTTTGTCCAAATCTCAGGCAGAGGCAAGAAGGAAAGTTGTTCCTCATCCAAAGGAGAATAACATACTTGGAAATCGAACGACGAATCGAATCGAGGTGTGAATAGAGCTCTCCATAAGTTTTGGGTAAATTTCTAAATTTTAATCTTTGACATTGAGGTGATTTTGGTGATTGTGACTATGGGTGTTGTGATAAAATAGCTAGGAAATGATTAGAGTTGATGAAATTGTGATTTTGTTGCGAGTGAGGATGATATTATACCATTGTGGTGATTTTTGGGATTTTGGCTATAAATTGGAATTTAAGGCAATGAGGTGATTTTGGCATGGATATTATGCATGAAAAATATAGGATTTGAAATGTAGTGGATGAGAATATGGATTAGGATAGGAATATGAGAAAAATGAGGTTTGTAGTATTTAACGTGAATATGAGCAAATATGTGTTCGATGATGTGATTGAGATGAATTATTGATGTTCTAGCATCGTTTGGACAGCCCGGGAGTTCTAGAGTTGGAATGCGAGGCTAGTCCGTCGTTTGGGGGAACGATTGCACTATATGAGGTGCAACGAGGTAAGGGAAAACTTAAACTGATTTGTGTATGCGATTTTGTGATGATATTGTAGCATGAAATGTGATTTGAGAAAACAAACATGTTTTTATGAGTTGTGAATGAGTTGTTGCACACGATTTTATATCCGGTTGGGGCCCAATTTTTATGAGTTGTAAACTAAATGTGAAATTGTTTTACAACCGTTTTGAGTTTAAAAAGGGAAAAGTGATTTGGGCTCTACGTTAAGGCGTACTGAGATTTGAGAAATGTGCGCATGATTTTTCCAGTTTGAGCTCGGTTTTGACATGTTTTGTGTTGAGTACAAAACGATTTTGAGATGAATTTTATGAGAAAAACCATTATGAGCGCTACATGTAGGAAAAACGGTTTTATATGATAATGGCTATTTCTGAGACTTAGGCGTGTCATGTTGAATACACATCGGGCTTTGCTCTTGTAGCATGTAAGGCCGGGTCATGCTCTAGTAGCACGTAAGACTGACTCCTCTGTTCTAGTAACACGAGATGACCCCGCTCCGCGGTAGCGATGGGTGGCATTGCTTTGATAGCATTTAAGGCCGGGTCGTGCTTTGATAGCATGTAAGACCGACGGCTGTATGACTCTGATCAAGTCTACAGCGAACCATGGCCATGGGTGTATTATTGTCGACGAAATCCCTCAATTGGGGATGTCCGCCTAGGGGACGAGTTCAATCGTTTTGATGTGCCATGACGAATTTTTATATGAGTTTTATTTACCTAGTCTCGTTTTACACATGAGATTGTGTTTGGTGGCTGCGCCACGTGCAATATTATTGCAATGATTTTATAACGTTTTATGAGAAAAGCCATTATCGCATCCTGTTTTCTACATGCTTGTAACTGTGGTTTTTATATTAAACCAATTATTCTCATGTTTCTGCATGAGCTTTGAGAAATGAGTTAAGATGGTGTTTTGATTATTCAGGCTACACTTTTCTACTAAGTTTATTGGGTTTCCACCCACAAAACAAAATGATTGTGCTGTGCAAATCATTATTTTATCAATGAGTCCTTTACCCCCTTACTGAGCGATTTAGAAGCTCACCCTGTTTTATCTCCCCCCAGATTTCTTCAAGTGAAGAGAGTTTCCCTACGACGTACAGAGTAGTGGCTAGTGGAGGACTTGAGCTCCAGGCCATATATTGTACTTTGAGGTATATTTTAATATTTCATGTACCCAGACTTAAGTTGTATTTACAGACACTTTTATGAACAATGATGTATGGGATGTATTAGGATTAATTAATTTGGAAGAAGAATGGATATGATGTAATATATAGATGTTGGATGATGAGATCCTAAGGTGTAAATTATAATTTATATATGATGATGCATGACACTGCACAGGAATGCACCTAGAATTGTGAAATGATGTAAATAAATTTTAAATTTGCACTGTTTTCCGCACTTCCGGGGCGTCACAAGGCATCATGCTGCAACGGGAGGTGGGTTAATCCTACTCGCTAGACGTTAAATCAAGATCATCACCACATGGTACAGCATACTCCATGTGATATACACGGTACAACGTACTCCGTGGACCCATATCACGGTTAGGGGTGCTTGTCGTAGGTCTTATCCACCTCATACCATATATAACCGACTCAGTCTCAAGTGCACATGCGAGCATCTCATCCGTGTGACTATCAGTCTACACAAGGCATCCAACACGGCTCGTGTGAGCATCTCATCCGTGTGACACATAGTCTACACGAGGTATCCAACATGACTTATTACATTTCACAGTGTGAAAAGCCTAGTGCGAGCAAAGCTCCAACACGATTTCATGCATAATCGGTAAAATCCTTGTACGAGCAACGCTCCAATACAACTTGCATGCATCTCAATTCAAAATATGGTGCGAGCTAGGCTCCAGCGCATTTCATGCATGTCAAAATATCAAAAACTAGTGCGAGTAAAGTTCCAGCACGATTAAACTCATATAAATCTGATAGGCGGCTCTATTTCAACCAAACACGCTCAAAACCAAAGTTAGCACCTGACTCATGCTATTTCATAAAACTATGGAAGTCAAATAGCCAGCCTATCCATCAATTTTGCTTAAATCGAAGCAATGTATTTCATAAAAACATCAAAACGTGATATTTATGCAATTATTAGCCTTACTACCCTTTTTGTAAGATTTACTTCCAAGACAAAATCCTCATTTTCATCTATATCCGTAATCATTCACACAAATCATTATTTCTTTTCTAAATAACCAAGCAATTATAAAGCCCTATAAACACCCTCAAAATACATGCAACTACCTCTAGATACTCACAAAATTCCCTTACCTAGAATCCCGTCGAGTTATTCCACTTCCTCAGAGCTGCTCGATCATGCAGTCCAATTCGCTTCCAATGTAATCTCCGAAGATGCACAATATTACTTATCACATCAATTTAACCAAATATAATACAATTCTTGTGTTTACTGTAGTTGATTCGACTTATTGGGTTCATTAACACTTATTGGATCTTACTTTCTCTTAAGTCCATTTTGATGGTACTATTCATTTCTCGAAAATCTATTACTCATCAAGTCTGATAATTCATATTAGGCCAACATTAAGCCTAAAATACTCATCACTCTCCTTTACTAAGGCATTTCATCATACACCTCTTATGCACATTTCCTAACTCCATCAAATCCTATTAATTGATTCCCCAAAATCATCTCAAAATCATGCATTTAACATCAATATCACCATAGTATAATCATTTCATAAATAAATCAACTATAGCTCACTTTCTCACACTAACCCATTTTTAGGTCATAGAGGATTCATCATACTATAGATAGTTTTAATCAACAATACATACACCAAATAACCCAAAACAATGCATAGATAAACATACTTGAAGTTGGTGTATTGAAAACTTCTTAGCTTATACTTCCTCACTTGGCCAAATCTTTAGGGAAGACTTTGCTCCTTCAATCCAACAACTTGAATGTTGATTCCAAACTATGTTTTTCTCCTCCTCCCAATGAACAACTTTGCTCAAATAGCTTTTTCTCCAATCTTTTTGGAAGAGGGTGGTATTCTAGAGTGAGAAAACTAGGTTGTTTAGCTAAAATGGAGGGGTTTTGGGATTTCTAGGGAAGAAGGCTCGACTGTCACCCTTTTTTTATAGAAATCGCATTATGAGATCGATCTCCATGGGTAAGAGATCGATCTTCCCTTGCTTTGAACTCTCTCGGCATTCAGTTTGTTAAAGGTGGGATCGATCTGCTCTTAGGTAGGGATCGATCCTTGCCTGGCAGAAGGCTTTAGAGATAGATCTGGATTTGGGAAGAGATCGACCTTTTCTAGCCAGAATCCTTTAGAGATCGATCTGTCTTTGGGGATGAGATTGATCATTGCTAGGCAGAAGCATATCAAGATCTATCTGCTTAAATGAGGGATCGATCTCCCTTTTACAGAATACTTTGGTTCTGCATTTCGAGCATAATGAGATCGATCTCTCATTGCACTAAGATCGATCTCCCCTTGCTCTGCAGCATTCCAGCTACAATTTTCCTAGATTTTTAAGGGTAACATTATATCCACTTGCTTCACTACCCATTTTGCATTTCATCCATACTTAGAACTTAAAAATATCCAATTCTTATGATTCATATATAATGAAGGGTTTAAATTCCACTCATTAAATCTGTGGTCACTTTAGCCCTTACTTAGCCTTTACATGTATTCATAAGTGTTCATGCTTTCTCTTTGTAACTTCTTTCATATTTATATGATCAAAATCATCCGTCTTATGATTCCATTAACATATAATAAGGTTATACATACATGGGGTCTCACACCGAGTGGCTACACATACCCGATGCGGTTAAACGTACACCATAAAGGACTAAATCTGTGCAATGTGGCATAAGACATGCACCATGAAGGTCCAAACTCCACATGGGCCATGTATGACAGATATCGTGGTCTACATGTTCCCTTAGTCTCAAAACGATACTTAGGAATTCTTTTTCGAGCTTATTAACCTGCATAGTAACAAAACCGAGCTTATAGTCAAATCTCGTATACATAAAACTAATTCATAAAATCCATTTCCATATTACAATTTACATTTTTCAAAACCTTTCACATATGTCAGAAAAATACGCTTAGAGAGCTCAGAAGGTGTCTTTTCCTTCGGTTTTTCGGTTTAAGTATGAATAGTACTTTTTCAAATATCGAAAATACATTTCATAAATTCGAATGCATATAAAAAATGTTTACATATTAAAAATGAGGTAATGAGAATACTAATACCACTTTAAATTGAATCCCTTACCTAACGAATCTTGGAACAACACAAAATCGTCGGGTGTCGGGTTTGCCTCGTTTTACGTGTTGATATCTTGAGCTGTCCAAAATAGTTCCAAAATCATCAAATGATGCTTAATTTCATCTTAGTATGGTTTAACATACATCCACTTCCATAAACTTCACTAAATTTGACTGTTTTGTCCACTTTTCCTACTTTCTCGATTTTACCGATTAAAGGGTCGGTTTAGGTAATTTCGATAGTTTCTTTTCTCTTAACTTCACACTTATAAACTTAACAACCTAAACACTTATCCAAGTATAAATTCAACACACTACAACTTGTTAAATTATTAAACTTTGATACTTTTACAGTTCTCTACCAAATTGAGCTATAAACCGAACTTTTCGGTATTAAACAATAATTCTACAACTTCAAATTCAACCAAATTTCAGCATTTTCTTAAATTTCCTTGGCTGGATGAACCTGTGCTTATCCCTAGAAATTATTTCATCAATTTATACTTTAGTGAAAATCATTTAAATTCATCAAACATTTACATATATCAAACTCATCATCTTCCAACAACTTTACCTCGAGTTTGACCAAGTTTGACCCGGGATTCTTTCTCCAACAATGATTCTCAGCTGTAGATAAACATGTATGCTACTTAGAATCATGAAGGAAGAATAACTTCAACTCAAGCTATTAAAGACAATACAATGAATATGATGTTGAAGGCAAAAGGAATATTGAGGAATGATCTCTTAAGAATATTCATATTTTTTCAGCTCTATTTCTTACCTCCCCAATGTCTTGGTAGGTGAAACATTTAATACAGTTTTTCCCGTTGAAGATTTTGCAGAGAGAGCTGTTGGGAACCTCCAGTAGAGTACCAGATCGATCTTCTATCACGACCAGATCGATCTTCTAATTCAAATTTCTGTAATTACAAAGCAACTCAAAGCAAGGAGATCGATCTCATTTTTGTAGAGATCAATCTTATAGTCTGTAAAATGTTAGTGAAGATCGATCTGTTGAACCATCAGATCGATCTCATAAACTCTCTGTTTGAAGTAAGATCGATCTTGTAAGCATTCTCGTAGAGTGGAGAGCGATCTCTAATTACTCTAGATCGATCTCAAAAACTCTTTGTCATGAGGAGATCGATCTCTATCCATATGAGATCGATCTCATAAACTCTCTGTTTGAACATAGATCGATTTATAGATCGATCTAAGACCTTTAACCTTTTCCTTAGAGGAGATCGATCTCTACCTTGACCAGATCGATCTCATAAACATTCTGTAAGACAAAGATCGATCTCATAACCCTTAGAGATTGATCTCTTCTTCCTTAACATCCCATAATGTTCTCTAAGTCTTTAACCCTTAATCAGATCGATCTCATATTCTCATGAGAAATGAGATCGATCTCACATCCTTGAAAACCCCGGAGATTGATCTCTCATTTCATGAGATCAATCTCTCATCCTTTAAAACCCAGTTTCTGGCAAGGAATTGTATTTCAAAATGTTTTAATTAACCTCTTAACATATTTTAAACATTTCTTGATTTATCATAACCATTATTGAATTACTGTTTGTCATTTCAAAATATATCAACCTAACAATCTCCCATTTTTTGATATGACAAAACTTATTCAATAAACTAAGTTTAGAAACATGTTTAGTCTCCTCCTTAACATATGCATCCAGTTTTCCAGTTTCAAAACTCCCCCTCAATTAAAAAACTCCCCCTTAAATTATGCTCCCCTTAACATGCATCTTCTCTTCTCCCCATTTTTGTCATATCAATATCAACAAAGCATAAAACAATTTATCAACAAAGCATATATCAACAAATTACGAAGCATAACACTAAATCATAATTCTGTCATTTCAAAATATATAAATATATATGTTCATACAACACAAACATGTTTCAAAATATCAACACAATAATGACAATCTAAACACGCATACCCTAAGATAGATGAGGAAAGCGCTCCAAAAGTTCGTCAACTCGTGTGCGGGTGACCTGTAACTCATCAAACATGGCTTGCTGTGTAGCATGGAGATTTGCAAAACTTTCATCCATCTTCTTATTAAGTTGCATAACCATAGCCATAAGCGATTCCATTGCGTTGGAAGATGAATCAGGTGCAGTGTTTGTAATGGGAGGTGCGAAAGGTTCAGTCGGAGGTGCGGAAGGCTCAGCTGCAGTGTCCTCCTCCATGCTGCCTCGTGAGGGATTTCATTTTTCTTCCGTCACTGACCGTGGAACTCTTTGTAGTACCCCATATGATGAAGAGTGCCGATATTTAGAACGCTTTTAGCAGATGGCACTTCACCAGTTTCACAAGAATAGTTAACCGCGAGTTTTTGTAGCAAGAATGCAAGGGGTTGAGGGAAGACGCTAGTTGAGGCTAGGGATGTAAACGGGGCAGGTACTCGCTAATTTTGGACTACCCGACCCCGAACCCAATTAATAATTACAAAACCCGAACCCTATAATTACCCGATTAATTTTTGAAACAATTACCCGAACCCTACCCTAATAAATTTTACACTACCCGTTAAATACTCGAATCTGTGTAATTACCCGATTATTCAATTTATATTTTGACAATCCATTTATTAACCCGAACCCGAAACCCGACTATGAAAAAAATTATTCTAACATAAAAAATCAAAAACATAAAATTAAATAAAAACATACATGTTCCATCATAATTAAACAAACTTTAATAATTCAACAAGTAACTTGAAACCATTATGAGTGCATAATATATATCATAGTATTTCTAATTTGATACATTTGATTTCTTTTGAAGTTATGATATATTTATGTAATGTAAATTAATTTAATCAATGATAATAATATTAAATGATTAAAAAGATGTAAACCTTAAATTGATTATTAATATTTTCATTACAATTTGTATCATATGCATATACTATAGTATCATATATGTGAATGATCATATATTATAATTATACTATAATATCATATACTATAATATGAAGTTATTAATTTATCATATACTTAAAATTTTAATTTGAATCATTGATTTTTTTGAGTAAACAATGTTTTATTATAATTGATAATTTCAATTTTAAGTACAATTTGTATCATATGCATGTACTATATTAGTATCATATATAATACATGTAAATGGTCAATTTGCAAGAATTACATCTTAATCAAATTTGAAACTTTTATCATTTTAATTTCAGTAGTTTATATTTAAAATTTAAATACTTATTATCTTAAACATAATTTACTAATTTAATTTCATAATTATTTTATTATCATGTTTCATTAATTTTTTGACTAAAAAATGTTTTACTATAATTGATAATTTCAATTTTAAGTATAATTTGTATCATATACAAATACTACATTAGTGTGTGTGTGTGTGTGTGTGTATATATATATAAGAATTTGATCTTAACTAAATATGAAACTTTTATTATTTCAATTTCAGTACCTCGTATTTAAAATTTTAAGACATTATTTTACGCATAATTAACCCAATTTAATTTCATAATTATTTATTTTATTATTATTTTCTATTAATTTTTTAGTCAACAATGTTTTATTAAAATTGAAAATTACAATTTTAAATACAATTTGCATCATATAAATATACTATGAATTGATATCATATATGCAAATTGCTAATCATTAATGTGTAAGAATTGCATTTTAACTAATTATGAAATTTTTTTAATTTAATTTTAGAACATTATATTTAAAATTTTAAACTTATTATTTTAAGAATAATCAATTATTTTAATTTCATAATTATTTTTATTATGCTAATTACTAATTTTTTTTAGACACACAATCTTATTGTATAAATATTTTTTACAACGTATTATGTCAAATATAAGTTATGGCTTACTTGGTAAGTTCATTGTATAAAGATTAAAAGATGATGTTTAAGTCCCCACAACCTTAAAAATTATATTTTTGTAAGCAAAAATAAACGGGTTCGGGTACCGAGTTCGGGTACCCTAACCCGGTTACATTAATCGAGTTCGGGTACCGAGTATCCGAGGGGTACTACACGAACCCTACCTGAACCCGTCACGGGTAGTGAAATTACTACCCTAACCCGATTAAAACCCATTTATCGATACCCGAATCTGACTTAAACGGGGCGGGTAGTGTCGGGTACCCGTTTACACACTACCCATTTACATCCTTAGTTGAGGCTTGACCCCGTACGATCTTTAGCCAATCCTCGTAAATGAAGTGGACTAGGTTAGGTTCTTGGCTTTGAGAGGAATGAAGATGATGGAGCCAAAAACGATCTAGTTTTCTGACGGTAGAGTGTCGGGTACCAAAAGGTCGGAGGTTCCAAGATATGATTAGGTGTAGTAACCTAGGGTGCATGGGTAGGTCACTAGCCTTGTCTTTGGGTAGGTTTAGTTTAAGTGGTACCTCCTCTTCCTCATCAGATAAACCTGCATCTTCAATTTGAAACACTCGGGCTAAGAGGGTGGCGTTGATTGAAATTGTTTTGGCCATGACGAAGGTTTTAAAACTAAGAATTTTATAGGTGTCGTCAGGGTCATAGATAAGTTCAGCGTTTGAGAAAAATGCCCTAATAATATTCGGAGGAGCAGGGGTATTTATTTTGAGAAAGGGAAGCCAACCAAATTCTTGCATTTTTGTCAAGTAAGGAAAGTCAATGCGAGCAAGGAATGAAAAATCGATTGTTCGCCAGTGTTTAATGGGCATTGTAGAAAAGTATTCTTCTTATCTCTTTCTTTTTGCAGGTGTTTGAAAACACCTGCTGAAGGTTGTGACAGAAGATGTTGGGACATTGGGTGGCTGTGAAGAGGAGGGTCTGGATTCTTTGTTTGCAGCTCTCTTAAGGTGAGGCATTATAAAATCAGTCAAAGACATCCTAATATTGTTCTAGATAGTTCTCTAACAGAGTCCTAAGCAATGAAACAGTTCACTAGAAACCCTATTGAAGATTAATCTACGAAACCAAGAAATGTTTGAAAGAAAATAAAAAATATAGGTTCTAAGATGAAGAATAATGGAGTAGATTTGACGAAAACCTTACCAGAGATCTGTGAGAGAAATCGGAAGAGGAGGCACGAGCAGGTTAGGGATTTTGAATTTGGGGTTTCTGAAATTTGGAGATTTTTTAAGTAGTATATATAGCCCAGGGCTAAGGAGATCGATCTGTCGAGGTACCAGATCGATCTGTCATTTCCAGAAACTTAATGAGATCGATCTACAAAATACAGAAGCTCAAGAAGATCGATCTGCCAAATGCAGAGATCGATCTGTAAAATACAGAGGCTGAAGAAGATCGATCTGCCAAATGCAAGGATCGATCTGTAAAATACAAAAGCTTGAGGAGATCGATCTTATGGGATTAAAGATCGATCTGCTTAGCAAAACCTTACTGCTTTAGGCCAATCTAGAGCATACTAGATCGATCTATATTGTGAAGAGATCGATCTCTCATACCCTTTGCCCAGAAAATATGTTGAAAAACTAGTTGAAAATGAGTTTAAAATTAAAGTTTTGAAGGCTATAATCCTTAAGGAGCATACATAAGTCCTAATTCACCTTTAAGAACACAAAATCTATCTCTATCAAGAGGTTTGGTGAAAATATCAGCTATTTGATGCAATGTATCAATATATTCTAGAACTATATGTCCTTTTTGTACATGATCTCTAAGGAAATGATGCCTAATCTCAATATGTTTAGTTCTAGAGTGTTGGATTGGATTTTTAGAGAGATTAATGGCACTGGTATTATCACACTTGATGGAAACTTGCTTCATGTCTACACCATAATCTCTCATTTGTTGCTTAATCCACAACACTCGAGAACTACAACTACCAGCTGCTATAAATTCTGCCTCAGTTATGGATTGTGCTACACTATTTTGTTTTTTAGAGAACCATGATATTAATCTATTCCCAAAGAATTGGCAGGTTCCTGAAGTGCTTTTTCTATCTATTTTACAACCTCCAAAATCTGCATAAGAATATGCATGAAGAGCAAAGGTGGAATCTTTAGGGTACCATAGTCCTAGTGAATGTGTGTCTTTAAGGTACCTAAAAATTCTTTTTATAGCTAGTAAGTGTGATTCTCTAGGTGAGGATTGAAATCTAGCATATAAACACACACTAAACAGAATATCAGGTCTACTTGTAGTAAGATAAAGCAATGAACCAATCATAGACCTATATAGCTTAGTGTCTACACACTTACCTCTTTCATCTTTATCAAGCTTGATGTTGGTGCCCATTGGAGTTGCTTGAGGTTTGCAGTTATCCATTCCAAATTGTTTGAGCAAATCATTGGTGTACTTAGCTTGATTGATGAAGAGTCCATCCTTAGTTTGCTTTACTTGAAGTCCCAAGAAATAGGTGAGCTCTCCTATCATGCTCATTTCAAATTCACCTTGCATGATCTTAGTAAACTCTTGACATAAAGATTCATTAGTTGATCCAAAAATGATGTCATCTACATATACTTGAACAACTAGTAAATCTTTATTCTTATTTTTGATAAACAAGGTTGTATCTACTTTTCCTCTTGAAAATCCCTTTTCTATCAATAACTTTGAAAGTCTTTCATACCAAGCTCTAGGAGCTTGTTTCAAACCGTAAAGTGCTTTAGAAAGTTTGTAAACATGTTCAGGAAATTATGGACTTTCAAAACCGGGGGGTTGCTCTACTTAAACTTCCTCATTGATGTAACCATTTAGAAATGCACTTTTTACATCCATTTGATATAATTCAAAATTTTTGTAGCATGCAAAAGCTAGTAGCATCCTTATTGCTTCTAATCTAGCTACCAGTGCATAGGTTTCATCATAGTCTATCCCTTCCTCTTGCCTATAACCTTGTGCAACTAGCCTAGCCTTGTTTCTTATGATCACACTATTTTCATCAATCTTGTTCTTGAAAATCCATTTAGTTCCAATTATAATCACTAGGTCTAGGAGCTAAATTCCACACTTTACTTCTTTCAAATTGATTTAGTTCCTCTTGCATGACTAAAAACCAATTGTTGTCATCTAAAGCTTCATTGACATTTTTTAGTTCAATTTGAGATACAAAGGCTATATATTGACATAAATTTCTTAGTGAGGACCTTGTTCTAACTCCTAGATTTGGATCACCTACAATTTCACAATCTTTGACATATCCTAGTTCTCTTGGTGCTCTAGATTCTTTTTCTAGTATTTCTAGTTCTTCTTCATCTTCTTCCCCTTTATTAATGTCAAGATTTTCTGGTAGGTTATCTTCTATCCTTGAGGATTCCTTTAAAATCTCATCAAATATTTCAATATCCTCATCATTGGTAGAAACTTTAGATGCATCGTTTGACTCATCAAATATTACATGTATTGACTCTTCTACCATCAAGGTTCTTTTGTTGTACACTCTATATGTCTTTGAATTTAAAGAATAGCCTAAAAAGACTCCTTCATCACTTTTAGCATCAAATTTTCCTAAGTTATCTTTCGCATTATTTAAGACAAAGCATCTACAACCAAAAGGATGAAAATAGCTAATATTTGGCTTCTTTCCCTTACAAAGCTCATAAGGGGTTTTCTTTAAGATTGGTCTAATCATGGCTTTATTTATAATGTAGCATGAGGTGTTTATGGCTTTCTGCCCAAAAATATTTAGGTAGATTATTTTCACACAACATTGTTCTAGCCATTTCTTCTAATGTTCTATTTCTTCTCTCAACTACCCTATTTTGTTGTGGTGTCCTAGGGGCTGAAAAATTATGACCAATCCCTTGATCATTGCAATATTCATCAAAACCAATATTTTCAAATTTCTTGCCATGATCACTTCTAATACTAGTTATAATGTAACATTTTTCATTTTGGGCTAATTTTGAATAGACAATGAATTTTTCTAAAGCTCTATTCTTTGCTCTTAAGAAAAATACCCAAGTAAATCTAGTATAATCATTTACAATCACAAACCCATAATGCTTACCACCTAGGCTTGTAGTTCTAGTTGGCCCAAATAGATCTAGGTGAAGTAGTTGAAGAGGTCTAGTGGTTGACACATTATTCTTAGGTTTAAATGATATCCTTTTATTTTTCCCTTGACACAAGCTTCACAAATTTTGTCACAGTCAAAGGACAACTTAGGTAAACCTACAACAAGATCTTTTCTAGCTAGCTTAGATAATACATGCATGCTAGCATGTCCTAGTCTCCTATGCCACAACCAAGGTTCTTTTTCTTTATCTACCATAAGACATACATTTTCATTTCTAAGTTCATTTAGATATACAATGTTTATGTTACCTTGTCTATGTCCTAGAAAAAAAACTTTATTTGATTTAGTATCTATTACATGGCAATTCAAGCAATCAAAAATTACTTTGTAACCTTTGTCACAAAGTTGACTAATGCTAAGCAAATTATGTTTTAGTCCTCTAACAAGTAAAACCTTTTCTATTGAGAAAGAATTATTACCAATAGACCCACTTCCTTTAACTTGACCTTTGGAGTTGTCCCCAAAAGTGACTTCTCCACCAACCTTTGATTCGAATGAGTTGAAGTGGCTTCTATCACCGGTCATGTGTCTTGAGCATCCACTATCCAAGTATCAAGCTTCCTTTGTTTTTGCCTTGTAGCATGCTCAAGCTCCTACAATCATCATTCAAACTTTTGTTTTAGGTACCCAAATTTTCTTGGGTCCTTTGGAGTAAGTAAGTAGGATTTTTGATCCTTTTGGGATCCATTTTAATATTACATCAATATCTTTTGAATTTACCACATCTTTTGGAACCCAAACTCTTCTAACTATCCTTCCTCTAAATGTGGTCATTTTCATATTGCATCTATATGATGTATGTCATTTTTTATTACAATGTGAGCAAGTAGTAGAGGATTTATGCATATTCTTTCTAGCCAGGAAATTTTTTAGATGAGTTTCTCTACTTTTGCCATCATCTCCTAACCCATTTCTATCAAAGAATGCTCTTTGCGTCTTTAGCATGTGATCTAGTTTTTGTTGACCCATGTAAAATCTAGTAAAAGAATTATGTAAATTACTATTCTTTTCCTTTAAGTCATGAATTTCTAGATTTGTACTTTTTAATTTCTTTTCACATTCTATTTTAACATTTAGGATTAATTCATTTTCTTTCTTTAGTTTAGAAATCATTTTTTTGTACTTCAAATTCATGCACTCATATTCCATTGCAAGATCATCAAATGCATTTTGTAATTCATCAAAAGAATACTCATTAGGATCAGAAGTTACCTTCTCATCTTCAAGTGCCATGAAGCATAGATTGGCAATATCTTCATTTGTATCATCATCGGAGCTGTCATTATCGCTCCATGTTGCCATCATCGCCTTCTTTTTGTGCTTCCTATCACTTGATCTTTTTAGTAAAAGGCAATTAAATTTAATGTGGCCAGATTTTTTGTATTCATAGCAAACAATAGTATCTCTATCTTGTCTACCTAATTCTTCTTTATCTTATTCTTTCTTATAGTTTCTCCTACTGCCACCATTTGCTCTCATTCTCATAAATTTATTAAATCTCTTGGCAAACATTGCCATTTCAAAATCTTCTTCATTACCACTCTCATTTTTATCTTTTTGCAAATCCTCTTGAGTGGTGGATTTTAGAGTTACTCCTACTTTCTTGGGTGGCTCTTCATTTCTTCTCAATTTCATTTCATAGGTGAGCAATGACCCTATCAATTCATCTAACGATAGTGTGTGGGGGTCCTTAGATTCTTCAATAGCTATTACCTTAGCCTCCCAAGATTTTGGTAAGCTATTTAGGATTTTCTTAACAATTTCTATATTAGAGTAGATTTTGCCTAAAGATTTTAGTCCATTAATTATATCAGTAAATCTAGTGAACATGTCACTAATTGACTCTCCTTCTTTCATCCTAAATAACTCATAGTCATGCGTGAGCATTCCTACTTTAGTCTCCTTGACTTGAGTTGTGCCTTCATGTGTAATTGCCAATTTATCCCAAATTTGTTTGGCATTATCACAACTGGAGACTTTATTATATTCATTGGGCCCTAATGCACAAAATAAGGTGTGCATGGCCTTTGCATTCAACTAAGCACATTTTATATCATTAGAATCCCACTCATCTTCTTCTTTTGGAATATCTCTTCCCTCTACCTTCTTAGTTGGGATTTGAGGACCTTTAATAATAATCCTCCATACCTCATAATCATTAGCTTGAATAAAAAGTATCATTCTAATTTTCCAATATGCATAATGATCACCATTGAACATGGGAGGCCTAACTGTAGAGTGCCCTTCTCCTACTAGACTTGTTGCTACATTGCTATGAGCCATCGGATTGTTTTAACTCTTAGGAAATTACTCCTTAATGATCAAAGAGTCCAAGCTCTGATACCAATTGTTGGCTCAACCGAGAGGGGGGTGAATCGGTTTTCTAGTCTAAATGCTAAATTTAAACTCTTTTAAATTTAATTGCAAGTAATCAAATAATAAGCAATAGACTATAGTGCAGTAAAATAAAGGAGATAAGAGAGAGAAGCAGCAAACTCAGCAATTTATAGAGGTTCGGTCAATCGCTTGCCTACGTCCTCTCTTCTTGACCTTCTTGTCAAGAGTTTTCTTTCACTATCATGATAGTTGATACAACCTCCTTTTCAAGCTTAAGGAATAACCTCTCTACCCCTTATACAAAGATATCTATTCAACTCTGACACAATTCTCTTAAAGAGGAACTCTCCCATTTTCTTTTGGATTAAGAGTGAATACAAATAAGAACTCTCTTTTGTGGGTAGGAAGAATAACTTCAATGCAAGCTATTAAAGACAATACAATGAATATGATGTTGAAGGCAAAAGGAATATTGAGGAATGATCTCTTAAGAATATTCAAAATTTTTCATCTCTATTTCTTACCTCCCCAATGTCTTCAATACTTGGTTTTATATAGCATGATGGTAGGTGAAACATTTAATGCAGTTTTTCCCGTTGAAGATTTTACAGAGGGAGCTGTTGGAAACCTCGAGTAGAGTACCAGATCGATATTCCATCATGACCAAATCGATCTTCTAATTCAAATTTCTGCAATTACAAAGAAACTCAAAGCAAGGAGATCGATCTCATTTTTGTAGAGATCGATCTTATAGTCTGTAAAATGTTAGTGAAGATCGATCTGTCGAACCATCAGATCGATCTCATAAACTCTCTGTTTGAAGTAAGATCGATCTCCAAATCGATCTTGCAAGCATTCTTGTAGAGTGGAGATCGATCTCTAATTACTCTAGATCGATCTCAAAAACTCTGTCATGAGGAGATCGATCTCTATCCATATGAGACCGATCTCATAAACTCTCTGTTTGAACATAGATCGATCTACAGATCGATCTAAGACCTTTAACCTTTGCCTTCGAGGAGATCGATCTCTCATCTCATGAGATTGATCTCTCATCCTTTAAAACCCAGTTTCTGGCAAGGACTTGTATCTCAAAATGTTTTAATTAACCTCTTAACATATTTTAAACATTTTTGATTTATCATAACCATTATTGAATTACTGTTTTGTCATTTCAAAATATATCAACCTAATAAGAACATTAAGTTATATTTTATACTGGAGAAGATTGGGCTCAAAAGCCTTCTGGATGAGCTTCAAATTGGGCTTTTATGTTGGGCCAACAGATGTTGGGCTCGGGCCTGCCAATAGCCCTGTTTTTGTAAAATCCATAAAAATTATTTTTAGCCCATTTTCATCCAAATTTCCACTTCTCAAGTATTATACTAAGTCTCTAGTATGTCCCATAAAAATTTGGGGCCCACATGTTTGAGGAAAGTTCCCCGATTAAGCCCATTTTGTACGATTTGGTCATTACCGATTGAATTAGCTTAAGGTTTTCGGTTTACTTTAAAAATTCATTTGATCTCTAAAACCTCCTTATTTCTACTAAATCTTCATGCCCGATGTCAATTATGCCTTATACTAATTTCTTACGACCTCAAAATAATTTTTGTGAATTTTTAAAATTTATTTTGAATTTATTTCACTTATTAGGCCCAGTTGCTTGGTTTATGCTAACTCAAGTTCCTACTAACTTTTTTACTTCCAATACCTTAGTTTCAACTCTTAACCACCAAAAATACTTATACATGAAATCTTAAGAAATATTTGAACTTAAAACCTTACCTCAGTTTTCATGCCTCGAGCTCCGTGCGACTAACCCGAGTGCTTCGGTTGTTCCGAGCCTGCGTAATATTATTTCAAGTATCTTAATTGCTTTCTAGTTTCCAAATAAATAGTGAAACAAAAAATTTAGGATTTCATAGTAATCAATATTTAGAAATAAACAAGGAAAAGGGGATGAATGCATTCATTCGATTACTAGTAAAAAGATCGCTCAAATACGGATGAAGATGTCAACTTTGGCTAAAGCCAAGATTATTCAAGGAAAAAATTGTCAACTTTGGCTAAAGCCAAGATTATTCAAGGAAAAAATTGTTTTACATATGCCAAGAGGAATAAGCCGAAATCTAAGAGAATAATTGCACAATCAAGAAAAAGGAGTTCAAGCTGCGAACTTGGTTCAACTTCATGCTAAGTACTATTAGTAAGAAAAAAAATCAAGTTAAAAAGGGACAACTATTAAATGATTGAAACAAGTCTAAATTTGAGTTTCAGTTCAGAGAGCTTCAGTGATGCTGCTGTTGGATCTTTCTTTGATTACTTCTTTCACTTTCATTTTGATGTTCCTAATTATTTGGTCTCTTTTCTTATTGTATCATCTTTTGTATGTTTTGCTGTTTCCTAATGAAATTTTCTTGATTCAGTACCCAAAAAAAAAAAAAAAACTCCTAACCTTAAATTCAGCTTCCTTCGTTGAGAAAAATTTTCTTACAACCTTAAGACATGATCCCTTACTCCATATCCTTCGTTCTCCATATATGAAAACTATTTTAGTTAAAAGGTATGAATATGAACAATCATTAATAAAAAATTGAAATGTTTATTTCAGTGGCTATAAATTTAATTGACAGTTTGTATATAAGAATATATTGTAATTTTTGCTGCATAAGATTAATCATAAAGATGGGATGATTATCATCTTACCTTGAGTTTGGTGTACACATAAAAGGAAAGATTGAATTGCAAAAAAAATTTATTGATGAGGTAATATTAAACATCAAGAAATGACAGCTTTTTAAAGGAAGTAAGTCAAACTAAAAAAACATTGAACACTACAAAAAACTAGAAACAAAACAAATATCAAAATAGATTAAAAACTCTGCACTAGGCTATCTAAGCCTCCACTTAATAACCCTTACTTATGCTAATGCATAGATTGTGAAGCTTCAAATCTCTCCAAGAACATAAACATACATAGAAGCATCTTCAAATCTTCAAGCATAAGTGACATCACCACTAACAACATCTTAGGTTGCTATCAACTTAGAGCCTAAATCCAAAAAGTTATCCAAATAAAAAATAACCGAAAAAATCCATTTTCCATCTAACAACAACTAGAAATAAAAAAGGGCCAAAGAAAGCAGAAAATCCAAAAAAAAAAAACAATACTATAGTTCCACATGACCTCCTTAAGAGGAAGCTCTATAAAGCACCTCAAATTATCCTTTTGCCCTTATCATGAGGATGCAAGTAAATTGCAGAACGTAGAATCATTAGAAAAAATATCTCACAAACAAAGCAACTTCAACAAACACAAATAAGCCCTATACAAAAGCTAAAGATCAAAAACAAATTCTGAGATAACAGAGTTATCACCTTCAATAGTATTATTTGCCCAAAACAATTATACCTTGAAGAAAAAAAAAAGAAGTCCACAAGACCAAAAAGGAAAAAAAATAAAAATCAACTATCCAATCGATGCTAGTAAAGTTGCCTAAATAGGATTGCTGATAAAATTTGTAATGACATACAATTAAATCTCACTTCCTCCATATTTTGTGTAATTCTGTTGATCTTGTTCTCTAATATAACGACCCGATTTTCTTACTCTTTCCTTAGTTGGGCTATGAGTCGATGATTATTTTTCTTACTAAATTATCAATCATAAGTATTTTATGGTAACAAATTGAATATAAAATCTGAGTAATTTTTTTTTGTAATTAAACAGAATAAATGTTTGTTACACATGATTAAGTTCATATATTTCCCCCAGACTCAGATACAATACTGCATTACTGTACTTACAAAATTAGACACCAATTACATGTCTAAATAAGATATACCTTTGTGCGTAGAAAGGGTGTCTCTCTGACGTATGGTCGTAGATTAAAATCTACTCATCAACCTCTGCTACTGAGGGAACTCTGTGGATGTAAAGTAAGGGATGAGCTCAACATGCTCAGTAAGAAAAATCAAGCGGCAGGTAGATAAATACAATATCTACAAAAATACGGGCATGAAGTAATACCATATAGTTCAGTGTAGTACAATGAAAATTACCATTTTCTCATAGTATCGGTATCACAAAATTACCATTTTCTCACAATATGGGTATCACAAAAAACATTACTGCAAAAGGTCATTTAAATCAAATGCAGTAAAATAAAACTTATTTCATATAAAAAATTCACTTCATCAAAACTCAGTTCAGACAAAACAAATAACTGAGGCATAGCAGAATATTCATCATCAATAATCAATAAATCAATATGACAATTGGTCAATAACAGTGACTCTGGGCAATCACGGGCTAAGTGTGCGGGATGTCAAGTGCCGTGGGAGTGGTCAACTACCCAAATCGGCTTACTCATTTCTCTATTTCTCAATAATACTGTACATCGTATTCCTTTGCACACAACATGGTATATCGTACTCCATGGACTGGACATCATTCTCAATTCACATTTCCATATAATTTCAATTCATATCACACGGTACATCGTACTAACGTGCATACAGCACAGTACATTGTACTCCATGGACCTCGGCATCATTCACATTTCCATATAATTTCCATCGCCTCTTTGTCTCTAATCACGTGTGAGCAGGTACGTGCAAGATCACACAACAATACACGTTTGACAGACACAGTTTATCAAAACACTTTAAAATCACGTGCGAACAGGTCAGTGCAAGATTACACAGCAATACACGACGGTTGACACAGTTTTACTTCATGACTTAGATCAAAATCCATTGCGAGTCAGACCGTGCGACACAGTTTGCACGCGCTTAAGCACGTCTCGTCAGTGCGAGTCAGGCCGTGCGACACACAATCAGCACGTGCTCAAGCACATCTCGTCAGTGCGAGTCAGTCTGTGCGATACAATCAGCACATACTCAAGCACATCTCGTCAGTGCGAGTCAGGCCGTGCGACACATAGTCAGCACGCGCTCAAGCACATCTCGTCAGTGTGAGTTGGTAAGTGCGGTACAGTCAGCACGTGCTCTAGTACATCTCGTTTAAAAATTTTCATAAACAGTACACGTGTCTTAAAATACATATAATATTTCATTTGTTTCACGAAACAGTTCAAAATAGGTTGTCTAACACAATTTTAACTTCAAAACACTTAAATATCATTTTCAGCGTTTAAAAATAGATTAAAAGGGGCTGGTCTTGCCCTTTTCAGCTACAAATTCATAAAACATAGTCTTGGGTGCAAATTCGTTAATTTTAGGTTTTTTCGTGATAATTTTAAAAAGTACTTTAATATTTATTTAAATACACTAAATAGGCTATTTCAAAAAATCGAGTAGATTTCGAGGTTCCTTAAAACTTATTTCTAAATTCCGGACAGTAAAATTTGCCTAGGGATTTTCTACGTTCAGCGTATCCAAAATTTCGTCCTAAGGTTCGTAGTCTCCAAATACACAATAATTATACGCAATATAATTTTGACAGTTCACAGGTAATTTGTTTACAACATAAATAAATATATATTTCCTAAATTCATATCTACCAAAAATCATCAAAAAATACGTGCATTCATCTCTATAGCACACTGTAATTTTTCTTACCTCGATATCTGCACGTAGTCCAAAATACTTCCGCATCTGGAGTCAGTGGACCCAGTCTACTCGGTTAATTTTGCCCTGGAGCTCTTTTTTCGAATTTTTTTTCCAATTTCCTTGTGTCTCTTTCTCCAACTTTTTTTCTTCCTTTTTTTCCTCGGTTTGAATTTCCCGCCATTTTCCTATTTTCTTTTCCTTTCTTCTTCCTCCTTCTCCCTCTCGGTCACCTTCATCCTCTCGGCATCACCTTCCTCACCATCTCTTGGCAACTCCATTCTCATAACCACCGGTCTGCTCTGGCCACCAGCACCATCATCATCACTTCCGTTCCTTGCTCCAGCCACCAGCATCATCATCATCATCGTCGCCATTACTCTTCCTCTTCTCGGTTTCTTCCTCCCAAGTCCTCGGCTTCCCTTCACCATATCTTCGAGCACCATCATCACCACCTCCTTCCTTCCCTTTCGGCCCTCTTCCTCTTCACCACCATGTTTTCTTCGGCCAACATCATCATCTCGATTTTCCAGCACCATCTTCATCATCATTCCTGCTTTTCGCCTACTACCTCCTTCCTCACATTCGGTTTCACACTCTTGTTTCCAGCTCCATGCATTAACAGGATATAGTGGTGGCCCTCCTGCTCGCACAGCCTCCTTCAGTCTCGAAGAACAGCCCCTTCACAGCCCGTGGTTACACGCCCCTCTCCTCTGTTTTCCCCTGTTACTCCACCTTTCTTCTGTTTACTCCCAACTCTCTTTCTCTCTCTCGTTCCTGGTGGTCGGGTCATGCATATATATATATATATATATACAAGGGCGGTGGCGTGCTAGGTTGACGCATAGGGGGTGCAGAGCCGATACAGCAGGGGCTTGGCATGGAGCTTGTGTGTGTGCAGACTGGTGGTGCAGGCACAGGCTGGAGCAAGGTGTCTGAGGTGTGCTGGCTGGGCATGGAGCAAGGGTGCAGGCTGGCAGATTGGGCGTTGGTCGCTTGACGTGGTCGAGAGCACAGATGGGGCAAGCGAGGCGTGTTTGGTGCTGCAGCAGAGGATGCAGGCGCGCTGGGCTGAGGCTGGGCAGGACACCTGGGTGCTGGCTGGTGAGCAGGCTGGTGTGCGCAGAGGGGGCAGGCGCGGGGTGCAGTGAGTGTCACGACCCAAACTACCCAAAAATCAGAGTGAATTTTTCGCGTTTTGTTTATTTACTTTAATTCTTACCTGTCCTCGAATCGTGACCACGCTCCACTAATAATTGGGCTGTGCGTCAATGCCAGTTCCACCATACATTTACCCTAGTACTTATTTCTTCTCCAGTCATTTATAATTGTTTACACCATTTATACATCCCCTAAAGTTACTTACAAACATGTTACTGTGCTATGCTTATGTAGATACAATATGTACAAGTGTATATACCTTATGTGGATGGGCAGCAGCGGATATCCGGAATGCAGTACTGAGTCGCCTCAACTTCAACTGGAGATCTTCTGTGGGAGAAAACGAAAGGGGTGAGCACATCAAGCTCAGTAAGGCAATCCTACGAACAAGTAGGTAACCATACTACCTACATGAACGTAGTGCCATGCATAAACCACCCTTTCTCCACACATTTTAAAACATATGATATGAAGGTTATGATGTTATGTAAATCAAGTTTGCACGGAAAACTCAACATGCAATTATTTTAAATCATTTCTTTCTCTTTAAAAATTTCACAATGAAGTCAGGACTCGACCCCTCCTTTGGGTGATCCTGACTCACATAAAACCATGGAAATGGAGTTTCTCAAAAGCATCGATATCGAAAACATACGTATATATATATACAAGATACGAGACTAGGCAATACTGTATATCGGTAATAACCAGGACTGGCCAATATGTCCTCGTGAGTCCCTCTAGCTTCACGGATCCCAGTGTGCGAGGTCTCACCCTGATCGGGAACTGCCCGGGAGGTGGGTCAATCCAACCCGTCAGTCTTATCCGATCTCACGCATCCGAAGATGCCGTATCCGAAGATACCCCGTATCACAAAGATACCGTATCACAAAGATACCCCGTATCACAAAGATACCGTATCCTAAGATACCCTGTATCACAAAGATACCGTATCCGAAGATACCCCACGGTACATCGTACCCCATGCTACTTGCACGGTACATCGTACTCCATGGACCTATATCACTCTAGGTACTCCAGCCCAAATGGCCTGCTTCCCACAGAGGTTTTCATAACTCAATACTCGTTGCCAAGTCTCAAAACGCACGTGCGAGCCTATTAAGTCGGTGACACATAGTCTACCCAATGCTCCAAGCACGGCTCATCGTATGTTCTCATAAAAATCGGTGCGAGCGATGCTCAGCACTCTCATCAAATCAAATAAACTTGGCAGAGCCCGCTTTACATCTCACAAGGCCGCCAACCTCATCCCTCACTCTCACCCTACTTAAGAGGTCTTTTGAGCCTGTTGGGCCTTTTGGCTGACTCCAAGGGCAGACAGCGCTACTCTACAAATCCAGTAAAACTAGTGCGAGCTAGGCTCAGCACTCTGTATATAAATCGTATGAAACTCTTATAAAATCTGGTGCGAGTTAAACTCCCGCACCCTGTCATGAAAATCATGTAAAATCTGGTGCGAGTTTGACTCTAGCACCGTGTCACGCAAAAGCATGTGAAATCTGGTGCGAGTTATACTCTAGCACCTATGCATGTAAAACTCTAGTGCGAGCTCTCGCTCCAGCACTAATGCATGCATCACACAAATCAAACATCGTGCGAGCTGAGCTCTAGCACGTCACATGTAAATAAAAACATGTAGGCGGCTCGGTTATTTCCAAATAGTTTTCACAGAAATCACATCAATTAAGATATGCAATGCTATGCATTTTACTTTAAAAGTGAGCCAGCCTACTCATGCATGTGTTGAAATACCTCCAGAACGAGCAGGAACCTCTTGTCCTTGCTCCTCCCAATTTTTCCTAAATTTTTAGAATTTACCCTTAGCAAGGGTATTTTAGTAATTTGCCCATTCGGGGCACTAAAATTATTAATTGACCTCTAGACCCTTCAAATAAATTTTAAAGGATTGCATATGAATTTAAAATTGCGTAAAGTTACCTCTAGCAGTCCGCAGAATTCCCTTACCTTATTTTCCTGTCGAGTCTGACCTTTTCTTTTCCAATGTTGTCTCGTCGTGCAGTCCGATATGCTCCCAGTTAAATGTCCGGAACTGCGTATTAATATTCCTCAGGTCAGATATTATGCAATTTAATTGTATTTAATATTTTCTGGGCTTAATTTAAATCATTGGGCCCATTTAGCCCTATTGGGCCCGATTGCACCTTAATGGGCCTTAATGGGCCTTAAGCCCGTTTTTCACTAAATTCCCACTTTATCGAGGCCTATTGGGCTCATTGGGCCCACCAATAATTTATCGGGCCTCGTTCTAATTCTCGAATAGCTAAATTTAATATTTACGACAATTAATCTAAATTTCCATAAATTAATTCAATTTATGCGGAAATTAAATCAATATCACGCATAACGAGATAATTGTCGTAAATATGGGTCACTTACCCCAGATTCCATGCTAGTCCGTAAATCGAGGCTGTCTCGAGCCCTCGGTGGATGCCAATCGTCGAGCTACACAATTAATTACATTTTCGGGTAAACTTTTCGGTCGAAATTTAATTAAATAAAATATTTCAAATTTAAATCGGGTCAATTTGACCGCTTATCGACTTACCCGAAGCTCGATTGCATCACCAAAATTTTCCCCAATTTTTTTCTCTTTTTCCTTTTCCCTTTTTCTCCCTTTTTCTCCTCTTTTTGGCTGAACCGGTTCAGTCCGGTTCGGACCGGTTCAGACCGCCGGTTCACCCCGGTTCGGCCGGTTCACCGCCGGTTCACCCCTTTTTCGGCCGGTTCTCTGTCGGCTTCCACCGCCAGTGGCTCCGTGAGATTGTCCGCGTCTCAGATCTGCCCTCGGTTTGGGTCAAGCTCGCCGGAACGCCGCCGGTCCGGCTCTTCTCCCTCTCGGCCGTCGGACCCGTTTTCTCCTCTTGGCCGTCGCCGGTGATTCCCGCCGTTTCATCGCATGAGACCGGTGCAGAAATGATCACCGTCGCCTGTGCTTTCGGAATCTGGCCTCGGTTTCGCCTGGATCGCCGCAGTTCGCCGCCGGTGGCCATCTCTTTTCCCGCGGCTGCCACCTCTCGATCCGGCGGATTCCGGCGGTTTCGTCGGCCAATACCGGTCTCAAAAGGACCGGTTCCTCCTCCTGATCACGCCGATACCCGCCGTTCGCCCCCAGCTGCCGTGGATCGCCGGTACCGACTCCGTTTTTCCCCGCGGCTTCTCTCCCTCCGTTCGGCTGTTTTCGGCCTCCTTAGCGCGCGTCGCCGGCGCCAATAGCTTCGCCGGCCTCTCCTCTTGCTGCTCGGCCCTTCGTCGGAGGTCAAAGGTCGCCGGTGGTGGCTCGTCGGTCGGCCACGCGCGTCTCCCATTTCCGTTTCCTTTACTGCTTCACTTTCTCTCTCCCCGATAATGTTTTCCAATTCTCTTCTTTTTTTTTGTTTTATTAAATTTTTTTTATTATTATTTATTTATTTTAATTATTACACTATTCCTTAAAATACTCTATAAAATACCCAAAATATCTCCCAAAAATTATTATTTTATTTTAAATTAATTAATTTAATTTAATTTAATTTATTTATTATATTTTAACCTCTTTTTCGGGTATAATTTCTCCGTATTTTCGGGATGTTGTCCCGGGTAACTTTTCAGCATATATTTCGATTATTTTCGGGATTATTTTTTCGAACTAAAAATTCCAATTAATCCCGATTAATTCCAATAAATTAATATCTTGATCAACTTAACCCAAAATAAATTTATTTCATCTTTATTGACCAAGATTTCTTACATCCATGTTTTAATTAAATTTTCTTATCAAAATTATACCGACCTTTGGTCTTTTGACCATTTTGCCCTTACACATGTTCGGGATCAATTTAACCCGACTTCCTTCATACTTCCCCCATCTTTTCTTATTTAATTTTTTTTGTATTTTAATTAAATTCGGGTCTTACAACTCTCCCCACTTAAAGAATTTTGTCCTCCAAATTAGAACCAATTCATATGAGTCCATATACAACTCCGGGTACATCGATCGTATCATACTCTTAAATTCTTATGTGACCTTCTCCGGAGTGTATTACTGCCAAAGGACTTTAATTAGGGAGATTATCTTAAACTCCAATACTTTCTCTTTCTAGTTTAATGCCCGAATCAACTTTTCGATATACTTATAATTTCATTAAACTGAACTTTTGGAGTTCATATCCAATCACCTGTGCTGGATCTGAATAGTATTCCCGAAGCATCAAAAGCTGAGACACATTGTGGGTGCCTGTTAACTCAGGTGATAACACCAACCTACAGGTCTTATCTCCCACTTGTCCAATCTCTCAAAATATTCCATCCAGCGCAACTCAATTTACCTTCTTCCAAAAGTTCGCTATGTCCTTATTCTCTTAGGACAAGAAATATTTCAATCATACTGATTCACCAAGGGTGAATTTCAATGCTTGTCTAGCTGCTCTGAGGTGTTCTTAATCTCTCATCCTTAACTAAACATCCTCAGAGACTTATTATCCAAGTCGAAAATGATTCTATCGGTCACCCACTTTTTCTTACCCAATTTGGGGAACAACCCCTACAGCCATACACTGCCTCATATCTTGTTATCCCGATACTCAATTGCCAACTGTCGTTATTGGCAACTTCAATTAGAAATCAACTGATCATTCCAGGAGCTTATAAAATCAATGGCACACGCTTTCATCGGATCCTCCAGAACTTGTACAGTCCTCTCTGACTGACCATCTGTCTGAGGATGAAAAGCTGTGCTAATACTCAGTCGGGTTCCCACAGCTTCTTTAAATATCCACAGAGGTAGGAAGTGGAGCGGGAATCCCTATATGATACCATGCTCACTGGAACGCTACTTAATGTTCCACAATCTTTCTTATACCTGAATCCTCATACACACTTTGAGTATTTGGGGATTTCATAACCAGAAGGTGGGTGGGCTTAGTCATTCTGTCGGCTATCATCCAAATAGCCTCGTAATTCACCTGGGTTCTCTGTAACCCATCACGACATTCATGGAGACTTGCTCTCATTTTTCGTGCCGTGTCGATATAGGTAGGTGCTGCAATAACTCTGCAGACTTTTAATACTCTACCTTATTCTGCTGACATACTAGGCACTTTTCACAACCTCTACCATGTGTCTTTCCACATCTGACCACCAATACCCTTATCGAGATTTCGATATATAATCATTACTTTTCGTATGCACTGTATATCCCAAAGAGTGAGCTTCTGACAACATTACTATCTCATCAACTGTGGTCCTGGGGAGCACTTACACTGTCTCTGAACCTCTCTGTAAATCAAAATCATACTCTGTGAACTCTGTCACTGTACCCTTCTGAATTTGACCCAAGCTATCGACACCATGCCGATCATCACGCTAAGCCTGGCAAATCCGGGAACTCTCATCCGGTTCTAATCATCAGGCTAGCTGTCACACAATCACTGTCATCATCAGAAGGGATCACATCAATACTGAGGCTCACAACTGCATCTAGCAGCTCACGCTCCCTGACCATCATAACGTAATACCATTCCGAGGCTCTTTCTGCTCAAAGCATCAGCCTTTCCTTGGGTGGTACAATTTTCCCAATCAATGTACACCTCTTTCTGTGAAAACAGATACTCGGGCTTTATGATCAGTGCATATCCATAATTTCTCACCATGTACATAATAGTACCATATCCTCGGTACAACTACTGTTACCAACTTTAAATCATGGGTTAGATAGTTTATTTCGTGATCAAGGAGTTGTCTGACTCCATACTTGACTATCTTCCCATTATACATCAATACACAGCTCCATCATAGTTTCGAGGTATCTATACTCACTGGGAATCTCTTGAGCTGTTGGGTATAGTGAAATTAATCACGGTGGTCAGTTCATACTTTACTACACCGAAATTTATATCACATCCATCATCTTATTTATTATCTCATTCCATGACCACGTTTTCATAATTAAACGTGTCAACAAAGGATATCCTTTTAGAACTCGCAGCAACCATCTGCAAAAGCAATTTCCCATTATTACTTATAAATCGCCCTAGACTTTAACTACACCCGGCATATCACCGATACTGCTGATTACAATTCCAATCCTTGACTTATTTACGCATAAGCGTATAAGATCCTTCTCAACCGCTTACGTTTTCAGGTACTAGCCTGCGTCATTTCCTTTTCTTATCTCAACGGTTCTTATTAAATTTTTACTATGATAATCTTTATGATTTGTCGAATTTTAATATTCTTATCATCTTAGTAAATGTATCCTAATGCTAAAGACATTTATTACGACGATCGACTTCTCGTTATAGGTTATATATATATATATATATCTAGACGCTGTCAAGTCTTCAGGCGGGGAGGTATTTTAAAATACCTTTTTTAGCCCTCAGACTTAACCACAACTACTGGTTATGGTTATACCCATCTTTATCCTTGGTTATAATTTATATTCCTTACTAATTGCTTAATCCCAATTACTTCATATCGTAAGGATGTTCTTACCTAGCATACGCCTCTTACTCCAATACGTCTTGTATTTAGAATCTACCTTATCTTAAAGATTTTCTCCTTTGCGTATCAATTATAATAAAACTCTTGTCTTTATTCATTCTGTGAGTACAATCCCTTCCTCCTGTAAATTCAACTGTTGCACCCCTGTTTTTAACTTAAAGTCTCAATATCCCTATTCCGTTTATTAATCCTCCTCTATTGGGATACTCATTTATCTGTATTGCGCCCAATGATGTAGGCATTCATTTCTTTTACTCACTTATATGCGAATGAAGGCAGTATGAATAAATATGTGGCACCAGGATCAATAAACATATGTACTTTATTATTCATAACAAGTGTGGTATCTCACACCATATCCATGAAACATCAATAGTGTCCTGGTCCAAGACATCCTCTCGCCTTCGTCCAACAACCTACTTTCCTTTTTCTTTTCGGCTAGGGCCTCTCTTTTCGTTGCGGCTATACCAACGAAGTTGTTCTGTCTCTTTACTTTTCTGTGGGATGATCTCGCCCAATTCTGTGCAATCAAATCAATGGTCCATCTTATCACACTTAACGGCCATTTTCATCTATACCGTGTAGGTATAAACCTTCCTTCCGTGGTATCCACCACACATCTCACACTGCTTACAGTGCTCACACTGCTACACTGCTTCGTAGCAGGTCGGGGTCTGCCAATCACAATGCCCCTCAACAGTGCCAAAATTGGATGCACTAGGGCCTTACCAATTATCTCAGCCCATAACTCGTCGAATCAGATCTTTTTACCAATTACCATTTTCCCATTTTATCATCTTTGTCATTTCTCGATTCTCCTTTCTGTCTCTATTTTAGCCCTTACTACCTTTTCCAATCTTAGAGACGTGTAATTCATATCCTTATTTACCCAACTGTAAATCTGTGCACTGCCTCGGTATAGGCAATATCTCACGGGCCAATTAGACTCAAATTGAAAAGTTGAGCCTTTTCATGAACTTTTAGACATCTCGACTGTCACTTTTCATGTGTCGAGGTAATATCTGCCAAGAATATAACTGGGTTTCATACTCATAATCAATTTAGTATTCCTGGGCAGTATAAGAAATTTTTCCTTGAAATTTCCTTTAAATCATGTCCGGGATATCCTGTCATCGGAATATATCCAAGATATTTCTCATATCAGCTCTTACGATGGGTCGAGCGAACTTCTACTAATGCTCCGCTGCGCCCTCTGATCTTATTCATAATCTGAGCAATTAGCTCCTCAAAATAATCTCCACACTCCGCTCTAATCTCGCGAAGCGTGTCTCAATGCTGTCCGATCTCTCTGTCGGACTCTGTGAGGCATGCTTAACATTAGCCTCTATTCCAATCTCATACTGATTCTCATAGTCAAACTCAGCACGACTTAGCAAACTCAGGTCTATCTCTATGACCTCTGTCTCGTGCACTATCTCATCTAACGCGACTCATATTAAGCATTCCTGCATTCTCAACCATTTCTTAGTCAAGCCCATCTCGATATACACTATTGTATCTAACTAAGTACAGTAACGCGGGGATGTAATTTCCTAATTACTGACACTGACACACATCAGACCAATTGTGCTCTGATACCACCTTTATATGTCACGACCCAAACTACCCAAAAATTAGAGTGAATTTTTCGCGTTTTGTTTATTTACTTTAATTCTTACCTATCCTCGAATCGTGACCACGCTCCACTAATAATTGGGCTGTGCGTCAATGCCAGTTCCACCATACATTTACCCTAGTACTTATTTCTTCTCCAGTCATTTATAATTGTTTACACCATTTATACATCCCCTAAAGTTACTTACAAACATGTTACTGTGCTATGCTTATGTAGATACAATATGTACAAGTGTATATACCTTATGTGGATGGGCAGCAGCGGATATCCGGAATGCAGTACTGAGTCGCCTCAACTTCAACTGGAGATCATCTGTGGGAGAAAATGAAAGGGGTGAGCACATCAAGCTCAGTAAGGCAATCCTACGAACAAGTAGGTAACCATACTACCTACACGAACGTAGTGCCATGCATAAACCACCCTTTCTCCACACATTTTAAAACATATGATATGAAGGTTATGATGTTATGTAAATCAAGTTTGCACGGAAAACTCAACATGCAATTATTTTAAATCATTTCTTTCTCTTTAAAAATTTCACAATGAAGTCAAGACTCGACCCCTCCTTCGGGTGATCCTGACTCACATAAAACCATGGAAATGGAGTTTCTCAAAAGCATCGATATCGAAAACATACGTATATATATATACAAGATACGAGACTAGGCAATACTGTATATCGGTAATAACCAGGACTGGCCAATATGTCCTCGTGAGTCCCTCTAGCTTCACGGATCCCAGTGTGCGAGGTCTCACCCTGATCGGGAACTGCCCGGGAGGTTGGTCAATCCAACCCGTCAGTCTTATCCGATCTCACGCATCCGAAGATGCCGTATCCGAAGATACCCCGTATCACAAAGATACCGTATCACAAAGATACCCCGTATCACAAAGATACCGTATCCTAAGATACCCTGTATCACAAAGATACCGTATCCGAAGATACCCCACGGTACATCGTACCCCATGCTACTTGCACGGTACATCGTACTCCATGGACCCATATCACTCTAGGTACTCCAGCCCAAATGGCCTGCTTCCCACAGAGGTTTTCATAACTCAATACTCGTTGCCAAGTCTCAAAACGCACGTGCGAGCCTATTAAGTCGGTGACACACAGTCTACCCAATGCTCCAAGCACGGCTCATCGTATGTTCTCATAAAAATCGGTGCGAGCGATGCTCAGCACTCTCATCAAATCAAATAAACTTGGCAGAGCCCGCTTTACATCTCCACAAGGCCGCCAACCTCATCCCTCACTCTCACCCTACTTAAGAGGTCTTTTGAGCCTGTTGGGCCTTTTGGCTGACTCCAAGGGCAGACAGCGCTACTCTACAAATCCAGTAAAACTAGTGCGAGCTAGGCTCAGCACTCTGTATATAAATCGTATGAAAATCTTATAAAATCTGGTGCGAGTTAAACTCCCACACCCTGTCATGAAAATCATGTAAAATCTGGTGCGAGTTAGACTCTAGCACCGTGTCACGCAAAAGCATGTGAAATCTGGTGCGAGTTATACTCTAGCACCTATGCATGTAAAACTCTAGTGCGAGCTCTCGCTCCAGCACTAATGCATGCATCACACAAATCAAACATCGTGCGAGCTGAGCTCTAGCACGTCACATGTAAATAAAAACATGTAGGCGGCTCGGTTATTTCCAAATAGTTTTCACAGAAATCACATCAATTAAGATATGCAATGCTATGCATTTTTCTTTAAAAGTGAGCCAGCCTACTCATGCATGTGTTGAAATACCTCCAGAACGAGCAGGAACCTCTTGTCCTTGCTCCTCCCAATTTTTCCTAAATTTTTAGAATTTACCCTTAGCAAGGGTATTTTAGTAATTTGCCCATTCGGGGCACTAAAATTATTAATTGACCTCTAGACCCTTCAGATAAATTTTAAAGGACTGCATATGAATTTAAAATTGCGTAAAGTTACCTCTAGCAGTCCGCAGAATTCCCTTACCTTATTTTCCTGTCGAGTCTGACCTTTTCTTTTCCAATGTTGTCTCGTCGCGCAGTCCGATATGCTCCCAGTCAAATGTCCGAAATTGCGTATTAATATTCCTCAGGTCAGATATTATGCAATTTAATTGTATTTAATATTTTCTGGGCTTAATTTAAATCATTGGGCCCATTTACCCCTATTGGGCCCGATTGCACCTTAATGGGCCTTAATCGGCCTTAAGCCCGTTTTTCACTAAATTCCCACTTTATCGAGGCCTATTGGGCTCATTGGGCCCACCAATAATTTATCGGGCCTCGTTCTAATTCTCGAATAGCTAAATTTAATATTTACGACAATTAATCTAAATTTCCATAAATTAATTCAATTTATGCGGAAATTAAATCAATATCATGCATAACGAGGTAATTGTCGTAAATATGGGTCACTTACCCCAGATTCCATGCTAGTCCGTAAATCGAGGCTGTCTCGAGCCCTCGGTGGATGCCAATAGTCGAGCTACACAATTAATTACATTTTCGGGTAAACTTTTCGGTCGAAATTTAATTAAATAAAATATTCCAAATTTAAATCGGGTCAATTTGACCGCTTATCGACTTACCCGAAGCTCGATTGCATCACCGAAATTTTCCCCAATTTTTTTCTCTTTTTCCTTTTCCCTTTTTCTCCCTTTTTCTCCTCTTTTTGGCTGAACCGGTTCAGTCCGGTTCGGACCGGTTCAGACCGCCGGTTCACCCCGGTTCGGCCGGTTCACCGCCGGTTCACCCCTTTTTCGGCCGGTTCTCCGCCGGCTTCCACCGCCAGTGGCTCCGTGAGATTGTCCGCGTCTCAGATCTGCCCTCGGTTTGGGTCAAGCTCGCCGGAACGCCGCCGGTCCGGCTCTTCTCCCTCTCGGCCGTCGGACCCGTTTTCTCCTCTTGGCCGTCGCCGGCGATTCCCGCCGTTTCGTCGCATGAGACCGGTGCAGAAATGATCACCGTCGCCTGGGCTTTCGGAATCTGGCCTCGGTTTCGCCTGGATCGCCGCCGTTCGCCGCCGGTGGCCATCTCTTTTCCCGCTGCTGCCACCTCTTGATCCGACGGATTTCGACGGTTTCGTCGGCCAATACCGGTCTCAAAAGGACCGGCTCCTCCTCCTGATCACGCCGGTACCGACTCCGTTTTTCCCCGCGGCTTCTCTCCCTCCGTTCGGCTGTTTTCGGCCTCCTTAGCGCGCGTCGCCGGCGCCAATAGCTTCGCCGGCCTCTCCTCTTGCTGCTCGGCCCTTCGTCGGAGGTCAAAGGTCGCCGGTGGTGGCTCGTCGGTCGGCCACGCGCGTCTCCCATTTCCGTTTCCTTTACTGCTTCACTTTCTCTCTCCCCGATAACGTTTTCCAATTCTCTTTTTTTTTTGTTTTATTAAATTTTTTTTTATTATTATTTATTTATTTTAATTATTATACTATTCCTTAAAATACTCTATAAAATACCCAAAATATCTCCCAAAAATTATTATTTTATTTTAAATTAATTAATTTAATTTAATTTAATTTATTTATTATATTTTAACCTCTTTTTCGGGTATAATTTCTCCGTATTTTCGGGATGTTGTCCCGGGTAACTTTTCAGCATATATTTCTATTATTTTCGGGATTATTTTTCCGAACTAAAAATTCCAATTAATCCCGATTAATTCCAATAAATTAATATCTTGATCAACTTAACCCAAAATAAATTTATTTCATCTTTATTGACCAAGATTTCTTACATCCATGTTTTAATTAAATTTTCTTATCGAAATTATACCGACCTTTGGTCTTTTGACCATTTTACCCTTACACATGTTCGGGATCAATTTAACCCGACTTCCTTCATACTTCCCCCATCTTTTCTTATTTAATTTTTTTTTGTATTTTAATTAAATTCGGGTCTTACAGTGAGCACGCAGGTACAGGTCGCAGGGGCGCGGGTGCAGGGGCACCTCTGGCGCACTCAGGTACGGGCGTGGTCGGGAGAGGCAGGGGCCGCGAGGGGCTTGGTGCAGGGAGGCTTTCCCCTCCCAAAACACAGCGTTTTGCTTTTCAGTTTTTTTTTCTTATTTATATATATATATATATGTATATTTGTAAAAAAAAATAAAAAAAAGATACATTACAAAATTAAGGTATAAATCAAAACATTTATATCTTTATTTATATACATTTATACATAATAAAATAAATGTATTCATACCTATAGTTGTATTTATAAAAATCCAAATAAATTTGTTTACATTTATATATGTACATTATATAATCAAAATAATTGTATATCTATATATGCTTTATCTTGTTATTATATTTATTATTATTCGCTTAATTTTATAAACCAGATAAAAATTACCGGCCTAACCTAATCTCGCCATTCCGACATAATTAATTTAATTGTCCATAAGCAATTGTGAATTAATTTAAATTGAATATCGCTCGAGCCGAATTCTTGAAAAAATTCGAGGGTTTACATCTAATTCCCTTCATCAAAATTTTATGCACTTGTTAACAATTCTTTTCCATGACTCACATGATCCATACATTTAGAAAAACACACTTTCAGACACCAATAGACTCATTTTCATTAAACCATGATATTCCTCATCACATCAAACACTTCACAAACATAGAACTTGAAACTCCCTAATCTCCTCCCTAAAACCTATATTAGCATCATTTAGAGCCTTACAATCTCTTGCTATAAGTTCTTTCAATCTTTCCACCACCATTTCATCATCACAAATTGCTGAAAAACCCAAAGGTTTGCCCATTTTACATGTCTCTTTTGCTTCTTTAATAATAATCTTAAATATATTTTGAAGATCTTGATCAGACAATGAGTCTTTAACATCCTCACCCCCTAAATTCATTTTTTCTTCCTTTGGATCTTCTTTTTGTTCCAACTTTTTTTTACCTTTATGAGTAATCTTATCCAAAATATTTTCCTTTATATCATCTAATGTCTTCAATCTTTTAGATTTTTTCTTATAACATGATTTGTTAATATATGAATTGTAATACTTGGCCCTAAGCAAAATAGTCTAAAGGCCCCTACTATCATAACCTATTATATTAGGGAAAATAAAGAAAATTAGGGTTGTTTCCAACGAGGGAAGTAACCAAAAGAAGGAAGTTGGCTAATCATTTGGAGCCAAAAGGGAAAAAAATTCCAAATGCTCCTTTGTATCCTCATATTGATCATTTTAAGGTAATTATTTTTAAATCTTTATAAATTCTTGTCTTTTATATTGTATTTAACAAAACCTACAAATTAGTTTTTCCTTTAAAACTTTTCAGCAACCTTTTAGTGGCATTCTGGTGGAACAATTAGAACCTACAGAAAGGTGTATTCAAGATCTTTCCAATGGTATTTGAATCACTTGATTTAGAAATGTATTTTGAAAGTTATGAATCTTTGAAGTTGAAAGAAAATGAGTTTCGACGGTGTTAAACACCAACTTTGGGTCACCGAAACTTTACCTTTTAGTAACCTATTTGGTTGATTCTTTGAGAGCTTTTGTTGTATGAAATGCGGTCTTTATTTTGGACTTAATATCTATGTTGAATCCTTTTATGTTAGGAGAATTATTGCCCCAAAATTGGTTTGTTGAAACTAAAACCCAAATATTTTGGGTTTTTAGTGATAAATCTCAACATTTTGGCTTTCAAAAATCATAGTTCCAATAATCTTTTTGAACGAAACAAAATTCTATATTGTAGTATTACATGTGAACTTTTAATTGGTTCTGGTTTTATCTCTAGATTTGATATATTGTGTTAGATATAAATGCTCAAAGTAGGCCAAATAAATACAAAATTCAAAAATTTCTTAACAATAGAAAATTCCGTTTTAATTATTTTAAAAGTTGTTTTTGATCAATTTTTGATTCAATCAGCTTCTAAATTGTATGAAAGTCAAATGAATATTTTAGTAAATTTTTTTACACATAAATATGTTTATAAAATTATTTAAAGGATTTTGAGTGTTAATAAGCATTCACTTGATTTATATAAACTTGTAAGAATATATATATATATATATATTTATATAACTATTAAATATTGTGATTATGTGTCACGCTCGGAAACGCAAAAAAAGAGGCAATTTTAAAACTTTTTAACCTATTTAACTGAGTTGTGTTCCTGTCTATGTCAGTTTCTTAATGCTTATTCTTTTATAAAATTCGACAGCATAACGACTGCATTATGACTTAACCTAACCTGCAGAATTTAAAACACAGTTTTTAATTTTCAACCCATATCCGCGACACAATTTCAATTCTCATCTCAGGATCTCATGACATTCAGTACATACATTCATCTACACTGCGTAACTAAAACTCTGTACAAAATCATTTACATCTATTACATCCCACTGATATGTACAATAGTGTCTATGCTATACATTAGGTCTGGAATACAAGTAAGGCTATACCTCGTCACTACAAAATGATCTGAGGAAAGGTCGGGCCGCCTCGTCTACGACCTCTGAAGCGTGAGTGCAGTAGAATCACTGTAAGTAATCTGGAAAATGGAAAGGAAAGGGGGTGAGCTTTTCAGGCTCAGCAAGAGATACATTTAATGTAACCTTAGTACATAAAACAAGTAAAACACGTGATTTCACAACTCAACATAAACATGTACGAAAGTAGAGATGCTTACATTTATAAAAGCAGTAAAAACATGCTTTAAAATCATTAGTTTACACATCATGCATCCTTTTCGTAAAACGTATCATGCTATAAACATATCTTAGTGTAAATAGTCATAAAGCATCTCATAGGTCTCAAATCATGTATATCATACTGTTCACTTTAAAAGTGAAAACATAACTTTCATATACACATTTCATAAGAAACCAAATCATGGGCTACCTTAAAAATCACATTATAGAAAAACATGTACTAACTAACAAATAACATATAAGGTAGCATGAAATGTGCTAAAACATATTTCTTTCTCATGGAGACATGGCTTCATCATAACTGGTCCCGAAGGACATCGTCAACATATCTGGTACATATGGCCATAGTATAGGGAACTGTAAGATTGGATCAGGGTCGTACAGTGCCCTACTGGACTGTGTGGTACGAGGCTATGGTGGGGTGACTCATTACGTGCCTGCAAAGGACTCACAGTCTCTAAGCAGTCTCAACGCACGAACTTTAAATGGTTACATGGTACCACAAGTCATCTCATCTCGTCAGAGCCCTGCCCGTTCCCTGGCCGTCGGCTAAGAAGATCCTTGATCGTTCTTGTACCATTTTCTCAGTATACAAGATCAACCCCAGATCACTTTGACCTCATAACATCATACATCTTGCCATAGTCTCAACACATCAAACAAGTTTTTCATAAACATAGTTCTCGGTTATCTCAATCTACTCCATATACTAAAAACATAGTTTTCGTAAAACATTTTCGGGACTTTAACCCGTAAACTCAAGGAAAACATATTCTGCTTTCATTCCATAAGTGAAAATCCCTTTTTTTATACAATAAACATACTTATTAAAATGTATCTCATGCAATAAATGTCATTTTGAAAGGCTGAGATAAATTTGTTTCGGTTTTTAAGTGAATAGTGCTCATTTTGACTTTCAAGAAAGACCTTTTTCATAGAAAACTCAATTAGTTATCCACATAGATATTTGGTAAGGTAGGAAAGTACTAATGCTACTCTAAATTATATCCCTTACCTCTTAACGTTGGAGGTAGTGCACGTTCCTCGGTTTTTAAGCTCGCCTCGAAGTGCATGTCGATAACCCGAGCTGTCACATACCAAGTTATCTCATCACATATAGCTTAAATTCATATTAATATATTCAATATGTGATTACATCTAAAATGTTGACCAAAAGTTGACTTTTTGCTACTTTACTCATTTTGCTCGGTTTTATTGGTTTAAGCCTTGGTTTAAGCTTTCTTAACATGTTCGACACCTTTAAATTCATTTTCAATACCTCTACATCATGTCTTACATTCCAGCAATTCATTCCACTTCAAACAAGACCTTAAATTATCGATTCTTGCATTATTTCGATAATTCACCTAGTTAAACACTAAACTAAACCTTTGCAGTAAAATTTTAACTGTAAATTCATTTTAATTACATCCCATATCATCATTCCAGCAACTAAATCATGCTGGAAGCAGCTAAAATCCATCATATAAATCATTCCACCAAATTTCCTTTAACAAAAATTCATCCAAAAATCACAATTTAACAACCAATCTCATCATCATCATCATACCTCAACTTCTTTACTCCTTTGACCAACTTTGACTTCAATTTCAAGCCTCCAAATTGCCACTTAGATGTAATACAACATGTATAGAGCTTAGAAGTGTTCAGAATCATCCAGAAACTCATCAAATTCATCTAAAAATTCCATCTTTACTTACCTCGAAACATGGTAGTTTTCTGTCCTATTCTTCTCTCTAACTTTTGAAGGGCTAAATGACTTCGATTAGGTCTGGATTTTTTATATGTGATATGAGGAAGGAAGAGGAAGATTTCATGTGGGGAACCATCGCCTGAAACTGGCCGGAGGGTGGCCAAAAAATTTGAAAAAGTCAGAAGCAGAGGTACCGCCTGCGGCAGAATGAGGGAGGAGTAGCTCTCGGGTTTTAGCTCATTTCGGGGTGAATTTTACCTTTTTATGAAGCTTATACAGTTGAATTTTAGACTAGAAAATATCAAAAACAGAAAACATCTAGAAGGTTATCAAATTGATGTGTTTTCATTGGCTGACAGATTACAATATGCAAGGGAAATGACTATTCTGTTTTAGAAAAATTACCAAAATTAATCCTGATCAGGTTTCTTCAAACTTTCACTTCTAAATTGTTATAATATGTCTATAGTATATCCTATAAAAATTTTGGGGTCACTTGGTTAAGAAACATTTCACGAACGAGCTCATTTTACGCAATTTAGCCAATACCTAGCAAAATGGAATTAAGGTTTCGATTAACTTCACAAATTCATTTGGACCCCTAAATCTCCATATTTATTCATGATTTTTATTTCCCGTGTCCATTTCACCTTATATTAATTTTCTTTGGCCTCAGAATAATTTTCCCGAATTTCTAGAATTTTATTCAAATTTATTTCCTTTATTAGGTCCGTTTTCTCGATTTAATTTAAAACCCAAGTTTAACTCACTTTTTCATCTCCAGTCACTTAGATTTTCTTTCTACAAATCATTTCAAGCCTGAACATGACATTTCTGAGTAATTCTCAGGTCTAGAACCTTACCTCAGCTTGCGTGCCATCGGGCCCCATGCTAGAACTGAGTCCTTTAGTCGTCTACAGGCCTGCAAAACGTCACATTGAGCTATAATTTACTTCTCATAAGCATCAAAATATGAAAAAATATCGGGTTTCACATTTTTTCCCACCTTTTGAGAATTCAGTTATCTGAATTCAAGTTGGTCCATCGAATAGATGAGGGTACTTCTCCCTTATTTGGCTCTCTAGCTCCCAGGTAGCTTCCTCTGTCTCATGATGTCGCCAGAGAACCTTCACTAGTGGGATAGTCTTAGATCTTAGTACTTTCTCCTTCCTGTTGAGAATCTGGATTGGCAGCTCAACATAACTCATGTCCTCATGAATCTCTAGTGGCTCGTACTCGATGACATGAGAAGGGTTCGGATGATACTTCCTTAACATCGAAACATGGAAGACATCATGTATACTCGACAACTAAGAAGGTAGTGCTAGCCGATATGCCACATCTCCCACTTTACCTAAAATTTTGAATGAACTAATGAAGCGAGGACTCAGCTTTCATCTTTTCACGAAACGTACTATGCTTTTCATCGGTGACACCTTAACAAATACAGAGTCCCCAACCTGAAACTCATGAGGATGTCTTCGCACATCTGCATAACTCTTCTGTCTACTCTGTGCCATCCTCAACCTATCACAGATCAACTGAACACCTCTAACAACCTGTTCAACTAAATTGGGAGCCAATATCTTCCTGTCGCCCACTTCTTCCCAAGCAATAGGAGATCTACATCTTCTGCCATAAAGAGCCTCATATGGAGCCATTCCGATGCTAGCTTGGTAGCTGTTATTGTAAGCAAACTCTGCAAGAGGCAAGTGGTCGTCCCATGAGCCCTTAAAGTCCAAGGCACACGCTCTTAACATGTCCTCTAAGGTCTATATAGTCTGTTCGGACTGACCATCTCTCTAAGGATGATAAGTGGTGCTTATGTTCAGTCGAGACCCCATAGCTTCCTGAAATCTAGTCCAAAATCTAGAAGTGAAGCGAGAATCTCTATCAGATGTGATGCTCACAGGTGCTCCATGCAACTGTACTATCTCACTAACATATAAATCAGCTAGCTTATCTAATGAATCTGTGCTCTTGATGGTAAGGAAGTGAGCGCTCTTAGTCAGTCTGTCCATAATCACCCAGACTGCATCATGACCTCTCTGGGTCCTTGGTAACCCCTTAATGAAATCTATCGTAATATGCTCTCATTTCCATGTAGGAATCGGTAGTGACTTTAATAGTCTTGCAGGTCTCTGGTGCTCAGCTTTAATCTATTGGCAAACTAGACATCTGGCTACAAAGTCTGCCACATCTCTCTTCATCCCAATCAACCAATACACCTTCTGGAGATCCTGGTACATCTTGGTACTACCCGGGTGCATGGTGAATCTAGAACAATGGGACTCCTTCAGTATGCTCTGTCTCAAGGTGTCATCGTGTGGCACGCAGATATGACTTCTGTATCTCAGTAATCCATCATCACTGACCGTAAACTCAGACTGCGATTTCTCCTCTGCTTGGCTAACCATATCTAATAATTTCTGATCATTCCTTTGTCCAGCTCTAATCTAATCTAGTATACTGAGCTCTATCCGTAGGCTAGCCATGTATCCATGCTCAACCTCATCTACACTGATCCTGAGCTCAACAAACTGTCCCAACAAATCCCACTCTCTGATCATCTTGTAGGATACCATACCTTTCTACTTAGGGTATCAGCTACCACATTTGCCTTGCTCGGATGATACAAGATCTCGCAGCTCAGGAGCTCTATCCATCTCTGCTGTCTCATATTGAGCTCCTTCTGATCAAACAAATACTTGAGACTCTTGTGGTCAGTGAAGATCTGAAATCTCTCTTCGTACAAATAATGCCGCCATATTTTGAGTGCAAAAACTACTGCGGCTAACTCTAAATCGTGAGTGGGGTAATTTCGCTCATGATCCTTTAGCTGACGGGATCCATAAACTACCACTCTACCATGCTGCATCAGCACACAGCCAAGACCCTGGTGGGAAGCATCATTATACACCATATATCCCCTAGAACCACTTGAAATGGTCAAGACTGGTGCCGTAGTCAATCGATGTTTGAGTTCTTGGAAGCTCTGCTCACACTGCTCAGACCATGAAAACTGTACCTCCTTACGGGTCAGTCTGGTCAATGGAGCTGCTATCCGTGAAAACCCCTCGATAAACCGTTAGTAATACCCTACCAATCTCAAGAAGCTTCTGACCTCTGTGACTGTCCTCGGTCTTTCCCATCTCAATACTACATCTACCTTGGATGGATCTATAGACACCCCGTCCTTAGATACTATATGTCCGAGGAAGGAAATCTGGTCTAGCTAGAATGCACACTTACTGAATTTACCATATAGTTTCTTCTCACGGAGAGTCTGGAGCACAATCCTCAAATGCTGCTCGTGCTCTTCTCGGGATCTATAATAGATCAAGATGTCGTCGATGAACACTATCACAAATCTATCCAGGTATTCTCGAAAGACATCATTCATAAGGCTCATAAATGCAGCTGGGGCATTAGTTAGTCCAAAAACCAAAAACTCGTAGTGCCCATATCAGGTCCTAAAAGCTATCTTTGGTATATCAGCCTTCTTAATCCTTAGCTGATGGTAATCCGATCTCAAGTCTATCTTCGAAAACACTGAAGCCCCACTCAGCTGATCAAACAGGTCATCTATTCTCGGTAGGGGATACTTATTCTTAACTGTTGCTTTATTTAAAAGCCTGTAGTTTATGCAAAGGCAGAGACTACCATCTTTCTTTCTGACGAACAGTACCGGAGCACCCCATGGTGACACACTAGGTCTTATAAACCCCTTATCGAGTAGTTCTTGCAACTACTTCTTTAATTCCTCCAATTCTACCAGTGCCATTCGATAAGGTGGCTTGGAGATGGGTTGAGTATCAGGTGCTAGCTCAATGGCAAACTCAACTTCTCTCTCAAGTGGTAACCTCGGTAAGTCCTCTGGGAATACATCGGGAAACTTACATACCATCGGAACATCTTGTATACTTGGTGGTTCTTGACTCTCATCAGAAATAAAGGCAATGTATCCTTCACATAATAAAAAAAATTATACATTAATCTTGCACATATATATCATATCTTCACAAAACACATAACACAAGAACTTTCATCACCATGTACTTTTATTTCTTTCTTGCAAAATATACATTGAACTTTTCTGGTAAGGAGAAGGTCAAAGTCTTAGTGTAGCAGTTTAAATTTACGCGATTGGTAGCTAACCAATCCATGCCTAATATTACATCAAAATCCTTCATGTTTAATAAAACTAGATCTGCTAGAAATTTCTTATCTCCTACCAGGATTTCACAATCCTACCATATCATATCAGTCTTTTGCACTACGTGCATGGGTGTACTTATATGTAACATGTAATATAGTGACTTAGGTTTCCTATTCAACTTACATGCAAATTGTGGTGACACAAAAGAGTGTGTGGAACCTGGGTCAAACGATACATATTCTTTATGGTTACGGATAAGGAGAGTACCTTTGATGGTGTCAGAGGATGTATCGGTTGTCTCCTTATCAATGGCATAGACTCGACCCTGTGAGACAGGCGTCTTGCCCTTGTCTGCAGCTGTGGCTCTCTTCGGGGGTGCTTGCCGCTGTGGAGCCTGAGCCAGTCTCTCAAACGGTCTAGGTGCCTCTCGAGGTTCCTGAGACCACATAAGTGGACAGTCTCTCATTATGTGCCCTGTTTTACCACAACTGTAGTAAGTAAATGTACCCATTCAGTAAGGTCCAGGGTGCATCTTGCCACATGTCCTACATCGTGGCACTCTCGTCTCAAAACCTCTGATAACATCCGTAGTACCCACTGTAGTCTTGGGCTTACTAGCCCTTATCTGAGGTCTTTCCATCATCTGTCTCTTGGGCTGAGCCATTCTCAAATCATGTCGGAAAGTAACTACTCTCTTCCCTTTATCTCTGACTCATCTCCTGAAACCATGCTCTGCTTGAGTAATATCCAAGCCCCTCTCTATCTCTTGGGCTGGCCTCAGAGCATCTCTGGAATCCACAATGTTTTGACCCAATAGCCTATCTCTGATCCCAGATCTCAACTTGCCAGAAATGTCTCTGTCCGACGCTCAGGATCATTAACTGTCTCTAGATAGTATCTCATCCGGGTCGTAAATCTGTTCTCATACTCATCTACTGTAGAACTTCCCTGTCTCAAATCCAAAAACTCTGTATGCATCCTCTTTCGAGCTACTTGCGGCACATACTGCTCTTGGAATGTGACTAAGAAAGTATCCCATGTGATTTCTGAAGGATCCTCAGCTAATATCGTCTATGTGGATCTCCACCAAAACTTAGCCTGGCCCTTCATCATATAACCCGCCATGGTCACTCTCTTCCTATCAGTACACCCTAACAACTGGAAGATCGCCTCAATATCCACTATCCACTCCTCAGCCTTAACCGGGTCCTTAACCCCTATGAACTCCGGAGGATGCATTTCCAAGATATCTCACACCCTCTGAGTCTCTCTGTCATCCCTATGCTGGGGAACTGCTGGCTGAGGGGCTGGCGCTACCAGAGGAATTGGAAGTGGAGGAGGATCAGGCATAGGAGTAGCTGTATCTGAGCCAGGTGTACGTGTCCCAAACTGCTGGGTAAACATGGTGGTAAGAGCTGTAAGTCCTTCCCTCATAGCCCATACTGTCTCCTTGAGCCTCCTTATTCTCTCTCTCTCAGTAGGGCTCTCAAGTTGAGGTAGGGATGAGGGAGCGGGTTGAGCCTGTCTCCGTGGATGGCCCCGTCTACCACTCATGATTAGTGATCTACTATCTGCACAAAATCTAAGAATTTAATCATAATTTGATAGATACGCTTACTTTATTACCAGACTAACATAGACACTTTGGGATGTAATCTACTCTTACTTCTAGACACAGACAATATCACACAACTATTGCTCTGATACCATGTAAACTATCACGCCCGAAAACGTGAAAAATGGGGTAATTTTAAAACTTTTTAACCTATTTAACTGAGTTGTGTTCCTGTCAATGTCAGTTTCTTAACTCTTATTCTTTTATAAAATTTAACAGCATAACGGCTGCATTATGACTTAACCCAACCTGCAGAGTGTAAAACTCAGTTTATAATTTTCAACCCATATCCGCAACATAATTTAAATTCTCATCTCAGGATCTCATGACATTCAGTACATACATTCATCTACACTGCATAACTAAAACTCTGTACAAAATCATTTATATCTATTGCATCCCAATGATAAGGACAATAGTGTCTATGCTGTGCATTAGGTCTGAAATACAAGTAAGGGCATACCTCATCGCTACAAAATGATCTGAGGAAAGGTCGGACCGCCTCGTCTACGACTTCTGAAGCTTGAGTGTAGTAGAATCACTGTAAGTAATCTGGTGTCACGACCCTCAACTTACCAAAAATCAGCGTAAATTTTTTGCTTTTCATACATCATTTATTATTCATTCTTACTTTACCTCGATCGTGATCAGCTAACCCTCAACAGTTGGGCTGTGCGTCAATGTCTACCTCATCCAACCATAATAATTTAATTTGCAATGTTATTTATAAGTAAACACTTGAATAAATAAATCAGAGTGGATGTTTACATTTGTTTACATTGCTTACATCCCCAATAGTTACATACAAGATGCTACTGTGCTATGGAAAGTTTAGATATAAAATTTACATTATTGTGCATACCTTAAGCGATGGGATGCAGCGGATACCAAAAGGAAAGCCTCCAGTCGCCTTCAGTCTATACTCAAATCTCTGTAGAGAGGGGAAAATAAGGGGGGTGAGCAAACCACACGCTCAGTAAGGCAATCATGCGAACAGGTAGATACTGTACTATCTACGTGATTGTGATGCCATGCTCAAATCCATTTATTTCATCATTTCATCTCAAAACATGAGTTCATGCTTATGTTAATGGCATGTAAAGCAATTCATGGTATTTGTTAATACACAAATCAAATTCAAGCATGGCATTAATCATCATGCATATTTCATAAGTAAAGCATGGCATTAATCATCATGCATATTTCATAAGTAAAGCATGACATTAATCATCATGTATTTGTGCACTTTAAAACCATTAACATACTTTCTCATTTCAAACAAATTAAAGCTTATCAGGACGTTAGCCCTTCCCTCGGACCTTCCTGACCCACAAATCATTTCAAAACATGGATTTCATACATAAAGCAAGAGACATGTGAGATAGGCAATATAATAAGAGAAATATCCTCGAGGATTATGGCCATATCCTATGATCCTAGGCTACACTGTTCAGGTGTGCGGGGTATCACCACTATCTGCTTCCACATGAGAGGTGGGTCACGTCCAGCCCGTTGGTCCATAGCAGATCTCGTCTGAAGACGACATATCACAATCTCAACATGGTACAATGTACTCCATGCTACCTGCACGGTACAACGTACTCCGTGGACCCATATCAATACATCATATTATGCTACATCTAAAAAATGCACATGCGAGCCTACCTAATTGGTACAAATTCTCGTCTACCCGAAGCTCCTAGCATGGTTACCAACATGTCAATTCTAAAAATTGCACGTACGAGCCTATTTAATCGGTGCGACACCCAGTCTACCTGAAGCTCCTAGCACGATAACAAGTATGGTGGGCATCTAATGCGAGTTATGCTCCAGCACCATGCCAAAACCAGTATAAAGTCTGTGCGAGCTCAACTCTAGCACAATATCATAAAAATCCACGTGAAAACTAGTATGAGTTATGCTCTAGCACTCATGCATATAAAAACACGTCAAATCTCGTGCGAGTCACACTCTAGCACGCTTTCGTTCTCACAAAATCCATGTAGGTGGCTCAATCTTTGCAAAACATGGTTATCAACCAAATCAAATCATTTCTTTTGCAAATCATTTCAAATGTTAGCCAACCCACCAATCACTTGCTAAAAAGCAACAAAACAAGTTTTTCAAAGCATCATGCTTTTGTTTTCATGCACATTTCTCAAAACCCTACTCTTTGCCCTTCAATCACCCAATAACATTTCCTAGTGTCACATGCACTCTAGCAAAACATTTAAGCGCCAAAATTTTGCACAGATATCTCTAAGAGTCCACACAATTCCCTTACCTCGATTTACTCAGGGTGCGACTCTCTTCCTTTATGTTTCTCGTGCTCTTGGCTTAATTTGCTCCGATGTATCCTCAGGAGCTGCAATTCATTCATCAAACGCTCGAGTTAGTGTTGCTAACTCTTATTCACTATGCATTTTACCCAATGCCTTAAATACTCATTTTATCCCTTTTTGGGTAAGTCTCACAATTCATTCCATAACACCATTTTGAATCTATATCCACAACACCACTATCACCTAAAGAAATCCTATTCATCATTTATTCCACTACATTCCACTTTCTCACATTAGCCTATTTCTAGGTTATATTCATTCCATTGCATTCTAGATAGTTTCTACCATTAACAAGCACACCAATCAACTCTAAACTCAATAACTTAACAAATGTACTGAGTTGGTGCTTTAGAAACTCACCTCTATGGATTTTCTTCTCACTCCAAATGACAATGCTCCTTGTTCCTTAAATCTAACAAATAGGGGAATGCCTCCAAGTTATGTTGTTCTTCTCCTTGATGTGAATAACTTTGCGTCCAATATCCTTCCCTTAAATCTTCTTGAAAATGGCCAGATTTAGAGAGAGGAAACTAGGTTTTGGGTTGAAAATGGTAGAGTAAGAGTGTTTCCCAAAATCTGCAGATCCAACCGCTCCTATTTATAGATTTAGCTTGATGAGATCGATCTGCCTTAGGTGGAGATCGATTTGGTCCTCTAAAAATCCCTCTTTTTCATGATATTTGAAGGCAGAAGATCGATCTGTCGAAACCTTGAGATTGATCTGTCTCAGACAGTAGCTTAAGGAGATCAATCTGGCTAGGGAGGAGATCGATCTACTCTAACCCGAGAGCTAAGGAAATCGATCTGCTTGCCTTAAGAATCGATCCTCATTTTACAAAATGTTTAAGAGATCGATCTGGCTCCATTGGATATCGATCTGCACTGTTCCTATTGCTCGAATAAGAGCATTTTGGCTCTTCCTAAGCGATCTCTCATCCTATGAGATTGATCTGACCTTCATAGTTTTCAGATTTTCTGCAGTTTTTCTGTAGCAACTCACACCCAAACATTTTTAATTTGCTGCCATGGTCATTTTCTCATCCAGTCACCTTTGAGACTTGAAAATGACATCCATTCATACTTTATGCACATTAAAACTTGTGTGCATTAATTGTACAACTAAAGGTATATATTATAAAGTAAATGGAAGTGTACAACTCATTAAAATATTCATTCCATTTTACCACACTACTCATATTCCAATATATTTTACATTCCACTCACGAAAATATCCTTCTTACACTCACCATAAACTTTAAAACTTGCGTGTATTCATTTCACAATCCAATATACACATATACAAGGTTATACACATATGGGGTCTCACATTCTCCCCTACTTAAAAAATTTGGTCCTCCAAATTGAAACCAAATCAATCCTTGAACAACTCGGGATGCCTTTCCTGTATCAAACTCTTTAATTCCCATGTGGCCTCTTCCACCATCTGATGTTGCCAAAGAACTTTCACCAATGGAATTATTTTTATCCTCAACACTTTCTCCTTTCTATCCAATATCCGAATCGACCTCTCAATGTACGTCATGCTTTCATTGAGCTCCAAAGGCTCATACCTTATCACATGCGTCGGGTCTGGGTGGTATTTCCATAACATGGATACGTGGAAGACGTTATGTACATCTGCCAACTCTGGTGGCAACGCCAACCTATAAGCCTTATCTCCCACCTTATCAAGTATCTCAAATAGCCCTATATACCGAGGGCTCAACTTCCCATTCTTCCTGAACCTCATGATCCCTTTCGAGGGAGAAACCTTCAAAAACACTGACTTACCCACATTGAACTCTAGTGGTCTCCGTCTCTTGTCAGCATAACTCTTTTGTTTGCTCTGAGCTGTCCGTAACCTCTCACAAATTAACTGGACATCCTCAGAGGCTTGTCTAACCAAGTCTGGAGCAAAGATCTATCTGTCACCAACTTCTGCCCATCTAATAGGGGAACAAAATCTACGCCCATACAATGCCTCATATGGTGCCATCTCGATAATCACATGAAAGCTGTTATTATAGGCGAACTCTGCAAGTGGCAAATGGTCATCCCAAGAGCCTCCAAAATCCAATGCACACGCTTTTAACATATGCTCCAGGGTTTGTATAGTCCTCTCTGACTGACCATCTGTCTGAGGATGAAACGTGATGCTAAAACTCAACTGGGTCCCCATCGCTTCCTGAAAACGTTCCCAGAAATGGGAAGTGAAGCGGGCATCCCTACCAGAAACAACGCTCACTAAAATTCCATGTGGCCTAACTATCTTGAACACATACAAATTCGCTAACTGGCTCAGAGTATTGGTAGTTCTCATAGCTAGAAAATGGGCTGATTTCATCAACCGATCCACAATCACCCATATGGCCCATGACCTCTGCGAGTTCTCGGTAATCTCATCATAAAATCTAAGGTGACATGCTCCCACTTCCAAGTCAGTATTGGTAGAGGCTGCAATAACCCTGTAGGCTTCTGATGCTCTAGCTTCACCTGCTGACAAACGAGACGCTTAACGACATATTCAGCAATGTCTTTCTTCATCCCAGACCACCAATAAACTTTTCGTAGGTTTTGATACATCTTAGTACTCCCTGGATGTATCGTATACCTCGATGAGTGAGCCTCTGTCAAGATCAACCTTTTGATCTCTAGATCCTCGGGAACATATATCCTACCTCTGAACCTCAACAAGCTATCTAAACTCAATTCAAAGTCTGTCTCTGTACCCCTCTGTATCTACCCGATAATATCATTGCACTGCTGATCAATTCGCTGAGCCTACCTGATTCGATCTACCAGATTTGATTCCAACTGCAGGCTAGCTATCATAAATCCACTATCAGCATTAGGTGGGGTCATATCCAAACTGAGGTTTGTGAACTGTTCCAACAGCTCGTGTTCCCTGACCTTCATGAATGACACGAACCCGAGATGCTTTTTACTTAATGCATCAGCAACTACATTCGCCTTATCCTAGTGGTACAAGATCTCACAATCATAATCCTTTAACAGCTCGAGCCATCTCCTCTGTCTCATGTTCAACACTTTCTGTGAGAACAGGTACTTAAGGCTCTTATGATCAGTGCAAACCTGAAATCTCTCACCATAGAGATAGTGGCGCCATATTTTCAATGCAAACGTTACGACCTCCAACTCCAAATTGTGGGTTGGGTAGTTCCTCTCATGATCCTTCAACTGTCTTGATCTATAGGCTACTACCTTCCCATCCTGCATCAATACACATCCCAGTCCTTGGTGTGAAGCATCCGTATACAGCAAGAAACCTCTTGAGCTGGTAGGAATGGTGAGAATCGAGGCTGTGGTTAATCTCCTTTTCAACTCCTTAAAACTTTTTTCACATCTATTGTCCCACACAAACTTCACATTTTTTCTCGTGAGACGTGTCAATGGAGCAGCTAATCTTGAGAATCCCTCCACAAAACTTTGATAATATCCAGCCAAACCTAGGAAACTTCTGATCTTTGTCACTGTCTGAGGTCTCTGCCACTATATCACTGCCTCAATCTTCAATGGATCCACTGACACACCATCCTTCGATACTATGTAACCCAGAAAAGAGATCTGTTCCAACCAAAAGTCGCACTTACTGAGTTTTGAGATCTGTTCCAACCAAAAGTCGCACTTACTGAGTTTTGCGTACAACTTCTTCTCTCGGAGGGTCTATAGCACTATCCTTAGATGTTGTCCATGCTACTCTCTAGATCTTGAGTACACCAGTATGTCATCAATAAACACTATAACAAATCGATCCAAATACTAGTGAAATACCTCATTCATTAACGACATAAAAGCTGTGGGAGCATTCGTTAACTCGAATGGCATAACCATAAACTCATAATGTCCATACCGAGTGCAAAAAGTCGTCTTGGGTACATCTCCACTCCATATCTTCAACTGATGGTACCCAGATCTCAGATCCATCTTGGAAAAGACCTGCACTCCCTTAAGCTGATCCAACAAGTCTTCGATGTGTGGAAGGGGGTACTTATTCTTGATGGTGGCCTTATTTAACAACCGGTAATCTATACACAGTCAGAGGCTCCAATCCTTCTTCCTTACAAACAGAACCGATGCTCCCCAAGGTGAGACGCTCGGCCTGATAAACCCCTTCTCCAACAACTCTTACAACTGCTTCCTTAACTCTTCCAACTCAACTTGAGCCATTATGTAGGTGGCTTGGATATCGACTCTGTACCAGATGCCAAGTCTATACCAAATTCCATGTCTCTATCTGGAGGTAATCTTGGAAACTCATCCGGGAAGACATCTGGGAATTCCCTAACCACTGGGATGTCTATCAACTCTGGACGTGCCTTATCCGTCTGAATCACATAAGCAATAAAAGCTTCACATTATTCTTTCCACCATTAGTAACATAAATCATCACTCCACATACACAATTGATAAACAGATTCATCTCTCAAGTATTATGAATTTAAATCACACTCTTCTCATTTATAAAGATCATGTCATTTCATTTCTTTTCATAAAAAATTATAATAAGATTGTCTAATTATGAAAACATCAATGTTCTAGCACGACAATCCATAACAACATGGTTCGCAGCCAGCCAATCCATACCTGGGATTACATCAAAATCACTCATACTTAATAAAATTAAATCGACTGCCATTTCTTTACCTCATATCCTCATCCTACAGTTCCTATATACATGCTCAATCAATTGACTATCATTCATAGGGGTAGATATCATCATCATCTTATCTAGTAGTGTGGGTTTTACATACTTCAACAATTTACATGCAAAGGATGGTGATACAAAAGAATGCGTGGCACCAGGATAAAAAAATACTAATACCTCTAAATCAAAGATTTGGATGGTACCTTTAACCACATCCGAAGACTGATCTGCAGTGTCTTGGTCCAGTGCGTGCACTCGCCCTCTGCTCACACCCACTGCCTGCTTCCCTTTTTCCTCAGCTGTAGCCCTCTTTCTCGGAGCAGCTGTCCCAACTGGAGCTCTCTCTGGCTCCATGCCCTTTTGTGGGGCTCTCTTTGTCATCTCTAGGTAATACCTAATTATGTGCCCCTGTTTCCCATATCTAAAGCATACTGCAGGAGGTCCAAGCATGGTTGAGTACCATGGTACCTACCACACTTGCTGCACTGCTCCGTAGTAGGCCGTGGCTCTCCAATCATAATTCCCTTTGCTGGAGCTATGGCCGGATACATGGGAGGATTAACTGTCCTCTCCTAATCTCCTCGATCCTCGACCTCTTTCCAGAAAACCTCTTGCTTCCCTTATAACTGAAGCCTCTATCCATCATTGATTTCTTCTTATCTTTATCCCTCGCTTTACCAACCTTTCCAAACTCTGAGGCGATTCTATCAATGTCTTGTTCATATAATTGCGCCCTGCGCACAGCCTCCTCGTAGGTCGATATATCCAAGGGGACTAATCTTGACCTGATGATCGGTCTCAATCCATCTACAAACTTTTGAAGCTTCTTGATCTCATTACCCATTGTGTTGGGATCATATCTACCCAAGGAGATAAAAGTCGTCTCATACTCATCCACAGTCCTACTCCCTTGGGTCAGTCCCAAAAATACCATCTTCATCTTTCGCTGTGCAGTATCCAGAACATACTGTCTCTGGAAGGCCTCCAAAAATACCTCCTAGCCAATCTCTGTATGTCGGGCTCTCAAAATAGGCCTGATGGATTTTCACCAGTGTTCAGCTGATCCCTTCAGCATGAAAGCGACAAACACTATCATCTCAGTAGTAGTGCACTCGAAGAACCCATATAACTTCTCAATCTCATTTATCCAATCCTTTGCAGCTATTGGGTCCTTAACTCCAGTGAAAGACGACGGTCCAAACTTCTGAAACTGTCATAGTCTATCCAAATCACATCTGTAACCCCAGCCTCTACTGCCCTATAGTGTAGTAACAGGTGTAGGTATATCATGTGCGGGTGGGGGTATAGGTGTATTTGTTGTCTGAGGTCCCTGGGCTGGTCGTGCCCGTGCCTCAGGAGTTGTCGCTTGCTCGGCATCACCCTCTGTAGTGTGACTCTGTCTGCTTCCAACTCTCGATAATGATTGAGTGACCAACTCCAAGATCATCTCAATGCTCCGCTCAATCCTCGCGAAGTGTGCCTCAGTACTCTCAGGTCTCTACTCTGGACCCTGTGGAGCTTGCTCAACCTCAGCCTCCACCTCAATCTCTTCTTGAGCCTTGTGTGTTTTCGGCTCCATACTACCCCTAGGCCTACATTTACGGCCTCGAGCTTACGTTCTCACCCCTTTACCGCGACTGGTGTTAGGCATAATGTCTCACTTCCCTACATACACACCAATTTCTTAGTCAACCCATCGACACATACACAATTGTATCTAAACAAGCACAGTAACATGGGGATATAATTTTCCAACTTATTAAGTATTTTGGACATCGACACACATCAGACCAACTCAGTTCTGATACTAACTTCTGTCACGACCCTCAACTTACCAAAAATCAGCGTAAATTTTTTGCTTTCCATACATCATTTATTATTCGTTCTTACTTTACCTCAATCATGATCAGCTAACCCTTAACAGTTGTGCTGTGCATCAATGTCTACCTCTTCCAACCATAATAATTTAATTTGCAATGTTATTTATAAGTAAAAACTTGTATAAATAAATCAGAGTGGTTATTTACATGTGTTTACACAACTTACATTCTCAATAGTTACATACAAGATTCTACTGTGCTATGGAAAGTTTAGATACAAAATTTACTTCACTGTGTATACCTTAAGCTATAGGATGTAACAGATACCAAAAGGAAAACCTCCAGTCGCCTTCTGTCTATACTCAAATCTCTGTAGAGAGGGGAAAATAAGGGGGGTGAGCAAACCACACGCTCAGTAAAGCAATCATGCGAATAGGTAGATACTGCACTATCTATGTGATCGTGATGCCATGCTCAAATCCATATATTTCATCATTTCATCTCAAAACATGAGTTCATGCTTGTGTTAATGGCATGTAAAGCAATTCATGGTATTTGTTAATGCCAAATCAAATTCAAGCATGACATTAATCATCATGCATATTTCATAGGTAAAGCATGGCATTAATCATCATGCATATTTCATAAGTAAAGCATGACATTAATCATCATGCATATTTCTTAAGTAAAGCATGGCATTAAGCATCATGCATTTGTGCAGTTTAAAACCATTAACATACTTTCTCAATTCAAACAAATCAACGCTTATGAGGACGTTAGCCCTTCCCTCGGACCGTCCTGACCCACAAATCATTTCAAAACATGGATTTCATTCATAAAGCAATAGACAAGTGAGATAGAAAATATAATAAGGGAAATCTCCTCGAGAACTATGGCCATATCCTGTGATCCCAGGCTACACTGATCAGGTGTGTGGGGTATCATCACTATCTGCTTCCACACGGGAGGTGGGTCACGTCCAGCCCGTCGATCCACAGTAGTTCTCGTCCGAAGACGACATATCATAATCTCACCACGGTACAACGTACTCCATGCTACCTGCACTATACCGTGTACTCCGTGGACCCATATCAATACATCATATTACGCCACATTTCAAAAATTCACGTGCGAGCCAATTTAATCGGTATGACTTCTTGTCTACCTGAAGCTCCTAGCATGGCTACCATCATGTCAATTCTTAAAAATGCACGTGCGAGCCTATTTAATCGGTGTGACACCCAGTCTACCCGAAGCTCCTAGCACGACAACAAATATGGTGGGCATCTAATGCGAGCTATGCTCCAGCACCATGCCAAAACCAGTATAAAGTTTGTGCGAGCTCAACTCTAGCATAACGTCATAAAAATCCATGTAAAAACTAGTGCGAGCTACACTCTAGCACTCATGCATATAAAAACAAGTCAAATCTCGTGCGAGTCACACTCTAGCACTCTTTTGCTCTCACGAAATCCATGTAGGTGGCTCAATCTTTACAAAACATGGTTATCAACCAAATCAAATCATTTCTTTTGCAAATCATTTCAAATGTTAGCCAACCCACTAATCACTTGCTAAAAAGCAACAAAACAAGTTTTTCAAAACATCATGCTTTTGTTTTCATGCACATTTCTCAAAACCCAACTCTTTGCCCTTCAATCACCCAATAATATTTCCTAGTGTCACATGCACTCTAGCAAAACATTTAAGCACCCAAATTGTACACAGATATCTCTAAGAGTCCACACAATTCCCTTACCTCGATTTACTTGGGGTGGGACTCTTATCCTTTACGTTTCTCGTGCTCTTGGCTCAACTTGCTCTGGTGTATCCTCAAGAGCTGCAATTCATTCATCAAACACTCGAGTTAGTGTTGCTAACTCTCATTCACTATGCATTTTACCCAATGCCTTAAATACTCATTTTATCCCTTTTTGGGTAAGTCTCACAATTCTTTCCATAACACCATTTTGAATCCATACCCACAACACCACTATCACCAAAGATATCCTATTCATCATTTATTCCACTACATTACACTTTCTCACACTAGCATATTTCTAGGTTATAGTCATTCCATTGCATTCTAGATAGTTTCTACCATTAACAAGCACACCAATCAGCTCTAAACTCAATAACTTAAAAGATGTACTTGAGTTGGTGCTTTAGAAACTCACCTCTTTGGATTTTCTTCTCACTCCAAATGATAATGCTCCTTGTTCCTTAAATCCCACAAATAGGGGAATGCCTCCAAGCTATGTTGTTCTTCTCCTTGATGTGAACAACTTTGCGTCTAATAGCCTTCCCTCAAATCTTCTTGGAAATGGCCAGATTTAGGGAGAGAAAACTAGGTTTTGGTTTGAAAATGGTAGAGTAAGAGGGTTTCTCAAAATCTGTAGATCCAACCGCTCCTATTTATAGATTTAGCTTGATGAGATCGATCTGCCTTGGGTGGAGATCGATCTGGTCCTCTTAAAATCCCTCTTTTTCACGTTTTTTGAAGGTAGGAGATTGATCTATTAAAACCTTGAGATCAATTTATCTTAGACAGTAGCTTAGAGAGATCAATCTGGCTAGGGAGGAGATCGATCTGCTCCAACCCGAGAGCTAAGGAAATCGATCTGCTTGCCTTAAGAATCGATCCTTATTTTGTGGAATGTTTAGGAGATCGATCTGGCTCCATTGGAGATCGATCTGCGCTGTTCCTATTTCTCGAATAAGAGCATTTTGGCTTTTCTAGATCGATTTCTCATCCTATGAGATCGATCTGACCTTCATATTTTCCAGATTTTCTGCAGTTTTTCTGCAGCAACTCACACCCAAACATTCTTGATTTGCTACCATGGTCATTTTCTCAAACATTCACCTTTGAGACTTGAAAATGACATCCATTCATACTTTATTCACATTAAAACTTGTGTGCATTCATTGTACAACTAAAGGTATATATTATAAACTAAATGGAAGTGCACAACTCATGCAAATCTTCATTCTATTTTACCACACTACTCATATTCCAATATATTTACATTCCACTCACGGAAATATCCTTCTTACGCTCACCATAAACTTTAAAACTTACGTGTATTCATTTCACAATCTAATATACACATATACAAGGTTATACACATATGGGGTTTCACATCTCGATGATGGAAAGGAAGGGGGTGAGCTTTTCAGGCTCAGCAAGAGATACATTTAAAGTAACCTTAGTACTTAAAACAAGTAAAACACGTGATTTCACAACTCAGCATAAACATGTACGAAAGTAGAGATGCTTACATTTATAAAAGCAAAAAAAACTTGCTTTAAAATCATTAGTTTACACATCATGCATCCTTTTCGTAAAACGTATCATGCTATAACCATATCATTAGTGTAAGCAGTCATAAAACACCTCATAGGTCTCAAATCATGTATATCATACTGTTCACTTTAAAAGTTAAAACATAACTTTCACATGCACATTTCATAAAAACCCAAATCATGGGCTACCTTAAAAATCACAATATAGAAAAACATGTGCTAACTAACAAATAACATATAAGGTAGCATGAAATGTGCTAAAACATATTTCTTTCTCGTTGAGACATGGCTTCATCATAACCAGTGCCGAAGGACATCGTCAACATATCTAGTACATATGGCCATAGTACAGGGAACTATAAGACTGGATCAAGGTCGAACAGTGCCCTACTGGACTGGGTGGTACGAGGCTATGGTGGAGTGACTCATTACGTGCTTGCAAAGGACTCGCAGTCTCTAAGCAGTCTCAATGTATGAACTTTAAATGGTTACATGGTACCACAAGTAATCTCATCTTGTCAGAGCCCTGCCCCTTTCCTGGCCATCGGCTAAGAAGATCCTTGATCGTTCTTGTGTCACGACCCTCCATGACTTAACCAAAAACCACTACAAATTTTTCGTATTTTTAACTTCCCTTTCCTCTCTTCAATGGTTGGGTTGTGATTCGATGTTAGCTTCCTCGCATACCATATCATCCATTATCATACATACATGTCAATATACTGTTACTGACTGTAACTTCTTTTATAATACATGTGAGATCGTATAAAAGCTAATACAAAATACATTCCCCATAATATATATCTTATACATCACTGTGCTGTTTCTATGTTTAGATACATAACCGTACAAAATATGTATACCTATCGATCGGTAGGAAATAGCAATGGACAACAGGAATACAATCCCTCAAATGCTCTCACTCTACTGCTGATGCTCTGTAGAGAGATGTAAAAGAAAGGGGGGTGAGCATACAACGCGCTCAGTAAGGAAATCAGGCAAGCAAGTAGACCTCTACACTATCTACTCAAAATAATGCTATGCCTCGAAAACATCATTTCCTTAACTCACTTTAAAAGCATGTCTTTAAATATATATATATATATATTTATACTTGTACAGATTAAATCCAATGTACAGAAATCATGCTTGCTTTCTCAAATGTAGGCATGTAGTGCAAAATAATGCATCTTTATAATATCACAATGCCTTTAGATAAATCATGCCATGTATATTTAAATCACAATAAATATGGCATTTAAATCATTCACATCACAACAATCGGATTCTGACCCATCCATCATGTCTATCCGTAAATAAATCAGTCAATCAGGTGATATATCATATGAGACTCTGTGGTGAAATGCAATAGTATCCTGGACTATGGCCATATCCGATAATAGTGATCCTAGGCAACACAGATCTCGGTGTGCGGGGCATCACTGCTGCAACGGGAGGGGGGTCAGTCCATCACAACTGCTAGCTATATCCTTCTCAACTCCACAACACCACACGGTACAGTGTACTCCATGCCACTCGCACGGTACAACGTACTTCATGGACCCTACATCACAGTCGGGGTGCCTGCCATAGGTTTTAGGCCTCAAACCATGGAATATCATACCACGTCTCTAAATCCTCATGCGAACCTCTCATAGTGTGACACTCAGTCTACACGAGGAAATCAAGCATGGTTTTCAACATGTCTTATATATCACATAAAATACAGTGTGCGCCTTTGAGCGTGACTCACAGTCGACACTCCACTCAAACACTGTTTCATATCACAAACTCAAACTCTAGTGCGAGTAAACCTCCAGCAACTAGGTCAATGCATAGTTCATGTTTCAAATCAAGTACGAGCAATAGCTCCAGTACCATGCTATGCACAAAACTCATCAAATCAAGTATGAGCAATTGCTCCAGTACTATTTCATGTATAAATCATGAAGAATCGAGTACGAGCAACGTTCTAGCACTCTGTCATGTATCTCATGTAAAATTTAAGTACGAGCTAATCGTTCCAGCACTCTCTCATTCATATATGATATAAAACTGAGTACGAGAAATAGCTCCAGCACTCTATGATGCATGTCATGGAAATCTAGTGCGAATCACAATCCAGCACTAATATATGTGGAAACTATATGAAATCAAGTGCGAGCTGTGCTCTAGCACGATTTATTCTCACATAATATGGTAGATGGCTCTTTAAAAAGGGATGTTTTTCAAAATATCAAAATCAGCACTATAAAGTGTGCTTAATTCAGATCAACCTTAAAATCATTAGCCCATCTATTTATTCTTCTGCTAAACAGCAGTAAAACACTCAAAATGGTGGTTACCATGCTTTTTACAACTTTTCACAAAAGTTGACTTTTTTCCTAACTAAGGGCAAAATCATAATTTGCCACTATCGGGTCACAATAATTATTATTCACTTTCTCTGACCTTCAGAGTTTTTAAGTGAATGTAAAAGCAGACGAAAATATGTGCAGGTATCTCTAACTACTCACAAAAGTCCCTTACTTGTAATCACTCCAGAAATTTTACTTTCTCAATGCTGCTCGATCCTGCAGTCCGATTTGCTCCTCCAATAATCTCTGGAGCTGCATATAACCATTTATCAGGTTAATTATACTTTTCCTACTGTATTTCACATTAAATACAGTCTATTTCCCTTAATGGGCTTTAAAATCTTCACTTTAGGCCCATTACGTTTTTAACCATTAAATTAAATCCGGAATCCTTCCGAATAAATTTTCCTTACTTCTGGGGATGATTATCTTGTATTCTGATTAAGAATATTTTTCCCCAATTTTTTCTCCATACTTGGGTTAATTTTTAACCATGGTTAGTCAATTATGGTAAAAGTCCACTTTTCTTAACTATAGTTGACTTTTTCCTTAATCCTTGACCAAGTTGACTTTTTCTCAAAATTTCGAAAGTGTTATATCTTATGTCTTACACTCTCGTCTTTACGTTTTAGCCATTTTCGGTAGGTAAACACACCCGAAATATCTTAACTCGCTAAAAGGTCCATTTTACCCTTTTTAGCTTTTACTCTCGTTCTCTGTGTTCGGAACTAAATCAAACTGACTTTCCTTTATAAGCTCTCTATATTTTCTCATTTTAAGTTCTTATTTTCAGTCAGAATAATTCAGATCCACTCGGTTTAGCCTGTGACTTTTATAGCTCACATTATGCTTTTATGTAGCTTATGCGTGATAAATCGTTTCACATACTTTTTAAATCTAGTAAATACTATTCTTATGATTCAACTATAATAATAGAGTGTTCAGACACATAGGAATCATAAGGAACAGGCTAGATAAAATACGGGTCTGACATTCCTCCCCTACTCAAAAAATTTGGTCCTCCAAATTAGAACCAAGTCAGTCATCAAATAGATGAGGGTGCTTCTCTCGCATCAGACTCTTCAGCTCCCAAGTAGCCTCTTCTGAAGTATGATGTTGCCAGAGAACCTTCACTAATCCGATAGTCTTTGATCTTAATACCTTCTCCTTCCTATCCAGTATCCGAATCGGTCGCTCTACATATGACATGTCCTCTCGGAGCTCAAAAGGCTCATAACTAATCACATGTGTCGGATCCGGGTGATACTTCCGAAGCATCGATATGTGGAAGACGTTATGGACACCTAATAAGTTCGGTGGCGATGCCACCCTATAAGCCTTATCTCCCACTCGATCAAGTATCTTAAAGGGTCCAATATAGCGAGGATTCAGCTTTCCTCTCTTTCCAAACCTCGCTATGCCCTTGGAAGGAGAAACTTTCAGAAACACGGATTTACCAATTGCAAACTCTAGTGGCCTTCGTCTCTTGTCAGCATAACTCTTCTGTCTACTCTGAGCTATCCTCAGTCTCTCTACAATCAAGTGGATGTCCTCAGATGCTTGTGTAACCATATCAGGAGCGAAAATCTTACGGTCACCCACTTCTTCCCATCCAATAGGGGAACTACATCTACGACCATATAAAGCCTCATACGCTGCCATCCGGATACTCGAATGATAATTGTTGTTATAGGCGAACTCGCCTAGTGGCAAGTGGTCATCCCAAGAGCCTCTAAAATCTAGCACACATGCTTTCAACATATCCTCTAGAGTCTGTATAGTCCTCTCTGACTGACCATCTGTTGAGGATGGAAAGCGGTGCTCAAATTCAACTAGGTTCCCATGGCTTCCTGAAAATGTTCCTAAAAGTGGGAAGCTGGAATCCCTATCAGAGACTATGTTCATTGGTACACCATGTAACCTCACTACCTCTCGTACATACAGCTCTGCCAATGAACTCAGAGTATCGATCGTTCTCATAGCTAGGAAGTGGGTTGACTTCGTCAGTCTGTCTACAATCCCCCATATAGCATCGTGATTCCTACGGGTCCTCGGTAAACCCATCACGAAATCCATGATGATATGCTCCCATTTCCATGTCGGTATAGGTAGAGGTTGCAATAACCCTGCAGGCTTCTGATGTTCTACCTTCACCTGCTGACATACGAGACACTTTGCCACAAAATCTGCTACATCTTTCTTGATACCCGACCACCAGTATACCTTTCGGAGGTTCTGATACATCTTGTTACTCCCCGGATGTAACGTATACCTTGATGAATGAGCTTCCGCTAAAATCAATCTCCAGAGTCCTGGATCCTCGGGAACACATAATCTACCTCTGAACCTCAGTAGCCCATCAGAACTCAACTCAAAATCATTCACTGTGCCCTTCTGCACCTGACCACTCATATCCATACAAAACATATCAGTCTGCTGAGCCACTCTGATCCTGTCCAACAGATCCGACTCCAAGCGTAGACTAGCTATCACATAGCCTGTATCCATGTCAGAAGGCACAACTCTTAGACTGAGGCTAGCAAACTGCTCTAGCAAATCATGTTCCCTAACTATCATGTACGATACCATCCTTAGTCCCTTCCTGCTCAAAGCATCAGCTACAACATTAGCCTTACCCGGATGATAAAGTATCTCACAATCGTAGTCCTTCAGAAGCTCTAGGCATCTTCTCTGTCTCATGTTCAATTCTTTCTATGAAAATAAATACTTGAGGCTTTTGTGGTCGATAAATATTTGGAACTTCTCACCATACATGTCACGACCCAAATTACCTAAAAATCCCTACAAATTTTTTTTGCTTTTTTCACTTTTCATTTCCTTACCCGTCGTGAACAGTTATACTATGAAATAGTTGGGCTATAATTCGGTGTTAGTCACCTCTCCCCTATTTACCATTCAATTTCCATATTTCATTTACATATCGATTTATTAAAACTAAATACATCCCCAATATTACATCCATATATAGTACTGTGCATCTATATGTTTAGATACGAAATTTTACAAATGTGTATACCTGGTCTTGCTAAGAAGCAGCAGATAACCGAGATGCGAGACTATTGTCGCTCTCTTCTACTGAATATACCCTGTGGGATGGAAAATGAAAGGGTGAGCGAAACGTGCTCAGTAAGGCAATAATGTAAGCAGGTAGATAACTATACTATCTACGTGCTGATAATGCCATGATGTAAAAATCATTTACTTTCGGAGCATGAGGTAAGATTAAAACAATGCCACATGTATGTATATATCATATACAAGAAATCATGAAATCGACATATCAAGCACACATGGAAAATCATCATGTATGACATCTCATGCTCGTCACATTAAAACTCATTTATTTCATCATAAACTCTTCACTTTAAAACTCATTTGTTTAATCACAAAACTCATCACTTTGAAACTTATTTGTTTCATCATAAAACAACTTCATCAAGGTCAAACCCATCTCTCGGGAATACCTTGATTCATCAAATCACATCTCTTTTAAAAACACAAATCGGGACTACCCCTCCATCGGGTTTGTCCTGGTCTATCCAGACCGTATGATATCATGTGAGGCATGTAGGTTACTGTATGAAAAATCGAGGACTATGGCCATACTATGTCCCTATGATCCTAGGCTACACGGATCTCGGTGTGCGGGGTATCACAACTGCAACGGTAGGTGGGGTCAAGTCCTACCCACCAGAATATCAAGTAACATCATAGAGTCATCATGACTGCACGGTACAGCGTACTCCGTGTGACATACACGGTACATCGTACTCCGTGGACCCATATCATAGTCTGGGGGTGCCTGCCGTAGGTCTTATCCACCCCAATACTATGTCGATAACCAACCCATGTCTCAAAGTATGCGTGCGAGCATCTCAACTCTCTGTGACACACAGTCTACAGGAGGCTTTCGCACGACTATATGCATGTCAACTCACGTCTAGTGCGAGTGAAGCTCCAGCACGATTTTGTGCACACACAAATTTCTCGTACGAGCAATGCTCCAGTACGACTTTTCATGAGAATAAATCAGTAAACTTTAGTGCGAGATAGACTCTAGCACTCTTTTTATTCGTGTAAATACGATAGGTGGCTCGATCTTAATAAAACATCTTTTAAAATCATAACCGGTACAAACCAGTATCCTTTCGTAAAATTCATGAATTCAATAGCCAACCTATGTGCATATTTGCTTAAATCAAAGCAATATAATCATATAAAGCATTAAAAACATGAAATCATGCAATTTATCTGCCTTACTACCCTTTTTGTAAATTTTACTCTCAGGGGCAAAATTGTCATTTTTCCTTTATTCACCTATGCCCCGATTTTTGCAAAATTGTTTTCTCGTTTCTAGATAGTTTAATAAATTCTAGACCCTGTAAATCCTCTCAAAAATACGTATAGGTATCTCTATATACCTACAAAATTCCCTTACCTGGAAATCGCGCGCAGACTTAACCTGTCTCGATGATACCGAACCTCTCGGCCCAAGTGCGCGCCAACCAAAGGTACGTAACTGCATATAACCACATAGTCGAGGTTAATTCACTTATCTTGATCAGTATATCGCATTTACTGACCAACTTTAAGGTATTGGGCCCTATCTACCTTATTTGGTCTCGGCCCAATTCAGCCCTTTTATATTTATTAATTCCCTTCTTCGGGTATACCGGGCTTATGCAGCTTACTAATAATTATCGAGCTTCGTTCCAAATTCATTGGATAGCCCTTATACTATTTACGACAATTTATTATAACTCCGAATTAATATTCCTTTCTATGCGAAATTAATCCATAATTCCGTAAAATAATTAAACTCTGTATTTAAAGAACTCATATTGCCGAAATTAAACTGTACTTACCCGATACGATGCGGGGTAAGAAATCAGAGCTCAATCGGCTCTTGTTCGGTCTCTGTCGTAAAGCTGCACAATTAGGTAAATCTAGATTATTTTCCATTAAAATAATATTAAATTAAATTTTCAGAATTTACCCGTAGGTCAATTTCGACCCTCGGTCAACTTACCCGAATCTCGAGTCGTCCCCGATAAATTTTCTTTCCTTTTCCCCTTTTTTCCTTTCTTTGCTTTCCTTTTCCTTTCTTTTCTTTCCCTCTTTCCTTCCTTTTCCCTCCTTTTCCTTCCCTTTCCTTTCGGCCAAACGGTGCCGTTTGCTGCCACTTGCCGTCACCGGCGTTTCCGACGGTCTCACCAGCCAAGACCGGTCTCAAAAGAACCGACTTCTTCCCATGAGTGCGTCGATAGCCTCCATTCCGACCCAGTCGCGGTGGTTCACCGAAAATCAGCCCGTTTCTCCCTCGGTTTTCCTTTGCTCCGATCGGCTTGCTCCGGCCACCTGACGGCGTGATTCCGGTGCCCACGTGCTCACCGGTCTCTCCTCTTCCTCCTGGTAGCTTCGTCGGAGCCTGTCGGTCGCCGGTGCGCTGGAATCGTCGGTCGGTTCTCACGGGTAGCAGTCGGGTTTTGTTTCTCGGGTTCTCCCGATTTTCAGGCTTCTCTCTTTTTTTATTGTATTATTATTTAACATTTGTTTTATTATTAAAATATTCATTAAAATAGTCTAAAAAAATTTGAAAATATCTACAATATTATTATTTATTCCAAATAAATAAATTTAGTTTAATTTAATTTGTTTATTATATTTTTAATCATTTTTCCAGTATAATTTCTCCGTATTTTAGGGATATTGTCCCGGGTGACTTTTCGGTATTTCTAAAAATTCCGGATCTTGATCAATTGGACTCGAAATTGTATAATTCCTCATTATTAATCAAGATATCCTAAATCCTTATTTTTAAATAAATTTTCATATCGAATTTATCCCGAATTTTGATCTTTTGACCGTTTTACCCCTACACTTGTTCGGGATTAATTCAGTCAAACTTTCCTTCACGAACACTCATTCATTTTATGATTTGAATCCTTATTTTCAGTCCGAATCCCATTCCTTTAAATTTGTGAACATTTTTCTACCTCATAAAATTTACGATTTAATTTCGGGTCTTACAAATCTCCCCAACTTAAGAAATTTGTTCCTCCAAATTAGAACCAAGTCATATGAGTCCATATACAACTCCGGGTACATCGATCGTATCATACTCTTAAATTCTTATGTGACCTTCTCCGGAGTGTATTACTACCAAAGGACTTTAATTAGGAGATCATCTTAACCTCATTACTTTCTCTTTCCTGTTTAATGCCCGAATCAACCTTTCAATATACTTATATTTGCATTAAGCTGAACTGTTGGATCTCGATCCTATCACCTATGCTGGATCTGGATAGTATTTCCGAAACATCAAAAGATGGGACACATTATGGGTGTCTGCTTATTCAAATGATAACGCCAACCTACAGGTCTTATCTCCCACTTGTCCAATCTCTCAAAAGATTCAATTCAGCGAAACTCAATTTACCTTCTTCCAAAAGTTCGCTATGTCCTTATTCTCTTAGGACAAGTAACTTTCAACCATACTAATTCACCAAGGGTGAATTCCAATACTTGTCTATCTGCTTTGAGGTGTTCTTAATCTCTCATCCTTAACTAAACATCCTCAGAGACTTATTATCCAAAGTCAAAAATAATTCTATCTGTCACCCACTTTTTCTTATCCAATTTGGGGAATAACCCCTACAGCCATACACTACCTCATATCTTGTTATCCCGATACTCAAGTGGCAACTGTCACTATTGGCGAATTCGATTTGTAATAACTGATCATCTCAGGAGCATAAAAAATCAAGGGCACACGCTTTCATCGGATCCTCCAGAACCTGTACAGTCCTCTCTGACTGACCATCTGTCTGAGGATAGAAAGCTGTGCTAATACTCAGTCGGGTTCCCATAGCTTCCTAAAAATATCCTCAGAGGTGGGAAGTGAAGCGGGAATCCCTATATGATACCATGCTCACTGGAACGCTACTTAATGTTCCACAATCTTCCTTACACATAAATCCTCATATACACTCTGAGTATTTGGGGATTTCATAACCAGAAGGTGGGTAGACTTAGTCACTTTAGCGACTATCATCCAAATAACCTCGTATTTCACCTGGGTTCTCTGTAACCCATCACAACATTCATGGAGACTTGCTCTCATTTTCCGTGCCGTGTCGATATAGGTAGAGGCTGCAATAACCCAGCAGACTTTTAATACTCTACCATATTCTGCTGACATACTAGGCACTTTTCCACAATCTCTACCATATCTCTTTTCACATCTGACCACCAATACCCTTTTCAGAGATTTCATATATTCTTTACTTTCCGTATACACCGTATATCCCGAAGAGTGAGCTTTTGATAATATTACTATTTCATCAACTGTGGTCCTAGGGACCACTTATACTGTCTCTGAACCTCTCTGTAAATCATCGTCACCCTCTGTGAACTCTATCACTGTACCCTTCTGAATCTGACCCAAACTATCGGCATCATGCCGATCATCACGCTAAGCTGTCAAATCCGGGCACTCTCATCCGGTTCTAGTCTCAGGCTAGCTGTTACACAATCACTGTCATCATCAGAAGGGATCACATCACTACTGAGGCTCACAACTTCTTTAGCAGCTCACGCTCCCTGACCATCATATGTGGTACCATCCTGAGGCTCTTTATACTCAAGGCATTAGCCATCACATTAGCCTTTCCTGGGTGGTACAATTTTTACAAATCAAAATCCCTCAGAAGCTCTAACCCACTATGTATTCTCATATTCGCCTCTTTCTGTGAAAACAGATACTCGGGACTTTATGACCAGTGCATATCCAAAATTTCTCACCATTTACATAATGGTACCATATCCTCGGTACAAACACTACCGTTGCCAACTTTAAAATCATGAGTCAAATAGTTTATTTCGTGATCAAGGAGTTGTCTGACTCCATAATTGACTATCTTCCCATTATACATCAATACACAGCTCCTTCATAATTTCGAGGTATCCATACTCATTGTGAACCTCTTGAGCTGTTGGGTATGGTGAAATTAATCACGGTGGTCAATTCATACTTCACTACACTGAAATTCATGTCACATCTATCATCTTATTTATCATCTCATTCAAAGACCACGTTTTCTTAGTTAAACGTGTCAACCAAGTAGACCATATTGAGAACTCGCAACAACCCATTTGTAAAAGCAATTTTCCAATTATTGCTTACAATTTGCCCTAGACTTTAACTACACCCAACATATCATCGATAATGATGATTACAAATTGGTCCAATCCTTGACTTATTTACGCATAAGCGTATAAGATCCTACAAAATCGCTTACGTTTTCAGGTACTAACCTGCGTCATTTCCTTTTCTTATCTTAACGGCTCTTATTAAATTTTACTATGTTGACCTTTATGATTTGTCGAATTTTAATATTCTTATCGTCTTAATAAAGGTATCCTAATGCTAAAGGTATTTATTACGACGATCGATTTCATGTTATAGGTTATATATATATATATATATATATATATATATATATATATATATACTTTTAGACGCTGTCAAGTCTTCAGGCGGGGAGGTATTTTGAAATACCTTTATTAATCTTTAGACTTAACCACATTACTTTACATATCAGTCCATGTGGTTACAATTTATATTCGCTACTAATTGCTTTAATCCTAATGACTTCATATCGTAAGGATGTTCTTACCTAGCATACGCCTCTTACTCTAATACATTTTGTATTCAGAATCAAGCATATCTCGAAGATTATCTCCTTAGTGTATCAATTATAACGAGACTCTTGTCATTATTCATTTCGTGAGTACAATCCTTTACTCCTTTAATTTCAACTGTTGCACCCCTTTTTTTTTTCACTTGTCAACACTTACAGTATACTTTTCAGTGATGTTTTCACTCCTGTTTTCAACTTAAAATCTCTATATCCATATTCCGTTAATTAATCCTCCTCTATTGGGGTACTAATTTATCAGTATTGTGCCCAATGATGTAGGCATTCATGCCTTTTACTCGCTTATATGCGAATGAAGGCGGTATGAATAAATGTGTGGCACTAGGATCAATGAACATATGTACTTCATTATTCATAACAAGTGTGGTATCTTACACCACATCCATGAAACATCAATAGTGTCCTGGTCCAAAACATCCTCTCGCCTTCATCTAACAGCCTACTTTCCCTTTCTCTTTGGCTGTGACCTCCCTTTTCGTTGCAGCTATACCAATGAAGTTTTTCTCTGTCTCTTTACTTTTCTGTGGGGCGATCTCGCCCAACTCTGTGCAATCAAAATCAATGGTCCGTCTTACCACACTTAACGGCCATTTCCATCAATACAGTGTAGGTATAGACCCTCCTTGCGTGGTATCTACCACACATCCTACACTGCTTACACTGCTACACTGTTACACTGTTACACTGCTACATTGCTTACACTGCTTCGTAGCAGGTCGGGGTTCTCCAATCCTAATACCCCTCATAAGTGTTGAAACTGGATACACTGGGGCATTACCAATCATCTTACCCCCTGACTCATCAGCTCTAATCTCTTACCAACTGGTCTCTTTCCCGCTCTGACATCTCTGTCATTCTCTATTCTCTTCTGTCTCTATTTTTGACCCTTACTACCTTTCCCAATCTCAGAGGCGTGCAACCCATGATATTATTCACGCAACTGTATTTTGCGCACTGCCTCAACATAAGTAGTGAGCCAATCGAACTCTTATCGATAATTTGAGCATTCCATGAACTTTTGGGCTTTCCGACTCTCACTGCCCATAATATCGAGTTCATACTTGCTTAGTGATATAATCTAGGATTCATACTCGTTAATCAGCTAGTTCCTTTGGGTCAGAGTAAATAATTTCATCTGAAATTTCCTTTAAATGTTTGGGATATTCTGTCACCGGAATACATCCAGAATTATTTCTCATGTCGGCTCTGGATGTCTAACGCTTCAGATAGGTCGGGCGAACTCCCATCAATGCTCCGCCTCGCCCTCCAACATAAACGTATTTAAAAGTTACTTTCTCGGTCGACATACACCGAAAAATCCATAGCACTTCGCTATCTCATACACCCAGTCCTCAACAACTATAGGTTTCTTTACTTCGCTATATATCGGAGGGGTGTGAAAATCTCTCTAGCCTGAGGCATCTGTTGAGGCTTTATCCTACCTATCCTCAACTACCTGCATAGACTGAGTAAATAACTCTGAAATATTATTATTATTATTATTTTTTACACTTCACTCCATCCTCTGGGAGTGTATCTCAATACTGTTTGGTCTCTTTATAGGACCCTGTGGAGTATGCTCAACATCAGCCTCCACCTCACTCTCATCTTGAGTCTCATGTGATGACTCATTCGACTCTCAGGTCGATCTCTATGGCCTCGAGCAGGTGTACTTGCCCCTCTACCATAGCGGCTATCAATTATAAAACTAGATTCTTGCATTCGAAACTAAAATCTTAGCTGCTGTTCCATCTTGATATACACAATTGTATCTAAACAATGCACAGTACATGGGGATGTAATTTACTTAACCACTAGCACCGACTCATATCAGGCAAACTCAGCTCTGATGCATTAAATTTGTCACGATCCAAATTACCTAAAAATCCCTACAATTTTTTTTTGCTTTTTTCACTTTTCATTTCCTTACCCGTCGTGAACAGTTATACTATGAAACAGTTGGGCTATGATTCGGTGTTAGTCACATCTCCCCTATTTACCATTCAATTTCCATATTTCATTTACATATCGATTTATTTAAACTAAATACATCCCCAATATTACATCCATATATAGTACTGTGCATCTATATGTTCAGATACAAAATTTTACAAATGTGTATACCTGGTCTTGCTAAGAAGCAGCGGATAACCGAGATGCGAGACTATTGTCGCTCTCTTCTACTGAATATACCCTATGGGGTGGAAAATGAAAGGGTGAGCGAAACGTGCTCAGTAAGGCAATAATGTAAGCAGGTAGATAACTATACTATCTACGTGCTGATAATGTCATGATGTAAAAATCGTTTACTTTCGGAGCATGAGGTAAGATTAAAACAATGCCACATGTATGTATATATCATATACAAGAAATCATGAAATCGACATATCAAGCACACATGGAAAATCATCATGTATGACATCTCATGCTCGTCACATTAAAACTCATTTATTTCATCATAAACTCTTCACTTTAAAACTCACTTATTTAATCACAAAACTCATCACTTTGAAACTTATTTGTTTCATCATAAAACAACTTCATCAAGGTCAAACCCATCTCTCGGGAATACCTTGAATCATCAAATCACATCTCTTTTAAAAACACAAATCGGGACTACCCCTCCATCGGGTTTGTCCTGGTCTATCCAGACCGTATGATATCATGTGAGGCATGTAGGTTACTGTATGAAAAATCGAGGACTATGGCCATACTATGTCCCTATGATCCTAGGCTACACGGATCTCGGTGTGCGGGGTATCACAACTGCAACGGTAGGTGGGGTCAAGTCCTACCCGCCAGAATATCAAGTAACATCATAGGGTCATCATGACTGCACGGTACAGCGTACTCCGTGTGACATACACGGTACATCATACTCCGTGGACCCATATCATAGTCTGGGGGTGCCTGCCGTAGGTCTTATCCACCCCAATACTATGTCGATAACCAACCCATGTCTCAAAGTATGCGTGCGAGCATCTCAACTCTCTGTGACACACAGTCTACAGGAGGCTTTCGCACGACTATATGCATGTCAACTCACGTCTAGTGCGAGCGAAGCTCCAGCACCACGCTATGCATATCATGATATCTAAAATCTCGTGCGAGCGAAGCTCCAGCACGATTTTGTGCACACACAAATTTCTCGTACTAGCAATGCTCCAGTACGACTTTTCATGAGAATAAATCAGTAAACTTTAGTGAGAGATAGACTCTAGCACTCTTTTTATTCGTGTAAATACGATAGGTGGCTCGATCTTAATAAAACATCTTTTAAAATCTTAACCGGTACAAACCAGTATCCTTTCGTAAAATTCATGAATTCAATAGCCAACCTATGTGCATATTTGCTTAAATCAAAGAAATATAATCATATAAAGCATTAAAAACATGAAATCATGCAATTTATCTGCCTTACTACCCTTTTTGTAAATTTTACTCTTAGGGGCAAAATTGTCATTTTTCCTTTATTCACCTATGCCCCGATTTTTGCAAAATTGTTTTCTCGTTTCTAGATAGTTTAATAAATTCTAGACCCTGTAAATCCCCTCAAAAATACGTATAGGTATCTCTATATACCTACAAAATTCCCTTACCTGGAAATCGCGCGCAGACTTAACCTGTCTCGATGATACCGAACCTCTCGGCCCAAGTGCGCGCCAACCAAAGGTACGTAACTGCATATAACCACATAGTCGAGGTTAATTCACTTATCTTGATTAGTATATCGCATTTACTGACCAACTTTAAGGTATTGGGCCCTATCTACCTTATTTGGTCTCGGCCCAATTCAGCCCTTTTATATTTATTAATTCCCTTCTTCGGGTATACCGGGCTTATGCAGCTTACTAATAATTATCGAGCTTCGTTCCAAATTCATTGGATAGCCCGTATACTATTTACGACAATTTATTATAACTCCGAATTAATATTCCTTTCTATGCGAAATTAATCCATAATTCCGTAAAATAATTAAACTCTGTATTTAAAGAACTCATATTGCCGAAATTAAACTGTACTTACCCGATACGATGCGGGGTAAGAAATCAGAGCTCAATCGGCTCTCGTTCGGTCTCTGTCGTAAAGCTGCACAATTAGGTAAATCTAGATTATTTTCCATTAAAATAATATTAAATTAAATTTTCAGAATTTACCCGTAGGTCAATTTCGACCCTCGGTCAACTTACCCGAATCTCGAGTCGTCCCCGATAAATTTTCTTTCCTTTTCCCCTTTTTTCCTTTCTTTCCTTTCCTTTTCCTTTCTTTTCTTTCCCTCTTTCCTTCCTTTTCCCTCCTTTTCCTTCCCTTTCCTTTCGGCCAAACGGTGCCGTTTGCTGCCACTTGCCGTCACCGGCGTTTTCGACGGTCTCACCGGCCAAGACCGGTCTCAAAAGAACCGACTTCTTCCCATGAGTGCGTCGATAGCCTCCATTCCGACCCAGTCACTGTGGTTCACCGAAAATCAGCCCGTTTCTCCCTCGGTTTTCCTTTGCTCCGATCGGCTTGCTTCGGCCACCTGACGGCGTGATTCCGGTGCCCACGTGCTCACCGGTCTCTCCTCTTCCTCCTGGTAGCTTCGTCGGAGTCTGTCGGTCGTCGGTGCGCTGGAATCGTCGGTCGGTTCTCACGGGTAGCAGTCGGGTTTTGTTTCTCGGGTTCTCCCGATTTTCAGGCTTCTCTCTTTTTTTTATTGTATTATTATTTAACATTTGTTTTATTATTAAAATATTCATTAAAATAGTCTAAAAAAATTTGAAAATATCTACAATATTATTATTTATTCCAAATAAATAAATTTAGTTTAATTTAATTTGTTTATTATATTTTTAATCATTTTTCCAGTATAATTTCTCCGTATTTTAGGGATATTGTCCCGGGTGACTTTTCGGTATTTTTAAAAATTCCGGATCTTGATCAATTGGACTCGAAATTGTATAATTCCTCATTATTAATCAAGATATCCTAAATCCTTATTTTTAAATAAATTTTCATATCGAATTTATCCCGAATTTTGATCTTTTGACCGTTTTACCCCTACACTTGTTCGGGATTAATTCAGTCAAACTTTCCTTCACGAACACTCATTCATTTTATGATTTGAATCCTTATTCTCGGTCCGAATCCCATTCCTTTAAATTTGTGAACATTTTTCTACCTCATAAAATTTACGATTTAATTTCGGGTCTTACAAATCTCCCCCACTTAAGAAATTTGTTCCTCCAAATTAGAACCAAGTCATATGAGTCCATATACAACTCCGGGTACATCGATCGTATCATACTCTTAAATTCTTATGTGACCTTCTCCGGAGTGTATTACTACCAAAGGACTTTAATTAGGGAGATCATCTTAACCTCATTACTTTCTCTTTCCTGTTTAATGCCCGAATCAACCTTTCAATATACTTATATTTGCATTAAGCTGAACTGTTGGATCTCGATCCTATCACCTATGCTGGATCTGGATAGTATTTCCGAAACATCAAAAGATGGGACACATTATGGGTGTCTGCTTATTCAAATGATAACGCTAACCTACAGGTCTTATCTCCCACTTGTCCAGTCTCTCAAAAGATTCAATTCAGCGAAACTCAATTTACCTTCTTCCAAAAGTTCGCTATGTCCTTATTCTCTTAGGACAAGTAACTTTCAACCATACTAATTCACCAAGGGTGAATTCCAATACTTGTCTATCTGCTTTGAGGTGTTCTTAATCTCTCATCCTTAACTAAACATCCTCAGAGACTTATTATCCAAAGTCAAAAATAATTCTATCTGTCACCCACTTTTTCTTATCCAATTTGGGGAATAACCCCTACAGCCATACACTACCTCATATCTTGTTATCCCGATACTCAAGTGGCAACTGTCACTATTGGCGAATTCGATTTGTAATAACTGATCATCTCAGGAGCATAAAAAATCAAGGGCACACGCTTTCATCGGATCCTCCAGAACCTGTACAGTCCTCTCTGACTGACCATCTGTCTGAGGATAGAAAGCTGTGCTAATACTCAGTCGGGTTCCCATAGCTTCCTAAAAATATCCTCAGAGGTGGGAAGTGAAGCGGGAATCCCTATATGATACCATGCTCACTGGAACGCTACTTAATGTTCCACAATCTTCCTTACACATAAATCCTCATATACACTCTGAGTATTTGGGGATTTCATAACCAGAAGGTGGGTAGACTTAGTCACTTTAGCGACTATCATCCAAATAACCTCGTATTTCACCTGGGTTCTCTGTAACCCATCACAACATTCATGGAGACTTGCTCTCATTTTCCGTGCCGTGTCGATATAGGTAGAGGCTGCAATAACCCAGCAGACTTTTAATACTCTACCATATTCTGCTGACATACTAGGCACTTTTCCACAATCTCTACCATATCTCTTTTCACATCTGACCACCAATACCCTTTTCAGAGATTTCATATATTCTTTACTTTCCGTATACACCGTATATCCCGAAGAGTGAGCTTTTGATAATATTACTATTTCATCAACTGTGGTCCTAGGGACCACTTATACTGTCTCTGAACCTCTCTGTAAATCATCGTCACCCTCTGTGAACTCTATCACTGTACCCTTCTGAATCTGACCCAAACTATCGGCATCATGCCGATCATCACGCTAAGCTGTCAAATCCGGGCACTCTCATCCGGTTCTAGTCTCAGGCTAGCTGTTACACAATCACTGTCATCATCAGAAGGGATCACATCACTACTGAGGCTCACAACTTCTTTAGCAGCTCACGCTCCCTGACCATCATATGTGGTACCATCCTGAGGCTCTTTATACTCAAGGCATTAGCCATCACATTAGCCTTTCCTGGGTGGTACAATTTTTACAAATCAAAATCCCTCAGAAGCTCTAACCCACTATGTATTCTCATATTCGCCTCTTTCTGTGAAAACAGATACTCGGGACTTTATGACCAGTGCATATCCAAAATTTCTCACCATTTACATAATGGTACCATATCCTCGGTACAAACACTACCGTTGCCAACTTTAAAATCATGAGTCAAATAGTTTATTTCGTGATCAAGGAGTTGTCTGACTCCATAATTGACTATCTTCCCATTATACATCAATACACAGCTCCTTCATAATTTCGAGGTATCCATACTCATTGTGAACCTCTTGAGCTGTTGGGTATGGTGAAATTAATCACGGTGGTCAATTCATACTTCACTACACTGAAATTCATGTCACATCTATCATCTTATTTATCATCTCATTCAAAGACCACGTTTTCTTAGTTAAACGTGTCAACCAAGTAGACCATATTGAGAACTCGCAACAACCCATTTGTAAAAGCAATTTTCCAATTATTGCTTACAATTTGCCCTAGACTTTAACTACACCCAACATATCATCGATAATGATGATTACAAATTGGTCCAATCCTTGACTTATTTACGCATAAGCGTATAAGATCCTACAAAATCGCTTACGTTTTCAGGTACTAACCTGCGTCATTTCCTTTTCTTATCTTAACGGCTCTTATTAAATTTTACTATGTTGACCTTTATGATTTGTCGAATTTTAATATTCTTATCGTCTTAATAAAGGTATCCTAATGCTAAAGGTATTTATTACGACAATCGATTTCATGTTATAGGTTATATATATATATATATATATACTTTTAGACGCTGTCAAGTCTTCAGGCGGGGAGGTATTTTGAAATACCTTTATTAATCTTTAGACTTAACCACATTACTTTACATATCAGTCCATGTGGTTACAATTTATATTGGCTACTAATTGCTTTAATCCTAATGACTTCATATCGTAAGGATGTTCTTACCTAGCATACGCCTCTTACTCTAATACATTTTGTATTCAGAATCAAGCATATCTCGAAGATTATCTCCTTAGTGTATCAATTATAACGAGACTCTTGTCATTATTCATTTCGTGAGTACAATCCTTTACTCCTTTAATTTCAACTGTTGCACCCCTTTTTTTTTTTCACTTGTCAACACTTACAGTATACTTTTCAGTGATGTTTTCACTCCTGTTTTCAACTTAAAATCTCTATATCCATATTCCGTTAATTAATCCTCCTCTATTGGGGTACTAATTTATCAGTATTGTGCCCAATGATGTAGGCACTCATGCCTTTTACTCGCTTATATGCGAATGAAGGCGGTATGAATAAATGTGTGGCACTAGGATCAATGAACATATGTACTTCATTATTCATAACAAGTGTGGTATCTTACACCACATCCATGAAACATCAATAGTGTCCTGGTCCAAAACATCCTCTCGCCTTCATCTAACAGCCTACTTTCCCTTTCTCTTCGGCTGTGACCTCCCTTTTCGTTGCAGCTATACCAATGAAGTTTTTCTCTGTCTCTTTACTTTTCTGTGGGGCGATCTTGCCCAACTCTGTGCAATCAAAATCAATGGTCCGTCTTACCACACTTAACGGCCATTTTCATCAATACAGTGTAGGTATAGACCCTCCTTGCGTGGTATCTACCACACATCCTACACTGCTTACACTGCTACACTGTCACACTGTTACACTGCTACATTGCTTACACTGCTTCGTAGCAGGTCGGGGTTCTCCAATCATAATACCCCTCATAAGTGTTGAAACTGGATACACTGGGGCATTACCAATCATCTTACCCCCTGACTCATCAGCTCTAATCTCTTACCAACTGGTCTCTTTCCCGCTCTGACATCTCTGTCATTCTCTATTCTCTTCTGTCTCTATTTTTGACCCTTACTACCTTTCCCAATCTCAGAGGCGTGCAACACATGATATTATTCACGCAACTGTATTTTGCGCACTGCCTCAACATAAGTAGTGAGCCAATCGAACTCTTATCGATAATTTAAGCATTCCATGAACTTTTGGGCTTTTCGACTCTCACTGCCCATAATATCGAGTTCATACTTGCTTAGTGATATAATCTAGGATTCATACTCGTTAATCAGCTAGTTCCTTTGGGTCAGAGTAAATAATTTCATCTGAAATTTCCTTTAAATGTTCGGGATATTCTGTCACCGGAATACATCCAGAATTATTTCTCATGTCGGCTCTGGATGTCTAACGCTTCAGATAGGTCGGGTGAACTCCCATCAATGCTCCGCCTCGCCCTCCAACATAAACGTATTTAAAAGTTACTTTCTCGATCGACATACACCGAAAAATCCATAGCACTTCGCTATCTCATACACCCAGTCCTCAACAACTATAGGTTTCTTTACTTCGCTATATATCGGAGGGGTGTGAAAATCTCTCTAGCCTGAGGCATCTGTTGAGGCTTTATCCTACCTATCCTCAACTACCTGCATAGACTGAGTAAATAACTCTGAAATATTATTATTATTATTATTATTTTTTACACTTCACTCCATCCTCTGGGAGTGTATCTCAATACTGTTTGGTCTCTTTATAGGACCCTGTGGAGTATGCTCAAGATCAGCCTCCACCTCACTCTCATCTTGAGTCTCATGTGATGACTCATTCGACTCTCAGGCCGATCTCTATGGCCTCGATCAGGTGTACTTGCCCCTCTACCATAGCGGCTATCAATTATAAAACTAGATTCTTGCATTCGAAACTAAAATCTTAGCTGCTGTTCCATCTTGATATACACAATTGTATCTAAACAATGCACAGTACATGGGGATGTAATTTACTTAACCACTAGCACCGACTCATATCAGGCAAACTCAGCTCTGATGCATTAAATTTGTCACGACCCAAATTACCTGAAAATCCCTACAATTTTTTTTTGCTTTTTTCACTTTTCATTTCCTTACCCGTCGTGAACAGTTATACTACGAAACAGTTGGGCTATGATTCGGTGTTAGTCACATCTCCCCTATATACCATTCAATTTCCATATTTCATTTACATATCGATTTATTTAAACTAAATACATCCCCAATATTACATCCATATATAGTACTGTGCATCTATATGTTCAGATACAAAATTTTACAAATGTGTATACCTGGTCTTGCTAAGAAGCAGCGGATAACCGAGATGCGAGACTATTGTCGCTCTCTTCTACTGAATATACCCTGTGGGGTGGAAAATGAAAGGGTGAGCGAAACGTGCTCAGTAAGGCAATAATGTAAGCAGGTAGATAACTATACTATCTACGTGCTGATAATGTCATGATGTAAAAATCGTTTACTTTCGGAGCATGAGGTAAGATTAAAACAATGCCACATGTATGTATATATCATATACAAGAAATCATGAAATCGACATATCAAGCACACATGGAAAATCATCATGTATGACATCTCATGCTCGTCACATTAAAACTCATTTATTTCATCATAAACTCTTCACTTTAAAACTCATTTGTTTAATCACAAAACTCATCACTTTGAAACTTATTTGTTTCATCATAAAACAACTTCATCAAGGTAAAACCCATCTCTCGGGAATACCTTGATTCATCAAATCACATCTCTTTTAAAAACACAAATCGGGACTACCCCTCCATCGGGTTTGTCCTGGTCTATCCAGACCGTATGATATCATGTGAGGCATGTAGGTTACTGTATGAAAAATTGAGGACTATGGCCATACTATGTCCCTGTGATCCCAGGCTACATGGATCCCGGTGTGCGGGGTATCACAACTGCAACGGGAGGTGGGGTCAAGTCCTACCCGCCAGAATATCAAGTAACATCATAGAGTCATCATGACTGCACGGTACAGCGTACTCCGTGTGACATACACGGTACATCGTACTCCGTGGACCCATATCATAGTCTGGGGGTGCCTGCCGTAGGTCTTATCCACCCCAATACTATGTCGATAACCAACCCATGTCTCAAAGTATGTGTGCGAGCATCTCAACTCTCAGTGACACACAATCTACAGGAGGCTTCCGCACGACTATATGCATGTCAACTCACGTCTAGTGCGAGTGAAGATCCAGCACCACGCTATGCATATCATGATATCTAAAATCTCGTGCGAGCGAAGCTCCAGCACGATTTTGTGAACACACAAATTTCTCGTACGAGCAGTGCTCCAGAACGGCTTTTCATGAGAATAAATCAGTAAACTTTAGTGCGAGATAGACTCTAGCACTCTTTTTATTAGTGTAAATACAATAGGTGGCTCGATCTTAATAAAACATATTTTAAAATCATAACCGGTACAAACCAGTATCCTTTCGTAAAATTCACGAATTCAATAGCCAACCTATGTGCATATTTGCTTAAATCAAAGCAATATAATCATATAAAGCATTAAAAACATGAAATCTTGCAATTTATCTGCCTTACTACCCTTTTTGTAAATTTTACTCTCAGGGGCAAAATTGTCATTTTTCCTTTATTCACCTATGCCTCGATTTTTGCAAAATTATTTTCTCGTTTCTAGATAGTTTAATAAATTCTAGACCCTATAAATCCCCTCAAAAATACGTATAGGTATCTCTATATACCTACAAAATTCCCTTACCTGGAAATCGCGCGCAGACTTAACCTGTCTCGATGATACCGAACCTCTCGGCCCAAGTGCGCGCCAACCAAAGGTACATAACTGCATATAACCAAATAGTCGAGGTTAATTCACTTATCTTGATCAGTATATCGCATTTACTGACCAACTTTAAGGTATTGGGCCCTATCTACCTTATTTGGTCTCGGCCCAATTCAGCCATTTTATATTTATTAATTCCCTTCTTCGAGTATACCGGGCTTATGCAGCTTACTAATAATTATCGAGCTTCGTTCCAAATTCATTGGATAGCCCGTATACTATTTACGGCAATTTATTATAACTCCGAATTAATATTCCTTTCTATGCGAAATTAATCCATAATTTCGTAAAATAATTAAACTCTGTATTTAAAGAACTCATATTGCCGAAATTAAACTGTACTTACCCGATACGATGCGGGGTAAGAAATCAGAGCTCAATCGGCTCTCGTTCGGTCTCTGTCGTAAAGCTGCACAATTAGGTAAATCCGGATTATTTTCCATTAAAATAATATTAAATTAAATTTTTGGAATTTACCCGTAGGTCAATTTCGACCCTCGGTCAACTTACCAGAATCTCGGGTCGTCCCCGATAAATTTTCTTTCCTTTTCCCCTTTTTTCCTTTCTTTTCTTTCCTTTTCCTTTCTTTTCTTTCCCTCTTTCCTTCCTTTTCCCTCCTTTTCCTTCCCTTTCCTTTCGGCCAAACGGTGCCGTTTGCTGCCACTTGCCGTCGTCGACGTTTCCGACGGTCTCATCGGCCAAGACCGGTCTCAAAAGAACCGGCTTCTTCCCCTGAGTGCGTCAATAGCCTCCATTCCGACCCAGTCGCTGTGGTTCGGCAGAAATCAGCCCGTTTCTCCCTCGATTTTCCTTTGCTCCGATCGGCTTGCTCCGACCACCTGACGGCGTGATTCCGGTGCCCACGTGCTCGCCGGTCTCTACTCTTCCTCCTGGTAGCTTCGTCGGAGCCTGTCGGTCGCCGGTGCGTTGGAATCGTCGGTCCGTTCTCACGGGTAGCAGTCGGGTTTTGTTTCTCGGGTTCTCCCGATTTTCAGGATTCTCTCTTTTTTTTATTGTTATTATTATTTAACATTTGTTTTATTATTAAAATATTCATTAAAATAGTCTAAAAAAATCTGAAAATATCTACAATATTATTATTTATTCCAAATAAATAAATTTAGTTTAATTTAATTTGTTTATTATATTTTTAATCATTTTTCCAGTATAATTTCTCCGTATTTTCGGGATATTGTCCTGGGTGACTTTTCGGTATTTCTAAAAATTTCGGATCTTGATCAATTGGACTCGAAATTGTATAATTCCTCATTATTGATCAAGATATCCTAAATCCTTATTTTTAATTAAATTTTTCTTATCGAATTTATCCCGAATTTCGATCTTTTGACCGTTTTACCCCACACTTGTTCGGGATTAATTCAGTCAAACTTTCCTTCACGAACACTGATTCATTTTATGATTTTAATCCTTATTTTCAGTCCGAATCCCATTCCTTTAAATTTGTGACCATTTTTCTACCTCATAAAATTTACGATTTAATTTCGGGTCTTACAATACAAGTAGTGGCGCCACACCTTCAACGCAAACACTACTGCTGCTAACTCTAAATCATGGGTCGAATAGTTCTTCTCATGATCCTTTAACTGTCTGGATCCATAAGCAACTACCCTTCCATCCTGCATCAATAGACAGCCCAGTCCCTTATGTGAAGCATCGGTATACACTGCAAATCCTCTTGAGCTGGTAGGAATAGTGAGAATCAGAGAAGTGGTCAATCGACGCTTCAACTCCTGAAAACTCTTCTCACAATCCTCGTTCCATATGAATGGTACACTCTTTCGAGTAAAACGTGTCAACGGAGTAGCCAACTTCAAAAATCCCTCAAGAATCTCTGATAATATCCAACTAAACCCAGAAAACTTCTGATCTCGGTGACTATCCTCGGTTGTTCCCACTGAACTACAGCCTCTATCTTAGATGGATCGACTGATACACCATACCTCGATACAACATGTCCAAAAAATGAGATCTGTGACAACCAAAAGTCACACTTACTGAGCTTGTCATATAACTTCTGCTATCGTAGAGTTTGCAATACAATCCTGAGGTACTCCTTATGCTCCTCCTTGGATATTGAGTACACCATTATGTCATCGATAAAGACGATAACAAACTGGTCCAAATATGGCTTGAACACATCGCTCATCAAAGCCATGAAAGCAACTGGAGCATTCGTCAATCTGAATGGCATGACTAAGAACTCATAATGGCCATATCGGGTACGAAATGCTGTCTTGGGTACATCTCCACTTTGAACTCTCAGCTAATGATACCCAGACCTCAGATCAATCTTGAAAAAGACCTGTGCTCCCTGAAGCTGATCTAACAAGTCATCAATGTGTGGAATGGGATACCTATTCTTGATGGTGGCCTTATTCAACAATCGGTAATCTATACACAATCGGAGGCTCCCATCCTTCTTTCTTACGAATAAAACCAGTGCACCCCAAGGTGAAACACTCGGTCGAACAAAACCCCTATCCAACAGCTCTTGCAACTACCTCTTGAGCTCCTCTAGCTCAACTAAGGCCATGCGATATGGTGGTCTCGAAATAGGCTCTGCACCAGGCACCAAGTCTATACAAAACTCCATCTCTCTGTCTGGTGGTAACCCTGGCAACTCATCTGTAAAAACATCTGGGTACTCACTGACCACAGTAATATTTAACAATTTCGGATGTGCCTTATCCATATCTACCACATACGCAATGAAACTTGATATGTTGAAGGTTTTCTAAGTCAGTAAATCATATATAATCATAACTACTTCTTTCATTTATTCTTATTAAACTTTACAACTTATCTAGTAGGGTTAGGAAACATAACTGTCTTAGCATAACAATCTAAAACAGCATGGTTTTTAGATAACCAATCCATTCCTAAGATTATATCAATGTCACTCATACTTAGCAATATTAGATTGGCTATCATCTCCTTGTCCCCTACTCTCAACTTGCAGTCATTAAATACATACTTTACAACTTGACTATTGTTCATAAGCGTACTAATCAACATCATCATACATAACGGTGTACGCTCTACATGTTTTGCTAATTTACATTCAAATGAAAGCGATACAAAAGAATGTGTGGCACCGGGATTAATTAAAACATATGCTTCAATATCATAAATCAGGATGTTACCTTGTATCACATCCGATGAAGCATCAATTGTCCGCTGGTCTAAAGCATGTACGCGCCCTCAACCAATCACTTGCTTCCCCTTTTTTTCTGCTGTCGCTCTCCTCCTTGAAGCAGAAGGATCAACTGGAGCTCTCTCTGGCTCTCTGCCCTTCAGTGGAGCAGTATCAACCATCTCTGGGCAAGCTTTAGAAATATGCCTATGTTTCCCGCATCGAAAACACACTATAGGAGTCAGCGGACATGGTCTACCTCCATGTTGCCTACCGCATCTTCTGCACTAATCAGTAGTAGGTCTCTGTCCTCATATGACAATACCCATTACTGGAGCTATGGTCAGATAAGCAAGAGATCTAGCAAGTCTCTCTCGTACCTCCTCAACCCGTGGCCTCTTACCGAAGAGTTTCCTCCCTCCTCGATAACTGTAACCTCTATCTCCAGTCGGCCTCTTCCTCTGTATATCTCAGCTCCGGTTAAACTTTCCAAACTCGAAAGCATTCCTCTCATAATCCTGTTCACACAGTTGCGCCCTACGCACTGCTTCCTCATAGGTGGTTATATCTAATAGGACCAACCTGGACCGCAGAACTGGTCTCAATCCATCGATGAACCTGTGGAGCTTCCTAGCCTCACTATACATGGTATTTGGGTCATATCTCCCCAGGGATAGGAATCGAGTCTCATACTCGTCCACTGACAAACTCCCCTGGTTTAGTCCCAAAAACTCAGCCTGTAATTTTTGCTGTGCGGTATCTGAGACAAACTGCCTCCTAAAGGCATCTCGAAATATCTCCCAACTAATATCTGTATGTCGGGCTCTCAATATGGGTTTGGTAGACTTTCACCAATTCTCTGCAGCTCACTTCAGTAGGAACGCAGTAAATGCAACCATCTTCGATGTCATACACTCGAAGAACCCATAAAGCTTCTCCATCTCAGTAACCCACTCCTCAGCAGCTATAGGGTCCTTGACCCCACTAAAAGATGGAGGTCTAAACTTCTGGAACTCTCACAACTGATGCAGATCACATCCGTACCTTAATCCACTACTACCTGAAACTGGTGGGGGTGTAGGAGTATCTACTGTCCTCGGTGCATGAGCTGGCTGTGTAGGAGTATCAGGGGCTACTGCTTCTCCTGTCGTAGCTCCTGCCTCCGGTCCCTGCCTACTTGGCATCGTCTATGCCAATATCTCTACTATCATCTCTAGACTACGCTCTAATCTCGTAAAATGCATCTCAGCACACTCGTGCCTCAGTAGCACCTGGAGTCTCATGGGTAGGTAATGGTTCGACATCAGCTCGTCTCTCAAGCCTATCTCCATGGCCTCAGCCCTACCTCTCGTCCCCCTACCACTATGAGTATTTGCCATATAGGCAAAGTTCCTGCATTCACAATCATGAATTAGTCCGTCTCCCATCTGGTATACACAATTGTATCTAAACACAGCACAGTACTACGGGGATGTACACTTTCCTATTATCTAACACCGACTCACATCAGACCAACCTCTGGTCTGATACCATCCTGTCATGACCCTCCATGACTTAACCAAAAACCACTACAAATTTTTTGCATTTTTAACTTACCTTTCCTCTCTTCAATGGTTTGGGCTGTGATTCGATATTAGCTTCCTCGCATACCATATCATCCATTATCATACATATATGTCAATATACTGTTACAGACTGTAACTTCTTTTATAATACATGTGAGATAGTATAAAAGCTAATACAAATACATTCCCCATAATATATATCGTATACATCACTGAGCTATTTTTATGTTTAGATACATAACCGCACAAAATATGTATACCTGTCGATCGATAGGAAATAGCAGCGAACAACAGGAATACTATCCCTTAAATTCTCTCACTCTACTGCTGATACTCTGTAGAGAGATGTAAAAGAAAGGGGGTGAGCATACAACACGCTCAGTAAGAAAATCAGGCAAGCAAGTAGACATCTACAATATCTACTCAAAATAATGCTATGCCTCAAAAACATCATTTCCTTAACTCACTTTAAAAGCATGTCTTTAAATATATATATATTTATACTTGTACATATTAAATCCCATGTACAGAAATCATGCTTGCTTTCTCAAATGTAGGCATGTAGTGCAAAATAATGCATATTTATAATATCACAATGCCTTTAGATAAATTATGCCATGTATATTTAAATCACAGTAAATATGGCATTTAAATTATTCACATCACAACAATCGGATTCCGACCCATCCATCATGTCTATCCGTAAATAAATCAGTCAATCAGGTGATATATCATGTGAGACTCTGTGGTGAAATGCAATAGTATCCTGGACTATGGCCATATCCGATAATAGTTATCCTAGGCAACACAGATCTCGGTGTGCGGGGCATCACTGCTGCAACGGGAGGGGGGTCAGTCCATCACAACTGCTAGCTATATCCTTCTCAACTCCACAACACCACACAGTACAGTGTACTCCATGCCACTCGCATGGTACAATGTACTTCATAGACCCTACATCACAGTCAGGGTACCTGCCATAGGTTTTAGGCCTCAAACCATGGAATATCATACCACGTCTCTAAATCCTCATGCGAACCTCTCATAGTGTGACACTCAGTCTACACGAGGTGTAAGACCCGAATTTAATTAAAATACGAAATGAATGAGTATTCGTGAAGGGAAGTTGGGTTAAATTAATCCCGAACACGTGCAAGTGCAAAATGGTCAAAAGACCGAAAGTCGATATAATTTCGATGAAGAAAAATTTAATTTAAAATAATGGATTGAGGAATCTTAGTCAATAAAGGCGAAATAAATTTATTCTGAATTAAATTGATCAAGATATCAATTTAATGGAATTAATCGGGATTAATCAGAATTTTTAGTTCAAAAAAATAATCCTGAAAATAATCGATAAATATACTGAAAAGTCATTCGGGACAATATCCCGAAAAAATACGAAGAAATTATACCCAAAAAAGGGTTAAAATATAATAAATAAATTAAATTAAATAAATTAAATTAGGAATAAAATAATATGAGTTGTAGATATTTTGGATTTTTATAGAGTATTTTAATGAATAGTGTAATAATTAAAATAAATAATAACAATAATAATAATAATCTGAAAAAAAAAGATCAAAAACTGGAAACGCAGAATCGTGAAAGTCGCGATTCTGCCAAAACGAAAGCCGGCGACCCGATGGACGGCACCGACGGCCCAGGCAAAGGAAACTCGATGACGCCCGAACCACCACTGGCCTAGTGGAGGCACGAACGGCCGTGAAACGGCGAGGAACGGCGAAACACAGAAATCGAGAGGAAAAAGAAGAATCGCCTGCGATCGGAGTCGATTCAAGCCCGATCGACCACCACCGAACGTTCCCCAGGCGCCGACGATCTTATTGGTGGCGGCCACGACTGGCGAAGCTGCCGAAAAACGTCGAAAACAGCGGAGGAAGAAATGGGTTTCGACGGCGGAAAGGAGAACAGCCGGACCGGTAACTTTTCGGTAGCCTTGGACAAAGTCGAGGCCAGATTTGAGATGCGGACAACCTTGTGGAGCTGCTGGCGATGGAAGTCCACGGAGAACCGACCGGCAAGGCGGTGAACCGGAGTGAACCGGGGTGAACCGGCGGTCTGAACCGGTGTGAACCGGACTGAACCGGTTCAGCCAAGAAAGAGAGGAAAAAAGGAGAAAAAGGGAAAAAGAAAAAGAGAAAAAATTGGAAAAAATTCCAGTGATGCAATCGAGCTTCGGGTAAGTCGATAAGCGGTCGAAATTGATCGATTTAAATTTTGGAATATTATATTTAATTAATTTTGACCGAAAATTTACCCAAAAATTTATGAAATTGTGTAGCTCGACAATTGGCATCCAACGAGAGCTCGAGATAGCCTCGATTTACGTACTAGCATGGAATCTCGGGTAAGTAACCCTTATTTACAATAATTTACATCGTTATGCGTGATATGAATTTAAATTCTGCATAAATTGAATTAAATTATGAAAATTTAGATAAATTGTCGTAAATAATAAATTTAGCTATTCGAGAGTTAGAACGAGGCCCAATAAATTGTTGGTGGGCCCAGTGAGCCCAATAGGCCTCGATAATGTTAAAGTTAAGTGGAAAACGGGCTTAAGGTCGATTAAGGCCCATTAAGGTGCAATCGAGCCCAATAGGGATAAATGGGCCCAATGATTTAAATTAAGCCCAGAAAATAAGAAATACAATTAAATTGTATAATATCTGACCTGAGGAATATTTATACGCAGTTCCAGAGGTTTGATTGGAAGCAGAGCGGACTGCGCGACGTGACATCAATGGAAAGGTCAGACTCGACAGGAAAATAAGGTAAGGGAATTCTGCGGACTGCTAGAGGTAACTTGTATGAAATTTTAAGTTCATTTGCAGTCTTTAAAAATTATCTGAAGGGTCTAGAGGTCAAATAATAATTTTAGTGCTCCGAATGGGTAAATTACCAAAAATACCCTTGTTAAGGGTAAAAAAATTTACAAATTTAGGAAAAATTTGGAAGGAGCAAGAACAAGAGGTTTTTGCTCGTTCTGGAGACATTTTAATGCATGCATGAGTAGGCTGGCTAACCTTGAAAGAAAATGCACAGCATTGCATACTTTCAACGATATAATTGTTTTGAAAAACAGTTTTGAGGAAACAGAGCCGCCTACGTGTTTTTATTGACATGTGACGTGCTAGAGCTCAGCTCGCACGATATTTTGATTTGTGTGATGCATGCATTAGTGCTGGAGCGAGAGCTCGCACTAGAGTTTTACATGCATAGGTGCTGGAGTCCAACTCGTACCAGATTTTATATATATATATGATTTTCATGACAGGGTGCTAGAGTCTAGCTCGCACCATATTTTTATATGATTTTGAGACAGAGTGCTAGAGCATACTCGCACTAGTTTTACTTGATTTGATGAGAGTGTTGAGCATTGCTCGCACTGATTTTATGAGGACATGCGATGAGCCGTGCTTGGAGCATCGGGTAGACTGTGTGTCACCGATTAAATAGGCTCGCACGTGCATTTTGAGACATGGCAATACGGTTTAATGTTAAAACAACCTGATGAGCCCGAAAGAGGGATAAGGGTTGGAGGTCCAGCTGATGAGCCCGAAAGAGGGATAAGGCTGGGGGTCCACGGAGTATGATGTACCATGCAAGTAGCATGGAGTACGATGTACCGTGTGGTATCTTTGTGATATGTTGTATCTTTGTGATACGTTGGCATCTTCGGATGCATGGGATCGGATAAGACCGACGAGATGGAGTGACCCACCTCCCGAACGATTCCCGATCAGGGTGAGACCCCGCACACTAGGATCCGTGTAGCAGAGGGGCTCACGAGGACACACGGCCATAGTCCTGGTTATTGCCGATATACAGACGTTGCCTAGTCTCGCATGTTGATGATCTTGACAATGATTGAAACTGGGTTTTAAACTAAATTTGCATGATGCTATTTCCATGCTTTTTAAACCCATATGTGATGTAAACAGATTTTCATGATTTTGTGTGAGTCAGGATCACCCGAAGGAGGGGTCGAGTCCTGACTTTATTGTGAAATTTTTAAATGAAAAAGAAATGATTTAAAATGAGTTGCATGTTGAATTTTCCATGCGAACGTGTTTTACATAACATCATAACTCATATCATCTGTTTTAAAATGTGTGGAGAAAGGGTGGTTTATGCATGGCACCACGTTCATGTAGGTAGTATGGTTACCTACTTTTTTATAGGATTGCCTTACTGAGCTTGATGTGCTCACCCCTTTCATTTTCTCCCACAGATAATCTCCAGTAGACGTTGAGATGACTCAGTACTGTATTTTGGATATCCGCTGCTGCCTATCATTTAAGGTATACACACTTGTACATATTGTATCTAAATAAGCATAGCACAGTAACATGTTTGTAAGTAACTTTAGGGGATGTATAAATATTGTAAATACTTATAAATGACTGAGAAAGAATTAAGTTATATGGAAATGAATGGTGGGACTGGCGTTGACGCACAGCCCAATTTGTTAGTGGAGTGTGGTCAAGATCAGAGGATAGGTAAGCATGAAAGAAAATAACAAAACGCGAAAAATTAACTCTGATTTTTAGGTAGTTTTGGGTCGTGACATACAAAGGTGGTATCAGAGCACAATTGGTCTGATGTGTGTCAGTGTCAGTAATTAGGAAATTACATCCCCGTATTACTGTGCTTGGTTAGATACAATAGTGTATATCGAGATGGGTTTTGACTAAGAAATGGTTGAGAATGCAGGAATGCCTAATATGAGTCGCGTTAGATGAGATAGTGCACGAGGCAGAGGTCGTAGAGGTAGACCTGAGTCTGCTAAGTCGTGCTGAGTTGACCAATGAGAATCGGGATGAGATTGAAATAGAGGTTAATGTTGAGCATGCCCCACTGAGTCCGACAGAGAGATCGGATAGTATTGAGACACGCTTCACGAGGTTAGAGCAGAGTGTGGAGAATATTTTGGGAGCTAATTGCTCAAAGTATGCAAGGGATTTGAGGGCGAGACGGAGCATTGGTGGAAACCCGCTCGACCCATCTTAAGTGTTAAACATCCAGAACTAAGATGAGAAATGTTTATGAATGTATTCCGGTGATAGAATATCCTAGACATTGTTTAAAAGAAATGATAGATAAAAGTCCTTACTCTGACCCAGAGAATTTGATTTATTGATGAGTATGAATTATGAGTATGAAACTCGGTTATATTCTTGGGCAGATATTACCTCGACACTGTGAACAAGTGACAGTCGTGATGTCTAAAAGTTTATGAAATGGCTCAATTTTCCAATTAGAGTCCGATTGGCCCGTGAGATATTACCTATATCGAGGCAGTGCGCAGATTTACAGTTGGGCAAATAAGAACATGAATTGCACACCTCTGAGATTGGGAAAGGTAGTGAGGGCTGAAATAGAGACAGAAAAGAGAATCGAGAAATGACAAAGATGTTAAAATGGGAAAATGGTAATTGGTAAAAGATTTAATTTGATGAGTCAAGGAGTAAGATAATTGGCAAGGCCCCAGTGCATCCAATTTTGGCACTCTTGAGGGGCATTGTAATTGGAGGACCCCGACCTGCTACGAAGCAGTGTAGCAGTGTAAGCACTGTAAGCAGTGTGGGATGTGTGGTGGATACCACGGAAGGAGGGTCTATACTTACACTGTATTGATGAAAATGGCCGTTAAGTGTGGTAAGATGGACCATTGATATTGATTGCACAGAGTTGGGCGAGATCGCCCCCCAGAAAAGTAAAGAGGCAGAGAAAAACTTCGTTGGTATAGCTGCAACGAAAAGGGTGGCCATAGCCGAAAAAAAAAGAAAGTAGGCTATTGGACGAAGGCGAGAGGATGTCTTGGACCAGGACACTATTGATGTTTCATGGATGTGGTGTAAGATACCACACTTGTTATGAATAATGAAGTCCATATGTTCATTGATCCTGGTGCCACAAATTTGTTCATACCGTCTTCATTCGCATATAAGTGAGTAAAAGGCATGAATGCCTACATCATTGGGCACATACTGATAAATGAGTACCCCAATAGAGGAGGATTAATCAACGGAATATGGATATAGAGATTTTAAGTTGAAAACAGGGGTGAAAACATCACTGAAAAGTATACTGTAAGTGTTGACAAGTGATAAAAAGGGGTGCAATAGTTGAAATTAAAGGAGTAAAGGATTGTACTCAGGGAATGAATAGTGGAAGAGTTTTGTCATGAGGGATATACGAAAGGAGATAATCTTTAAGATAAGATAGATCCTAAATACAAGATGTATTGGAGTAAGAGACATATTCTAGGTAAGGAATACCCCTAATATGCGAAGTAATTGGGATTAAGTGATAAGTAGGGAATATAAATTATAACCAAGGATAAAGATGGATATAACCATAACCAGTAATTGTGGTTAAGTCTGAAGGTTAATAAAGGTATTTCAAAATACCTCCCCGCCTGAAGACTTGACAGCGTCTAAAAGTATGTATATATAACCTATAACGTGAAATCGATCATCATAATAAATACCTTTAACATTAGGATACCTTTACTAAGACGATAAGAATATTAAAATTCGACAAATCATAAAGGTTAACATAGTAAAATTTAATAGCCGTTAAGATAAGAAAAGGAAATGACGCAGGTTAGTACCTGAAAACGTAAGTGATTTTGAAGAATCTTATACGCTTATGCGTAAATAAGTCAAGGATATGGACGATTGAAATAAGTAGTGGAGCTCGACTACGATGAAGTATTTAAACTTTGTCTGGACCGATTTGAAATCATCCTTATTGATGATATGCTGTGTGTATTTAAAGTCCAGGAAAAATTGTAAGCAATAATTGAAAGTGGCTTTTACAAATGAGTTGTTACGAGTTCTCAATATGGTCTACTTGGTTGACACGTGTAACTAAGAAAACGTGGTCTTTGAATGAGATGATAAATAAGATGATAGATGTGACATGAATTTCGGTGTAAGGAAGTATAAACTGACCACCGTGATTATTTTCACCATACCCAACAGCTCAAGAGGTTTCTCAGTGAGTATGGATACCTCAAAATAATGAAGGATCTGTGTATTGGTGTATAATGGGAAGATAGTCAATAATGGAGTCAGACAACTCCTTGATCATGAAATAAACTATCTGAACCATGATTTAAAGTTGGCAACGGTAGTGTTTGTACCGAGGATATGGTACTATTATGTACATGGTGAGAAATTTTGGATATGCACTGGTCATAAAGTCCCGAGTATCTGTTTTCACAGAAAGAGGCGAATATGAGAATACATAGTGGGTTAGAACTTCTGAGAGATTTTGATTTGTGAAAATTGTACCACCCAGGAAAGGCTAATGTGATGGCTAATGCCTTAAGTATAAAGAGCCTCGGGATGGTACCACATATGATGGTCAGGGAGCGTGAGCTGCTAAAGCAGTTGTGAGCCTCAGTAGTGATGTGACCCCTTCTGATGATGACAGTGATTGTGTGACAGCTAGCCTGATGACTAGAACCGGATGAGAGTGCCCGAATTTGACAGGCTTAGCGTGATGATCGACATGATGTCGATAGTTTGGGTCAGATTCAGAAGGGTACAGTGATAGAGTTCACAGAGTGTGACGATGATTTACAGAGAGGTTCAAAGACAGTATAAGTGCTCCCCAGGACCACAGTTGATGAAATAGTAATATTGTCAGAAGCTCACTCTTCGAGATATACGGTGTATACAGAAAGTAAAGAATATATGAAATCTCTGAAAAAAGGGTATTGGTGGTCAGATGTGAAAAGAGATATGGTAGAGATTGTGGAAAAGTGCCTAGTATGTCAGCAGAATAAGGTAGAGTATTAAAAGTCTACAGGGTTATTGCAGCCTCTACCTATATCGACACGGCACGAAAATGGGAGCAAGTCTCCATGAATTTTATGATGGGTTGCAGAGAACCCAGGTGAATCACGAGACTATTTAGATGATAGTCGATAGAGTGACTAAGTCTACCCACCTTCTGGTCATGAAATCCCCAAATACTCAGAGTGTATATGAGGAATTATGTGTAAGGAAGATTGTGGAACATTAAGTAGCGTTCCAGTGAGCATGGTATCATATAGGGATTCCCGCTTCACTTCTCACCTCTGAGGATATTTTTAGGAAACTATGGGAACCCGATTGAGAATTAGCACAGCTTTCCATCCTCAGACAGATGATCAGTCAAAGAGGACTGTACAGGTTCTGAAGAATCCGATGAAAGCGTGTGCCCTTGATTTTTATGCTCCTGGGATGATCAGTTATTACAAATCGAATTCGCCAATAGTGACAGTTGTCACTTGAGTATCGGGATAACAAGATATGAGGCAGTGTATGGCTGTAGGAGTTGTTCCCCAAATTGGATAAGAAAAAGTAGGTGACAGATAGAATTATTTTCGACTTTTGGATAATAAGTCTCTGAGGATGTTTAGTTAAGGATGAGAGATTAAGAACACCTCAGAGCAGATAGAAAAGTATTGGAATTCACCGAGGGTGAATTAGTATGGTTGAAATGTTTCTTGTCCTAAGAGAATAAAGACATAGCGAACTTTTGGAAGAAGGTAAATTGAGTTTCGCTGGATTGAATCTTTTGAGAGATTAGACAAGTGGACGATAAGACCTGTAGGTTGGCGTGATCACTTAAATAAACAGGCATCCGCAATGTGTCCCATCTTTTGATGCTTCAAAAATACTATCCAGATCCAGCATAGGTGATAGGACATGAGATCCAACAGTTCAGCTTAATGCAAATATAAGTATATTGAAGAAGTTGATTTGGGCATTAAACAGGAAAGAGAAAGTATTGAGGTTTAAGACGATCTCCCTAATTAAAGTCCTTTGGTAGTAATACACTCCGGAGAAAGTCACATGAAAATTAAAAAGTATGATACGATTAATGTACCCGGAGTAATCTATGGACTCATATGAATTGGTTCTAATTTGGAGGACCAAATTCCTTAAGTGGGGGAGAGTTGTAAGACCCGAATTTAATTAAAATACGAAATGAATGAGTATTCGTGAAGGGAAGTTGGGTTAAATTAATCCCGAACACGTGCAATGGCAAAATGGTCAAAAGACCGAAAGTCGGTATAATTTCGATGAAGAAAAATTTAATTTAAAATAATGGATTGAGGAATCTTAGTCAATAAAGGCGAAATAAATTTATTCTGGATTAAATTGATCAAGATATCAATTTATGAGAATTAATCGGGAGTAATCGGAATTTTTAGTTCGGAAAAATAATCCCGAAAATAATCAAAAAATATACTGAAAAGTCATTCGGGACAATATCCCGAAAAAATACGAAGAAATTATACCCGAAAAAGGGTTAAAATATAATAAATAAATTAAATTAAATTAAATAAATTAAATTAGGAATAAAATAATATGAGTTGTAGATATTTTGGATTTTTATAGAGTATTTTAATGAATAGTGTAATAATTAAAATAAATAATAATAATAATAATCTGAAAAAAAAAGATCGAAAACTGGAAACGCAGAATCGTGAAAATCGCGATTCTGCCAAAGCGAAAGCAGGCGACCCCATGGATGGCACCGGCGCCCCCGGCGAAGGAAACTCGACGAGGCCCGGACCACCACCGGCCTAGTGAAGGCACGAACGGCGACCAAACGGCGAGGAACGACGAAACGCAGAAACCGAGAGGAAAAAGAAGAATCGCCGGCGATCGGTGCCGATTCAAGCCCGATCGACCACCACCGAACGTTCCCCAGGCGCCGACGAGCTTATTGGTGGCGGCCATGACTGGCGAAGTTGCCAGAAAACGTCGAAAACAGCGGAGGAAGAAATGGGTTTCGACGGCGGAAAGGAGAACAGCCGGACCGACAGCCGATGCCAGATTCGAGATGCGGACAACCTTGCGGAGCTACTGGCGGTGGAAGCCGACGGAGAACCGGCCGGCAAGGCGGTGAACCGGGGTGAACCGACGGTCTGAACCGGACTGAACCGGTTCAGCCAAGAAAGAGAGGAAAAAAGGAGAAAAATGGAAAAAGAAAAAGAGGAAAAATTGGGAAAAATTCCAGTGATGCAATCGAGCTTCGGGTAAGTCGATAAGCGATCGAAATTGATCGATTTAAATTTTGGAATATTATATTTAATTAATTTTCGACCGAAAATTTACCCGAAAATTTATGAAATTGTGTAGCTCAATAATTGGCATCCAACGAGAGCTCGAGATAGCCTCAATTTGCGTACTAGCATGGAATCTCGGGTAAGTAACCCTTATTTAGGACAATTTACATCGTTATGCGTGATATGAATTTAAATTCCGCATAAATTGAATTAAATTATGAAAATTTAGATAAATTGTCGTAAATAATAAATTTAGCTATTCGAGAGTTAGAACGAGGCCCAATAAATTGTTGGTGAGACCAGTGAGCCCAATAGGCCTTGATAATGTGAAAGTTAAGTGGAAAACGGGCTTAAGGCCGATTAAGGCCCATTAAGGTGCAATCGGGCCCAATAGGGATAAATGGGCCCAATGATATAAATTAAGCCCAGAAAATAAGAAATACAATTAAATTGTATAATATCTGACCTGAGGAATATTTATACGCAGTTTCGGAGGTTTGATTGGAAGCAGAACGGATTACGCGACGTGACATCAATGGAAAGGTCAGACTCGACAGGAAAATAAGGTAAGGGAATTCTGCGGACTGCTAGAGGTAACTTGTATGAAATTCTAAGTTCATTTGCAGTCTTTAAAAATTATCTGAAGGGTCTAGAGGTCAAATAATAATTTTAGTGCCCCGAATGGGCAAATTACCAAAAATACCCTTGTTAAGGGTAAAAAAATTTACAAATTTAGGAAAAATTTGGGAGGAGCAAGAACAAGAGGTTTCTGCTCGTTCTGGAGACATTTTAATGCATGCATGAGTAGGCTGGCTAACCTTGAAAGAAAATGCACAGCATTGCATACTTTCAACGATATAATTGTTTTGAAAAACTGTTTTGAGGAAACAGAGCCGCCTACGTGTTTTTATTGACATGTGACGTGCTAGAGCTCAGCTCGCACGATATTTTGATTTGTGTGATGCATGCATTAGTGCTGGAGCGAGAGCTCGCACTAGATTTTTACATGCATAGGTGCTGGAGTCCAACTCGCACCAGATTTTATATATATATATATATATGATTTTCATGACAGGGTGCTAGAGTCTAACTTGCACCATATTTTTATATGATTTTGAGACAGAGTGCTAGAGCCTACTCACACTAGTTTTACTTGATTTGATGAGAGTGCTGAGCATTGCTCGCACTGATTTTATGAGAACATGCGTTGAGCCGTGCTTAGAGCATCGGGTAGACTGTGTGTCACCGATTAAATAGGCTCGCATGTGCGTTTTGAGACATGGCAATACGGTTTAATGTTAAAACAACCTGATGAGCCCGAAAGAGGGATAAGGGTTGGAGGTCCAGCTGATGAGCCCGAAAGAGGGATAAGGCTGGGGGTCCACGGAGTACGATGTACAGTGCAAATAGCATGGAGTACGATGTACCGTGTGGTATCTTTGTGATATGTTGTATCTTTGTGATACGTTGGCATCTTCGGATGTATGGGATCGGATAAGACCGACGAGATGGAGTGACCCACCTCCCGGGCGGTTTCCGATTAGGGTGAGACCCCGCACACTAGGATCCGTGTAGCAAAGGGGCTCACGAGGACACACGGCCATAGTCCTGGTTATTGCCGATATACAGATGTTGCCTAGTCTCGCATGTTGATGATCTTGACAATGATTGAAACTGGGTTTTAAACTAAATTTGCATGATGCTATTTCCATGCTTTTTAAACCCATATGTGATGTAAACATATTTTCATGATTTTGTGTGAGTCAGGATCACCCGAAGGAGGGGTCGAGTCCTGACTTTATTGTGAAATTTTTAAATGAAAAAGAAATGATTTAAAATGAGTTGCATGCTGAATTTTCCATGCGAACGTGTTTTACATAACATCATAACTCATATCATCTATTTTAAAATGTGTGGAGAAAGGGTGGTTTATGCATGGCACCACGTTCATGTAGGTAGTATGGTTACCTACTTGTTCGTAGGATTGCCTTACTGAGCTTGATGTGCTCACCCCTTTCATTTTCTCCCACAGATAATCTCCAGTAGACGTTGAGGCGACTCAGTACTGCATTCCGGATATCCGCTGCTGCCCATCATTTAAGGTATACACACTTGTACATATTGTATCTAAATAAGCATAGCACAGTAACATGTTTGTAAGTAACTTTAGGGGATGTATAAATATTGTAAATACTTATAAATGACCGAGAAAGAATTAAGTTATATGGTAAATGAATGGTGGGACTGGCGTTGACGCACAGCCCAATTTGTTAGTGGAGTGTGGTCACGATTAGAGGACAGTTAAGCATGAAAGAAAATAACAAAACGCGAAAAATTAATTCTGATTTTTGGGTAGTTTTGGGTCGTGACACGAGGAAATCAAGCATGGTTTTCAACATGTCTTATATATCACATAAAATACAGTGCGCGCCTTTGAACGTGACTCACAGTCGACACTCCGCTCAAACACTGTTTCACATCACAAACTCAAACTCTAGTGCGAGTAAACCTCCAGCAACTAGGTCAATGCATAGTTCATGTTTCAAATCAAGTACGAGCAATAGCTCCAGTACCATGCTATGCACAAAACTCATCCAATCAAGTACGAGCAATTGCTCCAGTACTATGTCATGTATAAATCATGAAGAATCGAGTACGAGCAACACTCTAGCACTCTGTCATGTATCTCATGTAAAATTCGAGTATGAGCTAATCACTCCAGCACTCTCTCATGCATATATCATATAAAACTGAGTACGAGAAATAACTCCAGTACTCTATCATGCATGTCATGGAAATCTAGTGCGAATCACAATCCAACACTAATATATGTGGAAATTTTATGAAATCAAGTGCAAGCTGTGCTCTAGCACGATTTATTCTCACATAATATGATAGATGGCTCTTTACAAAGGGATGTTTTTCAAAATATCAAAATCAGCACTATAAAGTTTGCTTAATTCACATCAACCTTAAAATCATTAGCCCATGTATTTATTCTTCTGCTAAACAGCAGTAAAACACTCAAAATGGTGGTTTCCATGCTTTTTATAACTTTTCACAAAAGTTGACTTTTTTCCTAACTAAGGGTAAAATTGTAATTTGCCACTATCGGGTCACAATAATTATTATTCACTTTCTCTGACCTTCAGAGTTTTTAAGTGAATGTAAAAGCAGACAAAAATATGTGCATGTATCTCTAACTACTCACAAAAGTCCTTTACCTGCAATCACTCTAGAAATTTTACTTTCTCAACGCTGCTCGATCCGACAGTCTGATTTGCTCCTCCAATAATCTCTGGAGCTGTATATAACCATTTAGCAGGTTAATTATACTTTTCCTACTCTATTTCACATTAAATACAATCTATTTCCCTTAATGGGCTTTAAAATCTTCACTTTAGGCCCATTACGTTTTTAACCTTTAAATTAAATCCGGAATCCTTCCGAATAAATTTTCCTTACTTCCGGGGATAATTATCTTGTATTTTGAATAAGAATATTTTTCCTCAATTTTTTCTTCATACTTAGGTTAATTTTTAACCATGGTTAGTCAACTATGGTAAAAGTCCACTTTTCTTAACTATAGTTGACTTTTTCCTTAATCCTTGACCAAGTTGACTTTTTCTTAAAATTTTGAAAGTGTCATATCTTATGTCTTACACTCTCGTCTTTACGTTTTAGCCATTTTCGGTAGGTAAACACACCCGAAATACCTTAACTCGCTAAAATGGTGCATTTTACCCTTTTTAGCTTTTACTCTCGTTCTCTGTGTTCGGAACTAAATCAAACTGACTTTCCTTCACAAGCTCTCTATATTTTCTCATTTTAAGTTTTTATTTTCAGTCAAAATGATTCAGATCCACTCGGTTTAGCCTGCTACTGTCATAGCTCACATTAGGCTTTTATGTAGCTTATGCGTGATAAATCATTTCACATACTCTTTAAATCTAGTAAATACTCTTCTTATGATTCAACTATAATAATAGAGTGTTCATACACATATGAATCATAAGGAACATGCTACATAAAACATGGGTTTGACATCTTGTACCCTTTTCTATGTATACAAGATCGACCTCAGATCACTCTGACCTCATAACATCATACATCTTGCCATAGTCTCAACACATCAAACATGTTTTTCATAAACATAGTTCTCAGTTATCTCAATCTACTCCAGATACTGAAAACATAGTTTTCGTAAAACATTTCCGAGACTTTAACCCGTAAACTCATGGAAAACATATTTTGCTTTCATTCCATAAGTGAAAATCCTTTTTTTATACAATAAACATATTTATTAAAATGTATCTCATGCAATAAATGTCATTTTGAAAGGCTGGGATAAATTTGTTTCGATTTTTAAGTGAACAGTACTCATTTCGACTTTCAAGAAAGACATTTTTCACAGAAAACTCAACTAATTATCCACATAGACATTTGGTAAGATAGGAAAGTGCTAATGCTACCCTAAATTATATCCCTTACCTCTTAACGTCAGAGGCAGTGCACGTTCCTCGATTTTTGAGCTCACCTCGAAATGCGTGTCGATAACCCGAGCTATCACATACCAAGTTATCTGATCACATATATCTCAAATTCATGTTAATATATTCAATATGTGATTACATCTAAAATGTTGACCAAAAGTTGACTTTTCGTTACTTTACTTGTTTTGCTCAATTTTATCGGTTTAAGCCTCGGTTTAAGCTTTCTTAACATGTTCGACACCTTTAAATTCATTTTCAATACCTTTACATCATGTATTATATTCCAGCAATTCATTCCACTTCAAACAAGACCTTAAATTATCGATTCTTGCATTATTTTGATAATTCACCTAGTTAAACAGCAAACCGAACCTTTGCAGTATAATTTTAACTGTAAATTCATTTTAATTACATCCCATATCATCATTCCAGCAGCTAAATCATGCTGGCAACAGATGAACTCCATCATATAAATCTTTCCATCAAATTTCCTTCAACAAAAATTCATCCAAAAATCACAATTTAACAACCTATCTCATCATCATCATCATACCTCAACTTCTTCACTCCTTTGACTAACTTTGACTTCGATTTCAAGCCTCCAAATTGCCACTAAGCTGTAATACAACATGCATAGAGCTTAGAAGTGTTTAGAATCATCCAAGAAACTCATCAAATTCATCCAAAAATTCCATCTTTACTTACCTCAGAATAGGGCATTTTTCTATCTTGTTCTTCTCTCTAACTTTTCAGGGGGTAAATGACTTATATTAGGTCTAAATTGTTTATATGTGATATATGGAAGGAAGAGGAATATTTCATGTGAATGGACCGTCACCTGAAACTGGTTGGAGGGTGGCTGGAAAATTCGTACAAGTCAGAAGCAGAGGTACCGCCTGCGGCAGAATGATGGAGAGGTAGCTCTCGAGTTTCAACTCATTTCGGGGTGAATGTTACCTTTTTATGAAGCTTACCTTTTTATGAAGCTTATCCAGTTTAATTTTAGACTGAAAAATATCAAAAATAACAAACATCTAGAAGGTCATCAAATTGGTGTGTTTTCATTAGCTGACAGATTACAATATGCAGGGGAAATGACTGTTCTGTTTTTAAAAAAAATACCAAAATTAATCCTGATCAGATTTCTTCAAAATTGTTATACTATGTCTATAGTGTGTCCCATAAAAATTTGGGGGTAACTTGTTAAAGAAACATTTCGCGAACGAGCTCATTTTGCGCGATTTAGCCAATACTGAGTAAAATGGAATTAAGGTTTCGATTAACTTCAAAAATTCATTTGGACCCCTAAACCTCCATATTTATTCATGATTTTTATTTCCCATGTCAATTTCACCTTATATTAATTTTCTATGGCCTCATAATAAATTTCATGAATTTCTAGAATTTTATTCGAATTTATTTCCCTTATTAGGTCCGTTTTCTCGATTTAATTTAAAACCCGAGTTTAACTCACTTTTTGTAAGACCCTGTATATGTATAAGGGTAATGTGTGTAATTGGATCAAATAATATGAATGGACTTGTAATGTAAAGTATGATTGATGTAAGTCCATGGATTCAATGTATGTATGTGTAATATAAATTGTAACGTACATACAAGTTTCATTGAGTATGAATACGAAGAAATGAGTTCTAGCAAGTGATGGATGTGATTGAGACTCAAGATGAGTAGTGTGGTAAAATGGAATGGAGTTATGCCTCCATTTGGTTTTATGTAGCATACCTTTGAACATACAATGAATGCACACAAGTTTCAATGTGCATAAGGTATGAATGGATGCCATTTTCAAGTTATAAAGGTGGATGGATGAGAAAATGGCCATGGCAATAGATTAAGGATGTGTTGGTATGAGTTGCAGCAAAGAAACTGCAGGAAATCTGGAAAACATGAGGTCCAGATCGATCTCATAGGATGAGAGATCGATCTGGAGAGCCAGAATGCTCTTATGTGGGCGAAAGAATAGAACAGATCGATCTCCAATGGAGCCAGATCGATCTCCCAAGCATTCTGTAGTGGAAAGATCGATCCCCAAGCACCCAGATCGATCTCCTTAGCTCTCTGTTTGGGAGCAGATCGATCTCATGCTTCGACAGATCGATCTCATGCCTAGACAGATCGATCTCATTGCTTCGAACAGATCGATCTCAGGCTTAAAAATGCCGTGAAAAAGAGGGATTTTAAGGGACCAGATCGATCTCCTCTTGGACCAGAACGATCTCCTCAAGCTATTTCTATATAAGGAGGGCTGAAAATCTGGAAATCTCGGAAAAACATTTAACCTTACAATCTCAACCCAAAAACCTAACTTTCCCTTTCTAAAAATCAACCATTTTCTGTGAGATTTGAAGAGAGATCATTAGAGACAAAGTTGTTCCTATCAAAGAGAAGAACAACATAGTGAGAGGGCATTGTCCCATTTTTTGGAATTGAAGGAGTTAAGGACATTTCCATTTGGAGCAAGAAGAAAAATCATATTGGTAAGATTCTAACACTCCAATCTAAATGCATTAGCTATTCAATTGATTTTGGAGTTGATTGGTATGAGTATTGATGGATAAATTATCTAGGATGTGGTGGAATTGGTGTAACCTAGAATGGGTATGATGTGAGAATTTATGGGTTGAATGAGTTTATGATTTATGGGCAAGCTAAAGTTGTTAGTGAGATGATGCTTATGATTTTAGATGGTTAGATGAGATTACATTGTGAGTTTGGAGAAATTATGAAAACGAGTATCAATATGCTTGATAAATGCCATAGTGAGGGGATTCATGAAATATGAACACTATAAGCTTTATGTCGATTTGATATTGATTTTGACTAAGATAATAGGCCTAAGAAGATCCATAGACTCGAGTTATGGATAAAGTAATGAAACGAGGCCAAATAAGCTTTAATAGAGGCTATAGATTAAATTGACTATAGCAAGCACAAGGGTTGCAATATATGGATCGAATATAATGCGGGATACGATTTTGTACAGTCTCGAAGAGTTCGTTGAAGGCGAACCGAACCGTATGAGTAAGCAGCTTAAGGAAGTGGAATCACGCATCGCGATTCCAGGTAAGGGAATTTTGTGAGTATATAGAGGTAGCTGCTTGTACTTTGAACTTGTGGGTGAATATTGGGTGTTTTATGAAATGCATGGTTGCTCAAGTAAATGATTGATGGTATTCGTGAATGATGATGAGTATATGCGTTGTTTTGGATTTGAAGTGGATTTTATGAAATGGGATAGTAAGGCTAATAATTGCATAAATCTAATATTTTGATGCTTTTCAAAATGAAATTGCTTGGTTTTAAGCAAGCTAGTAGATAGGTCGGCTAGTATTGTATGGTTGTTGTGGAAAAGTATTTGTGAGTGCTAAACCCGATTGCCGGGATTGTTTTATTGCGTATGAGCTGCCTATCGTATTTGTATGGCATAAATCGCGCTAGAGCCTCGCTCGCGCTGGATTTCTATGTTTTCATTTGTATGAAACGTGCTGGAGCTTAGCTCGCACCTTGATTGGAAACTATGTTGATGTTTATAAACCGTACTGGAGCTTTTGCTCGTACGTGGCATTTGAGTGGTTGTCTTATGAGTATAACCGTACTAGAGCTATGCTCGTACGCGTCTCTTTACGAGAGGATGCAGGAGTCGTGCTAGAGCCTTGCTCGCACAAGTTTGCACATTATGATAAGCATAAGGTTATGAAAGTTGGTAAGATCCTTAAGCCTTACATCCTTAATCTAACATCCTTAAGCCCAAAGAGGCGGGGAGGCTCTGTTAGGCGGGGAGGCTCTGTTAGGCGAGGAGGCTCTGTTCGGTGGGGAGGCTCTCTTACGGTGGGATCTTTAAGCCAACATCCTTAAGCCCAAAGAGGCGGGGAGGCTCTGTTAGGCAGGGAGGCTCTCCTACATAGGTACAGTAAGATCCTTAAGCCCTACATCCTTAAGCCAACATCCTTAAGCCCAAAGAGGCGGGGAGGCTCTGTTAGGCGGGGAGGCTCTGTTCGGTGGGGAGGCTCTCTTACGGAAGGATCCTTAAGCCCTACATCCTTAAGCCAACATCCTTAAGCCAAGAGGCGGGGAGGCTCTGTTAGGTGGGGAGGCTCTGTTCGGCAGGGAGGCTCTCCTTCACGGAATATGAAAAATTCTTGGTATGGGGTAGGTAAGACCTAGGAATGGCACCCCCAATCACCATATGAGTTTGCGGAGTACGCTGTACCGTGTATATCACATGGAGTACGATGTACCGCATGATGGTTATGTGATGAGGAAGTCTGGCAAGGGATAATCCATCTTTGTGCCAGCATGATACCCCGCACACCTGGATGCGTGTGGTCTGGGATGATTTATGATGTAATGGTTCCCATAGGCACTTTTGATACAGTGACCTAGTTTTATACACATGCGTGGATTGTGGAATGAAAATGTGGTTGTGATTGTGAGTTGATTTGGTGGTGTTATGGTGTTGGTTTAAAAAGGAGGTTTCTTAATGAATTGCCCTTTTATGAATTTAAATAAGATTGAGCATGAGATGATTTATACATGATGTTTCTACCATGTTTTATATGCCAATGCACATGATTTTGATACATGATATATATGTATATTTACATGGCATAGTTTTATTCCTCATGCTCCTACCATAAATGATTTATGCATAACACTATCAGCATGTAGATAGAGTAGTTATCTACCATGCTTGCATTATTGCCTTACTGAGCGTGCGGTTGCTCATCCCACTCTATTTCCCCACTACAGAGCGTGCATAGTAGCCCAGTAAGGACTGAGGCGTGGTATTTTGGACTCCGCTGCATCTCCATCGCTAAGAGGTATATACACAGTGATTCTTTTTGTATCTAAACAATGTAAAAGCACAGTATTCTTTTGAGTTGTACTTATGGGGGATGTAGATGTCAGTAAAACATGTATTCGTATAAATACACGATTAAATGCACATGTATGACATCGTTTTAATTAATTGAGAATGAATGAGATGTGGTGATTATTATTGGCTCACAGCCCAACAGTGTGTGGTGAGTTTAGTTCACTACCGGGTAAGGTAACAGTAAAACGCAAAAAATTTTCAGTGATTTTTGGTTAAAGGGAATGGAATTGGGTTGTGACAGAGATTGGTATCAGAGCTGTGTTGGCCTGATGTGAGTCATTAATAAAACGTAGGAAAGTACATCCCCATAGTACTGTGCTTTTGTTTAGATATAACTGTGTATACCATGATGGATTGAGCTTAATGAATTATTATAATACAGGAAGTTAGGCACTATGCCAGTTACACGCCAAGGTAGAGGGGCGAGAGCACGTGCTAGAGGTCATAGAGGCAGGCCTGAGAGCCATGCGGAGCCACAAACTGAGCAGGCTCCACAGAACCCTGCTGAGAGAGCAGAGGATTCTGAGGCTCGCTTCGTTAGATTAGAGCGGAGTATTGAGAGTTTGGTGGAGATAGTCATGCAGGCCTTGGGCGCCGGTGACAGACGAGGTCCCGCGGCACAGCCTACTACTGAACAGGCAGCTGCAGAGGCGGAGAGACCTCAGACTGCTGAGACAGCTATAGTTACACCACCTCCAGCTCAAGATATAGCTTCTCCTATCACTCCACAGCAGAGCGGTAGTGATTTGGGTTATGACTGCGACTTGAGCAGGCTGCGAGAGTTTCAAGCGCTAAAACCCCCAGTGTTTAGAGGGGTGAAGGACCCAGTGATTACGGAGGATTGGGTGTATGAGATGGAGAAACTGTATAGGTTTTTTCGATGCACTTCAAATGAGAAGGTTGCCTTTGCCGTGTTTATGCTGAAAGGCGAGGCCGAGCATTGGTGGAGGTCCACCGAGGTTATTTTGAGGGCCAGACACTCAGAGATCTCGTGGGAGATATTTCTAGAGGCCTTCAGGAGACAGTATATTCCAGCTACCACACAGAGGAAATTGCGGATGGAATTTATGAACTTGGTTCAGGGGAACCGAACTGTGGACGAGTATGAGTCCAAGTTTATGTCATTGGGGAGATATGACCCTGACACGATGGGTAGTGAGACCCGAAAGATTCAGAAGTTCATGGATGGATTGAGATTGGCCATCCGGACTAAGCTAGCTCCCTTCGATATTGTGACTTATGAGGAGGCTGTACATAAGGCTCAGTTATGTGAACAAGACTTTGAGCGAAATGCCTCCGTGCTTGGGAGAGTCAGTGTTAGAAAGGACAAGGATCGGAAGAGATCCGGGTTTGGAAGAGTGGCCAAAAGAGACGGCCAAAGATTTTTCGAGAAGAGGCCAAAGATTGAGGAGGTGCGGGAGAGAGCCGCTAGACCTCCCGTATACCCAGCCTTGACTGCGCCAAGGGGTATGACTATTGGAGGACCACGACCTACTACTGATCAGTGTAGGAGATGTGGGAGATTTCATGGGAATAGGCCCTGTCTGATGACCCCTATGGTGTGTTTTAGATGCGAGAGACCAGGACATATGGCTAAGCATTGTCCCGAGAAGATGGAGATTGCCCCACAGAAGGGCAAGGAGCCTGAGGGAGCTCCAGTTGAGACAGCAGCCCCGAGGAGGAGGGCTACAGCTGAGGAAAAAGGGAAACAGGCTGCGGGTGTGAGCAGAGGAAGAGTACATGCACTGGACCATCCGAATCTTTGATTTAGAAGTATTGGTATTATTTGATCCTGGTGCCACGTATTCTTTCATATCACCTTCCTTTGCACATAAATTGTTGAAATATGTGAAACCAACATTGTTGGATAAAATGTTAATGATTTCCACACCCATGAATGATGGTCAATTGACTGAGCATGTATGTAAAGATTGTAAGTTAAAGATAGAGGGGAAGGAAATGATAGCCAATCTGATTTTATTGAATATGTATGATTTTGATGTAATTTTGGGAATGGATTGGTTGGCTACCAATCGTGTTGTGATGGATTGTCATGCCAAAACATTGATGTTTCCAGGATTAGACAATCTTATTGTAAATTTTGATGAAAAGAAATGATATGAAACTTGTATGATTGTTGTAAATCAAGGAGTATGATTTTAAATGCATAATGCTTTAGAGATAAATCCATTGTTTATGATAATGTTGAATGTGGAGTGATGGGTTATGTTACTAACGATGGAGAGGATAATGTGAAGGATTCATTGCATACGTGGTCGATATAGATGAGGCACACCCGAAATTGAAGGACATACCCGTAATTACGGATTACCCTGATGTCTTTCCGGATGAATTACCAGGACTACCACCTGAAAGGGAAAAGGAATTTTGCATTGAGTTAGCGCCTGGTACAGAGCCGATATCGAAACCACCCTATAGAATAGCTCCAATAGAATTGGAAGAGCTGAAGAAACAGCTGCAAGAGTTGCTGGAGAAGGGGTTTATTAGACCGAGTATCTCACCTTGGGGAGCACAGTTCTATTTGTAAGGAAGAAGGATGGAAGCCTCCGACTGTGTATAGATTATCGGTTGTTGAATAAGGCTACCATTAAGAACAAGTACCCCCTTCCAAGAATCGATGATTTGTTGGATCAGCTCAAGGGAGCCGAAGTATTTTCTAAGATAGATCTGCGGTCAGGGTACCATCAGTTGAGGATCAGGAGTGGAGATGTACCCAAGACAGCATTTCGTACCCGTTATGGCCACTATGAGTTTTTGGTGATGCCATTCGGATTGACGAATGCTCCCGCAGCATTTATGGCATTGATGAATGATATATTCAAGCCATACCTGGACAAGTTTGTGATTGTTTTCATTGATGACATTTTGGTTTATTCCAAGTCCAGGGAAGATCATGAGGAGCACTTGAGGATAGTTCTGCAGACCCTCCGAGAGAGAGAATTGTATGCCAAACTCAGCAAGTGTAACTTTTGGTTAGAACAGATCTCATTTCTAGGGCATGTTGTGTCAAAGGATGGGGTATCAGTGGATCCATCCAAGATAGAGGCAGTTGTACAGTGGGAACAGCCCAAGACAGTTACTGAGATCAGAAGTTTCTTGGGATTGGCAGGATATTATAGGAGATTTGTAGAGGGTTTCTCCAGACTAGCTGCTCCATTGCGCCTCACGCGAAAAGATGTTAAGTTTGTGTGGGATGAGGCATGTGAGAGGAGTTTTGAGGAGCTTAAGCGTCGATTGACGACTGCTCCAGTTCTCACCATTCCTACCAGCTCAGGAGGATTCTCGGTGTATACGGATGCATCACACCAGGGACTGGGCTGTGTGCTTATGCAGGATGGGAAGGTAGTTGCCTATGGATCTAGACAGTTGAAAGATCATGAGAGAAACTACCCGACACATGATTTGGAGTTGGCGGCTGTAGTATTTGCATTGAAAATATGGCGCCACTATCTCTATGGTGAGAAATTTCAGGTGTTTACAGATCATAAGAGCCTTAAGTACCTGTTCTCGCAGAAAGAGCTGAACATGAGATAGAGGAGATGGCTCGAACTCCTGAAAGACTATGATTGTGAAATCATGTACCACCCAGGTAAGGCAAATGTAGTTGCCGATGCCTTGAGTAGAAAGAACCTTGGGTTGGTGTCATATATGATGGTACGGGAACATGAATTGTTAGAACACTTTGCGAACCTCAGTTTGGATGTAACCCCACCTAGATCGGAGAGACTTGAGATCATGGCTAGTTTGAGACTAGAGCCAGAGTTGATTGGCCGTATTCGGCAAGCCCAGCAGAGCAATCGACGATGTATCGATTGGCTGAGGCAGATACAGACAGGTGTGGGTATTGATTTTGTGCAGAGTGCTGATGGCTTATTGAGGTTCAGAGGCAGAGTATGCGTTCCCAGGGATCCTGAGATCAGGAGAATGATTTTATCAGAGGCTCACTCATCGAAATATACGATACATCCGGGAAGTACCAAGATGTATCAAAACCTTCAGAAGGTTTATTGGTGGTCTGGAATGAAGAGAGACATTGCTAAATATGTCGCTAAGTGCCTCGTTTGTCAGCAAGTGAAGGTAGAGCATCAGAAGCCTGCAGGATTATTGCAGCCTCTACCGATACCGACATGGAAGTGGGAGTATATCACCATGGATTTTGTGATGGGGTTGCCAAGGACCCGTAGAGGTCATGATGCCATATGGGTTATTGTGGACCGGTTGACTAAGTCCGCCCATTTCTTGGCTATGAGAGCTACCGATACACTGAGTCAGTTGGCGAACCTGTATATTCGAGAGATAGTACGGCTACATGGTGTACCAGTGAGCGTTGTTTCTGATAGGGATGCCCGCTTCACTTCCCATTTTTGGGAACATTTTCAGGAAGCGCTGGGGACCCGACTGAGTTTTAGCACTGCTTTTCATCCTCAGATAGATGGGCAGTCAGAGAGGACTATACAGACCCTCGAGGATATGTTGAGAGCGTGTGTGCTGGATTTTAGAGGCTCTTGGGATGACCACCTGCAGTTAGCCGAGTTCGCTTATAATAATAGCTATCATGCTAGTATCGGGATGGCACCCTATGAGGCATTATAAGGGCGTAGATGCCGTTCCCCCATTGGATGGGAAGAGGTTGGTGACAGACAGATTTTTGCTCCGGACTTAGTGCAGCAGGCATCTGAGGACGTCCAGTTGATATGTGAGAGATTACGGACAGCTCAGAGCCGGTAAAAGAGTTATGCTGACAAGAGACGAAGACCACTGGAGTTTGATGAGGGTGAGTCGGTGTTTTTGAGGGTATCACCATCGAAGGGTATTATGAGATTTGGTAAGAAGGGCAAGCTGAACCCTAGATATATCGGACCCTTCGAGATTTTGGAGAGAGTGGGAGATAAGGCGTATAGATTGGCATTGCCACCGGACTTGGCAAATGTCCACAACGTCTTCCATGTCTCGATGCTTCAGAAGTATCACCCGGACCCGGCACACGTGATAAGATATGAGCCGTTAGAGCTCCATGAGAGTATGACGTATGTTGAGAAGCCGGTTCGGATATTGGACAGGAAAGAGAAAGTGTTACGAAATAAGACAATTCCCTTGGTGAAAGTGCTTTGGCAACACCACACGGCGGAAGAGCCCACGTGGGAATTGAAGAACTTGATACGGAAGAAGTACCCCCAACTGTTTGAAGAGTGACTTGGTTCTAATTTGGAGGACCAAATTCCTTGAAGGAGGGGAGAATGTAAGACCCCGTATATGTATAAGGGTAATGTGTGTAATTGGATCAAATAATATGAATGGACTTGTAATGTAAAGTATGATTGATGTAAGTCCATGGATTCAATGTATGTATGTGTAATATAAATTGTAACGTACATACAAGTTTCATTGAGTATGAATACGAAGAAATGAGTTCTAGCAAGTGATGGATGTGATTGAGACTCAAGATGAGTAGTGTGGTAAAATGGAATGGAGTTATGCCTCCATTTGGTTTTATGTAGCATACCTTTGAACATACAATGAATGCACACAAGTTTCAATGTGCATAAGGTATGAATGGATGCCATTTTCAAGTTATAAAGGTGGATGGATGAGAAAATGGCCATGGCAATAGATTAAGGATGTGTTGGTATGAGTTGCAGCAAAGAAACTGCAGGAAATCTGGAAAACATGAGGTCCAGATCGATCTCATAGGATGAGAGATCGATCTAGAAGAGCCAAAATGCTCTTATGTGAGCGAAAGAATAGAACAGATCGATCTCCAATGGAGCCAGATCGATCTCCCAAGCATTCTGTAGTGGAAAGATCGATCCCCAAGCACCCAGATCGATCTCCTTAGCTCTCTGTTTGGGAGCAGATCGATCTCATGCTTCGACAGATCGATCTCATGCCTAGACAGATCGATCTCATTGCTTCGACAGATCGATCTCAGGCTTAAAAATGCCGTGAAAAAGAAGGATTTTAAGGGACCAGATCGATCTCCTCTTGGACCAGATCGATCTCCTCAAGCTATTTCTATATAAGGAGGGCTGAAAATCTGGAAATCTCGGAAAAACATTTAACCTTACAATCTCAACCCAAAAACCTAACTTTCCCTCTCTAAAAATCAACCATTTTCAGTGAGATTTGAAGAGAGATCATTAGAGACAAAGTTGTTCCTATCAAAGAGAAGAACAACATAGTGAGAGGGCATTGTCCCATTTTTTGGAATTGAAGGAGTTAAGGGCATTTCCATTTGGAGCAAGAAGAAAAATCATATTGGTAAGATTCTAACACTCCAATCCAAATGCATTAGCTATTTAATTGATTTTGGAGTTGATTGGTATGAGTATTGATGGATAAATTATCTAGGATGTGGTGGAATTGGTGTAACCTAGAATGGGTATGATGTGAGAATTTATGGGTTGAATGAGTTTATGATTTATGGGCAAGCTAAAGTTGTTAGTGAGATGATGCTTATGATTTTAGATGGTTAGATGAGATTACATTGTGAGTTTGGAGAAATTGTGGAAATGAGTATCAATATGCTTGATAAATGCCATAGTGAGGGGATTCATGAAATATGAACACTATGAGCTTTATGTCGATTTGATATCGATTTTGAATAAGATAATAGGCCTAAGAAGATCCATAGACTCGAGTTATGGATAAAGTAATGAAACGAGGCCAAATAAGCTTTAATAGAGGCTATAGATTAAATTGACTATAGCAAGCACAAGGGTTGCAATATATGGATCGAATATAATGCGGGATACGATTTTGTACAGTCCCGAAGAGTTCGTTGAAGGCGAACCGAACCGTATGAGTAAGCAGCTTAAGGAAGTGGAATCACGCATCGCGATTCCAGGTAAGGGAATTTTGTGAGTATATAGAGGTAGCTGCTCGTACTTTGAACTTGTGGGTGAATATTGGGTGTTTTATGAAATGCATGGTTGCTCAAGTAAATGATTGATGGTATTCGTGAATGATGATGAGTATATGCGTGGTTTTGGATTTGAAGTGGATTTTATAAAATGGGATAGTAAGGCTAATAATTGCATAAATCTAATATTTTGATGCTTTTCAAAACGAAATTGCTTGGTTTTAAGCAAGCTAGTAGATGGGTCGGCTAGTATTGTATGGTTGTTGTGGAAAAGCATTTGTGAGTGCTAAACCCGATTGCCGGGATTGTTTTATTGCGTATGAGCCGCCTATCGTATTTGTATGACATAAATCGCGCTAGAGCCTCGCTCGCGCTGGATTTCTATGTTTTCATTTGTATGAAACGTGCTGGAGCTTAGCTCGCACCTTGATTGGAAACTATGTTGATGTTTATAAACAGTACTGGAGCTTTTGCTCGTACGTGGCATTTGAGTGGTTGTCTTATGAGTATAACCGTACTAGAGCTATGCTCGTACGCGTCTCTTTACGAGAGGATGCAGGAGTCGTGCTAGAGCCTTGCTCGCACAAGTTTGCACATTGTGATAAGCATAAGGTTATGAAAGTTGGTAAGATCCTTAAGCCTTACATCCTTAAGCCTTACATCCTTAAGCTAACATCCTTAAGCCCAAAGAGGCGGGGAGGCTCTGTTAGGCGGGAGGCTCTGTTCGGTGGGGAGGCTCTCTTACGGTGGGATCCTTAAGCCAACATCCTTAAGCCCAAAGAGGCGGGGAGGCTCTGTTAGGCAGGGATGCTCTCCTACATGGGTACAGTAAGATCCTTAAGCCCTACATCCTTAAGCCAACATCCTTAAGCTCAAAGAGGCGGGGAGGCTCTGTTAGGCAGGGAGGCTCTGTTCGGTGGGGAGGCTCTCTTACGGAAGGATCCTTAAGCCCTACATCCTTAAGCCAACATCCTTAAGCCAAGAGGCGGGGAGGCTCTGTTAGGTGGGGAGGCTCTGTTCGACAGGGAGGCTCTCCTTCACGGAATATGGAAAATTCTTGGTATGGGGTAGGTAAGACCTAGGAATGGCACCCCCAATCACGATATGAGTTTGCGGAGTACGCTGTACCGTGTATATCACATGGAGTACGATGTACCGCATGATGGTTATGTGATGAGAAAGTCTGGCAAGGGATAATCCATCTTCGTGCCAGCATGATACCCCGCACACCTGGATGCGTGTGGTCTGGGATGATTTATGATGTAATGGTTCCCATAAGCACTTTTGATACAGTGACCTAGTTTTATACACATGCGTGGATTGTGGAATGAAAATGTGGTTGTGATTGTGAGTTGATTTGGTGGTGTTATGGTGTTGGTTTAAAAAGGAGGTTTCTTAATGAATTGCCCTTTTATGAATTTAAATGAGATTGAGCATGAGATGATTTATACATGATGTTTCTACCATGTTTTATATGCCAATGCACATGATTTTGATACATGATATATATGTATATTTACATGGCATAGTTTTATTCCTCATGCTCCTACCATAAATGATTTATGCATAACACTATCAGCATGTAGATAGAGTAGTTATCTACCATGCTTGCATTATTGCCTTACTGAGCGTGTGGTTGCTCATCCCACTCTATTTCCCCCCTACAGAGCGTGCATAGTAGCCCAGTAAGGACTGAGGCATGGTATTTTGGACTCCGCTGCATCTCCATCGCTAAGAGGTATATACACAGTGATTCTTTTTGTATCTAAACAATGTAAAAGCACAGTATTCTTTTGAGTTGTACTTATGGGGGATGTAGATGTCAGTAAAACATGTATTCGTATAAATACACGATTAAATGCACATGTATGACATCGTTTTAATTAATTGAGAATGAATGAGATGTGGTGATTATTATTGGCTCACAGCCCAACAGTGTGTGGTGAGTTTAGTTCACTCCCGAGTAAGGTAACAGTAAAACGCGAAAAATTTTCAGTGATTTTTGGTTAAAGGGAATGGAATTGGGTCGTGACACTTTTTCATCTCCAATCACTTAGATTTTCTTTCTACACATCATTTCATGCATGAACTGGCATTTCTACGCAATTTTTGGGTCTAGGACCTTTCCTCGATTTGCATGCCATCGGGCCCCATGCTAGAACCGAGTGCTTTAGTCGTCTACGGGCCTACAAAACGTCACATTATGTTTTCATAAACAACGTTAATTCTACTGATTTTTATTTTTAGTTATAACTTCAATTTTTACTTAATATTAAGTTTTTTCTTAAATTGAAATGTCACGACCCAAATTACCTAAAAATCAGAGTAAATTTTTCACTTTTTCATTTATTAGTTAATTCTTACCTTTCTCTCATCGTGACCATCCTACAAATAGTTGGGCTATGATTCGGTGTTAGTCACCTCTCACCTATTTACCATTCCATTTCCATAATCACATTCACATATCAGAGTTTACTATCCTTTGACTTAATACATACACATTGGTATTTATTTAACCTTACATCCCCGACATTATATACGTTTACAGTACTGTGCATTACATATTTAGATACAAAACTATACAAATGTGTATACCTGTCTCTCGATGGGAAGCAGCGAATACCAAGATGCAAGTCCTCAGTGCTTACTAATTACTGTGAGTGCTCTGAAAAGATGGAAAAATAAGGGGGTGAGCAAATCACACGCTCAGTAAGGCAATTATGCAAGTAAGTAGATAGCTCCACTATCTACATGCTCATAATGCCATGCCTTTAAAATCCATTTCTTTTCATTAAAATCTCAAGCACAAAATCATGCATATATCCATGACATAGTTTATCAAAACTATTTATACATATATAAATCATGTAAGTCATGCATCAATAGCATTTTATGTGACATTATTAAATCATACTTAGCATGAATTTAATCAAAATCATGCATTGTTTCGTGCGATATAAAACAAATCGTGAGATACAATCATTTCATGAATTTATCATTAAAGCATGGAAAACCCATCATGCTACTGCATTTAAATCATTTCATAAAAAAATGCAGAATAAAATAACCCCTTTCGGGTCAATTATCTCATAAATAAATCTCAATTTCATAAAACGATTGGTTATAAAATTTTGTTATAAAATCACCCTGCTTTTAGGGTCACATCTTATAAAATCCTCTGAAAATCTATCATCATATTATAAAATCATATCACAGTGAAAATCACAAAATCGGGGGCCTGACCCCTCCCTCGGGTCTACCCTGGTCTATCGAGACCATAAGTTATATCATGTGAGACAAGTAAGTGACTATCAGTAATAACAAGGACTATGGCTATAACCTAGTGATCCTTGGCAACACGGTACCTAGTGTGCAGGGTATCACACCTGAAACGGGAGGTGGGTCGATCCTACCCACCAGAACAGCATAACATCAAGATTGCGAGGGCAAGGCTTGCTGCCCCATGGCTAATGCCACTCCACTCCAACAATCCCCACGGTACAGCGCACTCCGTGTGACATACACGGTACAACGTACTCCGTGAACCCAAGCTCAGTCAAGGGTGCCTGCAATAGGTCTTATCCACCCATATCATCTCTGTCTCAATATGCATGTGTGAGCATATCATCTCACTGTGACACACAGTCTACAGGAGGCTCCAACACGGCTATATGCATGTCATATAAATCCCTGTGCGAGCGAAGCTCAAGTACGGCTCCATGCATATTCATGATATTAGAAAATCTCGTGCGAGCGAAGCTCTAGCACGGTTTCATAGAAATCAATGAAATCTGCGTACGAGTAGCACTCCAGTACGACTTAAAAATGAATGAGTTATAAATCCATATAAAATCACGTGTGAGCGAGCTCCAACATGGTGTTATGCATCAATAAATCAAATCTCGTGCGAATTACACTCTAGCACGGCTTTATGCATAAATAAATCAAATATCATGCGAGTTGCACTCCAGCACAGCTTTTATACAATATCGTATTAAAACAGGATGCGAGCTAAGCTCCAGCATCTCTCATGCATGTCAAATCATAAAAACTAGTGCGAGTAATCGCTCCAGCACCTTTTTATGCATATATAGTGAAAACAATCAAAACCGTCGAAACAGTCAAAACAGAGTGTGAGCTAGGCTCCAGCAACTCTCATGCATTTCACAAGAATAAAAATCAGTGCGAGCAACCGCTCTAGCACATTTCATGCATATGATGTCACACATGTCGGTGCAAGCAATCGCTCAAGCACATTTATGCACACTCACAAACGCAGATATATTGCGAGCTATATGCCAGCACTATTTGTTTCAATATAAACTTGATAGTTGGCCCATTTTCCAAAGAATTTTCATTTAAAAATAAATAACACTTACGTAGTTTGTGAAATTTATGCAATTATTGGTCAATCTATCGATTTACTTTGCTTAAAAACCAATAAAATTTATTAAATAAGAAAATTCCTTAAATCATCATTTCATGCATGTCATGCTTTCACCATCCTTAGGTGAATTTCCCTCAATAGGGGTAAAATAGTCTTTACCTATTTCGAGTCCTTAAAATCTTTAAACCATTTTCTAGGACCTTTATACATAATCAGTTTATACAAAAGCTATTAAAATACGCGTAGCTACCTCTAGGTACTCACACAATTCCCTTACCTCATTTTTCTATACAGTCTGACCTTTCCACTGATGTCTCGTCACGCAGTCCGATTTGCTTCGAATCCAATCTCCAGAACTACAGATAAATATTCATCAAGTCAAATACAATACAATTAATTGTATTTCATATTTTCTGGGCTTAATTTAAATCATTGGGCACGTTTACCCATATGTGGCCCGATTGTACCATAATGGGCCTTAATCGGCCTTAAGCCCGTTTTTCACTTACTATTCATATTATCGAGGCCTATTGGGCTCACTGGGCCCATCAGTATTTATTGAGCCTCGTTCTAAACCCTCGAATAGCTTATTTAATTATTTACGACAATTTATTCACATTTTCAGAATATAATTCATTAAATGCGGAAATTAAATCTGTAATTTATTAACATGCATAATGATGTAATATTATCGTAAATAAGGGTTACTTACTCGAGATTCCATGATAGTACGTAAATCGAGACTATCTCGAGCTCTCGGTTGACGCCAATTGTCGAGCTACACAATTTAATATTTTTTTGGGTAAATTTCTAGTCGGATATTAATCAAATTAAATATTTCAAAATTTAAATCGATCAATTTGACCGCTTACCGACTTACCCGTAGCTCGATTACATCACTGAGATTTTTTTCCAATTTTTTCTCTTTTTCTTTTTCCCTTTTTTCTTCTTTTTCCTTTTCTTTTTGGCTGAACCGGTTCGGTCCGGTTCAACCTGGTTCAGACCGGTTAGGTCTAGCCGGTTCAGTCTGGTTCGGTTCAGTGGTTCAGTCTGATTTGCCTAGTTCAGGCATCATTTTGTTGTTCCGGCATCGTCCGACCAATTCTCAGGTCTTTTTCGGTGCCGTTTGGCGCGGCATCGCCTGGGCTTCCAAAATCGGGCCTCGGTGTGGTTCAAATCGGCGTCGATGGCTGCCGATCAAAGCTTCTCTCCCGCGGCATCTCCCTTCATTTTAGGCGGTCTCCGGCGGTCTCCACGACACGTCACGACAGCTGGTGGTTGGCCCGAGGTCGGGCTACCTTCGCCGACCCTCGTCGGCCCCTCAGTCTCGCCCGTGGTAGTCAGATCGGAGGGATTTGGTTCCCTTGGTTTCGGCTACTTTGTTTTCGTTTTTTCCCTTTCTGTTTCCGTGATTTAATCTTCAGAATTTTCGTTTCTTTTTTTTTCATTTTATTATTATTTTTATTTAATAAATAGATTTTTATTATTATTTTATTCATTAAAATATTATTATTTTTGCCAAAATATCTAAAAAAATTTATATTTAATTCATTTAACTAATAAATAAATTTATCGGTATTATTTCGACTTTTCGGTATAATTTTCAATTATTTTTGGGATTATTTTTCGAGGTGAAAATTTTGGTTTGTTCCAATAAATTCATATCTTGATTAATTTAACCCGAAATTTAATTATTTCATCGTTATTGATCAAGATTTCTCAAATCCATATTTTTAATTAAATTTTTCTTGTCCCGATTACTACCGAATTTTGATCTTTTGATCGTTTTACCCTTCACGTGTTCGAGAATACCATTTTAATCCTTTTGCATTTTTCATTTCATGTATTAAATAAAATCGAGTCTTACATGAAAGAATATTTGTTTTAATATGAAAAATACTATTTAATAGTCTCAATTTATTAAGAGGATTGTCACACCGTCTAAATGTCCTAAGATGGTCTATGGAATATTGTGTTTTATTAAACTAATAACTCAATGATAGTTTCTATTGGTCAAATATTTCTTGAATTACTAGGAAGTTAGGGAATTGTGAGATTACTGTTCTCAGATATCGGTTTAGCTAGTCAAATAAGTGGCTTAATATCCCTTTGGTGTTTTCACACCCTTAAAATCAACTTCAATGTGGGTTATATTTTGTATGTTATATACAAATATAATATTTTTTCATTGTGGTTTTTAAGAGTGGGTTAAGCATGCAAAGTATATATGATTCTTCAATTTGATTTTATATGTGATCTTGTTCAACTACATGGGCATGATTTAATCGCTTTGACCTTTTGAACTTTGTCATAATGTATTTATATGTTATCTGTTTTGTAAAATGAAATTTGTTTTGAATGATGGACTAAATTTATTTTGTGTGAAAAATGTTATGAGAAATAAAAATACTGCTTGTACATTTTGAGCAATTTGAAACTATTTTTTGCATTGTCTCATAGTATGGTTGTGTACTAACCCTGCCAATGTGTCACGACCCAAATTACCTAAAAATCCCTACAAATTTTTTTCGCTTTTTCTATACTCCTTACCCGTCGTGAACAGTTCCACTACTAACAGTTGGGCTATGATTCGGTGTTAGTCACCTCTTCCCTATTTATCATTCAATTTTCATAATTTATTTACATATCAATTTATTTAAACTAAATACATCCCCAATATTATCTCCAATATTAAATCCATATACAGTACTGTGCATCTATATGTTCAGATACAAGAATTATATAAATGTGTATACCTGGTCTTTATAAGAAGCAGCGGATAACCGAGATGCGAGACTATTGTCGCTCTCTTCTACCGAATGTACCCTGTAGGGTGGAAAATGAAAGGGTGAGCGAAAACGTGCTCAGTAAGGCAATAATGTAAGCAGGTAGATAACTATACTATCTACGTGCTGATAATGTCATGATTGTAAAAATCGTTTACTTTCGGAGCATGAGATAAGATTAAAACAATGCCACATGTATGTATATATCATATACAAGAAATCATGAAACCGTCATGTACAACACACATGGAAAATCATCATGTATGACATCTCATGCTCGTCACATTAAAACTTCATCACTTTGAAACTTATTTGTTTCAGCATAAATTCATCTCATTTAAAACTCATTTATTTCATCATAAACTCTCGCTTTAAAACTCATTTGTTTCATTATAAAACAACTTCATCAAGGTCAAACCCATCTCTCGGGAATACCTTGATTCATCAAATCAAATCTCTTTTAAAAACATAAATCGGGACTACCCCTCCATCGGGTTTGTCCTGGTCTATCCAGACCGTATGATATCATGTGAGGCATGTAGGTTACTGTATGAAAAACGAGGACTATGGCCATACTATGTCCCTGTGATCCCAGGCACACGGATCCCGGCGTGCGGGGCATCACAACTGCAACGGGAGGTGGGGTCAAGTCCTACCCGCCAGAATATCGAGTAACATCGTAGTCATCATGACTGCACGGTACAGCGTACTCCGTGTGACATACACGGTACATCGTACTCCGTGAACCCATATCATAGTCTGGGGGTGCCTGCCATAGGTCTTAGCCAGCCCAATACTATGTCGATAACCAACCCATGTCTCAAAGTTTACGTGCGAGTATCTCAACTCTCTGCGACACACAGTTTACAAGAGGCTTCCGCACGACTATATGCATGTCAACTCGCGTCTAGTGTGAGCGAAGCTCCAACACCACGCTATGCATATCATGATATCTAAAATCGCGTGCGAGCGAAGCTTCAGCACGGTGTTATGTACACACAAATTTCTCGTACGAGCAATGCTCCAGTACGGCTTTTCATGAAAATAATTCGGTAAACTTGAGTGCGAGTAAGACTCTAACACTCCTTTTTACTTGTATAAATACGATAAGTGGCTAAGTCTTGCAAAACATCTTTTAAAAATAGTAACCGGTACAAACCGGTACCCTTTCGTATAATTCAATAAAGCAATAGCCAACCTATGTTCGTATTTGCTTAAATCACAGCAGTCTATTCATATAAAGCATTAAAATCATGAAATTCATGCAATTTCATAGCCTTACTACCCTTTTTGAAATTTTCCTAACTGGGGGCAAAATGGTCATTTTTCACTATTTCCATATTTTTATCGTAAAAATTATTATTCTGTTTTTGGGTAGCCTAATGAATTTAAGGTACTGTAAATACCCTCAAAATTACGTACAGCTACCTCTAAGTGCTCATAAAATTCCCTTACCTGGAATCGCGCGTAGACTTAGCTTATCTCGAAGCTACCGAACCTCTCGGTCCAAGTGCGCGCCAAACAAAGATACGTCACTGCATATAACCACGTAATCGAGGTTAATTCAATTATCTCGATCAGTATATCGCATCTACTGACCAACTTTAAGCTATTGGGCCTTATCTACCTTATTGGGCCTCGACCCATTTTAGCCCTTTTTATATTCATTTATTCCCATCTTCAGATATACCGAGCTTATACAGCTTTCTAATAATTATCGGGCTTCATCCCAAATTCATCGGATAGCCCGTATACCATTTACGGCAATTTATCACAACTACGGATTAATATTCCTTCCTATGTGAAATTAATCCGAAATTCCGTAAAATAATTAAAAATTGATATTTAAAGAATTCTTAATGCCGAAATTAAATCGTACTTACTCGATACGATGCGGGGTACGAAGATCAGAGCTCGATCGGCTCTCGTTCGGTCTCCGTCGTGAAACTGCATAATTAGGTAAATCCGGATTATTTTTCATTAAAATAATATTAAATTAAATTTTCGGAATTCACCCGTAGGTCAATATCGACCCTCGGTCAACTTACCCGAACCTCGAGTCGTCCCCCGATAATTTCTTTCCCTTTTTTTTTCCCTTCTTTTCCTTTCTTTTCTTTCCTTTTCTTTCCTTTTCCTTCCCCTTTTCCTTCCTTTTCCTTCCCTTTCCTTCCAGCAAAACGGCACCGTTTCAGTCTCCTCACTGCCTCTTGCCGTCGCCGGCGGTTCCGGCGGTCTTACCGGCCAAGACCGGTACCAAAATGACCGGCTTCCTCCCCTGAACACACCGGTACCCTTCTTTCCGGCCCAGGTGCGGTGGTTCGTCGGCGATCACCTCTTCTTTCCCTCGAATTTTCGGAGCTCGGATCGGGCTCCTCTGGCCACCTCGCGGCTCGGTTCCGGTGCCTATGGGTTCGCCGGACTCTGCTCTTGCTCCTGGAAGCTTCGTCGGACGTCGAACGGTCGCCGGTGGTCGAGATCGGCAGTGGGTTCTTCTCGGGTGCGAACGGGTTTCGGTTTCCTTTGGTTTTTCGGGTTTTTCGATTTCCAGTTCCTTTTTTTTTTTCATCATTATTATTTAACTATTCATTTTATTATTAAAATAATCAATAAAATAGTCAAAAGAAATCTGAAAATATCTACAAAAATTTTATTTTATTCACCAATTTAATTTAATTAAATTAAATTAAATTTATTTAATTTTTAAATTATTTTTCCGGTATAATTCCTCCGTATTTTCGGGATATCGTCCCGGGTGACATTTTTGGTATTTCTAAAAATTTCGGATCTTGATCAATTTGACTCGAAATTATAAAATTCCCCATTATTGATCAAGAAATCCTAATTCCTTATTTTTAATTAAATTTCTCTTATCGTATTTATCCCGAATTTCGGTCTTTTGACCGTTTTACCCCTACACTTATTTCGGGATTAAATTAACCTAGCTTTCCTTCATACTTCCACCATATTTTCCTATTTAATTTTGTATTTTCGATAAATTTTATTTTCTTCCCTTCCCGTTTGGCCTGTGGCCATTTCGATCCTTATTTTTAGTCCGAGTCTCATTCCTTTAAATTTGTGAATATTTTTCTACCTCGTAAAATTTACGATTAAATTTCGGGTCTTACAAGTCTCCCCCACTTAAGAAATTTGGTCCTCCAAATTAGAACCAAGTCAGATGAGTCCATATACAACTCCGGGTACATTAATCGTATCATACTCTTAAAGTCTTATGTGACCTTCTCCGGAGTGTATTACTACCAAAAGAACTTTAATTAGGGAGATTATCTTAATCCTCAATACTTTCTCTTTCCTGTTTAATGCCCGAATCAACTTCTTCAATATACTCATATTTTCCTTAAACTGAACTTTTGGAGTTCATATTCGATCATCTATGCTGGATCTGGATAGTATTGTCGAAGAATCAAAATCTGAGACACATTGTGGGTGCCCGTTACTTCAAGTGATAACACCAATCTATAGGTCTTATCTCCCACTTGTCTAATCTCTCAAAATCTTCAATCCAGCGCAACTCAATTTACCTTCTTCCAAAAGTTCGCTATGTCCTTATTCTCTTAGGACAAGTAACTTTCAACCATACTAATTCACCAAGGGTGAATTCCAATACTTGTCTATCTGCTCTGAGGTGTTCTTAATCTCTCATCCTTAACTAAACATTCTCAAAGACTTATTATCCAAGGTTAAAAGTAATTCTATTCTGTCACCCACTTTTTCTTATCCAATTTGGGGAACAACCCTTACGACCATATACGGTCTCATATTTGTTATCCCAATACTCAAGTGGCAACTGTCACTATTGGCGAATTCGATTAGAAATCTACTGATCATTCCAGGAGCTTATAAAATCAATGGCACAAGCTTTCATCGGATCCTCCAGAACCTGTACAGTCCTCTCTGACTGACCATTTGTCTGAGGATGAAAAGCTGTGCTAATACTCAGTTGGGTTCCCATAGCTTCCTGACAATATTCCTCGATGTAGAAAGTGAAGCGGGAATCCCTATTTGATACCATGCTCACTGGAACGCTACTTAATGTTCTACAATCTTACTTACCCATAAATCCTCATATACACTCTGAGTATTTAGGGATTTCATAACCAGAAGGTGGGTGGACTTAGTCAACTTAACGACTATCATCCAAATAGTCTCCTGATTTACCTGGGTCCTCTGTAACCCATCATAAAATTCATGGAGACTTGTTCCCATTTTCGTGCCATGTCGATATAGGTAGGTGCTGCAATAACTCTGCAGACTTTTAATACTCTACCTTACTCTGCTGACACACTAGGCACTTTTCTACAAGCTCCACCAATATCTCTTTCCACATCTGACCACCCATACCATTTTTGCGATTTCGATATATTTCTTTACTTTCCGTATGCACTGTATATCCCGAAGAGTGAGCTTCTGGCAATATTACTATCTTATCAACTGTGGTCCTGGGGAGCACTCATACTGTCTCGGAATCCTCAGTAACTCATCATCACCCACTGTGAACTCTATCACTGTACCCTTCTGAATCTGACCCACACTATCGACATCATGCCGATCATCACGCTAAGCCTAGCAAATCCGGGCACTCTCATCCGGTTCTAATCATCAGGCTAACTGTCACACGATCACTGTCATCATCAGAAGGGATCACATCTATACTGAGGCTCACAACTGCATCTCGCAGCTCACGCTCCCTGACCATCATATGTGGTACCATCCCGAGGCTCTTTCTGCTCAAGGCATCAGTCATCACATTAGCCTTTCCTGGGAGGTACAATTTTCATAAATCAAAATCTCTCAGAAGCTCTAACCCAATATGTATTTTCATATTCGCCCCTTTCTGTGAAAACAGATACTCGGGCTTTATGATCAGTGCATATCCACAATTTCTCACTATGTACATAATAGTACCATATCCTCGGTACAAATACTACCGTTGCCAACTTAAAATCATGGGTCAGATAGTTTATTTAATGATCAAAGAGTTGTTTGTCTCCAAAATTGACTATCTTCCCATTATACATCAATACACAGCTCCATCATAATTTCGAGGTATCTATACTCACTGGGAACCTCTTGAGTTGTTGGGTATGGCGAAATTAATCAAGGTGGTCAGTTCATACTTCACTACACCAAAATCCATGTCACATCTATCATCTTATTTATCATCTTATTCAAGACCACGTTTCTTAGTTAAACGTGTCAACAAGGTATATCCTCTTAGAACTCGCAGCAATCCATCTGTAAAAATCATCTTCCCATTATTGCTTATAAATCACCCTAGACTTTAACTACACCCAACATATCATCGATAATGATGATTACAAGTCGATCTAATCCTTGACTTATTTACGCATAAGCGTATAAGATCCTTCTCAACCGCTTACGTTTCAGGTACTAACCTGCGCCATTTCCTTTTCTTATCTTAACGGCTCCTATTAAATTTTACTATGTTAACCTTTATAATTTGTCGAATTTTAATATTCTTATCGTCTTATTAAAGGTATCCTAATGCTAAAAGTATTTATTACGGCAACCGGTTTCACGTAATAAGTTATATGTATATTTTTAGACGCTGTCAAGTCTTCAGGCGGGGAGGTATTTTGAAATACCTTTATTAACCCTTAGACTTAACCACAACTACTGGTTATGGTTATACCCATCTTTGTCCTTGGTTATAATTTGTATTCGCTACTAATTGCTTCAATCCTAACTACTTCGCATATCATAGAGATGTTATTACCTAGCATACGTCTCTTACTCCAATACATCTTGTATTTGGGATCAACATATCTCAAAGATCATCTCCTTCGTATATCAATCATGATAAAACTCTTTCATTATTGATTTCGTGAGTACAATCCTTTACTCCTTTAATTTCAACGGTTGCACCCCTTTTTATTACTTGTCAACACTTACAATATGTTTTTCAGTGATGTTTTCACCCCTGTTTTCAACTTAAAATTCTCTATATCCATACTCCGTTAACTAATCCTCCTCTATTGGGGTACTCATTTATCAGTATTATACCCAACGATGTAGGCATTCATGCCCTTTTACTCATTTATATGTGAATGAAGGCGGTATGAATAAATATGTGGCACCAGGATCACTGAACATATGTACTTCATTATTCTTAACAAGTGTGGTATCTTACACCACATCCATGAAACATTAATAGTGTCCTGGTCCAAGACATCCTCTCGCCTTCGTCCAACAACCTACTTTCCTTTTTTTTCTTTTCGGCTATGGCCTCCTTTTCCGTTGCAACTGTACCAACGAAGTTTTTCTCTATCTCTTTACTTTCCTGTGGGGCAATCTCGCTCAACTCTGAGCAATAAAAAATCAATGGTCCGTCTTACCACACTTATCGGCCATTTTCATCAATACAGTGTAGGTATAGACCCTCCTTCCGTGGTATCCACCACTCATCTCCCACTGCTTACAGTGCTTACACTGCTACACTGCTATACTGCTTATCTTGCTTACCCTGCTACATTGCCACCCTACTCTGTAGCAAGTCAGAGTCCTCAAATCACAATACCCCTCAAGAGTGCCAAAATCGGTTGCACTGGGGTCTTACCAATTATCTTACTCCATGACTCGTCAAATCTAATCTCTTACCAACTGGTCTCTTTCCCGCTCTGACATCTTCGTCATTTCTCGATTCTCTTCTGTCTCTATTTCGGCCCTCACTAGCTTTCCCAATCTCAGAGGCGTGCAATTCATGTTCTTATTTACCCAACTGCAAATCTACGCACTGCCTCGGCATAGGTAATATTTCACGGGCCAATCGGACTCTAATTGAAAATTCGAGTCCTTACATGAACTTTTAGGTTTTTCGACTCTCACTGTCCATAATATCGAGTTCATACTTGCCCAGGGATGTATTTGAGATTCGTACTCATCAATCAACCCATGACTATGGGCAGTGTAAGAAACTCTATCTGTAATTTTCCTTATACAGTGTCCGGGATATTCTGTCACCGGAATACATCCAAAATATTTCTCATCTTAGCTCTGTATATTTAACTCTTAAGATGGGTCGAGCGGACTTCCATCAATGCTCCGCCTCGCCCTCCAACATAAATGTATTTTAAAAGTCACTTCCTTAGTCGACATACACCGAAAGAATTCATACATCTCTGCAATCTCATTCACCCAGTCCTCAACAAGTATTGGTTTCTGTACTTCGCTATATACCAGAAGTATGAAAATCTCTTTAGTCTGAGGCATCTGTTTAGGCTTTTCTCTGCCTATCCTCAACTATCTGCAATATACTGTGTAAACAAGTCCGAAATATCTTCTACTATGTGACGGCCAACCCCTGCCCGGCCAACCCCTGCCATCGGCCATGGCCACCCCTCATGGGCCCACGCACAACGATGGTGGTCTAACAACGGGTGGTCCAACAACGCCACAAGTCCAACGTATTGTCCGCTTTGGGCCTCAGCCCGCACGGCTTTGTCTCATATGGGGAACTCCCCTCAGAACGCGTCCTCTGATCTCATACATAATCTGAGCAATTTGCTCCTCACAATAATCTCCACACTCCGCTCCAACATCGCGAAGCGCGTCTCAATACTGTCCGATCTCTCTGTCGGACTCTGTGGGGCATGCTCAACATCAGCCTCCACGTCATTCTCATCTTGAGTCTCATGTGACAACTCATTCAACTCTCAGGCCGATCTCTATGGCCTCTAGTATGTGTACTCGCCACTCTACCATAGCGGCTATCAGTTATAACAACTATATTCTTGCAATCGAAACTAAATTCTTAGCTGCGGTTCCATCTTGATATACACAATTGTATCTAAACAATGCACAGTACATGGGGATGTAAATTTACTTAACCACTAACACCGACTCATATCAGGCCAACTTAAGCTCTGATACCATCTTTTCTGTCACCACCCAAATTACCTAAAAATCCCTACAAATTTTTTTCGCTTTTTCTATACTCCTTACCCGTCGTGAACAGTTCCACAACTAACAATTGGGCTATGATTCGGTGTTAGTCACCTCTTCCCTATTTATCATTCAATTTTCATAATTTATTTACATATCAATTTATTTAAACTAAATACATCCCCAATATTATCTCCAATATTAAATCCATATACAGTATTGTGTATCTATATGTTCAGATACAAGAATTATATAAATGTGTATACCTGGTCTTTATAAGAAGCAGCGGATAACCGAGATGCGAGACTATTGTCGCTCTCTTCTACCGAATGTACCCTGTGGGGTGGAAAATGAAAGGGTGAGCGAAAACGTGCTCAGTAAGGCAATAATGTAAGGTAGATAACTATACTATCTACGTGCTGATAATGTCATGATTGTAAAAATCGTTTACTTTCGGAGCATGAGATAAGATTAAAACAATGCCACATGTATGTATATATCATATACAAGAAATCATGAAACCGTCATGTATAACACACATGGAAAATCATCATGTATGACATCTCATGCTCGTCACATTAAAACTTCATCACTTTGAAACTTATTTGTTTCAGCATAAATTCATCTCATTTAAAACTCATTTATTTCATCATAAACTCTCGCTTTAAAACTCATTTGTTTCATTATAAAACAACTTCATCAAGGTCAAACCCATCTCTCGGGAATACCTTGATTCATCAAATCAAATCTCTTTTAAAAACATAAATCGGGACTACCCCTCCATCGGGTTTGTCCTGGTCTATCCAGACCGTATGATATCACGTGAGGCATGTAGGTTACTGTATGAAAAACGAGGACTATGGCCATACTATGTCCCTGTGATCCCAGGCACACGGATCCCGGCGTGCGGGGCATCACAACTGCAACGGGAGGTGGGGTCAAGTCCTACCCGCCAGAATATCGAGTAACATCGTAGTCATCATGACTGCACGGTACAGCGTACTCCGTGTGACATACACGGTACATCGTACTCCGTGAACCCATATCATAGTCTGGGGGTGCCTGCCATAGGTCTTAGCCAGCCCAATACTATGTCGATAACCAACCCATGTCTCAAAGTTTACGTGCGAGTATCTCAACTCTCTGCAACACACAGTCTACAAGAGGCTTCCGCACGACTATATGCATGTCAACTCGCGTCTAGTGTGAGCGAAGCTCCAACACCACGCTATGCATATCATGATATCTAAAATCGCGTGCGAGCGAAGCTTCAGCACGGTGTTATGCACACACAAATTTCTCGTACGAGCAATGCTCCAGTACGGCTTTTCATGAAAATAATTCGGTAAACTTGAGTGCGAGTAAGACTCTAACACTCCTTCTTACTTGTATAAATACGATAAGTGGCTAAGTCTTGCAAAACATCTTTTAAAAATAGTAACCGGTACAAACCGGTACCCTTTCGTATAATTCAATAAAGCAATAGCCAACCTATGTTCGTATTTGCTTAAATCACAGCAGTCTATTCATATAAAGCATTAAAATCATGAAATTCATGCAATTTCATAGCCTTACTACCCTTTTTGAAATTTTCCTAACTGGGGGCAAAATGGTCATTTTTCACTATTTCCATATTTTTATCGTAAAAATTATTATTCTGTTTTTGGGTAGCCTAATGAATTTAAGGTACTGTAAATACCCTCAAAATTACGTACAGCTACCTCTAAGTGCTCATAAAATTCCCTTACCTGGAATCGCGCGTAGACTTAGCTTATCTCGAAGCTACCGAACCTCTTGGTCCAAGTGAGCGCCAAACAAAGATACGTCACTGCATATAACCACGTAATCGAGGTTAATTCACTTATCTCGATCAGTATATCGCATCTACTGACCAACTTTAAGCTATTGGGCCTTATCTACCTTATTGGGCCTCGACCCATTTTAGCCCTTTTTATATTCATTTATTCCCATCTTCAGATATACCGAGCTTATACAGCTTTCTAATAATTATCGGGCTTCATCCCAAATTCATCGGATAGCCCGTATACCATTTACGGCAATTTATCACAACTACGGATTAATATTCCTTCCTATGTGAAATTAATCCGAAATTCCGTAAAATAATTAAAAATTGATATTTAAAGAATTCTTAATGCCGAAATTAAATCGTACTTACTCGATACGATGCGGGGTACGAAGATCAGAGCTCGATCGGCTCTCGTTCGGTCTCCGTCGTGAAACTGCATAATTAGGTAAATCCGGATTATTTTTCATTAAAATAATATTAAATTAAATTTTCGGAATTCACCCGTAGGTCAATATCGACCCTCGGTCAACTTACCCGAACCTCGAGTCGTCCCCCGGTAATTTCTTTCCCTTTTTTTTCCCTTCTTTTCCTTTCTTTTCTTTCCTTTTCTTTCCTTTTCCTTCCCCTTTTCCTTCCTTTTCCTTCCCTTTCCTTCCCTTTCCTTCCAGCAAAACGGCACCGTTTCAGTCTCCTCACTGCCTCTTGCCGTCGCCGGCGGTTTCGGCGATCTTACCGGCCAAGACCGGTACCAAAATGACCGGCTTCCTCCCCTGAACACACCGGTACCCTTCTTTCCGGCCCAGGTGCGGTGGTTCGCCGGCGATCACCTCTTCTCTCCCTCGGATTTTTGGAGCTCGGATCGGGCTCCTCCGGCCACCTCGCGGCTCGGTTCCGGTGCCTATGGGTTCGTCGGACTCTGCTCTTGCTCCAGGAAGCTTCGTCGGACGTCGAACGGTCGTCGGTGGTCGAGATCGGCAGTGGGTTCTTCTCGGGTGCGAACGGGTTTCGGTTTCCTTTGGTTTTTCGGGTTTTTCGATTTCCAGTTCCTTTTTTTTTTTTTCATCATTATTATTTAACTATTCATTTTATTATTAAAATAATTAATAAAATAGTCAAAAGAAATCTGAAAATATCTACAAAAATTTTATTTTATTCACCAATTTAATTTAATTAAATTAAATTAAATTTATTTAGTTTTTATATTATTTTTTCGGTATAATTCCTCCGTATTTTCGGGATATCGTCCCGGGTGACATTTTCGGTATTTCTAAAAATTCCGGATCTTGATCAATTTGACTCGAAATTATAAAATTCCCCATTATTGATCAAGAAATCCTAATTCCTTATTTTTAATTAAATTTCTCTTATCGTATTTATCCCGAATTTCGGTCTTTTGACCGTTTTACCCCTACACTTATTTCGGGATTAAATTAACCTAGCTTTCCTTCATACTTCCACCATATTTTCCTATTTAATTTTTTATTTTCGATAAATTTTATTTTCTTCCCTTCCCGTTTGGCCTGTGGCCATTTCGATCCTTATTTTTAGTCCGAGTCTCATTCCTTTAAATTTGTGAATATTTTTCTACCTCGTAAAATTTACGATTAAATTTCGGGTCTTACACAATGGGGGTTAAATGTTGGTTATATCAACTTGTATTTTGTTATAAGAAACCAATTTTGAACCGTATCACTGGTTGAGAGTAGTGGTCTTTTGATTCTCTGTGCAACTATTAGTTTCTTCTATTTTTATTCTGACTCAAGGCACCTAGGTTAATTGTGGTTTTTCTTATTCGAACCAGTGCCGCAAAAGTTAAGCATGGCCATGGCATGTTACAAGAGACTTGAATTTGTGATTTGTGAAACTTTTGTTTAGTTTTGATATACGAAGACTTTATTTAGCTTTGAAATCTGAGTAAATGAATTTGTGAAATTATGAATAAATATGATATTATGCTTCTTAATTTTGAATAATTGTATTTGATATTGTAAACACCGTAAAACTTTCTGTACTTAATTAGATAATAAAATTAAATGAAAATATGTTATAAGAATATATATAGATTTTTGCTAAATTGAAAATGTAGTTTATAAAAATATAATAAATATACAATAAAAATATATATGTAATTAAAAAAAAGATCGGATCGCGGGATAGAGGGGTTTGTCGTACGACCTGCGGCCAAATACCCCCTTCATTCTCTTCTTTATGTCTCTCTTCCCTTTCCTTGCCGTTTGCAGCCTAGGACGTCGGCAACCGAGAACCATCCCCAACCGACGGCCTTCCTTTCCCCTCCGACCACCGGCTGCCATTTCCCCTTTCCTTCTCCCTCTCCCCTCGCTTGAAACCAAAAACGAAACAGAGGAGCTTTCCTCTGTTTCGGGAACCATCGACTGTCGGTGACGGAACCGCGAGCCCGATGACCTCCCTTTCCCTGTCTTTCCCCATCAGGCCTCCCCGTTTCCCCGTCCGATGCAACAGTGTCAAAAAAAATACCTAATTTCTACTTCCCAATTTTTTGTACCAGAGTATTCCTAGGTAAAAACCCAAGCTTTATATAGTTTATTGTCTATATAAATTGTATTATAGAAGAATGATTGTTGTATGAATTAATTTAAATTTGGTTGTGAAGAAATTACAGAACTAGGGTTAATTTGACAAATTGGGGATTTTGAGAATTAGGCAAGGAATTAGATATTATGAGTTGAATTATCAAGAATTGGAATGGAAGGTTGAAGATGATAAATTAAGTTGGTCATTTTGTGAATGATATATTTGGGTTATTCTAATGATGAATACAAAAGTAGGGTAATGAAATTTTTATGGGCAGCTTAAAACGGGTCTTGAATCGACAAAAAAAAAAAAGAAGAAATGAGAAGTAGACAAAAAAATAATAAAATATATAAATAATAAATAAATAATAAATAAATTATAATATATATATATACTTATGTATATATATATATATATATATATATATATATATATATATATATAAAATAAATGTGTGTGTTAGTATAAGTGCATATGAACAAAATATAAATATACATGTTTTAGCTTTTCCTCCCATTCTCTTCTTTTTTTTCTCTCTTCCCTTTCCCTCTCATTGTCGATCGCAACCCAGGACGCCAGCGACTGAGAACCAACCCCAACCGACAGCCTTCCTTTCCCCTTCGACCACCTACAGCCATTTCCCATTTTCTTCTCCCTCTCCCCTCGCCTGAAACAAAAAACGAAACAAAGGAGCTTTCCTCTGTTTCACGAACCACCGACCGCTGGCGACGAAACCATGAACCCGATGACCTCCCTTGCCTTGTCCTTCCCCATCAGGCCTCCCCCTTTTCCCCTTCCGACGCAACAGTGTCCAAAAAAAAATACCTAATTTCTACTTCCTCATTTTTGTACCTGTGGACTCCTAGGTAAAAACCCAAGCTTTATCTAGTTTAATGTCTGTATAAATTGTATTATAGAAGCATGATTGTTGTATGAATTAATTTAAATTTGGTTGTGAAGAAATTAGGGAACTAGGGTTAATTTAACAAATTGGGGATTTTGAGAATTAGACAAGGAATTAGATATTATGAATTAAATTATCAAGAATTGGAATGGAAGGTTGAAGATGATAAATTAAGTATGTATTTGGTCATTTTGTGGATGGTATATTTAGGTTATTCTAATGATGAATATGAAAGCAGGGTAATGAAATTTTTATGGGTAGCTTAAAACGGGTCTTGAATCGACCAAAAAAAGAAGAAGAAAGAGAAGTAGACAAAAACATAATAAAATAATAAAATAATAAATAAATAATATATATATATACTTATGTATATATATATATATATAATAAATGTGTGTGTTAGTATAAGTGCATATGAACAAAATATATATATACATGTTTTAGCCTAGGTATGTATGATTGAATACACACACTAAGTAGTAGGAAGTAGGAAATGTATAAGATGATAAGAGAAAAGGATGATTTAATTGGGAATGTAGCTATAGACTTTGTAGTATGAATTAGAATTCCGTATGTATGATAAAACAGGAAGAAAAGAGGAAATTTGGTGAACTCAATGATGTTAAATAAGTATATTTGGATGCAGTATTAAGAAGTTAGAATTAAATTTCAAGTGTGTTTTCCCTAGGTAAGCAAGGTTATGATTTTGACGCATCGTAGGTAATTCGAATAAATAGGATACTAAGAATACAAATTTCGGTGTAAAAAAATCGTTGAGGATTTAATAAAGATACTTAGAGGTGTCACTACTCAAACTTAGAACTCCCAATAAGTTGAGGTAAGCGGTACAATTTAATTTAGTTCTGATAATGAACACTCATTGCATTGATAAAAAGATTTTTATGAAATGTTCACTAAGTACATCTATGTTTATGAAATGAATTTCCTGAAGTATGAAAATGCATGAGAGTTTTATGATGGTTTGTAATCCTATATTTATGCTTTGGAAGAAACTTTTGATGTTTTCAAAAGTATTTAAAAAAATGGAAAAGAATTTTATTTGAGACTATGGGCTTCATGCATGGATACTTCTTGTGGTGCACCGGCTCCACCACTTGAGTGTCGGTACGTAGGGCCCTTGTAGCACTTGACTCTACCTGTGCGGTAGATGTCTCGCTACTTGTGGTTAATGATAATGATGTTTTGGTAGTATCTCGTGCCCGCGTAGCACGCATGATGTTTCCCTCGCGGAGAGTACCTTTGGTGCCTTTGGTGCCGGTGCCCTAGCTAGGTGCTAGAGAAAGTAAGAAAGATAGATACTACCCATGTTTTATGAAAGTGTTGTACGACCCTGATCTAGTCTACAACCCCCACCATGGCCATAGGTATGATGATGACCCTCTACGGAGGATGACACGTATCGCATGACTTAGTTATAGCCTAGTCTCCACGATTATGATTATGATTATGATTATGATGATGATGCTGATGAATGACTATGTTTTTATGAGATTATGAGAAATGTTTACGAACAATTATGATTTATGACAGGAAGGTTAAGAATGATTATGTTTTATGAAATATTTATGAATGACGATGATTTTATATAATCATCCATGAATGAAGAAACTTTTATGAAACAGTTAAACATGCTATTTGATTTAAAGAAACTCATGCTTCGTATTTTCTTATGATGACTATGCACGTAACGAAAGTTTTACACATCTTTTAAAAGTTTGGTTTATGAATGATTTTGTATCTTTTACATATCAGAACTACTTTAAGCATATTTTCTTACTGGGTTTTTCCCCGAAAGCTCACCCCTTTACCTTTCAGATTATTTGCAATGATCTACAGACGCTACCTACTGTGTACATGACGTAGGCTAGTGGGGAAGAGCTACCCTAAGCTACGTTTTGTACACGTAGAAAGGTATACTAATACATTCCTTTACCAGACATATTTTGTATGCACAGACATATATTGGAAATATTTTGTTGGGATGTAATTTGTAAGAAAACAAATGTAAAGAATATTCCTTTTGGTAATTTGTCTTGAAGTAATTGGTCTTGATTTGAAATAGATGTCTTGGTTGGATGATGTGGAATTGAAAAGCATGTTTGGCAGTTGTGGATATCTAGGATTGTTAAAAACATATGGTTTGCAGGTGGGTAGGCTTATATATAAGCCGTTATGCTGTCGAAATTTCTATTGACCATATAAATCCAAATGTGAAACTTTAATATAATGACGGATAAAGAAGTAAGAAAATTAATTGACATTGAATAAGAATACAGCCTAACTGAATAAAGGGATAAGTGGAAAATTTAAGTTTCAAAAAAAAAATCTCCCAATTTTTCAAGGGTCAAGTGTCATTACAGTTGTAAGATCCATATTTTTATGTAGCTTGTTCCTTATGATTTATATATGTACAGACATGTATTAAGTTATTTGAATCATAAGAAGAGTATTTACTAGATTTAAGTGTTAGTGAAATGCTTTAAAACTTAAAAGCTACATAAAAGTCGAAAAAGGGCTATGAGAGCCACATGGCTAAACCTTGAGGATCTGAATCATTCTAACTGAAAAGAAGAACTTAAAATGAGAAAATATAGAGAGCTCATGAAGGAAAGTTGGTTTGATTTAGTCCCGAACACAGAGAATAAGAGTAAAAATTAAAAAAGGGCAAAACAGACCTTTTTAACGGTTTAAGGTATTTAAGGTATTTAATGTATATTTACCTACCGAAAATGGCCAAAACGTAAAGACGAGAGTGTAAATCATAAGATATGACACTTTCAAATTTTTGAAAAAAAGTCAACATGGTCAAAGATTAAGGAAAAAGTCAACTATAGTTAAGAAAAGTGAACTTTTTCCATAATTGACTAACCATGGTTAAAAATTAACCAAGTATGGAGAAAAATTTGGAAAAAAATAATTTTGGTCAGAATACAAGATAATTATCCCTGAAAGTAAGGAAAATTTATTCGGATGAATTCTGGATTAAATTTAATGGGTAAAAATGTAATGGGCCAAAGTGACAATTTTAAAGCCCATGAAGGTATAATAAGTGTAAATCGAATTTCTTAGGTCCATTAAACCGAATTGTTGGACCGATTGGTAGGCCAAATATTTAAACAATTAAAGGTCCAATGTATAGTAAAAATTTCAGCCTGAAAGCCCATTAGAAGGCCCAAACCGAGAAGCCCAAATGTTAGGCCCAATTGGATAAGAAAATCAAGCCCATTAGTTAAAGGTAACCATAACCAAATTGGCAACCATTAACTAAATCAATTCAATTCAAACTTGTTTTCAGAAAAGTAAGGCTTACAAACTAGGTAATTGGCTTATAAAATCAGCCACCACATGGTCTTCTTCAACCCATCATTCTAAGCTACACAAAGAAACCATTAAAACACATATATTCAAGCTTTCTCTCACTAGAAATCACTAGGAAAAAGGCATATTTGGAACGTTCAATCTGCATGAAAGTTGTTCCAAATTGAGTGAGGATTAACATATGTTGGAATTGGCTATCAAGGACCCATAGTGTGCAAACCGAGAGGCTTCAAAGATTCGGCTAAATGTGAACGCATACACTAGGTATAATTTCAAGCTTTTAAATTCATATATGTTAATGTATGAATGATTCTAAGTAGATTGGTATATTTTTAAAGCATTCAAACACATGGAATCAGTTTGAACATGAATTGGCCGAGAGTGAGTAGTGATAAATTGATGAATGCCCATATGATTTTAAGTCATAAATGAGTTAATGTACATGTGTTTATGATTATGGTATAGTTAGAATTAATCAATTTGATTAATTGATACATGAATTAAGTTGGCAATCAAGGTGTTTGATAAAATTCCTAAATGAACTAAGTGAAGCTTAAGAACATTTCCAACCAAGTGTTTGTAAAAATGCCTAAGTGAAATTAGCTAGCAAATGGTCATGTATGGCATGGTGTGGTGTGACCGACGGCATGGGAGCTCTCGGCCAAGGCATGTGGTCGAGAGGTCCAATGGGCCAAGCCCAATTGGTTTCGGCCCAATGTGATGTAATGGGTCTCGGATAAGCCCAATAAGAGTTGGTGGGCCCCACTAGCCCAATAGGCCCAACGAAAATGAATAGTAAAATGGAAATGGGCTTAAGGCAAAGTTAGGCCCATTAAGGTTTATTAAAGTCCATTAAGTGAAATAGACTGTATTTAATGTGAAATATAGTAGAAGAAGTATAATTAACCTAATAAATGGTTATATATAGCTCCAGAGATTTGTGGAGGAGCGAATCAGACTGTTGGATCGAGTAGCGTTGAGAAAGTAAAATTTCTCGAGTGATTGTAAGTAAGGGACTTTTGTGAGTAGTTAGAGATACCTGCACGTATTTTCGTCTACTTTTACATTCACTTAAAAACTCTGAGGGTTAGATAAAGTGAATAATAATTATTGTAACCCGATAGTGGCAATTTACGATTTTACCCTTAGTTAGGAAAAAAGTCAACTTTTGAGAAAAGTTGTAAAAAGCATGGAAATCACCATTTTGAGTGTTTTTACTGCTGTTTAACAGAAGAGTAGGTAGATGGGCTAATGTTTTCATGGTTGATGAGAAATAGCACAATTTATAGTTCTGATTTTGAGATTTTGAAAATCATCCCTTTTTAAAGAGCCATCTATCGAATTATGTGAGAATAAATTATGCTAGAGCACAGCTCGCACTTGATTTCATATATTTTCCACGTATATTAGTGCTGATGTATGATTCGCACTAGATTTCCATGACATGCATATAGAGTGCTGGAGTTATTACTCGTACTCAGTTTTATATGATTTATGCAGCATAGAGTGTTGGAACGATTAGGTCGTACTCGAATTTTACATGAGATGCATGTCAAAGTGCTAGAGTTATTGCTCGTACTCGATTCTTCATGATTTATACATGACATAGTATTTGAACTATTGCTCATACTTGATTTGATGAGTTTTGTGCATAACATGGTATTGGAGCGATTGCTCGTACTTGATTCAAAACATGAACTATGCATGACCTAGTGCTGGAGGTTTACTCGCACTAGAGTTCGAGTTTGTGATGTGAAATAGTGTTTGAGCGGAGTGTCGACTATGAGTCATGCTCAAAGGTGCGCACTGTAGTTTTATGTGATATATAAGACATGTTGAAAAACCATGCTGATTTCCTCTTGTAGATTGAGTGTCACACTGTGAGACGTTCGCATTTGGATTTAGAAACGTGGTATTGATTTTCCATGGTATGAGGGCTAAGGCCTATGACAGGCACCCCAACCGTGAGGTAGCGTCCACGAGTGTACGTTGTACTGTGCGAGTGGCATGGAGTACATTGTACCGTGTGTTGTTGTGGAGTTGAGGAGTTGATAGCTTATGGTTGTGATGGACTGACCCCCCTCCCGTTGCAGCAGTGATTGCCCCGCACACCGAGATTTGTGTAGCTTGGGATCACCATTTTAGGATATGGCCATAGTCCAGGATATTATTGCATTTCACCACATGATATATCACTTGATTTTTTTATACGGATAGACCTGAGGGATGGGTTGGAATCCGATTGTTGTGTTGTGAATGATTTAAATGCCATAATTACTGTGATTTGAATATAAATGGCATGATTTACCTAAGGCATTGTGAAATTATAAAGTTGCATTGTTTTGCCCGAATGCCTACATTTGAGAAATAAACATGATTTTTGTACATGGGATTTAATCTGTACAAGTATATATATATATATATTTAAAGACATGCTTTTAAAGTGAGTTATGGAAATGATATTTTCGAGGCATAGCATTATTTTAAGTAGATAGTGTAGATGTCTACTTGCTTTCCTAATTTCCTTACTATGCTGTAAGCTCACTACACCGCTCTACAGAGCATCAGCAGTAGAGTGAGTACGAGTGAGGGATAGTGTTCCTGTTGTCCGCTACCATTTCCTATCGATCGATAGGTATACATATTTTGTACGGTTCTGTATCTAAAGATATAGACAGCACAGTGATGTATTTGATGTAAATTATGGGGAATATATTTGTGTTAGATTTTATACGAGCTCACATATATTATAAAAGAAATTACCGTCAGTAGATAGTATATTGACTTGTATGTATGAAAATGGATGAATGATATGGTAAGCGAAGATGATGACATCGAATCACAGTCCAACTGTTGTCGAAGAGAAAAGATAAGTAAAAAGTGAAAAATTTGTAGTAGTTTTGGTTAAGTCAAAGAGGGTCGTGACAGAATGGTATCAAAGCAAAGTTAGTCTGATGTGAGTCGGTGTTAGTAAATAGGAAAGTATATATCCCCATAGTACTGTGTTGTGTTTAGATACAACTGTGTATACCAGATGGGAAACAGACTAATTAATGATTGTGAATGCAGGAATATAGGCTCGATTCCTATATGGCGAATACTCGTAGTGGTAGAAGGACTAGAGGTAGGGCTCGAGGCCATAGTGGCGGGCTTGTGAGCCGAGATACCCCTGAATCATTACCTACCCATGAGACTCCAAGTACTACTGAGGTACCAGAGAGTGCAGAGGCACGCTTCATGAGGTTAGAGCGTAGCCTAGAGACGGTAGTGGAGATGTTGGCACAAATGATGCCAGGTAGACAGGGACAGGATGTAGGGACTGTGAATGGACAGGCAGCTGCACCTGACACACTTGTACAACCTACACATGTTCCACAGCCTACGAATACTTCTATTCCCCCACCAGTTCAGGATATGCCTTCTCTTGTTGCTCCTCGACAGAGTAGTAATGTTTTGGGGTACGGATGTGAGCTGGATCGGTTGCGACAGTTCCAGATGTTTAAACCTCCATCTTTTAGTGGGGTCAAGGACCCAGTTGCTGTTGAGGAGTGGATTGGAGAGATGGAGAAGCTATATGGATTCTTCGAGTGTACCTCATCGGAGATGGTCGCATTTGCTGCGTTCCTACTGAAGGGATTTACAGAGCATTGGTGGAAGTCCACCAGACCCATATTGAGAGCCCGACATACAGATATTAGTTGGGAGATATTTTTGGATGCCTTTAGGAGGCAGTTTGTTCCAGATACAGTGCATCAAAAACTGCAGGCTGAGTTTTTGGGGCTGAACCAGGGGAGTTTGTCAGTGGATGAGTATGAGACTAGATTCTTATCCCTGGGAAGGTATGACCCTGATACCATGTATAGTGAGACCAGGAAGGTCCACAGGTTTATTAATGGACTGAGACCGACTTTACGGTCCAGGTTGGTCCCATTAGATATAGCCACCTATGAGGAGGTGGTGCGCGGGGCGCAACTGTGAGAGCAGGCGTATGAGAGGAATGCTTCTGAGTTCGAGAAGTTTAGTCAGAGCCAAGATAGAGAGAGGAAGAGGCCGACTAGTGATAGAGGTTTCAGTTATCGAGGAAGGAGGAGACTCTTCGGTAAGAGACCACAGATTGAGGAGGCACGAGAGAGACCTGCTAGACCTCCTGCTGATCCGGCCATAGCTCTAGCGAAAGGTATTGTCATTGGAGGACAGAGGCCTACTACTGAGCAATGTAGTAGATGCGGTAGACATCATGGAGGAAGACCTTGTCCGATGACTCCTATATTGTGTTTTTGATGTGGGAAACTAGGGCATATTGCTAGAGCTTGCTCGGAGATGGTTGAGACTACTCCACTGAAGGCCAGGGAGCCAGAGAGAGCTCTAGTTGATACTTCTGCTTCGAGGAGGAGAGCAACAGCAGAAGAGAAGGGGAAGCAAGTGATTGGTCGAGGGCGAGTACATGCTTTGGACCAGGGCACAATTGATGCTTCATCGGATGTGATTCAAGGTAACATCCTGATTTATGATATTGAAGCATATGTTTTAATTGATCCTGGTGCCACGCATTCATTTGTATCGCCTTCATTTGCATGTAAATTAGCAAGACATGTAGAGCATACACCGTTATGTATGATGATGTTGATTAGTACGCCTATGAATAACAGTTAGCTTGTAGAGTATGTATTTAATGATTGTAAGTTGAAAGTAGGGGAAAAGGATATGACAGCCAATCTAATATTGCTAAGTATGAGTGATTTTAATGTAATATTAGGAATAGACTGGTTTTCTATAAACCATGCTGTGTTAGATTGTTATGCTAAGACAGTTATGTTTCCTAACACTGAAAAATATGTTGTAAAGTTTACATAAAAGAAATGAAAATAATAGTTACTATTAAAAATAAACAATATGACATGCTGACTTAGAAAAACCGATATATTGAAGGTTTTATTGCATACGTGGTTGATATGGATAAGGCATATCTGGAGTTGACAGATATTCCTGTGGTCAGTGAGTACCCAGATGTCTTTCCGGATGAACTGCCAATGTTGCCATATGATAGAGAGATGGAGTTTTGTATAGATTTGGTGCCTGGTACTGAGCCTATATCGAAACCACCGTACCACATAGCTTTAGTACAGCTGGAGGAGCTTAAGAGACAGTTGCAAGAGCTGTTGGATAAGGGGTTCATTAGACCGAGTGTTTCACCTTGGGGAGCACCGGTTTTGTTTGTGAAGAAGAAGGATGGAAGCCTTCGATTGTGTATTGACTATAGATTGTTGAATAAGGCTACCATCAAGAATAGGTATCCCCTTCCACACATTGACGACTTGTTGATCGACTTCGGGGAGCACAGGTCTTTTCCAAGATTGATCTGAGGTCTGGGTATCATCAGCTGAGAGTTCGGAGTGGAGATGTACCCAAGACAACGTTTTAGACTCAATATGGCCATTATGAGTTCTTGGTTATGCCATTCGGATTGACGAATGCTCCCGCAGCTTTTATGGCTTTGATGAACGATGTGTTCAAGCCATACTTGGATCAGTTTGTTATCATCTTTATCGATGACATTTTAGTGTATTCAAAGTCTCAGGAAGAGCATGAGCAGCACCTGAGGATCGTATTACAGACTCTTCGAGTGAAGGAGTTGTACGCTAAACTCAGTAAGTATGACTTCTGGTTGGCGGAGATCTCATTTTTGGGACATGTTGTGTCGAGTGATGGTGTATCAGTAGATCCATCCAAAGATAGAGGCTGTAGTTTAGTGGGAACAACCGAGGACAGTTACCGAGATCAAAAGTTTTTTGGGGTTAGCAGGATATTATCGGAGATTCGTTGAGGGATTTTCGAATTTGGCTACTCCATTGACACGTCTCACTCGGAAGAGTGTACCGTTCGTGTGGAATGAGGATTGTGAGAAGTGTTTTCAGGAGCTGAAACGTCGATTGACCACCGCTCCGATTCTCACTATCCCTACCAGCTTAAGAGGATTTGCAGTGTATACCGATGCTTCGCATAAGGGACTGGGCTGTGTATTGATGCAGGATGGGAAGGTAGTTACTTACAAATCCAGACAACTGAAGGAGAACTATCCGACCCACGATTTGGAGTTAGCGGCTGTAGTGTTTGCGTTAAAGGTATGGTGCCACTACTTGTATGGTGAGAAGTTTCAGATATTTACCGACCATAAAATCTTCAAGTATCTGTTCTTACAGAAAGTGTTGAACATGAGACAGAGAAGATGGCTAGAGCTTCTGAAGGACTACGATTGTGAGATACTTTATCATCCAAGTAAGGCTAACGTTGTAGCTGACGCTTTGAGTAGGAAGAGCCTAGGGATGGTATCGTATATGATGGTCAGGGAACACAAACTGTTGGAATAGTTTGCTAGCCTCAGTTTGGGTGTTGTGCCTTCTGACATGGATACAGGCTATGTGATAGCTAGTCTATGCTTGGAGCCAGATCTGTTGGACAGGATCAGACAGGCTCAGCAGATTGATCCATATTGTGTCGAGATGACTAATCAGATACAGAAGGGCACAGTGATTGATTTTGAGATGAGATCTGATAGATTACTGAGGTTCAGGGGTAGATTGTGCATTCCTGATGACCGAAGCTCAGAAGATTGATATTGGCGGAAGCTCATTCGTCGAGGTATACGTTACATCCGGGGAGTAACAAGATGTATCAGAACCTTCGGAAGGTGTATTGGTGGTCAAGTCTAAAGAAAGACGTGGTAGAGTTTATGGCGAGATGTCTCATATGTCAGCAAGTGAAGGTAGAACATCAGAAGCTTGCAGGGTTATTACAGCCTCTACCTATACCAACATGGAATGAGAGCATATCACCATGGATTTTGTGATGGGTTTACCGAGGACCCACAGGAATCACAATGCTATATGGGTGATCATTGACAGACTGACAAAGTCAACTCACTTCCTAGCTATGAGAGCTACAGATACTCTGAGTTCATTGGCAAAGCTGTACATACGCGAGGTAGTGAGGTTACATGGTGTACCAGTGAGCATAGTCTCTGATAGGGATTCCCGCTTCACTTCCCACTTTTGGAAACATTTTAAAGAAGCCATGGGAACCTTGTTGAGTTTGAGCACCGCTTTCCATCCTCAGACAGATGGTCAGTCAGAGAGGACTATACAGACTTTGAAGGACATGTTGAGAGCATGTGTGTTAGATTTTAGAGGCTGCTGGGATGATCACTTGCCATTAGCCGAGTTCGCCTACAACAATAGTTATCATTCGAGTATCGAGATGGCACTGTATGAGGCTTTATATGGCCGTAGATGTCGTTCTCCTATCGAATGGGAAGAAGTGGGTGACCGAAATATTTTCGCTCCTGATTTGGTTACACAAGCCTCTGAGGATGTCTGTTTGATTGTAGAGAGACTGAGGATAGCTCAGAGTAGACAGAAGAGTTACGCTGACAAGAGACGAAGGCTACTAGAGTTTACAGTGGGTAAATCAGTGTTTTTGAAAGTTTCTCCTTCCAAGGGTATAACAAGATTTGGAAAAAGAGGAAAGCTAAGTCCTCGCTACATTGAACCCTTTGAGATACTTGATCGAGTGGGAGATAAGGCCTATATCGGTTGACATTGCCACCAGACTTATCAGGTGTCCATAACGCCTTCCACATATCGATGCTTTGAAAGTATCACCTGGATCCGGCACATGTGATTAGTTATTAGTCGTTGGAGCTCAGGGAGGACATGTCATATGTTGAGAGACCGATTCAGATACTGGATAGGAAGGAGAAGGTCTTGAGATCGAAGACTATCGAATTAGTGAAGGTTCTCTGGCAGCATCACACTTCAAAGGAGGCTACTTGGGAGCTGGAGAGTCTGATGCGAGAGAAGCACCCCCATCTGTTTAACGACTGACTTGGTTCTTATTTGGAGGACCAAATTTTCTTAGTTGGGGAGGATTTTAAGATTTATATTTTTATGTAGCTTGTTCCTTATGATTTATTTATGTATAGACATGTATTAAGTTATTTGAATCATAAGAAGAGTATTTACTAGATTTAAGTGTTAGTGAAATGCTTTAACACTTAAAAGCTACATAAAAGTCGAAAAAGGGCTATGAGAGCCACATGGCTAAACCTTGAGGATCTGAATCATTCTTATTGAAAACAAGAACTTAAAATGAGAAAATATAGAGAGCTCATGAAGGAAAGTCGGTTTGATTTAGTCCCGAACACAGAGAATAAGAGTAAAAGCTAAAAAGGGGTAAAACAGACATTTTTAACAGTTTAAGGTATTTAAGGTATATTTACCTACAGAAAATGGCCAAAACAAAAAGACGAGAGTGTAAGCCATAAGATATGACACTTTCAAATTTTTGAGAAAAAGTCAATGTGGTCAAAGATTAAGAAAAAAGTCAACTATAGTTAAGAAAAGTAGACTTTTACCATAGTTGACTAACCATGGTTAAAAATTAACCTAAGTATGGAGAAAAATTTGGAGAAAAATAATTTTGGTCAGAATACAAGATAATCATCCCCAGAAGTAAGAAAAATTTATTCAGATGAATTCTAGATTAAATTTAATGGGTAAAAACGTAATGGGCCAAAGTGAAGATTTTAAAGCCCATTAAGGTATAATAAGTGTAAATCGAATTTCTTAGGTCCATTAAATTGAATTGTTGGACCGATTGGTAGGCCAAATATTTAGAAAATTAAAAGTCCGATGTATAGTAAAAATTTCAGCCCGAAAGCCCATTAGGAAGGCCCAAACTGAGAAGCCCAAATGGATAAAAAATTCAAGCCCATTAGTTAAAGGTAACCATAACCAAATTGGTAACCATTAACTAAATCAATTCAATTCAAACTTGTTGGCTAAAAAGTAAGGTTTAATGACTAAGTAATTGGCTTATAAAATCAGCCACCACATGGTCTTCTTCAACCCATCATTCTCGGCTACACAAAGAAACCATTAAAACACATATATTCAAGCTTTCTCTCACTAGAAAATCACTAGGAAAAATGCATATTTGGAACTTTCAATCTTCATGAAAGTTGTTCCAAATTGAGTGAGGATTAACATATGTTGGAGTTGGCTATCAAGGAGCCATAGTGTGCAAATTGAGAGGCTTCAAAGATTCGGCCAAGTGTGAACACAATTATTAGGTATAATTTCAAGCTTTTAAATTCATATATGTTAATGTATGAATGATTCTAAGTAGATTGGTATATGTTTAAAGCATTGAAACACATGGAATCACTATGAACATGAATTTGCCGAGAGTGAGTAGGGATAAATCGATGAATGCCCATATGATTTTAAGGCATAAATGAGTTAATGTACATGTGTTTATGATTATGGTATAGTTAGAATTAATTAATTTGATTAATTGATACATGAATTAAGTTGGCAATCAAGGTGTTTGATAAAATTCCTAAATGAACTAAGTGAAGCTTAAGAACATTTCCAACCAAGTGTTTGTGAAAATGCCTAAGTGAAATTAGCTAGCAAATGGTCATGGACGGCATGGTGTGGTGTGACCAGCGGCATGGGAGCTCTCGGCCAACGCATGTGGTCGAGAGGTCCAATGGGCCAAGCCCAATTGGTTTCAGTCCAATGTGATGTAATGAGTCTCGGATAAGCCCAATAAGAGTTGGTGGGGCCCACAAGCACAATAGGCCCAATGAAAATGAATAGTAAAATGGAAATGGGCTTAAGGCAAAGTTAGGCCCATTAAGGTTTATTAAAACCCATTAAGTGAAATAGACTGTATTTAATGTGAAATACAGTAGGCAAAGTATAATTAACCTAATAAATGGTTATATACAGTTCCAGAGATTTATGGAGGAGCGAATCAAACTGTTGGATCGAGCAACGTTGAGAAAGTAAAATTTCTCGAGTGATTGTAGGTAAAGGACTTTTGTGAGTAGTTAGAGATACCTGCATGTATTTTCGTCTGCTTTGACATTCACTTAAAAACATTGAGGGTCAGAGAAAGTGAATAATAATTAGTGTGACCCGATAATGGTAATTTACGATTTTTCCCTTAGTTAGGAAAAAAGTCAACTTTTGAGAAAAGTTGTAAAAAGCATAGAAATCACCATTTTGAGTGTTTTTACTACTGTTTAATAGAATAGTAGGTAGATGGGCTAATGTTTTCATGGTTGATGAGGAATAGCACAATATATAGTGCTGATTTTGATATTTTGAAAATCATCCCTTTTTAAAGAGCCATCTATCGAGTTATGTGAGAATAAATCGTGCTAGAGCACAGCTCACACTTGATTTCATATATTTTCCACGTATATTAGTGCTGATGTATGATTCACACTAGATTTCCATCACATGCATGATAGAGTACTGGAGTTATTACTCGTACTCAATTTTATATATTTATGTATGATAGAGTGCTGGAACTATTAGCTCATACTCAAATTTTACATGAGATGCGTGACAGAGTGCTAGAGTTATTGCTCGTACTCGATTCTTCATGATTTATACATGACATAGTACTTGAGCTATTGCTCATACTTGATTTGATGAGTTTTGTGCATAGCATGGTACTGGAGTGATTGCTCATACTTGATTTGATGAGTTTTGTGCATAGCATGGTACTAGAGTGATTGCTCGTACTTGGTTTGAAGCATGAACTATGTATGACCTAGTGCTGGTGGTTTACTAGCACTAGAGTTCAAGTTTGTGTGTGAAACAGTGTTTGAGTAGAGTGTCGACTGTGAGTCGCGCTCAAAGGCGCACACTGTAATTTTATGTGATATATAAGACATGTTGAAAAACCATGCTGATTTCCTCGTGTAGATTGAGTGTCACACTGTTAGACGTTCGCATGTGGATTTAGAAACGTGGTATGAAGTTTCCATGGTATGAGGACTAATACCTATGGCAGGCACCCCAACCGTGAGGTAGGGTCCACGAGTGTACGTTGTACCGTGCAAGTGGAATGGAGTATATCGTACCATGTGTTGTTGTGTTATTGTGGAGTTGAGGAGTTAATAGCTGGCGGTTGTGATAGACTGACCCCCCTCCCTTTGCAGCAGTGATTGCCCCGCACACCGAGATCTGTGTAGCCTGGGATCACTATTTTAGGATATGGCTATAGTCCAGGATATTACTGCATTTCACCACAGAGTCTCACATGATGTATCACTTGATTGATTTTTTTTTTATACGGATAGACCTGAGGGATAGGTTGGAATCCGATTGTTGTGTTGTGAATGATTGAAATGCCCTAATTACTGTGATTTGAATATAAATGGCATGATTTATCTAAGGCATTGTGAATTTATAAAGATGCATTGTTTTGCACGAATGCCTACATTTGAGAACTAAGCATGATTTCTGTACATGAGATTTAATCTATATAAATATATATATATATATATATTTAAAGACATGATTTTAAAGTGAGTTTAAGAATGGCATTTTCGAGGCATAGCATTATTTTGAGTAAATAGTGTAGATGTCTACTTGCTTGCCCGATTTCCTTACTGAGTTGTGAGCTCACCCTTTTTTTTTACACCTCTTTACAGAGCATCAGCAGTAGAGTGAGTATAAGTGAGGGATAGTGTTCCTGTTGTCCGCTACCATTTCCTATCGATCGACAGGTATACATATTTTATACGGTTCTGTATCTAAACATATAGACAGCACAGTGATGTATTTAATGTAAATTATGGGGAATATATTTGTATTAAATTTTATACGAGCTCACATATATTATAAAAGAAATTACAGTCAGTAGATAATATATTAACTTGTATGTATGAAAATGGATGAATGATATGGTAAGCAAAGATGCTGACATCGAATTACAGGCCAACTGTTGTCGAAGAGAAAAGATAAGTAAAAAGTGAAAAATTTGTAGAGGTTTTGGTTAAGTCACGGAGGGTCGTGACAACAGTTAAATGTGGTATCAGAGCGAAGGTTGTCTAGTACTGTCAATGTCGAAAATAAAGATAAACTTACATCCCAAATGTTTATGCTTGTCTAGTAATATATACCTAATGAAGTTAAGATTTAATCTTTGGTTTACGCGCAGGTATTAGATCATGTGCATAATGAGTAGAAGACAAGGACGCCCTCAGAGGCAAGCTCAGCCCCCTCCACCCCCTTCACCGTAGCCAGAGAGTCCCAATACTAGTATGACTCAGTTTGAGCAGCGTTTAGAGCAGCGCCTCAAGCGAGGCTTGGATTCCATAGTTGCCATGGTTGCCCAACACTTAGGGCAAGTGCCTCTAATTCAGTTGTCACAGCTCCAATACCCACTCCGGTGCCAACTCCTCCACAAGCACCACCTCCACCTCCTCCTCCACAAGTACCCCCAGTACCTATGGTACCTCAACAGCCTATACAGACTCGGACGGAAGAGAGAGATATTGGTTGGATGAGGGACTTTCTGAAAATGAAGCCTCCAACATTTAAGGGAGTTAAGAATCTAGTAGAGGCTGAAGAGTGGTTTGTAGACCTCAAGAAGATCTTTGATTATATGGGGTGTTCTGATGTAGAGAAGGTCTCTATGGCCACGTATATGTTGAAGGACTAAGCAGAGTATTGGTGGGGATCCACCAAGATCCTTCTGGTCGCTTAGCATCTAGTGATTAGTTGGGATGCATTCTTGACAGCCTTCAGAGAGCAGTATGTTCCTCGAGCTGCCCAAAAGAAGATGCAGATAGACTTTTTAAATTTGGTACAGAGAAATATAACCTTGGATGAATACGAGAGTAGGTTTACTATGCTGATGAGATATAACCCTGAGACGTTTCGGAATAAAGAGCGTCACACTGAGAGGTTTCTAGCAGGGTTAAGGCCAGCCATCCAAGACTGACTATTGGGGTTATGGATTACTGAGTTTAAGGATGCCCTCAGTAGAGCACATATGATTGAAAGGGGTCTAAGTGTTACACAGATGGAGTGTAGCTCTAAGGAAAAGAGCAAGGATAAGGGTAAGAAAGAGTTTGTTAGACATAATTATCGAAGGGGTCAACCCAAGAGGTAGAGGACAGATGAGTTTCGAATAGACCCACTATAAAGCCCGTAACATTATATGTACTCTTTATGATTTTTGATGTATGGACAAGTCACAATTGATATAAATCATAAGGAATGAATGTATTTAAGTTGCCAATGTGTATGAAATGTAAAATGGGTATTTAAGAAAAGTTGATATCAATGTAACAGTGGATTTTAGGAAAAATTGTAGCAGAACTGCTTCAGAAGAGGAGCATATCGATCTCTTATTCAATGCAGATCGATCTTGGATATGTTTTGGGTAGAACAAATCGATCTCATAACAAGGCCAGATCGATCTCCTTAAGGTTCAGTGTAAAGCAAATCGATCTTATGCTTAAGAACAGATCAATCCCTTAAGCTTAAAAAGGTCAATTCCTGAAGAGAAAAAGGCAGGACAGATCGATCCCTCACCGTTAGCAAATCGATTCCTTAGAGCAATTCTATAAATACACGACTCTGTAACCTCTGTTTTCCTGAGAAACACCAAACCCTTCATGAACCAAAGTTACACCTAAACTTTCTACTTCTGAAATCTTCATCTTTCAAGTAGTTTTGAGTGAGATTCAGTTCAACAAAGTTGTTCTTAGTAAAGAGGAGAACAACATACTTGGAAACAAGAAGTTGGAATCAAAGATTGAAGGAACAAGGTGAATTTTTCCAATTTTGGTGAAAAGAGGAAAAGTTCAAGCGAGGTAAGATTCAATACACCAAGTTCATATAGGTTAATCTAGGTGTCTTGGTGAGTGATTCGAATATGTTTAAATTGTTGAAAACAAATGGATCATGAAAAATATCCATGACCTAGCTATTGGTAAGAAATTGAGAAAATGATGAGGAAGTTGAGTAAACATGGATTAAATGATGAAATGAGCATGTATGAAAGACTGTAAGGTAGTTTTATGAAATCCATAAATTAGAATAGATAAGAAATGAAGATAGGTATATAAAATATATGGTATAACACCATAATGGGAGAAAATGATGAGATGGAGGCATTGATTTAGAGTCATGCAAGTGAAAACAAGTATATTAAAGTAGACTGATGTGGATAATTATTAACAGCTCCAAAGTTATATTGGAAGCTGATCGGACTACGAGAGTGAGCAGCACCGAGGAAGTCAGGTCACGCGACGTAATCCGAGGTAAGGGAATTTCGTGAGTAGCTAGAGATAGCTACACGTATTTCCAATAGAATTTCAATAACTATATTCTATATGAATTCCCGTGAATAGAAATGTTGTGATAGGGACCAATGAGACAAATCGTGGTTTATCCAAAAATAGGGTAAAAAGCCTTAGAAGCATGTTTGTGACTAATATTCATAGTTGCATGATAGAAAGGCTAATGTTTTCATGTATATGCGAAAACAACACATTTGAGTGCCTATTTGATTTGATTGGGTGAAATTCAATTGAAATAAGCCATCTATCGGGTTTGTGTGTAAACCATTAGTGCTAGAGAATACTCGCACTATATTTTATGAGATATGCATCACATAGTACTTGAGTATATACTCGTACTAAATTTTAAATGTGATTTATGCATGATAGAGTACTGAGAGCATTGCTCGTACTCAATTTTATTGATTGATTCATTATGGAGTATTGGGAGCGTTGCTTATACTCAATTTTACATGATAGAACACTGAGAGCATTTCTCGTACTCAGTTTTCATTGATTTATGCATTATAAGTATTGGGAGCATTGCTCATACTTGATTTTTTTTACATGACATAGTGCTGGGAGCATTGCTCGCACTAGATTTATATCACTTGTGTTCTCGCCCGTACCAATTTTGAAAGAGAAAGCATGAAACAACCATGTTGGGAGCCTGTGCTGACTGTGTGTCACACTGATTATATGCTTGCACGTGCAATATTTTGAGATATGGCCGAGGGCTATCAAAAATATAATCCATAGTGTGAGGACTAAGACTTATTGCAAGCATCCCGACTATGAGGTATATCCAAGGTATGAGGGCTAAGACTTATGGCAAGCACCCTGACCTTGAGATTGGGTCCATGGAGTACTTTGTACCGTGTATGTCACATAGAGTACGATGTACCATGAGTACATGATGTTATTGAGTTGTGAGCTAACGATAGAGAATTTGACCCACCTCCCGTTACAGTAAATGTGAGACCCTGCACACCAAGTACTGTGTAGCCTGGGATCACGAAAAATGAGTTATGATCATAATCTCGGAACATATAGTCGCCTATCTCCTTTCATGCAAATTGAGTTTTCTTGAATGAACTATCACATGATTTTATAATCTGAACATGTGAATTTGTGTGTGATAAAGGGTAACCCAAGGGATGGGTGAGGCCTAGATTTCCATGTTTTAAACATGATGATATGCCATATTATTTTGATTTAGTTGAGATGGCATGATAAAATGTAATTTGTATGAAATTACATGAGCAATGAAATGTTTTGCATAAACTGCTGAGGTTGTTAAACAAGCATGTTTTCAGTTTATAACTGACGATTTGTATCAATATGTATATATTACATAAAAGTTTGAAGCAGGATACATACTTTATATATGAGTTGATAAGGAAATGATTGTAAGGCATGGACATTGTATTTTGTAGATAGTGTGGTTATCTACTTGCCTGATTTTCTTACTGAGCTGTGAGCTCACCCCGTTTTTCATTTCCCCTCTCTACAGAGCGTTCACAATAGTCGAGCACGGCTGAGGACTGATATTCCTTGATCCGTTGCATATCCATCTTACGCAAGGTATACACATTAGAAGCGTTTTGTACTGAACAATGTAAAAACACAGTTATATAAATTAATGTACGGTCGGGGATGTATATGTACAAGTATTTGTATTTATATATTTGAGTTTACTCTTAAGAAAAGAGTATTTACAGTCAATGGATAATTGTCTTGACGTGTAAGAATATTATGGAATGAATATGGGTGAGGTAACTAATATCGAATCGCAGTCCAACTGTTTGGTATTAAGTTATGATAGAAGGAGAGGTAAGTAAAATGTGAAAAATTTGTGGTGATTTTGGTAGGTCACGAAAGCGGAGGTCGTGATAGAATAGTATCAGAGCAGTGTTGGTCTGATGTGAGTTAATATTAGTAATTAAGAAAGTGTACATCCCCATAGTACTGTGCTTTGTTCAGTTACAATTGTGTATACGATATAAAACTCAGACTAATTAATGGTTATAAATGCAGGAATTTAGCTATTATGGTTAATACCAGCTATGGTAGAAGGGCTAGAGGTAGGGCTTGAGGCGATAGAGGTAGGCCTAAGACCCGAGATGAGATGACAAGTCCCGTTGAGGTACCCGAGAGTATCGAGGCACGCTTCACGAGACTAGAGCTTCACCTTGAGACCATAGTGGAGTTACTGGCACAGACTATGCCAGGAGGACAGGGGTAGGATGCAGGGACTGCGTCTGGAGAGACAGCTGTACCTGGTATGCCTGTAAAACCAGCTCATGTGCCATAGCCTATGGATACACCTACACCCCCACCAGTTCAGGATACACCGTCTCATGTTACTCCACGACAGGGTGGTAATGTTTTGGTGTATGGTTATGAGTTGGATAGACTGCGACAATTCCAGAAGCTTGGAACTCTATCTTTTCGAGGGGTCAAAGACCCAGTTTTGGTTGAGGAGTGGATAGGGAGATATTTCTTGATGCCTTCAGGAGGCAGTTTGTTCCAGATACAGCCCAACGAAGGCTACAGGCTGAGTTTTTGGGGTTGAGCCAGGGGAGTCATTCAGTAGATGAATAAGAGACCATATTTCTATCCCTGGGGAGGTATGACCCTGACACAATAAGTAGCAAGACCAGGAAGGTTCGCAGATTTATTGTTAGACTGAGACCAGTATTACTGTCTAAACTAGTTCCATTTGACATCTCTACCTACGATGAGGCAGTGCACAGGGTGCAACTCTGTGAGCAAGATTATGAGAGGAATGTCTCTGAGTTCAGGACAGTTGGCAGGGGTAGAGACTGAGATAGGAAGAGGCCAGTGAGTGACAGTGCCCGAGGTTTTGGATATCGAGGAGGGAGGAGACTTTTTAGTAAAAGACCAAAGATCAAGGAAGTACAGGAGAAGACTGTTAGATCTCCTGCATACCGGGCTATAACTCTAGCTAGAGGAGTAGTGATTGGAGGACCGAAGCCTACCACTGAGCAGATGTGGTAGATTTCATGGAGGTAGACCTTGTCCTGTTTCTAGCGGATTGTGCTTTAGATGTGGTGTCACGACCCCTTTTTATCTAAAATCACTACAAATTTTTCACTTTTTCCTTTCCCTGTTGTGAACAGTCTCACCACCAACAATTAGGCTGTGATTCGGTATTAGCCATACCTTATCGTCTACCATGTCATTCATTTCTTATTCTATACAGAAGTAAACATTTACATTTCATAACCATAATACTACAACTTCGTACGTGTTTTTCAATATTTACATTCCCTATATTAAATTCTAAAACCATTACTGTGCTATTACATGTTTAGATATAAAATGATACCAATGTGTATACCTTTCGATGATGGGAAGCAGCGGATACCAGGAATGCAAGTTCTTAGCCGCTCACTAATTATGACGAATGCTCTAAAAAAAGGGTGAAAATGAAAGGGTGAGAAACCACACGCTCAGTAAGGCAATCATGTAAGCAAGTAGATAACCACACTATCTACATGATCATGATGCCATACATTAAATCATTTTCTTTCAAAATCATACTTAAATACAAATCTCATGCATACTTTTATGCCAGATAAAATCATTCGTATAAAACAATTCATTTCGTGAAATGGCAGATAAAGCATGGAATTATATGTCATGCTATTTAAATTATTCACATTATATCAAAACATGCCATTTATTTCAAATCCACATCAATTATCAGGACTCAGTCCCAAAACAAGAAATCACAAAATCAAGTAATAAGTAACATGTGATATCGTAGAGCAAGTGACATGAGAGACTTGGAAAGAATCATGGTAATAACTCTAGGACTATGGCCATATCCTTATAATCCCAGGCTACATGGATCCTAGTGTGCAGGGTATCACATTGCATCTGAGGCTGCCCCAGGAGGTAGGTACCAAACCTTCACGCCAGCCAATCAGATTACTAGTCTGGAGACTACACATCATATATCACGGCACGGTACAACGTACTCCATGCTATAAGCACGGTACAACGTTCACCCCATGCCAATGTCATCTCAATATCCAAAGCCATGTCTCGAAATGCATGTGCGAGCATATTAAATTAGTGTGACACACAGTCTACACAATGCTCCCAGCACGGCTTTATACATGTCATATAAAAATCTAATACGAACAAAGCTCCCAGCACTATCTCATGTGCACAAATCATGTCAAATCTCATGCGAGCAATGCTGCTAGCACGTTTTATTTCCACATATATCATGTAGGTGGCTTAATTTCAAAGAATGGTTTTAAAACCAAAATCAGCACATGCCACGTGCTATTTTATGTAAATTGATAAAACTTCGGCCAGCCTACCCATATCCTTGTTGAAAAGTATTAAAATTCATCAAGAACACTCAGTTCTTGCTTTTCATGACTTTTTCTAAAAGTGAAAATTTTAACAATAATTTTTCTATGTCGGGTCTCTATCGATATTTTTCATTTTCAAAATTTATATACAATATAATTATTCTAAAATCTACCTGAAAATACATATAGTTATCTCTAGCTACTCATAAAATTCCCTTATGTCGTAGATCTTGGGGCAGCACAAAATTATCGGTTCTCGGGATTATCTCGATTTACGTGTCAAATTCTTGAGCTGCCCAAAACGATATCAATTCATCATATATTGATCAATTTCATCTTAACATACTCAATTTTGATTTATCTTCTCGAAGTTTGACCAATTTTGACTTTTCGGTCAACTTTTTCAGTTTTCTTGGTTTTACCGATTTTGTGCCGTTTTTGGCTAATTTCATTATTCTAATTTCTCATTTCATTACTTCATTAACCTTATGACTCATTTAAGTTCATAAATCATACTAGTCACTTTTCCAAATTTTTGATTCTTTCACTTTTCGATTTTATACTGAGTTAAGCTATAAATCGGGCTTTCTCGGTATAACTTTAATCGTTAATAACCTTAGATCCATCAAATTTGCACCAAAAACACATCAACACCTTGCTGTATAAAACTCAAATCATTCATAGAATTTAAATAATCCAATTCCACTTAACTAAAAACCTTCTAAAAACACCAAACAACAACATATATGAACTTCATCATCATCCATCAACTTTACCTCGAGTTTGACCAAGGTTGACCATATTTTTCTTCCTCATAATTGATCCTTAACTGTAATTTAACATGTATAGAGCTTAGAATCATCAAAAACGACAAGCAAATCCAACCAAAGAATCAAAAACTCTAAGTTCTCCACTTACAAAAAACAGGGTAGATCTGTCCACTGTTTTTCTTTTGAGTTTTTCACCTAGTAAATGAACATCTTTATGGCTTAATTTTTTATATGTTATAGATGATTGGATGAGGAAGATTTTATCCTTGTTGTCTGACACATTAATCTGGCCGAAAGGTCACTGAAAAAATTACGCAATGAGGGGAAAGGGAGGATGCCTATCGGAATGAAGGGGAGGGGATTTCTCTCGGTTGGAAAGTCCAATTGGGTTGATTTTTATGCCTCCTGAAAGATTAAGAAGTATAATTTCAGAATTGAGAAATTGGGTTCAAATTGATTACCATAAGGTCTTCAAATGTGACAAAAATTAGAGCTTGGTCGGCAGACTGAAGAGGACATATTTCTGTCCTACTTTGAAAAAATTTCAAAAAATAATTTTAGTCCAATTTTCTCCAAATTTCCAATTATCAAGTGTTATAATATGTCCCTAGTGTGTTTCATAAAAACGTAGGGGTCACTTGTTTGAGAAAAATTTCCCTATTGAGCCCATTTTGCACGATTTGGTCAATACCGAGCAAAATGGCTTAAAGTTTTCAATTTACCTTAAAAATTAATTCGATCCTTGAAACCTTCATATTTCCACTTGATTTTGATTCCTCAAGTAAATTTCACCTTATATTAATTTTCTATGGTCTCAGAATAATTTTTAAGAATTTATAGAATTTATTCTGAATTTATTTCTAATTTCGAGCCCATTTGCTCGGTTTAGTGCAAAACCCAAACCTTACCAACTTTTTCACTTCCAATACATTAGTTTTCATTTCTAATCATCATTTCATGACCATATATAAAATTATTAAGAAATTCTCGGGCTTAAGGTCTTACCTCGATTTTTATGCCAACGGGTCTATGCTGCTAACCTGAGTGCTTCAGTGGTTTTTGAGCCTGCACAATATTATTCTAAGTTCTTAATTACTCTTAGTTTTTCAATTAAGAAATAAAGTGGGGAAAATTTAGGTTTCACATGTGGGAAGCCAGGGCATATGTCTAGAGTTTGCCAAGAGGTTATAGATATTGCCCCACAGAAGGGCAAGGAGCTGGAGAGAGCTTCAGCTGATATATCTGCGTCGAGGAGGAGAGCTAGGCAGAGGAGAAGGGAAGCAGGTCATTGGACGAGGGCAAGTACATGCCTTGGACCAGGGTACAATCGATGCTTCGTCGGATGTGATTAAAGGTAACATCCTGTTGTATGATTTAGAAGCACATGTTTTAATTGATCCTGGCGCCACACATTCATTTGTATCACCTTCATTTGCATGTAAGTTAGCAAAACATGTAGAGCAAACACCTCTAAGTCGGATGATGTTGATTAGTACGCTATGGATAATAGTCAGCTAGTGGAGTATGTGTTAAATGATTGTAAGTTAAGAGTAGGGGAAAAGGATATGACAACCAATCTAATATTGTTAAGTATGAGCGATTTTGATGTAATCTTAATCGTCAAACCATGCTATTTTAGATTGTTATGCAAAGACAATTATGTTTCCTAACCTTGAAAAATATGTTGTAAAGTTTGATGAACAGAAATGAAACTAGTAGTTATAGTTAAAATAAATAATGTACTATGTTGACTAAAAAATGAATGTATTGAAGGTTTTATTGCGTATGTGGTTGATACAGATAAGGCACATCCGAAGTTGGCAGATATTTCTGTGCTCAGTGAGTTCCTAAATATCATTCCGCATGAATTGCTAGGGCTACTACCCGACAGAGAGATGGAATTCTGTACAGACTTGGTGACTGGTACTAAACCTATATCAAAACCACCGTATCACATGACCTTAGTTGAGTTGGAGGAGCTCAAGAGACAGTTACAGGAGTTGTTGGATATGAGTTTCATCAGACTGAGTGTTTTGCCTTAGGGAGCACCTACTTTATTTGTGAAGAAGAAGGATGGAAGCCTCCGATTGTGTATAGATTACAGATTGTTGAATAAGATAACCATCAAGAATAGGTATCCCCTTCCACGTATTGATGATTTGTTGGATCAACTTCAGGGAGCGCAAGTCTTTTCTAAGATTGATCTGAGGTCTGGGTATCATCAGTTGAGAGTTCGGAGTGGAGATATATCCAAGACATCATTTAGGACCCGATATGGCCATTATGAGTTCTTGGTTATGCCATTCAGATTGACGAATGCTCTCGCAGCTTTCATGGCTTTAATGAACGATGTGTTCAAGCCATATTTAGATTAGTTTGTTATTGTCTTCATCGATGACATCTTACTATACTCAAAATCTGAGGGAGAGCATGAGAAGCACCTCAAGATTGTATTGCATACCCTACAAGAGAAGAAGTTGTATGCTAAACTCAGTAAGTTTAATTTTTGGTTGGTACAGATGTCATTTTTAGGACACGTTGTGTCAAGGGATGGTGTATCAGTGGATCCATCCAAGATTGAGGTTGTAGTTCAGTGGGAACAGTCGAGGACAGACATCGAGATCAGGAGTTTCCTGGGTTTAGTAGGATATTATCGAAGATTCGTTGAGGGAGTTTCGAAGTTAGCTACTCCGTTGACACGTTTCACTCAGAAGGGTGTAGTATTTGTGTGGGACGATGGTTGTGAGAGGATTTTTCAGGAGCTGAAGCGTCGATTGACCACTGCTCTGATTCTCACTATCCCTACCTACCAGCTTAAGAGGATTTTCAGTGTATACCGATACTTCACATCAGGGACTGGGTTGTGTATTGATGCAGGATGAGAGGGTAGTTGCTTATAGATCCAGACAACTGAAGGACCATGAGAAGAACTATTTGACTCACAATTTGGAGTTAGCAGCAGTAGTGTTTGCGTTGAAGGTATGGTGCCACTACTTGTATGGTGAGAATTTCTAGATTTTTACTAACCACAAGAGCCTTAAGTATCTGTTCTCACAGAAAGAGTTGAACATGAGACAGAGAAGATGGCTAGAGCTTCTGAAGGACTATGATTGTGAGATACTTTATCATCTGGGTAAGGCTAACGTTATAGCTGATGCTTTGAGCAGGAAGAGCCTTGGGATGGTATCGTATATAATGGTCGGGGAACATGAGTTGCTATAACAGTTTGCTAGCCTCAGTTTGAAAGTTGTGCCTTTTGACATGGATACGAACTGTATGATAGCTAGTCTACGCTTGGAGCCAGATTTGTTGGACAGGATCAGGCAGGCTCAGCAGACTGATCTGTATTGCAGTGATGTGACTGGTTGGATACAGAGTGGCATAGTGACTGATTTTGAGATAAGTTCAAATGGACTTCTGAGGTTCAGAGGTAGATAGTGTGTTCCCGAGGACCCAGAGCTCAGGAGATTGATATTGATGAAAACTCATTCATCGAGGTACACATTACATCCAGGGAGTAATAAGATGTATCAAAACCTCTGGAAGGTGTACTGGTGGTCAGGTGTGAAGAGAGATATGGCAGATTTTGTGGCGAGATGTCTCATATGTCAGCAGTTGAAGGTAGAGCATCAGAAGCTTGTAGGGTTATTACAGCCTCTACCTATACCGATATGAAAATGAGAGCATATCACTATGGATTTCATGATGGGTTTACCGAGGACCTGAAGGAATCACGATGCGATATGGGTGATTGTGGATAGGCTAACGAAGTCGGCCCACTTCTTAGCTATGGGAGCTACTTATACTTTGAGCTCATTGGCAGAGTTGTATGTACGCGAGATAGTGAGGTTACATGGTGTTCCAGTGAGCATTGTCTCGGATAGGGATTCTTGCTTCACTTCCCACTTTTGGGAACATTTTCATGAAGCCATGGGAACCCAGTTGAGTTTGAACACCACTTTTCATCCTCAGACAGATGGTCAGTCAAAGAGCACTATACAGACTCTAAAGGATATGTTGAGAGTGTGTGTGCTAGATTATAGAGGTTCTTGGGATGATCATTTGCCACTAGCCGAATTTGCCTACAACAACAGTTATCATGCTAGTATCGAGATGGCACCATATGAGGCTCTATATGGCTGTAGATGTCATTCCCCTATCAGTTGGGAAGAAGTGGGTGACTAGAAAATTTTTGCTCTTGATTTGGTCATACAAGCCTTTAAGGATGTCCAGTTGATAGTTGAGAGATTGAGGATAGCTTATAGTAGACAGAAAAGCTACGCTGACAAGAGACGGAGACCACTTGAGTTTGTAGTTGGTGAGTTAGTATTTCTGAAGGTTTCTCCTTCCAAGGGTATAGCGAGATTCGAGAAGAGAGTTAAGTTAAGTCATCGCTACATTGGACCGTTTGAGATACTTGATTGAGTGGGAGATAAGGCATATAGGTTGGCTTTACCATAGGATTTATCAGGAGTGCATAATGTCTTCCACATTTCGATACTACAGAAGTATCATCCAGATCCAAACCATGTGATTCAGTATGAACCATTGGAGCTCAAAGATGATGACATATGTAGAGAAACCAAATACTGGATAGAAAGGAGAAAGTCTTGAGGAATAAGACTATTGGGTTAGTTAAGATTCTCTGGAAGCATCACACATCAGAGGAAGCTACTTGGGAACTAGAGAGTCTGATGCGAGAGAGATACCCCCAATTATTTGAAGAGTAACTTTGGTTCTAATTTGGAGGACCAAATTTCTTAAGGTGGGGAGGATTGTAAAGCCAATAACATAATATGCAATCTTTATGATTTTATGATGTATGGATAAGTCACAATTGATATAAATCATAAGGAATGAATGTATTTAAGTTACTAATATGTATGAAATGTAAAACGGGTAGTTAAGTAAAGTTGATATCAATGTAACAGTGGATTTTGGTAAAAATTGCAGCAGAACTGCTTCAGAAGAGGAGCAGATCGATCTCTCATTCAATGCAGATTGATCTTGGATAGGTTCTGGGTAAAACAAATCGATCTCATAACAAGGCCAGATCGATCTCCTTAAGGTTCTGTGTAAAGTAGATCGATCTTATGCTTAAGAGCATATCGATCCCTTAAGCTTAAAAAGGTTAGTTCCTGAAGAGAAAAAGGCAGGACAGATCGACCCCTCACCATTAGCAGATCGATCCCTTAGAGCAATTCTATAAATACACGACTCTGTAACCTCTGTTTTCCCGAGAGACACCAAACCCTTCATGAACCAAAGTTACACCTAAACTTTCTACTCCAAAAATCTTCATCTTTCAAGTAGTTTTGAGTGAGATTCAGTTCAGCAAAGTTGTTCTTAGTAAAGAGGAGAACAACATACTTAGAAACAAGAAGTTGGAATTAAAGATTGAAGGAACAAGGTGGATTTTGCCAATTTTGGTGAAAAAGAGGAAAAGTAAAGCTAGGTAAGATTCAATACACCAAGTTCATATATGTTAATCTAGGTGTCTTGGTGAGTTGATTGGTATATGTTTAAATTGCTAAAAATAAATGGATCATGAAAAATAACCATGACCTAGCTATTGGTAAGAAATTGAGAAAATGATGAGGAAGTTGAGTAAACATGGATTAAATGAAATACATAAATTAGAATAGATGAGAAATGAAGATAGGTATATGAAATATATGGTATAACACCATAATGGGAGAAAATGATGAGATTGAGGCATTGATTTAGAGTCTTGCAAGTGAAAACAAGTATATTAAAGTATACTGATGTGGATAATTATTAATAGCTCCAAAGTTATATTGGAAGCTAATCGGACTGTGAGAGTGAGCAGCACCGAGGAAGTGAGGTCACGCGACATGATTCAAGTAAGGGAATTTTGTGAGTAGCTAGAGATAGCTACATGTATTTCCAACATAATTTCAATAACTACATTCTATATGAGTTCCCGTGAATAAAAATGTTGTTAGGGACCAATGAGATAAATCGTGGTTTATCCAAAAATAAGGTAAAAAGCCTTAGAAGCATGTTTGTGACTAATATTCATAGTTGCATGATAGAATTGCTAATGTTTTCATGTATATGCGAAAACATCACATTTAAGTGCCTATTTGATTTGATTGGGTGAAATTCAATTGAAATAAGCCATCTATCGGGTTTGTGTGTAAACCATTAGTGCTAGAGAATACTCGCACTATATTTTATGAGATATGCATCACATAGTACTTTAGTATATTCTCGTACAAATTTTTAAATGCGATTTATGCATGATAGAGTATTGGGAGCATTGCTGGTACTTAGTTTTATTGATTGATGCATTATAGGGTATTGGATGCGTTGCTTATACTCAGTTTTACATGATAGAGTACTGGGAGCATTTCTCGTACTCAGTTTTCATTGATTTATGCATTATAGAGTATTGGGAGCATTGCTCATACTCGATTTTTTTTACATGGCATAGTTCTGGGAGCATTGCTCGCACTAGATTTATATCACATGTGTTATGGTAGTGCTGGGAGTTTACTCGCACGTACTAGTTTTGAAAGAGAAAGCATGAAACAACCGTGTTGGGAGCTTGTGCTGACTGTGTGTCGCACTGATTATATGCTCGCACGTGCAACAATTTGAGATATGGCCGAGGACTATCGAAAATATAATCCATAGTATGAGGACTAAGACTTATAGCAAGCATCCCGACTATGAGGTATATCCAAGGTATGAGGGCTAAGACTTATGGCAAGCACCCTGACCTTGAGATTGGGTCCATGGAGTACTTTGTACCGTGTATGTCACATGGAGTACGATGTACCGCGAGTACATGATGTGATTGAGTTTTGAGCTGACTGTAGAGTCTTTGGCTTGGACAGAGAGACTGTTGTTGCTTCCACTGAGACTATTGGGGTAAGCTTTTAATTTGCAATCACGAGGCACATGTACTATTTGATCCAGGTTCCACGCACTCTTTCATATCACCCTATTTTGCACGTAACCTGGCTATAAAGCCTGAACCTCTAAATTTTACGTTACACATTAGCACACCTATGTATGAATCCCAAAAGATTGATATGGTGTGTATAAAATGTGAAATCATGGTAGGAGATAGATGTCACGACCCTCAACTTACCAAAATACGTACAAAGTTTTCTCATTTTCATGCATTATTTATTATTCGCCCTTCCTTGATCGTGAACAACTACTCTCCTAAGCAGTTGGGCTGTGTGTCGATATCTATCTCAATAGGCAAACACTTGTATAATTAAATCAGAGTGCTGTTTACATGTGTTTACACTGCTTTACATCCTCAATAGTTACGTACAAAATGCTACTGTGCTATAGAAAGTTTAAATACAAAAATCTCATCAGTGTGTATACCTTACGCGATCGGATGCAGCAGATACTAAAAGGGAACGCCTCCAGTCGCTCTCAGTCTATACTCAAATCTCTGTAGAGAGGGGGAAAATAAAGGGAGTGAGCAAACCACATGCTCAGTTAGGCAATCATGCGAACAGGTAGATACTGCACTATCTACATGATCGTGATGCCATGCTCAAAGCATACATTTCATCATTTTCTCAAAATATGAGTTCATGCTTGTGTTAATGGTATGTAAAGCATTCATGCTATTAAAATCTAGTGCACAATTCAATTCAAAGCATGGAACATCCATCATGCATATTTCACAAATAAGGCATGGAAAACACATCAAGCGTACGTGCACTTTAAAACCATTAACAAACCGCCATCTCAAAACAATCCAACGCTTGTCAGGACTTAGCCCCTCCCTCGGACTGTCCTGACCCACAAATCATTTCAAACATGGATTTATTCACAAAGCAATAGACATGTGAGATAGGCAATACAATAAAGGGAAATATCATCTAGGACTATGGCCATATCCTGTGATACCGGCTACACGGATTAGGTGTGCGGGTTATCACCACTATCTGCTTCCACATGGGAGGTGGGTCAAGTCCAACTCGTCGGTCCATAGCAGACTTCGTCCGAAGACGGCATAACACAATCTCAACACGGTACAATGTACTCCATGCTACATGCATGGTACAACTTACTCCGTGGACCCATATCAACACATCATATCACGCCACATCTCGAAACACACATGTGAGCCTATTTAATTGATACAACTTCTTGTCTACCCGAAGCTCCTAACATGGCTCATGTCAAATATAAAAAATGCACGTACGAGCCTATTTAATCGGTGCGACACCCAGTCTACCCGAAGCTCCAAGCACGAAAATAAATAAGGTGGCATCTAATGCGAGCTATGCTCCAACACCATGCCAAAACCAGTATAAAATCCATGTGAAAACTAGTGCGAGCTAAGCTCCACCACTCATGCGTATAAAACACATCAAATCTCGTGCGAGTCATACTCTAGCACGCTTTCATTCTCACGAAAACCATGTAGGTGGCTAAATTCTTTGCAAAGTATGGTTAACAAACTAAAACAACTCATTTCTTTTGTAATTCATTTCAAATGTTAGCCAACCTACCAATCCCTTGCTGAAAAGTAATAAAACATGATTTTCCAAAGCATTATGCCTTTGTTTTCATGCACATTTCTCAAAACCCAACTCTTTGCCCTTCAATCACCCAATATCATTTCCTAGTATCACATGCACTCTTGTAAAACATTTAAGCACCCAAATTGCGCATAGATATCTCTAAGAGTCCACAGAATTCCCTTACCTCAATTTACTTGAGTGCGACTCTCTCTTCCTCTTAGCTTCTTGCGCTCTTGGCTCACCTTGCTCTGATGTATCCTCGGGAGCTGCGATTTGTTCATCCAAATCACTAGAGTTAATGTTGTTAACTAACATTTTGACTTCACTAGTCAATATAATTCATTTATGCATTTTACCAATGCTCTATTCCTCATTTTACCCTTTTTTAGTGAATCTCACAATTTATTCACTAACAACAACTTAAAATCATATGCATAACACTATTATCACCTCAAGATATCCGATTAGATCATTTCTAGGTCATAATCATTCCAATGCATTTTAGATAGTTTCTAACATTACTAAGCACCCCAATCAACTCCTAACATCAATAGCTTAACAATGTACTTGAGTTGGTGCTTTAGAAACTCACCTCCTTGGATTTCCTCCTTGCTCCAAACAGAAATGCCCCTTGTTCCTTAAATCCAACAAATGGGGAAAATGCCTCCCAACTATGTTATTCTTCTCCTTAATGTGAACAATTTTGCCTCTAATAGTTTTCCCTTAAATCCTATTGAAAATGGGTGGATTCAAAAGTGAGAAAGCTAGGTTTTAGATTAAAAATGGTAGAGTGAGAGTGTTTTTCCAAAATCTGTAGATCCTACTGCTCCTATTTATAGATTTAGCTCGATGAGATCGATATTCCCTGGGTGGAGATCGATTTGGTCTTCTTAAAATCCCTCATTTTTCACAGCATTTAGAGGTATGAGATCGATCTGTCGAAGGCTAGAGATCGATCTGTCTCAGGCAATAGCTTAAGGAGATCGATCTGGCTTGGGATGAGATCGATCTGCTTTAACCCGAGAGCTTAGAGAAATCGATACGCTTGCCTTGAAATCAATCTTCTCTTTACAAAATGTTTAGTAGACCGATCTAGCTCAATTGGAGATCGATCTGCACTATTCCTATTGCTCGAACAAGAGTAATTTGGCTCTTCCAGATCGATCTGACCTTCATAATTTCTAGATTTTTTACTATTTTTCTACAGTAACTCATACCCAAACATCCTTAATTTGCTGCCATGGTTAATTTCTTATTGAGACTTGAAAATGGTATCCATTCCTACTTTATAACTATTAAAACTTGTGTGAAATCTTTGTATATCCAAAGGTACATGATATAGACCAAATGGAAGTGCATAACTTATAAAATCTTCCTTCCATTTTACCACACTACTCATTTTCCATTCTACTCCCATTCTTCACATGTTTAAGTCCATTTCTTCATATTCATACATAATGCAACTTGTACCTATAATCATAACTCTTATTACATGTGTGTACATTAAACTTATGGACTTACATTACATATACTTCACATTACAAGTATATCACCATACTTATGAATTCATTTACATATATATACAAGGTTAAACCTATACGGGGTCTCACATTCTCCCCCACTTAGAAAATTTGGTCCTCCAAATTGGAACATCATTCTGTGAATAACTCGGGATACTTCTCCCGCATCAAACTCTCTAATTCCTATGTGACCTCTTCCACCGTGTGATGTTGCCAAAGAACTTTCACCAAGGGAATTATCTTTGTCCTCAATATTTTCTCTTTTCTATCCAATATCCGAACTGGCCTCTCAATGTACGTCACGCCTTCATTGAGCTCCAAAGGTTCATACCTTATTACATGCATCGGGTTCGGATGATACTTCCTTAATATGGATAAGTGGAAGACATTATGAACACTTGCCAACTTTGATGGCAAGGCCAACCTGTATGCCTTATCTCCCACCTTATCGAGTATTTCAAATGGCCCTATATATCGAGGGCTTAACTTTCCCTTCTTCTCAAATCTCATAATTCCTTTTGAGGGAGAAACCTTCAAAAACACTAACTCACCCACATTAAACTCTAGTGGTCTCCGTCTCCTGTCAGCATAGCTCTTTTTTCTACTCTAAGCTGTCCTTAACCTCTCACAAATCAACTGGACATCCTTAGAGGCTTGTCTAACCAAGTCGAGAGTAAAGATCTATCTGTCACCAACCTCTTCCCATCCAATAGGGGAATGGCATCTATGCCCAGACAATGCCTCACATGGTGTCATCCCGATACTCGCATGAAAACTGTTATTATAAGCTAACTCTGCGAGTGGCAAATAGTCATCCCAAGAGCCTCCAAAATTCAATGCACACGCTCTCAACATATCCTCCAAGGTCTGTATAGTCCTCTCTGATTGACTATCTGTCTGAGGATGAAATGCGATGCTAAAACTCAACTGGGTCCCAATTGCTTCCTGAAAATATTCCCAAAAGTGGGAAGTGAAGTGGGCATCCCTATCAGAGACAACGCTCACTGGAATTCCATGTAGCCTCAATATCTTACTCACATACAAGTTTGCTAACTGGCTCAGATTATTGGTAGCTCTCACAGCTAGAAAATGGGCTGATTTCGTCAACTGATCCACAATTACCCATATGGCATCATGACCACTGCGGGTCCTTAGAAATCCCATCACAAAATCCATGGTGACATGCTCCCACTTCCAAGTCGGTATCGGTAGAGGCTGTAATAACCCTGCAGACTTTTGATGCTCTACCTTCACCTGCTGACAAATGAGACACTTAGCAACATATTCAGCAATGTGCTTTTCATCCCAGACCACCAATAAACCTTTCGAAGGTTTTGATACATATTGGTACTTCCTGGATGTATCATATACTTCGATGAGTGAGCTTCTGTTAAGATCAATCTTTTGATCTCTATATCATCAGGAACACATATCCTACCTTTGAACCTCAACAATCCATCCGAACTCAACTCAAAGTCCGTCTCTGTACCCCTCTGTATCTGCCCAACAATATCACTACACTGCTGATCAACTCGCTGAGCCTATCGGATTCGATCTACCATATTTAATTCCAACTGCATAAATCCCAAAAGATTGATATGGTGTGTAGAAATTGTGAAATCATGGTAGGAGATAGATGTCACGCCCCTCAACTTACCAAAATACGTATAAATATTTCTCGTTTTCATGCATTATTTATTATTCGCCCTTCCTCGATCGTGAACAGCTACTCTTCTCAGCAGTTGGGCTGTGTGTCGATGTCTATCTCAATCCACCATACCAATTTAATTTACATTTTTTAAAATAAGGTAAACACTTGTATAATTAAATCAGAGTGTTGTTTACATGTGTTTACATTGCTTTACATCCCCAATAGTTACGTATAAAATGCTACTGTGCTATAGATAGTTTAGATAAAAAATCTCATCAGTGTGTATACCTTACGCAATGGGATGCAGTGGATACCAAAAAGGAACGTCTCTAGTCCCTCTCAATCTATACTTAAATCTCTGTAGAGAGGGGGAAAATAAGGGGGGTGAGTAAACCACACGCTCAGTAAGGCAATCATACGAACAGGTAGATACTGCACTATCTACGTGATCGTGATGCCATGCTCAAAGCATACATTTCATCATTTTCTCAAAATATGAGTTCATGCTTGTGTTAATGGTATGTAAAGCATTCATGCTATTAAAATCCAGTGCACAATTCGATTCAAAGCATGGAACATCCATCATGCATATTTCAAAAATAAGGCATGGAAAACACATCATGCGTACGTGCATTTTAAAACCATTAACAAACCGTTATCTAAAAACAATCCAACGCTTGTCAGGACTCAGCCCTTCCCTTGGACTGTCCTGACCCACAAATCATTTCAAACATAGATTTATTCACAAAGCAATAGACATGTGAGATAGGCAATAGAATAAGGGGAAATATCCTCTAGGACTATGGCCATATCCGGTGATACCGACTACACGGATCAGGTGTGCAGGTTATCACCACTATCTACTTCCACACGGGAGGTGGGTCAAGTCCAACCCACTGGTCCATAGCAGATCTCGTCCAAAGACAACATAACACAATCTCAACACGGTACAACATACTCTATGCTACATACACGGTACAACGTACTCCATGGACCCTTATCAACACATCATATCACGCACATCTCAAAACGCACTTGTGAGCCTATTTAATCGGTATGACTTCTTGTCTACCCGAAGCTCCTAACAAGACTATCAACATGTCAAATATAAAAAATGCACGTGCGAGCCTATTTAATCAGTGCGACACCCAGTCTACCCGAAGCTCCAAGCACGACAACAAATAAGGTGGGCATCTAATGCGAGCTATGCTCCAACACCATGCCAAAACCAATATAAAATCCATGTGAAAAATAGTGCGAGCTAAGCTCCACCACTCATGCGTATAAAACACATCAAATCTCGTGCGAGTCATACTCTAGCACGCTTTTATTCTCACGAAAACCATATAGGTGGCTCAATTCATTGCAAAGTATGGTTAACAAACCAAAATAGCTCATTTCTTTTGCAATTCATTACAAATGTTAGCCAACCTACCAATCACTTGCTAAAAAAGTAATAAAACATGATTTTCCAAAGCATTATGCCTTTGTTTTCATGCACATTTCTCAAAACCCAACTCTTTGCCCTTCAATCATGCAATATCATTTCCTAGTATCACATGCACTCTAGCAAAACATTTAAGCGCCCAAACTGCGCACAGATATCTCTAAGAGTCCACAGAATTCCCTTACCTCAATTTACTTGAGTGTGACTCTCTCTTCCTCTTAGCTTCTTGCGCTTTTGGCTCACCTTGCTCCGGTGTACCCTCGGGAGCTGCGATTCGTTCATCCAAATCACTAGAGTTAATTCTATTAACTCACATTTTGACTTCACTAGTCAATATAATTCATTTATGCATTTTACCAATGCCCTATTCCACATTTTACCCTTTTTTGGTAAATCTCACAATTTATTCACTAACAACAACTTAAAATCATATCCATAACACTATTATCACCTCAAGATATCGCATTAGATCATTTCTAGGTCATAATCATTCCAATGCATTTTAGATAGTTTCTAACATTACTAAGCACCCCAATAAACTCAAAAATCAATAGCTTAACAATGTACTTAAGTTGGTGCTTTAGAAACTCACCTCTTTGAATTTCCTCCTTACTCCAAATAGAAATGCCCCTTGTTCCTTAAATCTAACAAATGGGAAAAATACCTCCCAACTATGTTGTTCTTCTCTTTAATGTGTAGATTCAGGAGTGACAAAGCTAGGTTTGGATTGAAAATGGTAGAGTGAGAGTGTTTTCCTGAAATCAGTAGATCTAACTACTCTTATTTATAGATTTAGCTTGGTGAGATCGATCTGCCCTGGGTGGAGATCGATCTGGCACTCTTAAAATCCCTCTTTTTTTATAGCATTTGGAGGCATGAGATCGATCTGTCGAAGGCTGGAGATCGATCTGTCTTAGGTAGTAGCTTAAGGAGATCGATCTGGCTTGGGATAAGATCGATTTGTTTTAACCCGAGGGCTTAGGGAAATCAATTTGCTTGCCTTGAAATCGATCTTCTCTTTACAGAATGTTTAGTAGATCGATCTGGCTCCATTGGAGATCGATCTACAGTATTCCTATTGCTCGAATAAGAGCAATTTGGCTCTTCCAGATCGATCTATCATCCTATGAGATCGATCTGACCTTCATAATTTTTAGATTTTCTACAGTTTTTCTGCAGCAACTCACACCCAAACATCCTTAATTTGCTGCCATGGTTATTTTCTCATATGATCATCTTTGAGACTTGAAAATGGTATCCATTCCTACTTTATAACTATTAAAACTTGTGTGAAATCTTTATATATCTAAAGGTATATGATATAGACCAAATGGAAGTGCATAACTTATAAAAGCTTCCTTCCATTTTACCACACTACTCATTTTCCATTCTACTCCCATTCTTCACATGTTTAAGTCCATTTCTTCATATTCATACATAATGCAACTTGTACCTACAATCACAACTCTTATTAAATGTGTGTACATTAAACTTATGGACTTACATTACATATACTTCACATTACAAGTAGATCACCATACTTATGAATTCATTTACATATATATACAAGGTTAAACCTATACAGGGTTTCACAATAGAATCATGATAGCAGATCTAATCCTGTTGAACATGTATGGCTTTGATGTAATTTTGGGTATGGATTGGCTAGCCACCAATTGCTTAAGTATAGACTGCTACACTAAGACTGTAACCTTCTCCTTACCTAATAAGTTTGATGTATACTTTGCAGTTAAGGAATAAATTACATGATTTTGACTGTTGATGAAAATTTATGATGAACATGTTAATGTGAAGGTTATGTTGCATTCATCTCCGATACTAGTTGGGAACGTCCATGTATTCAGAACATACCAGTGGTATGTGAAGTCTTGAATGTATTTCTTGATGAATTATCGGGACTACCGCCAGAGAGAGAGAGTTGGAATTCACTATAGATTTTGCACCAAAGACTCAACCAATCTCGAAGTCTCCTTACCGGATGTTCCTTGTTGAACTTGAGGAACTGAAAAAGCAGTTGCAAGACTTATTAAACAAGGGGTTCATTAGGCCAAGTGTATCCCTATAGGGAGCTTTGGTATTATTTGTGCGGAAGAAGGATGGTAGTCTTCTATTATGTATAGACTATAAGCTGCTGAATAATGCCACAATCAAGAATAAGTATCCCTTGCCCAGAAAAGAAGATCTATTTGACCAGTTAAAAGGGGCTACGGTGTTCTCAAAAATTGAGATGAGATCGGGCTATCACCAATTGAGGATTAGAAAGAAGGATGTTTCGAAAATGACATTCAAAATGAGATATGGCTACTATGAGTTCCTCGTTATGCCCTTTGGTCTAACTAATGCCCCAACTGCATTCATGAGCCTGATGAATGAGTGTTCTGGGAGTATCTAGATCGGTTTGTCATAGTTTTCATCGATGATATTCTGATCTACTCAAAGTTTCGAGGGGAGCACGAGCAGCATTTGAGAGTAATGCTCCAAATTCTTAGAGAGAAACAAATGTATGGGAAGTTGGATAAGTGCAAGCTTTGGTTAGCGAAAATAACTTTTTTGGGCTATATTGTTTCTCAGGATGAGGTGTCAATGGATCTGTCTAAGGTTGAAGCAGTACTCAAATGGGAGAGGCCGAAAACTGTTACAGAAATCTAGAGTTTTGTGGGACTAGCTAGATACTACAGGAGGTTTATAAAAGGTTTCTCTAAGATTGCTGCTCCGTTGACTAAGTTAATACAAAAGGATTTTTCGTTTGAGTGGACTGATCAGTATGAGTAAAGTTTTCAAGAACTTAAGAAAAGGTTGACCACCACCCAGTCTTAACCATTCTTAGTGGATCTGGAGGCTATGCAGTATTTAGTGATGCATCATACCAGGGCTTGGGGTATGTACTTATGCAGCATAGGAGAGTAGTCGCATATGGTTCGCGTCAACTTAAGAATCCTGAAAGGAACTACCCCACCCATGATTTAGAGTTAGTCGTAGTTATTTTTGCTTTGAAGATATGACGGCACTACCTGTATGGAGAAAGATTTCAAATTTTCAGTGACCACAAGAGCTTGAAGTACATCTTTGACCAGAAGGAGTTGAATATGAGGCAGAGATGGTGGATAGAGCTCCTCAAGGATTATGACTGCGAGATTCTCTATCACTCGGGTAAGACAAACATAGTGGCAGATGCTCTAAGCAGGAAGGGGATGATTTCTTTTATGATGATCAGAGAATGGGAGTTGTTAGAGCAGTTTACCAAGCTCAGTGTTAGTGTGGAAATAGCAGATGTTGGGTTCATAGCTAGTTTACAGATTAAACCTAGTATACTAGATCAGATCAGAACTGGATAGAGGGGTGATCAGATATTATTGGACGTGGTCAGTCAGGCAAAACAGAACATGCAGTCAGACTTTGTGGTCGGTGAGGACGAGTTATTAAGGTTTAGGGGCTGTATGTTTCTCCCAAACGATGATGCCCTGAGACAAAGGATCTTAAAGGAGTCCCATTGTTCTCGGTACACCATACACCCAAGAAGCACTAAGATTTTCCATGATCTGTGAAAGGTGTATTGGTAGATCGGTATAAAAAGAGATGTAGCAGAGTTTGTGGCCAAGTGTTTGATTTGTCAGCAGATTAAGATCGAACACTAAAAGCCAGTAAGGTTACTTAAGTCTCTTCCAGTGCTTACTTGGAAATGGGGGCACATTGCTATGGACTTCATTATGGGCTTACCAAGGACCCAAAAGGGGCATGATGCAATCTGGCTGATTGTAGAAAGATTACCTAAGAGTACCCACTTCCTAGCCATTAAAAGTACAAACTCCTTATGTGCCTTAGCAGAGTTGTATGTGAAGGAGATAGCTCGGCTGCATGGGGCTCCCGTGAGCATTACATCAGATAGAGATTCCCGATTCACTTCAAAATTTTGGGCTCATTTCCAAGAAGCCATGGGATCTCAGCTTAAGTTGAGCACTGTCTATCATCCTCAGACTGATGGTTAGTCCGAAAGGACCATTCAGACCTTAGAGGATATGTTGAGGGCATGCCTTTTGGAGTTTAAGGGCTTATGGGATGATCATTTGCCTCTTGCAGAGTTTGCTTATAACAACAGCTATCATGCTAGCATCAGGATGGTACCGTATGAGGCCTTGTATGGTAGGAGATGTAGGTCTCTAGTGGCTTGGGAAGAAATGGGTGATAGAAAGATCTTGGCTCCTGATTTGGTGGAACAGGCAGCAGAAGGTGTTCGGATAATCTGTGTAGACTTAAGGCTGCACAAAGTAGGTAGAAGAGTTATACAGATAAGCATGGATGGCCACTTGAGTTTCATATTGGGGACTCTGTGTTTCTAAAACTATCCCCGAGTAAGGGTATTATGCGCTTTAGAAAGAAGGGGAAACTGAGTCTCGCTTCATTTGTCCTTTTGAGATTCTAGAGAGAGTGAGAGACGTAGCCTACAGACTTGCCTTACCACCACAGCTTTCTAGGGTACATAATATCTTCCACATCTCAATGTTAAGGAAGTACAATCCGGATCCCTCACATATCATTGAGTACGAGCCTTTGAGCATTCAAGAGGACATGAGCTACATTGAGCAACCTATCCGGATATTGGGCAGAAAGGAAAAGGTACTTCGATCAAAAACTATTCCTCTGGTAAAGGTCCTCTGGCAACACCATTCGGTTGAAGAAGCTACATGGGAGTTAGAGAGCCTCATGAAAGAGAAGTACCCTCATCTATTCTATAGGACCAAGATGAATTTGGAGGACCAAATTCTTTAAAGGTAGGGAGAATGTAAACACCGCAAAATTTTTTGTACTTAATTAGACAATAAAATTAAATGAAAATATGTTATAAGAATATATATATATTTGTTAAATTGAAAATATATTTAAAAATAATAAAAATAAATACAATAAATATATATATTTTAGTTAAATTGAAAATGTAATTTTTTTTAAAAATATAATATATATACAATAAAAATATATAAGTAATTAAAAAAATTGGGTCGCGCGACCCGCTTCCAAATACCTTTCCTCCCATTCTCTTCTTTTTTTTCTCTCTTCCCTTTCCCTCTCATTGTCGATCGCAACCCAGGATGCCAGCAACTGAGAACCAACCCCAACTGGCAGCCTTCCTTTCCCCTTCGACCACCGACAGCCATTTCCCATTTTCTTCTCCCTCTCCCCTCGCCTAAAACAAAAAATGAAACAAAGGAGCTTTCCTCTGTTTCGCGAACCACTGATGGCCGGCGATGAAACTGCGAGCCCGATGACCTCCCTTGCCTTGTCCTTCCCCATCAAGCCTCCCCCTTTTCCCTTTCCGACGCAACAGTGTCCAAAAAAATAATAAAATACCTAATTTCTACTTCCTCATTTTTGTACCTGTGGACTCCTAGGTAAAAACCCAAGCTTTATCTAGTATAATGTCTGTATAAATTGTATTATAGAAGCATGATTGTTGTATGAATTAATTTAAATTTGGTTGTGAAGAAATTAGGGAACTAGGGTTAATTTGACAAATTGGGGATTTTGAGAATTAGACAAGGAATTAGATATTATGAATTGAATTATCAAGAATTGGAATGGAAGGTTGGAGATGATAAATTAAGTATGTATTTGGTCATTTTGTGGATGGTATATTTAGATTATTCTAATTATGAATATGAAAGCAGGGTAATGAAATTTTTATGGGTAGCTTAAAACGGGTCTTGAATCGACCAAAAAAAAAAAAGAAATGAGAAGTAGACAAAAACATAATAAAATAATAAAATAATAAATAAATAATAAAATATATATATACTTATGTATATATATATTAAATGTGTGTGTTAGTATAAGTGCATATGAACAAAATATATATATACATGTTTTGGCCTAGGTATGTACAATTGAATACACACACAAAGTAGTAGCAAGTAGGAAATGTATAAGATGATAAGAGAAAATGATGATTTAATTGGGAATGTAGCTATAGACTTTGTAGTAGGAATTAGACTTCCGTATGTATGATAAAACAGGAAGAAAATAGGAAATTTGGTGAACTCAATGAGGTTAAATAAGTATATTTGGATGCAATATTAAGAAGTTAGAATTAAGTTTCAAGTGTATTTTCCCTAGGTAAGCAAGGTTACGATTTTGATGCATCGTAGGTAATTCGAATAAATAGGATATTAAGAATACAAATTTCAGTGTAGGAAAATCGTAGAGGTTTTAAGGAAGATACTTGGAGGTGTCACTACTCAAACTTGAAACTCCCGATAAGTTGAGGTAAGGGGTTATAATTTAATTTAGTTCTAATAATGAACACTCATTGCATTGATAAAAATATTTTTATGAAGCAATGTTATGTTTTGAAATGAGTTATGATTGTTTTCATACTTATGGAATGATTTACGAAACATTATTTCGTTTTATGGAATGTTTACTAAATACATCTATGTTTATGAAATGAATTTCCTGAAGTATGAAAATGCATGGGAGTTTTATGATGGTTTGTAATCCTATATTTATGCTTTGGAAGAAACTTTTAACATTTTCAAAAGTATTTAAAAAAAGAAAAGAATTTTATTTGAGACTATGGGCTTCATGCATGGCTACTTCTTGTGGTGCACCGGCTCTACCGCTTGAGTGCCGGTACGTAGGGCCCCTGTAGCACTTGACTCTACCTGTGTGGTAGATGTCTCGTTACTTGTGGTTAATGATGATGATGTTTTGGTAGTATCTCATGCCCGCGCAGCACGAATGAATGTTTCCCGCGCGTAGAGTGCCTTTGGTGCCCGTGCCCTAGCTAGGTGCTAGAGAAAGTAAGAAAGATAGATACTACCCATGTTTTATGAAAGTACTGTATGACCCTGATCCAGTCTACAGCCCCCAGCATAGCCATAGGTATGATGATGACCCTCTATGGAGGATGACATGTATCGCATGACTTAGTTATAGCCTAGTCTCCACGATTACGATTATGATTATGATTATGATGATGATGCTGATGAATGACTATGTTTTTATGAGATTATGACAAATGTTTACGAATAATTATGATTTATGACAGGAAGGTTAAGAATGATTCTGTTTTATAAAATGTTTATGAATGACAATGATTGTATGAAATCATCCATGAATGTTGAAAATTTTATGAAAAAGTTAAGCATGTTATTTGATTTAAAGAAACTCATGCTTCGTATTTTCTTATGATGGCTATGCACGTAACAAAAGTTTTACACATCTTTTAGAAGTTTGGTTTATGAATGATTTTGCATGCTTTTACATATCAGAACTACTTTAAGCATCTTTTCTTACTGACCTTTTTCCTGAAAGCTCACCCCTCTACCTTTCAGACTATTTGCAGTGATCTACAGGCGCTACCTGCCACGTACACGACGTAGGCTGGTGGGGAAGAGCTACCCTAGGCTACTTTTTGTACATGCAAAAAGGTATACTAATACATTCATTTACCAGACACATTTTGTATGCATACATTCCTTTACCAGACACATTTTGTATGCACAGACATATATTGGAAATATTTTGTTGGGATGTAATTTGTAAGAAAACAAATGTAAAGAATATTCCTTTTAGGAATTTGTCTTAAAGTAATTGGTCTTGATTTGAAATGGATGTCTTAGTTGGATGATGTGGAATTGGAAAGCATGTTTGGTAGTTGTGGATATCTAGGATTGTTAAGAACATATGGTTTGCAGGTGGGTAGGCTTATATATAAGCCGTTATGCTGTCGAAATTTCTATCGGCCATAGAAATCCAAATGTGAAACTTAAATATAATTACGGATAAAGAAGTAAGAAAATGAATTGACACTGAACAGGAATACAGCCTAAGTGAATAAAGGGATAAGTGGAAAATTTAAGTTTCAAAAAAAAAAATCCTCCAATTTTTCAAGGGTCAAGGGTCGTTACAAATATTTTGGCCTAAATGTTTTATGCCATGCTTAATCTAACTGAAGGGATATTGGATGCTTACTAAGTGATTGTACTCATTCTTTCCTTAATATTTTACAAGTTCTAATATTGGTGATGAACATGGGAATATTGGAGAGTGACATTTTGGAGTTTAGAGCATGTCTGAGGATTTATAGAGTGATTAGAGATTGAGCAATTGAGAATTATTTATATTTTTGTTCAAGACTTTTAAGGAATGAGTTAGGATTTTGTATACTACTTCTAATCATTTTGTGATACATTCATTTCAAGTGTGGAATGTATTTTAAGTCAAATGCAAATTTTATGATTCAAACTTCTCCATTTAGACATTTGAAAGAAATAGATTTTAATATGTTAAAGTCCTTATATACTTGTATGATTATATCTTATAGGTGTACGACTTTTGTTATGTCTTGGGTTCAGGGCGAGACAGATTAAATGGTATTAGAGCTTAGGTTTTTCAATCTTAGATTCGCACAATCATGAAATTTTAAAATATTTAGACATGTTACGAAATCAACAGTGGGTGGATTCTGAAGTTTTGTATGTTTCTTTTATCTTATTTCTTTTCGGTAGAATTGCTTGGATTAACTTTTGGAAAGAATGTCCTTATGACATTTTGTCCCCTTGAGTGAATCAATATGCCTTATCATTGTAATTGTGAGCTTAAATCGGAATAATGATGTGAAACCCATAAATTTTTGTTTTATTATTTATTTAGAAACTAGAAAGCAATTAAGATACTTAGAATAATATTATGCAAGGCCAGAATAACCGAAGCACTCATGTTAGTGGTATAAAGTTTGAGGCATAAAAATCGAGGTAAGGTTTTAAATTTAAGTACATCTCAAAGATTGTAAGTATAAGTATGTTTTGGTGGTTAGAAGGTGAAACTAAAGAATTGGAAGTGAAAAAGTTAGTAAAAACTCGAGTTAACACTAAATCGATAATTTGGGCCTAGTAAGTGAAATCAATTCGAAATAAATTTCATAAATTCGTAAAAATTATTCTGATGCCATAGGAAATTAACATAAGGTATTTTTGACTTGCGTAATTAAAATTGAGTGGAAATCTTAAGGTTTCGGTGATCAAATTTTTTTTTAAAGTAAACTGAAAACCTTAAGGAATTTCAATAGATAATGACCAAATCAGGCAAAATGAGCTCAAACGAGAAACATTTATTAAACAAGTGGGCCCCAAAGTTTTATGGAACATACTAGAGGCTTAGTATAACATATGGGAAGTGGAAATTTGGAGGAAAATGGGCTAGAAAATTTTTTTATGGATTTTACAAAAACAGAGCTGCTGGCAGGCCAGGCCTTGCACCCTGCTACCCCAACAAAAAAGCCCATTTTGAAGGCCCTGCAAAAAGCTTTTAAGCCTAATTTTTTACTTTCTAAAGAGGACCTAAAGCCCTTTCTGGAAAGGTAGAGAAGTCCCTAATGTCACGAACCTATTTATCCAATACCTCTAAAAATCACTGTAAATTTTTCGCTTTAACCATTTCCTTACCCGATTGTGAACAACCCTCACCACTAACAGTTGGGCTTTGAGTCAATAATAATCATCATTTCTCATTCATTTCCAATTAATCAAAAACATTGTCATACATTGAAACTAAGTCATAAGCTTATACATGACATGTTTCCTAACATTTACATCCCCCATATCACAATTCAAAATGACTACTGTCTAATGTGCCTTTACATGTTTAGATACAAAATGAATCCCTGTGTGCATAACTCTCGGCGATGGAGTGTAGTAGATGTCCCAATACAATGCCTCAGTCCTCACTGGGCTACAATATACGCTCTATAGAGGGGGAAAGTAAATGGATGAGCACCACAAGCTCAGTAAGACAATAATGCAAGCATGGTAGATAACTACCCTATCTACATGCTGATAATGTCATGGCATAAATCATTTATAATTTGAGCATGAGGAAATAAAACTATGCCGCATGTATATACATATATCATGCACTGAAAACATGGAAACAGGCACATAAAACATGGTAAAATCATCATGTAAAACCTCTCATGCTCATCGTTATTAAAAACTCATCATAAAAGGGAAATTCAATACGAAACATCCTTAAAGATTTATGACTTTCACAAAACACATTAAATCTCAATTCATCCTTTTCTCAAAAACTCATCAATCTCATCACAAAAGAACATTATTTCTTTAAACAAATCCCACAAGGCTCGATGCCTCCCTCGGGTCTACCTGGATAACATAATCACACAGTGTATAAAACCATGTGGTACTATGTAATATTATGTGAGACAGGCGATCACTATATCTCAAAGACTATGTTGGCCAACTATGTCATAATCATCCCAGACCACACAGATCCTAGTGTGTAGGGCATCATGCTGGAACGAAGGTGGGTTAGTTCTTCGCCAAACTTTTCAAATCATCATCACAACCACGCGGTATAGCGTACTCCATGTGATATACACAGTATAACGTACTCCGTGGACCTATCTCATGGTTGGGGGTGCCAGCCGTAGGTCTTATCTACCCCAATGCCATGTGTAACCTATACAGTCTTAAGTACATGTAGAGCTTTTCATCTTGTAAGAGAGCCTCCCCACCCTAAGGGGCTTAAGGATGTTGGCTTAAAGATCCTACCGTAAGAGAGCCTTCCCATCGAACAGAGCCTCCCCACCCCTTCGGGCTTAAGGATGTAGGGCTTGAGGATTTTACCATCTCTACGACATCATACATACCACAGTGTGAAAACCAAGGCGAGCTAAGCTCTAGAATGATTCATGCATCATCAATAAATCTCCTCATACGAGCAACGCTCTAGTATGGCTTTATGCATAAAATTATGAAGAAATCACATACGAGCAGAGCTCCAGTACGGTTATATGTATAAGAAGGTAAATCAAAATCCACGTACGAGCAGAAGCTCAGTATGATCTATAAAGCATTATCATAGTTCAAATCAAGGTGCGAACTAAGCTCCAACACGTTTCATACATATGAAAACATCAAAATGAAGTACGAGCGAAGCTCCAGCATGATTTAACTCACGTAAATATGATTGGCGGCTCTATTTCACACAACACACTTCAAATCAAAGCCAGCACATGCCTCGTGCTATTTCATGAAATCAGAGAAATCAAATACCCAGCCTATCCCTCCTTTTGCTTAAACCAAAGCAATGAGTTTTCGTAAAACATTAAAACATGTGATTTATGCGATTATTAGCCTTACTAATCCCTTTTTATAAAATCAACTTCAAAACCAAATCATACACCAAAAACACTTGTAGTCATTCACAAACACCATCAAACACTTACCTAGATACTCATGCATTGTTCCAAAGCCCTATATACCCACAAAATACGAGCAGCTATCTCTATATACTTACAGAATTCCCTTACTTGGAATCGCGTCGCGTGATTCCACTTCCTTAGAGCTACTTGATTATGCGTTTCATTTCGTCTCCAATGAATCCTCCCAGGACTGCACAAAATCATTTACCACATCAATTGGGTCTAATGTGACACCATCATTGTGTTTACTATAGTCGACTTGCCCTATAGTTTCCATTAACGCCTATAAGGCTTCATTTGATTACTCTACTCATATCTCGAGAGTCTATTGGATTCTTTTAGATCCATTGGTTCTTACTAAATCTATATTTAAACACACAGTGTTTCTATTTCATCATTTATTTCACTATGGCATTTTGTCAAACACCTTATGGACTCATTTTCATAAATTAACTATCCTCATAAGGTAGCTTCATTCCATCATCTTAAAATCATCCATAATACTCCACTAACACCTTAACATAACCCCTTTATCATCACCTCAACTATATCACATTTTCTCACTCTAGACTTATTCTAGGTTTTTACTTGTTCCATTAAATTCCATGTAGTTCTAATCATCAATGCACATACCAATCAACTCCAAAATCAATAACTAAACAATGTACTTGGATTGGTGCATTAGAAACTTACCTAGCTGGATTTCTATTTTACTCAAAATGAGAACTCTCCTTGCTCATTCAATCCAACCAATGGTGCATTGATTCCAGAGTATGTTGTTCTTCTCTTTATGATGAACAACTTTACTCTAATGGCTTTTTCTTAAATCTTAACAGAAATAGGATGATTTTAGATTGAGAAAGTTAGGTTTTGGATTGAAAATGGAAAGATGGAGTTGCTTCCCATGAATTGTAGATCCAACTGCTCCATATTTATAGAATTGGCTTGATGAGATCGATCTGCATAGGGTGGAGATCGATCTGGTCCTCTTGAATTCCTTATCTTCACAACATTTTACAAGCATGAGATCGATCTGTCAAATGCTTAAGATCGATCTGCTTCAATAAAATGAGATCGATCTGCTTCAATAAAATGAGATCGATTTATCTCAGGCAAAGAGCTAAGGAGATCGATTTGGCCCTTAGAGAAGATCGATTTGCTCCAACCCGAGAGTAATGGAGATCGATCTGCTTGAGTGAGGGATCGATCTCCCTCTTCCAACATGCTTGATTATGTATTCTTCAGGCCATGAGATCGATCTCTCCTTGCATGGGATCGATTTGGCCTTCATCCTACACCTTTTTTGTTGAAATTTCCTCATTCAAATTCACACTAAATCATGTCCACATTCATTTATCATTCCATTCACACTTAGAACATCAAAAACATTTATTTCTTATAATTTATATGTAATGTAACTTGTCTGTACATCAATTAATCATATACATTACATAGAAAATTAAGGGTCTTACAATGCTCCCCTCCTTCAAGGAATTTAGTCCTCCAATTTAGAACCAAGTTAATCTGAAAATAACTCCGGGTACTACACTGCTACACTAAGGGTCTTACAATGCCTCGCATTCCTTTATATCGCCATCATTTGCATGTAAATTGTTGAAGTATGTAAAATCCACACTGCTAGATAAAATGGTGATGATATCTACCCCTATGAATGATAGTCAGTTGACTGAGCACGTGTATAGAGATTGTAAGAAGAGGATAGGAGGTAAAGTAATGGCAGTCGATTTAATTTTATTAAATATGAGTAATTTTGATGTGATCCTAGGAATGGATTGGTTGGCTGCCAATCATGTTGTTATGGATTGTCATGCAAAAACTTTGATATTTCCAAAGATAGACAACCTTGTTGTAAATTTGGTGAAATGAAATGAAAGAATATGTTATTGCAATTGAGAAGAGTATAATCTAGTTACATGATAATTTAGAGATGAATCTAATTTACAAAGTATATAAGTTGATGTGATGATTTATAATTACTAATGGTAGAAAGAATAATGTGAAGGGTTCATCGCTTATGTGATTGAGACAGATAAGGCACATCTGGAATTGGGAGACATTTCAGTGGTTAGGGAATTTCTAGATGTCTTTTCGGATGAATTACCAAGGTTACCTCCAGATAGAGAGATGGAATTTGGTATATACTTGGCACCTGGTATAGAATCGATATTCAAGCCACCGTACCGAATGGCTCAAGTTGAGTTGGAAGAACTAAGGAAATAGCTGTAAGAGTTGCTGGAGAAGGGGTTCATTAGGGCGAGCATCTCACCTTGGGGAGCACCAATTCTGTTTGTAAGGAAGAAGGATGGGAGCCTCCGACTGTGTATAGATTACCGATTGTTGAATAAGGCCATAATCAAGAATAAGTATCCCCTTCCACGCATCGATGACTTGTTGGATCAACCTAGGGGAGCGCAGGTCTTTTCCAAGGTAGATCTAAGATGAGAGTACTATCAGTTGAAGATATGAAGTGGAGATGTACCTATGATAGCTTTTCGCACCCGGTATGGACATTATGAGTTTATGGTTATGTCATTCAGGTTGACGAATGCTCCCGCAGCTTTTATGTCATTAATGAATGAGGTATTTAAACAGTATTTGGATTGATTTGTTACTGTGTTTATTGATGATATACTGGTGTACTCAAGATCTAGAGAGGAGCATGAACAACATCTAAGGATAGTGCTACAGACCCTCCGAGAGAAGAAGCTGTATGCTAAACTCAGTAAGTGCAACTTTTGGCTAGAACATATCTCTTTTCTGGGTCACATAGTATCAAAAGATGAAGTGTCAGTGGATCCATCTAAGATTGAGGCTGTGGTTCAGTGGCAAAGACCCCAGACAGTAACAGAGATCAGAAGTTTCTTGGGTTTAGCTGGATATTATCGACGGTTTGTGGAGGGATTCTCAAGGTTAGCTGCTCTTTTGACACGACTCACAAGAAAGAACGTGGAGTTTATGTGGGAAGATTGGTGTGAGGAAAGTTTTGAGGAGTTGAAGAAGAGATTAACTACAGCTCCGATCCTCACCATTCCTACTAGCTCAGGAGGTTTCTCGGTGTATACGGATGCTTCACACCAAGGACTGGGCTGTGTATTGATGCAGGATGGAAGGGTAGTTACATATGGTCTAAACAGTTGAAGGATCATGAGAGAAATTACCCGACCCATGACTTGGAGTTGGCAGCAGTGGTGTTTGCACTGAAGATATGGCGCCACTACCTTTATGGAGAGAAATTTCAAGTGTTTACGGACCACAAGAGCCTTAAATACCTGTTCCTGCAGAAAGAGTTAAACATGAGACAGAGGAGATGGCTCAAGCTCTTAAAGGATTATGATTGTGAGATCCTGTACCACCTAGGTAAAGCAAATGTGGTTGCTGATGCATTGAGTAGGAAGCATCTTGGGATGGTATCATTTATGATGATCAAGGAACATGAGCTCTTGGAATAATTCATGAACCTCAGTTTGGATGTGACCCCGTGTCAGGACCCATTCTCAATCCATGACTTAACCAAAACCACTATAAATTTTTCACATTTTTAACTTACCTTTCCTCTCTTCAATGGTTGGGTTGTGATTCGATGTCAGAGTCCTCGCTTACCACATTATCCATTATCATACATACATGTCAATATACTATTACTGACTGTAACTGCTTTTATTACACATGTAAGATTATATAAAATCTAATACAAATACATTCCCCATTATATATATCGTATACATCACTGTGCTGTTTCTATGTTTAGATACATAACCGTACAAAATCTATATACCTGGCGATCGATAGGAACTAGCAGTGGACTCAGGAATACTATCCCTTGACAGCTCTCGCTCTACTGTTGACGCTCTGTAGAGAGATGTAAAGAAAGGGGGGTGAGCATACAACGCGCTCAGTAATAAAATCAGGCAAGCAAGTAGATATATACACTATCTACTCAAAATAATACTATGCCTTGAAAACATTATTTCCTTAACTCACTTTAAAAGCATGTCTTGAAATATAATATATATACTTGTATAGATTAAATCCCATGTACAGAAATCATGCTTTCTTTCTCAAATGTAGGCATGTAGTGCAAAACAATGCATCTTTATATAAATCATGCCTTTATGTAAATCATGCCCTGTATATTTAAATCACAGTAAATATGGCATTAAATAATTCACATCACAAAATTGGAGTCCGACCCATCCCTCAGGTCTGTCCGCAATTTAAATCAGTCAATCAATGTGATATATCATGTGAGACTCTGTGGTGAAATGCAAATAGTATCCTGGACTATGATCATATTCGATATGTGAACTCAGGCCACACAGATCTTGGTGCGTGGGGTATCACTGCTGCAACGGGAGGATGGTCAGTCCACTAGCCGTCAGCTACACGTAACACACGGTACAGCATACTCCTCATGCCCCCGGGCACGGTACAAAGTACACCCGTGGACCCTACATCACAGTCAGGGTGCCTGCCATAGGTCTTAGCCCTCAAACCATGGAATATCATACCACGTCTATATTACCCTCATGCGGATATCCTCTCACAAAATGTGACACACAGTCACACAAGGACTCGGGCATGGGTTTTAACATGTATTATATATCACATACAGTGTGCGTCTTGAGTGCGACTTATAGTCGACACTCCGCTCAAACACTGTTTCACATCACAAACTCAACTCTAGTGCGAGTAAACCTCTAGCAACTAGGTCAATGCATAGTTCATGTATTAAATCATGTACAAGCAATAGCTCCAGTACCATGCTATGCATAATATCATTAAATCAAGTACGAGCAATAGCTCCAGTACTATGTTATGTATAAACCATGAAGAATCGAGTACGAGCAACGCTCCAGCACTCTGTCATGTATCTCATGTAAAACTCGAGTACGAGCTAATCGCTCCAACACTCTGTCATGCATATATCATATAAAACTGAGTACGAGTAAAACTCTAGTACTCTATCATGCATGTTATGGAAATCTAGTGCGTATCAAAATCCAGCACTAATGTATGTGGAATACATATGAAATCCAGTGCGAGCTGTGCTCTAGCACGATTCATTCTCACATAATATGATAGATGACTCTTTAAAAAGGGATTGTTTAAAATATTAAAATCAGCACTATAAAGTGTGCTTAAGTCACATCAACCTTAAAATCATTAGCCCATCTATTTATTTTCATGCTAAACAGCAATTAAACACTCACAATAATAGTTTCCATGCTTTTTGCAACTTTTCACAAAAGTTGACTTTTTGACTAACTAGGGGTAAAATCGTAATTTGCCACTATCAGGTCGCAATAATTATTATTCACTTTCTCTGACCCTCAGAGTTTTTGAGTGAATGTAAAAGTGGACTAAAATACGTGCAGGTATCTCTAACTACTCGCAAAAGTCCCTTACCTCGGATCACGTCAAGTGACCTCACTTCCTCGGTGCTGCTAACTCTCGCAATCCGATCAGCTCTCAATGTAAACTCTGGAGCTATAAATAACCATTCCTCAGGTTAATTATACTTTTCCTACTGTATTACACATTAATACAGTCTATTTTTCCCTTAATGGGCTTTAAAAATCCTTAATGGGCCTAACTATACCTTAAGCCCATTTTCATTTTACTATTCACTTTTGTTGGGCCTATTGGGCTTGTGGGGCCGACCAACTCTTATTGGGCTTGTTCTAGGCCCATTACAGCTTATTGGGCCTAAAAAAATATTTGGGCTTGGCCTATTGGGCATCTCGGCTACATGACATGGCCGAGAGCTATCCATGCCTCGGTTTCACCATGTCATGCCATCCATGCCTATTTGTCTAGCCAATTCACTTAGGCATTTTCACAAATGTGAGATCTGAGAATTTCAGACATTTTAATGATGTAATAAGAATTTGAAGTGTAATTTATTGAGCTAAGTGAATTGTGGGAATTATAATTGGAGATTTATATGTTAAGTGTGTAAAATAAGCATGAACCATGAGGACAGATCGATCTGGGAGAAGGAGAGATCGATCTGGTGAGTTAAAAATGACGAGGAAGGAGGAATTTGAGGAGCAGATCGATCTCCAATGGAAGAGATCGATCTCCAAATGATTCTGTTTGAGAAAGGATCGATCTCATGAGGAAGAGATCGATCTCCAAATGATTCTGTTTGGGGAGAAGATCGATCTCCTTAGGAGCAGATCGATCTCATAAAGCCATAAAGAGATCGATCTCACCCCTCGACAGATCGATCTCCTAGGCATAAAATTGCCCAGATCGTCCCCAAATTTCAAACGCAGATCGATCTCATCAAGAGGCAGATCGATCTCCTACCTCCAGTCTATATAAGGAACCCGTGTTTTCTCCTGCAAACTCACTTTCTCTCTCTTCCAAATCCATTTCCACCGAAAACCTAGCTTTCTCACTCATCCAAATCACCCATTTCCGGCCGAATCAGCTGTTGTGGTAAGAAGGAAAGTTGTTCCTCATCAAAAGGAGAACAACATACTTGGAAATCGAAGGACGAATCGGATCGAGGCATGAGTTGTGCGTCTCACAAGCTTTGGGTAATTTCTAAACCTCGATCTTGATATTTGAGCTGATTGTGATGATATTGATGGTTGTCATTGTGTTGAAATAGCTGAGAAATGATTAGGGATTGATGAAATTTCAATGTGGTTAGAGTGATAATGATATTTAGCGATTTTGGTAATTTTAGGAATTTTGAGCTATAAATGGAAATATAGACAATGTGGAGAATTAGCCTAGATAATTGGCATGAGAAATGTAGGACATTGAGATATTGTGAATGAGGTTGTAGTTTAGGGTTGAGTTACGAGAACAAAGAGATTTGAGGAGTTATGAGCAATTATGCTCGATTTTGAGAATTGAGGTTTATGAGATAATTGAGTATTGATGTTTTAACATCGTTTGGACAGCTCGGGAGTTCCAGAGTGGAATGCGAGACTAGTCCGTGATACGGGGGAAACGATTGCACTATACGAGGTGCAAAGAGGTAAGGGAAAATCTAAACCATTTGTGTATGTGAATTGTAAACTATTTTAGCATGAATTGTGGTTTATAAAACAAGCATGTTGAGTTTTGTGTTGAGATTTAATTGCACACGATTTTTATAGCCGGTTGGAGCCCAATGTTTTTATGAGTTTATAACTGGGCTCTACGTTAAGGCAATATTGAGATTTGAGAAATGTGTGCGTGTGCTTTGCCGGTTGGAACTCGGTTTTATTACGTTTTGTGTTGAGTACAAAACGATTTCAAATGAGTTTTATGAGAGAAAAACCATTATGAGTTCTACGTGAAGGCAAACCAGTCTTATGTGATAAGACTTAGGTGTGTAGTTGTGAGTACACACCGGGCATTGCTCTGGTAGCATGTAAGCCCGATTTCTTCTCCGTTCTGGTAACGTGAGAATAACCTATTCTGTGGCTGTGCCACGTTGAGAAACCCCATTGGTGGCTGTGCCACGTTATACCCCATTGGTGGCTGTGCCACGTTGAGAAACCCCATTGGTGGCTGTGCCACGTTGAGAAACCCCATTGGTGGCTGTGCCACGTTATACCCCATTGGTGGCTGTGCCACGTCGAGAAACCCCATTGGTGGCTGTGCCACGTTATACCCCATTGGTGGCTGTGCCACGTTGAGAAACCCCATTGGTGGCTGTGCCAAGTTGAGAAACCCCATTGGTGGCTGTGCCACGTTATACCCCATTGGTGGCTGTGCCACGTTATACCCCATTGGTGGCTGTGCCACGTTGAGAAACCCCATTGGTGGCTGTGCCACGTTATACCCCATTGGTGGCTGTGCCACGTTGAGAAACCCCATTGGTGGCTGTGCCACATTGAGAAACCCTATTCTGTGGCTATGCCACGCGAGAAATTAAATCAGTGGCTTTGCCACGTGTGTTTTGTGGCTATGCCACGTGAGAAATTAAATCAGTGGCTATGCCACGCGTGTTTAGTGGCTATGCCACGTGCATTATTTTTACTGTGATTTTATCACGTATTTGAGAAAGCGTTTAACGCGTTATTTTCACATGCTTTGTTATTGCTCTAGAGTGAGCCTTTTACTTCATGTTTTCCCATGACTTGACACATGAGAGTGTCGTTTTGAGTGCTTTCATGCTATGGTTTTCAAATGAGTTTCACATACAAATAAACCTTTTGTGATGTGCATTTTGGTTTATGAAATGAGTTCCTTACCCCCTTTACTGAGCGATTTAGAAGCTCACCCTGTTTTTCTTTCCCCCCAGAGTTCTTCAAGTGAATAAAGACTTCCATGCGACGTATGGAGTAGTGGCTAGTGGAGGATTCGAGCTCCAGGCTATATATTTTGTACTTTGAGGTATATTTATCTTTTCATGTACCCAGACTATTATTGTAATTGCAGACACTCGATGTATAACATTATATGGGATGTATTAGGATTAATTAACTTGAGATGGATTAATGTATTTGATATGATATATAAATCCTAGTGATGAGATCCTGAGGCATAATAATTATGATGATATATGACACTGCACAGGAATGCACTCTTAATTGTGAATTAATGAGTAAAAAGTTTTAAATTAGCCCTATTTTCTGCATTTTCGGGGCGTGACAGAGTTCTCTTGGTATCAGAGCCTAGGGTGTCTAGTACTGTCAGTGTCGGTTAAGAGAAATAGAATACATCCCAACTGTCTGTAATAGTCTGGTCATGAACTGAAATTGAGGATTGAGATTTCAATCAATTTTGATATGTACGCGCAGGAGATGAGTCGAGATAGAGAATGAGTAAACGACGAGGTCGTTCGAGGAGGCAGGCAGAGTCCCCTCCGCCACTTGTCCCACAACCAGAGAGTCCTAACTCTCGGTTTAATCGGATTGAGACCAATGTGAGGCAAGGTTTTGAGCAGATGGCAGCGTTATTCGCGCAACACTTTGGAGTTAATGCCTCGGATACTACCCCTACACCACCAGAAGGACCTCCCATACCCCCAGTGCCTCCCGTCACTCAGCCTGAGGATAGAAGCATGGTCCGACTAAGGGATTTTCTGAAGATGAATCCACCCGCATTTAAGGGAAAGAAGGATCCGACAGAGGCTGAGGAGTGGTTGACAAAATTAAGAATTATATTTGATATCCTGGGCTGCACCGATGCTGAGAGGGTCAGTATGAGCGCCTATATGCTGAAGGGGAGAGCTCGAGATTGGTGGGGTACTACCCAGGGTATTCTGATGTCCCACCATGATGTGATTGGTTGGGAAGAGTTCCAGACAGCCTTTAGGACCCAATATGTACCACGAGCCGCCCAGAGAAAGAAACAAGCTGAGTTTTTAAGTTTGGTACAGGGTGACATGTCTGTGGATGACTATGAGAGCCAATTCACAGCGCTATTGAGATATGACCCAGAGACCTTCAAGAGTGAAGAGCTCCGCACAGAGAAGTTTGTGTATGGGTTGAAGCCCGTCATCATAGATAGATTGATAGGGCTATGCATTACTGAGTTTGGAGATGCTTTGAGACGAGCACAAGAGATTGAAAGAGGGATTGAGATGGTACAATCCCAGAATGAGCTCAGAGCGGTGAATAGAGATAAGGGCAAGAGGCCAGCACTTTTCCAAACAGAGGCTCGGAGAGGTTCCTTCAGAAGAGGAAGAATTGAGGTACAGAAGGACAGATTAGAGAGACCCAGAGCCTATCCTATTATCAAGGAGACCCCTCGATATGTCAGGCCGGAGATAAGGGTTTGTAGGGACTGTGGCCGATCGCATGAGGGAAGTTGTACTGGGTCGATCCATGGATGTTTTAGATGCGGTGACATGGGTCACAGAGTGAAGGACTGTCCCCAACCTCAGATACCACATGCTCCGGAGCCCACTAGACAACAGCCTCAGAGAGTGGATCCCCGGAGACGGGCCACTGCGGCAGAGAAAGGGAAGAAACCTGTGGCACAGGGACGAGTGTTTGCCCTGGATAAGGAGACCGCAGACACTTCGGCAGAAACTATAAGAGGTACACTCTCTGTCTGTAATCATAAGGCTCATGTGTTGATTGATTCAGGATCCACACATTCGTTTATTTCTGAGCATTTTGCATGTAGATTAAACTTGAAGTTTGAACCTCTAGAATATATACTACATGTAAATACCCCTATGCGTGAATCCCATAGAACTGAGTTAATCTGTAGAGGATGTGAAATAAAGGTGGGAGATAGAGTGATGTTAGCAGATCTAATCATGTTGAATGTACATGGGTTTGATGTAATTCTGGGAATGGATTGGTTGGCAACCAATCGAGTGAGTTTAGACTGCTACACTAAGATTGTAACTTTCTCCCTACCTGAACCTTACAGTGTACGGTTGAGATGTTGAGGAAATGAATATGTGAAATTCTAGTAAGTAATTTGAGAATTTTGATATTATTTTGGAGAATATTAAATATGATTATTCATGTGAAGGTTATGAGACACTCATCTCAGACGATGAGCGGGAACATCCGAGGATTGAGGATATACCTGTGGTGTGTGAATTTATGGATGTTTTCCCAAATGAATTGCCAGGTTTACCACCAGAGAGAGAGCTGGAGTTTACCATTGATTTGGTACCAGATACTCAGCCGATCTCTAAACCTCCCTACAGAATGGCATTAGTGGAACTTGAGGAGTTGAAGAGACAACTACAGGAGTTATTGAATCAAGGGTTTATTAGACCCAGTGTTTCGCCGTGGGGAGCGCCAGTACTATTTGTTAAGAAGAAGGATGGTAGTCTCAGATTATGTGTAGACTACCGGTTGTTGAATAAAGCCACGGTGAAGAATAAATACCCACTACCCAGGATTGATGATCTACTTGATCAGCTGAGAGGGGCATCAGTCTTTTCTAAGATTGATTTGAGATCGGTCTATCACCAATTGACGATCAAGGAAGAAGATATTCCAAAGACGGCCTTCAGGACGAGGTATGGCCATTACGAATTTCTGGTGATGTCCTTTGGATTGACGAACGCCCCTGCAGCATTTATGAGATTGATGAACGAGGTGTTCAGAGACTATCTAGATAAGTTTGTGATAGTCTTTATTGATGATATCCTAGTGTACTCTCGGTCGTATGAGGAGCATGTACAGCATTTGTGGTTAGTACTTCAGATACTCCGAGATAAGCAATTGTACGGAAAGCTTAGTAAGTGTGAGTTTTGGCTGAACCGGATAGCTTTCCTTGGGCATATAGTCTCAGAGGAAGGAGTATCAGTGGACCAAAGCAAGGTGGAGGCTGTGCTTAATTGGGACAGACCGAGGACAGTGACTGAGGTACGAAGCTTCCTTGGTTTGGCAGGGTATTACAGGAGATTTGTGGAAGGATTTTCAAGGATTGCCGCCCCTTTGACTAAGCTCACGCTCAAAGAGACTCCATTTATATGGACTGATCAATGTGAGCTCAGTTTTCAGGAATTAAAGAGGAGGTTGACAGCGGCACCTGTGTTAACTATTCCTGAGGGATCAGGAGGATTCTCAGTGTATAGTGATGCATCTCACCAAGGATTAGGGTGTGTGCTTATGCAGCACGGAAGAGTGGTCGCATATGGATCGCGACAGCTGAAAGACCATGAGCGGAATTACCCCACACATGATTTGGAGTTAGCGGCTGTGGTATTTGCTTTGAAGATCTGGCGACATTACTTATATGGGGAAAGATTCCAGATCTTCACTGATCACAAGAGTTTGAGATATCTCCTTGATCAGAAAGAGTTAAACATGAGACAAAGGAGATGGATAGAACTCCTTAAGGATTACGACTGTGAGATTCTTTATCATCCGGGTAAGGCGAATGTGGTTGCTGATGCCCTGAGCAGGAAGAGTATGATATCTGCTATGATGATCAGGGAATGGGATTTGTTAGAGCAGTTCGCCAAACTTCGGATCAGAGTTAAAAAGGTAGAGACTGGATTTTTGGCTAGCCTGCGGATAGAGCCCATGATCATGGATCAGATTAGAACTGGGCAGCGCAGTGATCAGAGATTGATAGACATGGTTAGCAAAGTTGAGCAGAGTTCGCAGTCGGATCTCACCATCAGTGAGGATGGATTGTTGAGATTCAGAGGACGGATTTGTGTACCGGACGATGATACCCTGAAGAGACAGATACTGAGAGAATCCCACTGCTCGCGATACACCATGCACCCAGGGAGTACTAAGATGTACCGAGACTTGAGAAAGGTGTATTGGTGGAGTGGTATGAAGCGAGACGTGGCAGAGTATGTGGCCAGGTGTTTTGTATGCCAGCAAGTGAAAGCTGAGCATCGGAAGCCCGGAGGACTACTACAGCCCTTACCTGTACCTACATGGAAATGGGAGCATGTCAGTATGGACTTTATTATGGGTTTACCGAGGACCCGGAGAGGTCGTGACGCGATATGGGTCATTGTGGATAGATTGACCAAGAGTGCCCACTTCCTTGCCATCAAGAGCACAGATACTGTGTATGCCTTAGCTGAACTGTATGTCAGCGAGATAGCTAGATTACATGGGGCTCCAGTGAGTATTACTTCTGATAGAGATTCTCGATTTACTTCCAGATTCTGGACCCAGTTTCAGGAGTCCATGGGATCTCGATTGAGTTTCAGTACCGCCTATCATCCTCAGATAGATGGTCAGTCAGAGAGGACTATTCAGACCCTGGAGGATATGTTGAGGGCGTGTACGATGGATTTTAAGGGATCGTGGGATGATCACCTGCCCCTAGTAGAGTTTGCATAGAATAACAGCTATCATGCGTGTATTGGAATGGCACCTTTTGAGGCTCTATATGGTAGGAGGTGTAGATCCCCTGTAGCTTGGGAAGAGGTCGGTGACAGAAAGATAAATGCTCCCGAGCTTGTTGAGCAAGCCGTACAGAGTGTGAAACTCATATGTGAGAGGTTACTGGCTGCACAAAGTAGACAAAAAAGCTATGCGGATGTGCGTAGACGGCCACTCGAGTTTGACGTTGGTGATGCAGTATTCCTGAGAGTATCACCGAGGAAGGGTATCGTGCGATTTGGGAAGAAAGGGAAATTGAGTCCTCGATACGTGGGACCATTCGAGATTCTTGAGAGAGTGGGAGAGGTAGCTTACAGATTAGCATTACCCCCACAGATGTCCAGAATACACAATGTTTTTCATGTGTCTATGTTGAGGAAGTACCACCCGGACCCTTCTCATGTCATTGAGTATGATGAGATGGACATTCAAGAGGACATGAGCTACACTGAGGAACCCGTCCGGATTCTCGATAGAAAGGAGAAGGTACTGAGAACCAAGAGCATCCCATTAGTGAAAGTTTTGTGGAAACATCACTCAATGGAAGAGGCAACGTGGGAACTAGAGAGTCTCATGAAGGAGAAATACCCCCATCTCTTTAACTAGTTGAGTTGAATTTGGAGGACCAAATTCTTTTAAGGTGGGGAGGATGTGAGATCTGAGAATTTCAGACATTTTAATGATGTAATAAGAATTTGAAGTGTAATTTATTGAGCTAAGTGAATTGTGGGAATTATAATTGGAGATTTATATGTTAAGTGTGTAAAATAAGCATGAACCATGAGGACAGATCGATCTGGGAGAAGGAGAGATCGATCTGGTGAGTTAAAAATGACGAGGAAGGAGGAATTTGAGGAGCAGATCGATCTCCAATGGAAGAGATCGATCTCCAAATGATTCTGTTTGAGAAAGGATCGATCTCATGAGGAAGAGATCGATCTCCAAATGATTTTGTTTGGGAGAAGATCGATCTCATAAAGCCGTAAAGAGATCGATCTCACCCCTCGACAGATCGATCTCCTAGGCATAAAATTGCCCAGATCGTCCCCAAATTTCAAACGCAGATCGATCTCATCAAGAGGCAGATTGATCTCTACCTCCAGTCTATATAAGGAACCCGTGTTTTCTCCTGCAAACTCACTTTCTCTCTCTTCCAAACCCATTTCCACCGAAAACCTAACTTTCTCACTCATCCAAATCACCCATTTCTGGCCGAATCAGCTGTTGTGGTAAGAAGGAAAGTTGTTCCTCATCAAAAGGAGAACAACATGCTTGGAAATCGAAGGACGAATCGGATCGAGGAGTGAGTTGTGCATCTCACAAGCTTTGGATAATTTCTAAACCTCGATCTTGATATTTGAGCTGATTGTGATGATATTGGTGGTTGTCATTGTGTTGAAATAGCTGAGAAATGATTAGGGATTGATGAAATTTCAATGTGGTTAGAGTGATAATGATATTTAGCGATTTTGGTAATTTTAGGAATTTTAAGCTATAAATGGAAATATAGACAATATGGAGAATTAGCCTAGATAATTGGCATGAGAAATGTAGGACATTGAGATATTGTGAATGAGGTTGTAGTTTAGGGTTGAGTTACGAGAACAAAGAGATTTGAGGAGTTATGAGCAATTATGCTCGATTTTGAGAATTGAGGTTTATGAGATAATTGAGTATTGATGTTTTAACATCGTTTGGACAGCTCGGGAGTTCCAGAGTGGAATACGAGACTAGTCCGTGATACGGGGGAAACGATTGCACTATACGAGGTGCAAAGAGGTAAGGGAAAATCTAAACCATTTGTGTATGTGAATTGCAAACTATTTTAGCATGAATTGTGGTTTGTAAAACAAGCATGTTGAGTTTTGTGTTGAGATTTTATTGCACACGATTTTTATAGCCGGTTGGAGCCCAATGTTTTTATGAGTTTATAACTGGGCTCTACGTTAAGGCAATATTGAGATTTCAGAAATGTGTGCGTGTGCTTTGCCGGTTGGAACTCGGTTTTATTACGTTTTGTGTTGAGTACAAAACGATTTCAAATGAGTTTTATGAGAGAAAAACCATTATGAGTTCTACGTGAAGGCAAACCAGTCTTATGTGATAAGACTTAGGTGTGTAGTTGTGAGTACACACCGGGCATTGCTCTGGTAGCATGTAAGCCCGATTTCTTCTCCGTTCTGGTAACGTGAGAATAACCTATTCTGTGGCTGTGCCACGTTGAGAAACCCCATTGGTGGCTGTGCCACGTTGAGAAACCCCATTGGTGGCTGTACCACGTTGAGAAACCCCATTGGTGGCTGTGCCACGTTATACCCCATTGGTGGCTGTGCCACGTTGAGAAACCCCATTGGTGGCTGTGCCACGTTGAGAAACCCCATTGGTGGCTGTGCCCCGCTGAGAAACCCTATTCAGTGGCTATGCCACGCGAGAAATTAAATCAGTGGCTTTGCCACGTGTATTTTGTGGCTATGCCACGCGAGAAATTAAATCAGTGGCTTTGCCACGTGTGTTTTGTGGCTATGCCACATGAGAAATTAAATCAGTGGCTCTGCCACGCGTGTTTAGTGGCTATGCCACGTGCATTATTTTTACTGTGATTTTATCACGTATTTGAGAAAGCGTTTAACGCGTTATTTTCACATGCTTTGTTATTGCTCTAGAGTGAGCCTTTTACTTCATGTTTTCCCATGACTTGACACATGAGAGTGTCGTTTTGAGTACTTTCATGCTATGGTTTTCAAATGAGTTTCACATACAAATAAACCTTTTGTGATGTGCATTTTGGTTTATGAAATGAGTTCCTTACCCCCTTTACTGAGCGATTTAGACGCTCACCCTGTTTTTCTTTCCCCCCAGAGTTCTTCAAGTGAATAAGGACTTCCCTGCGACGTACGGAGTAGTGGCTAGTGGAGGATTCGAGCTCCAGGCTATATATTTTGTACTTTGAGGTATATTTATCTTTTCATGTACCCAGACTATTATTGTAATTGCAGACACTCGATGTATAACATTATATGGGATGTATTAGGATTAATTAACTTGAGATGGATTAATGTATTTGATATGATATATAAATCCTAGTGATGAGATCCTGAGGCATAATAATTATGATGATGTATGACACTGCACAGGAATGCACTCTTAATTGTGAATTAATGAGTAAAAAGTTTTAAATTAGCCCTATTTTCCGCATTTTTGGGGCGTGACAGAATTTTCTTGGTATCAGAGCCTAGGGTGTCTAGTACTGTTAGTGTCGGTTAAGAGAAATAGAATACATCCCAAGTGTCTGTAATAGTCTGGTCATGAACTGAAATTGAGGATTGAGATTTCAATCAATTTTGATATGTACGCGCAGGAGACGAGTTGAGATAGAGAATGAGTAAACGACGAGGTCGTTCGAGGAGGCAGACAGAGTCCCCTCCGCCACCTATCCCACAACCAGAGAGTCCTAATTCTCGGTTTAATCGGATTGAGACCGATGTGAGGCAAGGTTTTGAGCAAATGGCAGCGTTATTCGCGCAACACTTTGGAGTTAATGCCTCGGATACTACCCCTACACCACCACAAAGACCTCCCATACCCCCAGTGCCTCCCGTCACTCAGCCTGAGGATAGAAGCATGGTCCGACTAAGGGATTTTCTGAAGATGAATCCACCCGCATTTAAGGGAAAGAAGGATCCTACAGAGGCTGAGGAGTGGTTGACGGAATTAAGAATTATATTTGATATCCTGGGGTGCACCGATGCTGAGAGGGTCAGTATGAGCGCCTATATGCTGAAGGGGAGAGCTCGAGATTGGTGGGGACTACCCAGGGTATTCTGATGTCCCACCATGATGTGATTGGTTGGGAAGAGTTCCAGACAGCCTTTAGGACCCAATATGTACCACGAGCCGCCCAGAGAAAGAAACAAGCTGAGTTTTTGAGTTTGGTGCAGGGTGACATGTCTGTGGATGACTATGAGAGCCAATTCACAGCGCTATTGAGATATGACCCAGAGACCTTCAAGAGTGAAGAGCTCCGCACAGAGAAGTTTGTGTATGGGTTGAAGCCCGTCATCAGAGATAGATTGATAGGGCTATGCATTACTGAGTTTGGAGATGCTCTGAGACGAGCACAAGAGATTGAAAGAGGGATTGAGATGGTACAATCCTAGAATGAGCTCAGAGCGGTGAATAGAGATAAGGGCAAGAGGCCAGCACTTTTCCAAACAGAGGCTCGGAGAGGTTCCTTCAGAAGAGGAAGGATTGAGGTACAGAAGGACAGATTAGAGAGACCCAGAGCCTATCCTATTATCAAGGAGACCCCTCGATATGTCAGGCCGGAGATAAGGGTTTGTAGGGACTGTGGCCGATCGCATGAGGGAAGTTGTACTGGGTCGATCCATGGATGTTTTAGATGCGGTGACATGGGTCACAGAGTGAAGGACTGTCCCCAACCTCAGATACCACATGCTCCGGAGCCCACTAGACAACGCCTCAGAGAGTGGATCCCCGGAGACGGGCCACTGCGGCAGAGAAAGGGAAGAAACCTGTGGCACAGGGACGAGTGTTTGCCCTGGATAAGGAGACCGTAGACACTTCGGCAGAAACTATAAGAGGTACACTCTCTGTCTGTAATCATAAGGCTCATGTGTTGATTGATTCAGGATCCACGCATTCGTTTATTTCGGAGCATTTTGCATGTAGATTAAACTTGAAGTTTGAACCTCTAGAATATATACTACATGTAAATACCCCTATGCGTGAATCCCATAGAACTGAGTTAATCTGTAGAGGATGTGAAATAAAGGTGGGAGATAGAGTGATGTTAGCAGATCTAATCATGTTGAATGTACATGGGTTTGATGTAATTCTGGGAATGGATTGGTTGGCAACCAATCGAGTGAGTTTAGACTGCTACACTAATATTGTAACTTTCTCCCTACCTGAACCTTACAGTGTACGGTTGACATGTTGAGGAAATGAATATGTGAAATTCTAGTAAGTAATTTGAGAATTTTGATATTATTTTGGAGAATATTAAATATGATTATTCATGTGAAGGTTATGAGACACTCATCTCAGACGATGAGCGGGAACATCCGAGGATTGAGGATATACCTGTGGTGTGTGAATTTATGGATGTTTTCCCAAATAAATTGCCAGGTTTACCACCAGAGAGAGAGCTGGAGTTTACCATTGATTTGGTACCAGATACGTAGCCGATCTCTAAACCTCCCTACAGAATGGCATTAGTGGAACTTGAGGAGTTGAAGAGACAACTACCGGAGTTTTTGAATCAAGGGTTTATTAGACCCAGTGTTTCACCGTGGGGAGCGCCAGTACTATTTGTTAAGAAGAAGGATGGTAGTCTCAGATTATGTGTAGACTACCGGTTGTTGAATAAAGCCACGGTGAAGAATAAATACCCACTACCCAGGATTGATGATCTACTTGATCAGCTGAGAGGGGCATCAGTCTTTTCTAATATTGATTTGAGATTGGGCTATCACCAATTGAGGATCAAGGAAGAAGATATTCCAAAGACGGCCTTTAGGACGAGGTATGGCCATTACGAATTTTTGGTGATGTCCTTTGGATTGACGAACGCCCCGGCAGCATTTATGAGATTGATGAACGAGGTGTTCAGAGACTATCTAGATAAGTTTATGATAGTCTTTATTGATGATATCCTGGTGTACTCTCGGTCGTATGAGGAGCATGCACAGCATTTGTGGTTAGTACTTCAGATACTCCGAGATAAGCAATTGTACGAAAAGCTTAGTAAGTGTGAGTTTTGGCTGAACCAGATAGCTTTCCTTGGGCATATAGTCTCAGAGGAAGGAGTATCAGTGGACCAAAGCAAGGTGGAGGCTGTGCTTAATTGGGACAGACCGAGGACAGTGACTGAGGTACGAAGCTTCCTTGGTTTGGCAGGGTATTACAGGAGATTTGTGGAAGGATTTTCAAGGATTGCCGCCCCTTTGACTAAGCTCACGCGCAAAGAGACTCCATTTATATGGACTGATCAATGTGAGCTCAGTTTTCAGGAATTAAAGAGGAGGTTGACAGCGGCACCTGTGTTAACTATTCCTGAGGGATCAGGAGGATTCTCAGTGTATAGTGATGCATCTCACCAAGGATTAGGGTGTGTGCTTATGCAGCACGAAAGAGTGGTCGCATATGGATCGCGACAGCTGAAAGACCATGAGCGAAATTACCCCACGCATGATTTGGAGTTAGCCGCTGTGGTATTTGCTTTGAAGATCTGGCGACATTACTTATATGGGGAAAGATTCTAGATCTTCACTGATCACAAGAGTTTGAGATATCTCCTTGATCAGAAAGAGTTAAACATGAGACAAAGGAGATGGATGGAACTCCTTAAAGATTACGACTGTGAGATTCTTTATCATCCGGGTAAGGCGAATGTGGTTGCTGATGACCTGAGCAGGAAGAGTATGATATCTGCTATGATGATCAGGGAATGGGATTTGTTAGAGCAGTTCGCCGAACTTCGGATCAGAGTTAAAGAGGTAGAGACTGGATTTTTGGCTAGCCTACAGATAGAGCCCAGGATCATGGATCAGATTAGAACTGGGCAGCGCAGTGATCAGAGATTGATAGACATGGTTAGCCAAGTTGAGCAGAGTTCGCAGTCGGATCTCACCATCAGTGAGGATGGATTGTTGAGATTCAGAGGACGGATTTGTGTACCGAACGATGATACCCTGAAGAGACAGATACTGAGAGAATCCCACTGCTCGCGATACACCATGCACCCAGGGAGTACTAAGATGTACCGAGACTTGAGAAAGGTGTATTGGTGGAGTGGTATGAAGCGAGACGTGGCAGAGTATGTGGCCAGGTGTTTTGTACGCCAGCAAGTGAAAGCTGAGCATCGGAAGCCCGGAGGACTACTACAGCCCTTACCTGTACCTACATGGAAATGGGAGCATGTCACTATGGACTTTATTATGGGTTTACCGAGGACCCGAAGAGGTCGTGACGCGATATGGGTCATTGTGGATAGATTGACCAAGAGTGCCCACTTCCTTACCATCAAGAGCACAGATACTGTGGATGCCTTAGCTGAACTGTATGTCAGCGAGATAGCTAGATTACATGGGGCTCCAGTGAGTATTACTTCAGATAGAGATTCTCGATTTACTTCCAGATTCTGGACCCAGTTTCAGGAGTCCATGGGATCTCGATTGAGTTTCAGTACCGCCTATCATCCTCAGACAGATGGTCAGTCAGAGAGGACTATTCAGAACTTGGAGGATATGTTGAGGGTGTGTACGATGGATTTTAAGGGATCGTGGGATGATCACCTGCCCCTAGCAGAGTTTGCATACAATAACAGCTATCATGTGAGTATTGGAATGGCACCTTTTGAGGCTCTATATGGTAGGAGGTGTAGATCCCCTGTAGCTTGGGAAGAGGTCGGTGACAGAAAGATAAATGCTCTCGAGCTTGTTGAGCAAGCCGTACAGAGTGTGAAACTCATATGTGAGAGGTTACGGGCTGCACAAAGTAGACAGAAAAGCTACGCGGATGTGCGTAGACGGCCACTCGAGTTTGACGTTGGTGATGCAGTATTCCTGAGAGTATCACCGAGGAAGGGTATCGTGCGATTTGGGAAGAAAGGGAAATTGAGTCCTCGATACGTGGGACCATTCGAGATTCTTGAGAGAGTGGGAGAGGTAGCTTACAGATTAGCATTACCCCCACAGATGTCCAGAATACACAATGTTTTTCATGTGTCTATGTTGAGGAAGTACCACCCGGACCCTTCTCATGTCATAGAGTATGACGAGATGGACATTCAAGAGGACATGAGCTACACTGAGGAACCCGTTCGGATTCTCGATAGAAAGGAGAAGGTACTGAGAACCAAGAGCATCCCATTAGTGAAAGTTTTGTGGAAACATCACTCAATGGAAGAGGCAACGTGGGAACTAGAGAGTCTCATGAAGGAGAAATACCCCCATCTCTTTAACTAGTTGAGTTGAATTTGGAGGACCAAATTCTTTTAAGGTGGGGAGGATGTGAGATCTGAGAATTTCAGACATTTTAATGATGTAATAAGAATTTGAAGTGTAATTTATTGAGCTAAGTGAATTGTGGGAATTATAATTGGAGATTTATATGTTAAGTGTGTAAAATAAGCATGAACCATGAGGACAGATCGATCTGGGAGAAGGAGAGATCGATCTGGTGAGTTAAAAATGACGAGGAAGGAGGAATTTGAGGAGCAGATCGATCTCCAATGGAAGAGATCGATCTCCAAATGATTCTGTTTGAGAAAGGATCGATCTCATGAGGAAGAGATCGATCTCCAAATGATTCTGTTTGAGGAGAAGATCGATCTCATAAAGCCATAAAGAGATCGATCTCACCCCTTGACAGATCGATCTCCTAGGCATAAAATTACCCAGATCGTCCCCAAATTTCATACGCAGATCGATCTCATCAAGAGGCAGATCGATCTCCTACCTCCAGTCTATATGAGGAACCCGTGTTTTCTCCTGCAAACTCACTTTCTCTCTCTTCCAAACCCATTTCCACCGAAAACCTAGCTTTCTCACTCATCCAAATCACCCATTTCCGGCCGAATCAGCTGTTGTGGTAAGAAGGAAAGTTGTTCCTCATCAAAAGGAGAACAACATACTTGAAAATCGAAGGACGAATCGGATCGAGGCGTGAGTTGTGCGTCTCACAAGCTTTGGGTAATTTCTAAACCTCGATCTTGATATTTGAGCTGATTGTGATGATATTGGTGGTTGTCATTGTGTTGAAATAGCTGAGAAATGATTAGGGATTGATGAAATTTCAATGTGGTTAGAGTGATGATGATATTTAGCGATTTTGGTAATTTTAGGAATTTTGAGCTATAAATGGAAATATAAACAAAGTGGAGAATTAGCCTAGATAATTGGCATGAGAAATGTAGGACATTGAGATATTGTGAATGAGGTTGTAGTTTAGGGTTGAGTTACGAGAACAAAGAGATTTGAGGAGTTATGAGCAATTATGCTCGATTTTGAGAATTGAGGTTTATGAGATAATTGAGTATTGATGTTTTAACATCGTTTGGACAGCTCGGGAGTTCCAGAGTGGAATACGAGACTAGTCCGTGATACGGGGGAAACGATTGCACTATACGAGGTGCAAAGAGGTAAGGGAAAATCTAAACCATTTGTGTATGTGAATTGCAAACTATTTTAGCATGAATTGTGGTTTGTAAAACAAGCATGTTGAGTTTTGTGTTGAGATTTTATTGCACACGATTTTTATAGCCGGTTGGAGCCCAATGTTTTTATGAGTTTATAACTGGGCTCTACGTTAAGGCAATATTGAGATTTGAGAAATGTGTGCGTGTGCTTTGCCGGTTGGAACTCGGTTTTATTACGTTTTGTGTTGAGTACAAAACGATTTCAAATGAGTTTTATGAGAGAAAAACCATTATGAGTTCTACGTGAAGGCAAACCAGTCTTATGTGATAAGACTTAGGTGTGTAGTTGTGAGTACACACCGGGCATTGCTCTGGTAGCATGTAAGCCCGATTTCTTCTCCGTTCTGGTAACGTGAGAATAACCTATTCTGTGGCTGTGCCTCGTTGAGAAACCCCATTGGTGGCTGGGCCACGTTATACCCCATTGGTGGCTGTGCCACGTTGAGAAACCCCATTGGTGGCTGTGCCACGTTGAGAAACCCCATTGGTGGCTGTGCCACGTTATACCCCATTGGTGGCTGTGCCACGTTGAGAAACCCCATTGGTGGTTGTGCCACGTTGAGAAACCCCATTGGTGGCTGTGCCACGTTATACCCCATTGGTGGCTGTGCCACGTTGAGAAACCCCATTGGTGGTTGTGCCACGTTATACCCCATTGGTGGCTGTGCCACGTTGAGAAACCCCATTGGTGGCTGTGCCACGTTGAGAAACCCCATTGGTGGCTGTGCCACGTTATACCCCATTGGTGGCTGTGCCACGTTGAGAAACCCCATTGGTGGCTGTGCCACGTTGAGAAACCCTATTCTGTGGCTATGCCACGCGAGAAATTAAATCAGTGGCTTTGCCACGTGTATTTTGTGGCTATGCCACTCGAGAAATTAAATCAGTGGCTTTGCCACGTGTGTTTTGTGGCTATGCCACGTGAGAAATTAAATCAGTGGTTATGCCACGCGTGTTTAGTGGCTATGCCACGTGCATTATTTTTACTGTGATTTTATCACGTATTTGAGAAAGCGTTTAACGCGTTATTTTCACATGCTTTGTTATTGCTCTAGAGTGAGCCTTTTACTTCTTGTTTTCCCATGACTTGACACATGAGAGTGTCGTTTTGAGTACTTTCATGCTATGGTTTTCAAATGAATTTCACATACAAATAAACCTTTTGTGATGTGCATTTTGGTTTATGAAATGAGTTCCTTACCCCCTTTACTGAGCGATTTAGAAGCTCACCCTGTTTTTCTTTCCCCCCAGAGTTCTTTAAGTGAATAAGGACTTCCCTGCGACGTACGGAGTAGTGGCTAGTGGAGGATTCGAGCTCCAGGCTATATATTTTGTACTTTGAGGTATATTTATCTTTTCATGTACCCAGACTATTATTGTAATTGCAGACACTCGATGTATAACATTATATGGGATGTATTAGGATTAATTAACTTGAGATGGATTAATGTATTTGATATGATATATAAATCCTAGTGATGAGATCCTGAGGCATAATAATTATGATGATGTATGACACTGCACAGGAATGCACTCTTAATTGTGAATTAATGAGTAAAAAGTTTTAAATTAACCCTATTTTCCGCATTTTCGGGGCGTGACAACAAACACTTGGTAGGCAACATTACCAGCCATCATATAGTTCATTTAGGCATTTTATCAAACACCTTGATTGCCAACTAATTACATGTATTAATTAATCAAATTGATTAATTCTAATTACACCATAATCATTAACACATGTACATTAATCCATTTATGCCTAAAAATCATATTGACATAATTCAATATCCATTACTCATTCTCGGCCTAACCCACTTCATGGTGATTTAATATGTTTCAATGCTTAAAACATATATCAACATACTTAAAATCATTCATACATTAACATATATGAAATTGAAAATTAGAAAATATACCAATTGTTGTGTTCACCCTTTGGCCGAAACTTTGGAGGCTCTCGGTTTGCACTCTATGGCTCCTTGATAGCCAATTCCAACATATGTCACTCTCCTTTCAATTTGGAACAACTTCCATGAAGGATGCAAGTTCCAATTATGCCTAATTCCTAGTGATTTCTAGTGAGAGAAAGCTTGGAAAATATGTTTCAATGGTTTCTTCTAGCCGAATTTGTTGTGATGAAGATGACAATGGAGTGGTTGAATTTATAAGCCACATACTTAGCCATTAAGCTTTACTTTTCAGCCATTATACTTGACTTTCCAAACCTTAGCCATGAGTCACCTTATGAGTCATAGTTAACTTTAACTATGGTTAGATATTTATCTCATGGGCTTTTCCATTTGGGCTTCTCGGTTTGGGCTTTCTTAATGGGCTTTCAGGCTGAAATTTTTACAATGTCTCGAGCCTTTGATTGTCTCAAAATTTGGCCGATCAATTGGTCCAACAATTCGGTCTAAAGGACCTAAGAATTTCGATATACGCTTAGTATACCTTAATGGGCTTTAAAATTTTCACCTTAGGCCCATTACATTTTTAACCATTAAATTTATTTCGAAATCCTTCCGAATAAATTTTCCTTACTTTTGGGGATGATTATCTTGTATTCTGGCCAAGAATATTTTTCCCCAAATTTTCCTCCATACTTAGGTTAATTTTTTAACCATGATTAGTCAACTATGGTAAAAGTCCACTTTCTTAACTATAGTTGACTTTTTCCTTAACCATTGACTAAGTTGACTTTTTCTCCAAATTTTGAAAGTGTCATATCTTATGTCTTACACTCTCGTCTTTATGTTTCAACCATTCTCGATGGATAATTTCACCCGAAACGCCTTATCTTGCTAAAAAGGTCCATTTTACCCTTTTTAGCTTTTACTCTCGTTTTCTATGTTCGGGACTAAATCAAGCTGACTTTCCTTCATGAGCTCTCTATACTTTCTCATTTTAAGTTCTTATTTTCAGTCAGAATGATTTAGATTTACTCGGTTTAGCCTGTGACACTTATCGCTCACATTAGGCATTTTATGTAGCTTTTGCGTGTTAAATCATTTCACTAACACTTTAAGTCTAGTAAATACTCTTCTTATGATTCAACTATAATAACATAGTGTTCATACACATAGGAATCATAAGGAATAAGCTACAAAAAAAATTTGGGTCTGACACCCCGCCCAGTACTGATGGTGGTGTTATGGTAGCTAGCCTGCAGTTGGAACCAAATCTAGTAGATCGAATCCGACAGGCTCAACAGATTGATCAGTAGTGCAGTGATATTGTCGGGCAGATACAGAAGGGCACAAAGATTAATTTTGAGTTGAGTTTTGATGGATTGTTGAGGTTCAGTGGTAGGATATGTGTTCCTGATGATGTAGAGATCAGAAGGTTGATCTTGACAGAGGCTCACTCATCGAGGTATACGATACATCCAGGGAGTACTAAGATGTATCAAAACCTTCGAAAAGTTTATTGGTGGTTTGGAATGAAAAAGCACATTGCTGAATATGTCGCTAAGTGTCTCGTTTGTCAGCAGGTGAAGGTAGAGCATCAGAAGCCTGCAGGGTTATTGCAGCCTTTACCGATACTGACTTGGAAGTGGGAGCATGTCACCATGGATTTTGTGATGGGATTACCGAGGACCCGAAGAGGTCATGATGCCATATGGGTGATTGTGGATCGATTGATGAAGTCAGCCTATTTTCTAGCTATGAGAGCTACCGATACTCTGAGCCAGTTAGCGAACTTGTATGTGTGTGAGATAGTGAGGCTACAAGGAATTCCAATTAGCGTTGTTTCTGATAGGGATGCCCGCTTCACTTTCCACTTTTGGGAACGTTTTCAAGAAGCGATGGGGACCCAGTTGAGTTTTAGCACCGTGTTTCATCCTCAAACAGATGGTCAATCGAAGAGGACTATACAGACGCTGGAGGATATGTTGAGAACGTGTGCGCTAGATTTTGGAGCTCATGGGATGACCAATTGCCACTCGCAGAGTTTGCCTATAATAACAATTTTCATGCGAGTATTGGGATGACACCATATGAGGCATTGTATGGATGTAGATGTTGTTCCCCTATTGGATGGGAAGAGGTTAGTGACAAATAGATTTTTACTCCTGACTTAGTGCAGCAGGCATCTGAGGACGTCCGATTGATATGTGAGAGATTACGGACATCTCAGAGCTGGCAAAAGAGTTACGCTGATAAGAGACAGAGACCACTAAAGTTTGATGTGGGTGAGTCAGTGTTTTTGAAGGTTTCTCCTTCGAAGGGAATTATGAGATTTGGTAAGAAGGGCAAGCTGAGCCCTAGATACATCGGACCCTTCAAAATTTTGGAGAGAGTGGGAGACAAGGCTTATAGGTTGGCATTGCCATCGAAATTGGCAAGTGTTCACAACGTCTTCTACATATCCATGTTAAGGAAGTACCACCCGAACCCGACACATGTAATAAGGTATGAGCCTTTGGAGCTCAGTAAAGGTATGACCTATGTTGAGAAGTCGATTCGGATACTGGATAGAAAAGATAAAGTGTTGAGGACAAAGACAATTCCCTTGGTGAAAGTCCTTTAGCAACATCACAGTGTGGAAGAAGCCACATGGGAATTGGAGAGTTTGATGCGGGAGAAGTATCCCGAGTTATTCATGGATTGAATTGGTTCTAATTTGGAGGACCAAATTTTCTAAGTGGGGGAGAATGTGAGACCCCGTATATGTATAATTGAGTATATGTACATAGAAATGTAAATGAAGTCATAAGTATGGTGATATACTTGTAATGTGAAGTATATGTGATGTAAGTCCATAAGTTTAATGTACACACTTGTAATAAGAGTTGTGATTGTACGTACAAGTTACATTATATATGAATATGAAGAAATAGACTTAAACATGTGAAGAATGTGAGTAGAATGGAATATGAGTGGTATGGTAAAATGGAAGGAATATTTCATAAGTTGTGCACTTCCATTTGGTTTATATCATGTACCTTTGGTTATATAAAGATTTCACACAAGTTTTAATGTGTACAAAGTGTGAATGGATACCATTTTCAAGTCTTAAAGGTAATTGGATGAGGAAATGGCTATGGCAACAAATTAAGGATGTTTTGGTGTAAGTACCTGCAGAAAACTGTAGTAAAAATATGGAAATATGAAGGGCGGATCGATCTCATGGGATGAGAGATCGATATGGAAGAGCCAAAATGCTCTTATTTTAAGCTATGGAATAGGATAGATTGACCCCCCCTAAGACCAGATCGATCTTTTGAACCTTCTGTAAAATGCAGATCGATCTTTTTAACCTTCTATTTGAAGCAGATTGATCTCAAGCCTCAACAGATCGATCTCCTGCCTTCAAATGTCGTGAAAAAGAGGGATTTTAAGAGGACCAGATCGATCTCTACCCAATGCAGATCGATCTCATCAAGCAAATTCTATAAATATGGAGCAGTTGGATCTGCAATTTTCTGAGACAAAACCAATCATTTCTATTTCTAACCTAAAACCTAGCTTCTCACTCCTAAATCCACACATTTTCAGTAAGATTTAAGGGAAAGCTATTAGAGGCAAATTTTTTCACATCAAAGAGAAGAACAACATAGTTTAGAGGCATTTCCCCACTTGTTGGATTGAAGGATCAAGGTTCATTTTCATTTGGAACAAAAGAGGAAATCAAGCTAGGTGAGTTTCTAATGCAAATACCTAAGTACATTGTTAAGCTATTGATGTTTGGGGATTGATTAGGGTGCTTAGTATTGTTAGAAACTATCTAAAATGTATTGGAATGAGTATGATCTAGAAAAGGTTTAGTGTAAGAAAGTGGAGTGTATTGAGGATAATAAGGTTATGGGTATGATTTTAAGTTGTTGCTAGTGAATAGATTGTGGATTTACCAAAAAGGGGTAAAATGTGGATTAAGGCATTGGTAAAATGCATAAATGGACTTTATTGACTAGTGAGATCAAAATGTGAGTTAGCGACATTAACTCAAGTGAATTGGTGAATGAATTGCAGCGCATGAGGATACATCGAAACACGTTGAGCTTAAAGCGCAAGAAGCTAAGAAGAAGAGAGTCGCACTCAAGTAAATCGAGCTAAGGGAATTGTGTGGACTCTTAGAGATATCTGTGCGCAATTTGGGCGTTTAAATGCTTTGCTAGAATGCATGAGAAACTAGGAAATGAAATTGGGTGATTGTAGGGCAAAGATTTGGGTTTTGAGAAAAGTCCATGAAAACCAAAGCATAACGCTTTGAAAATCATGTTTTATTGCTTTTTAGCAAATGATTTAGTAGGTTGGCTGACATTTGAAATGATTTGCAAAAGAAATGAGTTGTTCTGGTTTGTTAACCATACTTTACAAAGAATTGAGCCACCTACATGGTTTTCATGAGAATGAAAGCGTGCTAGAGTATGACTCACACGAGATTTGATGTGAGTGTTAGAGCTTAGCTCGCACTAGCTTTCACATGGATTTTTATACTGGTTTTGGCATGGTGTTGGAGCATAGCTCGCATTAGATGCCCACCTTACTTATTGCACTGCTTGGAGCTTCAGGTAGACTGGGTGTCACACCGATTAAATAAGCTCAAACGTGCATTGTTTTGACATGTTGATAGCCGTGTTAGGAGCTTCGGGTAGATAAGAGGTCGTACCAATTAAATAGGCTCACACGTGCGTTTTTGAGATGTGACGTGATATAATGTGTTCATATGGGTCCACGGAGTACGTTGTACCATGCAGGTAGCATGGAGTACGTTGTACCATGTTGAGATGTGATATGTCGTCTTCGGACGAGATCTACTATAGACCGACGAGCAGGATTTGACCCACCTCCTGTGTGGAAACAGATAGTGGTGATGATCCGCACACCTGATCCATGTAGCAGGTATCACAGGATATGGCCATAGTCCTAGAGGATATTTCCCTTGTTGTATTGCCCATCTCACATGTCATTTTCTTTGTGAATAAATCCATGTTTGAAATGTTTTGTCGGCCAGGATAATCCAAGGGAGGGACCAAATCCTGACTAGAGTTGAATTGTTTTTGAGATGGAAGTATGTTAATGGTTTTAAAGTGCACTGATGCATGATGTTTAATGCCATGCTTACTTATGAAATATGCATGATGATTAATGCCATACCTTACTTATGAAATATGCATGATGATTAATGCCATGCCTTACTTATAAAATATGCATGATGGTTAATTCCATGCTTTGAATGGGTTTTGTGCACTAAATTTTAATAGCATGAATTGCTTTACATACCATTAACACAATCATACACTCATGTTTTGAGATAAAATGATGAACTAAATGCTTTTGAGCATGGCATCACGATCACGTTGATAGTGCAATATCTACCTGTTCGCATGATTGCCTTATTGAGAGTGTGGTTTGCTCACCCCCCTTATTTTCCCCCCTCTACAAAGATTTGAGATTAGATTGAGAGTGATTGGAGGCTTTCCCTTTTTGGTATCCGCTGCATCCCATCGCGTAAGGTATACACACTTAAATTATTTTGTATCTAAATTAGGCATAGTACAGTAGCATTTTGTATGTAAACATTGGGGATGTAAAGCAACATAAACACTTGTAAACAGTAACTCTGATGTATTTAGAAAAGTGTTTACTTCTGAAATTATGTTGTGAATTAAATTGTTATAGATGGATGAGGTAGACATTGACACACAGCCCAACTTGTTGAATGTTTAGCTGATCACGATCGAGGTAAGGTAAGGACGAGAAATAATTAATGTATGAAAATCAAAAAAAAAAATTTGCGCTGATTTTTGTAAGTTGAAGGTCGTGACACAGCCCTCACTGGGCTACTATGTACGCTCTCTAGAGGGGGAAAGTAGAGGGATAAGCACCACACGCTCAGTAAGGCAATAATGCAAGCATGGTAGATAACTACCCTATCTACATGCTGATAATGTCATGGCATAAATAATTTATAATCGAATCATGAGAAGATAAAACTATGCCGCATGTATATACATATATCATGCACTGAAAACATGGAAACAAGCATATAAAACATGGTAAAATCATCATGTAAAACTTCTCATGCTCATCGTTATTAAAACTCATCATAAAAGGGAAATTCAATACGAAACATCCTTTAAGATTTATGACTTTTACAAAACACATTAAATCTCAATTCATCCTTTTCTCAAAACGCATCAATCTCATCACAAAAGAACATTATTTCTTTAAACAAATCCCACAAGGCTCGACCCCTCCCTCGGGTCTACTTGGATAACACAATCACACTCAATGTATAAAACCATGTGGTACTATGTAATATTATGTGAGACAGGTGATCACTATATCTCAAAGAATATGTTGGCCAACTATGTCATAATCATCCCAGACCACACGGATCCCGGTGTGTGGGGCATCATGCTGGAACAAAGGTGGGTTAGTTCTCTGCCAGACTTTTCAAATCATCATCACAACCTTGCTGTACAGCGTACTCCATGTGATATACATGGTACAACGTACTCTGCGGACCCATCTCATGGTTGGGGGTGCCAGTCGTGGTCTTATCTACCCCAATGTCATGTGTAACCTATACAGTCTCAAGTGCAGGTGGAGCTTTTCATCTTGTATGAGAGCCTCCCCACCAGCAGAGCCTCCCCACCCCAACGGGCTTAAGGATGTTGGCTTAAGGATCATACCGTAAGAGAGCCTTCCCACCCCGTCGGGCTTCCGGATGTAAGGTTTGAGGATCTTACCATCTCCACGGCATCATACATACCGTAGCGTGAAAACCTGTGCGAGTTAAGCTCTAGCACGATTCATGCATCATCAATAAATCTCCTCGTACGAGCAAGGCTCTAGTACAACTTTATGCATAAAATCATGAAGAAGTCACATACGAGCAGAGCTCCAATACAATTTTATACATAAGAAAGTAAATCAAAATCCACGTATGAGCAGAAGCTCCAGTACGGTTTATAATACATTATCGTACTTCAAATCAAGGTGTGAGCTAAGCTCCAGCACGTTTCATACATGTGAAAACATCAAAATCAAGTGCAAGCGAAGCTCCAACATGATTTAGATCACGTAAATATGATTGGCTGCTCTATTTCAACACAACACATTTCAAATCAAAGCTAGCACATGCCTCGTGCTATTTCATGAAATCACAGAAATCAAATACCCAGCCTATCCCTCCTTTTGCTTAAACCAAAGCAATGAGTTTTCGTAAAACATTAAAGCATGTGATTGATGCGATTATTAACCTTACTAATCCCTTTTTATAAAATCTACTTCAAAACCAAATCATATACCAAAAACACTTGTAGTCATTCACATACACCATCAAACACTTTCCTAGATACTCATGCATTATTCCAAAGCCCTATATACCCAAAAAATAAGAGCAGCTATCTCTATATACTTACAGAATTCCCTTACCTGGAATCGCTCACGTGATTCCACTTCCTTAGAGCTGCTTGATTACGCATTTCGTTTCGTCTTCAATGAATCCTCCCGTGACTGCACAAAATCATTTACCACATCAATTGGGTCTAATGTGACACCATCCTTACGTTTACTATAGTCGACTTGCCCTATAGTTTCTATTAACGCCTATAAGGCTTCATTTGATTACTCTACTTGTATCTCAGGAGTTTATTGGATTCTTTTAGATCCATTGGTTCTTACTAAATCGATATTTAAGCCTATAGTGTTTTTATTTCATCATTTATTTCACTATGGCATTTTGTCAAACACCTTATATACTCATTTTCATAAATTGACTATCCTCATAATATAGCTTCATTCCATCATCTTAAAATCATGCATAATACTCCACTAACACCTTAACATAACCCATTTATCATCAACTCAACTATATCACATTTTCTCACTCTAGACTTATTCTAGGTTTTTACTTGTTCCATTAATTTCCATGTAGTTCTAATCATCAATGCACATACCAATCAACTCCAAAATCAATAACTAAATAATGTATTTGGATTGGTGCATTAGAAACTCACCTGGCTTGATTTCTTTCTTGCTCCAAATGAGAACTCTCCTTGCTCTTTCAATCCAACCAATGGTGCATTGATTCTAAAGTATGTTGGTCTTCTCTTTATGATAAATAACTTTGCTCAATGGCTTTTTCTTAAATCTTAACAGAAATGGGATGATGTTAGAGTGAGAAAGTTAGGTTTTGGTTTGAAAATGGAAAGATGAAATTGTTTCCCGTGAATTACAGATCCAATTGCCCCATATTTATAGAATTAGCTTGATGAGATCGATTTGCATAGGGTGGAGGTCGATCTGGTCCTCTTGAATTCCTCTTCTTCATGACATTTTACAAGCATGAGATCGATCTGTCGAATGCTTGAGATCAATATGCTTCAATGAAATGAGATCGATCTGCTTCAATGGAACAAGATCGATTTGTCTCAGGCAAAGAGCTAAGGACATCGATCTGGCCCTTAGAGAAGATCGATCTGCTCCAACCCGAGAGTAATGGAGATCAATCTGCTTGAGTGAGGGATCGATCTCCCTCTTCCAATATGCTTCATTTTACATTCTTAAGGCCATGAGATCAATCTCTCCTTGCATAGGATCGATCTGGCCTTCATCCAACACCCTTTTTACTGAAATTTCCCCATTTAAAATCATACTAAATCACTTCCACATTCATTTATCATTCCATTCACACTTAGAACTTCAAAAACATTTATTTCTTAGAATTCATATGTAATGTAACTTGTCTGTACATCAATTAATCATATACATTACATAGAAAATTAAGGGTCTTACACCCAAACCGACCCAGAACCAAAAAGAACCTTCTTCCACAAGCTTGTCGCAGATATCCCTCCTAGGTTCAGATTGTGCGATTTTTTTGGCCACTTTCGACCACTTTTATTATTTGGTCAATAAGGAGAAAATATTCCTTCTTACGTCCTATACAACATATAAAAATCCAGCCTTAAACAAGCTCATTTGCTCAGTGAAACGTTAATGAGAAGAACAGGGGTAGAATATACCATGTTTCTAAGGTGAGAGAAAACTTAAATTTATGAGTTATTGGCTGGTTTTTAAGTTTGTTTTTGATGATTCTAAGTTGTATACATGTATAACTACAACTAAGAATCATTGCTAGACCAAGGAGTGGTCAAAGTTGGTCAAAGTAAGTGAAAAGTTGATAGAAGATGATGATAGTTAGATATGTTGTTGTTTGATGCATTTAAATGATTTTTGCTTAAGTAGAAATTGAAGAACTAATTTTTAAAGGCATGTGTAGGTTTGGCCAGCCCTTGTTTGACATTTTAGAGATGAAATTTGGTTGAATTGAATGTTGTAGAATGTTAAATTAATACCAAAAAGTCTGATTTATACCTCGGTTTAGTAGAAAATTGAAAAGTGTGAGAATTGGCAAATCTGATAAGTTGTCATGTGATACTAGGGACTTGAATAAGTGTTTAGGTTATTAAGTTTATAAGTTTGAAGTTAAGAGAAAATAAATTATCGAAAATAGCTTAAACCGACACTTTTATCGGTAAAACTGAGAAAGTAAAGAAAGTTGGCAAAATTACCAAGTTTAGTGGGATTTATTTAAATTGAGGCATGTTTGTGTAAGGCCCGTGAATTTCTATGTAATCTTATGATTTCCATGATGTATAGACAAGTTACATAATAAATGAATCATAAGAATTGGATTTTTTTAGTGTTAAGTGTGGATGAAATGTAAAATGGGTATTGGATTGATTGAATCAGAGTTTAACTTTGAAAATCTGGAAAATTGTAGCTGAAATACTGCAGGATGAATGCCAAATCGATCTTACATGCAAGGAAGATTGATCTCATTGTTTCGAAATAGAGTACCAAGCATTCTATAAAGAGGAGATCGATCCCTTCTTCAAAGAGGCAGATCGATCTCATCCAAGAGGCAGATCGATCCCCTAGCTTGCATTGTCAAATTCTAAAGAAATTTAAGCAAGAGGAGATCGATCTTCACCTTGGAGATTGATCTCATAACGCGATTACTATAAAAGAGACTTGACTGTCGAGCCTTCTTCCCCAAAAATCCCAAAACCTTCCATTTTAACCAAAAATAACCTAGTTTTGTCACTCTAGGATATCCTTACCTTTCAAAAAGATTTGAGGAAAAAGCTATTTGAGTAAAGTTGTTCCTAGTGAGGAAGAGAAGAACATAATCAAAGATTGGAAGCTGAAACTTTGGATTGAAGGAGAAAAGAGGTTTTTCCCCAATTTGGCAAAAAAAAGGAAAAAGTTAAGCTAGGTAAGATTTCAATACACCATCTTCTAGTATGTTAATCTAGACATTTTGATGAGTTGATTGGTGTATATGATGTTGGCTAAAATGTTCATGTACATGCTTAAACAACCATGATCTAGAATGGGCTTAGTTAGAGAAAGTGGAAATGGCATAGAGTTGATGATGGTTTAAACATGTAGAGATGTTAGTAAGCATGTATAGATGATTTTAAGATAACTTTGTGAAATCCATATGTTGGAATGGATGATGATTGGAAATGGACATAAGAGGTGTTTGATAAATTTCCATAGTGAAGGAAATGATGAACTAAAAACATTATGAGCTTAATGTCGGTTTAGTGTGAATCAATAGACCTAAAGAGTTTAATAGATTCTCGAGAAATGAATAGAGCAATCAAAATGGACTTAAGAGAAAGTGAGGCCTTATAAGTGTTAATGAAAACAATAAGTCGAATCGACTATAGTAAACGCAAGAATTTTAATACATTGGGTTAAATTGATGTGATAAGTAATTTCGTGCAGCCTCAGAGATCTCATTAAAAGTGAATTGAACTGCACGATCGAGCGTCTCTGATGAAGTGGAATCACTCGACGCGATTCCAGGTAAGAGAATTTTGTGAGTATCTAGAGGTAGCTGCACGTATTTTGAGGGTGTTTATAGGGCTTTGTAATTGCTTGGTTATCTAGAAAAGAATTAATGATTTGTTCGAATGATTTCGGATATAGATGATATTGGTTACGTAAGTGAATCTTACAAAAGGAGTAGTGTAAGACCCATAAATTTCTATGTAATGTTTATGATTTCAGAATGTACATACAAGTTACATTACATATGAATCACAAGAAATGGATGTTTTTAAGCTCTAAGTATGAATGAATGTAAAATGAGTATAGAAGCAAATGAATGGAAATTTAACTTTGGAAATCTGGGAAAACTGCAGCTGGAATGCTGCAGAATACAGGGTAGATCGATCTAATTGCAAGGGGAGATCGATCTTATCTGCTTGAAATGCCATGCCAAGACATCCTACAAGAGAGAGATCGATCCCTCACTCAAGTAGATCGATCTCAAGTTGTTTCTGTATGGACCAGATCGATCTCCTCCCATAAGGCAGATCGATCTCTAGTTGCCTCTGGATAGGCCAGATCGATCTCTAAAGCCTTCTGCATGAACCAGAACAATCCTATCCCCTTGAACAAATCGATCTCATGCTAATAGGCAGATCGATCTCCTGTCGGCATTTTCAAAATTTTGAAGGAGTTTAAGCATGGGGAGATCGAACTCTACCCCTTGGAGATTGATCTCATAATTTGAAATCTATAAAAGGCCTGACAATTCGTGCCTTCTTCCTCAGACATTCACAACTCTTCCATTTTTAGCAAAGAAAACATAGTTTCTCACTCTAGAATACCACCCTTTCCAAAAAGATTTGAGGAAAAGCTATTTGAGCAAAGTTGTTCATTGTGAGGAGGAGAACAACATAATCGAAAACTAGAAGTTGAGTTGATCGATTGAAAGAGAAAAAGGATTTTCCCCAAATTTGCATCAAAAGAGAAAATTCAAGCTAGGTAAGACTTCATTACACTAACTTTTAGTATGATAATCTACATATTTAGATGAGTTGGTTTAGTGTATACATTTTTGGCTTAAATGTTCCTGTACATGCTTAAACAACCATGACCTAGAATGGGTTTAGTGAGAGAAAATTGAAATGGCATGGAGTTAATAATGATTTAAACATGTAGGGATGTTATTAAGCATGTATAGAGGATTCTAAGATAACTTTGTGAGATCCATATGTTGGAATGGATGATGATTGAAAATGGGCATAAGAAGTGTTTGATAAAAGGCCATAGATAAAGAAAATGATGAATCGGAGGTATTGTGAGGCTAATGACGGTTCAATATGAATCAGTAGACTCGATGAGTCTAAAGGACTCTTGAGAAATGAATAAAACAATCGAAATGGACTTAAGAGGATATAAGGTCCAAAAGATGTAACAAGGCCAAATTTGGTGTAAAATGGCCCCATGTATTGAATTGAAATTCATGCAAATGAGAATTGAGTATATTGAAGTAGACTAATGCGAGTAGCAAATGCTTGTAGCTCCTGAAGATTTAATTGGAACCGATAAGCCGGATCACAAGCATTGGAAAACAAAGGAAAGTGTTTCGCACGTGGTTCGAGGTAAGGGATGCAACCGTTTTGTACATATGTATTCCTTACGGATGAAAATGCTTTGGTAGCATGAAAATATTTTATTAATGGACATATGTTTTGAGAAAAGCGGTTAAATTGAAATTGCTTACTTGAGTGCATGTTTTGTCGGTTTGAGCTTGATTTGTGATTTGAATGTTTTGTGAACAAACATACTGTATATTTGAATGAGATTTATGAAGCAACACTAATATGATCTCTATGTGAAGGTGAAACTATTTTCAGCACAATAATGGCATGTTTTTTAGACTAAGAATTTGTCATGATATCTTTACATCGATGCTTCCGCCTTAGTAGCATGAGATGCCTCCGTTTTGGTAACGAGAGATGCCTCTGTTTTGGCAGTGTGAGATGCAGCGGTTTTGGTAACATGAGGTTCGAGGTAAGGGATGTAACTGTTTTGTGCAGATGTACTCCTTACGGATGAAAATGCTTTGGTAGTGTCACGACCCAAATTACCTACAAATCAGAGTAAATTTTTCGCTTTTTCATTTATTATTCAATTCTTACCTTTCTCTCATCGTGACCATCCTACAACACAGTTGGGCTATGATTCTGTGTTAGTCACCTCTCACCTATTTACCAATCCATTTCCATATCACATTCACATATCAGAGTTTACTATCTTTTGACTTTGACTAAATACATACACATTGGTATTTATAACTCTACATCCCCGACATCATATCTGTTTATAGTACTGTGCATTACATATTTAGATACAAAACTATACAAATGTGTATACCTGTCTCTCGATGGGAAGCAGTGGATTCCAAGCATGCAAGTCCTCAGCCACTTACTAATTACTATGAGTGCTCTGAAAAGATGGAAAAATAAGGTGGGGTGAGCAAACCACACGCTTAGTAAGGCAATAATGCAAGTAAGTAGATAGCTTCACTATCTACATGCTCATAATGCCATGCCCTTAAAATCCATTTCTTTTCATTAAAATATCAAGCACAAAATCATGCATATTTCAATGTCATAGTTTATCAAAACTATTTGTGCATATAGTAATCATGTAATTCATGCATCAAAGGCATTTTATGTGACATCATTAAATCATACTTAGCATGAGTTAAATCAAGATCATGCCATGTAAAACAAATCAGGAGAAACAATTCTTTTCATGAATTTATCATTTCAGCATGGAAAACTCATCATGCTACTGCAATTAAATCATTTCATTAAAACACAGTATAAAATAACCATTATGGGTCAATCCTCTAATAAAACAATTCGTTATAAAATTCTCAGAAAAATCTATCATCATAGTACAAAATCATAAAATAGGGTGCCTGACCCCTCCCTCGGGTCTACCCCGGTCTATCGATACCACAAGTTATATCATGTATGACAAGTAGGTGACTATCAATAACAACATAGAACTATGGCCATAATCGACCTGACCCCTCCCTCGGGTCTACCCCGGTCTATCGAGACCACAAGTTATATCATGTATGATAAGTAGGTGACTATCAATAACAACATAGGACTATGGCCATAATCTCGTGCTCCCTGGCAACACGTTACCTAGTGTGTAGGGTATCACACCTGAAACAGGAGGTGGGTCGTCCTACCCGCCAGAACAGCATAACACCAGGCTTACGAGGGCAAGGCTTGCTACCTCGTGGCTAATGCCACTCCACTCCAACAATCCCCACGGTACAGCGTACTCCGCGTGACATACACGGTACAATGTACTCTGTGAACCCAAGCTCAGTCAGGGGTGCCTGCAATAGGTTTTATCCACCCATATCAACTCTGTCTCAGTATGCACGTGTGAGCATATCATCTCACTGTGACACACAGTCTACAGGAGGTTCCAACACAATTATATGCATGTAATATAATCCCTGTGCGAGTTAAGCTCTAGCATGGCTCCATGCATATTCATGATATCTGAAAACCTCGTGCGAGCGAATCTCTAGCATGGTTTCATAAAAATTAGTAAAATCTGCGTACGAGTAGCACTCCAATACTACTTAAAAATGAATGAGTTATAAATCCATATAAAATCACGTACGAGCGAGCTCCAGCATGGTGTTATGCATCAATAAATCAAATCTCATGCGAGTTACACTCCAGCACGGCTTTATGCATAAATAAATCAAATCTCGTGCGAGTTACACTCCAGCACGGCTTATATGCAATATCATTTCAAAATAGGATGCGAGCTAAGCTCCAGCACCTCTCATGCATGTCAAATCATTAAAACTAGTGCGAGCAATCGCTCCAGCACCTTTTATGCATATCAAGTCAAAACAAGTCAAAATATGTCAAAACATGTCAAAACAGAGTGCGAGCTAGGCTCCAGCACTTCTCATGCATTTCACAAGAATAAATATCAGGGCGAGCAACCGCTCTAGCACATTTCATGCATATGATGTCAAACAAGTCGGTGTGAGCAACCGCTCAAGCACATTTTATGCACACTCACAAACACAGATATAGTGCGAGCTATGCGCCATCACTATCTGTTTCCATATAAACTTGATAGTTGGCCCGTTTTCCAAAGAAATTCCATTTAATTATAAATAACACCTACGTAGTGTTATCTTGTGAAATTTAAACAATTACTGGCCAATCTATCTATTTACTTTGATTAAAACTAATAAAATTCCTTAATCAAAAAATTCCTTAAATCATGCATTTCATGCATGTCATGCTTTCACCATCCTTAGGTGAACTTCCCTCAATAGGGGTAAAATAGTCTTTTACCTATTTCGGGTCCTTAAAATCTTTAAACCATTTTTAGGACCTTTGTTCAATATCAATGTATACATAAATATTCAGTGTACAGAAAAGCTATTAAAAAGCTCCTCACACAATTCCCTTACCTCATTTTTCTGTACAGTCTGACCTTTCCATTGATGACTCATCACGCAGTCCGATTTGGTCCGAATCCAATCTCTGGAACTGCGGATAAATATTCATCAGGTCAATTACAATACAATTAATTGTATTTCATGTTTGTTTGGGCTTAATTTAAATTATTGGGCCCGATTACACCATAATGGGCCTTAATCGGCCTTAAGCTCGTTTTTCCACTTACTAGTCACATTATCGAGGCCTATTGGGCTCATTGGACCCATCAGTATTTATTGGACTTCATTCTAAACCCTCGGATAGCTCAATTAAATATTTACAACAATTTATCCCAATTTCCAGAATTTAATTCATTAAATGCAAAAATTAAATCCGTAATTTATGCGATAATTTTTAACACGTATAACGATGCAAAATTGTCATAAATAAGGGTTACTTACCCAATATTCCACGATCGTACACAAATCGAGGCTGTCTCGAGCTCTCGGTTGATGCTAATTGTCGAGCTACACAATTTAATATTTTTTTCGGGTAAATTTCCAGTCGGATATTAATCGAATTAAATATTCCAAAATTTAAATCGGTCAATTTGATCGCTTATCGACTTACCCGTAGCTCGATTGCATCATTGGAATTTTCTCCAATTTTCCTCCTTTCTTTTTCCCCTTTTTCTTTTTCTCTTTCTTTTCTTTTTAGCTGAACAGGTTTGGTCCGGTTCAACCCGGTTCAAACCTCCGGTTCAATTTGGTTCGGTCGGTTCAGTGCCTCGCCCGCCGGTTCTCCATCGGTTTTCGACACCAGCAGCTCCGCGGGGTCATCCGAGCTCGGATCTGGGGTCGTTGTGGTCCGAGGTCGCCGAAAAGTGGCTGGTCCGGCCTCTTCTCTCCTCGTCGTCAGTGGCTTCTCTCTTTCTCCCATTTTCCAGCGCTGGCTGCCATTCTACCGGCCAAGGCTGCCACCAATCGACCGGTCTTCCCATGGCGCTCCCTCGGCTGGCGGTGGTCGGGCCTAGATTGACGCCGATCACCGGTTCCTCTTTTCTCCATTTTCGATTTCTCTCAATTTCTCTATCTCCCTTTTCGTCAGTCGCCGTTCCTCCGAGCTGGTGGTGCCGACAGTGGCTCGTGGTCACCCTTTCCGGCCAGCTCGTCTAGGCCCGACGCGGGCCGCCTCTATCGGTGAGGCAGAGGGGGCTCGGCTCCCTCACTGGTCTTCTGTTTTCTAGTTTCGCGTTTCTTTCGCGATTTTTTTTAATTTTATTTATTTATTTATTTATTATAATTTATTTTTTATTATTATTTTAATCAATATTATATTATTATTTTGTCAAAATATCTAAAAAATTATATTTAATTCATTTAACCAATAAATAAATTTATCGATATTATTTCGGCTTTTCGATATAATTGTTTATTATTTTCGGGATAATTTTTCGATGTAAAAATTTTGGTTTATTCCAATAAATTCATATCTCGATCAATTTAACCCGAAATTTAATTATTTCTTCATTATTGATCAAGATTCTCAAATCCATTATTTTTAATTAAATTTTCTTATCTCGATTAATATCGAATTTCGATCTTTTGACCGTTTTACCTTTCACGTGTTCGGGAATACCATTTCAATCCTTTTGTATTTTTTAAGGCCCTTAAAAATTTCTATTCATTCCATTTACTCTAACGATAAAAATCGGGTCTTACAATCTCCCCCACTTAAGAAATTTGATCCTCCAAATTAGAACCAAGTCAAATGGATCCATGAACTACTCTGGTACGTCTATCACATCATACTCTGTAATTCTCATGTGACTTTTTCCGGAGTGTAATTCTACAAACAAACTTAACTAAGGAGATCGTCTTAAACCTCAACACTTTCTTCTTTCGTCTAATACCCGACTCGATTTTTATACGTTATACTTTCATTGAGCTAAACTGTTGGAGCTCATATCTAATCACATATGCTGGGTCAGGATATTATTTCCGAAGCATCATAAGATCGGACACATAGTGGATGCCTGTTAATTCAAGTGGTAATGTCAACCTACAGGCCCTACCTTTCACTTTGCCTAATCTCTCTTTCTGTATCTCGTTATGCTCTTAGGACAAGTAATTTCCAACAATACTAATTCACCCTCGGTGAATTCCAATGGTTTCTGTCTCTTGTCAGCATAGTCTTTTCTATCTGCTCTGAGGTGTTCTTAATCTCTTATAAATCAACTGAACATCCGCAGAGGTTTATCTTATTAATTCGGAAACAATTTTTCTATCTGTCACCCACTTTTTCTTATCCAAGTCGGGAAACAACTCCTTACGGCCATACAATGCCTCATATAAAGTCATCCCGATACTCGAGTGACAACTGTCATTATTGGCGAATTCGATTAGTAACAAATGATCATCCCAAGAGCTTATCAAATCATTGGCACACGCTCTCATCACATCCTCCAGAACCTGTAAGTCCTCTCTGACTGACCATCTGTCTGAGGACGAAAAGCTGTGCTAACACTCAATCAGGTTCCCATAGCTTCCTGAAAAAAATATTCCCAGAAGTGAGAAATGAAGTGAGAATCCCTATCTCATATCATGCTCCCTGGAACATTACATAATGTTTCACAATTTTCCATACACATTAATCTGCCTACACACTGTAAGTATATGTGGATTTCCATAGCCAGAAGGTGGATAAACTAAATCAATCTATCGACTATCACCCAGATAGCCTCGTGATTCATTCGGGTCCTCTATAACCCATCACAAAATTCATGGTAACTTGTTCTCTTTTTCATGTCAATATAGGTAGAGGCTGCAATAACTCTGCAGACTTCTTTTGCTCTACCTTAATCTACTGACATACGAGACACTTTTCCACAATCTCTACAATGCCTTTTTTTTATATCTGACCACCAATACCCTTTTCAGAGATTTCGATATATTTATTACTTCTCGGATGCATTGTATATCCCGAAGAGTGAGTTTCTGATCTCATCAATTGTGGTCCTGGGGAGCACTTATACTGTCTCTGAACCTCTGTAAGCCATCATCACTCACTGTGAACTCTGTCATTATACCCTTCTAAATTTGACCCACACTATCGACACCATGCAGATCATCACGCTAAGCCTGGCAAATCCGATCATTCTATTTCGATTCTAACCTCAGGCTAGCTGTCACACAATCACTGTCATCATCAGAAGGGATCACATCACTACTGAGGTCACAACTGCTCTAGCAACTCACGCTCCCTAACCATCATATGTGATACCATCCCGAGGCTCTTTTTGTTCAAGGCATCAGCCATTACATTAGCCTTTCCTGGGTGGTACAATTTTCATAATCATAATTCTTAGAAGCTCTAACCCTCTTGGTTATCTCATATTCGACTCTTTCTGTGAAAACAGATACTCGAGGTTTTTACGATCAGTGCATACTTGAAATTTCTTACCATATAAGTGGTGGCGCTATACTTTTAGTGTAAACGCTATGACTGCCAACTCTAAATCATGGGTTGGATAGTTTCTCTCATGGTCCTTGAACAATCTGGATCCATAAACGACTATCTTCCTATTTTAAATCAATATATAGCCCAATCCTTATTTTGAGGTATCCATACACACTGAAACCTCTTGAGCTGTTGGTTATGGTGAGAATAATTACGGTGGTCAGTTTATTACTTCAATATACCAAAACTCACCGAAGCTACTTTCATACTTATAATCTCACTCGTATGAAATCTTTTTTCCAAATAAGACGTGTCAACTGAGCAGCCCATTTCGAGAAACTCTCAACAACGTCTGTAAGACAGTTTCCTGTTGCTACTCATGCTCTTCCCTGGATTTCGAATACATCAACATATCATCGCTAAAGATGACAAGCAATCGGTCCAAGTAAGCTTTAAATACCTCATCGTGGTTGAGTTCCACTAATTATTTCAATCACCCTTATTCTTGACCTATGTACGCATAAACATATAATGTCATTTCGAAATCGCTTCCGTTCAAGGTACTAACCCACGTCATTTCCTTTTTCTTATATTAACGGCTTTTATAAAATTTTAATTTTTAAACTTCATGATTAATCGAATTCTACCAGTAAAGGTACCCAAATTTTAAATGTATATATTACGACTGTCGATTTCAATTTATAAGTTATGTGTACGCTTCTAGACGTTGTCAAGTCTTCAGGCGGGGAAGTATTTTGAAATACCTTTATTAACCCTCAGACTTGACCACATGGACTGGGTGTAGATATATCCACCCCTTATACTTGGTCGCAATCCATATTCACTACATATCGCTTAATCCAAATTACTTTACATATCAAAGATATTCTTATCTTGCATATGCCTTTTATTCCAATATGTCTTGTATTCGGATCTATCACATCTCAAAGCTTATCTCCTTTCATATATCACTTATAACAAACTCTTTCATTACTTGTTAAAACTTATAATATGCTTTTCAGTGATGTTTCACCCTTATTTTCAACTTACAATCTTTATACCCATATTCAGTTAGTGATAATCATCTAACCATCATCATCTTGCTTAAGGGTACAGGCTGCACATCTTTCACTAGCTTATAAGCAACTGAAGGCGGTATGAATAAATGCGTGGCACCAGGATCAATTAACATAATTACTTCATTATTCACAACCAGTGTGGTATCTTCCACCACATCAGATTAAACATCAGTAATGTCCTGGTCCAAGGCATACACTTACCCTCGTCCAACACCTTATTTCCATGGTAACTACCACACATGTTACACTGCTTACACTGTTACACTACTCTCATTGCTACACTGCTTACACTACTTACACTACTCACACTGCTACACTGCTCACACTGCTTTCACTGCTATGGAGCAGGTCGGGGTCCTCCAATCACAATACCCCTCAAAAGTGTTGAAATTGGATACACTAGGGCCTTACCAATCATCTTACCCCGTGACTCATCAGCTCTAAGCTTTTACCAAACTACTTTTTTTCCCGTTCTGACATCTTTGTCATTCTCTATTCTCTTTTGTCTCTATTTCGGCCCTTACTACTTTTTTCCAATCTCAGAGGCATGCAACTCATGATCTTATTCACACAATTGTAGTCTACGCACTGCCTCGGCATAGGTATTGATATCTAACGAGACCAATCGGACTCTAATTGACAATCTGAGCCCTTCCATGAACTTTCAGACATCCCGACTCTCACTGTTCATCGTGTCTGAGTCATATCTGCCCAGACATATAAATTGAGTTTCATACTCGTTAATCAGCCAGTTCCTCTGGGTCAGCGTAACAACTCTAATCTGTAATTTCATTTAAGCAATGTTAGGGATATTCTGTCACCGGAATACATTTAAAATATTTCTCATGTCCAATCTGGATGTCTAACCCGTAAGATGGGTCGAGCGAACTTCCACCAATGCTCTGACTCGTCCTTGAATCTCATACATACACTAAACTATTAGCTCGTAAAATATTCTCCACACTTCGCTCTAACCTCGCGAAGCGTGTCTCAATATTGTCCGATCTCTCTGTCGGACTTTGTGGGGCATGCTCAACATCAGCCTCCACTTCAATCTTATCTTGAGTCTCATGTGGCGACTCAGTACGGCTCTCAGGCCTACCTCAACAGCCTCGAGCTCGTGTACTCGCCCCTCTACCATAGCGGCTATCAGTCAATGAGTCTATTCTTGCATTCAAAACCAAATTCTTAGCTTCAATTCCATCTCGATATACACAATTGTATCTAAACAATACACAGTACATGGGGATATAAACTTCCTTAACCACTAACACTGATTCATATCAGGCCAACTTAGCTCTGATACCATTAAACTTATCACGACCCAAATTACCTAAAAATCAGAGTAAATTTTTTACTTTTTTTATTTATTATTTAATTCTTACCTTTTTCTCATCGTGACCATCCTACAACACAGTTGGGCTATGATTCGGTGTTAGTCACCTCTCACCTATTTACCATTCCATTTCCATAACACATTCACATATCAGAGTTTACTATCTTTTGACTTTGACTAAATACATACACATTGGTATTTATAACTCTACATCCCCGACATCATATCTGTTTACAGTACTATGCATTACATATTTAGATACAAAACTATACAAATGTGTATACCTGTCTCTCGATGGAAAGCAGTGGATACCAAGCATGCAAGTCCTCAGCCGCTTACTAATTACTGTGAGTGCTTTGAAAAGATGAGAAAATAAGGGGGTGAGCAAACCACACGCTCAGTAAGGCAATTATACAAGTAAGTAGATAGCTTCACTATCTACATGCTCATAATGCCATGCCCTTAAAATCCATTTCTTTTCATTAAAATCTCAAGCACAAAATCATGCATATTTCAATGCCATAGTTTATCAAAACTATTTGCGCATATAGTAATCATGTAATTCATGCATCAAAGGCATTTTATGTGATATCATTAAATCATACTTAGCATGAGTTAAATCAAGATCATGCCATGTAAAACAAATCAGGAGAAACAATTCTTTTCATGAATTTATCATTTCAGCATGGAAAACTCATCATGCTACTGCAATTAAATCATTTCATTAAAAAACAGTATAAAATAACCCTTCTAGGTCAATCATCTTATAAAACAATTCGTTATAAAATTATTAGAAAAATCTATCATCATAGTACAAAATCAAAAATCGGGGGCCTGACCCCTCCCTCGAGTCTACCCTGGTCTATAGAGACCACAAGTTATATCATGTGAGACAAGTAGGTGACTATCAGTAACAACATAGGACTATGGCCATAACCTCATGATCCCTGGCAACACGGTACCTAGTGTGGGGGGTATCACACCTGAAACAGGAGGTGGGTCGTCCTACCCGCCAGAATAGCATAACACCAGGATTGCGAGGGCAAGGCTTGCTGCCTCGTGGCTAATGCCATTCCACTCCAACAATCCCCACGGTACAGCGTACTCCGCGTGACATACACGGTACAATGTACTCCGTGAACCCAAGCTCAGTCAGGGGTGCCTGCAATAGGTTTTATCCACCCATATCATCTCTGTCTCAGTATGCACGTGTGAGCATATTATCTCACTCTGACACACAGTCTACCGGAGGCTCCAACACGGCTATATGCATTTCATATAATCCCAGTGCGAGCGAAGCTCTAGCACGGCTCCATGCATATTCATGATATCTGAATACCTCGTGCGAGCGAACCTCTAGCACGGTTTCATAAAAATCAATAAAATCTGCATACGAGTAGCACTCCAGTACGACTTAAAAATGAATGAGTTATAAATACATATAAAATCACGTGCAAGCGAGCTCCAGCACGGTGTTATGCATCAATAAATCAAATCTCGTGCGAGTGACACTCCAGCATGGCTTTATGCATAAATAAATCAAATCTCGTGCGAGTTACACTCCAGCATGACTTATATGCAATATCATTTCAAAACAGGATACGAGCTAAGCTCCAACACCTCTCATGCATGTCAAATCATTAAAACTAGTACGAGCAATTGCTCCAGCACCTTTTTATGCATATCAAGTCAAAACAAGTCAAAACATGTCAAAATATATCAAAACAGAGTGCGAGCTAGGCTCTAGCACTTCTCATGCATTTCACAAGAATAAATATCAGTGCGAGCAATCGCTCTAGCACATTTCATGCATATGATGTCACACAAGTCGGTGCGAGCAACCGCTCAAGCACATTTTATGCACACTCACAAACACAGATATAGTGCAAACTATGCGCCATCACTATCTGTTTCTATATAAACTTGATAGTTGGCCCGTTTTCCAAAGAAATTTCATTTAAATATAAATAACACTTACATAGTGTTATCTTATGAAATTTAAACAATTACTGGCCAATCTATCGATTTACTTTGATTAAAACTAATAAAATTCCTTAATCAAAAAATTTCTTAAATCATGCATTTCATGCATGTCATGCTTTCACCATCCTTAGGTGAACTTCCCTCAATAGGGGTAAAATAGTCTTTTACCTATTTCGGGTCCTTAAAATCTTTAAACCATTTTAGGACCTTTGTACAATATCAATGTATACATACATATTCAGTGTACAGAAAAGCTATTAAAATATGCATAGCTACCTCTAGCTACTCGCACAATTCCCTTACCTCATTTTTCTGTACAGTCTGACCTTTCCACTGATGACTTGTCACGCAATCTGATTTGTTTCGAATCCAATCTCTCGAACTGTGGATGAATATTCATCAGGTCAATTACAATACAATTATTTGTATTTCATATTTTTTGGGCTTAATTTAAATCATGCGGCCCGTTTACCCATATTGGGCCCGATTGCACCATAATGGGCCTTAATCGGCCTTAAGCCCGTTTTTCCACTTACTAGTCACATTATCGAGGCCTATTGGGCTGATTGAGCCCATCAGTACTTTTTGGACCTCGTTCTAAACCCTCGGATAACTCAATTAAATATTTACGACAATTTATCCCAATTTCCAGAATTTAATTCATTAAATGCGGAAATTAAATCCGTAATTTATGCGATAATTTCTAACACACATAACAATACAAAATTGTCGTAAACAAGGGTTACTTATCCAATATTCCATGATCGTATACAAATCGAGGCTGTCTCGAGCTCTTGGTTGATGCCAATTGTCGAGCTACACAATTTAATATTTTTTTCGGGTAAATTTCCAGTCGAATATTAATCGAATTAAATATTCTAAAATTTAAATCGGTCAATTCGACCGCTTACCTACTTACCTGTAGCTCGATTGCATCATTGAAATTTTCTCCAATTTTCCTCTTTTCTTTTTCCCTTATTTCTCTTTCTTTTCTTTTCTTTTTGGCTGAGCCGGTTCGGTCCGGTTCAACCTGGTTCAGACTGCCAGTTCAGTCCGATTCGATCAGTTCAATGCCTCGTCGGTCGGTTCTCCACCGGTTTCCACCGCCAGCAGCTTCGCGGGGTCGTCCGCAGCTTGGATATGGGGTCTTTATGGTCTGAGGTCGCCGAAAAGTGGCCGGTCTGGCCTCTTCTCTCCTCGACGTCGGTGGCTTCTCTCTTTCTCCCGTTTTTCGGCTGTCAGACCCGAATTTTATGCAGCTTGTTCCTTATGATTCCTATGTGTATGAACACTCTATTATTATAGTTGAATCATAAGAAGAGTATTCACTAGATTTAAAGTGTTAGTAAAATGATTTAACACCCAAAAGCTACATAAAAAGCCTAATGTGAGCTATAAGAGTCACAAGCTAAACCAAGTAGATCTAAATCATTCTAACTGAAAATAAGAACTTAAAATGAGAAAGTATAGAGAGCTCATGAAGGAAAGTCAGCTTGATTTAGTCCCGAACATAGAAAACAAGAGTAAAAGCCAAAAAGGGTAAAATGGACCTTTTTGGCAAGTTAAGGTGTTTCGGGTGTAATTACCTACCGGGAACGGTTGAAACATAAAGACGAGAGTGTAAGACATAAGATATGACACTTTCAAAATTTTGAAAAAAAGTGAACTTGGTCAATGGTTAAGGAAAAAGTCAACTATAGTTAAGAAAGTGGACTTTTACCACACTTGACTAATCATAGTTAAAAAAATTAACCTAAGTATGGAGAAAAAACTGGGGAAAAATATTCTTAGTCAGAATACAAGATAGTCATCCCTGAAAGTAAGGAAAATTTATTCAAAAGGATTCCAGATTAAATTTAATGGTTAAAAACGTAATAGGCCTAAGGTGAAAATTTTAAAGCCCATTAAGGTATACTAAACGTATATCGAAATTCTTAGGTCCCTTAGACCGAATTGTTGGACCAATTGATTAGCCAAATATTGAGACAATTAAAGGCTCGAGGTATAGTAAAAATTTCAGCCCGAAAGCCCATTAAGAAAGCCCAAACCGAGAAGCCCAAATGGAAAGCCCATGAGATAAATATCTAACCCTAGTTAAAGCTAACCATGACTCATAAGGTAACTCATTAGGTGACTCATGGCTAAGGCTTAGAAAGTCAAGCTTAATGGCTGGAAAGTAAAGCTTAATGGCTAAGTAAGTGGCTTATAAAATCAGCCACACCATTGTCATCTTCATCACACCAAATTCGACTAGAAGAAGAAACCATTGAAACAAATTATCCAAGCTTTCTCTCACTAGAAATCACTAGGAATTAGGCATAATTGGAACTTGCATCCTTCATAAAAGTTGTTCCGAATTGAAAGGAGAGTGAAATATGTTGGAATTGGCTATCAAGGAGCCATAGAGTGCAAACCGTGAGCCTCCAAAGTATTCGGCCAAGTGTGAACACAACAATTGGTATATTTTCAAGTTTTCAATTTCATATATGTTAATGTATGAATGATTTTAAGTATATTGATGGGCCCTAAACGTATTACCACAAGTGCACGGGTCGTACAAGTAATAATGGGATTTTGAGTCCCGAGTTATCAGCCCACAGAGAAGTTGGTTAGCGTAATTAACTGCCGGTTAATCTTACCCTAAGTATATCCTAGCAAATTATGAAATTTTGAGTGGGTGATCTGCCAAGTCTAGAATTAAAAATACTGAAAAGCAATAAAATAAAAAGAACTAAATAAAAGTGAGCAAAATTACTTACAGTGCTCCACGCAATTAAAATCAAAATCTACAAAAGAAATTAAAATAGTTAAAGCTAATTAACGCAATTAAAATAAAATGCAAATATGAAAATAAAGAAATAAAATTAATTAAACTACAATTAAACTAACCTAAAATAAAATATGCATGCAATTAAGCTAATTTATTAAAAATGCAAATTAAACTAAACTAGAGATCTAATACAAATGAAGGCTAAGCTAAAAATGCATGAAATACATTAAATCTAAATTAATTCTAAATACCACTAATAAAATACTAAACCAAAATATAATCCTAAACATATAATATGAAATCAACTGCTAACTAAAGATTAACACTACAAATTAACTTAATATGCAAAGTTATTAAAACTAACCTACCAATTACTAACAACTAATTAAACATTAAATCAACTACAAGCATGAAATAATAACTTAGATGGCCAAACAAAGCCTTAGCAACTTTTAAATCATAAAATTATCCCTCTAAACACTATTCATCCGTCATTTTTCATTTCCATTTCCAAGTGGTATCGGTTTTTACCCTCTGGTCCAGGCTTTTGCCTGCTGTTCGGTTGAGTGTCTCGGTTCCAGATGCTCACGGGTTCCTGCTGCCTAGTCTGTTCTCGGTTCAGGGCTACCCTCGGTTTGCTAACTCAGGCTCTGTCCCAGCATTGCTCCAGGCAAGTCCGCTTTTGCAGTTCCTGCTGCCTGGTATTCTCGATTTTGGCTACTGTTGGATTGCTGCAACCAGTCTTGCAGTCTGCTGCTTCATGCCCTCGGCTCTCGGTATTGACATGCACTGCTCTCGGTCCTGCATCTGCTCCAGGCTTATCGGTTTTGTGTGTCCAGTTGTGTAACCAGGTGCTGCAGGGGCAACCAGCTGCTATCCTGCATCCTCCTCTGCTTCTTACTCCAGCCGAGAGGATCAACACACTAGAAACAAATGCTGTTCATGCTCCAACGTTACCTTTACTCATTTCTGGTACCGAAAGCTTCCTATGCAAACACTACAACAAATACACTGAGATGAGCAGTAGCAGAATATAAGAAAAACAGAGCTGAACAGAGTGGAAGTTAGTCACTGATTTGCTGCTATGATGAACTCATTCTATGTTCTACAATGAATGGTGACAGTAGGTAACAAAAAGCAAGGTGGAAATACTTAACTAAATAAAAGAAAAAAACAGGAAGAGCAGTAATGAACAAATGCAAACCGAGAGGCATAAATATACTCAGTAGAAAATAACAGAGGTTAGCATTAATATGCAGTAAAAGGACAACATATGCGTAGTGCAATCAATGAAGCAAAAACCAAACCTTTCAAGGATACCAGCAATAAACCGAATAGGAAGAAGCAACATTTAACAACAGACCATTAAAATGAGATTGTAAATAATTGAATAGCAAAGTAACGTGAAACCAGTAACTCGGATTGCTTCATTCCTTTCTCCAACCAACTTTCCATATTGCCATTGATGAGAATAAATGCTAGGCATCAACCCACATCAAAGCATCAAAGCCAAAAGGGATGATCGAGGGAAGAAGGTGCTACCGAATGCATCAAGGGAGCTCAAACCGAGAGCTAAAAAAATAATGAGGATTGCTTAAACTAAAAACATAAACAAAGTATGAAACCGAGAATGAATCTACTAGACAATAAGCTATGAAAATAAAAGTAAGGAGACATAAACAATAATCAAGGAAAAATCGAGAGCATGAAAATGAAAGTGATTTTGTTTCATTGAAAATGAAAGTTAACCAAGATTAATGAAGAACATGAAAGTGAATAGTAAAACATTGAGAAAAAAAATGACTAACGAAAAATGGAGAAGCTTAAGAACAAAACAGAACCTAAGAATACTTTAAAACTATTCTACCCTAAAAATTAAATCATTTTCTATTTATAATAACACTAGAGGTAAAATGGTAATTTCCACATCCTTGATGAGTTGACATTTTTTTTTGCCACTTGTCTTCACACCATTGGCTCCTTGAAAAGATATTTCCATGTCATCGGTCTTCTTGTCCAATTGGATGTGCTAGGTGGCATGACTCGTGTTGTCCACGTGGCTCAATCTCGATTTTAGCCCAATTTCGGTCCATTTTCTACCGAAATATGCAAAATTCATCCGGATTTGATTTATCTGCAAACATGAGAATTTTAATTAAATAAAGGAGATAATTAACAAAATAAATTAGGGATTTAAATAATTATTTAGGAAATTAAGCACAAATAATTCTAAAAATATAGAATTATCACACCCCCAAACTTGAGCTTTTGCTGGTCCTCAAGCAAAACAAAATGATTGTAGGAACGACAAGTACAAAACACAATAATTTACCTAATATCATCCTCAAAGAAAAAGTACAGACTATGAAAGAAAAGACTCACAATTACAAGTCCAACACTTAGAATTATTCAATCATAAGTCCTAACCCAAATTGGAGTCCTCGTGAGTGTGTGAAAAATGTCTAAGTCAATTCACAGTAAACTATCCGGATCAGATTATGCAACATAGTGAATGCAAAGTCAATGACATGTGATCATTCCCATAAGTTTGCTTTTCACTTCTCTCTCCACTAATGTAGTCACACTTAACTAAAGATCAATAAGACTTCATTAAGCTTGTAATGTAAGGCTGGGGTTAAGGTATGATAAAGTCGATTTAGGTTTAATTACCCCTTAACATCCATTACTTCTATGATCTATAATGTAAGAGCTCTAATTATTTCCCCCAAACTTATTTCTTTTGCTAAACTTTTTTTTTTGAATTTTTCTTCTTTCTTCTTTTCTTTTTCTTTTTCTTTTTTTTTCATCATTTTTTTTCAATACATACTCTTTCACTATCACTTAATACCCATATAGCTCATAATATATCCAAATGACTTTACATGCTTTTGGGGTAAGGGATAGGAACAAAGTATTTAAGCTAAGGAAACAAAAATAAGCAGGTGATTTACAGCAAAAAGCCTATTTAGCCCGGATGGGTGACTAGGGGTAGAATATATACAAGGATAGCTAGAAAGGCTCAAACGATCCAAAGATGGCCTAAATCATCTCCCTAATTAAGTGTGATCTAATATTTCGCCTCGAGATTAGATCAAACAAATTCTAGAATATGATGCACAAAATCAGCTGAACAAATGCAATCCTAAGTCCACATAAGCTTTCTCTAAATAAATATCTTGATTCATGACATGACATGTGCATAAGATGAGGCAATCGCAATCAGAATCAAGACAAATTCAAGAATTCAACTTCATGTTTTTCCTATAAACATGCTTCTCATTCAATCAAAGTCAAACTAAATCATGGGGTCATATCATCGGAATATGGGAAAACTACATGCCAAGCACTAAATCATCCCAAAATCAAACAATTTAAGTTCATATTATCGAAAAAATTTTGAAAATTCTTTCTCCGATTTTTGAAATTTTTTTGAAAATTTATCCAATTTTTCCCAAAATAGCTCAAGTGATATCCCCTCCCCTAAACTTAAAGTGCACAGTGTCCTCAATGTGCAGATAATATAAGAATTTAAGCTCAAGACAGAGTACTCCCCTTTCTGATGATGATGAACAACTGAAGCTTGATTAAAAAGGTAATTCTAGAAAAGCAATTTGCAAAATAAAGAAAGAAAGAAACAACAAAAAAGAAAAGAACAATACAAAAAGAAAAATGAAGCTAAGTAGCAGGATCAGAAGTAGGAGGGTCAGCTAAAGTGGTCACAAAATGCTGACGATCAAACCCTACCCCAAAATAGTGTTTTAGTCTGCCCCCATTAACCTTAAAGGGCAGATTCAGGGTCTCATCCATAATTTCAATGGCTCCATGAGGGAATACTTGTGTAATGGTAAAGGGCCCTAACCACCTGGACTTAAGCTTTCCTGGAAATAACTTCAAGCATGAATTAAATAACAGAACCTGTTGGCCTGGCTCGAAATGTCTTTCCTTAATTTTCTTATCATGCCATCGCTTAGTCTTTTCCTTGTAGAGCTTTGCATTCTCATATGCCTGCAACCTGAACTCATCTAACTGATTGAGCTATAGCAGCCTCTTCTCCCATGCTGCCTAAGTTGAAATTCAGATTCTTAAGGGCCCAATAGGCCTTGTGCTCAAGCTCTACTGGTAGATGACAGGCTTTACCATACACAAGTTGATAAGGGGACATTCCTAAAGGTGTTTTGAAGGTTGTCCTATAGGCCCAAAGTGCATTATCTAACCTAATGGACCAGTCCTTCCTACTTGGGTTTACTGTTTTCTCAAATATCCCCTTAATTTCCCTATTGGACAACTCTACTTGGCCACTCGTCTGTGGGTGATAAGCAGTGGCTACCTTATGTTTGACCCCATATTTCTTTAACAGCCCATCAAAACTTCGATTGCAAAAGTGGGATCCTCCATCACTAATGATAGCCCTAGGTGTGCCAAATCGTGTGAAAATATTCTTCTTTAGAAACCTTACTACTACTTTGGCATCATTAGTTGGTAAAGCCATCGCTTCAACCCATTTCGACACATAGTCCACAACCACTAAAATATAGAGATTGCCATATGAAGGAACAAATGGTCCCATTAAATCAATACCACAGGCATCAAAGAGTTCTACTTCTAAAATATTAGTCAGAGGCATCTCATTTCTTTTGGAAATACTACCTACCCTCTGACATCTATCATATTTCAGCACAAAGTAGTGGGCATCCTTAAATAACGTGGGCCAATAATATCCAGATTGCAAAACCTTGGCTGCTGTCCTCTCTCCTCCAAAGTTCCCTCCATAATCAGAAGAGTGATAATGTCTAAGTATATCCTCTACTTCTTTCATGGGAACACACCTTCTCAAAATCTGATCTTTACATTGCTTGTACAGGAAGGGTTCATCCCAAACATAATACTTGACATCACTCAAAAATTTTTTCTTTTGCTAGGCAGTAAAATCAGGTGGCATCACGTTGCTCACCAGATAATTTACAAAATCAGCGTACTAGGGCAAGCTAGAGTGCCCGAAAGTAAATAGCTGCTCATCAGGAAAGGACTCATTAATAGTTGTACCATCTTCTTTAAGTCCACTCTCTAATCTAGATAAATGGTCAGCAACCTGATTCTCCGTACCTTTCCTGTCCCTAATCTCCATGTCAAACTCCTGTAGTAGGAGAATCCATCTAATCAGCCGCGGCTTTGCATCCTTCTTGGAGACTAAGTATTTAATGGCAGCGTGATCAGTATATACTACTACCTTAGTACCAATGAGATAGGAGCAAAACTTATCAAAGGCGAATACCACAGCCAACAGCTCCTTTTCGGTAGTAGCATAGTTCATCTGGGCCTCATTAAGTGTTTTGCTTGCGTAGTAAATAGCATAAAAGACTCTTCCTCTTCTTTATCCTAGTACAGCCCCAACAGCATAATCACTTGCATCACACATAAGCTCAAAGGGTAAACTCTAATTTGGAGCTATGATTACAGGGGCTGTAACTAATTTCTCCTTCAAAAGTCTTAAATGCTTCCAAGCATTGTTCATCAAAGCAAAATGTAGTGTCTTTTTTCAGGAGATATCTGAGAAAAATCCTTAATGAACCTTCTGTAAAATCCTGCATGGCTCAGGAAACTTCTGATTCCTTTAACAGATGTAGGGGAGGTAACTTCTCAATGATTTCTACCTTAGCTTTATCCACTTCTATCCCCCCAACAGAAATTTTGTGCCCAAGCACTATACCTTCTTTCACCATAAAGTGGCATTTCTCCCAATTAAGCACTAAGTTTGTTTCCTCGCACTTCTTCAGCACTAGTGCTAAATTCTACAAACATAAATCAAAGCTATCCCCAAATACTGAGAAATAATCCATGAAAACCTCAAGAAAATCCTCCACCATATCATGGAATATGGCCATCATGCAACGCTGGAATGTAGCAAGTGCATTGCATAGGCCAAAAGGCATTCTTCTAAAAGCAAAGGTCCTATAAGGACAGGTGAAGGTAGTCTTTTCTTGGTCTTCTGGGGCTATAGCTATTTAATTGTACCCAGAGTATCCATCCAGCAGACAATAAAATTCGTGACTAGCTAATTGATCTAACATTTGGTCAATGAAGGGTAAAGGGAAGTGGTCTTTCCTGGTGGCTTTGTTGAGTTTCCTATAATCCATACATACTCGCCAACCAGTGACAGTCCTAGTGGGGATGAGCTCATTTATTTTCATTTTCGATCACTGTCATCCCTCCCTTCTTAGGGACACATTGTACTGGGCTGACCCAGACACTATCAGAAATGGGATAGATAATCCCTGCATCTAACCGCTTAATGATCTCCTTCTTGACAACTTCTTTCATTACAGGGTTCAATCAACGTTGGTGCTCTATGGATGACCTATACCCTTCCTCCAATAGTTACTTATGCATACAGATAGAGGGATTAATACCCTTAAGGTCAGAGATAGACCAGCCTATAGCCTTTTGATGCTCTCTTAGCACTTGTAGTAATTTTGCTTCCTGATCACTAGAGAGAGCTGCAGATACTATTACTGGTCGTGTGGAGGATTCACCTAAGTAAGCATACCTAAGGTGCGAGGGTAAAGGTTTGAGTTCTAATGCTGGAGGATCACTGGTGGATGGAAAGATATTTGAAGCTGGAATAGATGAAGAGTCTAGTGTCTCAAATTGGGTAATTTCCTCAAAAGGAGTAACCTCTAATAACTGTAAAGTCTCGTAGACCTCATCATCATCTTCACTATATTCTCTAAGATCAACAGATTTCACTAAGGAGGCTTCTAAAGGGTTTAAAGGATGTGTCTCGAAAAACTCCTCAGTGATGTCCTTATCCACTAAATCCATCCTAAAGCAATCATGAGAGTCATCAGGAAACCTTAGAGATTTGAACACATTAAACTTGACTTCCTGATCTTGAACTCTCATTGTTAACTCCCCCTTTTGTATATCTATTAAGGTTCTACCAGTCGCTAGGAATGGCTTGCCTAATATAATTGGGACTTCCCTATCTTCCTCCATGTCCAACACGATAAAATCTGTAGGGAAAATAAACTTGTCCACTTTTACTAAGACATCCTCAATGACCCTCTTCGGATATTTAATTGATCGATCAGCCAACTGGAGGGTCACTGTGGTGGGCTTGGCATCCCCTATTCCTAACTTTTGATAAATAGATAATGGCATCAAATTTATACTAGCTCCTAAATCGCATAAGGCTCTACCAAAAAATAAATTACCAATAGTGCATGGTATGGTAAAACTCCCGGGATCCTTGAGCTTGGGGGGTAATCTCCTCTGGATAATGGCGCTACATTCCTCCGTTAAGGCCACCGTCTTGTAATCTTCCAGTCTTCTTTTCCTAGAGAGGATGTCCTTCATAAACTTCACATAGCTTGGCATTTGCTCTAAGGCATCTGCGAATGGAATGTTGATATGAAGTTTTTTAAAAACCTCAAGGAATTTTGTAAATTGTTGGTCCAGTTTTTGATTTTGAAATCTCTGGGGAAAAAGGACTGGTGGTCTAACAGGAGGAGATGTAGTGGAAACTTTTGTAGCATTAGAGGATAGAGAAGGTTGTGACAAAGAAACAGGTAAAGGTGAAGAATTGCCTAGCTTTGTTTCCTTTGCAGCTTGATCTTTTGATTCTTGCTCCTTCTGAGCTGCTTCATTAGAACCTATGGGTTTTTCAATGAGGGGCTGGTCAGGTCTGGACATAACAGGGGGGTTTACTAGCTCTTTGCCACTCCTAAGGGTGATGGCTTTCACATGTTCCTTCCCTTCCCTTTGCCTAACAGGATTGACTTCAGTGTTACTGGGAAGGGTCCCCTGAGGACGTTGACTAAGAGCGTTTACTATTTGTCCTAATTGAAGCTCTAGGTTCTTAATTGAAGCTATTTGATTTTGCAAGATTGTTGTGAACTTTCCTGAAGAGAGGGTTTCTTATCAGCTGCTGATAAATGCTGGGGTTGTGATGGTGGTGGTTGATGGAAATGGGATGGATGGGAATGAGTAGGTTGATGATGTGGATACTGAGGTGGTGGGTGGTGAGGAAATTGATGCTGTGGTGGTACCTGAACCTATGGAGCTTGAAAACTTAGGAGTCCTATTGGTCTAGAATTAGAAGCATGCCATTGGTTTTGACTCCAAGAAAAGTTAGGATGGTTCCTCCACCCTGGATTATAGGTGTTTGAAAAAGGGTTGTTCTGTTGCTTAGGGGCAACATACTGAACCGACTTTAGGTTAAGTGGACACCTATCCACAGCGTGGGTACCACTACACAAATCACAAGAGAGAAATGGACTTTAGACAGAAAACACAGTGTTAGGAATTGGAAGGATTAGATTGGGTACTGAGCGACTCCACCTTCTTTGTAAGATTGGCGATTTGAGATGTCAAGGTGGACAGGGTGTCGAGCTCATATATACCCGCCGATTTCTTTGGCAATTGCCTTTTCGAGGACCATTGATAGTTGTTAGCCGCTATCTTATTTAGCAGCTCATAAGCCTCCTCCTCTGTTTTGCACATCAAGGCTCCTCCCGTAGCAACGTCCACTATGGTCCTATTTTGGCTTGTAAGTCCATTGTAGAAGGTCTGGACTTGCAGCCATAGAGGTAAGCCGTGGTGAGGGCACTTCCTAAGAAGCTCTTTATATCGTTCCCATGCCTTGTAAAGGGATTCAGAGTCATGTTGGGCAAAGGAGGATATATCGCTACGGAGTTTGGCCAATTTAGAGGGAGGGAAAATTTTGGCTAGAAATTGGTGGGCTAACGCGTCCCATGTAGAAATGGATCCTGGAGGCAGGGAGGTCAACCAGTGTCTCGCCCTATCCCTAAGTGAGAAGGGGAATAGTCTAAGTCTAAGCGCATCATCCGATAATCCATTGTGTTTGAACGTGTTGCACAAGTCCAAGAATTGCCTAAGGTGAGCATGTGGGTCATCGTGCGGAAGCCCACTAAACTGTATAGAGGTCTGGATCATCTGGAGGATGGAAGGCTTAATTTTGAAATTATTAGCAGGGACAGCTGGTGGCCTAATACCTGTATAATAACTTTCAACCGTCGGCACTGCATAATCTCCAACGGTCCTACTTTCCCTATTCTCTGCCATCTTGTTTTGCTGCGGAGCTGTAAATTTCCTAGAATCCTTTCGAATTTGTCTAAGAGTTCGTTCGATTTCAGGATCTAGAGGAAAGCAATCAAAACTCCTTGCTCTACACATGCAAACATCAGAAAGTCCTTAGAAAATTTTTTAAGTTTTTTTTAATTTTTCAATTTTTTTTTCGATTTTAATTAATTATGAGAAAATTAACTAAACTAAACTAAGGATCTAAAAATTTACAACCTAAATATTTACAGGCTAGAATTACACCTAAGTATAGTTTCACCGATATTAACTAATGACTAATTAAAACTTCCCCGACAACGGCGCCAAAAACTTGATGAGCCCTAAACGTATTACTGCAAGTGCACGGGTCGTACAAGTAATAATGGGATTTTGAGTCCCGAGTTAACGTCCCTCAGAGAAGTTGGTTAGCCTAATTAACTACCGGTTAATCTTACCCTAAGTATATCCTAGCAAATTATGAAATTTTGAGTGGGTGATCTACCAAGTCTAGAATTAAAAAAACTGGAAAGCAATAAAATAAAAAGAACTAAATAAAACTGAGCAAAATTACTTACAGTACTCCACACAATTAAAATCAAAATCTACAAAAGAAATTAAAATAGTTAAAGCTAATTAACGCAATTAAAATAAAATGCAAATATGAAAATAAAGAAATAAAATTAATTAAACTACAATTAAACTAACCTAAAATAAAATATGCATGCAATTAATCTAACTTATTAAAAATGCAAATTAAACTAAACTAGAGATTTAATACAAATGAAGGCTAAGCTAAAAATGCATGAAATACATTAAATCTAAATTAATTCTAAATACCACTAATAAAAATACTAAACCAAAATATAATCCTAAACATATAATATGAAATCAACTACTAACTAAAGATTAACACTACAAATTAACTTAATATGCAAAGTTATTAAAACTAACCTACCAATTACTAACAACTAATTAAACATTAAATCAACTACAAGCATGAAATAATAACTTAGATGGACAAACAAAGCCTTAGCAACTTTTAAATCATAAAATTATCCCTCCAAACACTATTCATCCGTCATTTTTCATTTCCATTTCCAAGTGGTATCGGTTTTTGCCCTCTGGTCCAGGCTTTTGCCTGCTGTTCGGCTGAGTGTCTTGATTCCAGATGCTCACGGGTTCCTGCTGCCTAGTCTATTCTCGGTTCAGGGCTACCCTCGATTTGCTAGCTCAGGCTCTGTCCCAGCATTGCTCCAGGCAAGTCCGCTTCTGTAGTTCCTGCTGCCTGGTATTCTCGATTTTGGCTACTATTGGATTGCTGCAACCGGTCCTGCAGTCTGCTGCTTCATGCCCTCGGCTCTCGGTTTGGACATGCACTGCTCTCGATCTTGCATCTGCTCCAGGCTTATCGGTTCTGTGTGTCCAGCTGTGTTTCCAGGTGCTGCAGGTGCAACCAGCTGCTATCCTGCTTCCTCCTCTGCTTCTTACTCCAGCCGAGAGGATCAACACACTAGAAACAAATGCTGTTCATGCTCCAATGTTACCTTTACTCATTTCTGGTACCGAGAGCTTCCTAAAAACAATTTGCAAACACTACAACAAATACACTGAAATGAGCAGTAGCAGAATATAAGAAAAACAGAGCTGAACAGAGTGGAAGTTAGTCACCAATTTGCTGCTATGATGAACTCATTCTATGTTCTACAATGAATGGTGACAGTAGGTAACAAAAAGCAAGTTGGAAATACTTAACTAAATAAAAGAAAAAACAGGAAGAGCAGTGATGAACAAATGCAAACCGAGAGGCATAAATATACTCAGTAGAAAATAACAGAGGTTAGCATTAATATGCAGTAAAAGGACAGCATATGCGTAGTGCAATCAATGAAGCAAAAACCAAACCTTTCAAGGATACCAGCAATAAATCGAATAGGAAGAAGCAACATTTAACAACAGACCATTAAAATGAGATTATAAATAATTGAATAGCAAAGTAACGTGAAACTAGTAACTCGGATTGCTTCATTCCTTTCTCCAACCAAGGTTCCATATTGCAATTGATGAGAATAAATGCTACGCATCAACCCAAATCAAAGCATCAAAACCAAAAGGGATGATCAAGGGAAGAAGGTGCTACCGAATGCATCAAGGGAGCTCAAACCGAGAGCTAAAAAAATAATGAGGATTGCTTCAACTAAAAACATAAACAAAGTATGAAACCGAGAATGAATCTACTAGACAATAAGCTATGAAAATAAAACTAAGGAGACATAAACAATAATCAAGGAAAAACCGAGAGCATGAAAATCAAAGTGATTTTTTTTATTGAAAATGAAAGTTAACCAAGATTAATGAAGAACATGAAAGTGAATAGTAAAACATTGAGAAAAAAATGACTAACGGAAAATGGAGAAGCTTAAGAACAAAACAAAACCTAAGAATACCTTAAAACTATTCTACCCTAAAAATTACATCTTTTTCTATTTATAATAACACTAGGGGTAAAATGGTAATTTCCACATCCTTGATGAGTTGGCAATTTTTTTGGCTACTTGTCTTCACACCATTGGCTCCTTGAAAAGATATTTCCATGCCATCGGTCTTCTTGTCCAATTGGATGTGCTAGGTGGCATGACTCGTGTTGTCCACGTGGCTCAATCTCGATTTTAGCCCAATTTCGATCCATTTTCTACCGAAATATTCAAAATTCATCGGATTTGATTTATCTGCAAACATAAGAATTTTAATTAAATAAAAGAGATAATTAACAAAATAAATTGGAGATTTAAATAATTATTTAGGAAATTAAGCACAAATAATTCTAAAAATATAGATTTATCATATATTGGTATATGTTTTAAGCATTGAAACATATTAAATCTCTATGATGTTGGTTAGGCCAAGAGTGAGTAGTGAGATATTGATTTATGTCCATATGATTTTAAGGCATAAATGGATTAATGTACATGTATTAATGATTATGGTGTAATTAAAATTAATCAATTTGATTAATTAATACATGTAATTAGTAGGCAATCAAAGTGTTTGATAAAATGCCTAAATGAACTATATGATGTTAAGAAAGTTGCCAACCAAGTGTTTGTGAAAATTCCTAAGTGAATTGGCTAGACAAATAGGCATAGATGGCATGCCATGGTGTAACCGATGGCATGGATAGCTCTCGGCCATGGCATGTGGCCGAGAGGCCCAATGGGCCAATCCCAAATATTTTAGGCCCAATGTGAGTTAATGGGTCTAGGACAAGCCCAATAAGAGTTGGTGGGCACCACAAGCCCAATAGGCCCAACGAAAATGAATAGTAAAATGAAAATGGACTTAAGGCATAGTTAGGCCCATTAAGGATTATTAAAGCCCATTAAGGGAAATAGACTGTATTTAATGTGAAATACAGTAGTAAAAGTGTAATTAACCTAATAAATGGTTATATGCAGCTCCAAAGATTATTGGAGGAGCAAATCAGACTGCTGAAACGAGCAGCGCAGAGAAAGTGAAATTTCTCGAGTGATTGCAGGTAAGGGACTTTTGTGAGTAGTTAGAGATGCCTGCACGTATTTTCGTCTGCTTTTACATTCACTGAAAAACTCTGAGGGTCAGAGAAAGTGAATAATAATTATTGTGATCGATAGTGGCAAATTACGATTTTGCCCCTAGTTAGTCAAAAGATCAACTTTTGTGAAAAGTTATAAAAAGAATAGAAACCATCATTTTGAGTGTTTTACTGCTATTTAGCAGAAGAATAAATAGATGGGCTAATGATCTTAAGGTTGATGTGAATTAAGCACACTTTATAGTGCTGATTTTGATATTTTGTAAATCATCCCTTTTTAAAGAGCCATCTATCATATTATATGAGAATGAATCATGCTAGAGCACAGCTCGCATTGGATTTCATATATTTTCCACATATATTAGTGTTGGATTATGATTCGCACTAGATTTTCATGACATGCATGATAGAGTACTGGAGTTCTTACTCGTACTCAGTTTTTATGATATATGCATGAGAGAGTGCTGGAACGATTAGCTCGTACTCGAGTTTTTCATGAGATGCATGACAGAGTGCTAGAGCGTTGTTCGTACTCGATTCTTCATGATTTATACATGACATAGTACTGGAGCTATTGCTCGTACTTGATTTGATGATATTGTGCATAGCATGGTACTGGAGCTATTGCTCGTACTTGATTTAATACATGAACTATGCATTAACCTAGTTGCTGGAGGTTTACTCGCACTAGCGTTAAGTTTGTGATGTGAAACAATGTTTGAGCGGAGTGTCGACTATGAGTCACGCTTAAAGGCGCGCACTGTATGTGATATATAATACATGTTAAAACCCATGCTTGATTCCTTGTGTGGACTGAGTGTCATATTATGTGAGAGGATATCCGCATGACGGTACTAGAGACATGGTATGATATTTCATGGTTTGAAGGCTAAAACCTATGGTAGGCACCCCGACTGTGATGTAGGGTCCACGGAGTACGTTGTACCGTGCATGTGGCATGGGGTACACTGTACCGTGTGGTGTTGTGGAGTTGAGGAGGATATAGCTGGCGGTTGTGATGAACTGACCCCCTCCCGTTGCAGTAGTGATGCCCCGCACACTAAGATTCCATGTAGCTTGGGATCACATGTCGGATATGATCATAGTCCAGGATACTATTTACATTTCACCACAGAGTCTTACATGATATATCACTTGATTAACTGATTTAAATTACGGATAGACCTGAGGGATGGGTCGGACTCCGATTTTATGATGTGAATGATTTAAATGCCATATTTATTGTGATTTAAATATACATGGCATGATTTATCTAAAGGCATGATTTATATAAAGATGCATTGTTTTGCACTACATGCCTACATTTGAGAAAGAAAGCATGATTTCTGTACATGGGATTTAATCTGTACAACTATACATATATATATATATTTAAAGACATGCTTTTAAAGTGAGCAAATGAAATAATGTTTTCAAGGTATAGCATTATTTTGAGTAGATAGTATAGATATCTACCTGCTTGCCTGATTTCCTTACTGAGCGCGTTGTATGCTCACACCCCTTTCTTTACATCTCTCTACAGAGCATCAGTAGTAAAGCAAGAGCTATTGAGGGATAGTATTCCTGAGTCCACTGCTAGTTCCTATCGACCGCCAGGTATACAGATTTTGTACGGTTATATATCTAAACATAGAAATAGCACAGTGATGTATACGATATATATTATGGGGAATGTATTTGTATTAGATTTTATATAATCTCACATGTATTATAAAAGCAGTTACAGTCAGTAACAGTATATTGACATATATGTATGATATTGCATAATGTGGTAAGCGAGGATTCTGACATCGAATCACAGCCCAACTATTGAGGAGAGGAAAAGTAAGTTAATAAATGCGAAACATTTGTAGTGGTTTTTGGTTAAGTCATGGATTGAGAACGGGTCCTAACAGAATGGTATCAGAGCAGAGGTTGGTCTGATGTGAGTCGGTGTTAGGAAATAGGAAAGTGTACATCCCCATAGTACTATGCTGTGTTTAGATATAACTGTGTATACCAGATAGGAGACAGACTAATTCATGATTATGAATGCAAGAACTTTGCCTATATGGCAAATACGCGTAGTGGTAGAGGTACGAGAAGTAGGGCTCGAGGCCGGGAAGATAGGCCTGTGAGACGAGCTGCTGCCGAACCATTACCTACGCATGAGACTCCAGGTGCTACTGAGGCACCCGAGTGTGCTGAGATGCGTTTTACAAGATTAGAACGTAGTCTTGAGACGATTGTAGAGATGTTGGCACAGACGATGCCAGGTAGGCAAGGACAGGAGGTAGGAGCTGTGACAGGAGAGGCAGTTGCCCTTGATACACCTATACAGACAGCTCATGCACCGAGGACAATAGAGACTCCTACACCCCCACCAGTTTCAGGTAGTAGTGGATTAGGGTACGGATGTGATCTACATCGGTAACGAGAATTCCAAAGTTTAGACCTCCATCTTTTAGTGGGGCCAAGGACCCTGTAGCTGCTAAGGAGTGGGTAGCGGAGATGGAGAAGTTTTATGGATTCTTCGAGTGTACGACATCGGAGATGGGCACATTTGTTGTTTTCCTACTGAAGGGAGCTGCAGAGCATTGGTGGAAGTCCACCCGACCTATATTGAGAGCCCGACACACAGATATCAGTTGGGAGACATTTCGAGAGGCCTTTAGGAGGCATTGTGTTCCCGATACCGTACAGCAGAAATTACAGGCAGAGTTTTTAGGACTGAACCAGAGGAGTTTGTCAGTGGACGAGTATGAGACTCGATTCCTATCCCTAGGAAGATATGACCCATATACCATGCATAGTGAGGCCAGGAAGGTCCACAGGTTTATCGATGGGTTGAGACCGATTCTGTGGTCCAGGTTGGTTCCATTAGACATAGCAACCTATGAGGAAGCAGTGCGCAGGCCTCAACTGTGTGAGTAAGATTACGAGAGGAATGCTTCTGAGTTTGGGAAGTTTAGCTGTAGCTGAGATATACAGAAGAAGAGGCTGACTAGAGATTTCAGTTATCGAGGAGGGAGGAAACTCTTCTGTAAGAGATCACGGGTTGAGGAGGCACGAGAGAAATTTGTTAGACCTTCTGCTTATCCGACTGTAGCCCCAGCAAAGGGCATTGTCATAGGAGGACAGAGACCTGCTGCTGATTAGTGCAGAAGATGCGGTAGACAACATGGAGGTAGACCGTGTCCGCTGACTCCTATCGTATGTTTTCGATGTGGGAAACAGGGGTATATAGCTAGAGCTTGCCCAGAGATGGTTGATACTGCGCCACTGAGGGGCGGGGAGCCGGATAGAGCTCCAGCTGGTACATCTGCTCAGAGAGCTAGAGCGAAGGCAGAAGAAAAGGGGAAATAAGTGATGGGTCGAGGGTGAGTACATGCTTTGGACCAGGGGACAGCTGATGCTTCATTGGATGTGATACGAGGTAGCATCCTGATTTATGATATTGAAGCATATGTTTTAATTGATCCTAGTGCCACGCATTCTTTTGTATCGCCTTCATTTGCATGTAAATTAGCAAGACATGTAGAGCGTACACCATTATGTATGATGATGTTGATTAGTACGCCTATGAATAGTAGTCAAGTTGTAGAATATGTATTTAATGACTGCAAGTTGAGAGTAGGGGATAAGAAGATGACAACCAATCTAATATTACTAAGTATGAGTGACTTTGATATAATATTATGAATGGATTGGCTATCTGCAAACCATGCTATTTTAGATTGTTATGCTAAGATAGTTATGTTTCCTAACCCTACTAGATATGTTGTAAAGTTTAATAAAAATAAAAAGGAGTAGGTATGATTACTACATGATTATTGATTTAGAAAACCTTCAAAAATATCAAGGTTTCATTACGTACGTGGTAGATATGGATAAGGCACATCCGAAGTTGTCAGATATTACTATGGTCAGTGAGTACCCAGATGTTTTTTCGGATGAATTGCTAGGGTTACCACCAGACAGAGAGATAGAGTTCTGCATAGATTTTGTACCTGGTACGGAGCCTATTTCGAGACCACCATATCGCATGGCCTTAGTTGAGCTGGAGGAGCTCAAGAAACAGTTGCAGAAGCTGTTAGATAGGGGTTTTGTTCAACCGAGTGTTTCACCTTGGGGAGCACCGATTTTGTTTGTGATGAAGAAGGATAGGAGCCTCCGATTGTGTATAGATTACCGATTGTTGAATAAGGCCACCATCAAGAATAGGTATCCCCTTCCACGAATAGACGACTTGTTAGATTAGATTCAGGGAGCACAGGTCTTTTCCAAGATTGACCTGAGGTCTGGGTATCATCAGCTGAAAGTTCGAAGTGGAGATGTACCCAAGACAGCATTTCGTACCCGATATGGCCATTATGAGTTGACGAATGCTCCAGCTGCTTTCATGGCTTTGATGAACGATATGTTCAAGCCATATTTGGACCAGTTTGTTATCGTCTTTATCGATGACATATTGGTGTATTAGAGATCCAAGGAGGAGCATGAGGAGCATCTCAAGATCATATTAGAGACTCTATGAGAGTAGAGTTATATACTAAGCTCAGTAAGTGTGACTTTTGGTTGTCACAGATCTCGTTTTTGGGATATGTTGTATCGAGAGATGGTATATCAGTTGATCCATCTAAGATAGAGGTTGTAGTTCAGTGGGAACAGCCGAGAATAGTCACCGAGATCAGGAGTTTTCTGGGTTTAGCTAGATACCATCGAAGATTCGTTGAGGGATTTTCGAAGTTGGCTGCTCCGTTGACACGTCTTACTCGAAAGAGTTAACCGTTCGTATGGAACGAGGATTGTGAGAAGAGTTTTCAGGAGTTGAAGCGTCGATTGACCATGGCTTCAATTCTCACTATCCCTACCAGCTCAAGAGGATTTGTAGTGTCTACCGATGCTTCGCATCAGGGACTAGGCTGTGTATTGATTCAGGATGGGAAGATAGTTGCTTATGGATCCAGACAGCTAAAGGATCATGAGAAGAACTATCCGACCCACGATTTGGAGCTAGCAGCAGTAGTGGTTGCGTTGAAGGTATGGCGCCACTACTTATATGGCGAGAAGTTCCAGATATTTATCGACCACAAGAGCCTCAAGTATCTGTTCTCACAGAAAGAGATGAACCTGAGATAGAGAAGATGGCTAGAGCTTCTGAAGGACTACGATTGTGAGATACTTTATCATCCAGGTAAGGCTAACGTTGTAGCTGATGCCTTGAGTAGGAAGAGCCTAGGGATGGTATTGTATATGATGGTTAGGGAACATGATTTGCTAGAGCAGTTTGCTAGCCTCAGTTTGGGAGTCGTGCCTTCTGACATTGATACAGGCTATGTGATAGCTAGTCTACACTTGGAGCCGGATCTGTTGGACAGGATCAGAGTGGCTCAGCAGACTGATCCATTTTGTATGGATGTGAGTAGTTAGATGCAGAAGGGCACAGTGACTAACTTTGAGTTGAGTTCTGATGGACTACTGAGGTTCAGAGGCAGATTGTGTGTTCCCAAGGATCCAGGACTTAGGGGATTGGTATTGGCAAAAGCTTATTCATCGAGGTATAAGTTACATCCGGGGAGTAACAAAATGTATCAGAACCTCCGTAAGGTATACTGGTGGCCGGGTATGAAGAGGGATGTAGCAAACTTTGTGGCAAAGTGTCTCATATGTTAGCAGGTGAAGGTAGAGCATCAGAAACCTATAGGGTTATTATAGCCTCTACCTATACCGACATGGAAATGAGAGCATATCACCATGGATTTCATGATGGGTTTACCGGTAGGAATCACGATGCTATATGGGTGATCGTCGACAGACTGACAAAGTCAGCCCACTTCCTATCTATGAGAGCGACCGATACTCTGATTTCATTAGCAGAACTGTATGTACGTGAGGTAGTGAGGTTACACGGTGTACCAGTGAGCATAGTCTCTGATAGGGATTCCCGCTTCACTTCCCACTTTTATGGACATTTTTAGGAAGCCATGGGAACCCGGTTGAGTTTGAGCACCGCTTTCCATCCTCAGACAGATGGTCAGTCAGAGAGGACTATACAGACTCTGGAGGATATGTTGAGAGCATATGTGCTAGATTTTAGAGGCTCCTGGGATGATCACTTGCCACTAGCCGAGTTCGCCTACAACAACAGTTATCATTCGAGTATCGGGATGGCACCGTATGAGGCTTTGTATAGCCGTAAATGTCGTTCCCCTATTGGATGGGAAGAAGTGGGTGACCGTAAGATTTTCGCTCCTGACATGGTTACGCAAGCATCTGAGGACGTCCACTTGATTATAGAGAGACTGAGGACAGCTCAGAGCAGACAGAAGAGTTATGCTGACAGGAGACGTAGGCCACTAGAGTTTGCAGTTGGTGAATCTGTGTTTTTGAGAGTTTCTCCTTCCAAGGGCATAACGAGATTTGGAAAAGAGGGAAACTAAATCCTCGCTATATTGGACCCTTTAAGATACATGATCGAGTGGGAGATAAGGCATATAGGTTGGCATTGCCACCGGACTTATCAGGTGTCCATAACATCTTCCACATATCGATGCTTCGAAAGTATCACCCAGATTCGGCACATGTGATTAGTTATGAGCCTTTGGAGCTCCGAGAGGAGATGTCATATGTTGAGCGACTGATTCGGATATTGGATAGGAAGGAGAAGGTATTGAGAAGACCATCGGGTTAGTGAAGATTCTTTGGCAGCATCATAGTTCAGAGGAGGCTACTTCGGAGCTAGAGAGTCTGATGCGAGAGAAGTACCCTCACCTATTTGATGACTGACTTGGTTCTAATTAGGAGGACCAAATTTTTTGAGTAGGGGAGGATTGCCAGACCCAGATTTTATGTAGCTTGTTCCTTATGATTCCTATGTGTATGAACACTCTATTATTATAGTTGAATAATAAGAAGAGTATTTACTAGATTTAAAGTATTAGTAAAATGATTTAACACGCAAAAGCTACATAAAAAGCCTAATGTGAGCTATAAGAGTCACAGGCTAAACCAAGTAGATCTAAATCATTCTGACTAAAAATAAGAACTTAAAATGAGAAAGTATAGAGAGCTCATGAAGGAAAGTTTGCTTGATTTAGTCCCAAACATAGAAAACAAGAGTAAAATCTAAAAAGGGTAAAATGGACTTTTTTGGCAAGTTAAGGTGTTTCGGGTGTAATTACCTACCGAGAACGGTTGAAACATAAAGACGAGAGTGTAAGACATAAGATATGACACTTTCAAAATTTTGAGAAAAAGTCAACTTGGTCAATGGTTAAGGAAAAAGTCAACTATAGTTAAGAAAGTGGACTTTTACCATAGTTGACTAATCATGGTTAAAAAAATTAACCTAAGTATGGAGAAAAAATTGGGGAAAAATATTCTTGGTCAGAATACAAGATAATCATCCCCGAAAGTAAGGAAAATTTATTCGGAAGGATTCTGAATTAAATTTAATGGTTAAAAACATAATGGGCCTAAGGTGAAAATTTTAAAGCCCATTAAGGTATACTAAACGTATATCAAAATTCTTAGGTCCCTTAGACCGAATTGTTGGACCAATTGATTGGCCAAATATTAAGACAATTAAAGGCCCGAGGTATAGTAAAAATTTCAGCCCGAAAGCCCATTAAGAAAGCCTAAACCGAGAAGCCCAAATGGAAAGCCCATGAGATAAATATCTAACCATAGTTAAAGCTAACCATGACTCATTAGGTGACTCATGGCTAAGGCTTAGAAAGTCAAGCTTAATAGCTGGAAAGTAAAGCTTAATGGCTAAGTAAGTGGCTTATAAAATCAGCCGCACCATTGTCATCTTCATCACACCAAATTCGGCTAGAAGAAGAAACCATTGAAACAAATTATCCAAGCTTTCTCTCACTAGAAATCACTAAGAATTAGGCATAATTGGAACTTGCATCCTTCATAGAAGTTGTTCCAAATTGAAAGGAGAGTGACATATGTTGGAATTGGCTATCAAGGAGCCATAGAGTACAAACCGTGAGCCTCCAAAGTATTCGGCCAAGTGTGGACACAACAATTGGTATATTTTCAAGTTTCCAATTTCATATATGTTAATGTATGAATGATTTTAAGTATATTGGTATATGTTTTAAGCATTGAAACATATTAAATCTCTATGATGTTGGTTAGGCCGAGAGTGAGTAGTGAGATATTGATTTATGTCCATATGATTTTAAGGCATAAATGGATTAATGTACATGTATTAATGATTATGGTGTAATTAAAATTAATCAATTTGATTAATTAATACATGTAATTAGTTGGCAATTAAGGTGTTTGATAAATGCCTAAATGAACTATATGATGTTAAGAAAGTTGCCAACCAAGTGTTTGTCAAAATGCCTAAGTGAATTGGCTAGACAAATAGGCATGGATGGCATGCCATGGTGTAACCGATGGCATGGATAGCTCTCGGCCATGGCATGTGGTCGAGAGGCCCAATGGGCCAAGCCCAAATATTTTAGGCCCAATGTGAGGTAATGGGTCTAGGACAAGCCCAATAAGATTTGGTGGGCCCCACAAGCCCAATAGGCCCAACACAAACCCAATAGTAAAATGAAAATGGACTTAAGGCATAGTTAGGCCCATTAAGGATTATTAAAGCCCATTAAGGGAAAGAGACTGTATTTAATGTGAAATATAGTAGGAAAAGTGTAATTAACCTGATAAATGGTTATATGCAGCTCCAGAGATTATTGGAGGAGCAAATCGGACAACTGAAACGAGCAGCGCAGAGAAAGTGAAATTTCTCGAGTGATTGCAGGTAAGGGACTTTTGTGAGTAGTTAGAGATACCTGCACGTATTTTCGTCAGCTTTTAGATTCACTTAAAAACTCTGAGGGTCAGAGAAAGTGAATAATAATTATTGTGACCCGATAGTGGCAAATTACGATTTTGCCCCTAGTTAGTCAAAAAGTCAACTTTTGGGAAAAGTTGTAAAAAGCATGGAAACCATCATTTTGAGAGTTTTACTGCTGTTTAGTAGAAGAATAGATAGATGGGCTAATGATTTTAAGGTTGATGTGAATTAAGCACACTTTATAGTGCTGATTTTGATATTTTGTAAATCATCCCTTTTTAAAGAGCCATCTATCATATTATGTGAGAATGAATCGTGCTGGAGCATAGCTCGCACTGGATTTCATATATTTTCCACATACATTAGTGTTGTATTATGATTCGCACTAGATTTCCATGACATGAATGATAGAGTACTGGAGTTCTTACTCGTACTCATTTTTTATGATATATGCATGAGAGAGTGCTGGAGCGATTAGCTCGTACTCGAGTTTTTTCATGAGATGCATGATAGAGTGCTGGAGCGTTGCTAGTACTTGATTCTTCATGATTTATACGTGACATAGTACTGGAGCTATTGCTCGTACTTGATTTGATGATATTGTGCATAGCATGGTACTGGAGCTATTGCTCGTACTTGATTTAATACATGAACTATGCATTGACCTAGTTGCTAAAGGTTTACTCGCACTAGCGTTAAGTTTGTGATGTGATACAGTGTTTGAGCGGAGTGTCGACTGTGAGTCGCGCTCAAAGGAGCGCATTGTATGTGATATATAATACATGTTAAAACCCATGCTTGATTCCTTGTGTGGACTCAGTGTCACATTATGTGAGAGGATATTGACATGCCGAAAAGGTAATGTCCGCAAGTGCACGGGTCGTACAAGTAATAATGAGATTTGAGTCTCGAAATTATCACCCCACAGAGAAGTTTACTAGGCTAATTAAGTACCGGTTAATCTTACCCTAAGTATATTCTAGCAAATTATGAGATTAAGGTGGGTGATCTACTAATCTAGAATTAAAAATACCGAAAGCAATAAAATAATAAAACTATAAAATAAAGAAAATAAAACCGAGCAAAATTACTTACAGTGCTCAATGAAATTAAAATAAAAAACCTACAAAAGAAATTAAAACAGTTAAAGCTAATTAACGCAATTAAAATAAAATGCAATTATGAAAATAACAAAGCAAGATTAATTAAACTAAAATTAACAAACCTAAAATGCAATAAGACTACTTAATCAAAATGTAATTTAAACTAACTTAAGATTTAATGAAATAAATTTACCCATAATCTAATTCTAAATGAACACTTAATTAACTAGCAACCTAATTAAAACTAAGTTTTATAATACAATGCAAAAATACTAACATGCAATTTAATTAAAGACTCTAAACTAAGCTTAACAAATTAAATTGAAATTAAACTTATACTAACAATGCATGAAAATGAGTTAATTAACTAAAATGAACTAGCCAAACAAAACCTTAACAACTTTTAAATCATCCAAATCCCTCCATATACTGTTCATGCTTCATTTTTCTTTTTCATTTCCAGGTATGCCTCGGGTTGGTTAGGCGTGTCCAGCTTGCTTTCGGTTCTGGCCCTCACCAACCCTGCCTCGGTTTTGTGTGCTTCTTGCTTTCCTGCAACAACCTAAAACAGCACGCCAACCCCACGTTCCTGCCTATCCAGACCTGCTCCAAGCTTCATGCTCTCCGTAACCATGTCTAGCTACTGCTCTGTGCTAGCTCTCGGTCTTGTCCGTGAAGCTATCACGTTTCCTGCCATTTTGTTGCTGCTTCATTTACCACTTCAAGCGTTGGTTATACTACCTCTGCAAGCTTCAAGCATGCCCCGAATATGCAACAGCACACAGCAAGCTGGGCACACCACCTTAGGCAAGAACTTGACACAAGATAGAACAATAAACATGGGCTGGAACCGATCGTGCTTTGCATAGACTCTGCACCCTTCAGCTGTAAACTATCAATATCTACACAACTGATCAGTAGTGGTAATGGAGTTCAGCATTTACAACTTGAAACAGAGGGCCACATCGAGATTATAACTGAATAACAGCACATGAAGACAATGATCAGTACACTTAAATGGAAACAGAGCTGAACAGAGGAGAACAAGGTGGATGCGTGTGATTCCTAGCTACTATTGCTGCTGAGTCTAGCAAGTCAGCATCCTCATTTGGTACAGCTACTACATTGCATCGTGAAGAACTTTTGCACCCACCAGCTTTCATCAGGATCGGCCACTACCGTGAGCAACACCAACCCGTGCCACTGTCTGCTTCTCTCTCGGGTAGGATGAACAAGGTGTGACAGCAAAGACACTAGATAAGGCTTAACTTAAATGCAGAGAAATTACTAGAAAATAAAATGAGCAAATAGAAAAAATTGAGATGCAAGGGAACCGAGAGGTACATTAGGAGAAATGAAAGTTTATCAACTAAAGCTTAAGCTATTCATAGGCACAACCGAGAATTACACTAGGAATATCATGCTATGCAAAAAAAAAAAAAACTTGAAGAATAAAAAAGCTGATTGAGTATCAATCCGAGAGGAAGGATGAGCAAAGTTAGGCTGCAAAATAAAATATAAAAAGCTATTCATAAAAGACAACAAATGAAGATGAACATGAATAGTAAAATAAAAATTGGTTTCGTGAAAAGCTTCTAAAAATAAAAACTAAACTAATCTAACTAAGCTACTCTAACACTACTCATAATTTTCATTACATTACACTAATGTAGTCACACTTAACTAAAGATCAATAGGACTTCATTGGGCTTGTAATGTAAGGTTAGGGTTAAGGTATGATAAAGTCGATTTAAGTTTAATTACCTCTTAACATGCATTACTTCTAGGATCTTCATGTAAGAGCTCAAATCATTTCCCCCAAACTTATTTCTTTTGCTAAACATTTTTTTTGAAATTTTCTTCTTTCTTCTTTTCTTTTTCTTTTTCTTTCTTTTTCATCATTTTTTTTTATACATACTCGTTCACTATCACTTAATACCCATATAGCTCACAATATATCCTAATGACTTTTCATGCTTTTGGGGTAAGGGATAGGAACAAAGTATTTAAGCTAAGGAAAATAACGCAAGTATATTTACAGAAAAAAGCTTATTTGGCCCAGATGGGTGACTAGGGGTAGAATATGTACAAGGAAGGCTAGAAAGGCTCAAACGATCCAAAGATAGCCTAAATCATCTCCCTAATCAAGTGTGATCTAATATTTTACCTCGAGATCAGATCAAACAAATTCTAGAATATGATGCACAAAATCAACTGAACAAATGCAGTCCTATGTACACATAAGCTTTCTCTAAATAAATATACCGATTCATGACATGACATGTGCATAAGATGAGGAAATCACAATCAGAATCAAGATAAATTATAGAACTCAACTTCATGCTTTTCCTATAATCATGCATCTCAGTCAATCAAAGTCAGACTAAATCATGGGGTCATATCATCGGAATATGGGAAAACTACATGCTAAGCACTCAATCATCCCAAAATCAAGCAATTTAAGCTCATTTTATCGAAAAAATTTTGAAAATTCTTTCTCATATTTTCGAAAACATTTTGAAAATTTTTCCAATTTTTCACAAAATTGCTCAAGTGATATCCCCTCCCCCAAACTTAAAGTGCACAGTGTCCTCAGTGTGCAGATAATATAAGAATTTAAGCTCGAGAACAGAGTACTCCCCTTTCTGATGATGAACAACTGAAGCTTGATTGAAAGCATAAAACTAGAAAATAAACCTGCAAAATAAACAAGGAAAGAAACAACAGAAAAGAAAAAGAAAAACAAACTATATACAAAGTGAAAAGGAAAACACAGCCACTTCAAATGCAGCTGAAGAAAACAACACTCAGCTGCAGGGCGAAGAGTAGGAGGGTCATCTAAAGTGGTGACAGGGTGCTGACAGTTAACTCCTCCTGAGCCCTATCTACTTCCTTCTTTCTCTCAGATATTATATGCTTAAGCCTTATATTCTCCTCAATCTCTATCTTAAAACACTTTTGAGAGTCATCAGGGAGCTTCAAAGGTTTGAAAACATTAAACTTTACTTCCTGATCTTGGACTCTCATCGTTAACTCCCCCTTTTGTACATTAATTACTGTTCTACCAGTAGCTAGGAAAGGTCTACCTAGTATAATGGGGACTTCCCTATCTTCCTCTATGTCAAACACGATAAAATTCGCAGGGAAAGTAAACTTGTCCACCTTTACTAAGACATCCTCAATGACCCCCTTTGGATATTTAATTGATCGATCAACCAACTAGAGGGTCACTGTGGTGGGCTTGGCATCTCCTATTCCTAACTTATGATAGATAGATAATGGCATCAAATTTATACTAGCTCCTAAATCGCATAGGGCTCTACCAAAGAATAAATTTTCAATAGTGCATGGTATGGTAAAACTCCCAGGATCCTTAAGCTTGGGGGGTAATTTCCTCTGGATAATGGCACTACATCCCTCAGTTAAGGCCACTGTCTCATAGTCTTCCAATCTCCTTTTCCTATAGAGGATATCCTTCAGAAACTTCACATAAATTGGCATTTGCTCTAAAGCATCTGCGAAAGGAATGTTGATGTGGAGTTTCTTAAAAACCTCAAGAAATTTGACGAATTGTTGATCCGATTTTTTATTTTGGAACCTCTGAGGAAAAGGTACTAGTGGTCTAACCGGAGAGGATGTAGTGGAAACATGTATAACATCAGAGGGCGAGGAAGGCTGTGAAATAGAAGAAGGTATAGATGAAGACGTGCCTAGCTTGGATTCTTTTGCAGCCTGATCCTGATGTTCCTGCTCTTTCTGAGCTGCTTGTTGAGAACTTACGGATTCTTCAACTATTTACTGTTCAGGTTGGGACTTAACTTGTGGCTCCTCTAGCTCTTTATCGCTCCTAAGGATGATGGATTTTACATGTTCTTTACCCTCTCTTTGCCTAATAGGATTAGCTTTAGTGTTACTAGGAAGGGTCCCTTGAGGACGTTGGCTAAGAGCATTTGCTATTTGTCCTAACTGAACCTCTAAGTTCTTAATTGAAGCGCTTGATTTTGCAGGATCGTTGAGAACATTTCCTCAAACGAGGGCTTCTTCTCAGCTGCTGGTGCGTGGTAGTGTTGGGGCTGCATAAGTGGTGGTGGTGGTGGTGATTGATGGAAATGAGATGGATGGTGTTGAAATTGTGGTGGGGATGGTTGATGAGGCGAGTGATACATAAATTACGACTGTGGTGGTACATGAACCGATAGAGCTTGAAAACCAGGGAGTCCTACAGGTCTAGAGCTAGAAGTTTGCCCTTGGTTTTGGCTACAGGAGAAGTTAGGATGGTTCCTCCACCCTGGATTATAAGTGTTTGAAAAAGGGTTGTTCTGTTGCGTTTGAGAAGGGGCAACATACTAAATCGATTCTAAGTTGAGTGGTCACCTATCTACAGAGTGGGTACCACTACACAGCTCGCAGGAAAGAAAAAGGACTTTGGACAGAATAAATCGGATTAGGACTGGTGGGAGGATTATGTTGGGTACTGAGCGACTCTACCTTCTTTGTAAGATTAGCGATTTGAGAGGTCAAGGTAGACAGTGTGTCGAGCTCATAAATACCCGTCGGCTTCTTTGGCATTTGCCTCTCCGAGGACCATAAATTGTTGTTAGCCGCCATCTTGTCTAAAAGCTCGTAAGCTTCCTCCTCTGTTTTGCACATCAGGGCTCCACCCGTCGTAGTGTCAACAATGGTCCTATTTGGGCTTGTAAGTCCGTTGTAGAAGGTCTGGACTTGCAACCACAAAGGTAGGCCATGGTGAGGGCACTTCCTAAGAAGCTCCTTATATCGTTCCCATGCTTCATAAAGAGATTCAGAGTAGTACTGGGCAAAAGAAGATATATTACTACGGAGTTGGGCCATTTTAGAGGGAGGGAAAAACTTAGATATAAATTGATGGGCTAACTCATCCCATGTAGAAATGGATCCTGGAGGTAGGGAGGTCAACCAGTGTCTCGCCCTATCCCTAAGTGAGAAGGGGAATAATCTAAGCCTAAGCGCATCATCAGATAATCCATTATGTTTGAACGTGTTGCACAAGTCCAGGAATTGCCCAAGGTGAGCATGTGGGTCATCGTGCAGAAGCCCACTGAACTATAATGAAGTCTAGATCATCTGGAGGATGGAAGACGTAATTTCAAAATTGTTTGCATGGACAGCTGGTGGCCTAATGCCGGTATAATAACCTCCAATAGTTGGCATTGCATAATCTCCAACGGTCTTAATTTCCCTATTTCTGTCATGATGCTTTGCAGCGGAGCTATAAATTTCCTAGAATCCTTTCGAATTTTTCTAAGAGTGTGTTTGATTTTAGGATCTAGAGGAAAGAAATCAAAAAATCTGGCTCTATGCATGCAATCATCGAAAAGTCCTTAGAATTTTTTTTTTGAATTTTTAAATTTTTTTATTTTAATTTTTTTAATTAACTAATCTAGATTAAACTTCTAAATATTTACAACCTAAATATTTACAAGCTAGAATTACACCTAAGCATAATTTCACCGATATTAACTAATGGCTAATTAAGACTTCCCTGGCAACGGCGCCAAAAACTTGACACGCCCAAAAGGTAATGTCCGCAAGTGCACGGGTCGTACAAGTAATAATGGGATTTGAGTCTCGAAATTATCATCCCACAGAGAAGTTGACTAACCTAATTAAGTATGGGTTAATCTTACCCTAAGTATATTCTAGAAAATTATAAGATTAAGGTGGGTGATCTACTAATCTAGAATTGAAAATACCGAAAGCAATAAAATAATAAAACTATAAAATAAAGAAAATAAAACCGAGCAAAATTACTTATAGTGCTCAACGTAATTAAAATCAAAAACCTATAAAAGAAATTAAAACTGTTAAAGCTAATTAAAGCAATTAAAATAAAATGCAATTATGAAAATAACAAAGCAAGATTAATTAAACTAAAATTAACAAACCTAAAATGCAATAAGACTACTTAATCAAAATGCAATTTAAACTAACTTAAGATTTAATGAAATAAATTTACCCATAATATAATTCTAAATGAACACTTAATTAACTATCATCCTAATTAAGACTAAGTTTTATACTACTATGCAAAAATACTAACATGCAATTTAATTAAAGACTATAAACTAAGCTTAACAAATTAAATTGAAATTAAACTTATACTAACAATGCATGAAAATGAGTTAATTAACTAAAATGAACTAGCCAAACAAAGCCTTAACAACTTTTAAATCATCCAAATCCCTCTATATACTGTTCATGCTTCATTTTTCTTTTTCATTTCCAGGTATGCCTCGGGTTGGTTAGGCGTGTCCAGCTTGCTTTTGGTTCTGGCCCTCACCAACCCTGCCTCGATTTTGTGTGCTTCTTCCTTTCCTGTAACAACCCAGAACAGCACGCCAGCCCCACGTTCCTGCCTACCCAGACCTGCTCCAAGCTTCATGCTCTCCGTAACCATGTCCAGCTACTGCTCTGTGCTAGCTCTCGGTCTTCTCCGTGAAGCTATCACGTTTCCAGCCATTTTGTTGCTGCTTCATTTACCACTTCAAGCATTGGTTATACGACATCTGCAAGCTCCAAGCATGCCCCGAATATGCAACAACACATAGTAGGCTGGGCACACCACCTTAGGCAAGAACTTGACACGAGATAGAACAATGAACAGGGGCTGGAACCGATCGTGCTTTGCATAGACTCTGCACCCTTCAGCTGCAAACTATCAATATCTACACAACTGATCAGTAGTGGTAATGGAGTTGAACATTTACAACTTGAAATAGAGGGCCACAGCTAGATTATAACTGAATAACAACACATGAAGACAATGATCAGTACACTTAAATGGAAACAGAGCCGAACATAGGAGAACAAGGTGGATACGTGTGATCCTAGCTACTCTTGCTGTTGAGTCTAGCAAGTCAGCATCCTCATTTGGTACAGCTACTACATTGCATCATGATGAACTTCTGCACCTACCAGCTTTCATCAGGATCGGCCACTACCGTGAGCAACCCCAACCCGTGCCACTATCTGCTTCTCTCTCGGGTAGGATGAACAAGGTGTGACAACAAAGATACTAGATAAGGCTTAACTTAAATGCAGAGAAATTACTAGAAAATAAAATGAGCAAATAGAAAAAAATTGAGATGCAAGGGAACCGAGAGCTACATTAGGAGAAATGAAAGTTTATCAACTAAAGCTTAAGCTATTCATTGCATAACCGAGAATTACACTAGGAATATCATGCTATGCAAAAAAAAAAAAAAATTGAAGAATAAAAAAGCAGATTGTGTATCAAACCGAGAAGAAGGATGAGCAAAATGAGGCTGCAAAATAAAATATAAAAAGCTATTTATAAAAGACAACAAATGAAGATAAACATGAACAGTAAAATAAAAATTAGTTTCGGGAAAAGCTTCTAAAAATAAAAACTAAACTAATCTAACTAAGTTACTCTAACACTACTCATAATTTTCATTACATTACACTACTCCTACTCCAAAAAATTACATACTCTTTCAATTGCCATCCTTTCCTATTTATAAACACACTAGGGGTAAAATGGTAATTTTCACATCCTTGATGAGTTGGCAGTTTTTGGCCACTTGTCTTCACACCATTGGCTCTTTGAAAAGATATTTCCATGTCATCGGTCTTCTTGTCCTATTGGATGTGCTAGGTGGCATGACTCGTATTGTCTGCGTGGCTCAATCTCGATTTTAGCCCAATTTCGATCCATTCTCTACCGAAATATTCAAAATTCATTCGGATTTAATTTATCTGCAAACATGAGAATTTTAATTAAATAAAGGGGATAATTAACAAAATAAATTGGGAATTTCAATAATTAAAAAGGAAATTAAGTATAAATAATTCTAAAAATATAGAATTATCAGATATTCGCATGAGGGTACTAGAGTCGTGGTATGATATTCCATGGTTTGAGGGCTAAGGCATATGGTAGGCACCCCGACTATGATGTAAGGTCCACGGAGTACGTTGTACCGTGCATGTGGCATGGGGTACACTATACCGTGTGGTGTTGTGGAGTTGAGGAGGATATAGCTGGCAGTTGTGATGGATTGACCCCCTCCTGTTGCAACAGTGATGCCCCGCACACTAGGATTTCGTGTAGCTTGGGATCACATGTCGGATATGATCATAGTCCAGGATACTATTTAAATTTCACCACAGAGTCTCACATGATATATCACTTGATTAACTGATTTAAATTGCGGATAGACCTGAGGGATGGGTCGCACTCCGATTTTGTGATGTGAATGATTTAAATGCCATATTTATTGTGATTTAAATATACATGGCATGATTTATCTAAAGGCATGATTTATATAAAGATGCATTGTTTTGCACTACATGCCTACATTTGAGAAAGAAAGCATAATTTCTATACATGGAATTTAATCTGTACAAGTATACATATATATATATATATATATATATTTAAAGACATGTTTTTAAAGTGAGTAAAGGAAATAATGTTTTCAGGGCATAGCATTATTTTGAGTAGATAGTGTAGATATCTACTTGCTTGCCTCATTTCCTTACTGAGTGCATTGTATGCTCACCCCCCTTTCTTTACATCTCTCTACAGAGCATCAGCAGTAGAGCGAGAGCTATTGAGGGATAGTATTCCTGAGTCCACTGCTAGTTCCTATCGACCGCCAGGTATACAGATTTTGTACGGTTATATATCTAAACATAGAAACAGCACAGTGATGTATACGATATATATTATGGGGAATGTATTTGTATTAGCTTTTATATAATCTCACATGTATTATAAAAGTAGTTACAGTCAGTAACAGTATATTGACATATATGTATGATAATGGATAATGTGGTAAGCGAGGATTCTGACATCGAATCATAGCCCAACCATTGAGGAGAGGAAAGGTAAGTTAAAAAATACGAAAAATTTGTAGTGGTTTTTGGTTAAGTCATGGATTGAGAACGGGTCCTGACACCGGCGCTGGCCGCCGTTCTACCAGCCAAGGCTGCCACCAATCGGCCATTCTTCGCATGGCGCTCCCTTGGCTGGCAGTGGCCGAACCTAGATCGGCGCCGGTCACCGATTCCTCTTTTCTCTGTTTTTGATTTCTCTCGGTTTCTCTATCTCCCCTTTCGTCGATCGCCGTTCCTCCTAGCTAGTGGTGCCGCGGTCACCCTTTCCGGCCAGCTCGCCTGGGCCCGACGCCGGCCACCTCTATCGGTGAGGCAGAGGGGGCTCGGCTCCCTCACTTGTCTTCTGTTTTCCAGCTTCGTGTTTCTTTCGCGATTTTTTTTAATTTTATTTATTTATTTATTTATTTTATTATTATTTTGCCAAAATATCTAAAAAATTATATTTAATTCATTTAACCAATAAATAAATTTATAGGTATTATTTCGGCTTTCCTGTATAATTTTTATTATTTTCGGGATAATTTTCCGATGTAAAAATTTTGGTTTATTCCAATAAATTTATATCTTAATCAATTTAACCCAAAATTTAATTATTTCTTCATTATTGATCAAGATTCTCAAATCCATTATTTTTAATTAAATTTTTTTATCCCGATTAATATCGAATTTCGATCTTTTGATCGTTTTACCCTTCACGTGTTCGGGAATACCATTTCAATCCTTTTGTATTTTTTTAATGCCCTCAAAAATTTCTATTCATTCCATTTGCTCTTAAGATAAAAATCGGATCTTATAGGTAGCATGAAAACGTTTTATTAATGAGCATATGTTTTGAGAAAAGCGTTTAAATTGAAATTGCTTACTTGAGTGCATGTTTTGCCGGTTTGAGCTCGATTTGTGATTTGAATGTTTTGCGAACAAACATACTGTATAGTTGAATGAGATTTATGAAGCAAAACTAATATGAGCTCGACGTGAAGGCGAAACTATTTTTAGCATAATAATGGCATGTTTTTGAGCTTAAGGATTTGTCATGATATCTGTACATTGTTGCCTCCACTTTGGTAACGTGCGATGCCTCCGTTTTGGTAACGAGCGATGCCTCCATTTTGTTAACGAGAGATGATTCGTTTTGGTAACGAGAGATGCCTCCACTCTGGTAGTGTGAGATGCCTTCGTTTTGGTAACATGAGATGATTTCCCTCGTTTGAGGATGCCCTCGTCATGGATGATGTGATGTGACGATTGTTTTCATGACAACTATGATACGCCTAGTCTCTACAACTGTTTTGAGATAATGATGTTTTGATGAATTTGTGATTTTTATCACGTGTTTATAATTATGTGAAATTATGCCATTATTACACTTATGCTTTGATAATGATTGCGAAATCTCATATGCACTTCTTACTGAACGAGTTGAAAGCTTACTCTCCTCATTTTCCTCCCTCCACAGATTGTTTACAGTGAGTAATAGTACATGTTGCGTACGTGACATAGGCTAGTGGACGAGACTCTCCCCAGGCTATTGCTTGTACACACGAGAGGTATAACTAAATTCATTTTGTATCCAGATAATTATGTAACACAGACACTTATATTAAAGTAACATTGGGATGTAATCAGTATGGTATATGTATGATAAGTGGATTTCTTTTGATATCATATTATTTGGTTAAGAAATTGTGGATATTTGTATGATCCTCGGGATATTTGGTTGAAGAGGTTAACTGACACTGTACAGGAATACACCTTGAGTATGAAGTTTAATTTAAGAAAATTTTAAATTAACCCTATTTTTCGCGCTTTTGAGCTATCACAGATTCAGTGGTATTAGAGCAAAGGTTGCCTACTGTCAGTGTCGAGTAATTGAAAATAGATTATATCCCAAATGTCTATAATTGTCTAGTTATGAATTGAATTTAACAATTAAAAATTATGACCGATGTTTAATGTATACGCATAGGTACGTAAGAGATAAGATATGAGGGGGAAACGAGGTCGTCCCCGGAGGTAGGCACAGCCACCTCCACCACCTGAACCACAGCTTGAGAGTCCTAACTCTCGAATTAATCGGCTGGAGCAGGATGTGCCACAGGGGTTTGAGCAGATGGCAACACTATTTGTGTAACATTTTGAGGCTAATGCATCATGTACCACACCTACCCCGGCTCCTACAGCACCACATGATCTTCCCCCACCTCCTATACAGATCAACCCAGTGCCACCCGCTGTTCAGCCCCAGGCACAGACCAGGCACGATGATAGAATATGGGCCGGTTGAAGGACTTTCTTAAGATGAATCCACTGGCATTTAAAGGGATAAAGGGTCCCGCGATGCGGAGGAGTGGTTAACAGAGATGAGGATAATCTTTGACTTTCTAAGATACACTAATGCGGAGAGGGTTAGTATGGGTACCTACATGCTTAAGGAGAAAGCCCGATATCGGTGGAGTACCACCCAGAGTATATTAATTGTCATCCATCCAGTGATCAACTGGGAGACTTTTCAGTTAGCCTTTAGGACCCAGTATATCCCTCGCGCTGCCCAGAGGAAGATGTAAGCAAATTTTTTGAATCTGGTACAGGACAGCATTTGTCACACCTCGTGACCTAACCTCAAACGTAAATGCGCAATGTTACGCGGAATCGTGCTATAAGATAACATAAATTTCTCTATGGATCGTTTTACTTGTTGTTTTGTGTCCAATATAGGAATGCATGCCACTCTTTAAAGAATGTAAGAACAATTGTGAACTATAATGCTTGGAAGAAAATAGATTTCTGCCAAAAATCCAGCAGCATAATGGTATAATTTGAAAACTAAACCCTCCTGCCAAATACGAGTTGCTCACCACACAACCACAATTAAATAAATACTATAGCATAGTATTGTCAAAACTCAACTCATTTAGCAACACATAACCACAACTTATATACATTCTCAAACACATAGATCACATAAGTCGGTTAATTTCTTGAAACCAAAAAGGAGTAGCCTAAGAAAAAAAACAATCCATTACATTAATGACTTTACTAGACATCATCCAACTGACACATCCCACAAAATACAATTGTGCGTACATGATCTGAAATAGCATGCATATATATATGTCACCGTCGTATATACCTCGGTAGACCAAAAAGCTGCTCACTAGGCTGATGGAGTCAGCAAGAACGTGAAGCTCGCCCCGCAAATCTAATATGAAAGGTGTTTGGAAAAAAGGGGTGAGCAACCACACGTTCAGTACAAAATTTACATAACCGAAGCTAGTAAAATACCATGCAAACACACCATGTAGTGGTAAATTATGATAATTATGTAAAGACGTCATGCACATTTCATTAAAGAAAATATTGCTTATGCTTCAATTGAGACATGCTTGCATAGCTAAAATTTATGCATAGCTGAGAAAATTTAAGTTCCAACAGAAATACTTAGAAATTCTCGAAATCTGATACACTTGTCAAAATGTACAATTCTATTAAAATACATTCATGGGAAAAGCTTAAATAATTCAATACAACTGGATGAGAATGTGGCAATTTTTGCAACCCGTCATGGAACTAAGTACTCAAACAACATCACCAATATCAATGAAAACACCTATGGCCATAGTGACTACTGCCCTATCCTAACTGATCAAGTTTCGGACTAGGGTACTGAAGACGGAATCAGGGTCTAACAGTATTAGGTAGCAATAACATCTCAATGCCACAAAAGCATCCCTGTGAAGCACTTGGCACCATAGGAAAATCACACAAAACCTCCTACTAAGTGCTAGAGATGCCTTTCACAGAACATGACTGCCACACAGGCATAAGCAGGGTGGCCAACAATCTCAAAAAATATCATCACGATGGGTGTACTTAAATAAATCATAAATCATCCTAATTTCTCAATTTACCAGTAAATCATAAATAACCCATCAATTTAAAAACACTTGTATTGTCATATCCACAATTCAGAAAATATCAATTCGAGCTTTCTCAAAACGTGGTTAAAATAGCCCATGCAAACCAACTTCGAATGTCAAACAAGCTGAATGGAGTTACAAAAATCATGGTGTAATGCTCACATGCACATGATATTAACATTTCAAAACATATTATATAAAACAATGAGCTCACATGTTGTGGCAAAGTTTTAGACCATGACGATTTCAAAACGAACATGTTGTAGAAATCAGTAGTATAAGGTAAGGAAATCTTTATTCTAGACTATCCTAGCAAATCAACCAAACTATAGCCTATCTTTCAAAAAAGGATCTAATCAATCCTAAGGCATTCCACTAACAACAGTCACATAAACCCCTTACCACACAACAACGACGCGCACAACTTTACCCTTTTTTTTTACCATAGGAGTGCATAAATGCGCCTAAGCTTCCTAGGCGCCTGATGAAGTAGTCGCTGAGAATTAACATTTAAGGGCAAAGTGTCATTTAACATTCATACATGAACAAATAAAATTTTGGCACATTCAACACTCATATGATTAATTTCCAATATTACAGCTTGTCCTTTCCACTCATGCCCATAGTTGCCTAAATCAATTTTCACTTATTGAAATCATCATTATCGTTCTTTGAACATATCTCATAGCAAGCTTTTAAGTTTAAATTCTGAAATTTTAAATCAAACTAAGACGTTCAGTTTATGTGTGAGATCCGTAATTTTTGTATGATATTCCTTATGATTTCCATATTGTATGACATTATTATATGTTAATGGATTCATAAGATGGTTAACTCAGATTTGATAAATGTGGATGAAACGAAATAATGTACGTAAAATCGAATAAGGATAAATCGAGAAAATAAAGAAGCAACAAGTTGTCTAAGGAACTAAATCGAGTTGACTGAAAATGAAAAATTGAAAATAGGGAAAAGATTATGGATTGATGAAAGAAAGTCGATTCAGTTTGGTCCCGGAGACGTACAAGGGTAAAATGGTCAAAAGATCAAAATTCGATATGAAATCGATAAGTAATTTTCGTTAAAATATGGAATTTGTGAAATCTGGATCAATACCGAGGAAAATATTTAAATTCGAGGTCGACTGATCTAAATATTAATTTATTGAAATTTACGGGGATTAATTTGGAATTAATCGAGATTTTTAATTCAAAAAATTATCCCGAAAAGAATTGAAAAATATACCGAGAAAGACGAAAATACACTAATAAATTCATTATTGATTAAATGAATTTAAAATTATTTTTTTTAGATTTTTTAGAGATATTTTGATTATTTAATATATTTTATTGATTAAAATATATATAAATAAATTAATAAATAATAAATGAATTAAAAAAATAAAAAAACGGAAAAAAATCAAAAATCTGAATCGGGGAGAGAGAAGACCCGCGAAAAACGGAACCAGCGACCCGTCTGAACCCGTGACCTCCGACGATCCACCGGCGGTCGATGAGCCCAGGCGAAGGTCGGAGAAGATAGAGCTACGTCCGGAGATTCCAATGGTACCGGTGACGCGAGCTGACGGCAGCTATTTCTCGCGAATCAAAGGTCGAAAGTCCCGAGGAGAAAACGCGTCGGTCCCGACGAACGGCCGCACCCTAGCTCCGATTCAGGCCAGCCGAGCACTCCCCTGGCCGAGACGGTTCTGTTGAGGCCACTGGCTACCGGCGAGATGGCCGGAATCTCCGGCGACGGCAAACGGGCCAAAACGGCACCGTAGCCGAGAAGGGAGAAAAAAAAGAAAAAGAAAAAGAAAAAGAAAAGAAAAAAAGGGGGAAAAGGAAGAAAGTGTACCCGGGGACGACTTGAAAATTCGGGTAAGTGACCGAGGGTCGGGATTGGAATACGGATAAATCTCGAGAATTTAATTTAATATTTTGTTGATGAAAAATAACCTGAAATCGCATAATTATGCAGTGTCACTACAGAGCCCGAACGAGAGCCGATTTAGCTTTGATTTTCGTACCCCGCACCATATTGGATAAGTACATTTTAATTACGATAATATGAGTCATTTAATGCAGAGGTTCGATTATTTTACGAAAATTACGAATTAATTCTGCATAAAATGAATTTTATTCTAAATTTCAAAGTAATTATCGTAAACAGTATCCGAGCTATCCACTGAGTCTGGAACGAAGCCCGATGATTATTGATAAATCAAATAAGCCTAGTAAACCCGAAGAAGGGATTTAAAAGTGGAAACGGGCTGAAAAAGGGGTTCAAGGCCCATTAAAGTGCAATTGGGCCCAATAGAGTAAAACGGGCCCAAAGCTTTAGATTCGATCAGTAAGAGTGAAATACTGATCTGTATATTGAACTGAACCCATATGTGGTTATATGCAGCTCCGTAGACGAGCGAATTTGGATTGAGAGACTTAGTATGGTCGAGTCGGGATAAGCTCGCGCGTGATTCCAGATAAGGGAATTTTATGAACACTTAGAGGTAGCTGTACGTAATTTTGAGGGGATTTACATTACGTTAAATTCAATAGGCTACCCGAAAATAGAATAATAATTTTTGCGAAAAAATATGGAAATAGTGAAAAATGACTATTTTCCCCCAGTTAGGAAAATTTCAAAAAGGGTACTAACGCTATGAAATTGCATGAATTTCATGATTTTAATGTTTTCATGATGATATTGCTTTAATTCAAGCAATTTATGGATAGGTTGGCTATTATGTACATGTTTTAAGTGAAAAGGCACAGGTTAGGTGCCAGTTGATATTTATTTAACATGTTTTGATAAAATTGAGCCACCTATCAGTGTTATATGAGTTGTAACCGTGCTTGAGCACTGCTCGCACTGGATTTTATATTTTAACTCATACACAGAGTGCTGGAGCCTTGCTCGCACTATTTTACAGATTTGTTTTATATGACTACCGTACTAGAGTTTTTCTCGTACGAGGTTTTCACTGAGTTTTAATACTTATCCGTACTGGAGCAATACTCGTACGTGGATTTGAATTGAATTTATAATCAGTTTAAATCGTACTGGAGCACTGCTCGTACGCAGATTTTAATTGATTTTTATGAAACCGTGCTAGAGTTTCGCTCGCACGAGGTTTTCAGATATCATGAATATACATGGAGCCGTGCTGGAGCTTCGCTCGCACAGAAATTTATATGACGTGCATATAGCCGTGTTGGAGCCTCCTGTTGACTGTGTGTCACAGTGAGATGATATGCTCACACGTGCATACTGAGACATACTTTGTCACGACCCTCAACTTACCAAAATACGTACAAATCTTTCGCATTTTCATGCATCAATTGTTAATCATCCTTCCTCGATCGTGAACAACCACACTCTTAACAGTTGGGCTGTGTGCCGACGTCTCACTCCACCATACCAATTCAATTTGTATATTATTCATAGGTAAACACTTGTATAAATGTATATATATCAGAGTTGTTACATGAGTTTACATTGTTTTACATCCCCAATAGTTACATACAAAATGCTACTGTGCTATCGTAAGTTTAGATACAAAATTTCAACAATGTGTATACCTTTAGCGATGGGATGCAGCGGATTACCAAAAAGGGAACGCCTCCAGTCACGCTCAATCTATACTCAAATCTCTGTAGAGAGGGGAAAAATAAGGGGGTGAGCAAACCACACGCTCAGTAAGGCAATCATGCGAACAGGTAGATACTGCACTATCTACGTGATCGTGATGCCATGCTCAAAAGCATTTAATTCATTATTTATCTCAAAACATGAGTGTATGATTGTGTTAATGGTATGTAAAGCATTCATGCTATTAAAATCCAGTGCACATTTCAACTCAAAGCATGGTATAAATCATCATGCATAATTCACAATAAAAGCATGGCATTACCCATCATGCATTTTCACAATAAAGCATGGCATTAAACATCATGCATTTTCACAATAAAGCATGGCATTAAACATCATGCATTTTCACAATAAAGCATTCCATTCAACATCATGTATCCGTGCACTTTAAAAACCAGTAACAAATCAACCCAACACTGATCAGGTCTCAGCCCACCCTTGGACTTTCCTGACCCACAAATCATTTTCAAACATGGATTTATTCTCAAATAGCAGTAGACATGTGAGATAGGCAGTTCAACAATAGGTAATAACCTCAAGGCCTATGTACATAACCTGTGATACCGGCTACACGGATCAGGTGTGCGGTATATCACCACTATCTGCTTCCACACGGGAGGCGGGTCAAATCCTACCCGCCGGTCCATAGCAGATCTCATCCGAAGACGGCACATCACATCTCAACACGGTACAATGTACTCCATGCTACATGCACGGTACACGTACTCCGTGGACCCAATCAACACATCATATCACGCCACATCTCAAACGCACGTGTGAGCCTATTTAATCGGTACGACCTCTTGTCTACCCGAAGCTCCTAACACGGTTAATTAATCATGTCAAAACAATGCACGTGTGAGCCTATTTAATCAATGTGACATCCAGTCTACTCGAAGCTCCAAACACGGCAACATGCAAGGTGGGCACCCAGTGCGAGACAAACTCTAAGCACAATGCCAAAACAATTATGAATTCCATGTGAAAACTAGTGCCTCCAGCACTTATGTGTATAAAACACGTCAAATCTCATGCGAGTCATACTCTAGCACGCTTTCATACTCACGAAATCATGTAGGTGGCTCAAAACTTTGCAAAATATGGTTAACAAAACCAAAACACACTCATTTCTTTTGCAAATCATTTCAATGTTAGCCAACCTACCAATCATTTGCTAAAAAGCAATAAAACATGATTTTCAAAGCAATATGCTTTTGTTTTCACGCACATTTTGTCAAACTCCCAACTTTTGCCCTTCAATCACCCAACATCATTTCCTAATGTCTCATTCATTCTAGCAAAGCATTTAATGCGCCCAAGTTGCGCACAGATATCTCTAAGAGTTCACACAATTCCCTTACCTCGATTTACTTGGTGTGACTCCTTTCCTCTTAGCTTCTCACGCTCTTGGCTCAACTCGCCTCGACGTATCCTCGGAAGCTGCGATTTATTCATTCAATCAATTGAGTTAATGTTTTTAACCCATAATTGACGTCACTAGTCAATATTATTCACTTATGCATTTTACAAATGCCTTAATCCACATTTTACCTCTTTTAGGTAAATCTCACAATTTATCCACTAACCACATCTTAAAAATCACACCGCAACACTATTAATAACTTCTACATATCTCATTCATCATTAATCTCCATACATTCCACTTTTTCACTCTAGACCATTTCTAGGTCATAATCATTCCAATGTATTTGGATAGTTTCTAACCATCCACACTCATGCCAAATAACTCCAAAATCAATTATATAGACAATGTACCATAGTTGGAGTGTTAGAATCTTACCCAATTTGATTTCTCTTCTTGCTCCAATAACAATGCCCTTAGCTCCTTCAATACCAACAATGGGAAAATGCCTTCCAATTATGTTGTTCTCCTCTTTGATAGGAACAACTCTGCCTCTAATGGTCTCTCTTCAAATCTTACTGAAAATGGCTGATTTTAGAGAGAGAAAGTTAGGTTTTTGGGTTGAAAGTGAAAGGTTAGTGTTTTTCCTGAAATTTTCTGATTTTCAGCACTCTTTTTATAGAAATAGCTTGAGAAGATCGATCTGGTCCAAGAGGAGATCGATCTGGTCCCCTTAAATCCCTCTTTTTCACGGCATTTTAAGCATGAGATCGATCTGTCGAAGCATAAGATCGATCTGCTCCCAAACAGAGAGCTAAGGAGATCGATCTGGGTGCTTAAGGATCGATCTTTTCATTACAGAATGCTTAGGAGATCGATCTGGCTCCATTGGAGATTGATCTGATCTATTCCATTGCCCAAATAAGAGCATTCTAGCTCTTCCAGATCGATCTCTCATCCCATGAGATCGATCTGCCCTTCACAATTTCTAGATTTTCTGCAGTTCTTCTGCAGCAACACTTACCAAACTTCATACATTTTGTTGCCATGATCATTTTCTCATCCAATCATCTTTGAGACTTGAAAATGACATCCATCCACACTTCATACACATTAAAACTTATGTAGAACCTTTGTATGACCAAGGGTACTTAATATAAACCAAATGGAAGTGCATACTCATGCAAATCTTCATTCCATTTACCACATTACTCATAATCCATTCTATTCACACTCTTCACATGTTTAAGTCCATTTCTTTATATTCATACATAATATAACTTGTATGTACAATCACAGCTCTTATTACAAGTGTGTTCATTTACTTTATGGACTTACATCACATATAATCCACATTACAATTGTATCATCAAACTTATGACTTCACAATACAACTTCATTTACATTTCTATGTACATATATACCATTATACATATACGGGGTCTCACATACTTGACATGGGTGGATAAAACCTATTATAGGCACCCCTGATTGAGCTTGGGTTCACGGAGTACAATGTACCGTGTATGTCACGTGGAGTACGCTGTATCGTGGGGATTGTTGGAGTGGAGTGGCATTACCCACGAGACAGCAAGTCTTGCCCTCGCAATCCTGATATTATGCTGTTCTGGCAGGTAGGATGACCCACCTCCTGTTTCAGGTGTGATACCCCGCACACTAGGATCCGTGTGCCAGGGATCACGAGGTTCTGACCATAGTCTTGGATATTACCGATATAGTCGCTTACATGTCTCACATGATATAACTAGTGGTCTTGATAGACCAGGGTAGACCCAAGGGAGGGGTCAGGCCTCGATTTTCTTATGATTTCAATTGAGATTTGATTATTTCCATGGAGGGATTTTATGAAACTTTCATTGATTTGTAACCCTGTGAGAAGGGTGATTTTATAACGGAGATTTGAAAATAAAGAATATTTGGGGACGTACATATAGAATCATATGATGTATAAAACATACCGACCACTCTATTATAATATGATTGATGTAATTATATATATATATATATTACGTGTGATATTTTAATGGTTAAAAAGGGTATATCAATATTGATTCACAGCTCGACCTGTTTAGAGGAATATGTCACGAGGAGGTAAGAAAGATTTTTCAAAAGCGAAAAGTTTGTACTGATTTTTGTAAGTATTGGGTCGTGACATTATGCCCTCTACTTACCTATTTCAGTTTATAATGATCTCGTTGAGCCAATTTACCTTGTTTCACTTAAAATTTATCTATGAAAGTTTTAAGGCTAAGCTATCACTAATGTGATTTATTGGTTTCAAGCTCAACACATTATTGCAGACTGAAAATCCCTAATTATTTTGTGATGGCCGAAACTTACCCCTAGTATTTTGAACTTGCATAGCATAAGTTTAGTTCTTCCAATCATAGAATAACATTATTTGCATGATGCTTTTATGGTCTAATCTTTAAAATCCAACTAGCTAGTTTTTCTTTATCATCTCAAAATTGCCGAATACCCTAAGTCATTTTCCTAACTTAAATTAAAGTCATGCAACTCTATAATCACATATTATTCACATCTAAGTTTTATTTTAAATTCTGAAATTTCCAGCAACGAATATTTCCAACTTTTCTTAGTGGCAGAAACTTTCCATAAACCATCCCTATTCATTTGCTAAATTTCTGGTTTTACAAATCATTGAACTTGTTATTTATACTTCAATTTACTGACTAAATCCTTAAATTCCAGCAAACAAGTGGTTCCTAAACATTTCAACAATTTATTGGTATCACTATACTAAACTGAAATTTCTCTACTAGAATTCTTATAATTTCAGCCAAGGAGAGTTTAAATTCTGACTTTTATTCTCATTCACTACATGCAAAACAATGTTTTTATCCTTATTCACCACATACATAATGATTTGTGTACTGATTTCTTGTTAATTTTATAATCTAACTCTCAAAACCCAATTTAACTTAAAATCCCCAAATTTCCTCCCTTAGCCGAACACTCTATTCTCACCATTTATATGCCATTTCCAACACTTGTTTGCAATTACTCATGTGAAACAGTTAATTCATCACCTAAGCATTATAAATTTACCTAAGTTATCAAAATCTTGGCCTCAATTCAGATTTTCGCCAATTTCATGAATCCTAAACCGTCCCACATTTAAATTATGCATTTTTAATTAAATTATCACATTATGTATTTTTCAGAATTTTAAATTGCATATAAATTTACACATATATAAAAATTAGTTTACCCTTGTGCTTGTTTGTAGCCGAAACTATACCCCATCATTCATACCTTTATGGCAAAATTTTAAATCATGCAAACCTACCAATGCATTTAAGTGCATTACAGATTTGTAATTTAACCTTAAATTCTCATGTACAACAATTTCCATTAACACCTTGTAAATAGTCGAATGCTCTATTCCTCCTTACATCAGTAGTAAGTTTCACCAATTGTTAAGTTCATCAATTCACACATTCAATTTACCACTGCAGATTATATAACTAGTTAGATATATCAATTTCTAATTTCCAATTTCAAAATCCCCAATTGTCTTAACTAGGAACCCTAATTTTCATGCATGCACCCAAATCTGAAATTGAATCAAAATTTCACTTAAACTATATTAATACAATAGTAATTAAACATGAAATTCCATAAATTAAACTTCACTTACCTTAATTGCCAATAGCCGAAACTACCCTAGCCAAAATCCCCAAATTTGTTTTCTTGAATTTCCAGAAAATTTCGTGTAATCCTAAGCCTATGCACCAATTCAATTTCGTTTGGTGTATTCTCCCTTTGCAGGTTCGGCTAATCTCTCCTCTTTCTCTTTGGAACCTCACAGTTTGGGGAAGGTAGGTTTTGTCTCTTGGCTGAACAAAATTTCGTGGGAAGCATGAATTTAGGTGTAAAAACTAGTAATCTAACTCTAAGACTCTTAAAATCACTTACTTCTAACATACAAACTAAATTTTGTAGGTGTTGTTGGCTGTTTGGAAATCTGATGGTGAGCAAAGGGGGTTGGTATCGTGAGAGGTAAAAAAAAAAAAAAACAATGGGAACCCTTCTTTTCTTTGGTTTTAATGTGACTCTCCATTTTTTTCTATATTTGTATATTCAGATTTATATTTATAAAATATAATATATATTTATATATTTCTATATATTTTTTGAAAATTACTAAATATATGGTTCTATATACATATATTTCTAATTTACAATTTGTACATAGGCTTAATTCTTCCCAAATGTTGTCATTAACTTTAAAATTTCTGTTTTATTATGTTACCTTATTAAATTTATTTTATCACTTAATTAACTTGGTTAGATTACCTAAATTTTAACCATCCTAATTAATTTATCCTCGATAAATTCTATTTAACCAAATAAGCCTATGTTTCTATTGAATTTTTTGTACACTTACCTAAGTTTACTTGCATGAATTTGATTTAATTCTATATTCATGTACGTTTAACATAATAACTAAGGGTAGGTTAACTTAATCTATCCTAATATGGTCACATGAATCTATTTACTACTTAATAAATTGAGTTCATGAACACAATCATGCACATACATTATGCATTTTGTGACGCCCCGAAAATGCGAAAAATAGGACAAATTTAAAACTTTTTACTCATCAAATCACAATTAAGGGTGCATTCTTGTGCAGTGTCATACATCATCATAAATATCATACCACAAGATCTTATCATTAAACAGTATATATCACATCATATATAATACTCAATTCCAAGTTGATTAATCCTAATACATCTCATATAATGTTATACATCAAGTGTCTATAAATACACATTAGTCTGGGTACATGAAATGTAAATTATACCTCTAATACAAATATATGGCCTGGAGCTCGAGTCCTCCACTGGTCACTAATCTGTACGTCGCATAAAAATTCTCTTCACTTAAAGAAATCTGGGGGAGAGATAAAATAGGGTGAGCTTCTAAATCGCTCAGTAAGAGGATAAGGGATTCATTAATAAGAAAATGATTTGCACAGCACAATCATTTTGTTTTACATGATAAACTCAATAAACTCAGTGGAAAAGGTAGCATGAATAGTTAAAACATCATCTCAAAACCCATGTAAAAACATGATAATAAATGGCTCAATTCAAGGTTACAAGCATGTAGAAATCAAGATGCGATAATGGCTTTTCTCTTTAAAACGTGATAAAAATCACGGTAATAGTAATGCACGTGGCGCGACCACTAAATAAAATCTACACGTGGCACAGCCACTAATTAAAATCTGCACGTGGCACAGCCACCAAACACACGTGGCACAGCCACCAAATACTCGTGGCACAACCGCAGATTAGGATTCACACGTGGCACAGCCACCAAATACACGTGGCACAGTTGCAGATTAGGATTCACACGTGGCACAACCACTAAATACACCTGGCATAGCTGCAGATTAGGATTCACACGTGGCACAGCCACCAAATACACGTGGCATAGTCACATATTAGGATTCACACGTGGCACAACCACCAAATACGCGTGGCACAACCACAGATTAGGATTCACACGTGGCACAGCCACCAAATACACATGGCACAGCCACCAAATATACGTGGCACAACCACAGATTAGGATTCACACGTGGCACAGCCACCAAATACACGTGGCACAGCCACAGATTAGGATTCGCACGTTACCAGAATGGAGGAATGTCGGACTTACATGCTACTAGAGCAATGCCCGATGTGTATTCAAAATGACACACCTAAGTCTCAATCAATAGCCATTATCATAAAATATCGTTTTGCCTTCACGTAAAGCTCATAATGGTTTTCTCTCATAAAACTCATTTTCAACCGTTTTGTACTTAACACAAAACATGTTAAAACCGAGCTTCAACCGACAAAACTACAAACACATTTATCAAATCTCAGTACGCCTTAACGTAGGGCCCAAAACACTTTTCACATTTTTAAACACAAAATGGTTATAAAACATTTTCACATATAGTTTACAACTCATAAAAGTTGGGGCCCCAACTGGCTATAAAATCGTGTGCAATTCTCATTCACAACACATAAAACATGCTTGTTTTCTTAGTCAAAAATCATGCTAAAATATTATCACAAAACACATACACAAATGAGTTTAGTTTGTCCTTACCTCTTTGCACCTCGTATAGTGCAATCGTTTCCCCGTATCATGGACTAGCCTCGCATTCCACTCTGGAACTCCCGAACTGTCCAAATGATGTTAAACACATCAATATCTCGACTCAATTTCATTATCGAGCATGCATTTGCTCATATTTCTCACTACCACCTAAATCTCTCAATTCTCATAACTCTATCACCATTCATAATCCCATCCACTACATTTCCAATCCTACATTTATTGTGCACAAAAATCCATGCCGATATTCATCTCATTGCCTTGATTTCATTGCCAAAATGACCACAATTGCATAATAACATCTCTACTCCAACAAAATCATAGTTTCATCAATCCCTAATCATTTCCCAACTAATCCATCACAATGCCCATGCTCACAATCACAAAAAATTACTTCAAAATTAAAGATCGAGGTTTAGAAAATTACTCAAACTTGTGGAGTACTCAACTCACACCTCGATTCGATTTGTCTTTCAATTTCCAAGTATGTTGTTCTCCTTTGGGTGAGCAATAACTTTCCTTCTTGCCACAACTCTTAATTTGGATGAAAATGGGCGATTTGGAGGAGAGATAAAGTTAGGGTTCGGTTGAAATGGAGGTTTGAAAGAGAGAGAAAAGTTGAAATGCAGGAAAACATAGGGGTCCTTTTATAGACGAAGGGTAGGAGATCGATTTGACTCTTGATGAGATCGATCTGCATTTGAATTTGGAGACGATTTGGGGTAATTTTATGCCTAGGAGATCGATCTGTCGTGGGTTGAGATCGATCTCTTAATGGCTTTATGAGATCGATCTGCTCAAATTATGAGATCGATCCATAGTTTACAGAATGCTTCATGAGATCGATATGCTCCTTGGGGAGATCGATCTTCTCCTTAACAGAAACATTTTAAGATCGATTCCTTCCTCATGAGATCGAACTCTTCATTACAGAATCATAAGGAGATCGATCCTCTTCCATTGGAGATCGATCTGCTCACTTAAATTTCCTCATTCCTTGTCACTTTAGCCTACCAGATCGATCTTCTCTTCTCCAAGATCGATCTGGCCTCATAGTTTCACAATTTGGTTAAACACTTAACATAAAATCTCTTTCATGACTCATTCATCACTTAGAATTTCATTCCATACCACCTCAATGTAAGAGTACATTACATTCAGCCCGATAAATTACATTTCAAATTCACATTACATAATTGGATATGTGTAAAATTCTCAGATCTCACACATTTAAAATGTGTTCACACTATGTTAATTGAATTTAGCTCTTTACCTAAATTTTTATGTTCTTTCATTCTATTATTTTAAGTATCTTAATATTAGTTTGTTCTAGTTATGTTAATTCAGACCTTATTAATAATGCTATTCTAAAATTTGACTAGCTTTGGGTTAAAGCTTAACGTCATTTATTCAGACTCCCAATCCGACATAACTATAAAAGCTAAAATCTAGCATATTCTCACTCTGTACATTCCTAAAACAAAGAACTCCAAAATTTTAAATTCCAATAAACATACACAGATGAGACATTCGGTATAAGAAATTTGTGGTCTTACATGAAAGTTGACGAATATGAGAATCGGTTCACCGCCTTGTTGAGATATGATTCGAAGGCTGTCAAGGATGAGGAGCGTCGAACAAAATAGTTTGTTTATGGGCTGAGACCAGCTATTCGAGATAGATTGATAGGGCTCTACATTACTGAGTTTAATGATGCTTGGAGACGGGCATAGGAAGTTAAGAGGGGACTAGAGTTGATACAGTCCCAGTTTGAGTCTCAAGTAATAACCAAGGATAATGGTAAGAGACCTACAGTTTCCCACACCGACTTCAAGAGGGGTCCTTTTAAGAGACAAATGGTCGAGGGACCTAAAGAGAGAGTTGATAGACCTAGAGTTCCTCCCATTACTATGGAGACCCCTCGAGGTGCCAGACCCAACACTAAGATCTGCAGAGACTGTGGTTGGTCGCATGAGGGTACTTGTTTTTGGATACTACGAGGATGTTTCAGGTGTGGGGACATAGGTCACAGGGTGAAGAATTACCCGCAGCAACAAAGACCACATCCTCAAGAGCCTCCTCAACAACAACCGCAGAGAGTGATCCCCCAAAGACAGGTCATGACTGCTGATAAGGGAAAGAAGCCTGTCACTAAGGGGTGTGTATTTACTTTGGATAAGAAGACTGCAGACACTTCGTCCGAGGCTATACGAGGTACACTTCTTCTCTATAATCATGAGGCTCATGTATTGTTTGACCTAGGGTCCACGCATTCCTTTATTTCAGTACACTTTGTATGTAAATTGAATTTAGAGCTTGAACCCCTAGCTCATATTTTACATGTAAGTACACCCATGCGTGAATCGTAGAGGACTGATATAGTATGTAGAAAGTGTGGGATTAAGGTAGGAGATAAGGAAATGTTAACAGATCTAGTTTTATTAAATATGTGTGGTTTTGATGTGATTCTAGGGATGGATTGGTTAGCGGTCAATCGCGTGAGTCTAGACTGTTACCTAAGACTGTAATTTTCTCCTTACCCAAAAAATTTAGTGTAGTTTGAATGTTAAGGAATGAAAATGTGTGAAGATTATTGTGAGAAATCTTATTGATATAATTATGATTTCTTGAAAACGCTGATTAGATTATTGATGTGAAGGTTACATAGCACTCATCTTTGATATCAACCGGGAACCTCTGAGGATAGAGGACATACTGGTAGTATGCGAGTTTTTGGATGTGTTCCCAGATGAGTTACCGAGTTTACCACCAGAGAGAGTTAGAGTTCACTATTGACCTAGTGCCAGATACCCAGCCAATCTCTAAACCTCCCTATAGGATGGCATTGGTTGAATTGAAAGAGTTAAAGAAACAGTTGTAAGAGCTGCTTGACCAAGGTTTGATTAGACCTAATGTGTCAACATGGGAAGCTTCGATTTTATTTGTGAGGAAAAATAATGGTAGCCTTAGATTGTGTATAGACTACAGACTATTGAACAAGGCTACGATGAAGAACAAATACCCCTTACCAAGGATAGACGACTTGTTTGATCAGTTGAGAGGGCCTTCTGTATTTTTTAAGATTGACTTAAGATCGGGCTATCACCAATTAAGAATCAGGAAAGAGGATATTCCAAAAATGGCCTTTAAAACTAGGTATGGCCACTACGAATTCTTAGTGATGCCCTTCGATTTGACGAATGCCCCTACTGCTTTCATGAGTTTGATGAATGAGGTATTTCGAGACTATCTAGATCAGTTTATGATAGTCTTCAATGATGATATCCTTATATATTCTCGGTCCCAAGAGGAACACGCACAACATTTGAGGGTTGTGCTTTAGATACTCTGAGATAAGCAATTGTATGGAAAGCTAAGTAAAAGTGAGTTTTGGCTAGATCAGATAAATTTTCTTGGTCATATTGTATCAAGGATGGGGTATCAATTGATCCTTTCAAGGTAGATGTTGTACTTAATTGGGAGAGACTAAGGACAATTACAGAGATTCAGAGTTTTTTAGGACTTGCAGGGTATTACAGGAGGTTTGTTTAGGGATTCTTCAAGATTACAGCCCCTTTGACTAAGGTTACACGTAAACATGTTCTGTTTATATGGTTAGATCAGTGTGAGCAAAGTTTCTAAGAGCTTAAGCAGCGATTGACTATAGCACCCATTTTAACAATTCGAGTGGATTCGGAGGCTTCGCAGTGTATAATGATGCTTCCCATCTGGGTTTGGGGTGCATACTCATGCAGCACGAAAGAGTAGCTGCTTATGGATCACATCAGCTAAAAGACCATGAGCAGAACTACCCTACACATGATATGGAGTTAGCCGCAGTGGTGTTGCATTGAAGATATGGCGGTATTACCTATATGGGGAAAGGTTTTAGATCTTCACTGACCATAAGAGTCTGAAGTATATCTTCGACCAAAAGGAGCTTAATATGAGATAAAGACGATGGATAGAGCTCCTTAAGGACTATGACTGTGAGATTTTATATAATCCGGGGAAGGCGAACGTAGTTGCTTATGCCCTAAGTAGAAAGAACATGGTTTCTGTTATAATGATCAAGGAATGGGATTTATTGGAACAGTTCGTCGGACTCAAGATCAGAGTTGAGGAAGCATAGGTCGAATTTATGGCTAGCCTACAGATAGAGCCCGATATTATGGATCAGATTAGAACTGGATAGAGAAGCGACCAGAAGCTATTGGTTTTGGTTAGCCAAGCCGAAAAGACCTTGCAGTCAGATTTTACGGTCAATGATGATGGATTGTTGAGGTTTAAGGGTCGTATTTGTGTCCCGAGCAATGATACCTTGAAGCAACAAATTTTGAGGGACTCTCACTATGCCCGTTACACCATGCACCCAGGTAGTACTAAGATGTGTCAAGATCTACATAAAGTGTATTGTTGAAGTGGTATGAAACAAGAAGTACCAGAATTTATGGCTAAGTATTTGGTGTGTCAACAAGTAAAAACTGAGCATGAAAAGCCCAGAGGATTGCTTAAGTCCTTGCCAATGCCTAAGTGGAAATGAGAGCATATTACCATGAAATTTATCATGAGATTACCGAGGACCCGGAGAGGTCATGATGCAATATGGGTAATAGTAGATAGATTAACTAAGAGTGCTCGCTTCCTTGCCATTAAGAGTACAGATATCTTGAGTGCCTTAGCTGAACTATATGTCAGAGTGATAGCTCGAATACATGGGACCCCAGTGAGTATAACATCTGATAGAGATTCTAGGTTTACCTCCAGATTTTGGACTCATTTTCAGGAAGCCATGGGATCTCGATTGAATTTTAGTACTGCCTATCATCCTCAAACTGACGGTCAATCTGAGCAGACTATACAGACCTTGGAGGATATGTTGCAAGTGTGTACAATGGACTTTAAGGGATCATGGGATGATCACCTGCCCCTTGCTGAGTTTGCATACAACAATAGCTATCATGCAAGTATTGGTATGGCACCTTATGAGGCTTTGTATGGTATGAGGTGTAGATCCCCCATAGCTGGGGAAGAAGTGAGGGACAGAAAGGTAATTGCTCCCGACCTTATTGAACAGATAGTTCAGACTGTTAAGATTATTTGTGATAGATTATGGGCTGCTTAGAGCCGACAGAAGGGTTACGCTGATGTGCGTAGACGGCCACTTGAGTTTCAAACTGGAGATTTTGTGCTTCTTAAGGTGTCTCCCAGTAAAGGTATCATGTGATCTGGGAAGAAGGGGAAGCTGAGTCGCTGTTTTATTGGTCTGTTTGAGGTATTAGAGAGAGTGGGAGATGTCTCCTACAGGTTAGCTTTACCCCCATAGTTGTCTGCTATTCATAATGTCTTCCAGGTCTCGATGTTGAGGAAGTATAATCTAGATCCCTCCCATGTCACCGAGTATGAAGCACTAGACATCCAAGGAGACATGAGCTATGTAGAAGAACCTATCTAGATCCTCGACAAGAAAGAAAAGGTACTTCGGACAAAGAGAATTTCGTTGGTAAAGGTTCTCTGGAAGCACTACTCAACAGAAGAGGCAACTTGGGAACTCGAGACCCTGATGAAAGAAAAGTACCCCTGACTTTTTAAGGAATGACATGGTTCTAATTTGGAAGACCAAATTTCTTTAAGGAGAGGACGAATGTATGACCCATAAATTTCTATGTAATGTTTATGATTTCAGAATGTACAGACAAGTTACATTACATATGAATCACAAGAAATGGATGCTTTTAAGCTCTAAGTGTGAATGGAATGTAAAATGAGTATAAAAGTAAATGAATGGAAATTTAACTTTGGAAATTTAACTTTGGAAATTTGGAAAAACTATAGCTGGAATGCTATAGAATGCAAGGCGGATCGATCTCATTGAAAAGGGAGATCGATCTCATCTGCTTGAAATGCCATGCCAAGACATCCTGCAAGAGAGAGATCGATCCCTCACTCAAGAAATCGATCTCAAGTTATTTCTGTATGGATCGGATCGATCTCCTCTCATAAGGTAAATTAACCTCTAATTGCCTGTAGATAGGCCAGATCGATCTCTAAAGCTTCTACCTGAACCAGATCGATCATATCATGCTAATAGGCAGATCGATCTCCTGCCTGCATTTTCAAAATTTTGAAGGAGTTTAAGCAAGGGGAGATCGATCTCCACCCCTTGGAGATCGATCTCATAATGTGAAATTTATAAAAAGCCCGACAATCCATGCCTTCTTCCTCAGACATTCACAGCTCTTCCATTTTTAGTAAAGAAAACCTAGTTTCTCACTCTAGAATACCATCCTTTACAAAATGATTTGAGGAAAAGCTTTTTGAGCAAAGTTATTCATTTTAAGGAGGAGAACAACATAATCGAAAACTAGAAGTTAAGTTGATCGATTGAAATTACATGAGAAAAGCAATGTTTTACATAAACTGATGAGGTTGTTAAACCAACATGTTTTCAGTTTTAAAACTGACTATTTGTATCTATATGTATATATTGCATAAAAGTTTCAAGCAAGATGCATGCTTTAGATTTGAGTCGATAAGGAAATGATTTCAAAGCATGAGCATTTTATTTTGTATATAGTGTGGTTATCTACTTGCTTGCCTGATTTCCTTACTCAGTAGTGAGCTCGCCCCCTTTTTATCTCCCCTCTCTACAGATCGTTCGCAGTACTTGGACTTGAGGACCGGTATTCCTTGATCCGCTGCATATCCATCTTACAAGAGGTATACACATTTGAAACGTTTTGTACTGAACAATGTAAAAGCACAGTTATGTAAACGAATGTAAAGTCGATGATGTATATATACAAGTAATTGTATTAATGTATAAGAGTTTACATTATAGAAAAGAATATTGACTTGTTTACATGTTATGAATGAATATGGTTGAGGCGACTAATATCGAATCACAGCCCAACGTTTTGGTGTTGAGTGATGACAAAAGGAGAGGTGAGTAAAATGCTAAAATTTTGTGGTGATTTTCGTAGGTCACGGGAGGGGAGGTCGTGACAGAATAGTATCAAAGTAGAGTTGGTCTGATGTGAATCGATATTAGTAATTAGGAAAGTGTACATCCCCATATTACTATACTTTGATCAATTACAATTGTGTATACGAGATGGAAATCAGACTAATTAATGATTATAAATGCTAGAATTTAGCTAGTATGGCTAATACCAGCCATGGTAGAGGGGCTAGAAGTAGGGCTCAAGGCAGTAGAGGTAGGTCAGAGACCTGAGATGAGACTACAGGTCCCACTGAGGTATCAGAGAGTATCGAGGCACGTTTCACGAGATTAAAGCATCGCCTTAAGATCATAATAGAGCTATTGGCATAGACTTTGCCAAGAGGACAAGGGCAGGATGCAGAGATTGCACCTGAAGGGGCAGCTAGACCTGGTACGCCTGTACAGCCAACTCAAGTGCCACAGCTTACAGATACACCTACACCACCACCAGTTCAGGATACGCTGTCTCATGTTGCTCCACGACAAGGCAACAGTGCATTGGGGTATGGTTGTGAGTTAAATAGACTGCGGCAATTCCAAAAGCTAGGACCTCCATCTTTTCGAGGGATCAAGGACCCAGTTTTGGCTAAGAAGTGGATATGAGAGATGGAGAAGCATGGATTCTTTGAGTGTACGACTTCAGAGATGGTCGCATTTGCTGTGTTCCTACTAAAGGGGACGGTAGAGCATTGGTGGAAGTCCACCCGACCCATATTGAGAGCTCGACATACATAAATCAGTTGGGAGATATTTCTGGAGGCTTTCAAGAGGCTGTTTGTTACAGATACGACCCAACGGAGGCTGCAGGCCAAATTTTTGAGGTTGAGTCAAGGGAGTCTTTCAATAGATGAGTATGAGACCAGATTTCTATCCTTGGGGAGGTATGACCCCGACATCATAAGTAGCGAGATTAGGAAGGTCCACAAAGTCATTGATGGATTGAGACTAGTATTATGGTCTAAACTGGTTCAATTTGACATGTCTACCTACGATGAGGTAGTGCGCAGGGCGTAACTATATGAGCAAGATTATAAGAGGAATGCCTTCGAGTTCAGTATAGTTGGTAAGGGTAGAGACCGAGATAGGAAGAGGCCGGTGAGTGACAGTGCCAGAGGTTTTGGATATCGAGGAGGAAGGAGACTATTCGGTAAGAGACCAAAGATTGAGGAAGTAGGAGAGAAGACTATTAGATCTCCTGCATACCTGGCCATAGCTCCAGCTAGAGGAGTAGTGATTGGAGGACCAAGGCCTACCACTGAGCAGTGTAGTAGATGTGGTAGATTCCATGGAGGTAGACCTTATCCTGTTTCTAGCAGATTATGCTTCAGATGTGGGAAGCCAGGGCACATGGCCAGGGTTTTCTAAGAGGTTATAGATATTACCCCACAGAAAGGCCAGGAGCCACAGAGAGCTCCAGCTGAGATATCTGCATCGAGGAGGAAAGCGACAACAGAGGAGAAAGGGAAGCAAGTTATTGGATGAGGGCGAGTACATACCTTGGACCAGGGTATAGTCGATGCTTCGTCAGATGTGATTAGAGTAACATCCTGATGCATGATTTAGAAGCACATGTTTTAATTGATCTTGGTGCCACGCATTCATTTGTATCACCTTCATTTGCATGTAAGTTAGCAAAGCATGTAGAGCGTACACTTTTAAGTAGGATGATGTTGATTAGTACGCCTATGGATAATAGTCAGCTAGTTGAGTATGTGTTAAATGATTGTAAGCTAAGAGTAGGGAAAAAAGATATGACAACCAATCTAATATTGTTAATCATGAGTGATTTTGATGTAATTTTATGAATGGATTGGTTATCATCAAATCATATTGTTTTAGATTGTCATGCTAAGACAGTTATGTTTCCTAACCCTGAAAAATATGTTGTAAAGTCTGATGAAAAGAGATAAAAGTTTTAGTTATGGTTACAATAAATAATGCACTATGCTGACTGAGAAATGAATATATTAAAGGTTTTATTACGTACGTGGTTGATACGGATAAGGTACAGTCGAAGTTGACAGATATTCCTGTGGTTAGTGAGTTCCCAGATAGCTTTCCGGATGAATTGCTAGGGTTGCCACCGGACAGAGAGATGGAGTTTTGTATAGATTTGGTGCCTGGTACTCAACCTATATCGAAACCACCGTATCGTATGGCCTTAGTTGAGCTAGAGGAGCTCAAGAAATAGTTACAGGAGCTATTGGATAGGGGTTTCATCAGACCGATTGTTTCACCTTAGGGAGCATCGGTTTTATTTGTAAAGAAGAAGGATGTAAGCCTCCGATTGTTTATAGATTACAGATTGTTGAATAAGACTACCATCAAGAATAGGTATCCCCTTCCACGCATTGACGATTTGTTAGATTAGCATCATCAGTTGAGAGTTCGGAGGGGAGATGTGCCCAAGACAACATTTAGGACCTGATATGGCCATTATGGGTTTTTGGTTTTGCCATTCGGATTGACGAATGCTCCCGCAGCTTTCATGGCTTTGATGAATGATGTGTTCAAGCCATATTTGGATCAGTTTGTTATTGTCTTCATCAATTTATCGTCTTCATCAATGACATCTTGGTATATTCAAAATTCGAGGAAGAGCATGAGAAGTACCTCAAGATTGTATTGCATACCCTACAAGAGCAGAAGTTGTATGCTAAACTCGATAAGTGTGATTTTTAGTTTTCACAGATCTCGTTTTTAGGACACGTGTCAAGGGATGGTGTATCAGTGGATCCATCCAAGATTGAGGCTATAGTTCAATGGGAACAGCCTAGGACAGTCACCAAGATCAGGAATTTTTTGGGTTTAGCAGGGTATTATCAAAGATTCGTTGAGGGATTTTTGAAGTTAGCTGCTTCGTTGTCACGTCTCACTCGGAAGGGTGTAGTATTCGTGTAGGATGAGGATTATGAGAAGAGTTTTCAAGAGTTGAAGAGTCGATTGACCACCGCTCTGATTCTTACTATCCCTACCAGCTCAGGAGGATTTTCAGTGTATACCGATGCTTCGCATCATGGACTGGGCTGTGTATTGATGCAGGATGGAAGGGTAGTTGCTTATGGATCCAGACAGCTGAAGGATCATGAGAAGAACTATCCGACCCACAATTTGGAGTTAGCAACGGTAGTGTTTGCGTTGAAGGTATGGCGCCACTACTTGTATGAGGAGAAGTTTCAAATTTTTATCAACCACAAGAGCCTAAAGTATATGTTCTCGCAGAAAGAATTGAACATGAGACAGAGAAGATGGCTAGAGCTTCTAAAGGACTATGATTGTGAGATACTTTATCATCTGGGTAAGGCTAGCATTGTAGTTGATGCTTTGAGCAGAAAGAGGCTTGGAATGGTATCGTATATGATGGTCAGGGAACATGAGTTGCTAGAGTAGTTTGCTAGCCTCAGTTTGGATGTCGTGCCATCTGACTTGGATACCGACTGTATGATAGCTAGTCTACAGTTGGAGTCAGATCTGTTGGACAGGATCAGGCATGCTCAGCAGACTGATCCGTATTGCATTGATGTGAGTAGTTAGATACAGAGGGGCACAGTGACTGACTTTGAGATGAGTTCAGATAGACTTCTAAGGTTTAGAGGCAGATTGTACATTCCCGAGGGCCTAGAGCTCAGGAAATTGATATTGTTTGAAGCTTATTCATCGAGGTACATGTTGCATCCGGGGAGTAATAAGATGTATCAGAACCTCCAGAAGGTGTATTGGTGGTCGGGTATGAAGAGAGATGTGGCAGATTTCATGGCAAGATGTCTTGTATGTTAGCAGATGAAGGTAGAGCATCAGAAACCTACAGGGTTATTGCAGCCTCTACCTATACCGAAATGGAAATGGGAGCATATCACCATAGATTTCGTGATGGGTTTATCGAGGACCCAGAGGAATCACGATGCGATATGGGTGATTGTTGATAGACTGACGAAGTCAGCCCACTTTCTAGCTATGAGAGCTACTGATACTCTGAGTTCATTGGCAGAGTTGTATGTACGCGAGGTAGTAAGGTTACATGGTGTTCCAGTGAGCATTGCCTTAGATAGGGATTCCTGCTTCACTTCCCACTTTTGGGAACATTTACAGGAAGCCATAGGAACCCAGTTTAGTTTGAGCACCACTTTTCATCATCAAACAGATGGTCAGTCAGAGAGGACTATACAAACTTTGGAGGATATGTTGAGAGCGTGTATGTTGGATTATAGAGGCTCCTAGGATGATTATTTGCCACAAGTCGAATTCGCCTACAACAACAGTTATCATGCGAGTATCGGGATGGCACTATATAAGGCTTTATATGGTCGTCGATGTCGTTCCCCTATCGGATGGGAAGAAGTGGGTGACTGTCAGACCTGTGTTTTTGATTTATGTATGTAGCTTGTACCTTATGATTCATATGTGTACGAATACTTTATTACATAGTTGAATCATAAGAAGAGTATTTACTATCATGCAATCGACTATTAAAGAATAACAATGCATGTAAGCTACATAACAGCCAGAAATTTGGGTTGAATTGATTCCGAACAAGTGCAGGGGTAAAACGGTCAAATGATTGAAATTCGACATAATTTCGATAAAACAATTTCATTAAAAATATGAAATTGAGGAATCTTGATCAAAATCGAGGAAAATATTTAATTTCGAGTCCAATTGATCAAAATATAAAATTATTAGAATTTATCAGAATTTTTACCTCGAAAAATGAGCCCAAAAATAGTGGAAAAATATACCGAAAAGGTAAAATCGGACTGATAAATTTATTTACGGACTAAATGAATTTAATATGATTTTGTAGATATTTTGGGATATTTTTAGGATTTTTATTATTATTTTTATAATAAAATAATAATAAAAATATTATAAATAAAAAAAAGAAACGGATTGAAATTATCGGGGAGAGAGAAAGCTTCAGAGAAACCGAAGCAAACCGATGGAGAGGAAAGGGTGACCGGGCGGCCACCACCGGCGACCCCACAGCCAGGTACGCGACCGAAAAAGGAAGCCCGACACCGTGCGACCTCCAAGCCACCAGGACGCGCCTCACAGACGCCAGACGCTGGCGAATCGAAGGGAAATTACCGCGGATGAAAAGAAGAGATTCGATGGCAACCAGCGGTGCTTGGTCCCGATCGAGGCCATTCGAACGATCCCCAAGCTATGGAGCGCCGAACGGCGGTGGTGATGCGTCGGGAACCTGCCGGAAGACGCCGGCACGACCAAAGGAAGCCTGAACCGGTCGGCGATTCAGTGAAGAAGGTTCTGCGTTGAACCGGACCGGACCGGTTCAGCCAAGGAGAAAATAGGAAAAAGAAGAAAAAGAAAGAAAAAGGAAAAGGGAAATTTTTGGGATTTCACTAGACTTCGGGTAAGTCGATACGAGGTCAAAAGTGATCGATTTGATTTTCGATGATTTATTTAAATTATATTTAATCGGAAATTGACCCAGAGTTAAATATAATAAATTGTGCTGTTTGACGATAAATTTCAAACGGAAGCCCGATCGAACTTCGATTTACGTACCATCGCACAATCTCGGGTAAGTAAAGCTCATTTACGACAAATTATGTGATTTATGCGTATTTAAGATTTAATTTACGCATGTTGGATTAAATTTTAGATTTAGTGAATTATATTTGAAATTTTGAATTAAATGTCGTAAAGGATATACGGGCTATCCAAAGAGTTTGGAATAAAGCCCAATGGGTATTGATAGGCCCAATGAGTCGATAGACCCTGATAAACGGGCTTAATACGGATTAAGGCCCAAATTAAAGTGTTAAGGCCAAATAACTGTAAACGGGCCGATTTAAGTGAAATAGACTGTATTTAATGTGAAATACAGTAGGAAAAGTATAATTAACCTGATAAATGGTTATATGCAGCTCCAGAGAGTATTGGAGAAGCAAATCGGACTGCTGAAATGAGCAGCGCAGAGAAAGTGAAATTTCTTGAGTGATTGTAGGTAAGGGACTTTTGTGAGTAGTTAGAGATACCTGCACATATTTTCGTCTGCTTTTACATTCACTTAAAAACTCTGAGGGTTAGAGAAAGTGAATAATAATTATTGCGACCCGATAGTGGTAAATTACGATTTTGCCCTTAGTTAGTCAAAAAGTCAACTTTTGTGAAAAGTTGTAAAAAGCATAGAAACCACTATTTTGAGTGTTTAACTGCTGTTTAGCAGGAGAATAAATAGATGAGCTAATGATTTTAAGGTTGATGTGAATTAAGCACACTTTATAGTGCTGATTTTGATGTTTTGTAAATCATCCCTTTTTAAAGAGCCATCTATCATATTATATGAGAATGAATCGTGTTGGAGCACAGCTCGCACTGGATTTCATATATTTTCTACATACATTAGTGCTAGATTATGATTCGCACTAGATTTCCATGACATGCATGATAGAGTACTGGAGTTATTACTCGTACTCAATTTTATATGATATATGCATGAGAGGGTGCTGGAGCGATTAGCTCGTACTCGAGTTTTTCATGAGATGTATGACAGAGTGCTGGAGCGTTGCTCGTACTCGATTCTTCATGATTTATACATGACATAGTACTGGAGCTATTGCTCGTACTTGATTTGATGATATTGTGCATAGCATGGTACTGGAGCTATTGCTTGTACTTGATTTAATACATGAACTATGCATTGACCTAGTTGCTAGAGGTTTACTCGTACTAGAGTTTGAGTTTGTGATGTGAAATAGTGTTTGAGTGGAGTGTCGACTGTGAGTCGTGCTCAAAGGCGCGCACTGTATGTGATATATAATACATGTTAAAACCCATGCCCGAGTCCTTGTGTGACTGAGTGTCACAATATGTGAGAGGATATCCGCATGAGGGTACTAGAGACGTGGTATGATATTCCATGGTTTGAGGGCTAAGACCTATGGCAGGTACGCCGGCTATGATGTAGGGTCCACGGAGTACGTTGTACCGTGCATGTGGCATGGGAGTACACTGTACCGTGTGGTGTTGTGGAGTTAAGGAGGATATAGCTGGCGGTTGTGATGGACTGACCCCCCTCCCGTTGCATCAGTGATGCCCCGCACACTAGGATTCCGTGTAGCTTGGGATCACATTTCGGATATGATCATAGTCCAGGATACTATTTACATTTCACCACAAAGTCTCACATGATATATCACTTGATTGACTGATTTAAATTGTGGACAGACCTGAGGGATGGGTCGGACTCCGATTTTGTGTTGTGAATGATTTAAATGCCATATTTATTGTGATTTAAATGCCATATGGCATGATTTATCTAAAGGCATGATTTATATAAAGATGCATTGTTTTGCACTACATGCCTACATTTGAGAAAGAAAGCATGATTTCTGTACATGGGATTTAATCTGTACAAGTATACATATATATATTTAAAGACATGCTTTTAAAGTGAGTTAACGAAATAATGTTTTCAAGGCATAGCATTATTTTGAGTAAATAGTGTAGATATCTACTTGCTTGCCTGATTTCCTTACTGAGCGCGTTGTATGCTCACCCCCCTTTCTTTACATCTCTCTACAGAGCATCAACAGTAGATTGAGAGCTATTAAGGGATAGTGTCCCTGAGTCCACCGCTATTTCCTATCGACCGCCAGGTATACAAATTTTGTACGGTTATATATCTAAACATGGAAACAGCACAGTGATGTATACGACATATATTATGGGGAATGTATTTGTATTAGCTTTTATATAATTTCACATGAATTATAAAAGCAGTTACAGTCAGTAACAGTAAATTGACATATATGTATGATAATGGATAATGTGGTAAGCGAGGATTCTGACATCGAATCACAACTCAACCATTGAAGAGAGGAAGGGTAAGTTAAAAATACAAAAAAATTTGTAGTGGTTTTTAGTTAAGTCATGGATGGAGAAATGGGTCCTGACAGTGACAGAAAGATTTATGCTCCTGATTTGGTTAGACGAGCCTCTGAGGATGTGCAGTTGATAGTTGAGAGATTGAGGACAGCTTAGAGTAGACAGAAAAGCTACGCTGACAATAGACGGAGGCCACTAGAGTTCGCAGTTGGCAATTCAGTGTTTCTGAAGGTTTCTCCTTCCAAGGGTATAGCGAGATTCGGGAAGAGAGGTAAGTTGAGTCCTCGCTACATTGGACCCTTTGAGATACTCGATCAAGTGGGAGATAAGGCATATAGGTTGGCTTTTCCACCAGATTTATCGAGAGTGCATAATGTCTTCCACATTTCGATGCTACGGAAGTATCATCCATATCCAAATCATGTGACTCAGTATGAGCTATTGGAGCTCAAGAAAGTCTTGACTTTTGTAGAGAAACCGATTCGAATACTGGATAGAAAAGAGAAAGTCTTGAGAAATAAGACTATCGGGTTAGTGAAGATTCTTTGGCAGCATCACACGTCAGAAGAAGCTACTTGGGAGCTAGAGAGTCCGATGCGAAAGAGATACCCCCAGTTGTTTTAAGAGTAACTTGGTTCTATTTTGGAGGACCAAATTTCTTAAGGTGGGGAGGATGTCATAGCCCTCCATGACTTAACCAAAATCACTACAAATTTTTCACATTTTTAACTTACCTTTCTCCTTATCAATGGTTGGGCTGTGATTCGATGTCAGCATCCTCGCTTACCATATCATCCATTTATTTACATACATACAAGTCAATACGCTATATACTGACTGTAATTCATTTTATAATATATGTGAGCTCATATAAAATCTGATACAAATACATTCCCTATAATATATATCGTATACATCATTGTGCTGTTTATATGTTCAGATATAGAACCGTACAAAATATGTATACCGATCAATCAATAGGAAATGGCAGCGGACAACAGGAAATACTATCTCTTTCTCGTAATCGCTCTACTGCAGATGCTCTGTAGAGCGGTGTAAAAAAAGGGGTGAGCTCACATCTCAGTAAGGAAATCAGGCAAGCAAGTAGACATCTACACTATCTACTCAAAATAATGCTATGCCTCAAAATATCATTTCCTTAACTCATTTTCAAAGCATGTCTTTAAAATATATATATATATATATATATACTTGTACAGATTAAATCCCATGTACAGAAATCATGCTTTCGTTCTCAAATGTAGGCATGTAATGCAAAATAATGCATCTTTATAACATCATAATGCCTTTAGATAAATCATGCCATTGATATTCAAATCACAGTAAATATGGCATTTAAATCATTCACAACACAAAAATTGGATTCCGACCCATCCCTCAGGTCTATCCGTATCATAAATAAATTAGTCAGGTGATATATCTGTGAGACTCTATGGTGAAATGCAATAATATCCTGGACTATGGCCGCATCATATAATGGTGATCCCAGGCAACACAGAAATCCTAGTGTGCAGGGCATCACTGCTGCAACGGGAGGGGGGTCAGTCTATCCAACCGCCAGTTATAACCACCTCAACTCCGTAACACCACACGGTATAGTGTACCCCATGCCACTCACACGGTACAACGTACTCCGTGGAGCCTACATCACAGTCGGGGTGCCTGCCATAGGTCTTAGCCCTCAAACCATGGAATATAAATACCATGTCTATAAATCTACATGCGAACATCTCACAGTGCGACACTCAGTCTACACGAGGAAATGAAGCACGGTTTTTTCAACATGTCTTATATATCACATAAAATACAGTGCGCGCCTTTGAGCCCAACTCACAGTCGACACTCAGCTCAAACACTGTTTCACATCACAAACTCAAATTCTAGTGCGAGTAAACCTCCAGCACTAGGTCATGCATCGTTTATGTATCAAATCAAGTACGAGCAATAGCTCCAGTACCATGCTATGCACAAAACTCATCAAATCAAGTACGAGCAATCGCTCAAGTACTATGTCATGTATAAATCATCAAGAATCGAGTATGAGCAATGCTCTAGCACTCTATCATGCATCTCATGTAAAATTCAAGTACGAGCTAATCGCTCCAGCACTCTCTCATGCATAAATCATATAAAATTGAGTACGAGTAATAACTCCAGCACTCTATCATGCATGTGATGGAAATCTAGTGCGAATTATACATCAGCACTAATATATTGGAAAATATATGAAATCAAGTGCGAGCTGTGCTCTAGCACGATTTATTCTCACATAATTCGATAGATGGCTTTTTAAAAAGGGATGATTTTCAAAATATCAAAATCAGCACTATACAGTGTGCTTAATTCACATGAACCTTAAAAATATTAGCCCATCTATTTACTCTTCTGCTAAATAGCAGTAAAACACTCAAAATGGTGGTTTCCATGCTTTTTAAAAAATTTTCCCAAAAGTTGACTTTTTTCCTAACTAAGGGTAAAATCGTAATTTGCCACTATTAGGTCACAATAATTATTATTCACTTTCTTTGACCCTCAAAGTTTTTAAGTGAATGTAAAAGCAGACGAAAATACGTGCAGGTATCTCTAACTACTCACAAAAGTCCCTTACCTGCAATCACTCGAGAAATTTTACTTTCTCAACGCTGCTCGATCCAGCAGTCTAATTCGCTCCTCTACTAATTTTTGGAGCTGCATATAACCATTTATCAGGTTAATTATATTTTTCCTACAGTATTTCACATTAAATATAGTCTATTTCACTTAATGGGCTTTAATAAACCTTAATGGGTCTAACTATGCCTTAAGCTCATTTCCATTTTACTATTCATTTTAGTTGGGCCTATTGGGCTTGTGGGGCCCACCAAGTCTTATTGGGCTTATCCCAGACCCATTACATTAGATTGGGTCGAAACCAATTGGGCTTGGCCCATTGGACCTCTCGGCCACATGCTATGGCTGAGAGCATCCCATGTCGTCGGTCACACTATGGTATGCCGTCCATGTCCATTTATTTAGCCAATTCACTTAGGCATTTTCACAAACACTTAGTTGGCAATGTTCTTAAGCTTCACTTAGTTCATTTAGGCATTTTATCAAACACCTTGATTGCCAACTAAATTCATGTATCAATTAATCAAATTGATTAATTCTAACTATACCATAATCATGAACATATGTACATTAACCCATTTATGCCTTAAAATCATATGGGCATTCATCAATATATCACTACTCACTCTCGGCCTAACCATGTTCATAGTGATTTCATATGTTTCAATGCTTAAAACATATACCAATATACTTAAAATCATCCATACATTAACATATATGAATTTAAAAGCTTGAAATTATACCTAGAATTTGTGTTCACACTTGGTAGAAACTTTGAAGCCTCACGGTTTGCACATTATGACCTCTTGATAGCCAATTCCAACATATGTCACTCTCCTCTCAATTTGGAACAACTTTCATGAAGAATGCAAGTTCCAAATATGCGTAAATCCTAGTGATTTCTAGTGAGAGAAAGCTTGGATAAATGTATTTCAATGGTTTCCTTATGTAGCCGAGAATGGTATGGTGAAGAAGACAATGTGGTGGCTGATTTTATAAGTCATTTACTTAGCCATTAAGCCTTACTTTCCAGCCGTTATAATTGAATTCATAAAGTTTAGTTAATAGTCATCACCTGTGGCTCTTATAGCTCACATTAGGCTTTTATGTAGCTTTTAAGTGTTAAAGCATTTCACTAACACTTAAATCTAGTAAATACTCTTCTTATGATTTAAATAACTTAATACATGTCTGTACATATATAAATCATAAGGAAAAAGCTACATAAAAATACGGGTCAGACAATCCTCCCTAACTAAGAAAATTTGGTCTCTAAATTAGAACCAAGTCAGTCATCAAACAGATTGGGGTGTTTCTCTCGCATCATTCTCCAGCTCCCAAGTAGCCTCCTCTGAAGTATGATGCTACTAGAGAACTTTCACTAATTCGATAGTCTTCGATCTCAAGACCTTCTCCTTCTATCCAGTATCCGAATCGGTCTCTCAACATATGACATGTCCTCTCGGAGCTCCAACGGCTCATAACTAATCACATGTGTCGGATTCGGGTGATACTTCCGAAGTATCGATTTATGGAAGACGTTATGGACACCTGATAAGTCTGGTGGAAATGCCAACCTATAGGCCTTATCTCCCACTCAATCAAGTATCTTAAAGGGTCAAATGTAGCGAGGACTTAGCTTCCCTCTCTTTCCAAATCTCGCTATGCCCTTTGAAGGAGAAACTTTCAGAAACACTGATTTACCAACTGCAAACTCTAGTGGCCTTCGTCTCCTGTCAGTGTAACTCTTCTGTCTACTCTGAGCTGTCCTCAGTCTTTCTACAATCAAACAGACATCCTCAGAAGCTTGTGTAACCATGTCAGGAGCAAAAATTTTACGGTCGCCTACTTCTTCCCATCCAATAGGGGAATGACATCTACGGCCATATAAAGCCTTATATGGTGCCATCCCGATACTCAAATGATAGCTGTTATTATAGGCGAACTCGGCTAGTAGCAAGTGATCATCCCAGGAGCCTCTAAAATCTAGCACACATGCTCTCAACATGTCCTCCAGAGTCTGTATAGTCCTCTCTGACTGACCATCTGTCTGAGGATGGAAAGCGGTGCTTAAACTCAACTGGGTTCCCATGGCTTCCTGAAAATGTTCCCAAAAGTGGGAAGTGAAGCGGGAATCCCTATCAGAGACTATGCTCACTGGTACACCATGTAACCTCACTACCTCGCGTACGTATAACTCTGCCAATGAACTCAAAGTATCAGTAGCTCTCATAGCTAGGAAGTAGGCTAACTTCATCAGTCTGTCGACGATCACCCATATAGCATCGTGATTCCTGCGGGTTCTCAGTAAACCCATCATGAAATCCATGGTGATATGCTCCCATTTCCATGTCGGTATAGGTAGAGGCTACAATAACCCTGCAGGCTTCTAATGCTCTACCTTCACCTGCTGACATACGAGACATTTCACCATAAAATCTGCTACATCTCTCTTCATACCCGACCACCAGTACACCTTCGGAGATTCTGATACATCTTGTTACTTCCCGAATGTAATGTGTACCTCGACGAATGAGCTTCTGCCAATATCAATCTCCTGTCTTAGATCCTCGGGAACACACAATCTGCCTCTGAACCTCAGCAGTCCATCAGAACTCAACTCAAAATCAATCACTGTGCCCCTTTGTATTGGACCACTCACATCAATACAAAATGGATCAGTCTGCTGAGCCACTCTGATCCTGTCCAACAAATCTGGCTCTAAGCGTAGACTAGCTATCACATAGCCTACATCCATGTCAGAAGGCATAACTCCCAGACTGAGGCTAGCAAACTACTCTAGTAACTCATGTTCCCTAACCATCATGTACGATACCATCCCTAGGCTCTTCCTACTCAGAGCATCCGCTACAATGTTAGCCTTACCCGGATGATAATGTATCTCGCAAACGTAGTCTTTCAGAAGCTCTAGCCATCTTCTCTATCTCATGTTCAATTCTTTCTGCGAGAACAGATACTTGAGGCTCTTGTGGTCAGTAAATATCTGGAACTTCTCACCATACAAGTAGTGACGCCATACCTTCAACGCAAACACTACTGCTGCTAACTCCAAATCATGGGTCGGATAGTTCTTCTCATGATCCTTTAGCTATCTTGATCCATAAGCAACTACCCTCCCATCCTGCATCAATACACAGCCCAGTCCCTGATGCGAAGCATCAGTATACACTACAAATCCTCCTGACCTGGTAGGGATAGTGAGAATCAGAGCGGTGGTTAATCGACGCTTTAGTTCTTGAAAACTCTTCTCACAATCCTCGTTCCATATGAACGGTACACTCTTCCGAGTGAGACGTGTCAACGGAGTAGCTAACTTAAAAAATCCCTCAATGAATCTCCGATAGTATCCTGCTAAACCCAGGAAACTCTTGATCTCGATGAATGTCCTCGGCTGTTCCCACTGAACTACAACCTCGATCTTTGATGGATCAATCGATACACCATCCCTTGATACAACATGTCCCAAAAACGAGATCTATGAAAACTAAAAGTCATATTTACTGAGTTTAGCATATAACTTCTGCTCTCGTAGAATCTACAATACAATCCCTAGGTACTCCTCATGCTCTTCTTCGAATCTCAAGTACACCAATATTTCATCGATGAAGACGATAACAAACTGATCTAAATATGGCTTGAACACATCGTTCATCAAATCCATGAAAGCCGTGAGAGTATTCATTAATCTGAATGGCATAACCAAGAACTCATAATGACCATATCGGGTATGAAAAGCTGTCTTGGGTACATCTCCACGCCGAACTCTCAGCTGATGATACCTCGACCTCAGATCAATCTTGGAAAAGACCTATGCTCCCCGAAGCTGATCCAACAGGTCGTCAATGCGTGGAAGGGGTACCTATTCTTGATGGTGGCCTTATTCAACAATCGGTAATCTATACACAATCGGAGGATCCCATCCTTCTTCCTTACGAATAAAATCGGTGCTCCCCAAGGTGAAACACTCGGTCTAATCAAACCCCTATCCAACAGCTCCTGCAACTGTCTCATGAGCTCTTCCAGCTCAACTAAGGCCATGTGATAAGGTGGTCTAGAAATAGGCTCCGTACCAGGCATCAAGTCTATACAGAACTCCATCTCTCTGTCTGGTGGTAATCTTGGCAACTCATCCGAAAAAACATCTGGGTACTCACTGACCACAGGAATATCTAACAACTCCGGATGCACCTTATTCGTATCTACCACGTACGCAATTAAACTTTCAACATATTCGTTTCTTAGTCAGCAGAGTATATCATTATTGTAATCGTAACTACTACTTTCATTTCTTTTCGTTAAACTTTACAACATATCTAGTAGGTTTAGGAAACATAACTGTCTTAGCATAATAATATAAAATAACATGGTTTGCAGATAACCAATCTATTCCTAATATTACATCAAAGTCGCTCATAGTTAGCAATATTAGATTGGCTGTCATATCCTTGTTTCCTACTCTCAACTTGCAATCATTAAATACATACTCTACAAGTTGACTACTATTCATAGGCTTACTAATCAACATCATCATACATAATGGTGTACGCTCTACATGTCTTGCTAATTTACATGTAAATAAAGGTGGCATAAATGAATAGTGGCACCAGGATCAATTAAAACATATGCTTCAATATCATAAATTAGGATGTTACCTCGTATCACATCCGATGAAGCATCAGCTGTGCCCTAGTCCAAAGCATGTACGTACCCTTAATCGATCACTTGCTTCCCCTTCTCTTCTGTCGTCGCTCTCCTCCTCGAAGCAGAAGGATCAACTGGAGCTCTCTCTGGCTCCCTGCCCTTCAGTGGAGCAGTCTCAACCATCTCCAGGCAAGCGCTAGCAATAAGCCCTGGTTTCCCACATCGAAAACACACTATAGAAGTCAACGGACAAGGTCTACCTCCATGATGTCTACCGCATTTATTGCAATGATCGGTAGTAGGTCTCTGTCCTCTAATGACAATACCTTTCGCTGGAGCTATAGTCGGACAAGTAGGAGGTCTAGCAGGTCTCTCTCGTGCCTCCTCAATCAGTGGTCTCTTACCGAAGAGTCTCCCCCTCCTCGATAATTGAAACCTCTATCTCTAGTCGGTTTCTTCTTCTCTTTATCACGAATCTGACTAAACTTCCCGAACTCGAAAGCATTCCTCTCATAATCCTGGTCGTACAGTTGCACCCTACGCACTGCTTCCTCATATGTGGCTATATCAAATGGGACCAATTTGGACCGCAGAACCAGTCTCAGTCCATCAATGAACCTGTGGACCTTCCTGGTCTCACTATACATGGTGTTTGGGTCATATCTCCCTAGGGATAAGAATTTAGTCTCTTATTCATCCACGAACAAACTCCCCTGGTTCAGTCCCAAAAACTCAGCCTGTAGTTTTCACTGTGCGGTATCAGGAACAAACTGCCTCCTAAAGGCATCCCGAAATATCTCCCAACTAATATTTGTATGTCAGGCTCTCAATATGGATCTGGTGGACTTCCACCAATGCTCTGCAGCTCCCTTTAGTAGGAACGTAGTAAATGCGACCATCTCTAATGTCATACACTCGAAGAATCCAAAGAGTTTCTCTATCTCTCCAACCCAGTCCTCAGCGGCAACAGGGTCTTTGACCCCACTAAAAGATGAAAGTCAAAACTTCTGGAATTGTTGCAACTGATCTAGATCACATCCGTACCCTAATTCACTACTACCCAAAACTGGTGGGGGTATAGGAGTATCTGTAGTCTGTGGTGCATGGGCTGTCTGCGTAAGTGTATCAGGGGTAACTGCCTCTCCTGTCGTGGTTCCTACCTCTTGTCTCGGCCTACTTGGCATCGTCTGTGCCAATATCTCAACTATCATCTCTAGGCTACGCTCTAATCTCGTGAAGCGCGCTTCAGCACGCTCTTATACCATTCTGTCATTACCCTCTATGACTTAACCAAAATCACTACAAATTTTTATATTTTTAACTTATCTTTCTCCTTATCAATGGTTGGGCTGTGATTCGATGTCAGCATCCTCGCTTATCATATCATCCATTTATTTACATACATACAAGTCAATACGCTATATACTGACTGTAATTCATTTTATAATATATGTGAGCTCATATAAAATCTGATACAAATACATTCCCCATAATATATATCGTATACATCACTGTGTTGTTTATATGTTTAGATACAGAACTGTATAAAATATGTATACCTGTCGATCAATAGGAAATGGCAGAGGACAACAGGAAATACTATCCCTCTCTCGTAATCGCACTACTACGGATGCTCTGTAGAGAGGTGTAAAAAAAGGGATGAGCTCACAGCTCAATAAGAAAATCAGGCAAGCAAGTAGACATCTACACTATCTACTCAAAATAATGTTATGCCTCAAAATATCATTTCCTTAACTTATTTTCAAAGCATGTCTTTAAAATATATATATATATATACTTGTAATCTCAGGCAACACAAAATCCTAGTGTGCGGGGCATCACTACTGCAACGGGAGGGGGGTCAGTCCATCACAACCGCCAGCTATAACTTCCTCAACTCCATAACACCACATGGTACAGGGTACCCCATGCCACTCCCACGGTACAGCGTACTCCGTGGACCCTACATCACAATCGGGGTGCCTACCATAGGTCTTAGCCCTCAAACCATGGAATATAAATATCACGTCTCTAAATCCACATGCAAACATCTCACAGTGTGACACTCAGTCTACATGAGGAAATCAAGCACGGTTTTCCAACATGCCTTATATATCACATAAAATACAATGCACACCTTTGAGCGCGACTCACAATCGACACTTCGCTCAAACACTGTTTCACATCACAAACTCAAACTCTAGTGCGAGTAAACCTCCAGCACTAGGTCATGCATCAAATCAAGTACGAGCAATAGCTCTAGTACCATTCTATGCACAAAACTCATCAAATTAAGTACGAACAATCACTCAAGTACTATGTCGTATATAAATCATGAAGAATCGAGTACGAGCAATGCTCTAGCACTCTGTCATGCATCTCATGTAAAATTCGAGTACGAGGTAATCGATCCAGCACGCTCTCATGCATCAATCATATAAAACTGAGTACGAGTAATAACTCCAGCACTCTATCATGCATGTGATGGAAATCTAGTGCGAATCATACATCAGCACTAATATATGTGGAAAATATATGAAATCAAGTGTGAGCTGTGCTCTGGCACGATTTATTCTCACATAATTCGATAGACGGCTCTTTAAAAAGGGATGATTTTCAAAATATCAAAATCAGCACTATACAGTGTGCTTAATTCACGTCAACCTTAAAAATATTAGTTCATCTATTTACTCTTCTGCTAAACAGCAGAAAAACACTCAAAATGGTGGTTTCCATGCTTTTTAAAAATTTTCTCAAAAGTTGACTTTTTTCCTAACTAAGGGTAAAATTGTAATTTGCCACTATCGGGTCACAATAATTATTATTCGCTTTCTCTGACCCTCAAAGTTTTTAAGTGAATGTAAAAGCAGGCGAAAATACGTGCAGGTATCTCTAACTACTCACAAAAGTCCCTTACCTGCAATCACTCGAGAAATTTTACTTTCTCAACGTTGCTCGATCCAGCAGTCCAATTCGCTCCTCCACTAATTTTTGGAGCTGCATATAACCATTTATCAGGCTAATTATATTTTTCCTATTGTATTTCACATTAAATACAGTCTATTTCACTTAATAGGCTTTAATAACCTTAATGGGCCTAACTATGCCTTAAGCCCATTTTCATTTTACTATTTATTTTAGTTGGGCCTATTGGGCTTATGGGGCCCACCAACTCTTATTGGGCTTATCTGGGACCCATTACATTACATTGGGTCGAAATCAATTGGGCTTAGCCCATTGGACCTCTCGGACATATGCCATGGCCGAGAGCATCCTATGTTGTCGGTCACACCATGGCATGCTGTCCATGTCAATTTATTTAGCTAATTCACTTAGGCATTTTCACAAACACTTAGTTGGCAATGTTCTTAAGCTTCACTTAGTTCATTTAGGAATTTTATCAAACACCTTGATTACCAACTAAATTCATGTATCAATTAATCAAATTGATTAATTCTAACTATACCATAATCATGAACATATGTCCATTAACCCATTTATGCCTTAAAATCATATGGGCATTCATCAATATATCACTACTCACTCTCGGCCTAACCATGTTCTTAGTGATTTCATATGTTTTAATGCTTAAAACATATACCAATATACTTAAAATCATTCATACATTAACATATATGAATTTAAAAGCTTGAAATTATACTAGAATTTGTGTTCACACTTGGCTGAAACTTTGAAGCCTCACGGTTTGCACATTATGGCCTCTTGATAGCCAATTCCAACATATGTCACTCTCTTCTCAATTTGGAACAACTTCATGAAGAATGCAAGTTCCAAATATGCCTAAATCCTAGTGATTTCTAGTGAAAGAAAGCTTGGATAAATGTATTTCAATGGTTTCCTTGTGTGGCCGAGAATGGTATGGTGAAGAAGACAATGTGGTGGCTGATTTTATAAGACATTTACTTAGCCATTAAGCCTTACTTTCCAGCCATTATAATTGACTTCATAAACTTTAGTTAATAGTCATCACATGAGTCATACTTAACTTTAACTAAAGGTTAGATATTTAATCCATTTGGGCCTTACAATTGGGCCTCTCGGTTTGGGCCTTCCTTATGGGCTTTCGGGTTGAAATTTTTACTATATCTCGGGCCTTTAATTGTCTAAATATTTGGCCTATCAATCGGTCCAAAAATTCTGTCTAAGGGACCTAAGAAATTAAATCTATGTTTAGTATACCTTAATGGGCTTTTAAAATCTTCATTTTGGCCCATTACGTTTTTATCCATTAAACTTAATCCGGAATCCATCCGAATAAATTTTCCTTACTTCTGGGGATGATTATCTTGTATTCTGACAAAACAAATATTTTTCCCCAAATTTTCCTCCATACTTAGGTTAATTTTTAACCATGGTTAGTCAACTATGGTAAAAGTCTACTTTTCTTAACTATAGTTGACTTTTTCCTTAATCATTTACCAAGTTGACTTTTTCTCAAAATTTTGAATGTGTCATATCTTATGTTTTACACTCTCGTCTTTACGTTTTAGCCATTTTCGGTAGGTAGATATGCCTTAAATACCTTAAATACCTTAAACCGTTAAAAAGGTCTGTTTTACCCTTTTTAGCATTTACTCTTGTTCTTTGTTTTCGAGACTAAATCAACCCGACTTTCCTTAATGAGCTCTCTATATTTTCTCATTTTAAGTACTTCTCTCCAATCAGAATGATTCAAATCCCCTCAATTTAACTTGTGGCTCTTATAGCTCACATTAGGCTTTTTTGTAGCTTTTAAGTGTTAAAGCATTTCACTAACACTTAAATCTAGTAAATACTCTTCTTATGATTTAAATATCTTAGTACATGTTTGTACATATATAAATCATAAGGAACAAGCTACATAAAAATACGGTTCTGACAGAGGATTATAAGACCCGTAATTTAATATGTATTCTTTATGATTTTGTGATGTACAAACATGTCACAATTAATATAAATCATAAGGGATTAATGTATTTAAGTTGCAAATGTGTATAAAATGCAAAACGGGTAGTTAAATAAATCGAAAATGAATGTAATAGTGAATTTTGGGAAGAAGTTACAGCAGAACTGCTTCAGAAGAGGATCAGATCGATCTCTCATTCAATGCAGATCGATCTTTGATAGGTTCTGGATCGAACATATCGATCTCATGTAAGGGCCAGATCCATAACCTTTAGGCTCTGTGTAAAGGAGATCGATCCCCTAAGTTCAAAAGGTCGATTTCTGAAGGGAAATATGCAGGATAGATCGATCTCACATAGTTAGCAGATCGATCTCTAAGTGCAATTCTATAAATACACGGTTCTGTAAACCTCTGTTTCCCAAGAAACACCAAAACCCTTCAAGAAACAAAGTTAAACCTAACCTTTCTACTCCAGAAAACTTCATCTTTCAATCAGTTTTGAGTGAGATTCAGTTCAACAAAGTTGTTCTTAGTAAAGAGACATAGTTGGAAACTAGAAGTTGGAATCAAAAATTAAAGGAACAAGGTGGATTTTGCCAAATTTGGTGAAAAAGAGGAAAGATCAAACTAGGTAAGATTTAATACACCAACTTTATATATGTTGATATAGATGATTTAGTGAGTTAATTGGTGTGTGTTTAAATTGTTGGAAACAAATGGATCATAAAAAATATCCATGACCTAGCTATTGGTATGAAATTGAGAAAATGATAGGGAAATTGAGTAAACATGGATTAAATGATGAAATAAGTACGTATGGAAGATTGTAAGGTAGTTTTATGAAATACATAAATCGAAATAGATGAGAAATGAAGATAGGTATATGAGATATATGGTATAACACCATAATGGGAGAAAAATGATGAGATTGAGGCATTGAGAGGAGTTAAATGCATTGATTTGGAGTCATGTAAGTGAAAACAAGTATATTATGGTATACTGATCGGATTGCGAGAGTGAGCAGCACCGAGGAAGTGAGGTCACGCGACGTGATCCAAGGTAAGGGAATTTCGTGAGTAGCTAGAGATAGCTACACGTATTTCGGATAGAATTTCAATAACTATATGCTATATGAAACTCCATGTTGTCATGTCCCCATTCTCAATCCATGACTTTATCCAAAAATCACTATAAATTTTCGCATTTTTAACTTACCTTTCCTCTCTTCAATGGTTGGGCTGTGATTCGATGTCAGAGTCTTCACTTACCACATCATCCATTCTCATACATACATGTCAATATATTAATTCTGATTGTAGCTGCTGGTATTATACATGTAAGACTATATAAAATCTCATATAAATACATTCCCCATAATATATAACGTATACATCACTGTGCTGTTTCTATGTTTAGATAAACAATTGTACATAATATGTATACCTGGCGATCGATAGGAATTAGCAGTGGACTCTGGGACACTATCCCTCGATAGCTCTCGCTCTACTGACGCTCTGTAGAGAGATGTAAAGAAAGGGGGTGAGCATAACTCGCTCAGTAAGGAAATCAGGCAAGCAAGTAGATAACAACACTATCTACTCAAAATAATGCTATGCCTTGAAAACATTATTTCCTTTACTCACTTTAAAAAGCATGTCTTGAAATATAATATATATACTTGTACAGAATAAATCCCATGTACAGAAAATCACGCTTTCTTTCTCAAATGTAGGCATGTAGTGCAAAACAATGCATCGTATATAAATCATGCCTTTATGTAAATCATGCCATGTATATTTAAATCACGATAAATATGGCATCAAATGATTCACAACACAAAATCAGAGTCCGACCCATCCCTCAGGTCTGTCCGCAGTTTAAATCAGTCAATCAATGTGATATATCATGTAAGACTCAATGGTTAATGCAAATAGTATCCTGGATTATGATCATATCCGAAATGTGATCCCAAGCAACACAGATCTCGGTGTACGGGACATCACTGCTGCAACAGGAGGATGGTCAGTCCATTACAGCCGTCAGCTATGCGTAACACACGGTACATCGTACACCTCTTGCCCCGGGCACGGTACAAAGTACACCCGTGGACCCTTACAGCCAGGGTGCCTCCCATAGGACTTAGCCCTCGAAACTATGGAAATATTTATACCACGTCTATATCAACCTCATGCGGATATCCTCTCTAGCTATGACACACAGTCACACAAGGACTCAGGCATGGGTTTTAACATGTATTACATATCACATACAGTGTGCGTCTTGAGTGCGACTCACAGTCGTCACTCCGCTCAAACACTGTTTCATGCCACAAACTCAACTCTAGTGCGAGTAACCTCTAGCAACTAGGTCTATGCATAGTTTATGTATTAAATCAAGTACGAGCAATAGCTCCCAGTACTATGCTATGCACAATATCAAAATCAAGTACGAGCAATAGCTCCCAGTACTATATCATGTATAAACCATGAAGAATCGAGTACGAGCAACGCTCTAGCACTCTGTCATGCATATATCATTCAAAGCTGAGTACGAGTGAGAACTCCAGTACTCTATCATGCATGTCATGAAAATCTAGTGCGTATCAAAATTCAGCACTAATATCATGTGGAAAACATATGAATCCCATTGCGAGATATGCTCTAGCACGATTCATTCTCACAAAATATGATAGATGGCTATTTAAAAAGGGATTGTTTACAAAATAGTAAAATCAGCACTAAAAGTGTGCTTAAGTCATATCAACCTTAAAATCATTAGCCCATCTATTTATTTTCATGCTAATAGCAATTAAACACTCACAATAGTATTTTCCATGCTTCTTGCAACTTCTCACAAAAGTTGACTTTTTTGACTAACTAGGGGCAAAATCGTAATTTGCCACTATCGGGTCGCAATAATTATTATTCACTTTCTCTGACCCTCAGAGTTTTTAAGTGAATGTAAAAGCAGACGAAAATACGTGCAGGTATCTCTAACTACTCGCAAAAGTCCCTTACCTCGGATCACGTCACGTGACCTCACTTCCTCGGTGCTGCTAAATCCCGCAGTCCGATCAGCTCTCAATGTAAACTCCGGAGCTGTAAATAACCATTCCTCAGGTTAATTATAATTTTCCTACTGTATTACACATTAATACAGTTTATTTTCCCTTAATGGGCCTTAAAATCCTTAATGGGCCTAACTAGGCCTTAAGTCCATTTTCATTTTACTATTCACTTTTGTTGGGCCTATTGGGCTTGTGGGGCCCACCAACTCTTATTGGGCTTGTCCTAGGCCCATTACACCTTATTGGGCCTAAAATAATTAGGCTTGGCCCATTGGGCCTCTCGGCCACATGCCATGACCGAGAGTTAGCCATGTCTCGGTTTCACCATGACATGTTATCCATGCCTATTTTCTAGCCATTTTCACTTAGGCATTTCCACAAACACTTGGTAGGCAACATTACCAATCATTATATGATTCATTTAGGCATTTTATCAAACACCTTGATTGCCAACAATTTACATGTATAAATTAATCAATTTGATTAATTCTAATTATACCATTAACATTAATACATGTATACTAATCCATTTATGTCTTAAAATCAAATTGACATATTTCAATACCCCATTGATCACTCTGGGCCTAACCCATTTCATGGTGATTTAATATGTTTCAATACTTAAAACATACATCAACATACTTGAAATCACTCATACATTAACATATATGAAATTGGAAATTAGAAAATATACCAATTGTTGTGTTCACCCTTTGGCCGAAACTTTGGAGGCTCTCGGTTTGCACTCTATGGCTCCTTGATAGCCAATTCCAACATATGTTAATCTCCTTTCAATTTGGAACAACTTCCATGAAGAATGCAAGTTCCAAATATGCCTAATTCCTAGTGATTTCTAGTGAGAGAAAGCTTGGATGTTTATGTTTCAATGGTTTCTTCTCTAGCCGGAATTGGTGTGATGAAGATGACAATGGTGCGGCTACATTTATAAGCCACTTACTTAGCCATTAAGCCTTACTTTTCAGCCATTATGCTTGACTTTCCAAATCTGAACCATGAGTCACCTTATGAGTCACCTTATGAGTCATAGTTAACTTTAACTATGGTTAGATATTTATCTCATGGGCTTTTCCATTTGGGCTTCTCGGTTTGGGCTTTCCTAATGGGCTTTCAGGCTGAAATTTTTCCTATACCTCGGGCCTTTTATTGTCTCAAAATTTGGCCGATCAATTGGTCCAACAATTTGGTCTAAAGGACCTAAGAATTTCGATATACATTTAGTATACCTTAATGGGCTTTAAAATTTTCACCTTAGGCCCATTACGTTTTTAACCATTTAATTTATTCCGGAATCCTTCCGAATAAATTTTCCTTACTTTCGGGGATGATTATCTTGTATTCTGGCCAAGAATATTTTTCTCCACACTTAGGTTAATTTTTAACCATGATTAGTCAACTATGGTAAAAGTCCACTTTCTTAACTATAGTTGACTTTTTCCTTAACCATTGACCATGTTGACTTTTTCTCAAAATTTCGAGAGTGTCATATCTTATGTCTTACACTCTCGTCTTTATATTCCAACAGCTCCCGGTGGATAATTTCACCCGAAACTCCTTTTCTCGCCAAAAAGGTCCATTTTACCCTTTTTAGCTTTTACACTTATTTTATATGTTCGAGTCTAAATCAAGCTGACTTCTCTTCATGAGCTCTCTACGCTCTCTTATTTTAAGTTCTTATTTTCAGTCAGAATGATTTAGAATAACTCGGTTTAGCCTATGATACCTATCGCTCACATTAGGCATTTTATGTAGCTTTTACGTGTTAAATCATTTCAATAACACTTTATGTCAAATAAATACTCTTCTTATGATTCAACTATAATAACATAGTGTTCATACACATAAGAATCATAAGGAAATAAGCTACAAATATCCGGTCTGACACATGTATAGAAACGTTCATTAGGACTCGATAAGTTAAAAGGCTTAGGAAGCATATGGGTGATTAAATTTAACATGTTTTGAATGTGTATGGATAGAATGGCTAATGTTTTCATGTATATGCGAAAACAACACATTTGAGTGCATATTTGATTTACTTAGATGAATTATGATTTGAATAAGCCATCTATCGGGTTTGTGTGAAAACCAGTAGTGCTAGAGAATACTCGTACTATATTTCATGAGATATGTATCACATAATACTTAAGTATATTCTTGTTCTAAATTTTAAATGCGATTTATGCATGATAGAGTACTGGGAGCATTGCTCGTACTCAGTTTTATTGAATGATTTATTGTAGAGTATTGGGAGCATTGCTTATACTCAGTTTTACATGATAGAGTACTAGGAGCATTGCTCGTACTCAGTTTTCATTAATTGATGCATTATAGAGTATTGGGAGCATTGCTCATACTCAGGTTTTTATATGACATAGTGCTGGGAGCATTACTCGCACTAGAGTTATATCATTTTGTTATGGTCGTGTTGGGAGTTTACTCGCACGTAACTAGTTTTGAAAGAAAGCATGAAACAGCCGTGTTGGGAGCCTGTGTTAAATGTGTGTCACACAGATTATATGTTTACACGTGTAATATTTTGAGATATGGTCGAGGGCTATCAAAAATATAACCCATAGTGTGAGGACTAAGACTTATGGCAAGCATCCCGACTATGAGGTATATTCAAGGTATGAGGACTATGACTTATGGAAAACATCCCGCCTTGAGATTAGGTCCATGGAGTACTTTGTACCATGTATGTCACATAGAGTACGATGGTACGTGAGTACACGATATGAGTGAGTTGTGAGCTAACGGTTGAGGATTTTACCCACCTACCATTACAGCAATTGTGAGCAAAAAGTATGTGTATAATAACTGTAAGCAAAATGCAGGGATAAAGAATATGTCAGCCGATCTCATTTTATTGAACATAAATGATTTTGAGGTTTCATTGTGTACGTGGTTGATACAGATAAGGCGCATGGTAGATATCTCTATGGTTAGGGAGTTTCCAGATGTCTTCCCGGATGAATTGTCAAGGTTACCACCAGACAGAAAGATAGAGTTTTGTATAGATTTGGTGCTTAGTACTGAGCCTATTTCAAGACCACTGTATCGTATAGCCTTAGTTGAGTTGGAGGAACTCAAGAGACAGTTGCAGGAGCTGTTGGATAGGGGGTTCATCAAATTGAGTGTTTTACCTTGGGGAGCACCGATTTTGTTTGTGAAGAAAAAAGGTGGAAGCCTCCCATTGTGTATAGATTATAGATTGTTGAATAAGGCTACCATCAAGAATAAGTATCCCCTTCCACATATTGATGACTTATTGGATCAGCTCTGGGGAGCGTAGGTCTTTTCTAAGATTGATTTGAGGTCTCGGTGTCATCAATTGAGAGTTCGGAGTTGAGATGTGCCGAAGACAACTTTTAGGACCCGATATGGCCATTATGAGTTCTTGGTTATGCCATTTTGGATTGATAAATGCTCCTGCAACTCTTATGGCTCTAATGAACGATGTGTTCAAGCCATATTTGGATCAGTTTGTTATCGTATTTATCAGTGACATATTAGTGTATTCAAAGTCTCAAGAGGAGCATGAGCAGCACCTGCGAAAAGTATTGTAGACCCTCCAAGAGAAGGAGTTGTATGCTAAACTCAGTAAGTGTGATTTTTGGTTGGCACAGATCTCATTTTTTGGACACATTGTGTCGAGAGATGCTATATCAATAAATCCATCCAAGATTGAGGCTTTTGTTCAATGGGAATAGCTGAGGATAGTCACCGAGATCAAGAGATTTCTAGGTTTAGCAAGATATTATCAGAGATTCGTTGAGGGATTTTTGAAGTTAGCTGCTCTATTGACACGTCTCACTCGGAAGAGTGTTGCATTCGTGTGGGACGATGATTGTGAGAGGAATTTTCAGGAGCTGAAGCGTCGATTGACCACCGCTCCGATTCTCACTATCCCTACCAGCTTATGAGGTTTTTCTATATATACCGATGCTTCGCATCAAAGACTGAGTTGTGTATTGATACCGGATAGAAAGGTAGTTACTTATGGATCTAGACAGCTGAAGGACCATGAGAAGAACTATTCGACCCATGATTTGGAGTTAGCAGCAGTAGTGTTTGCGTTGAAGGTATGGTACCACTACTTGTATGGTGAGAAGTTTCAGATTTTTACCGACCACAAGAGTCTCAAGTATCTGTTCTTGCAGAAGAAGCTGAACATGAGACAGAGAATATGGCTAGAGCTTCTAAAGGACTATAATTGTGAGATACTTTATCATTTGGTAAGGCTAATGTTGTAGCTGATGCTTTGAGCAGGAAGAGCCTTGGGATGGTATCGTATATGATAGTCGGGGAGCATGAGTTGCTAGAGTAGTTTGCTAGCCTCAGTTTGGGAGTTGTGCCTTTTGAGATGGATACGAACTATGTTATTGCTAGTCTACGCTTAGAGCTAGATTTGTTGGACAGGATCAAACAGGCTTAGCAGACTGATCCGTATTGCATTGATGTGACTGGCCAGATGCAGATGGGCACAGTGATTGATTTTGAGTTGAGTCCTGATGGATTACTGAGGTTCAGATGTAGATTGTGTGTTCCCGAGGATCTAGAGCTCAGGCAATTGATTTTGTCAGAAGTTCATTCGTTGAGGTACACGTTACTTCTAGGGAGTAACAAGATGTATCAGAACCTCCGAAAGGTGTACTGGTTGTTGGGTATGAAGAAGGATGTGGCGAATTTTGTGGCGAGATGTCTTGTATGTCTGCAGGTGAAGGTAAAGCATTAGAAGCCTGCAGGATTATTACAGCCTCTATCTATACATGGAAATGTGAGAATATCACCATGGATTTCATGATAAGTTTATCGAGGACCCGCAGGAATCACGATGCGATATGGGTGATTGTTGATAGACTGATGAAGTTTGCCCACTTCTTAGCTATGAGAGCTATCGATACTCTGAGTTCATTGGCAGAGTTGTATGTACACGAGGTAGTGAGGTTACATGGTGTTCCAGTGAGCATTGTCTCTGATAGGGATTCTCGCTTCACTTCCCACTTTTAGGAACATTTTCAGGAAGCCATGGGAACCCAGTTGAGTTTGAGCACCGCTTTCAATCCTCAGAGAGATGGTCAGTCAAAGAGGACTATACAGACTCTGGAGGACATGTTGAGAGCATGTGTGCTAGATTTTAGAGGCTCTTGGGATGATCATTTGCCACTAGTCGAATTCTACTACAACAACAGTTATCATTCGAGTATCAGGATGGCATCGTATGAGGCTTTATATGGCCATAGATGTCGTTCCCCTATTGGATGTGAAGAAGTGGGTGATCGAAAGATATTTGCTCCTGATTTGGTTATGAAAGCCTCTGAGGATGTTCAGTTGATAGTGAGAGTTTGAGAATAGCTTAGAGCAAACAGAAGAGCTATGCTGTCAAGAGACGAAGACCACTAGAGTTCACGGTTGGTGAATCTGTATTTCTAAAAGTTTCTCCTTCCAAGGGTATAGCGAGATTTGGGAAGAGAGGTAAGTTGAGTCCTTGCTACATTGGACCCTTTGAGATACTAGATTGAGTGGGAGATGAGGCCTATAGGTTGGCATTACCACCAGACTTATCAAGTGTCCATAACGTCTTCCACATTTTGATGCTTCGAAAGTATCACCCGGATCCGACACATGTGATCAGTTATGAGCCGTTAGAGCTCAGAGAGGATATGTCATATGTTAAGAAGCCGGTTCAGATATTGGATAGGAAGGAGAAGGTATTGCGGTCGAAGACGATCGTTTTGGTTAAGGTTCTCTAGTAGCACCACACTTTGGAGGAAGTTACCTAGGAATTAGAGAGCCTAATGCAAGAGAAACATCCCCAGTTATTTAAGGATTTACTTGGTTCTAATTTGGAGGACCAAATTTCTTAAGGTGGGGAGGATTGTAAGACCCGAAATTCAGTGTCATTTCTTAAGAAGTTGGCATTGTAAATATAGATTCATTTAATCTTGATCAATAAAGAAGAAATAATTGAATTCCAAGTCCAATTGATCAAGATACGAATTTATGGTGATAACTCCAAATTTTTCACCTCCAGAATTTATCACAGAAATATGGAAAAATATTGCTGGAAAAATAATAAAAATAAATAAAAATATTTTTGGAGAAATAAAAATAAAATATTATGTACATATATATTTGTCGAAATAAATTAAATAATTTTATATGTACATGTGTGTGGATACTAAGGTATAAAATACATTGTTTTAGTATTAATATTATTATAATAATATTATAAAATATAAGATATTTTCTTATATATATATGTGTATTTTATCATAAGATATTTCTCAATATATATTATATTATATTAGAATATAATATGTATATATAATAATAAAATAAAATAAAATAGAGAAAAAAGGAATTGAAAACGCGAAAATCGCACGGAGACAAGAGGAAACTGATCCTCGTCTGGTTTCTCCACCGACAGTGGCAAGGACAACGAAGGAGGGTGAAAGGTGTTAGGCGAAGGGACGACCGGCACCAGGAGAACGTTTGATCGCCACCACACACCACGATTCGCTGTCGACGAGGAGATCGGAGAAGGGAGAGGTCACGAGAGAGAAGGGTAAATTGGGTGAAATCCGGCGTTGATCTACCCCAGCCCAGGCTAAAAGAAGGCTCTAGAGGAGAAGTCGAGCCGATTGGTGGAAGAGTCAGACCCAAGTTTTTTGATTTTATATGTAGCTTATACCTTATGATTCCTATGTGTACAAACACTTTATTTCATAGTTTAATAATAAGAGGAGTATTTACTATCATGCAATCGACTATTAAAGAATAAAATGCATGCAAGCTACATAACAACGAGATAAGGGTTAAATTGATTTCCGAACAAGTGCAGGGGTAAAACGGTCAAATGATCGAAATCTGGTATAAATCCGATAAGAAAATTTCATTAAAAATATGAAATTGAGAAATCTTGATCAATAACGAGGAGAATATGGAAATTCGAGTCTAATTGATTAAGATATGAATTTATTTAATATTTTTAAAATTTTCACCTCAAAAAATGATCTTGAAAATAGTGAAAAAATATACCGAAAAGGTAAAATCGAACTGATAAATTCATTTACGGATTAAATGAATTTAATATGATTTTTTTAGATATTTTGGGAAATTTTAACATTATTTTAAGGATTACAATAATATTAAAATCATTTATAAATATTAAAAGAAAAAAAAGAGAAATTGAAAAATCTGAAATTGGAAAACGCGGGGAGAGAGAAAAGAGAGAGGAACCCACGAGCCAAACCGAACCAAGGGAGAGACCACCGGACGGCGAGCACCAGCGACCCCACGACCAGGCCAACGACCAGAAAAGAGAGAGGAAGTAGGCACGATCCTTCCGCCACCGACGACGTACCCGACAGCCACCGGCAGAAGCAGATCGATCGAGAAATTTGTCGCGGAGGAAAAGGAAAACTTCGGTGGCAACCGGTGGTGCTTGGGTCCAATCGAGCCCAGCCGAACGTTCCCCAGGCTGTGGCGCACCGAACGGCGATAGCGGCACTCGAAGAACCGGCTGGACGACGTCGGAAAGACCAAAAAAGCCTGAACCGATCGGCGGTTTAGGGGAGAACCTTCTAAACTGAACCGGACCGCACCGGTTCAACCAAGGAGGAAAGAGAAAAAGGAGAAAAAAGGGGAAAGAGAAAGAAAAAGAAATTTTTTTGAGATTTCACCGGACTTCAGGTAAGTCGATACGAGGTCAAAAGTGACCGATTTGATTTTCGATAAATTTATTTAAATTATATTTAATCAGAAATTGACCTGGAGTTAAATATACAAAATTGTGCAGTTCGACGATAAATTTTGAACGGAAACCCAATTGAACTTTGATTTACGTACCATCACATATTCTCGGGTAAGTAATGCTCATTTACGACAATTTATGTGATTATAGCGTATTTAAGATTTATTTTACGCATTTCGGATTAAATTTCGTATTTAGTGAATTATATTCGAAATTTTGAATTAACTGTCGTAAATGATATACGGGCTATCCAAAGAGCTTGGAATAAAGCCCAATGGGTATTGATAGGCCCAATGAGTCGATAGACCCCTATGAAGGGAAATAATACGTGAAAAATGAGCTTAATATGGATTAAGGCCCAATTAACGTGTTTAAGGCGCATTAAGAGTAAACGGGCCCATTTAAGTGAAATGAGCTGTATTAAATGTGTAATACAATAGGAAACATGAAATTAATCTAGTGAATGGTTAATGCAGCTCCAGAGTCATATTGAGAGGTGATCGGACTACGAGATTGGACAGCATAGAGGAAGAGAGGTCACACTACGTGATCCGAGGTAGGGGACTCTTGCAAGTAGTTAGAGATATCTGTGCATATTTTCGTTGGATTTTACATTCACTGAAAATTGGTTGAGGGTCAGAGAAAATCGATAATATTATGGGGACCCGATATGGGTAAATTATGATTTTGCCCCTAGTTAGGCAAAAAGTCAAATTTTGGGAAAAGTTGTAAAAAGCATGGAAATAATGTTTCGAGTGGTTTTACTCCTGTGTAGCAGAAGAGTAGGTGGATGGGCTAATGTTTTGAGGTCGATGTAAACTAAGCACACTTTATAGTGCTGATTTTAGTAATTTTAAACATCCATGTTTTTAAAGAGCCATCTACCAAATTATGTGGAAACAATCGTGCTGGAGCACAGCTCGCACTTGATTTCAGATGTTTTTCACATAAATTAGTGCTGGAGGTTTACTCGCACTACATTTACTTGACATGCATGATAGAGTACTGGAGCATTGCTCGTACTCAATTTTATGTGATTTGTGCATGATAGAGTGCTGGAGTGATTAGCTCGTACTCAAGTTTTACATGAGATGCATGACAGAGTGCTGGAGTGTTTCTCGTACTCGATTCTTCATGATTTGTACATGACATAGCACTTGAGCGATTTGCTCGTACTTGATTTGAATGAGAACTATGCATGACCTAGTGCTGGAGGTTTACTCGCACTATTGTTGATATTTTGACATGCATATACAGTGTTTTGAGGCGGAGTGTTGACTGTGAGTCACACTCAAGATGCGCACTGTATTTTACGTGATATATAGACATGTTAAAAAAACCGTGACGATTTTCTCCGTGTAGACTGAGTGTCACACTGTTGAGATGTTCTCACGTGGATTTAGAGATGTGGCATTTATTCCATAGTATGAGGGTTAAGACCTATTGTAGGCACCCCAACTATGATGTATTTCCATGGTATGAGAGGCTAAGACCTATGGCAGGCACCCCGACCATGATGTAGGGTCTACGAGTGTACGTTGTACCATGCGTGTGGCATGGAGTACACTATACCGTGTTTTGTTGTGGAGTTGTGGAGGAGAGTTGTTGATAGCTGACGGTTGTGATGGACTGACCCCCCTCCCGTTATAGCAGTGATAACCCGCACATCGAGCACTGTGTTGCCTGGGATTTCACCATGTTAGGATATGGCCATAGTCCGGAGTTATTGCATTTAGCCACTGAGTCTCGCATGATATATCACATGTGTTTTATGATACGGGTAGACCTGAGGGATGGGTCGAAACCCGATTTGTTTGTGTTGTGATGAGAAATGCCATATTTACTGTGTTTTGAATGTAAATGGCATATTTTATATAAAGGCACTCTTAAATGATTATATATGCATTGTTTTGCATGAATGCCTCTGATTGATAAACCAGCATGTGTTTAGTACATGGGATTTTAAATATGTACTATATTATATATATTTTGAAACATGCTTTTGAATTGAGAGAAGGAAAGGCAAAGCACTATTTTTAGTAAATAGTATGGATTTCTACTTGGTTGCCTGATTTCCTTACTGAGTGCGTTGATAGCTCATCCCATTCATTTTCCCCCATCTCTACAGATTCTCGTCACTAGATCGAGTCGGTCAGGGAATTGCATTCCTTTGATCCGCTGCCACTCCCCATCTAGCGAAAGGTATATACATGCACACTCTTTTGTATCTGAATAATGTATAAACACAGTGATGTACACGATTTAATGTTGGGGATGTAAATGTAATGATGTAATTATATTTAAGTATATGAACTTACTTATGATATGAATGTCATGTATGTATGATACGAAAAAGAAAGGTAAGGTATGTATGGATGAGGAGACTAATGCCTATTCACAGCCCAACTGTTGAGGAGATAAAGGTAAGTAGAAAGTGAAAAATTTATTGTGGTTTTTAGTAAGTGGCATGTGGGAGGAGGGCGTGACAAGTCCGCCTGAGAACCTGTCGAAAAAGAGTCCGAACGGTGAAATTGGCACTGAATCAGGTCGGATCGGTTCAAAGAAAAGAGAGACTGAATCGGTCCGAACCGATTTAGGTAGGAGAGAGAAAAAAAGAAGAAAAAAAAGAAAGGAAAAAAATCGGTGATGCCTCGGGTTAAGGATAAACCTGTAAGCGGTCGAAATTGATTGATTTAATTTCTAAAAAATTATTTGAATTTATATTAGACCGAAATTGATCCAGTTTAAAAGTATAATTATGTATCACGATGATAAGCGACGAACATAGGTTTGATCGAGCCTCGATTTACGAGCCATCACAGAATCACGGGTAGGTGAATCTCACTTACTATAACTTGTATATTTATACACGTTAGAAATTCATCGAACAAGTTATGGATTAATTCTGTATAAAATACTTAATGTTTGGAATTGAGAATAGACGGTCGTAAATGATTGTGTAAGCTGTCCAAAGAGACTAGAAAAGGCTTAAGACGACCCAATAAGTATTAATGGGCTTATTGAGCCCAATGGGCTTTAAAGGAATGAATAGTAAAGTGAAAATGGGCTTACAACAAGGTTAGGCCCAATTAGAGTAAATAAGGTCTAATAAGAGTAAACGGGCCCATTAAGTGAAATAGACTATATTAAATGTGTAATACAGTAGGAAAAGTATAATTAACCTGATGAAAGGTTATATGCAGCTCCAAAGTTTATATTGGGAGCTGATCAGACTGCGAGATTGAGCAGCACCGAGGAAGTGAGGTCATGTGACGTGATCTTAGGTAAGGGACTTTTGCGGGTAGTTAGAGATATCTGCACGTATTTTCATCTGAGAAAGTGAATAATATTTATAGCGACCCGAAAGTGGCAAATTATGATTTTGCCCCTAGTTAGTAAAAAAAGTCAACTTTTGGGAAAAGTTGCAAAAAACATAGAAAACATGTTTTCGACTATTTTGAATGTTGTTTAATAGTTGCATGGATAGACTGGCTGATGTTTTCAAGTTATATGCGAAAACAACACATTATATGTCGATTTGATTTAATTGAGTGAATTCAATTGAAACAAGTCGTCTATCGATTTGTGTGAAAACAAATCGTGTTAGAGCACAACTCGTACTGAATTTTATATGTTTTCCACCTTCATTAGTGCTGGAGTGATAATTGTACTAGATTTTACATGATATGCATCACATAATACTTGAGTATTTCTCGTACTTGATTTTAATGCGATTTGTGCATGATAGAGTACTGGAGCATTGCTCGTACTCTGTTTTATTGATTGATGCATGATAGAGTGCTGGAGCATTGCTCGTACTTAGTTTTACATGATATAGTACTGGGAGGATTGCTTACATTAGATTTATATGACTTGTGTATGAGGTCGTGCTGGAGTTTACTCGCACGTACCGATTTTGAGAGAGATAACATGAAACAGCTGTGCTAGGAGCCTGCGCAAACTGTGTGTCACACCGATTATATGCTCGTACGTGCATTTTGAGATATGGTCATGGGCTATCGAAACTATTATCCATTGTATGAGGGCTAAGACCTATGACAGGCACCCCGACTATGAGGTTTGGGTCCATGGAGTACTTTGTACCGTGTATGTCACACAGAGTACATTGTACTATGTGTACACGATGTTATAGAGTTGTTGGTTGACAGTTGAGGATTCGACCCACCTCCCGTTACATTAAATGTGAGGCCCCACACATCGTGATCTGTGTAGCCTGGGATCCCAGAAAAATGGGATATGATCATAATCCTCAAACATGTAGTCACCTATCTCACCTCACCTGATATTTCTTGTTTAAGTTGTCACATGATTTTTATAAATTGGGTTGACTCGAGGGATGGTTTGAGCCTCGACATGTGACCTCGTGTGTGATATGGGTAACCTGATGGATGGGTGAGCCCCTGATTTCCATGTTTTTACATGATGATATGTCATCTTTGTTTTGATTTAATTGATATGGCATAATGAAATGTGATTTACAGTATTTACATGACAATGCAATGTTTTGCATAAATTGCTGAGGTTATTAAACCAGCATGTTTTCAGTTTATATTGACGATTTGTATCTATATATACATACTTGCATAAATGTTTCAAAGAAAGATACATGCTTTAGATGTGAACCGAAAAGAAAATGATTTGAAGGCACTAGCATTATATTTTGTAGATAGTGTGATTATCTACTTGCTTGCCTTATTTCCTTACTGAGCTAGTGAGCTCACCCCCTTTATTTTCCCCTCTCTACAGAGCATCCACAGTAGATAGAGTATGGCTGAGGTATGGTATTCCTTTATCCGCTGCACTCCCATCGAGTGAAAGGTATACATACACACGTACGATTTTGTATTTGAACATATGAACAGCACAGTGATGTAAACATATGCAATATGGGAGAGGTATTTGTTTTTAATATATGTGAGCTCACTATGAGACAAAAGTAATTACAGCTTATAGATAGTTATATTAACATGTATGAATGATAAGATAATGTGGAAGAGGTGACTAATTCTGAATCACAGCCCAACGGTTTGGTGGTTGAATTATGACAAAAGGAAAGGTAAGTAAAATGCGAAAAAATTTGTAGTGATTTTTGGTAAGTCACGGGCAGTCGTGACAACATTCAATTGCGCCATTTTGATGTCATTAGAGTCCCACTAATCCTCTATTTTTGGGACATCTTTAGTATCAACATTATTTAGTAGAAATTAGGGTCCTCTAACTATAACCTTCCAAAGCTCATAGTCATTTGCTTGAATAAATAACTGTCACGACCTCCCCTCCCGTGACCTACCAAATCACCACAAATTTTTCACCTTGTACTTATCTCTCCTTCTGTCATCACTCACATCAAACAGTTGGGTTGTGATTTGATATTAGTCACCTTAACCATATTCATTCATAACATGCATACAAGTCAATATTCTTTTCTATAATGTAAACTCTTATACATTAATACAATTACTGGTATATATACATCCCCAACCGTATATTCGTTTACATAACTGTGTTTTTACAATGTTCAGTACAAAACGTTCGAATGTGTATACCTCTTGTAAAATGGGTATGCAGTGGATCAAGGAATATCAGTCATCAGTTGTGCTCAACTACTGTGAACGCTCTGTAGAGAGGGGAAATAAAAAAGGGTTGAGCTCACAGCTCTGTAAGGAAATCAGGCAAGCAAGTAGATAACCACACTATCTACAAAATACTATACTCATGCCTTGAAATCATTTCCTTATCTATTCGTATCTAAAGCAAGTATCTTTATTTGAAATATTTATGCAATATACATATAGATACAAATCGTCAGTTATACAGACTGAATTCATGCTGGTTTAAAGTCTCAGCAGTTTATGCAAAACATTGCCTTTCTCATGTAATTTTATACAAATCACATTTTGTCATGCCATTTAATAAAATCAAAATAATATGGCATATCATCATGTTTAAAAACATGAAAATCTGGGCCTCACCCATCCCTCGGGTTACCTTTCTTCACACACAAATTCACATGTCCACATTATAAAACCATGTGATAGTTCATTTAAGAAACTCAATTTACATTGCATGAAAGGAGATATGTGACTACATGTTCCGAGATTATGATCATAACTCATTTTTCGTGATCCCAGGCTACACAGTACTCGGTGTGCGAGGTCTCACAATTTGTTATAACGGGAGGTGGGTCAAATCCTCAACCGTCAGCTCACAACTCACTCATATCGTGTACTCACTGTACATCGTACTCCATGTGACATACATGGTACAAAGTACTCCATGGACCCAATCTCAAGGTCGAGATGCTTACCATAAGTCTTAGTCCACATACCTTGGATATACCTCATAGTCAGGATGCTTGCCATAAGTCTTAGTCCTCATACTATGGGTTATAGTTTCGATAGCCCTTGGCCATATCTCAAAATATTGCACGTGTGAGCATATAATCGGTGCGACACACAGTCAGTACAGGCTCCCAACACGGCTATTTTATGGTTTCTCTTAAAAATCCGGTACATGCGAGTAAACTCCCAGCACGACCATGTCACAATGACATAACTCTAGTGCGAGCAATGCTCCCAACACTATGTCATATAAAAACCTGAGTATGAGCAAAGCTCCCAATACTCTATAATGCAGAAATTAATGAAAACTAAGTACGAGCAATGCTCCAAGTACTCTATCATGTAAAACTGAGTATGAGCAAAGATTCCAATACTCTATAATGCATCAATCAATAAAACTGAGTACGAGCAATGCTTCCAATACTCTATCATGCATAAATCGCATTTAAAATTTAGTACGAGAATATACTCAAGTACTATGTGATGCATATCTCATGAAATATAGTGCAAGTATTCTCTAGCACCAATGGTTTTCACACAAACCCGATAGATGGCTTTTCAAATTTAACTTCACACAATTAAATCAAATAGGCACTCAAATGTGATGTGTTCTCATATACATGAAAACATTAACCATTCTATCATGCAACTATGAATATTAGTCACAAACATGCTTCTAGGGCTTTTTACCCTATAATTGGATAAAACCACACTTTATCTCATCGATTCCTATCACGACATTTCTATTCACGGGATTTCATATATCATATAATTATCGAAATTCTATTCGAAATACGTGTAGCTATCTCTAGCTACACACGAAATTCCTTTTACCTTGGATCACGTTGCGTGACCTCACTTTCTCAGTGCTGCTCACTCTCGCAGTCCGATCAACTTCCAATATCAACTTCAAAGCTGTTAATAATTATTCACATCAGTATACCTTAATATACTTGTTTTCACTTGCATGATTCTAAATCAATGCTTTTAACTCTTCTCTTTCTCCCATCATGGTATTATACCATATTTCTCTTATAACTATCTTTATTTCTCATCTATTCCAATTTATGTATTTCATAAAACTATCTCAAAATCTTTCATACATGTTCATTTCATCATTAAATCCATGTTTTACTCAACTTCCTCATCATTTTCTCAATTTCATACCAATAGCTAGGTCATGGATATTTTTCATGATCCATTTGTTTTCAGCAATTTAAACTTATGCCAATTAACTCACCAATACACCTAGATTAACATATATCAAAGTGGTGTATTAAATCTTACCTAGCTTGAAGTTTCCTCTTTTCCACCAAAATTGGCAAAATCCACCTTGTTGCTTAAATCTTTGTTTCCAACTTCTTGTTTCTAAGTATGTTGTTCTCCTCTTTACAAAGAACAACCTTGCCGAACTAAATTTCACTCAAAACTGATTGAAATATGAAGTTTTCTGGAGTAGAAAGATTAGGTTTAACTTTGTTTCTTTGAGGGTTTTGATGTTCTCGAAAAGCAGAGTTTCCAGAGTCGGGTATTTATAAAATTACACTTGGGGATCGATCTACTAACTAAGTGAGCTCGATCTGTCCTGCATATTTCCCTTCAAGAACCGATCTTTTGAGCTTAGGCGATCAATCTGCTCTTGAGTATGTGATAATTCTATTTTTAATAGAATTATTTGTGCTTAATTTCTTAATTAATTATTTAATCCCCATATTATTTTATTAATAATCCCCTTTATTTAATTAAAAATCTCCTATGTGCAAATAAATTAAATCCGGATGAAACTCAGTCGTTTTAGTCAAAATTAGACTGAAAACGGGCTAAAGGAGACTGGATGTCACGATCCAAATTACCTAAAAATCAGAGTAAATTTTTCACTTTTTTCATTTATTATTTAATTCTTACCTTTCTTTCATCGTGACCATCCTCCAACACAGTTGGGCTATGATTCGGTGTTAGTCACCTCTCACTGTTTACCAACTATTTCCATATTCACATTCATATATCAGAGTTTACTATCTTTTGATTTTAAATAAATACATACCCAATGGTGGTATTTATAACTTGTAACGACCCTTGACCCTTAAAACTCGAGATAAATTTTTTTTTTTTTGAATTTAATTCACCCACTTATTCTCCAATTCACTTAGGTTGTATTCCTGTACAGTGTCGAAACATTTTCCTAATTCTTTTCTCGTGATTTATAATTGATTTTCATATTTTAACTTATATTGCCGATAGAAATTTCGGCAGCATAACGGCTTATATATAAGCCTACCCATCTGCAAATCAATTGTATTCCACAATCCTAGATATCCACAACTACCAAGCATACTTTCCAAATCCATCTCTACCACACAATGCATCTATTTCGATTTAATACTAGTAATCTCGAAATATAATCCCAAAGTAGTAATGTTTACATCGTTCCTTACAAAATTACATCCCAACTAATAATTCCAATATATGTCTGTGCGTACAATTATGTCTGGTACGGAAATGTAAATGTATACCTTTTACGTGTACAAAAGTAGCTTAGGGTAGCTCTTCCCACCAGCTTACGTCGTGTACGCGGCAGGTAGCGCTTATAGATTCACTGCAAATGATCTGAAGGTAGAGGGGTGAGCTTTTGGGGAAAAGCCCAGTAAGATAGTACTCTTAAAACAGTTCTGACATATAAAAGTATTTGAAATAGTTCATGGAACGAAACTAAATAAAATATAGAAATTTTCATTTCATGCATAAACGTCATAAAACATGCGTGTCAATAAAACCATTAACATGCTTAATCATTTTCATGAACATTTCATAAATCATTTCGTAAACATATCATGAATATTTCATAATCATTTCATAAACAACTCTTGCATATTTCGTAATCATTTCATAAACATCTCATGCATATTTCGTAATCATTTCATAAACTTCTCATGCATATTTCGTAATCATTTCATAAACTTCTCATAATCGATTTTATAGTTAAAATCGAGGAAACTAGGCTATAACTAAGTCATGCGATACGTGTCATTCTCCATTGGAGAGTCATCATACCTATGGCCATGGTAAGGGGGCTGTAGACTGGATCAGGGTCGTACAGCTCTTTCGTAAAACATGGGTAGTATCCATCTTACATACTTTCACTAGCACATAGCTAGGACACGGGCACCAAAGGCACTCTCCGTGTGGGCAACATAATTGCGTGCTGCGTGGGCACGAGATACTACCAAAACATCATCATAAACCACCAGTAGCACGACATCTTCCACACAGGTCGAGTCAAGTGCTAAAGGGGCCTACGTACCGGCACCTCAAGTGGTGGAGCCGGAACACCATGAGAAGTAGCCAAGCATGAAGCCTAAGTCTCAAAACATATTTTCTTTTTTTTTTCGTAAATACCTTTGAAAACGCCAAAAGTTCCATTTCAAAGCGTAAATATGGGTTTTCAAGCCATCATAAAACTTTCATGCATTTTCATAATTCGAAAGTTTATTTCATAAACATAGATGTTCTAGCGAACATTTTGTAAGACGAAATCATGTTTTGTAAACAGTTTCGCAAGTATGAACGCATTAATAAATCATTTCAAATCATATGCTCTTTCATAAACTCATTTATCAGAGAACATAAATGCAACATCAGAACTAAGTTAAGTAATACCCCTTACCTCGATTTATCGGGTATCTCAAATTCGAACGGTGACGTCTCCTAGTACCTCCTTTAATCCTTTCTACGATTCACCTACACCGAAATCGTTTACTTAGCATCTTATCCACACGAATTGTCCGAATTGCGTTAAAATTGTAACCTAGCGTCACTACTGCGTGTGTACGTATTATTGTATATCCTTAGGGCAACACGCACGTTTATATATTTATTCACTATTGATATATTTGCTCCTACAAGTATTAACATACACCTTTATTATATACATCCACATGTATACACGCATAAAAATACATATTTATATATATATACACTCCTATATGTATATATATAAATATACTTTTACTGTTTTCATGTTTCCTATCTCATATATATACATTCTTTGTATATACATATACTTGCACACATTCACCTTTCATACCCCCACAAGTATATGCACCTAAATAAATAAATAAATAAATATATATATATATATACCTATATATATTATCATTGTATTCCATTTTTCCTTATCACATATGCATATACACATTTTTTGTACAATTACTAGCATACTCGATTTATTATATAGACTTATTTGTACATGTACCTAAATAAATAAATATTCATTATATATATTTCTACTTCTCATCTTTCCAATTTTTGTCAAATTAATCTACACTAAACATGCTTGTATTTCAATTAATTCCTACAACATCATGCTTCCATAATACAATTATACATACATTAAACTAAATAAAATTCGAATTTTTTTACCTAGGAATTAACTGGTACAAGGATGAGGAATATCAACTGGGTATATTTTTTTGTATACTGCCACTGTAGATGTACTGTGGCATCGGAACAGGGTGGCCGGACGGGGTAGGACAGGCGATGGGAGGTTGCCGGGCTCGGGTTCAGTGGAAGGCCGGCGTCAGTCTCCTCCGTTTGCTGCAAAACGCAAAACAGAGAAAAGACCTCTCTGTTTCCGTTTTCGTTTCCAGGCGGTGAAGAGGGAAAAAGGGAAATGGTGGCCGGCAGTCGGAGGGGGAGGAAGTTCGGAGTCCGGGCAACGCAAGGCTGCCGACAGTCTTCTGGTTCAGTCGCCGGCGAGCGAAAAAGGAGAGAGGAAGGCTCGGGTTCGACGAACGAAAAGGGGAAGAGAAAGGAGGCAGATCGTTGCTGACTTGGGCCCGGTTCCGTCTACCGGTGAGGGAAGGATCGTCGGCGTGAAGGGGTGTGGCCGGCAGTGGAATGAACAGTGGGAGGGGTTACCGGCGGCTGTAACAGAGAAGATGAACAGGGGGGGAAGGTTTTCTATTTGGGATCGCGCGACAATCGCGCGATCCCTTTTTTTTTTTAGTTTTTTTCTTTTTTTTTTTCTTTTAATTAAATTTTTTTTTTATTTTTTATTTTTTTTTATTTTTATCATATATATATTATTTATATATATATCTATTTATATTTATATATATAAATATTTTATATTTTTATTATATATGTTATATTTGTATTTATATATATATATATATTGGTATATTTTTAATTATATTTTCATTCTTAGAAAATTACATCTATATATATATATATATATATATTTTTTGTTTAATCTAAACACAGAAAATTTGCGGTATTTACATTCTCCCCACCTTTAAAGAATTTGGTCCTCCAAATTTCTCTGAGTCCATCAAAATAGGTGTGGGTACTTTTCCTTCATAAGACTCTCTAGCTCCCATGTAGCTTCCTCTATCGAATGGTGTTGCCAGAGAACCTTTACCAGAGGTATCGTCTTGGATCGAAGTACCTTTTCCTTCCTGTCCAGAATCCAAATAGGTCGCTCAATGTAGCTCATGTCCTCTTGGATACTCAAAGGCTCATACTCAATGATATGTGAGGGATCCGGATTATACTTCCTTAACATCGAAACGTGGAAGACATTATGTACCCCGGAGAGTTGCGGGGGTAGGGCAAGTCTGTAGGCCACGTCTCCCACTCTCTCTAGAATCTCAAAAGGACCAATGAAGCGAGGACTCAGTTTTCCCTTCTTTCCAAAGCGCATTATACCCTTGCTCGGGGATACCTTAAGGAACACAGAGTCCCCAATTCGAAACTCAAGTGGCCGTCTATGCTTATCCGCATAACTCTTCTGCCTGCTCTGTGCGGTCTTAAGTCTATCACAGATTATCCGAACACCTTCTGCTGCCTGTTCTACCAACTCGGGAGCCAAGATTTTTCTGTCACCCACTTCTTCCCAAGCCACTGGAGACCTACATCTCCTACCATGCAAGGCCTCATAAGGTGCCATCCTGATGCTAGCATGATAGCTGTTGTTATAAGCAAACTCTGCAAGGGGCAAGTGATCATCCCATGAGCCCTTGAACTCCAAAACGCACGCCCTCAGCATATCCTCTAAGGTCTGAATTGTCCTTTCGGACTGACCATCGGTCTGAGGATGATAGGCTGTGCTCAAGTTAAGCTGAGATCCCATGGCTTCTTGAAAATGAGCCCAAAATCTAGAAGTGAATCGGGAATCTCTATCTGACGTAATGCTCACAGGTGTCCCATGCAGTCGAGTTATTTCTCTCACATATAACTCTGCTAAAGCACTCAAGGAGTCTGTATTTTTGATGGCTAGGAAGTGGGCACTCTTTGTCAACCTGTCTACAATTACCCAGATTGCATCATGCCCCTTTCGGGTCCTCGATAACCCCATAATAAAATCCATAGTAATGTGCTCCCATTTCCAAGTAGGCACTGGAAGAGACTTAAGTAGTCCTGCTGGTCTTTGGTGCTCGATCTTAATCTGTTGACAAATCAAACACTTGGCCACAAACTCAGCTACATCTCTTTTCATACCAATCCACCAATACACCCTCCGTAAATCTTGGTAATCTTAGTGCTTCCCGGGTGCATAGTGTACCGAGAACAATGGGACTCTTTTAGGATCCTTTGCCGTAGGGCATCATCGTTAGGGACACATATACGACCCCTAAATCTCATCAATCCATCCTCACCGACCACAAAGTCTGTCTGTACGTCCTGTCCTGCCTGACTGACCATATCCAATAACTTCTGATCACCCCTTTGTCCGGTTCTGATCTGATCAAGTATACTAGGTTCAATCTGCAAACTAGCTATGAACCCAATATCTGTTGTTTCCACACTAATACTGAGCTCGGCAAACTGTTCTAGTAACTCCCATTCTCTAACCATCATAAAAGAAATCATTCCCTTCCTGCTTAAAGCATCTGCCACTACGTTTGCCTTGCCAGGGTGATACAGGATCTCGCAATCATAGTCCTTGAGGAGCTCTATCCACCGTCTCTGTCTCATATTCAGCTCCTTCTGATCAAATATATACTTCAAGCTCTTATGGTCAGTAAAAATCTGAAATCTCTCTCCATACAGATAATGCCGCCATATCTTCAAAGCAAAAACAACCACGGCTAATTCCAAGTCATGGGTGGGATAATTCCTTTCATGGTTCTTAAGTTGTCGAGAACCATATGCAACCACTCTTCCATGCTGCATAAGTACACACCCCAAGCCCTGGTATGATGCATCACTGTATACTGCATAGCCTCCAGACCCACTAGGAATGGTTAAGACTGGGGCGGTAGTCAACCTCTTCTTGAGTTCTTCAAAACTCTGCTCACACTTATCAGTCCACTCGAATGGAACATCCTTGCGTATTAGCTTAGTCAGTGGAGCGGCAATCTTGGAAAAACCTTCTACAAACCTCCTGTAGTATCCAGCTAGTCCCAGAAAACTCCGAATTTCCGTAACAGATTTCGATCTTTCCCAATTGAGTACTGCCTCAATCTTGGACGGATCCACCGACACCCCGTCTTTAGAAATAACATGGCCCAAAAATGCTATCTGCTCCAACCAGAACTCACACTTATCCAACTTCCCATACAACTGCTTCTCTCTGAGAGTTTGGAGCACTACTCTCAAATGCTGCTCATGCTCCTCTCGGGACTTTGAGTAGATCAGAATATCGTCGATGAAAACAATGACGAACCAATCTAGATACTCCCGAAACACCTCATTCATCAGGCTCATGAATGCAGCTGGGGCATTAGTTAGACCAAAGGGCATCACACGGAACTCATAGTGGCCATATCTCGTTCTGAAGGCCGTCTTCGGAACATCCTCATTCCTAATCCTCAATTGGTGATAGCCCGATCTCAGGTCAATCTTCGAGAACACCGTAGCCCCTCTTAGCTGGTCAAATAGATCATCTATTCTGGGCAAGGGATACTTGTTCTTAATTGTGGCTTTGTTCAGCAGCCTGTAGTCTATACATAACCTAAGACTACCATCCTTCTTTCGCACAAATAATACCGGAGCTCCCCACGGGGATACACTTGGCCTAATGAACCCTTTGTCTAGCAAGTCTTGCAACTGCTTTTTCAATTCCTCAAGTTCTACAATGGCCATCCGGTAAGGAGACTTTGAGATTGGTTGAGTCTCTGGTGCCAAATCTATCGTGAATTCTAACTCTCTCTCCGGTGGTAATCCCGGTAGTTCATCAGGAAATACATCCGGAAATTCGCATACCACTGGTATGTCCTGAATACTTGGGCATTCCCGACTAGTATCGCGGATGAATGCAACATAACCTTCACATTAACACATTCATTAAAATTTTTCATCATTTGTCAAAATCATAAAGTTTATTCCTTCTTTGGAAAGCATACACTATACTTACTAGGTAAGGAGAAAGTTACAGTCTTAGAGTAGCAGTCTAAACTTATACGGTTGGTGGCTAACCAATCCATACCCAAAATTACATCAAAGCCATACATGCCCAACAAGATTAGATCTGCTAATATGATCCTATCTCCTACCTTGATTTCACAATTCCTACATACCATATCAGTATTTTGTGATTTATACATGGGTGTACTAACGCGTAACGTAAAGTCAAGAGATTCAGGCTTAACATGCAATTGACGTGCAAAATGTGGTGATATAAAAGAGTGGGTGGAACCTGAATCAAACAATACTTGTGCCTCATGATTGCAAATTAAAAGCTTACCATGAATGGTCTCAGTGGAGGTATCAGCAGTCTCTTTATCCAAGGCAAAGACCCTTCCATGCGTGACAGGCTTCTTACCCTTCTCAGCTGCGGTAGCCCGTCTCTGTGGGTTCCGATTCTGGGGAGCTTGCCTCTCAGATTGCCGTGGTGGCTTTGGGCGTTGTGGAAAGTGGTTCTGTGGGCAATCTCTCATTATATGTCCCTTTTGCCCACACAAAAAGCAGCTCCCGGTGGTCAAAAGACACACACCTCCATGAAGCTTCCCACACTGTTTGCACACTGGCCTATACTGTTGCGGACCTCTAGCAATCTGAGGAGCAGGTCCTGGAATGATGGGTCTGTCAAGTCTAGGTCGAAACTCATCCGTCCTCTGCCTCTTGGGCTGACCCCTCCTGAAATCCTGTCTCACTAACTCTGTCTGCTTACCTTTATCCCTGCTCTTTCCCTTAAGGCCATACTCCGCCTGTGTGACATTTAAGCCTCTCTCGACCATCTGTGCTCTACCCAAAGCATCCTGGAATTCCGTAATCCATAACCCCAGAAGACGGTCTCTGATAGCTGGCCTTAATCCTGCTAAGAACCTCTCAGTCCGACGTTCTTCATTCTGGAACGTCTCCGGATCATACCTCATCAGCATGGTGAACTTACTCTCGTACTCATCCACAGTCATACTGCCCTGCACCAAATTCAGAAAGTCCATCCTCAACTTCTGCTGGGCAGCTAGTGGAACATATTGCTTCCTAAAAGCTGTGGCGAATGCATCCCAACTAATTACCGGATGCTGAGCAGTCAGAAGGACCTTGGTGGATCCCCACCAATACTCTGCTTGGCCCTGTAGCATGTAGGTGGCCGTGGAAACCTTCTCAACATCAGAACACCCCAGAAAATCGAAGATCTTCCCGAGGCTCACCAGCCACTCTTCAGCCTCTACCGGGTTCTTAATTCCCTTAAATGCTTGAGGCTTCATCTTCAAAAAATCTCTCATCCTACCAAAATCTCTCTCCTCCCTCCGGGCCTGTACAGGAGGCTGAGGCGCCATAGGTACTGGAGGAACTTGTGGAGGAGGAGGTGGTGGTGCTTGTGGAGGAGTTGGCACTGGATCAGGAGTTGGTGTGGTGCCAGCTGAATCAGAAACATTTGCCCCTAGGTGTTGGGCAACCATGGCAGCAATCGACTCCAAACCTCGCTCAAGGCGCTGCTCTAAACACTGCTCGAGCTGAGCCATACGAGTATTAGGACTCTCTAGCTCCGATGGAGGAGGTGGAGGTGGCTGAGCCTGCCTCCTAGGACGTCCGCGTCTTCCTCTCATCGTGCAGTGATCTACTACCTGCGCGTAATTTCAAAGATCAAACCTTAAAGTTATTAGGTATACATTACCTACAACCAGACAAGCACAGACATTGGGATGTAATTTAATCCTTATTTTTGACACTGACAGTACTAGACAACCTTGCTCTGATACCACTTAAAACTGTAACGACCCTTGACCCTTAAAACTCGAGATTTTTTTTTTTTATCATATATATATTATTTATATATATCTATTTATATTTATATATATAAATATTTTATATTTTTATTGTATATGTTATATTTGTATTTATATATATATATTGGTATATTTTTAATTATATTTTCATTCTTAGAAAATTACATCTATATATATATATATATATATATATATTTTTGTTTAATCTAAACATAGAAAATTTGCGGTATTTACATAACTCTACATCCCCGACATCATATCCATTTACAGTACTATGCATTACATATTTAGATACAAAACTATACAAATGTGTATACTTATCTCTCGATGGGAAGCAGCGGATACCAAGCATGCAAGTCCTCAGCCGCTTAATAACTATTGCAAGTGCTCCCAAAAGATGGGAAAATAAGGGGGGTGAGCAACCCACACGCTCAGTAAGGCAATTATGCAAGTAAGTAGATAGCTCCACTATCTACATGCTCATAATGCCATGCCCTCTTTTCATTAAAATCATCAAGCACAAAGTCATGCAAACATCAATGACTTAGTTTATAAAACTGTTCGTGCATATATAAATCATACTACTTATGCATCAAAGAATTTTATGTGACATCATTAAATCATAATAAGCATGAATTAAATCAAGATCATGCAGTCTTTCATGTCATGTAAGACAAATTATGGATTTCAAATGAAAGCATGGAAAACTTCACATGCTGCTGCATTTAAATCAATTCATTAAAACTGCAGTAAAAACTAACCCTTCTGGGTCAATCAACTCATAAAACAATCTCATAATTCCATTTCAAACTCATAAAACAATTCGTTAAAATTCATTATAAAACTTCGGTTATAAAACCACCCTTCTTTCAGTGTCACATATCATAAAATCATCTGAAATCTAGCAATCACAGTATAAAATCATAAAATCGAGGGCCTGACCCCTCATTCTGGTCTACCCTGGTCTATCGACCAATATTTATATCATGTGAGACAATCAGCTGATTATATCAGTAACATCGAGGACTATGGCCATATCCTAGTGATCCCTGGCAACACGGTACCTAGTGTGCGGGGTATCACACCTGAAACGGGAGGTGGGTCATCCTACCCGCCAGAACAGCATAACACTAGGATTGTGAGGGCAAGGCTTGGTGCCTCGTGGCTAATGCCACTCCACTCCAACAATCCCCATGGTACAACGTACTCCGCGTGATATACACGGTACAACGTACTCCATGAACCCAAGCTCAATCAAGGGTGCCTGTAATAGGTCTTATCCACCCATATCATCTCTGTCTCAGTATGCACATGTGAGTATATCATCTCACTGTGACACTGTAAGACCCGATATTTACGAGTGCATTTAAAAATGCAAAAGGACTTAATGGTATTCCCGAATACGTGCAAGGGCAAAATGGTCAAAAGACCAAAATTCGGTATTAATCGGGACAAGAAAATTTAATTAAAAATATGAAAATGAGAAATCTTGATCAATGACGAAGAAATAATTAAATTCCGGGTTAAATTGATCAAGATATGAATTTATTGGAATAAACCGAGATTTTCGTATCGAAAAATAATCCCGAAAATAATCGAAAAATATACCGAAAAGGTAAAATCGGACTGAGAAAATTATTTACAGATTAGATGAATAAAATATATTTTTTAAAAGATATTTGTGTATTTTAATATTATTTTATTGATTAAAATAATATTAAAAATAAATTATAAATAAATAAAAATAAATAAATTAAAAAAAAAAAAAAAAAAAAAAACGCGAATTGGAATCGCGAGAAACAGAAACAGAGAAGAAGAAAAACGCGAAAGGCGAGCCGAGGAAGAGAAGACGACGGACGAGCCTCACCGGCGGCCAAGGGCCCCAGGCGAGGGTCGGCGAAGGTCGGCCGACCTCAGGCGAGCCCACAGGCGGCAGCGACGCGCGGCGAAGTGGCCGAAAAAACGTCGGAAAACGGAGGGGATGCCGCGAGGAAGAAACGTCGATCGGCGGCCATCGACGCCGATTCGAGACAAACCGAGGCCAGATTTGAGAAGCCCAGGCCATGGCGCGCCGAACGGCACCGGAATCGCGCCGGGAACCGGCCGGACGGCGCCGACACGACCAAAGGGAGATTGGACCGGCCGAACCGGACAGAACCGGCCGAACCGGACCAGACCGAACCGGCGGTCCGAACCGGGTTGAACCGGACCGGACCGGTTCAGCCAATAAGAGAGGGAAAAAAAAGGGAAGAAAAAGGGAAAAAGAAAAAGAAAAAAAATTGGGAAAAATTCCAGTGATGCAATCGAGCTTCGGGTAAGTCGGTAAGCGGTCAAATTGACCGATTTAATTTTCTGAATATTTAATTTAATTAATTCCGACTGGAAATTTACCCGGAAAAATATATTTAATTGTGTAGCTCGACAATTGGCATCCACTGAGAGCTCGAGACAGCCTCGATTTGTATACGATCAGGGAATAACGGGTAAGTGACCCTTATTTACGACAATTTTATATCGTTATGCGTGATTGATATTTAACGCATAAATTACGGATTTAATTTCCGCATAAATGAATTAAATTCTGGAAAATTAGATAAATTGTCGTAAATATTAAATTGAGATATCAGAGAATTTAGAATGAGGCTAAATAAATTACTGATGGGCCCAGAGAGCCCAATAGGCCTCGATAAAGTGTGGTAAACAGGCTTAAGGCCGATTAAGGCCCATTATGGTGCATCGGGCCCAATATGGGTAAACGGGCCCAATGATTTAAATAAAGCCTAGAAAATTGTGAAATACAATAAATTGTATTGTATTTGACCTGATGAATGTGTATCCGCAGTGCCGGAGATTTGATTTGGATTTGGAGCAAATCGGACTGCGTGACGAGACATCGATGTAAAGGTCAGACTGTACAGAAAATGAGGTAAGGGAATTGTGTGAGTAGCTAGAGGTAGCTACGCATATTTTAATAGTTTTTCTGTACACTGAGTATGTATGTATACATGGATATTGTATAATGATCCTAAAAATGGTTTGAATGATTTTAAGGATCGAAATAGGTGAAATGTCTATTTTACCCCTATTGAGGGAAGTTCACCTAAGGATGGTGAAAGCATGACATGCATGAAATGCATGATTTAAGGATTTTTGATGATTAAGGAATTTTATTGGTTTTAATCAAAGCAAAGCGATAGATTGGCCAGAAATTGTTTAATTTCACAAAATAACACTACGTAGGTGTTATTAATAATTAAATGGAAATTTCTTTGGAAAACGGCCAACTATCAAGTTTATATGGAAACAGATAGTGCCGACACGTAGTTCGCACTATATCTGCGTTGTGAATGTGCATAAATGTGCTTGAGCAATTGCTCGCACCGACTTGTGACATCATATGCATGAAATGTGCTAGAGCATGGTGCTCGCACTGATTTTTAATATTGTGAAATGAGAGCTGCTGGAGCCTAGCTCGCACTCTGTTTTGACATGTTTTGACATGTTTTGATTTATTTTGACGTGGTATGCATAAAATAGTGCTGGAGCGATTACTCGCACTACTTTTAATGATTTGACATGCATGAGAGATGCTGGAGCTTAGCTCGCATCCTGTTTTGATTTAATATTGCATAAAGCCGTGCTGGAGTGTAACTCGCACGAGATTTGATTTAGTTATGCATAAAGCCGTGCTGGAGTATAACTCGCACGCGATTTGATTTACTTGAGCATTCATTTGTGCTGGAGCGTTGCTCGCACAAAGTTTTATATGATTTTCATAATTCATTTGAATGCCGTACTGGAGTTTTTCTCGTACGAGGTTTTCACTGAATTTATATACATATCCGTACTAGAGCGTTGCTCGTACGTGGAATTTACATGAAATTATAATCAGTTTAAGTCGTACTTGAGCGCTGCTCGTACGCAGATTTCACTGATTTTTATGAAACCGTGCTAGAGCTTCGCTCGCACGAGATTTTCAGATATCATGAATATGCATGGAGCCGTGCTTGAGCTTCGCTCGCACAGGGATTTATATTACATGCATATAGCCGTGTTGGAGCCTCCTGTAGACTGTGTGTCACAGTGAGATGATATGCTCACACGTGCATTCTGAGACAGATGATATGGGTGGATAAGACCTATTACAGGCACCCCTGACTGAGCTTGGGTTCACGGAGTACTTTGTACCGTGTATGTCACGCGGAGTACGCTGTACCGTGGGGATTGTTGGAGTGGAGTGGCATTAGCCACGAGGCAGCAAGCCTTGCCCTCGCAATCCTGGTGTTATGCTGTTCTGGCGGGTAGGACGACCCACCTCCCGTTTCAGGTGTGATACCCCGCACACTAGGTACCGTGTTGCCAGGGATCACTAGGATATGGCCATAGTCCTCGATGTTACTGATAATTACCTTATTGTCTCACATGATATAACTTGTGGTCTGTTAGACCAGGGTAGACCCGAAGGAGGGGTCAGGCCCCCGATTTGACGATTTTATGATTTTATGAAATTGTGACCCTGAAAGAAGGGTGGTTTTATAACTCAAGTTTTATAATGAAGTATAACGAATTGTTTTATGAGTTTTGAGATGATTGACCCAGAGGGGTTATTTTATACTGCGTTTTAAATGAATTGATTTAAATGCAGTGGCATGATGTGTTTTTCCATGCTTTCATTTGAAATCCATGTTTTGTCTTACATGGCATGAAAGATTGCATGATCTTGATTAAATTCATGCTTAATATGATTTAATGATGTCACATAAAATGCTTTGAATGCATGAGTTACATGATTTATATATGCACAAATAGTTTTGGATAAACTATGGCATTGAATATGCATGACTTTGTGCGTGTAAATTTTAAATGAAAAGAAATGGATTTAAGGGCATGGCATTATGAGCATGTAGATAGTGGAGCTATCTACTTACTTGCATAATTGCCTTACTGAGCGTGTGGTTTGCTCACCCCCCTTATTTTTCCATCTTTTCAGAGCACTTGCAATAGATATTGAGCGGCTGAGGACTTGCATGGTTGATATTTGCTGCTTCCCATCGAGAGACAGGTATACACATTTGTATGGTTTTGTATCTAAATATGTAATGCACAGTACTGTAAATGGATATGATGTCGGGGATGTAGAGTCATGTAAATACCATTGGGTATGTATTTATTTAAAGTCAAAAGGATAGTAGACTCTGATATATGATTATGGGAATGAAATGTTAAATAGTGTGAGGTGACTAACACCGAATCATAGCCCAACTGTGTTGTAGGATGGTCACGACGAGAGAAAGTTAAGAATTAAATAATAAATGAAAAAAACGAAAAATTTACTCTGATTTTTAGGTAATTCGGGTCGTGACAGACACACAGTCTACATGAGGCTCCAACACGGCTATATGCATGTAGTATAAATCCCTGTGCGAGCGAAGCTCAAGCACGTCTCCATGCATATTCATGATATGAGAAAACCTCATGCAAGCGGAACTCTCGCACGGTGTCATAGAAATCAATGAAATCTGCGTACGAGCAGCACTCGAGTACGACTTAAACTGATTATAAATTCAAGTAAAATCCACGTACGAGCAATGCTCTAGTACGGATATGTATAAAAACTCGGTGAAAACCTCGTACAAGAAAAACTCCAGTACGACTTTAAAATGAGTTATAAAACCATATAAAACTTTGTGCGAGCAACGCTCCAGCACAAATGAATGCCCCAGTAAATCAAAACTTCATACGAGCAATGCTCCAGTACAGCTTTATGCATAAATACATCAAATCTCGTGCGAGTTACACTCCAGCACGGCTTTATGCAATATCAAACCAAAACAGGATGCGAGCTAAGCTCCAGTATCTCTCATGCATGTCAAATCATTAAAACTAGTGCGAGCAATCGTTCCAGCACCATTTTATGCATACCACGTCAAAACAAATCAAAACATGTCAAAACATGTCAAAACAGAGTGCGAGCTAGGCTCCAGCAGCTCTCATTTCACAATAATAAAAATCAGTGCGAGCACCACGCTCTAGCACATTTCATGCATATGATGTCACACAAGTCGGTGCGAGCAACTGCCCAAGCACATTTATGCACACTCACAAACGTAGATATAATGCGAACTATATGCCAGCACTATCTGTTTCCATATAAACTTGATAGTTGGCTGTTTTCCAAATAAATTTCATTTAAATATTAATAACACCTACGTAGTGTTATCTTGTGAAATTTATGCAATTACTGGCCAATCTATCGATTTACTTTGCTTAAAAACCAGTAAAATCCTTAATTTAGAAATTTCCTTAAATCATGCATTTCATGCATGTCATGCTTTCACCATCCTTAGGTAAACTTCCCTCAATAGGGGTAAAATAGTCTTTTTCACCTATTTCGATCCTTAAAATCATTTAAACCACTTTAAGATCATTATACAATATCAATGTATGCATACATATTCAGTGTACGGAAAAGCTATTAAAATACGCGTAGCTACCTCTAGCTACTCACACAATTCCCTTACCTCATTTTTCTGTACAGTCTGACCTGCTCTAGCACAAATGAATGCTCAAGTAAATCAAAACTTCGTACGAGCGATGCTTCAGTATGACTTTATGCATAAATACATCAAATCTCGTTCGAGTTACACTCCAGCACGGCTTTATGCAATATCAAATCAAAACAGGATGCAAGCTAAGCTCCAGCATCTCTCATGCATGTCAAATCATTAAAACTAGTGCAAGCAATCGCTCCAGCACCATTTTATGCATACCACATCAAAACAAATCAAAACATGTCAAAACAGAGTGCGAGCTAGGCTCCAACAGCTCTCATTTCACAATAATAATAATCAGTGCGAGCACCATGCTCTAGCACATTTCATGCATATGATGTCACACAAGTCGGTGCGAGCAACCGCTCAAGCACATTTATGCACACTCACAAACGTAGATATAGTGCGAACTATATGCCAGCACTATCTGCTTCCATATAAACTTGATAGTTGGCCGTTTTTCAAATAAATTTCATTTAAATATTAATAACACCTACGTAGTGTTATCTTGTGAAATTTATGCAATTACTGGCCAATCTATCGATTTACTTTGCTTAAAAACCAATAAAATCCTTAATTCAAAAATTTCCTTAAATCATGCATTTCATGCATGTCATGCTTTCACCATCCTTAGGTGAACTTCCCTCAATAGGGGTAAAATAGTCTTTTTCACCTATTTCGATCCTTAAAATCATTTAAACCACTTTAAGATCATTATATAATATTAATGTATACATACATATTCAGTGTACAGAAAAGCTATTAAAATACGCGTAGCTACCTCTAGCTACTCACACAATTCCCTTACCTCATTTTTCTGTACAGTCTGACCTCCTCCAGCACAAATGAATGCTCAAGTAAATCAAAACTTTGTACGAGCAATGCTCCAGTATGGCTTTATGCATAAATACATCAAATCTCATGCGAGTTACACTTCAGCACGGCTTTATGCAATATCAAATCAAAACAGGATGCGAGCTAAGCTCCATCATCTCTCATGCATGTCAAATCATTAAAACTAGTGCGAGCAATCGCTCCAGCACCATTTTATGCATACCACGTCAAAACAAATCAAAACATGTCAAAATAGAGTGCGAGCTAGGCTCCAGCAGCTCTCATTTCACAATAATAAAAATCAGTGCGAGCACCATGCTCTAGCACATTTCATGCATATGATGTCACACAAGTCAGTGCGAGCAACCGCTCAAGCATATTTATGCACACTCACAAACGTAGATATAGTGCAAACTATATGCCAGCACTATCTGTTTCTATATAAACTTGATAGTTGGTCGTTTTCCAAATAAATTTCATTTAAATATTAATAACACCTACGTAGTGTTATCTTGTGAAATTTATGCAATTACTGGCCAATCTATTGATTTACTTTGCTTAAAAACCAATAAAATCCTTAATTCAGAAATTTCCTTAAATCATGCATTTCATGCATGTCATGCTTTCACCATCCTTAGGTGAACTTCCCTCAATAGGGGTAAAATAGTCTTTTTCACCTATTTTGATCCTAAAATCATTTAAACCACTTTAAGATTATTCTACAATATCAATGTATACATACATATTCAGTGTACAAAAAAGCTATTAAAATACGCGTAGCTACCTCTAGCTACTCACACAATTCCCTTACCTCATTTTTCTGTACAGTCTGACCTTTCCACTGATGACTCGTCACGCAGTCCGATTTGCTCCAATCCAATCTCCAAAACTGCAGATACATATTTATCAGGTCAATTACAATACAATTCATTGTATTTCATAATTTTCTAGGCTTAATTTAAATCATTGGGCCCGTTTACCCATATTGGGCCCGATTGCACCATAATGGGCCTTAATCGGCCTTAAGCCCATTTACCACACTTTATCGAGGCCTATTGGGCTCATTGGGCCCATCAGTATTTATTTAGCCTTGTTTTAAATTCTCGAGTAGCTTTATTTAGTATTTACGACAATTTATTCAAATTTCCAAAATTTAATTCATTTATGTGGAAATTAAATCCGTAATTCATCAACACGCATAACGATGCAAAATTATCATAAATAAGGGTTACTTACCCGAGATTCCATGATAGTACGCAAATCGAGGTTATCTCGAGCTCTCGGTTGACACCAATTGTCAAGCTACACAATTTAATATTTTTTCGGGTAAACTTTCCAGTCGATTAATAATCAAATTAAATATTTCAAAAATTAAATCGATCAATTCGACCGCTTACCGACTTACCCGAAACTCGATTGCATCACTGGAATTTTTTTCAATTTTTCCTCTTTTTCTTTTTTCCTTTTTCTTCCTTTTTTTTCTCTTTTTGGCTGAACCGGTCCGGTCCGGTTCAACTCGGTTCAGACCACCGGTTCGGTCTGGTTCTGTTCGACCGGTTCAGTCACCATTTGGTCGTTCCGACGTCGTCCAGCCGGTTCCCAGCGTGATTACACCGTCGTTCGGCGCGCCATCGCATGGGCTTCCTAAATCGGGCCTTGGTGTGGCTCAAATCGGCGCCATTGCCGGCGAATCGAAGCTTCTCTCCCGTGGCTTCCTCCTCCGTTTCTGGCGTGCTCTCATAGCCTCCACGTCGCGTCTTGGCTGCTGGTGGTTCGCCTAGTGTGGGGCTACCTTCGTCGGCCCTCGCCTAAGGTCCCTGACCGTCGGTGGTGTCGGATCGGAGGGCAACCATTCCCTCAGTTTCCTGCTTCACTGTTCGCCTGTTTCTTTCATCTTCTGTTTCGCGAAAATTCAGATTTCCCTTCTTCTTTTTTTACTTTATTTTATTATTTATAATTTAAATTTTATTATTATTTTATTATTAAAAATCCAAAATATCTGAAAATTTATTATTTTATTCCTTAAAATAATAATAAAAATCTCAAAAATTCATATTAAATTCATTTAATCCGTAAATAAATTTATCAGTTCGATTTTATCTTTTCGGTATATTTTTTGATTATTTTCAGGATTATTTTTCGATATGAAAATTTCAGTTTATTCCAATAAATTCATATCTTGATCAATTTAACCCGAAATTTAATTATTTCTTCGTTATTGATCAAGATTTCTCTAGCCATTATTTTTAATTAAATTTTTTTGTCCGATTAATACTGAATTTTGATCTTTTGACCGTTTTACCCTTGCACATTTTTGAGAATACCATTTCAGTCCTTTTGCATTTTTAAATGCACTCAAAAATTTTTATTTATTCCATTTTTGCTCTTACGATAAAATCAGGTCTTACACTGGACCACTTCCAATTTGCAGACCGAGTCACCAGTCGTCTGGATGCGCGTGATGCCAGGTGTTCGTATTTTATTCGCTCTGAAATGATAAGATCGAAGAACATCGTGCCAACCTTATGGAAGACAAATGTCGGGCCACATCGCACAACCAATTGGATAAAAAGACTGATGACGTGGAAATATCTGCTATGCAACAAATCAAATGAAGATAAGTGGCCAAACAATGCCAACCATCTAGGATAGAAAAATTACCATTGTACCCCTAAGTGTGTGTATAAATAGAACATGATGACAATTGAAAAAATGAAGTAGGAAGTAGGAGTAGGGTAAGTAGAAGTAGCCTAAGGTAGAGTAATTTAGGAGTAGTTTTTTAGAGTAAATTTTAGGGTACGTAGTTTTAGAATAGTTTTATTCTATTTTAAAGTTTTCATTGCTATTTTCTATCTTTCTTTGGTTTTTCTTTTAGCTTTCACGTTAATGGTGACAGCCACCATTGTTTAGACTTAGCAAGTTTGCATTTTTTTTCTTTGGTACAATTTATTTTACTTTAAAGGAAAAGATCTCATTGTCGTTACTACCATTGTTATTTTATTCTTCTGTTTCTTTTCATTTTTCCTTTACTATTGAATTCTCGGGTAATGTCGAATGGCTGGTGACAGTAGCCATCGTCTTCAGCTATTTCACTGTTACAAATTCCTTAAGTTTTGGTTTTACGTTAGTTGTGCTTTGAGTTTTTTTTTTTTTTTTTTTGGAGAACGCTTCTTTTATGTTTTAAAGAAATTTACAATATAGTTCAGATTAGTTTCGAAACTCTCAGTAGTAAGCTTGTGAAACAATTTTATTTCTAGAAGGCCATGACTGTCGCTGTCTAGATGAGTTACCGGTTTGCATTGCCGTTGCTACTGTAGAGTGGAAGATTTAGTAGGGGACGGTGTAGCAGTGAAGTGATTACAACTGCTGTGTTTCTAGACAGTGGGTTATACTTGAAGACACAACATCAACTTTCTCCTCTAGTCGGTTGTATGATGGAGGCGTGACACTGTCACAACCTTACTCTGCTCTACTTTGTTTATGGTTTTATTTACTGTGCAATTTTTTTCTTTAATTCTTGGTTTCAGTCATTTTAAATTTATTTTTTTTTCATTCACTGCCTTAATCCTACAAGATAACAGCTTCTGTTTGTGCTTATTTGATTTTTCTATTTTGCATCACCGGATGTTGCCAAAGGAAAACATACTGCTCGGCAGGGGCTGAAGCTAATGTTTCAGTTTCAGCCGGTGTTCTAGTCAGTGTGTTTAGCTTCTGTTCGATCCTTTTCTTTCTTTTATTTCAGGTCAGTGGCGTGGCTGCCGGATTGCTGATACTCCCAGTTGCTGGATATTTCCTGGTGTGCCCCGTTCTGCTGCATGAGATGCATGTGAAGCAACCAAAGATGAGGCTGCTGCATTTTGTTTCCATTCGCGAATTGCATAACACGATCTCTGTAGGGGAGGAGCTGCTGCTGCTTGCATGTCCTGCTACAGTTATCAAGACAGGGCAGCTGTTGTAGGTACGGCTAGTGCAGGGAATGTGGTGTAGAGAATAAGGAGCGGCAACAGCTAGTGACTGACCTGAAGCAGCTGCGGGGAGGATGACGCGGGTTGCAGAGTACAATCCAGGCAAGAGTAGTGCAGGACAGCAGCTGGGATATGCTAAGCTGAAGGCAGGAACAAACAGAACTGGGAGCCAGTACAGCAGTAGGATGCAGAAGTAGTCGGACAAAACAGGAGCAGTTTCTGGCCAAGACCGGCTAGTCGACAGACTTGCAGCAGATGACAGCTGGAATGAAGCTGGGCAAAACCGAGAGAGCAGGACACGCCTGGGCAGTAAATTTGTTGAAGAAGCATGAACAGTGACAAATCTGGACCACTTGGTTTAGCATTTCGGTTAAGGCCTTGTTTGGCCACCTTCCTTTTGTTTAGCTTAATGTTTATTGCATTTTTATTGTTTTGATTATGTTCATTAGTTGTTAGTTTAGGATAGTTGTTAATTGATAATGGTAGGTTAAATCTAATGTGTTAGTTTGTTAATTTAATCTTTAGTTTTAATTTTTAGTTAATAGTTCATTTTATATTATATGTTTTAGGACTTAATTTGAGTTTAGTATTGTATGATTTGCGTTTAGTTTACACTTAGACTAAAATCATTTTATTTATTGTTAAATTTGCATCTGAAAAATCACAAAAATATTTATCATGCATTAATTAGATTTTATTGTTAAGTTAGTAATTAGTAATAGTTAGGATTAATTTAGAGTTAATATTTTAGACTTTTAGATTTGTAGTTAATTTCTTAATTTTTTTTTTAGGATTCTATTTCTTTTAATCTTGAGTTAGCTTAATTTGCATTTTGATTAAGTAGTTTAATTGCATTGTAGGTTTGTTTAATTTTAGTTTAATTAATTTTATTTCTTTAATTTCATGTTTGCATTTTAGTTTAATTGCGTTAATTAATTTTTAACTGTTTTAATTATTTTTGTAGGTACTTGTTTTTAATTGCTTGGAGCTTTGTAAGTACTTTAAGCTCGGTTTTATTTTCTTTATTTTTTAATGTTTATTGTTTTCAGTACTTTTAATTTTAGCCTTGTAGACCACCCATTAAAACTTTATAATTTGCTAGGATATACTTAGGGTAAGATTAACCGGTAGTTAATTAGACTGATCAACTTCTCTGTGGGACGATAACTCGGGACTCAAATCTCATTATTACTTGTATGACCCGTGCATCTGCGGTAATACGTTTAGATCGTACCAAGTTTTTGGCCCTGTTGCCGGGGAAGTTTTAATTAGTCGTTAATTAATATCGATGAAATTATGCTTACGTGTAATTCTAGCTTGTAAATATGTGAGACCCCGTATATGTAAAGTTGTAATGTGTAATGAATGTGAATGGACTTGTAATGTAAAGTATGATCGAATATAATGCGGAATACGATTTTGTGCAGTCTCGAAGAGTCCGTTGGAAACGAATCGAGTGGTACGAGTAGCAGCTTTAAGGAAGTGGAATCACGCATCGCGATTCCAGGTAAGGGAATTCTGTAAGTATATAGAGGTAGCTACTCGTAATTTGCAGGATTATAGGGTGTTTATGAAATGCATGAACGTTTGAGAAATTGGTTGTTTGGTATGCGAAAATAGTTGTGAATATTGGATGATTTGGTTTACATGGATGTATAAAAAGGGATAGTAAGGCTAATAATTGCATAAATCAAGTGTTTTGAACGCTTTCACAAAACATTTGTTTGGTTTCAAACGAATTGATAAATAGGTTGGCTATTGTGGTTTGATATTTGTAGCACATGTGAAGTGCCAAATATGTTTTGAGATAGTTTTAAAAGCTTATGAGCCGCCTATCATGTTTATGTGAATTAAACCGTGCTAGGGCCTAGCTCGCACCGGGTATTGATGTTTTCATTTGTATGAAACGTGCTGGAGCTTAGCTCGCACATTGATTTGGAAACTATGATGATGTTTATAAACCGTACTTGAGCTTCTGCTCGTACGTGGCTTTTGAGTGGTTTGTCTTATGAGTATAACCGTACTAGAGCTATGCTCGTACGCGTCTCTTTATGATAGGATGCATGAGTCGTGCTAGAGCGTTGCTCGCACAAGTTTGCACATTGTGATACGTATAAGGTTGTGAAAGTTGGTAAGATCCTTAAGCCCTACATCCTTAAGCTAACATCCTTAAGCCCAAAGAGGCGGGGAGGCTCTGTTAGGCGGGGAGGCTCTGTTCGGTGGGGAGGCTCTCTTACGGTCGGATCCTTAAGCCAACATCCTTAAGCCCTAGAGGGGCGGGGAGGCTCTGTTAGGCAGGGAGGCTCTCCTACATGGGTACGGTAAGATCCTTAAGCCCTACATCCTTAAGCCAACATCCTTAAGCCCAAAGAGGCGGGGAGGCTCTGTTCGGTGGGGAGGCTCTGTTCGGTGGGGAGGCTCTCTTACGGAAGGATCCTTAAGCCCTACATCCTTAAGCTAACATCCTTAAGCCCGAGGAGGCAGGGAGGCTCTGTTAGGCGGGGAGGCTCTGTTCGGCGGGGAGGCTCTCCTTCACGGATATGGAAAACTCTTGGTATGGGGTAGGTAAGACCTAGGAATGGCACCCCCAATCACGATATGAGTCTGCGGAGTACGCTGTACCGTGTATATCACATGGAGTACGATGTACCGCGTGATGGTTAAGTGATGAGAAAGTCTGGCGAGGGATAATCCATCTTCGTGCCAGTATGATACCCCGCACACCTGGACGCGTGTGGTCTGGGATGATTTATGATGTAGTTGGTCCACATAGGCACTTTTGATATAGTGACCTAGTTTTTATACACGTGTGTGAATTGTGAAATGAAAATGTGGTTGTGATTGTGAATTGATTTGGTGGTATTTATGTGTTGAGAAAGAGGTTTATGATGTTGGTTTAAAAAGGAGGTTTCTTAATGAATCGCCCTTTTTATGAATTTAAAAATCTCTGTCACGACCCAATTCCATTCTCTTTAACCGAAAATCACAAAAAAAATTTCGTGTTTTACTGTTACCTTACCCGGTCGTGAACTAACTCACCACACACTGTTGGGCTGTGAGTCAATAATAAACTCCACATCTCATTCATTCTCAGTTAAATAAAACGATGTCATACATTTACGTTTAATCTTGTACTTATACAAAAGCATGTTTTACTGACATCTACATCCCCCATAATTACAACGCAAAGGAATACTGTGCTTTTACATTGTTTAGATACAAAAAGAATCACTGTGTATATACCTCTAAGCGATGGAGATGCAGCAGAGTCCAAAATACCACGCCTTAGTCCTCACTGGGCTACTATGCACGCTCTGTAGGGGGAAATAGAGAGGAATGAGCAACCACACGCTCAGTAAGGCAATAATGCAAGCATGGTAGATAACTACTCTATCTACATGCTGATAGTGTTATGCATAAATCATTTATGGTAGGAGCATGAGGAATAAAACTATGCCATATGAGTATACATATATATCATGTGTCAAAATCATGTACATTGGCATATCAAACATGGTAAAAAGAACATCATGTATAAATCATCTCATGCTCAATCTCATTTAAATTCATAAAAAGGGCAATTCATTAAGAAACCTCCTTTTTAAACCAACATCATAAACCTCTTTCTCAACACATAAATACCACCAAATCAATTCACAATCACAATCACATTTTCATTTCACAATTCACACACGTGTATAAAAACTAGGTCACTATATCAAAAGTGCCTATGTGGACTAACTACATCATAAATAATCCCAGACCGCATGCGTCCAGGTGTGCGGCGTATCATACTGGCACGAAGATGGATTATCCCTCGCCAGACTTTCTCATCACTTAACCATCACGCGGTACATCGTACTCCATGTGATATACACGGTACAGCGTACTCCGCAGACTCATATCATGATTGGGGGTGCCATTCCTAGGTCTTACCTACCCCATACCAAGAGTTTTCCATATCCGTGAAGGAGAGCCTCCCCGCCGAACAGAGCCTCCCCGCCTAACAGAGCCTCCCTGCCTCCTCGGGCTTAAGGATGTTAGCTCAATGTATGTATGTGTAATATGATTTGTAACGTACATACAAGTTTCATTGAGTATGAATATGAAGAAATGAGTTCTGGCAAGTGATGGATGATATTGAAACTCAAAATGAGTAGTATGATAAAATGGAATGAAGTTATGCTTCCATTTGGTTTTATATAGCATACCTTTGGACATACAATGAATGCACACAAGTTTCAATGTGCATAAGGTATGAATGGGTGCCATTTTCAAGTTATAAAGGTGGATGGATGAGAAAATGGCCATGGCAATAGATTAAGGATGTGTTGGTGTGAGTTGCAGCAAGGAAACTGCAGGAAATCTGGAAAACATGAAGGCCAGATCGATCTCATAGGATGAGAGATCGATCTGGAAGAGCCAGAATGCTCTTATTTGGGCAATGGAATAGAGCAGATCGATCTCTAATGGGGCCAGATCAATCTCCTAAGCATTCTGTAATGAAAAGATCGATCTTCAAGCACCCAGATCGATCTCCTTAGCTCTCTGTTTGGGACCAGATCGATCTCATGCTTCGTCAGATCGATCTCATGCTTAAAATTTCATGAAAATGAGAGATTTAAGGGGACCAGATCGATCTCCTCTTGGACCAGATCGATCTCCTCAAGCTATTTCTATATAAGGAGGGCTGAAAATCTGGAAATTTCGGGAAAAACACCAATCTTTCATTTCTAACCCAAAAACCTAACTTTCTCTCTCTAAAATCAGCCATTTCCAGCAAGAATTGAGGGGAGTCCATTAGACATTAAGTTTTTCATCTTGAGGAAGAGAACAACATAGTTGGAACCCAAAATCCCATTGTGGGTATTGAAGGAGATAAGGGCATTGACATTTGGAGCAAGAAGAAAAATCATATTTGGTAAGATTCTAACACTCCAATCCAAGTACATTGTCTATTTAATTGATTTGGTGGTATTTATGTGTTGAGAAAGAGGTTTATGATGTTGGTTTAAAAAGGAGGTTTCTTAATGAATTGCCCTTTTTATGAATTTAAATGAGATTGAGCATGAGATGATTTATACATGATGTTCTTTTTACCATGTTTGATATGCCAATGTACATGATTTTGACACATGATATATATGTATACTCATATGGCATAGTTTTATTCCTCATGCTCCTACCATAAATGATTTATGCATAACACTATCAGCATGTAGATAGAGTAGTTATCTACCATGCTTGCATTATTGCCTTACTGAGCGTGTGGTTGCTCATCCCTCTCTATTTCCCCCTAAAGAGCGTGCATAGTAGCCCAGTGAGGACTGAGGCGTGGTATTTTGGACTCTGCTGCATCTCCATCGCTTAGAGGTATATACACAGTGATTCTTTTTGTATATAAACAATGTAAAAGCACAGTATTCCTTTGCGTTGTAATTATGGGGGATGTAGATGTCAGTAAAACATGCTTTTGTATAAGTACAAGATTAAATGTAAATGTATGACATCGTTTTATTTAATTGAGAATGAATGAGATATGGAGTTTATTATTGACTCACAGCCCAACAGTGTGTGGTGAGTTAGTTCACGACCGGGTAAGGTAACAGTAAAACACAAATTTGTTTTTGTGATTTTCGGTTAAAGAGAATGGAATTGGTCGTGACAGAGATTGGTATCAGAGCTGTGTTGGCCTGATGTGAGTCATTAATAAAACGTAGGAAAGTACATCCCTATAGTACTGTGCTTTTGTTTAGATATAACTGTGTATACCGTGATGGATTGAGCTTAATGAATTATTATAATACAGGAAGTTAGGCACTATGCCAGTTACACGCAAAGGTAGAGGCGCGAGAGCACGTGCTAGAGGCCGTAGAGGTAGGCCTGAGAGCCGTGCGGAGCCACAGACTGAGCAGGCTCCACAGAACCCTGCTGAGAGAGCAGAGGATACTGAGGCTCGCTTCGCTAGGTTAGAGCGGAGTATTGAGAATTTGGTGGAGATAGTCACGCAGGCCTTGGGCGCCGGTGATAGACGAGGTCTCGCAGCACAGCCTACTACTGAACAGGCAGCTGCAGAGGTGGAGAGACCTCATGCTGCTGAGACAACTACAGTTACACCACCTCCAGCCCAGGATACAGATTCTCCTATCGCTCCACAGCAGAGCAGTAGTGATTTGGGTTATGACTGCGACTTGAGCAGGTTGCGAGAGTTTCAAGTGCTGAAACCCCCAGTGTTTAGAGGGGTGAAGGACCCAGTGGTTACGGAGGATTGGGTGTATGAGATGGAGAAACTATATAGGTTTTTTTGATACACTTCAGCTGAAAAGGTAGCCTTTACCGTGTTTATGTTGAAAGGCGAGACCGAGCATTGGTGGAGGTCCACCGAGGTTATTTTGAGGGCTAGACACTCTGAGATCTCGTGGGAGATATTTCTAGAGGCCTTCAGGAGACAATATATCCCAGCCACCGCACAGAGGAAATTACAGATGGAATTTATGAATTTGGTTCAAGGGAACCATACTGTGGACGAGTATGAGTCCAAGTTTATGTCCTTGGGGAGATATGACCCGGACACGATGGGTAGTGAGACCCGAAAGATACAAAAGTTCATGGATGGATTGAGATTGGCCATCCGGACTAAGCTAGCTCCCTTCGACATTGTGACTTATGAGGAGGCTATACATAAGGCTCAATTGTGTGAGCAAGACTTTGAGCGAAATGCCTCCGAGCTTGGGAGAATCGGTGTTAGAAAGGACAGAGACCGGAAGAGATCCGGGTTTGGAAGAGTGGCCAAGAGAGGTGGCCAAAGATTTTTTGAGAAGAGGCCTAAGATTGAGGAGGTACAGGAGAGAGCTGCTAGACCTCCCATATACCCAGCCTTGACTGCGTCGAGGGGTATGACTATTGGAGGACCATGCCCTACTACTGATCAGTGTAGGAGATGTGGGAGATTTCATGAGAATAGGCCATGTCAGGTGCCCCTTGTTTCGTGTTTTAGGTGTGGGAGGCCAGGACATATATCGAGGTTCTGCACTGAGATGATTGAGGTTGCCCCACAGAAGGGCAAGGAGCCTGAGGGAGCTCCAGTTGAGACAGCAGCCCCTAGGTGGAGGGCTACAGCTGAGGAGAAAGGGAAACAGACTGCGGGTGTGAGCAGAGGAAGAGTACATGCACTGGATCAGGACACCGCAGATGCTTCGACGGATGTGATTAAAGGTACCATCCGAATCTTTGATTTAGAAGCATTGGTATTATTTGATCCTGGCGCCACGCATTCTTTCATATCACCTTCCTTTGCACATGAATTATTGAAGCATGTGAAACCAACATTGTTGGATAAAATGTTAATGATTTCCACACCCATGAATGATAGTCAATTGACTGAGTATGTATGTAGAGATTGTAAGTTAAAGATAGAGGGGAAGGAAATGATAGCCAAACTGATTTTATTGAATATGAATGATTTTGATGTAATTTTGGGAATGGATTGGTTGGCTACCAATCATGTTGTGATGGATTGTCATGCCAAAACATCGATGTTTTCAGGATTAGACAATCTTATTGTAAATTTTGATGAAAAGAAATGATATGACAATAGTATGTTGTTGTAAATAAAGGAGTATGATTTTAAATACATATTGCTTGAGAGATAAATTATTGTTTATGATAAATGTTGAATGTGGAGTGATGGTTTATGTTACTAACGATGGAAAGGATAATGTGAAGGGTTCATTGCATACGTGGTCGATATAGATGAGGCACACCCGGAATTGAGGGACATACCCGTAATTACAGATTACCCTGATGTCTTTTCGAATGAATTACCAGGACTACCACCTGAAAGGGACATGGAATTCTACATAGAGTTAGTGCCTGGTACAGAGCCGGTATCGAAACCACCCTATAGAATGGCTCCGATAGAGTTAGAAGAGCTGAAGAAGCAGCTGCAAGAGTTGCTGGAGAAGGGGTTTATTAGACCGAGTGTCTCTCCTTGGGGAGCACCGATTCTATTTGTAAGGAAGAAGGATGGAAGCCTCCGACTGTGTATAGATTACCGGTTGTTGAATAAGGCCACCATTAAGAACAAGTACCCCCTTCCAAGAATCGATGATTTGTTGGATCAGCTCCAGGGAGTCGAAGTATTTTCTAAGATAGATCTGCGGTCAGGGTATCATCAGTTGAGGATCAGGAGTGGAGATGTACCAAAAACAGCATTTCGTACCCGTTATGGCCACTACGAGTTTTTGGTGATGCCATTCGGATTGACGAATGCTCCCGCAGCATTTATGGCATTGATGAATGATATATTCAAGCCATACATGGACAAGTTTGTAATAGTGTTCATTGATGACATTTTGGTGTATTCTAAGTCCAGAGAAGATCATGAGGAGCACTTGAGGATAGTTCTGCAGACCCTCCGAGAGAGAGAATTGTATGCCAAACTCAGCAAGTGTAACTTTTGGTTAGAACAGATCTCATTTCTGGGGCATGTTGTGTTAAGGGATGGGGTATCGGTGGATCCATCCAAGATAGAGGCAGTTGTACAGTGGGAACAGCCCAAGACAGTAACTGAGATCAGGAGTTTTCTGGGATTGGCAGGATATTATCGGAGATTTGTAGAGGGTTTCTCCAGACTAGCTGCTCCATTGACACGCCTCACGCGAAAAGATGTTAAGTTTGTGTGGGATAAGGCATATGAGAGGAGTTTTGAGGAGCTTAAGCGTCGATTGACGACTGCTCCAGTTCTCACCATTCCTACCAGCTCAGGAGGATTCTCGGTGTATACGGATGCATCACACCAGGGACTGGGTTGTGTGCTTATGCAGGATGGGAAGGTAGTTGCCTATGGATCTAGACAGTTGAAAGATCATGAGAGGAACTACCCGACACATGATTTGGAGTTGGCGGCTGTAGTTTTGCTTTGAAAATATGGTGCCACTATCTCTATGGTGAGAAATTTCAGGTGTTCACAGATCATAAGAGCCTTAAGTACCTGTTCTCACAGAAAGACCTGAATATGAGACAGAGGAGATGGCTCGAACTCCTGAAGGATTATGATTGTGAAATCATGTACCACCCGCGTAAGGCAAATGTAGTTGCCGATGCTTTGAGTAGAAAGAACCTTGGGTTGGTGTCTTATATGATGGTACGGGAACATGAATTGTTAGAACACTTTGCGAACCTCAGTTTGGATGTAACCCCACCTGGATCTGAGAGACTTGAGATCATGGCTAGTTTAAGACTGGAGCCAGAATTGATTGGCCGTATTCGGCAAGCCCAGCAGAGCGATCGACGGTGCATCGATTGGCTGAGGCAGATATAGACAGGTATGGGTATTGATTTTGAGCAGAGTACTGATGGCTTATTGAGGTTCAGAGGCAGGGTATGCGTTCCCAGGGATCCTGAGATCAGGAGAACGATTTTATCAGAGGCTCACTCATCGAAGTATACGATACATCCGGGAAGTACCAAGATGTATCAAAACCTTCGAAAGGTTTATTGGTGGTCTGGAATGAAAAGAGACATTGCTGAACATGTCGCTAAGTGTCTCGTTTGTCAGCAAGTGAAGGTAGAGCATCAGAATCCTACAGGATTATTGCAGCCTCTACCGATACCGACATGGAAGTGGGAGCATGTCACCATGGATTTTGTGATGGGGTTGTCGAGGACCCGTAGAGGTCATGATACCATATGGGTTATTGTGGACCGGTTGACTAAGTCCGCCCATTTCTTGGCTATGAGAGCTACCGATACACTGAGTCAGTTGGCGAACCTGTATATTCGAGAGATAGTACGGCTACATGGTGTACTAGTGAGCGTTGTTTCTGATAGGGATGCCCACTTCACTTCCCATTTCTGGGAACATTTTCAGGAAGCGCTGGGGACCCGACTAATTTTTAGCACCGCTTTTCATCCTCAGACAGATGGGCAGTCAAAGAGGACTATACAGACCCTCGAGGATATGTTGAGAGCGTGTGTGCTGGATTTTAGAGGCTCTTGGGATGACCACCTGCAGTTAGCCGAGTTCGCTTATAATAATAGCTATCATGCTAGTATCGGGATGGCACCCTATAAGGTATTATACGGGAGTAGATGCCATTCCCCTATTGGATGGGAAGAAGTTGGTGACAGACATATTTTTGCTTCGGACTTAGTGCAGTAGGCATCTGAGGACGTCCAGTTGATATGTGAGAGATTACGGACAGCTCAGAGCAGGCAAAAGAGTTATGCTGACAAGAGAGGAAGACCACTAGAGTTTGATGAGGGTGAGTCGGTATTTCTGAAAGTTTCACCATCGAAGGGTATTATGAGATTCGGTAAGAAGGGCAAGCTGAGCCCTAGATATATCGGACCCTTCGAGATTTTAGAGAGAGTGGGAGATAAGGCGTATAGGTTGGCATTACCACCGGACTTGGCAAATGTCCACAACGTCTTCCACGTCTCGATGCTTCGGAAGTATCACCCGGACCCGGCACACGTGATAAGATATGAGCCGTTGGAGCTCAATGAGAGTATGACGTATGTTGAGAAGCCGGTTCGGACATTGGATAGAAAAGAGAAAGTGTTGCGGAATAAGACAATTCCCTTGGTGAAAGTTCTTTGGCAACATCACACGACGGAAGAGGCCACATGGGAATTGGAGAACTTGATACGGGAGAAGTACCCCCAACTTTTTGAAGAGTGACTTGGTTCTAATTTGGAGGACCAAATTCCTTGAAGGAGGGGAGAATGTGAGACCCCGTATATGTAAAGTTGTAATGTGTAATGAATGTGAATAGACTTGTAATGTAAAGTATGATCGAATATAATGCGGAATACGATTTTGTGCAGTCTCGAAGAGTCCGTTGGAAACGAATCGAGTGGTACGAGTAGCAGTTTTAAGGAAGTGGAATCACGCATCGCGATTCCAAGTAAGGGAATTCTGTAAGTATATAGAGGTAGCTACTCGTAATTTGCAGGATTATAGGGTGTTTATGAAATGCATGAACATTTGAGAAATTGGTTGTTTGGTATGCGAAAATAGTTGTGAATATTGGATGATTTGGTTTACATGGATGTATAAAAAGGGATAGTAAGGCTAATAATTGCATAAATCAAGTGTTTTGAACGCTTTCACAAAACATGTGTTTGGTTTCAAACGAATTGATAAATAGGTTGGCTATTATGGTTTGATATTTGTAACACATGTGAAGTGCCAAATATGTTTTGAGATAGTTTTAAAAGCTTATGAGCCGCCTATCATGTTTATGTGAATTAAACCGTGCTAGGGCCTAGCTCGCACCGGGTATTGATGTTTTCATTTGCATGAAACGTGCTAGAGCTTAGCTCGCACCTTGATTTGGAAACTATGATGATGTTTATAAACCGTACTGGAGCTTCTGCTCGTACGTGGCTTTTGAGTGGTTTGTCTTATGAGTATAACCGTACTAGAGCTATGCTCGTACGCTTCTCTTTATGATAGGATGCATGAGTCGTGCTAGAGCGTTGATCGCACAAGTTTGCACATTGTGATACGTATAAGGTTGTGAAAGTTGGTAAGATCCTTAAGCCCTACATCCTTAAGCTAACATCCTTAAGCCCATAGAGGCGGGGAGGCTCTGTTAGGCGGGGAGGCTCTGTTCGGTGGGGAGGCTCTCTTACGGTGGGATCCTTAAGCCAACATCCTTAAGCCTTAGAGGGGCGAGGAGGCTCTGTTAGGCAGGGAGGCTCTCCTACATGGGTACAGTAAGATCTTTAAGCCCTACATCCTTAAGCCAACATCCTTAAGCCCAAAGAGGCGGGGAGGCTCTGTTAGGCGAGGAGGCTCTGTTCGGTGGGGAGGCTCTCTTACGGAAGGATCCTTAATCCCTACATCCTTAAGCTAACATCCTTAAGCCAGAGGAAGCAGGGAGGCTCTGTTCGGCGGGGAGGCTCTCCTTCACGGATATGGAAAACTCTTGGTATGCGGTAGGTAAGACCTAGGAATGGCACCCCCAATCACGATATGAGTCTGCGGAGTACGCTGTACCGTGTATATCACATGGAGTACGATGTACCGCGTGATGGTTAAGTGATGAGAAAGTCTGGCGAGGGATAATCCATCTTCGTGCCAGTATGATACCCCACACACCTGGACGCATGTGGTCTGGGATGATTTATAATGTAGTTGGTCCACATAGGCACTTTTGATATAGTGACCTAGTTTTTATACACGTGTGTGAATTGTGAAATGAAAATGTGGTTGTGATTGTGAATTGATTTGGTGGTATTTATGTGTTGAGAAAGAGGTTTATGATGTTGGTTTAAAAAGGAAGTTTCTTAATGAATTGCCTTTTTTATGAATTTAAATGAGATTGAGCATGAGATGATTTATACATGATGTTCTTTTTACCATGTTTGATATGCCAATGTACATGATTTTGACACATGATATATATGTATACTCATATGGCATAGTTTTATTCCTCATGCTCCTACCATAAATGATTTATGCATAACACTATCAGCATGTAGATAGAGTAGTTATCTACCATGCTTGTATTATTGCCTTACTGAGCATGTGGTTGCTCATCCCTCTCTATTTCCCCCTACAGAGCGTGCATAGTAGCCCAGTGAGGACTGAGGCGTGGTATTTTGGACTCCGCTGCATCTCCATCGCTTAGAGGTATATACACAGTGATTCTTTTTGTATCTAAACAATGTAAAAGCACAGTATTCCTTTGCGTTGTAATTATGGGGGATGTAGATGTCAGTAAAACATGCTTTTGTATAAGTACAAGATTAAACGTAAATGTATGACATCGTTTTATTTAACTGAGAATGAATGAGATGTGGAGTTTATTATTGACTCACAGCCCAACAGTGTGTGGTGAGTTAGTTCACGACCGGGTAAGGTAACAGTAAAACATGAAATTTTTTTTGTGATTTTCGGTTAAAGAGAATGGAATTGGGTCGTGACAAAATATTTAGGTTGTAAATATTTAGAGCCCTACTTAGGTTAGTTAAATTTTCTCATAATTAGTTAAATAAAAAAAATTGAAAAATTAAAAAACTTAAAAAAATTTTCTAAGGACTTTGTGACGTTTGCATGCGCAGAGCGAGGAGTTATGATTGCTTTCCTTTAGATCCTGAAATTGAAAGAACCCTTTGGAAAATTCAAAAGGATTCTAGGAAATTATTAGCTCCGCAGCAAAACATGATGGCAGAAAATAGGAAAATTACGACCGTTGGAGATTATGCAATGTCGACTATTGGAGGTTGTTATACCCGCATTAGGCCACCAGATGTCCCTGCTAACAATTTTGAAATTAAGCCCGCAATCCTCCAGATGATCCAGACTTCATTGCAGTTCAGTGGGCTTCTGCACGATGACCCACATGCTTACCTTGGGCAATTCCTGGACCTGTGCAACACATTTAAGCACAATGGATTATCTGATGATGCGCTTAGGTTTAGATTATTTCCTTTCTCACTTAGGGATAGGGCACGACACTAGTTAACCTCCTTTCCTCCAGGGTCTATCTCTACTTGTGATGAGTTAGCCTATTAATTTTTAGCTAACTTTTTCCCTCCCTCTAAAATGGTCAGACTCCGTAGCGACATATCTTCCTTTGCCCAGTTCGATTTTCAATCTCTTTACGAAGCATGGGAACGATATAAAGAGCTTCTTAGGAAGTGCCCTAACCATGGCCTACCCTTGTGGTTGCAAGTCCAAACCTTCTACAACGGACTTACAAGCCAAAATAGGACCATTGTGGATGCTGCTGCGGGTGGAGCCTTGATGTGCAAAAACAGAGGAGGAAGCTTACGAGTTGTTAGACAAGATGGCTGCTAACAATTATCTATGGTCCTCGGAGAGGTAATTACCTAAGAAGTCGGCGGGTATCTATAAGCTCGACACACTGTCTACCTTGACCTTTCAAATCGCTAACCTTACGAAGAAGGTAGAGTCGCTCAGTACCCAGTATAATCCTTCCAACAGTCTTAATCCTGTCTATTCTGTACAAAGTCCTTTTCTTTCTTGCGTGCAGTGTAGTGGTACCCACTCTGTAGATAGGTGTCCGCTTAACTTAGAATCGGTTCAATACGTTGCCCCCCCCCAAAGCAACAGAATAACCCTTTTTCAAACACCTATAATCCAGGGTGGAGGAACCATCCTAACTTTTCATGGAGCCAAAATCAAGGGCAATCTTCTAACTCCATATTTGTAGGACCCCCTGGTTTTCAAGCTCCACCCGTTCAGGTACCACCACAGCATCCATTTCCTCATCATCTGCCTTTTCATCATCCCATCCACCTCAATTTCAACATCATCTACCTCACTTCCATCAACCACTACCACCACATATGCAGCCACAGCACGTACTTGCATCAGCAATAGCAGCTGAAAAGAAGCCCTTGCTTGAGGAAATGTTCTCAACAATCCTACAAAATCAAGCTGCTTCAATTAAGAACCTAGAGGTTCAGGTGGGACAAATAGCAAACGCTTTTAGTCAACGTCCTCAAGGGACCCTTCTAAGTAACACTGAAGTTAATCCTATTAGACAATGGGAGGGTAATGAACATGTTAAATATATCACCCTTAGGAGTGGTAGAGAGCTAGATGAGCCACAAGTTAAGTCTTGACCAGAACAGCACATAGTTGAAGAATCCTTAAATTCTAACTAGGCTGCTCAGAAAGAGCAGGAACAACAAGTTCAGGATGCAAAGGAATCCAAGTTAGGTGCTTCTTCATATATACCTTATTCTACTTCACAGCCTTCATCATCCTCTAATGCTATACATGTTACCACTACATCCCCTCCGGTTAGACTACCAGTACCTTTTCCTTATAGGCTCCAGAATCAAAAACTCGATCAACAATTCACTAAATTTCTTGAGGTTTTTAAGATACTTAACATCAACATTCCTTTCGTAGATGCCTTAGAGCAAATGCCAAGTTATGTGAAGTTTCTAAAGGATATCCTCTCTAGGAAAAGAAGACTGGAAGATTATGAGATGGTAGCCTTAACTGGGAATGTAGTACAATTATCCAGAGGAAATTACCCCCTAAGCTCAAGGATCTCGAGAGTTTTACCATACCCTGCACTATTGGAAATCTATTCTTTGGTAGAGCCCTGTGTGATTTAGGAGCTAGTATCAATTTAATGCCTTTGTCTATCTATCAGAAGATAGGAATAAGGGATGTCAAGCCTACTACAGTGACCCTTCAGCTAGCAGAACGATCCATTAAATATCTAAAGGGGGTCATTGAGGATATGTTAGTAAAGGTGGACAAATTTGTTTTCCCTGCGGATTTTATTGTTTTAGACATGGAGGAAGACAGAGAAGTCCCCATTATACTAGGCAAACCTTTCCTAGCGACGAGTAGAACCTTAATTGATGTACAAAAGGGGGAGTTGACTATGAGAGTCGTAAATCAGGAGGTGACATTTCATGTTTTCAAACCTTTAAAGCTCCCTGATGATTCTCAAGAGTGTTTTAAAATGGAGATTGAGGAGGATATAAGGCTTGAGCATAAGAAATTTGTAAGAAAGAGGGAAGTAGATAGAGCTCATGAGGATTTAACTGTTAATATTTTGTCACCACTCTGGCTGATCCTCCTACTCTTCACCTTGCTGCTGAGTGTTGTGTTCTTTAGCTGCATTTGAAGTGGCTTAATGTTTCTTTTCACTTTGTATATAGTTCTTTTTCTTTTCTGTTATTTCTTTCTTTCACTATTTTGCAGATTTCCTTTACAGAATTACCTTTTCAATCAAGCTTTGGTTGTTCATCATCATCATCAGATATGGGAGAACTCTGTTCTTGAGCTTAAATGTTTATATTAGCTGCACACTGAGGACACTGTGCACTTTAATTTTGGGGGAGGGGTATCACTTGACCATTTTTTAAAATTTTGGGTAAAATTGATAATGTTTTTCAAAATTTTTTCGACATCTGAGCTTAAACTATTTGATTTTGGGATGATTCAGTACTTAGCATGTAGTTTTCCCATATTTCGGTGATATGACCCCATGATTAAGTCTGACTTTGATTGAATGAGAAACATGATTATAGGAAAAGCATGAAGTTGAATTCTTGAATTTGTCTTGATTCTGATTGTGATTTCCTCATCTTACGCACATGTCATGTCATGACTCTGTATATTTATTTAGAGAAAGCTTATGTGGACATAGGATTGTATTTGTTCAATTGATTTTGTGCATTATATTCTAGAATTTGTTTGATCTTGTCACGAGGCGAAATATTAGATCACACTTAATTAGGGAGATGATTTAAGCCATCTTTGGATCGTTTGAGCCTTTCGAGCAATCCCTATACATACTTTATCCCTATTCACCCATTTGAGCCAAATAAGCTTTTCTCTGTAAATACACCTGCATAAGTTTCCTTAGCTTAAATACTTTGTTCCTATCCCTTACCCCAAAAGCATAAAAGTCATTGGGATATATTGTGAGCTATGTACATATGGGTATCTGGTGAAAGTGAAAGTTCGAAAAAAAAAAGATGAAAGAAAAGGAAAAAGAAAAGATGAAAGAAGAAAAATACAAAAATAGAATAAAATGCCTAGTGAAATAAATATGTTTGGGGGAAATAAAATTGAGCTCTTACAATAAAGATCCTAGAAAGTAATTCATGTTAAGGGTTAAATAAACCTAAATCGACTTTATCATGCCTTAACCCCAGCCTTACATTACAAGCTTAATGAAGTCTTATGGATCTTTAGTTAAGTGTGACTACATTAGTTGAGAGATAAGTGAAAAGCAAACTTATAGGAATGATCACTTGTCATTGACTTTGCAGTCACTGTGCTTGCATAATCTGATCCAGGTAATGTACTGAGTAGTGGCTTTGACATTTTCACACACACACGAGGAGTCCAATTTAAGTTAGGACTTATGATTGAATGATTCTGAGTGTCGGTCTTATAATTGTTATTCTTTGATTTCATAGTCTATACTTTTTCTTTGAGGATAATATTGAGAAAATTATTATGTTTCGTACTTGTCATTCCTATATTTGTTTTGTTTTGCTTGAGGACAAGCAAAAGCTCAAGTTTGGGAGTGTGATAATTCTATTTTTACTAGAATTATTTATGCTTAATTTCTTAATTAATAATTCAATCCCCATATTCTTTTATTAATAATCCCCTTTATTTAATTAAAATTCTTTTATGTGCAGATAAATTAAATCCGGATGAAACTCAGTCATTTCAGTCAAAATTGGGCTAAAAACGGGCTAAAGGAGATCAGACCACTTCCAATTTGCAGACCGAGTCACCAGTCGACTGGACACGCGTGATGCCAGGTGTCCGTATTTTATTCGCTCCGAAACGATAAGATTGAAGAACACTGTGCCAACCTTCTGGAAGACACACGTCGGGCCACATCGTACAACCAATTGGACAAAAAGACTGATGACGTGGAAATATCTGCTCTGCAACAAATCAAATGAAGACAAGTGGCCAAACAATGTCAACTCATCTAGGATGGAAAAATTACCATTGTACCCCTAAGTATGTGTATAAATAGAACATGATGGCAATTGAAAAAATGAAGTAGGAAGTAGGAGTAAGGTAAGTAGAAGTAGGGTAAGTAGAAGTAGCCAAGGGTAGAGTAATTTAGGAGTATTTTTTTAGAGTAAATTTTAGGGTAGTTTTAGAATAGTTTCATTCTAGTTTAAAGTTTTCATTGCTATTTTCTTTCTTTGGTTTTTCTTTTAGCTTTCACGTTAATGGTGACAACCACCATTGTTAAGACTTAGCAAGTTTGCATTTTTTTTCTTTGGTACAATTTATTTTACTTTAAAGGAAAAGATCTCATTGCCGTTACTACCATTGTTATTTTATTCGTCTGTTTCTTTTCATTTTACCTTTACTGTTGAATTCTCGGGTAACGTAGAATGGCTGGTGACAGTAGCCATCACCTTCAGCTATTTCACTGTTACAAATTCCTTAAGTTTTGGTTTTGCATTAGTTGTGCTTTGAGTTTTTTTTTTTGAGAACGCTTCTTTTATGTTTTAAAGAAATTTAAAATATAGTTCAGATTAGTTTAGAAACTCTCAGCAGTTGCTTGTGAAACAATTTTATTTCTAGAAGGCCATGACAACCGCTATCCAGATGAGTTAACATTTTGTATTGCCGTTGCTACTATAGAGGGGAAGATTTAGCAGGGGACGGTGCAACAGTGAGGTGATTATAGCTGCTGTGTTTCTAGACAGTTGGTTATACTTGAAGACACATCATCAACTTTCTGCTTCAGTCGGTTGTATGATGGAGGCGTGACACTATCACTACCTTACTCTGCTATACTCTGTTTATGGTTTTATTTACTGTGCAATTTTTTTCTTTAATTCTTGGTTTCAGTCATTTTAAATTTATTATTTTTTCATTCACTGCTTTAATCCTACAAGCTATCAGCTTCTGTTTATGCTTATTTGATTTTTCTATTTTGCATCACCGGATGTTGCCAAAGGGAAACATACTGCCCGGCAGGGGCTGAAGCTGATGTTTCAGTTTCAGTTGGTGTTCTAGTCAGTGTGTTTAGCTTCTGTTTGATCCTTTTCTTTTTTTTTTTCAGGTCATTAGCGGGGCTGTCGAATTGCTGCTACTCCCAGTTGCAGGATATTTCCTGGTGTACCCCGTTCTGCTGCATGAGACTCATGTGAAGCAAGCAAAGATGAGGCTGCTGCATTTTGTTTCCATTTGGGAATTGCATAACACGATCTCTGTAAGGGAGGAACTGCTGCTGCTTGCATGTCCTGCTGCAGTTATCAAGACAGGGCAGCTGTTGTAGGTACGGCTAGTGCAGGGAAAGTGGTGCAGAGAATAAGGAGCGACATCAGCTAGTGACTAACCTGAAGCAGCTGCGGGACTGATGACGCAGGTTGCAGAGTACAATCCAGGCAAGAGCAGTGCAGGACAGCAGCTGGGATATGCTAAGCTGAAGGCAGGAACGGGCAGAACTGGGAGCCAGTACAGCAGTACTATGTAGAAGTAGTCGGACAAAACAGGAGCAGTTTTTGGCCAGGACCGACCAGTGGACAGACCTGCAGCAGATGGCAACTGGAATGAAGCTGGGCAAAACCGAGAGGGCAGGACACGCCTGGGCAACAAATTTGTTGAAGAAGCATGAACAGTGACAAATCTGGACCACTTGGTTTAGCATTTCGGTTAAGGCCTTGTTTGGCCACCTTCCTTTTGTTTAGCTTAATGTTTATTGCATTTTTATTGTTTTGATTATGTTCATTAGTTGTTAGTTTAGGATAGTTGTTAATTGATAATGGTAGGTTAAATCTAATGTGTTAGTTTGTTAATTTAATCTTTAGTTTTAATTTTTAGTTAATAGTTCATTTTATATTATATGTTTTAGGACTTAATTTGAGTTTAGTATTGTATGATTTGCGTTTAGTTTACACTTAGACTAAAATCATTTTATTTATTGTTAAATTTGCATTTGAAAAATCACAAAAATATTTATCATGCATTAATTAGATTTTATTGTTAAGTTAGTAATTAGTAATGTTAGGATTAATTTAGAGTTAATATTTTAGACTTTTAGATTTGTAGTTAATTTCTTAATTTTTTGGTTTTTTAGAATTCTATTTCTTTTAATCTTAAGTTAGCTTAATTTGCATTTTGATTAAATAGTTTAATTGCATTGTAGGTTTGTTTAATTTTAGTTTAATTAATTTTATTTCTTTAATTTCATGTTTGCATTTTAGTTTAATTGCGTTAATTAATTTTTAACTGTTTTAATTATTTTTGTAGGTACTTGTTTTTAATTGCTTGGAGCTTTGTAAGTACTTTTAGCTCGGTTTTATTTTCTTTATTTTTTAATGTTTATTGTTTTCAGTACTTTTAATTTTAGCCTTGTAGACCTCCCATTAAAACTTCATAATTTGCTAGGATATACTTAGGGTAAGATTAACCGGTAGTTAATTAGGCTGATCAACTTTTCTGTGAGACGATAACTCGGGACTCAAATCCCATTATTACTTGTACGACCCGTGCACTTACGGTAATACGTTTAGATCGCATCATGTTTTTGGCACTGTTGCCGGGGAAGTTTTAATTAGTCGTTAATTAATATCGGTGAAATTATGCTTAGGTGTAATTCTAGCTTGTAAATATTTAGGTTGTAAATATTTAGAGCCCTACTTAGGTTAGTTAAATTTTCTCATAATTAGTTAAATAAAAAAAATTGAAAAATTAAAAAACATAAAAAACTTTTCTAAGGACTTTGTGACGTTTGCATGCGTAGAGCGAGGAGTTATGATTGCATTCCTTTAGATCCTGAAATTGAAAGAACCCTTTGAAAAATTCGAAAGGATTCTAGGAAATTATTAGCTCTGCAGCAAAACATGATGGCAAAAAATAGGGAAATTAAGACCGTTGGAGATTATGCAATGTCGACTATTGGAGGTTATTATACCGGCATTAGGCCACCAGATGTCCCTGTTAACAATTTTGAAATTAAGCCCGCAATCCTCCAGATGATCCAGACTTCATTGTAGTTCAGTGGGCTTCCGCACGATGACCCACATGCTCACCTTGGGCAATTCCTGGACCTGTGCAACACATTCAAGCTCAGTGGATTATCTGATGATGCTCTTAGGCTTAGATTAAAACCCTTCTCACTTAAGGATAGGACACGACACTAGTTAACCTCCTTTCCTCCAGGATCTATCTCTACTTGGGACGAGTTAGCCCATCAATTTTTAGCTAACTTTTTCCCTCCCTCTAAAATGGTCAGACTCCGTAGTGACATAGCTTCCTTTGCCCAGTTCGATTCTAAATCTCTTTACAAAGCATGGGAACGATATAAGGAGCTTCTTAGGAAGTGCCCTAACCATGGCCTACCTTTGTGGTTGCAAGTCCAAACCTTCTACAACGGACTTACAAGCCAAAATAGGACCATTGTGGATGCTGCTGCGGGTGGAGCCTTGATGTACAAAAATAGAGGAGGAAGCTTACGAGTTCTTAGACAAGATGGCTGCTAACAATTATCTAGGGTCCTCGGAGAGGTAATTGCCTAAGAAGTTGGCGGGTATCTATGAGCTCGACACGCTGTCTACCTTGACCTTTCAAATCGCTAACCTTACGAAGAAGGTAGAGTCGCTCAGTACCCAGTATAATCCTTCCACTAGTCCTAATCCTGTCTATTCTGTACAAAGTCCTTTTCTTTCTTGCGTGCTGTGTAGTGGTACCCACTCTGTAGATTGGTGTCCACTTAACTTAGAATCGGTTCAGTACGTTGCCCCCCCAAAGCAACATAATAACCCTTTTTGAAACACCTATAATCTAGGGTGGAGGAACCATCCTAACTTTTCATGGAGCCAAAATCAAGGGCAATCTTCTAACTCCATATCTATAGGACCCCCTAGTTTTCAACCTCCACCGGTCCAGGTACCACCACAGCATCCATTTCCTCATCATCCGCCTTCTCATCATCCCCATCCACCTCAATTTCAACATCATCCACCTCACTTCCATCAACCACCACCACCACTGCCACATATGTAGCCACAGCACGTACTTGCATCAGCAATAGCAACTGAGAAGAAGCCCTCGCTTGAGGAAATGTTCTTAACGATCCTGTAAAATCAAGCTGCTTCAATTAAGAACCTAGAGGTTCAGGTGGGACAAATAGAAAACGCTCTTAGTCAACGTCCTTAAGGGACCCTTCCAAGTAACACTGAAGCCAATCTTGTTAGGCAAAAGGAGGGTAAGGAACATGTTAAATATATCACCCTTAGGTGTGGTAGATAGCTAGATGAGCCACAAGTTAAGTCTGGACCTGAACAGCACATAGTTGAAGAATCCTTAAATTCTAACAAAGCAGCTTAGAAAGAGCAGGAACAACAAGTTCAGGCTGCAAAGGAATCCAAGTTAGGTGCTTCTTCATATATACCTTCTTCTACTTCACAGCCTTCATCATCCTCTAATGTTATACTAGTTACCACTACATCCCCTCCGGTTAGACCACCAGTACCTTTTCCTTAGAGGTTCCAAAATCAAAAACTCGATCAACAATTCGCTAAATTTCTTGAGGTTTTTAAGAAACTTCACATCAACATTCCTTTCACAGATGCCTTAGAGCAAATGCCAAGTTATGTGAAGTTTCTAAAGGATATCCTCTATAGGAAAAGAAGACTGGAAGATTATAAGACGGTGGCCTTAACTGGGGAATGCAGTGCAATTATCCAGCGGAAATTACCCCCCAAGCTCAAGGATCCTAGGAGTTTTACCATACCTTGCACTATTTAAAATCTATTCTTTGGTAGAGCCCTGTGTGATTTAGGAGCTAGTATCAATTTAATGCCTTTGTCTATCTATCAGAAGTTAGGAATAAGGGATGTCAAGCCCACTACAATGACCCTTCAGCTAGCAGAACGATCCATTAAATATCCAAAGGGGGTCATTGAGGATGTTTTTGTAAAGGTGGACAAATTTGTTTTCCCTACAGATTTTATTATTTTAGACATGAAGGAAGACAGGGAAGTCCCCATTATACTAGGCAGACCTTTCCTAGCGACGGGTAGAACTTTAATTGATGTATAAAAGGGGGAGTTGACTATGAGAGTCCTAAATCAAGAGGTGACATTTCATGTTTTCAAACTTTTAAAGCTCCTAGATGACTCTCAAGAGTGTTTTAAAATGGAGATTGAGGAGGATATAAGGCTTGAGCATAAGAAATTTGAAAGAAGGAGGGAAGTAGATAGAGCTCAGGAGGATTTAACTGTTAATATTTTGTCACCACTCTGGCTGATCCTTCTACTCTTCTCCCTGCTGCTGAGTGTTGAGTTCTTTAGTTGCATTTGAAGTGACTTAATGTTTCTTTTCACTTTGTATATAGTTTTTTTTCTTTTCCATTATTTCTTTCTTTCACTGTTTTGCAGATTTCCTTTACAGAATTACCTTTTCAATCAAGCTTCGGTTGTGCATCATCATCATCAGATAGGGGAGTACTTTGTTCTTGAGCACAAATGTTTATATTATCTGCACACTGAGGACATTGTGCACTTTAATTTTGGGGGAGGGGATATCACTTGAGCATTTTTCAAAAATTTTAGTAAAATTGATAATTTATTTCAAAAATTTTTCGAAATCTGAGCTTAAACTGTTTGATTTTATGATGATTCAGTACTTAGCATGTAGTTTTCCCATATTTCGTTGATATGACCCCATGATTAAGTCTGACTTTGATTGAATGAGAAGTATGATTATCGGAAAAGCATGAAGTTGAATTCTTGAATTTGTCTTGATTCTGATTGTGATTTCCTCATCTTACGCACAAGTCATGTCATGAATCTGTATATTTATTTAGAGAAAGTTTATGTGTACATAGGATTGCATTTGTTCAATTGCTTTTGTGCATTATATTCTAGAATTTATTTGATCTTGTCTCGATGAGAAATATTAGATCACACTTAATTAGGGAGATGATTTAGGCCATCTTTGGATCGTTTGAGCCTTTAGAACCATCCCTGTTCATACTTTACCCCTAGTCACCCATTTGAGCTAAATAAGCTTTTCTCTGTAAATACACCTGCATAAATTTCCTTAGCTTAAATACTTTGTTCCTACACCTTACCCCGAAAGCATAAAAGTCATTGGGATATATTGTGAGCTATGTACATATGGGTATCTGGTGATAGTGAAAGTTTGAAAAAAAATGATGAAAGAAAAAGAAAAAGAAACGATGAATGAAGAAAAATACAAAAATAGAATAAAATACCTAGTGAAATAAATAAGTTTGGGGGAAATAAAATTGAGCTCTTACAATAAGGATCCTAGAAAGTAATTCATGTTAAGGGGTAAATAAACCTAAATCGACTTTATCATGCCTTAACCCCAGCCTTACATTACAAGCTTAATGAAGTCCTATTTATCTTTAGTCAAGTGATAAGTGAAAAGCAAACTTATGGGAATGATCACTTGTCTTTGACTTTGCAGTCACTGTGTTTGCATAATCTGATCCCGGTAATGTACGGAGAAGTGGCTTTGACATTTTCACACACACACGAGGAGTCCAATTTAAGTTAGGACTTATGATTGAATGATTCTGAGTGTCGGTCTTATAAATGTGATTCTTTGATTTCATAGTCTGTACTTTTTCTTTGAGGATAATATTGGGGAAATTATTATGTTTCGTACTTGTCATTCCTACATTTGTTTTGTTTTGCTTGAGGACAAGCAAAAGCTCAAGTTTGGGGGTGTGATAATTCTATTTTTAATAGAATTATTTCTGCTTAATTTCTTAATTAATTAGTCAATCCCCATATTATTTTATTAATAATCCCCTTTATTTAATTAAAATTCTCTTATGTGTAGATAAATTAAATTCGGATGAAACTCAGTCATTTCAGTCAAAATTGGGCTAAAAACAGGCTAACGGAGACTGGACCACTTCCAATTTGTAGACTGAGTCACCAGTCGTTTGGACACGCGTGATGCCAGGTGTCCGTATTTTATTCGCTCATAAAAGATAAGATCGAAGGACACCGTGCCAACCTTCTGGAAGACACAAGCCGAGCACATCGCACAACCAATTGGACAAAAAGACTGATGACATGGAAATATCTACTCTACAACAAATCAAATGAAGACAAGTGGCCAAACAATGTCAACTCATCTAGGATGAAAAAATTACCATTGTACCCCTAAGTGTGTGTATGAATAGAACATGATGGCAATTGAAAAAATGAAGTAGGAAGTAGGAGTAGGGTAAGTAGAAGTAGCCTAGGGTAGAGTAATTTAGGAGTAGTTTTTTAGAGTAAATTTTAGGGTAGTTTTAGAATAGTTTTATTCTAGTTTAAAGTTTTCATTGCTATTTTCTATCTTTCTTTGGTTTTTCTTTTAGCTTTCACGTTAATGGTGACAGCCACCATTGTTTAGACTTAGCAAGTTTGCATTTTTTTTCTTTGGTACAATTTATTTTACTTTAAAGGAAAAGATCTCATTGCCGTTACTGCCATTGTTATTTTATTCTTCTGTATCTTTTCATTTTTCCTTTACTGTTGAATTCTCGGGTAATGTAGAATGCTTGCGCAGTAGCCATCGTCTTCAGCTATTTCACTGTTACAAATTCCTTAAGTTTTGGTTTTGCATTAGTTGTGCTTTGAGTTTTTTTTTTTTTTTTTTTTTTGGAGAAAGCTTCTTTTATGTTTTAAAGAAATTTAAAATATAGTTCAGATTAGTTTAGAAACTCTCAGCAGTAGGCTGCTGAAACAATTTTATTTCTAGAAGGCCAAGACAACCGCTATCCAGATGAGTTAACGTTTTGTATTGCCGTTGCTGCTGTAGAGGGGAAGATTTAGTAGAGGACGGTGCAGTAGTGAGGTGATTACAGCTGCTGTGTTTCTAGACAGTGGGTTATACTTGAAGAAACATCATTAACTTTCTGCTTCAGTCGGTTATATGATGGAGGCGTGACACTGTCACTACCTTACTCTGCTCTACTCTGTTTATGGTTTTATCTACTGTGCAATTTTTTTCTTTAATTCTTGGTTTCAGTCATTTTAAATTTTTTTTTTTCATTCACTGCCTTAATCCTACAAGCTAACAGCTTCTGTTTGTGCTTATTTGATTTTTCTGTTTTGCATCACCGGATGTTGCCAAAGGGAAACATACTGCTCGGCAGGGGCTGAAGCTGATGTTTCAATTTCAGCTGGTGTTCTAGTCAGTGTGTTTAGCTTCTGTTCGATCCTTTTCTTTCTTTTATTTCAGGCCATTGGCCTGGCTGCCTGATTGCTGCTACTCCCAGTTGCTGGATATTTCCTAGTGTACCCCGTTCTGCTGCATGAGACGCATGTGAAGCAAGCAAAGATGAGGCTGCTGCATTTTGTTTCCATTTGGGAATTGCATAACACGATCTCTGTAGGGGAGGAACTGCTGCTGCTTGCATGTCCTGCTACAGTTATCAAGATAGGGCAGCTGTTGTAGGTACGACTAGTGCAGGGAATGTGGTGCAGAGAATGAGGAGCGGCAACAGCTAGTGACTGACCTGAAGCAGCTGCGGGGAGGATGACGCGGGTTGCAGAGTACAGTCCAGGCAAGAGCAGTGCAGGACAACAGCTGGGATATGCTAAGCTGAAGGCAGGAACGAACAGAACTGGGAGACAGTACAACAGTAGGATGCAGAAGTAGTCGGACAAAACAGGAGCATTTTCTGGCTAGGACCAACCAGTGGACAGACCTGCAGCAGATGGCAGCTGGAATCAAGTTGGGCAAAACCGAGAGGGCAGGACATGCCTGGGCAGCAAATTTGTTGAAGAAGCATGAACAGTGACAACTCGGGACCACTTGGTTTAGCATTTCGGTTAAGGCCTTGTTTGGCCACCTTCCTTTTGTTTTGCTTAGTGTTTATTGCATTTTTATTGTTTTGATTATGTTCATTACTTGTTAGTTTAGGATAGTTGTTAATTGATAATGGTAGGTTAAATCTAATGTGTTAGTTTGTTAATTTAATCTTTAGTTTTAATTTTTAGTTAATAGTTCATTTTATATTATATGTTAGGACTTAATTTGAGTTTAGTATTGTATGATTTGCATTTAGTTTACACTTAGATTAAAATCATTTTATTTATTGTTAAATTTGCATTTGAGCAATCACAAAAATATTTATCATGCATTAATTAGATTTTATTGTTAAGTTTGTGATTAGTAATAGTTAGGATTAATTTAGAGTTAATATTTTAGACTTTTAGATTTGTAGTTAATTCTTAATTTTTTTTTTTAAGATTCTATTTCTTTTAATCTTGAGTTAGCTTAATTTGCATTTTGATTAAGTAGTTTAATTGCATTGTAGGTTTGTTTAATTTTGGTTTAATTAATTTTATTTCTTTAATTTCATGTTTGCATTTTAGTTTAATTGCGTTAATTAATTTTTAACTGTTTTAATTATTTTTGTAGGTACTTGTTTTTAATTGCTTGGAGCTTTGTAAGTACTTTTAGCTCGGTTTTATTTTCTTTTTTTTTTTAATATTTATTGTTTTCAGTACTTTTAATTTTAGCCTTGTAGACCTCCCATTAAAACTTCATAATTTGCCAGGATATACTTAGGGTAAGATTAACCGGTAGTTAATTAGGCTGATCAACTTCTCTGTGGGACGATAACTCGGGACTCAAATCTCATTATTACTTCTACGACCCGTGCACTTGCGGTAATAGGTTTAGATCGTACCAAGTTTTTGGTGCTGTTGCCGGTGAAGTTTTAATTAGTCGTTAATTAATATCAGTGAAATTATGCTTAGGTGTAATTCTAGCTTGTAAATATTTAGGTTGTAAATATTTAGAGGCCTACCTAGGTTAGTTAAATTTTCTCATAATTAGTTAAATAAAAAAAATTGAAAACTTAAAAATCTTAAAAAAAATTTCTAAGGACTTTGTGATGTTTGCATGTGTAGACCCAGGAGTTATGATTGATTTCCTTTAGATCCTGAAATTGAAAGAACCCTTTGGAAAATTCGAAAGGATTCTTGGAAATTATTAGCTCCGCAGCAAAACACGATGGCAGAAAATAGGGAAATTAAGACTGTTGGAGATTATGGAATGCCGACTATTGGAGGTTATTATACCGACATTAGGCCACCAGATGTCCCTTCTAACAATTTTGAAATTAAACCCGCAATCCTCCAGATGATCCAGACTTCATTGCAGTTCAGTGGGCTTCCGCACGATGACCCACATGCTCACCTTGGGCAATTCCTAGACCTGTGCAACACATTCAAGTACAATGGATTATCTGATGATGCGCTTAGGCTTAGATTATTTCCCTTCTCACTTAGGGATAGGGCACGACACTAGTTAACCTCCTTTCCTCTAGGATCTATCTCTACTTGGGACGTGTTAGCCCATCAATTTTTAGCTAATTTTTTCCCTCCCTCTAAAATGGCCAGACTCCGTAGCGACATATCTTCCTTTGCCCAGTTCGATTCTGAATCTCTTTACGAAGCATGGGAACGATATAAGGAGCTTCTTAGGAAACGCCCTCACCATGGCCTACCCTTGTGGTTGCAAGTCCAAACCTTCTACAACGGACTTACAAGCCAAAATAAGACCATTGTTGATGTTGCTGCGGGTGGAGCCTTTGTAAGACCCAATTTTATTGTAAGAGAAAAAGGGAATGAATAGAAATTTACGAGTGCATTTAAAAATGCAAAAGGACTGAAATGGAATTTTCGAGCACGTTGAAGGGCAAAATGGTCAAAAGATCGAAAGCCGGTATAAATTCGAGAAGAAAAATTTAATTAAAAATAAGGGATTGAGAAATCTTGATCAATAACGAAGAAATAATTAAATTTCAGGTTAAATTGATCAAGATCCAGAATTTTTAGAAATACCGAAAAGTCATTCAGGACAAAATCCCGAAAATACAGAGAAATTATACCCGAAAAAGGGTTAAAATATGATAAATAAATTAAATTAAATTAAATTAATTAATTTGGAATAAAATAATAATTTTTGGTAGATATTTTAGACATTTTAATATATTTTATTGATTAAAATATTAATAAAATTAAATTAAATTAATTAAGTTAAAAAAAAGAAAAAAGAATCAGAAACTGATCGGGGAGAGAGAAAGAAGAAACGGAAAAACGAAGCCGAAATCAAAGAAGACCGACGAGCCACCACCGGAGGGACTGAGGGGCCGACGAGGATCGACCAAGGGCGACGAGCCTCGTGGGAACTACCAGGCGTCGGCACGCGCGTCGACAACGCCGGAGGAGGCCGAAAACAGAAGGAGAAGCCGCGGGAAGGAATGCTCCGATCGGCGGCCAACGGCGTCGATTCGAGCCCCACCAAGGCTCGATTCTAGAAGCCCAGGCGACGGTGCGCCGAATGGCACAGGAAACAACCGCCGAAACCCACGGACGGCGCCGGAAACGGCATCGACGGTGGAGAGAACAGGCCGGACCGGCGACTTTCTAGCGGCCTTGGACGAAACAGAGGGCAGATTCGTGCTGCGGACGGCCCAGCGGAGCCACTGGCGGTGGAAGCCGGCGGAGAACCGATCGACAAAGCACTGAACCGGTCGAACCGGGGTGAATCGACAGTTCGAACCGGGTCTGAACCGGACCGAACCGGTTCAGCCAAGAAAGAGGGGAAAAAAGGAGAAAAAAGGGAAAAAAGAAAAAGAGGAAAAATTAAGGAAAAAATCTCGGCGATGTAATCGAGCTACGGGTAAGTTAGTAGCGGTCGAAATTGACCGATTTAATTTTTGGAATATTTTATTTAATTAATTTTCAACTGAAAATTTACCCGAAAATTATGAAATTGTGTAGCTCGACAATTGGCATCCAACGAGAGCTCAAGACAGCCTTGATTTACGTACTAGCATGGAATCTCGGGTAAGTAACCCTTATTTGCGACAATTTACATCGTTATGCGTGCTTCAGATTTAATTATCGCATAAAATAAATTAAATTATGAAAATTTAGATAATTGTCGTAAATAATAAATTGAGCTATTCGAGAGTTAGAACGAGGTCCAAGAAATTGTTGGTGGGCCCAATGAGCCCAATAGGCCTCGATAATGTGAAAATTAAGTGAAAAACGGGCTTAAGGCCGATTAAGGCCTATTAAGGTGCAATCGGGTCCAATAGGGGTAAATGGGCCCAATGATTTAAATTAAGCCCAGGAAATATTAAATACAATTAAATTGTATGATATCTGACCTGAGGAATATTTATACGCAGTTTCGAACACTGGATTGGGAGTAAATCGGAATGCGTGACGAGACAGTAGTGGAAAAGGGAAGGTCAGACTCTACAGAAAAATAAGGTAAGAGAATTCTGCGGACTGCTAGAGGTAACTTTACGAAATTTTAAAGTTCATATGCAGTCTTTTAAATTATCTGAAGGGTCTAGAAGTATGTTAATAATTTTATTGCCCCGAATGGGTAAATTACCAAAATACCCTTTGTTAAGGGTAAAATTTACAATTTTAGAAAAAATTGGGAGGAACAAGAACAAGAGGTTCCTGCTCATTCTGGAGAGGTTTTGATGCATGCATGAGTAGGCTGGCTAACCTTGAAAGAAAAACGTACAGCATTGCATATTTTCAACGAGGAAATTGTTTGAAGACTGTTTTGAGGAAACAGAGCCGCCTACGTGTTTTTATTGACATGTGACGTGCTAGAGCTTAGCTCGCACGGTATTTTGATTTAGGTGATGCATGCATTAGTGTTGGAGCGAGAGCTCGCACTAGAGTTTTACATGCATTGGTGTTGGAGTCTAACTCGCACTTGATTTTACATGATTTTCGTGACAGGGTGCTAGAGTCTAACTCGCACCATATTTTTATATGATTTTTGAGACAGGGTGTTGGAGCTTAGCTCGCACCAGATTTTCAAATGGGTTGCATACAGAGTGCTAGAGCTTAGCTCGCACTAGTTTTACTTGATTTGATAAGAGTGCTGAGCATCGCTCGCACTGATTTTATGAGAACATACGATGAGCCGTGCTTGGAGCATCGGGTAGACTGTGTGTCACACCGATTAAATAGGCTCGCACGTACGTTTTGAGACAGGGCATGAGTATTGAGATATGATATGGGTCCACGGAGTACGTTGCACTGTGCAAGTAGCATGGAGTACGTTGTACCGTGTAAGTAGCATGGAGTACATTGTACCGTGTGGTATCTTCGGATACGGGGTATCTTCAGATATGGCATCTTCGGATGCGTGGGATCGGATAAGACTGACGGGTTGGATTGACCCACCTCCCGGGCGGTTCCCGATCAGGGTGAGACCCCGCACACTAGGATCCGTGTAGCAGAGGGGCTCACGAGGACACACGGCCATAGTCCTGGTTATTACCGATATACAGATGTTGCCTAGTCTCGCATGTTGATGATTTTGACAAGATTGAAGCTGGGTTTTTAAATCAAATGTGCATGATGATTATTTTCATGCTTTTTAAACCCATGTGTGATGTAAACTGATTTTCATGGTTTTGTGTGAGTCAGGACCCAATGTTGAACGATACGGGCTGGCGTAGCGTTGTTGACCACACGTTGTTAACCACAGGCATTGTTGTGGGCCCAAGAGGGGTGGCCATGGCTATCTGGGGGGTTGGCCGTGGGGGGTTGGTCGTTACAATAAAACATGCGTTTGGGTTGAGTCCTGACTTTATGGTGAAATTTTTAAATGAGAAAGAAAGGATTTAAAAAGAGTTGCATGTTGAATTTTCTATGCGAACGTGTTGTACATGACATCATGAATCATAGCATCAGTTTTAAAATGTGTGGAGAAAGGGTGGTATATGCATGGCACCACGTTCATGTAGGTAGTATGGTTACCTACTTGTTCGTAGGATTGCCTTACTGAGCTTGATGTGCTCACCCCTTTCATTTTCCCACACAGATAATCTCCAGTAGATGTTGAGGCGACGGAGTACTGCATTTCGGATATCCGCTGCTGCCCATCATTTAAGGTATATACACTTGTACATATTGTATCTAAATAAGCATAGCACAGTAACATGTTTGTAAGTAACTTTAGGGGATGTATAAATATTGTAAACATTTATAAATGACTGAGAAAGAATTAATTTGGTGGGACTGACATTGACGAACAGCCCAATTTGTTAGTGGTGTGTGGTCACGATCAGAGGACAGGTAAGAATGAAAGAAAATAACAAAACGCGAAAAATTTACTCTGATTTTTGGGTAGTTTTGGGTCGTGACATATAAAGGTGGTATCAGAGCCGAAATTGGTCTGATGTGTGTCAGTGTCAGTAATTAAGAATTACATCCCCGTGTTACTGTGCTTGGTTAGATACAATAGTGTATATCGAGATGGGTTTTAACTAAGAAATGGTTGAGAATGCAGGAATACCTAATATTAGTCGCGATAGAGAAGGTATAGCATGAGGCAGAGGTCATAGAGGTAGACCTGAGCCTGCTAATCGTGCTGAGTTGACCTGTGAGAATCGGGATGAGATTGAAATAGAGGTTTATATTAAGCATGCCTCACAGAGTCCGACAGAGAGATCGGACAGTATTGAGACACGCTTCGCGAGGTTGGAGCAGAGTGTGGAGAATATTTTGGGAGCAAATTGCTCAGAGTATGCCTAAGATTTGAGGGTAAGTCAGAGCATTGATGGAAGTCCGCTCGACCTAACTTAAGAGTTAGACATCCAGAACTGACATGCGAAATATTTCTGGATGTATTCCGGTGATAGAATATTTCGGACACTGTTTAAAGGGAATGATAGATAAAATTCCTTACTCTGACCCAGAGGAATTGATTTATTGACAAGTATGAATTATGAGTATGAAACTTGGTTATATTCTTGGGCAGATATTACCTCGACACTATGGACAGTGACAGTCGAGATGTCTAAAAGTTTATGGAAGGGCTCAAATTGTCAATTAGAGTCCGATTGGCCCCGTTAGATATCACTACCTATCCCGAGGCAGTATGTAGAATACAGTTGTGTGAATAAGATCGAGTGTTGCACGCCTCTGAGATTGGGAAAGGTAGTAAGGACCGAAATAGAGACAGAAAGAGAATTGAGAATGACAGAAATGTCAGAACGGGAAAAAGGGGTAATTGATAAAATATTTGATTTGATGAGTTATGGGCTAAGATGATTGGTAAGGCCACAGTTATCCGATTGTAGCACTTTTGAGGAGTATTGTGATTGTAGAACCCCAATCTGCTACGGATCACTGTAGAATGTGTGGTAAATACCACAGAAGTAGGGCCTACACCTACATATTATTGATGAAAATAACTGTTAAGTGTGGTAAGACGGACCATTTATTATGATTGCTCAGAGTTGGGCGAGATTGCCCCACAGAAAGGTAAAGAGATAGAGAAAACCCTGTTGAGATAGCTGCATCGAAAAGGGAGGCCACAGCTGAAGAGAAAAGGAAAGTAGGCTGTTGGACAAAGGCGAGTGTATGTCTTGGACCAGGACACTTCTGATGGTTCACAGGATGTGGTGAAAGATCCCACACTGCTGATCAATAAAGAAGAAATTGTGTTAATTTATCCTGGTACCACGTATTTCTTCATATCGCCTTCATTCGCATGTAAGTGAGTAAAAGACATGAATGCCTACACTCTTGGGCACGATGTTGATAAATGAGTACCCCAATAGAGGAAGGTTAACTAACGAAATAATTATGAAGAGATTTTAAGTTGAAAACGGGGGAAAAGTATAAGTCAACCGATTTTATTCAATGGACTATGAATAATTTAAAGTAATATTTGAGAATAAAGTAGTCGACTGCATATTATGATGTTCGGATTTCTATCATAAGATAATGTTGTTTTACCCCTGAAAAGTATACTGTAAGTTTTTATAAGTACTAAAAAGGGGTGCAATAGTTGAAATTAAAGGAGCAAATGATGGTACTCACGAAATGAATAATGATAGAGTTTCATTATAATTGATATACAAAGGAGATACTCTTTAAGATATATTTGATCCTAAATACAAGATGTACGGGAGTAAGAGGCGTATGCTAGGTAAGAATACCCTTAAAATATGAAATAATTTGGATTAAAGCGATAAGTAGTAAATATGAATTATAACCAAGGATAAGGGTGGATATAACCATAACTAGTCCCTGTGGTTAAGTCTAAGGGTTAATAAAGGTATTTCAAAATACCTCCTCGCCTGAAGACTTGACAGCGTCTAGAAATATATATATATATAATCTATAACTTGAAATCGACCGTGGTAAGATATAAATTTAAAAATTTGGATACTTTTACTAGTATGATAAAGAACTATAAAATTCGATTAATTATGAAGGTTAAAATATTAAAATTTAATAAAAGCCGTTAATATAAGAAAAAGGAAATGAAGCGGGTTAGTACCTTGAACGGGAGCAATATGAAGTGATACTACACGTTTATGCGTATATAGGTCAAGGATATGGGCGATTGAAATATGTAGTGGAGCTCAACTACAATGAGTTATTTAAACTTTACCTGGACCGATTTATCATCATCCTTATTGATGATATGTTGGGTGTAGTTAAAGTCCAGGGCAAATTATAAGCAACAATTGGAAAATTGCTTTTTACAGATGGTTACTGCGAGTTCTAAAAAGGGTATACTTTGTTGGCACGTTTAACTATGAAAACGTGGTATTTGAATGAGATGATAGATGTGACATGAATTTTGGTGTATTAAAGTATAAACTGACCACCGCATTTATTCCCACCATACCCAATAGATTAAGAGGTTTCTCATGAGTCTATGGATACCTCAAAATCATGAATGAGCTAGGTATTGATGTAAAAAGGGAAGATAGTCGATTGTGGATCCAGACAACTCAAGGATCATGAAATAAACTATCTGACCCATGATTTAAAGTTGGCAGCGGTAGTACTTGTACTGAGGATATGGTACTATTATGTACATGGTGAGGAATTTTGGGTATGCACTGATCATAAAGCCCCAAGTATTTGTTTTCACAGAAAAAGGCGAATATGAGAACACATAGTGGGTTAGAGCTTCTAAGAGATTTTGATTGTGAAAAATTGTACCACCCAGGAAAGGCTAATGTGATGGCTGATGCCTTGAGCAGAAAGAGCCTCGGGATGGTATTACATATGATGGTCAGGGAGTGTGAGCTGCTAGAGCAGTTGTAAGCCTCAGTAGTGATGTGATCCCTTCTGATGATGACAGTGATTGTGTGACAGCTAGCCTGAGACTAGAACTGGATGAGAGTGCTCGGATTTAACAGGCTTAGTATGATGATTGTCATGGTGTCGATAGTTTGGGTCAGATTCAGAAGGGTACAGTGACAAAGTTCACAGAGAGTGTTGATGAATTACAAAGAGGTTCAGAGACAGTGTAAGTACTCCCCAGGACCACCGTTGATGAGATAGTGATATTATCAGAAGCTCACTCTTCGGGATATACAGTGCATACGGAAAGTAACGATTATATATATGAAATCTCTGAAAAGGGTATTGGTGGTCAGATGTGAAAAGAGATATGGTAGAGATTGTGGAAAAGTGCCTAGTATGTCAGCAGAATAAGGTAGAGTATTAAAAGTCAGCAGAGTTATTGCAGCCTCTACCTATATCGACACGGCATGAAAATGGGAGCAAGTCTCCATGAATTTCGTGATGGGTTATAGAGGACTCAGATGAATCATGAGGCAGTGTATGGCTGTAGGGGTTGTTCCCCGACTCAGATAAGAAAAAGTGGGTGACAGATAGAAATTCCTTTCGAATTAGTATAATAAGTCTCTGAGGATGTTCAGTTGAGTGAGAGATTAAGAACACCTCAGAGCAGACAAAAGCATTGGAATTCACCGAGGGTGAATCAGTATTGTTGAAGTTATTTGTCTTAAGGAAATAAGGACATAACGAGACTCGGGAAGAAGGCAAATTGAGTTTTACTGAATGGAATTTTTGAGAGATTGGACAAATAGGAGATAAGACCAGTAGGTTGGCATTATCACCTGAATAAACAGGCATCCACAATGTGTCCCATCTTTTGATACTTCGACAATACTATCCAGATCCAGCATAGGTGATCAGATATGAACTCCAGCAATACAGCTCAGTGCAAATATAAGTATATTGAAAAAGTTGATTCGGGCATTAAACAGGAAAGAGAAAGTATTGAGGTTTAAGACGATCTCCTTAGTTAAAGTTCTTGAGAAGTAATACACTCCGGAAAAGTCACAGAAGAATTAAAGAGTATGATATGAGAAAATGTACCCAGAGTTATATATGGACCCATATGACTTAGTTCTAATTTGGAGGACCAAATTCCTTAAGTGGGGGAGATTGTAAGACCCGATTTTACTGTAAGAGAAAAAGGGAATGAATAGAAATTTACGAGTGCATTTAAAAAGCAAAAAGACTGAAATGGAATTCTCGAGCACGTTGAAGGGTAAAATGGTCAAAAGATCGAAAGCCGGTATAAATTCGAGAAGAAAAATTTAATTAAAAATAAGGGATTGAGAAATCTTGATCAATAACGAAGAAATAATTAAATTTCAGGTTAAATTGATCAAGATCCAGAATTTTTAGAAATACCGAAAAGTCATTCGGGACAATATCCCGAAAATACAGAGAAATTATACTCGAAAAAGGGTTAAAATATGATAAATAAATTAAATTAAATTAATTAATTTAGAATAAAATAATAATTTTTGGTAGATATTTTAGACATTTTAATATATTTTATTGATTAAAATATTAATAAAATTCAATTAAATTAATTAAGTTAAAAAAAAGGAATCAGAAACTGATCGGGGAGAGAGAAAGAAGAAACAGAAAAATGAAGCCGAAATCGAGGAAGACCGACTAGCCACCACCGGCGGGACTGAGGGGTCGACGAGGGCCGGCGTAGGGCGACGAGCCTCGTGGGAACCACCAGGCGCCGGCACAAGCGCCGACAACGCCGGAGGAGGCTGAAAATGGAAGGAGAAGCCGCGGGAAGGAATGCTCCGATCTGTAGCCAACGGCGCCGATTCGAGCCCCACCAAGGCTCGATTCTGGAAGCCCAGGCGACGGTGCGCCGAATGGCACCGGAAACAACCGCTAAAACCCACGGACGGCGTCGAAAACGGCGGAAAGAGGAAATGGGTACCGACGGTGGAGAGAACAGGCCGGACTGACGACTTTTCGGCGGCCTTGGACGAAATCGAGGGCAGATTCATGCTGCGGACGGCCCAGCGGAGCCACTGGCGGTGGAAGCCGGCAGAGAACTGGCCGACAAGGCACTGAACCGGCCGAACCGGGGTGAACCGACGGTTCGAACCGGGTTTGAACCAGACCGAAACAGTTCAGCCAAGAAAGAGGAGAAAAAAGGAGAAAAAAGGGAAAAAAGAAAAAGAGAAAAAATTGAGGAAAAAATCCCGACGATGTAATCGAGCTACGGGTAAGTTAGTAGCGGTCGAAATTGACCGATTTAAATTTTGGAATATTTTATTTAATTAATTTTTGACTGAAAATTTACTCGAAAATTATGAAATTGTGTAGCTCGACAATTGGCATCCAACGAGAGCTCGAGACAGCCTCGGTTTACGTACTAGCATGGAATCTCGGGTAAGTAACCCTTATTTACGATAATTTACATCGTTATGCGTGCTTTAGATTTAATTATCGCATAAAATAAATTAAATTATGAAAATTTAGATAATTGTCGTAAATAATAAATTAAGCTATTCGAGAGTTAGAACGAGGCCCAAGAAATTGTTGGTGGGCCCAATGAGCCCAATAGTCCTCGATAATGTGAAAATTAAGTGAAAAACGGGCTTAAGGTCGATTAAGGCCCATTAAGGTGCAATCGTGCCCAATATGGGTAAATGGGCCCAATGATTTAAATTAAGTCCAGAAAATATTAAATACAATTAAATTGTAAGATATCTGACCTGAGAAATATTTATACGCAGTTTCAGGCATTGGATTGGGAGTAAATCGGACTACGTGACGAGACAGCAGTGGAAATGGGAAGGTCAGACTCTACAGAAAAATAAGGTCAGGGAATTCTGCGGACTGCTAGAGGTAACTTTACGAAATTTTAAAGTTCATATGCAGTCTTTTAAATTATTTGAAGGGTCTACAAGTATGTTAATAATTTTAGTGCCCCGAAAGGTCAAATTACCAAAATACCCTTGTTAAGGGTAAAATTTACAATTTTAGGAAAAATTGGGAGGAGCAAGAACAAGAGGTTCCTGCTCGTTCTGGAGAGGTTTTGATGCATGCATGATTTGGCTGGCTAACCTTGAAAGAAAAACGCACAGCATTGCATATTTTCAACGAGGAAATTATTTGAAAACTGTTTTGAGGAAACAGAGCCACCTACGTGTTTTTATTGACATGTGATGTGCTAGAGCTCAGATCGCACGATATTTTGATTTGGGTGATGCATGCATTAGTGCTGGAGCAAGAGCTCGCACTAGAGTTTTACATGCATTGGTGTTGGAGTCTAACTCGCACCTGATTTTACATGATTTTCGTGACAGGGTGCTAGAGTCTAACTCGCACCATATTTTTATATGATTTTTGAGACAAGGTGTTGGAGCTTCGCTCGCACCAGATTTTCAAATGGGTTGCATACAGAGTGCTAGAGCTTAGCTTGCACTAGTTTTACTTGATTTGATAAGAGTGCTGAGAATCGCTCGTACTGATTTTATGAGAACATACGATGAGCCGTGCTTGGAGCGTCGGGTAGACTGTGTGTCACACCGATTAAATAGGCTTGCACGTGCGTTTTGAGACAGGGCATGAGTATTGAGATATGATATGGGTCCACAGAGTACGTTGTACCGTGCAAGTAGCATGGAGTACGTTGTACCGTGTGGTATCTTCGGATAGGGGGTATCTTCGGATACGGCATCTTCGAATGCGTGGGATCGGATAAGACTGAGGGTTGGATTGACCTACCTCCTGGGCGGTTCCCGATCAAGGTGAGACCCCGCACACTAGGATCCGTGTAGCAGAGGGGCTCACGAGGACACACGGCCATAGTCCTGGTTATTATCGATATACAGATGTTGCCTAGTCTCGCATGTTGATGATTTTGACAAGATTGAAACTGGGTTTTTAAATTAAATGTGCATGATGATTATTTTCATGCTTTTTAAACCCATGTGTGATGTAAACTAATTTTCATGGTTTTGTGTGAGTCAGGACCCAATGTTGAACAATACGGGCTGGCGTAGCGTTGTTGACCATAGGCATTGTTGTGGGCCCAAGAGGGGTGGCCATGGCTGTCTGGGGGGTTGGCCGTGGGGGGTTGGCCGTTACAATAAAACGCGCGTTTGGGTTGAGTCCTGACTTTATGGTGAAAATTTTAAATGAGAAAGAAAGGATTTAAAAAGAGTTGCATGTTGAATTTTCCATGCGAACATGTTTTACATGACATCATTAATCATAGCATCAGTTTTAAAATGTGTGGAGAAAGGGTGGTAATGTTCATGTAGGTAGTATGGTTACCTACTTGTTCGTAGGATTGCCTTACTGAGCTTAATGTGCTCACCCCTTTCATTTTCTCACACAGATAATCTCCAGTAGATGTTGAGGCGACGGAGTACTGCATTCCGGATATCCGCTGCTGTCCATCATTTAAGGTATATACACTTGTACATATTGTATCTAAATAAGCATATCACAGTAACATGTTTGTAAGTAACTTTAGGGGATGTATAAATATTGTAAACATTTATAAATGACTGAGAAAGAATTAATTTGGTGGGACTGGCATTGACGCACAGCCCAATTTATTAGTGGTGTGTGGTCACGATCAGAGGACAGGTAAGCATGAAAGAAAATAACAAAACGCGAAAAATTTACTCTGATTTTTGGGTAGTTTTGGGTCGTGACAGCCTTGATGTGCAAAACAAAGGAGGAAGCTTACGAGTTGTTAGACAAGATGGCTGCTAACAATTAACTATGGTCCTCGGAAAGGTAATTGCCTAAGAAGTCGGCGGGTATCTATGAGCTTAACCCACTGTCTACCTTGACCTTTCAAATCGCTAACCTTACGAAGAAGGTAGAGTCGCTCAGTACCCAGTATAATCCTTCCACTAATCCTAATCCTATCTATTCTGTATAAAGTCCTTTTCTTTCTTCTGTGCTGTGTAGTGGTACCCACTCTGTAGATAGGTTTCCACTTAACTTAGAATCAGTTCAGTACGTTGCCCCCCCAAAGCAACAGAATAACCCTTTTTCAAACACTTATAATCCAGGGGGAAGGAACCATCCTAACTTTTCATGGAGCCAAAATCAAGGGCAATCTTCTAACTCCATATCTGTAGGACCCCCTGATTTTCAAGCGCCACCGGTTCAGGTACCACCATAGCATCCATTTCCACGTCATCCGCCTTCTCATCATCCCCATCCACCTATATTTCAACATCATCCACCTCACTTCCATTAACCACCACCACCACCACCACATATGCAGCCATAGCACGTACTTGCATCAGTAATAGCAACTAAGAAGAAGCCCTCGCTTGAGGAAATGTTCTCAACGATCCTGCAAAATCAAGCTGCTTCAATTAAGAACCTAGAGGTTCACGTGGGAAAAATAGCAAACGCTCTTAGTCAACGTCCTCAAGAGACCCTTTTAAGTAATGCTGAAGCCAATCTTGTTAGGCAATGGGAGGGTAAGGAACATGTTAAATATATCACCCTTAGGAGTGGCAGAGAGCTAGATGAGCCATAAGTTAAGTTTGGACCTGAACAGCACAGAGTTGAAGAATCCTTAAATTCTAACAAGGCAGCTCAAAAAGAGCAGGAACAACAAGTTCAGGCTGCAAAGAAATCCAAGTTAGGTGCTTCTTCATATATACCTTCTTCTACTTCACAACCTTCATCATCCTCTAATGCTATACATGTTACCACTACATCCCCTCCGGTTAGACCACTTGTACCTTTTTCTTAGAGGTTTCAGAATCAAAAACTCGATCAACAATTCGCTAAATTTCTTGAGATTTTTAAGAAACTTCACATCAACATTCCTTTCGCAGATGCCTTAGAGCAAATGCCAAGTTATGTGAAGTTTCTAAAGGATATCCTCTCTAAGAAAAGATGACTGGAAGATTATGAGACGGTGGCCTTAACTGGGGAATGTAGAGCAATTATCCAGAGGAAATTACCCACGAGCTCAAGGATACCGGGAGTTTTACCATACCCTGCACTATTAAAAATCTATTCTTTGGTAGAGCCCTGTGTGATTTAGGAGCTAGTATCAATTTAATGCCTTTGTCTATCTATCAGAAGTTAGGAATAAGGAATGTCAAGCCCACTACAGTGATCCTTCAGCTAGCAGAACGATCCATTAAATATCCAAAGGGGGTCCTTAAAGATGTGTTAGTAAAGGTGGACAAATTTGTTTTCCCTGCAGATTATATAGTTTTAGACATGGAGGAAAATAGGGAAGTCCCCATTATAGTAGGCAGACCTTTCCTAGCGACGGGTAGAACTTTAACTGATGTACAAAAGGGGAAGTTGACTATGAGAGTCGTAAATCAGGAGGTGACATTTCATGTTTTCCAACCTTTGAAGCTCCCTGATGACTCTCAAGAGTGTTTTAAAATGGAGATTGAGGAGGATATAAGGCTTGAGCATAAGAAATTTGAAAGAAGGAGGGAAGTAGATAAAGCTCAGGAGGATTTAACTGTTAATATTTTGTCACCACTCTGGCTGATCCTCCTACTCTTCGCCCTGCTGCTGAGTGTTGAGTTCTTTAGCTGCATTTGAAGTGGCTTAATGTTTCTTTTCACTTTGTATATAGTTCTTTTTCTTTTCCGTTATTTCTTTCCTTCACTATTTTGCAGATTTCCTTTACAGAATTACCTTTTCAATCAAGCTTCGGTTGTTCATTATCATCATCAGATAGGGGAGTACTCTGTTCTTGAGCTTAAATGTTTATATTATTTGCACACTGAGGATACTGTGCACTTTAATTTTTAGGGAGGGGATATCACTTGAGCATTTTTCAAAATTTTGGGTAAAATTGATAATTTTTTTCAAAATGTTTTTGAAATCTGAGCTTAAACTATTTGATTTTGGGATGATTCAGTACTTAGCATGTAGTTTTCCCATATTCCGATGATATGACCCCATGATTAAGTCTGACTTTAATTGAATGAGAAGCATGATTATAGGAAAAGCATGAAGTTGAATTCTTGAATTTGTCTTGATTCTGATTGTGATTTTCTCATCTTACGCACATGTCATGTCATGAATCTGTATATTTATTTAGAGAAAGCTTATGTGGACATAGGATTGCATTTGTCCAATTGATTTTGTGCATTATATTCTAGAATTTGCTTAATCTTGTCTCTAGGTGAAATATTAGATCACACTTAATTAGGGAGATGATTTAGGCCATCTTTGGATCGTTTGAGCCTTTCGAGCCATCCCTGTTCATACTTTACCCCTAGTCACCCATTTGAGCCAAATAAGCTTTTCTCTGTAAATACACCTGCATAAATTTCCTTAGCTTAAATACTTTGTTCCTATCCCTTACCCCGAAAGCATAAAATTCATTGGGATATATTGTGAGCTATGTACATATGGGTATCTGGTGATAGTGAAAGTTCAAAAAAAATGATGAAAGAAAAAGAAAAAGAAAAGTTGAAAGAAGAAAAATACAAAAATAGAATAAAATGCCTAGCGAAATAAATAAGTTTGGGGGAAATAAAATTGAGCTCTTACAATAAGGATCCTAGAAAGTAATTCATGTTAAGGGGTAAATAAACCTAAATCGACTTTATCATGCCTTAACCCCAGCCTTACATTACAAGCTTAATGAAGTCCTATTGATCTTTAGTCAAGTGTGACTACATTAGTGGAGAGATAAGTGAAAAGCAAACTTATGGGAATGATCACTTGTCTTTGACTTTGCAGTCACTGTGTTTGCATAATCTGATCCGGGTAATGTACGGAGTAGTGGCTTTGACATTTTCACACACACACGAGGAGTCCAATTTAAGTTAGGACTTATGATTGAATGATTCTGAGTGTCGGTCTTATAATTGTGATTCTTTGATTTCATAGTCTGTACTTTTTCTTTGAGGATAATATTAGGGAAATTATTATGTTTCGTACTTGTCATTCCTACATTTGTTTTGTTTTGCTTGAGGACAAGCAAAAGCTCAAGTTTGGGGGTGTGATAATTCTATTTTTAATAGAATTATTTGTGCTTAATTTCTTAATTAATTAGTCAATCCCCATATTATTTTATTAATAATTCCCTTTATTTAATTAAAATTCTCTTATGTGCAGATAAATTAAATCCGGATGAAACTCAGTCATTTCAGTCAAAATTGGGCTAAAAACGAGCTAAAAAAGACTGGACCACTTCCAATTTGCAGACTGAGTCACCAATCATCTGGACACGCGTGATGCCAGGTGTCCGTATTTTATTCACTTCGAAACGATAAGATCGAAGGACACCGTGCCAACCTTCTGAAAGACACATGTCGGGCCACTTCGCATAACCAATTGGACAAAAAGACTGATGACGTGGAAATATCTGCTCTGCAACAAATCAAATTAAGACAAGTGGCCAAACAATGCCAGCTCATCTAGGATAGAAAAATTACCATTGTACCCTTAAGTGTGTGTATAAATAGAACGTGATGGCAATTGAAAAAATGAATTAGGAAGTAGGAGTAGGGTAAGTAGAAGTCGCCTAGGGTAGAGTAATTTAAGAGTAGTTTTTTAGAGTAAATTTTAAGGTAGTTTTAGAATAGTTTTATTCTAGTTTAAAGTTTTCATCGCTATTTTCTATCTTTCTTTGGTTTTTCTTTTAGCTTTCACGTTAATGGTGACAGCCACCATTGTTTAGACTTAGCAAGTTTGCATTTTTTTTTCTTTGGTACAATTTTTTTTTTTACTTTAAAGGAAAAGATCTCATTGCCGTTACTACCATTGTTATTGTATTCTTCTGTTTCTTTTCATTTTTCCTTTACTGTTGAATTCGAGGGTAATGTAGAATGCTTGTGCAGTAGCCATCATCTTCAGCTATTTCACTGTTACAAATTCCTTAAGTTTTGGTTTTGCATTAGTTGTGCTTTGAGTTTCTGTTTTTTTTTTTTGGAGAATGCTTCTTTTATGTTTGAAAGAAATTTAAAATATAGTTCGGATTAGTTTAGAAACTCTCAGCAGTAGGCTTGTGAAACAATTTTATTTCTAGAAGGCCATGACAACCGCTATCTAGATGAGTTAACGTTTTGTATTGCCGTTGCTGCTGTAGAGGGGAAGATTTAGCAGGGGACGGTGCAGTAGGCTTGTGAAACAATTTTATTTCTAGAAGGCCATGACAACCGCTATCCAGATGAGTTAACGTTTTGTATTGTCGTTGCTGCTGTAGAGGGGAAGATTTAGCAGGGGACGGTGCAACAGTGAGGTGATTACAGCTGCTGTGTTTCTAGACAGTGGGTTATACGTGAAGACACATCATCAACTTTCTGCTTCAGTCGGTTGTATGATGGAGGCATGACACTGTCACTACCTTACTCTGCTCTACTCTGTTTATGGTTTTATTTACTGTGCAATGTTTTTCCTTAATTCTTCGTTTCAGTCATTTTAAATTTATTGTTTTTTCATTCACTGCCTTAATCCTACAAGCTAACAGCTTCTGTTTGTGCTTATTTGATTTTTCTGTTTTGCATCACCGGATGTTGCCAAAGGGAAACATACTGCTCGGCAGGGGCTGAAGCTGATGTTTCAGTTTCAACTGGTGTTCTAGTCAGTGTGTTTAGCTTCTGTTCGATCCTTTTCTTTCTTTTATTTCAGGTCATTGGCGTGGCTACCGGATTGCTGCTACTCTGGTGTACCTCGTTCGGCTGCATGAGACACATGTGAAACAAGCAAAGACAAGGCTGCTGCATTTTGTTTCCATTTGGGAATTGCATAACACGATCTCTGTAAGGGAGGAACTGCTGCTGCTTGCATGTCCTACTGTAGTTATCAAGACAGGGCGGCTGTTGTAGGTTCGGCTAGTGCAGGGAATGTGGTGCAGGGAATGAGGAGCGGTAATAGCTAGTAACTGACTTGAAGCAGCTGCGGGGAGGATGACGCAGGTTGCAGAGTATAGTATAGGCAAGGGCAGTGCAGGACAATAGCTGGGATATGCTAAGCTGAAGGCAGGAACGGACAGAATCGGGAGCCAATACAGCAATAGGATGCAGAAGTAGTCAGACAAAACAGGAGAATTTTTTGGCCAGGACCGACCAGTGGACAGACCTGCAGCCGATGGTAGCTAGAATGAAGCTAGGCAAAATCGAGAGAGCAGGACACGCCTGGGCGGCAAATTTGTTGAAGAAGCATGAATAGTGACAAATCGGGACCACTTGGTTTAGCATTTCGATTAAGGCCTTGTTTGGCCACCTTCCTTTTGTTTAGCTTAATGTTTATTGCATTTTTATTGTTTTGATTATGTTCATTAGTTGTTAGTTTAGGATAGTTGTTAATTGATAATGGTAGGTTAAATCTAATGTGTTAGTTTGTTAATTTAATCTTTAGTTTTAATTTTTAGTTAATAGTTCATTTTATATTATATGTTTTAGGACTTAATTTGAGTTTAGTATTATATGATTTGCATTTAGTTTACACTTAGATTAAAATCATTTTATTCATTATTAAATTTGCATTTGAAAAATTACAAAAATATTTATCTTGCATTAATTTGATTTTATTGTTAAGTTAGTAATTAGTAATAGTTAGGATTAATTTAGAGTTAATATTTTAGACTTTTAGATTTGTAGTTAATTTCTTAGTTTTTTTTTTTTTTTAGGATTCTATTTCTTTTAATCTTAAGTTAGCTTAATTTACATTTTGATTAAGTAGTTTAATTGCATTGTAGGTTTGTTTAATTTTAGTTTAATTAATTCTGTTTCTTTATTTTCATGTTTGCATTTTAGTTTAATTGCGTTAATTAATTTTTAACTGTTTTAATTATTTTTGTAGGTATTTGTTTTTAATTACTTGGAGCTTTGTAATTACTTTTAGCTCGATTTTATTTTCTTTATTTTTTAATGTTTATTGTTTTCAGTACTTTTAATTTTAGCCTTATAGACCACCCATTAAAACTTCATAATTTGCTAGGATATACTTAGGGTAAGATTAACCGGTAGTTAATTAGGCTGATCAATTTCTCTGTGGGACGATAACTCGAGACTCAAATCCCATTATTACTTGTACGACCCGTGCACTTGCAGTATTACGTTTAGATCGTACCAAGTTTTTGGCGCCGTTGCCGATGAAGTTTTACTTAGTCGTTAATTAATATCAGTAAAATTATGCTTAGGTGTAATTCTAGCTTGTAAATATTTAGGTTGTAAATATTTAGAGCCCTACTTAGGTTAGTTAAATTTTCTCATAATTAATTAAATAAAAAAATTGAAAAATTAAAAAACTTAATAAATTTTTCTAAGGACTTTGTGATGTTTGCATGTGTAGAGCCAGGAGTTATGATTGCTTTCCTTTAGATCCTGAAATTGAAAGAACCCTAGGAAAATTCGAAAGTATTCTAGGAAATTATTAGCTCCGTAGGAAAACACGATGGCAGAAAATAAGGAAATTAAGACCGTGGGAGATTATGCAATGTCGACTATTGGAGGTTATTATACCAGCATTAGGCCACCAGCTGTCCCTGCTAACAATTTTGAAATTAAGCCCGCAATCCTCCAAATGATCCAGACTTCATTACAATTCTGTGGGCTTCCGCACGATGACCCACATGCTCACCTTGGGCAATTCCTGGACCTATGCAACACATTCAAGCACAATGGATTATCTTATGATGCGCTTAGGCTTAGATTATTTCCCTTCTCACTTAGGGATAGGGCACGACACTGGTTAACCTCCTTACCTCCAGGATCTATCTCTACTTGGGACGAGTTAGCCCATCAATTTTTAGCTAACTTTTTTCCTCCCTCTAAAATGGCCAGACTCTGTAGCGACATATCTTCCTTTGCCCAGTTTGATTTTGAATCTCTTTATGAAGCATGGGAACGATATAAGGAGCTTCTTAGGAAGTGCCCTCACCATGGCCTACCTTTGTGGTTGCAAGTCCAGTCCTTCTACAACGGACTTACAAACCAAAATAGGACCATTGTTGACGCTGCTGCGGGTGGAGCCTTGATGCGCAAAACAGAGGAGGAAGCTTACGAGTTGTTAGCCAAGATAGCTGCTAACAATTATCTATGGTCCTCGGAGAGGCAATTGCCTAAGAAGTCGGCGGGTTTCTATGAGCTCAACATGTTGTCTACCTTGACCTTTCAAATCGCTAACCTTACGAAAAAGGTAGAGTCGCTCAGTACCCAGCATAATCCTTCCACCAGTCCTAATCCTGTCTATTTTTTACAAAATCCTTTTCCTTCATGCGAGCTTTGTAGTGGTACCCACTCTGTAGATAGGTTTTCACTTAACTTAGAATCGGTTCAGTACGTTGCCCCCACCCCCCCCAAAGCAATAGAAGAACCCTTTTTCAAACACCTATAATCCTGGGTGGAGGAACCATCCTAACTTTTCATGGAGCCAAAATCAAGGGCAATCTTCTAACTCCATATCTGTAGGACCCCCTAGTTTTCAAGCTCCACCGGTTCAGGTACCACCACAGCATCCATTTCCTCATCATTCGCCTTCTCATCATCCCTATCCACCTCAATTTCAACATCATCCACCTCACTTCCATCAACCACCACCCCCACCACCACATATGCAGCCACAACACGTACTTGCATCAGCACCAACAGCTGAGAAGACGCCCTCGCTTGAGGAAATGTTCTCAACGATCCTGCAATATGAAGCTCTTCAATTAAGAACCTAGAGTTTCACAGGGGATAAATAGCAAACGCTCTTAGTCAACGTCCTCAAGGGACCCTTCCTAGTAACACTGAAGCCAATCCTATTAGGAAAAGGGAGGGTAAGGAACATGTTAACTATGTCACCCTTAGGAGTGGTAGAGAGCTAGATGAGCCACAAGTTAAGTCTGGACCTGAACAACACATAGTTGAAGAATCCTTAAATTCTAACGAGGCAGCTCAAAAAGAGCAGGAACAACAAGTTCAGGCTGCAAAGGAATCCAAGTTAGGTGCTTCTTCATCTATACCTTCTTCTACTTCGCAGACTTCATCATCCTCTGATGCTATACATGTTACCACTACATCCCCTCTGGTTAGACCACCTGTACCTTTTCCTAAGAGGTTCCAGAATCAAAAACTCGATCAACAAATCGCTAAATTTCTTGAGGTTTTTAAGAAACTTCACATCAACATTCCTTTCGCAGATGCCTTAGAGCAAATGCCAAGTTATGTGAAGTTTCCAAAGGATATCCTCTCTAGGAAAAGAAGATTGGAAGATTATAAGACGGTGGCCTTAACTGGGGGATGTAGTGTAATTATCCAAAGGAAATTACCCCCCAAGCTCAAGGATCTCGGGAGTTTTACCATACCCTGCACTATTGGAAATCTATTCTTTGGTAGAGCCTGTGTGATTTAGGAGCTAGTATCAATCTAATGCCTTTGTCTATCTATCAGAAGTTAGGAATAGGGGATGTCAAGCCCACTATAGTGACCCTTCAGCTAGCAGATCGATCAATTAAATATCCAAAGGGGGTCATTGAGGATGTGTTAGTAAAGGTGGACAAATTTGTTTTCTCTGTAGATTTTATTATTTTAGACATGGAGGAAGACAGGGAAGTCCCCATTATACTAGGCAGACCTTTCCTTGCAATGGGTAGAACTTTAATTGATGTACAAAAGGGGGAGTTGACTATGAGAGTCCTGGATCAAGAGGTGACATTTCATGTTTTCAAACCTTTGAAGCTCCCTGATGACTGTCAAGAGTGTTTTAAAATGGAGATTGAAGAGGATATAATGCTTGGGCATAAGAAATTTGAAAGAAGGAGGGAAGTAGATAGAGCTCAGGAGGATTTAACTGTTAATATTTTATCACCAGTCTGGCTGATCCTCCTACTCTTCGCCCTGCTGCTGAGTGTTGTGTTCTTTAGCTGCATTTAAAGTGGCTTAATTTTTCTTTTCACTTTGTATATAGTACTTTTTCTTTTCCGTTGTTTCTTTCTTTCACTATTTTGCAAATTTCCTTTACAGAATTACCTTTTCAATCAAGTTTCGGTTGTTCATCATCATCATCAGATAGGGGAGTACTCTGTTCTTGACTTAAATATTTATATTATCTGCACACTTAGGATACTGTGCACTTTAATTTTAGGGGAGGGGACATCACTTGAGCATTTTTCAAAAATTTGGGCAAAATTGAAAAAAAATTTCATAATATTTTCGAAAATCTGAGCTTAAACTATTTGATTTTGGGATGATTCAGTACTTAGCATGTAGTTTTCCCATATTCCGATGATATGACCCCATGATTAAGTTTGACTTTGATTGAATGAGAAGTATGATTATAGGAATATCATGAAGTTGAATTCTTGAATTTGTCTTGATTCTGATTGTGATTTCCTCATCTTACGCATAAGTCATGTCATGAATCTCTATATTTATTTAGAGAAAGCTTATGTGGACATAGGATTGCATTTGTTCAATTGATTTTGTGCATTATATTCTAGAATTTGTTTGATCTTGTCTCGAGGCGAAATATTAGATCACACTTAATTAGAGAGATGATTTAGGCCATCTTTGGATCGTTTGAGCCTTTCGAGTCATCCCTGTACATACTTTACCCCTAGTCACCCATCTGAGCCAAATAAGCTTTTCTTTGTAAATACACCTGTATAAATTTCCTTAGCTTAAATACTTTGTTCCTATCCCTTACCCCGAAAGCATAAGTCATTGGGATATATTGTGAGCTATGTACATATGGGTATCTGGTGATAGTGAAAGTTCGAAAAAAAATGATGAAAGAAAAAGAAAAGATGAAAGAAGAAAAATACAAAAATAGAATAAAATGCCTAGTGAAATAAATAAGTTTGGGGGAAATAAAATTGAGCTCTTACATTAAAGATCCTAGAAAGTAATGCATGTTAAGGGGTAATTAAACCTAAATCGACTTTATCATTCCTTAACCCCAGCCTTACATTACAAGCTTAATGAAGTCCTATTGATCTTTAGTTAAGTGTGACTTGTCACGACCAAAATTACCTAAAAATCATAGTAAATTTTTCACTTTTTCATTTATTATTAATTCTTACCTTTCTCTCATCGTGACCATCCTACAAACAGTTGGGCTATGATTCGGTGTTAGTCACCTCTCACCTATTTACCATTCCATTTCCATAATCACATTCATATATCAGAGTTTACTATCTTTTGACTTTAATTAAGTACATACACAATGGTATTTACATAACCTTACATCCCCGACATCATAATCATTTACAGTACTGTGCATTACATATAGATACAAAACTATACAATGTGTATACCTGTCTCTCGATGGGAAGTAGCGGATACCAAGCATGCAAGTCCTCAGCCGCTCACTAACTATTGCCTGTGCTCTGAAAAGATGGGAAAATAAGGGGTGTGAGCAAACCACACGCTCAGTAAGGTAATTATGCAAGTAAGTAGATAGCTCCACTATCTACATGCTCATAATGCCATGCCCTTAAAATCCATTTCTTTTCATTAAAATCTCAAGCACAAAATCATGCATACCTCAATGACATAGTTTATAAAACTATTTATGCATATAGAAATCATGTAATTCATGCATCAAAGGCATTTTATGTGACATTAGTAAATCATACTTAGCATGAATTTAATCAAAAGCATGCATTCTTTCATGTCATGTAAGACAAATCATGAATTTGAAATGAAAGCATGGAAAACACCATCATACTATTGCATTCAAATCATTTCATTAAAACTGCTGTATAAACTAACCCTTCCGGGTCAATCATATCATAAAACAATTCATTAAAATTCATTATGACACTTCGGTTATAAAACCACCCTTCTTTCAGGGTCACATATCATAAAAATCATAAAAATCATAAAATGGGGGGCCTGACCCCTCTCTCAGGTCTACCCGGTCTATCGACCAATAGTTATATCATGTGAGACATGTAGGTAATTATATCAGTAACATCGAGGACTATGGCCATATCCTAGTGATCCCTGGTAACACAGTACCTAGTGTACGGGATATCACACCTGAAATGGGAGGTGGGTCGTCCTACCTGCCAGAACAGCATAACACCAGGATTGCGAGGACAAGGCTTGCTGCCGTGTGGCTAATGCCACTCCACTCCAACAATCCCCACGGTACAACGTACTTCGTGAACCCAAGCTCAAATCAGGGGTGCCTGCAATAGGTCTTATCCACCCATATCATCTGTCTCAGTATGCACATGTGAGCATATCATCTCACTGTGACACATAGTCTACAGAGGCTCCAACACGTCTATATGCATGTAATATAAATCCCTATGCGAGCAAAGCTCTAGCACGGCTCCATGCATATTCATGATATCAGAAAATCTCGTGCGAGCGAAGCTCTAGCACGGTTTCATAGAAATCAATGAAATCTGCGTATGAGCAGCGCTCCAGTACAACTTAAAATAATTATAAATTCAAGTAAAATCCACTTACGAGCAATGCTCTAGTACGGATATGTATAAAAACTCAGTGAAAATCTCGTACGAGAAAAACTCCAGTACGACTTTAAAATGAGTTTGAATTCATATAAAACTTCATGCGAGCAAGCTCCAGCATGAATGAATGCTAAAGTAAATCAAATCTTATGTGAGTTACTCTCCAGCACGACTTTGTGCATAATTAAATCAAATCTCGTGCGAGTTACACTCCAGCACGGCTTTATGTATATTTAAATCAAATCTCGTGCGAGTTACACTCCAGCACGGCTTTATGCAATATCAAATTAAAACAGGATGCGAGCTAGGCTCTAGCATCTCTCATGCATGTCAATCATAAAAACTAGTGCGAGCGATCGCTCCAGCACCTTTTTATGCATATCAAGTCAAAACAGTTCAAAACCGTCAAAACAGTCAAAACAGAGTGCGAGCTAGGCTCGAGCAGCTTCATGCATATCAAATCATAAAATCAGTGCGAGCAACCGCTCAAGCACATTTCATGCATATGATGTCACACAAATCGGTGCGAGCAACCGCTCAAGCACATTTTATGCACACTCACAAACTCAGATGTAATGCGAGCTATGCGCCAGCACTATCTGTTTCCATATAAAATTGATAGTTGGCCTGTTTTCCAAAGAATTTCATTTAATTACCAATAACACTTACGTAGTGTTATTTTGGGAAACTTATGCAATTATTGACCAATCTACCGATTTGCTCTGCTTAAAACCAATAAAATTCCTTAAACCAGAAATTACTTAAATCATGCATTTCATGCATGTCATGTTTTCACCATCCTTAGGTGAACTTCCCTTAATAGGGGTAAAATAGTTTTTACCTATTTCGATCCTTAAAATCATTTAAACCACTTTTAGGACCTTTATACAATATCAGTGTATACATACATATTCAGTGTATACAAAAACTATTTAAAGTATGCGTAGCTACCCCTAGCTACTCACACAATTCCCTTACCTCATTTTCTGTACAGTCTGATCTTTCCACTGATGTCTCGTCGCGCAGTCCGATTTGCTTCCAATCACATCTTCGAAACTGCGGATACACATTCACCAGGTCAAATACAATACAATTTAATTGTATTTCATATTTTCTGGGCTTAATTTGAATCATTGGGCTCGTTTAACCATATTGGGCCCGATTATACCATAATGGGCCTTAATCGCCCTTAAGCCCGTTGACCACACTTTATTGAGGCCTATTGGGCTCATTGGGCCCTCAGTATTTATTTAGCCTCGTTCTAAATTCTCGGATATCTCAATTTAGTATTTACGGCAATTTATTCAAATTTCCAAAATTTAATTCATTTATGCGGAAATTAAATCGTAATTTATGCGATAAATATTAATCACGCATAACGATGTAAAATTATCGTACTTACCCGAGATTCCATGATCGTACACAAATCGAGGCTGACTCGAGTCCTCGTTTGACGCCAATTGTCGAGCTACCCAAATTAATATTTTTTCGGGTAAATTTTCAGTCGACTATTAATCAAATTAAATATTTCAAAATTTAAATCGGTCAATTCGAACGCTTACCAACTTACTCGTAGCTCGATTGTATCCCTGGAAATTTTTCCTAATTTTTCCTCTTTTTCTTTTTCCCTTTTTCTTCATTTTTTCCTTTTCTTTTTGGCTGAACCAGTTCAGTCCGGTTCAACCCGGTTCAGACCTCCAGTTCAGTCCGATTCGGTCCAACGGTCCAATCCGGTTCGGTCGGTTCAGTCATCATTTGGTCGTTCCGACGAGTTCGGTCCAGTTCAACTCGGTTCAGACTGCCAGTTCAGTCCGGTTCGGTCCAACGATCCAATCCGGTTCGGTCGGTTCAGTTATCATTTGGTCGTTCCGACGCCGTCAGCTAGTTCCCGACGTGATTCTGGCACCAATTGACGCGCTACGGCCTGGGCTTCCATAATTGGGCCTCGGCTAAAGTCAAAATGGCGCCATCGCCGGGGAATCAAGGCTTCTCTCCTGCGGCCCTCACTCTATCGATCTGGCGTTTTTCGATGACTTCGGGGCGCGTGGGTGTGCGGGTCGGCTTCCTCGGGTGTCGATCGACCTTTGCCAGTTGCCTCCTCGCGTCGTCCGCCTGTGGTTGCATCGGAGCCGAGGGATTTGGTTCCCTCGATTTTTGGCTGCTTTGTTTCTCATCTCTCCTTTCGCCGGTCGCCATTCCTCCGAGCTGGTGGTGCCGACAGTGGCTCGCGGTCACCATTTCGGGCCAGGTCGCCTGGGCCCGACGCCGGTCGCTTCCATCGGTGAGGTAGAGGGGGCTCGGCTCCCTCATTTGTCTTCTGTTTCCAGTTTTCGCGTTTCTTTCGCAAAATTTTTTTATTTTTTATTTTTATTTATTATTTATTTTTATTATTATTTTAATTGATTATTATATTTAATAATAATCCAAAATATCTAAAAAAATTAATATTTAATTCATTTAATCAGTAAATGAATTTCTCGGTATTATTTCGACTTTTCAGTATATTTTTGGATACTTTCGGGATTATTTTCCGAAGTGAAAATTCTGAAAATATTAAATAAAATTATATCTTGATCAATTTAGCCCGAAATTTAATTATTTCTTCGTTATTGATCAAGATTTCTCAATCCCATATTTTTAATTAAATTTTCTTATCTCGATTAATACCGAATTTCGGTCTTTTGATCGTTTTACCCTTGCACATGTTCAGGAATACCATTTCAATCCTTTTGCATTTTAAATGCACTCGAAAATTTCTATTCATTCCATTTACTCTTATAATAAAAAAAATCGGGTCTTACAATCTCCCTCACTAAAGAAATTTGGTCCTTCAAATTAGAACCAAGTTAAATGGGTCCATAAACAACTCCGGGTACGTCTATCGTATCATACTCTTTAATTCTCATGTGCCTTTTTCTGGAGTGTAATACTACCAACATACTTAACTAGGGAGATCGTCTCAAACCTCAACATTTTCTCCTTCCGTCTAATACCCGAATCGATTTTCCAATCATACGTTATACTTTCATTGAGCTAAGCTGTTGGAGCTCATATTCGATCAGATATGCTGGGTCCGTATAGTATTTCTGAAGCATCAACAGATGGAACACAGGGTGGATGCCTGTTTATTCAAGTGGTAATACCAACCTACAGCTCTTACCTTCCACTTTGTCCAATATCTCTTTCCGAATCTCGTTACGTCCTTATGACAAATAACTGCCAATAATACTAATTCACCTTCGGTGAATTCCAATGGTTTTCTGTCTCTTGTCAGCATAGCTTTTCTGTCTGCTCTGAGGTGTTCTTAATCTCTCACAAATCAGCTGAACATCCTCAGAGATTTATCTTACCAATTCGGAAACAATTCTCTATCTGTCACCCACTTTTTCTTATCTAAGTCGGGGAATAACTCCCTACGGCCATACAATGCCTCATATAACATGTTATCCCAATACTCAACTGACAACTGTCACTATTGGCGAATTCGATTAGTAACAACTGATCATCCCAGGAGCTTATAAAAATTAATTGCACACACTCTCATCACATCCTCCAGAACCTGTACAGTCCTCTCTGACCGACCATCTGTCTAGGGATGGAAACTATGCTAACACTTAATCGGGCTCCCATAGCTTCCTGAAAATGTTCCCAGAAGTGGGAAGTGAAGCGGGAATCCCTATCTGATACCATGCTCACTGGAATGCTACATAACATTTCACAATTTTTTTGCATACACATATATCCACCTACACACTCAGAGTATCTGGGGATTTCATAACCAGAAGGTGGGTAGACTTAGTCACTCTATCGACTATCACCCAGATAGCCTCGTGATTCATTCGGGTCCTCTATAACCCATCATAATATTCATGGTAACTTGGTCCCATTTTTGTGTCAATATATGTAGAGGCTGCAATAACTCTGCAGACTTCTCGTACTCTACCTTAGTCTGCTGACATACGAGACACTTTTCCACAACTCTACAATGTCCTTTTTTTATATCTGACCACCAATACCCTTTTCAGATATTCTGATATATTTATTATTTCTCGGATGCACTGTATATCCCGAAGAGTGAGCTTCTGACAATAACACTATCATCTTCACTGTGGTCCTGGAGAGCACTTATACTGTCTCTGAACCTCTGTAAGTCATCATCACTCACTGTGAACTCTGTCACTGTACCCTTCTGAATCTGACCCACACTATCGACACCATGCCGATCATCACGCTAAGACTGGCAAATCCGGTAACTCAAATCCGATTCTAACCTCAAGCGAGCTGTCACAAAATCACCGTCATCATCAAAAGGGATCACATCACTACTGAGGCTCACAACTGCTCTAGTATCTCACGCTCCCTGACCATCATATGTAATACCATCCTGAGGCTCTTTATGCTCAAGGCATCAGCCATTACATTAGCCTTTCCTGGGTGGTACAATGTTCACAATCATAATCCTTAAAAGCTCTAACCCTCTTGGTTATCTCATATTCTACTCTTTCTGTGTGTAAGACCCCGTATATGTATAATGGTAATATGTATAATTGGATCAAATAATATGAATGGACTTGTAATGTAAAGTATGATTGATGTAAGTCCATGAATTCAATGTATGTATGTGTGATATGAATTGTAACGTACATACAAATTTCATTGAGTATGAATATGAAGAAATGAGTTTTGGCAAGTGATGGATGTGATTGAAACTCAAGATGAGTAGTGTGGTAAAATTGAATGGAGTTATGCTTCCATTTAGTTTTATGTAGCATACCTTTGAACATACAATGAATGCACACAAGTTTCAATGTGCATAAGGTATGAATGGATGCCATTTTCAAGTTATAAAGGTGGATGGATGAGAAAATGGCCATGGCAATAGATTAAGGATGTGTTCGTATGAGTTGCAGCAAGGAAACTGCAGGAAATCTGGAAAACATGAGGGCCAGATCGATCTCATAGGATGAGAGATTGATCTGGAAGAGCCAGAATGCTCTTATTTGGGCAAAAGAATAGAGCAGATCGATCTCCAATGGAGCCAGATCGATCTCCTTAGCTCTCTATTTGGGACCAGATCGATCTCTTGCTTCGACAAATCGATCTCATGCTTCAACAGATCGATCTGATGCTTCGACAGATCGATCTCCAGCTTAAAAATGTCATGAAAAAAGAGGGATTTTAAGGGACCAGATCGATCTCCTCTTGGACCAGATCGATCTCCTCAAGTCATTTCTATATAAGGAGAGCTGAAAATCGAGAAATCTCAGAAAAACACTTAACTTTACAATCTCAACCCCAAAAACCTAATTTTCCCTCTTTAAAATCAGCCATTTCTAGCAAGAATTAAGGAGAGACCATTAGAGGCAAAGTTGTTCCTATTACAGAGAAGAACAACATAGTGTGAAGGCATCTTCCCATTTTTGGAATTGAAGGAGTTAAGGGCATTACCATTTGGAGCAAGAAGAGAAATCATATTGGTAAGATTCTAACACTCCAATCCAAATGCATTAGCTATTTAATTGATTTTGGAGTTGATTGGTATGAGTATTGATGGATAAACTACCTAGGAATGTAGTGGAATTGGTGTGACCTAGAAATCTAAAATGGGTATAATGTGAGGATATGTGGGATTGAATGAGCCTATGATTTATGGCATGCTAAAGTTGTTATTGGGGTAATGTTTATGATTTTAAATGGTTAAATGAGATTACATTGTGAGTTGGAGGAATTGTGAAAATGGGTATTTATATGAGTGATAAATGCCATAGTGAGGGGATTCATGAAATATGAACGCTATGAGCTTTATGTCGATTTGATATCGACTTTGAATAAGTTAATAGGCCTAAGAAGGTCCATAGACTCGAGCTATGGGTAAAGTAATGAAACGAGGCCCAATAAGCTTTAATAGAGGCTATAGATTAAATTGGATATAGCAAGCACAAGGGTTGCAATATATGGATCGAATATAATGCGGGGTACGATTTTGTGCAGTCCCGAAGAGTTCGTTGAAGACGAATGGAACCGTACGAGTAAGCAGCTTAAGGAAGTGGAATCACGCATCGCGATTCCATGTAAGGGAATTTTGTGAGTATATAGAGGTAGCTGCTCGTACTTTGAACTTGTGGGTGAATATTGGGTGTTTTATGAAATGCATGGTTGCTCAAATAAATGATTGATGGTATTCGTGAATGATGATGAGTATATGCGTGGTTTTAGATTTGAAGTGGATTTTATGAAATGGGATAGCAAGGCTAATAATTGCATAAATCTAATGTTTTGATGCTTTTCAAAACGAAATTGCTTGGTTTTAAGCAAGCTAGTAGATGGGTCGGCTAGTATTGTATGGTTGTTGTGGAAAAGCATTTGTGAGTGCTAAACCCGATTTTCGGGATTGTTTTATTGTGTATAAGCCGCCTATCGAAATTGTATGACATAAATCGCGCTAGAGCCTCGCTCGCGCTGGATTTCTATGTTTTCATTTGTATGAAACGTGCTGGAGCTTAGCTCGCACCTTGATTTGGAAATTATGTTGATGCTTATAAACCGTACTGGAGCTTCTGCTCGTACGTGGATTTTGAGTGGTTGTCTTATGAGTATAACCGTACTAGGAGCTATGCTCGTACGCGTCTCTTTATGAGAGGATGCATGAGTCGTGCTAGAGATTTGCCCGCACAAGTTTGCACATTGTGATAAGCATAAGGTTGTGAAAGTTGGTAAGATCCTTAAGCCTTACATCCTTAAGCCCTACATCCTTAAGCTAACATCCTTAAGCCCAGAGAGGCAGGGAGGCTCTGTTAGGCGGGGAGGCTCTGTTCGGTGGGGAGGCTCTCTTACGGTGGGATCCTTAAGCCAACATCCTTAAGCCCAAAGAGGCGGGGAGGCTCTGTTAGGCAGGGAGGCTCTCCTACATGGGTACGGTAAGATCCTTAAGCCCTACATCCTTAAGCCAACATCCTTAAGCCCAATGAGGCGGGGAGGCTCTGTACGGTGGGGAGGTTCTCTTACGGAAAGGATCCTTAAGCCCTACATCCTTAAGCTAACATCTTTAAGCCAACATCCTTAAGCCCAAAGAGGCGGGGAGGCTCTGTTAGGCGGGGAGGCTCTGTTAAGTGGGGAGGCTCTGTTCGGCAGGGAGGCTCTCCTTCACGGAATATGGAAAACTCTTGGTATGGGGTAGATAAGACCTAGGAATGGCACCCCCATCACGATATGAGTTGCGGAGTACGTTGTACCGTGTATGTCACATGGAGTATGATGTACCGCATGATGGTTATGTGATGAGAAAGTCTAGCGAGGGATAATCCATCTTCGTGCCAGCATGATACCCCGCACACCTGGATGCGTGTGGTCTGGGATGATTGATGATATAATGGTTCACATAGGCACTTTTGATATAGTGACCTAGATTTATACACATGCGTGAATTGTGGAATGAAAATGTGGTTGTGATTGTGAGTTGATTTGGTGGTGTTTATGATGTTGGTTTAAAAAGGAGGTTTCTAAAATGAATTGCCCTTTTTTATGAAATTAAATGAGATTGAGCATGAGATGATTTATACATGATGTTTCTACCATGTTTTATATGCCAATGCACATGATTTTGATACATGATATATATGTATATTCACATGGCATAGTTTTATTCCTCATGCTCCTACTATAAATGATTTATGCATAACACTATCAGCATGTAGATAGAGTAGTTATCTACCATGCTTGCATTATTGCCTTACTGAGCGTGTGGTTGCTCATCCCACTCTATTTTTCCCCCCTACAGAGCGTGCATAGTAGCCCAATGAGGACTGAGGCGTATTATTTTGGACTCCGCTGCATCTCCATCGCTAAGAGGTATATACACAGTGATTCTCTTTGTATCTAAACAATGTAAAAGCACAGTATTCTTTTGAGTTGTACTTATGGGGGATGTAGATGTCAGTAAAACATGTATTCGTATAAGTACACGATTAAATGCACATGTATGACATCGTTTTAATTAATTGAGAATGAATGAGATGTGGTGTTTATTATTGGCTCACAGCCCAACAGTGTGTGGTGAGTTTAGTTCACGATCGGGTAAGGTGACAGTAAAACGCGAAAAATTTTCAGTGATTTTCAGTTAAAGAGAACGGAATTGGGTCATGACAGAGATTGGTATCAGAGCTGTGTTGGCCTGATGTGAGTCATTAATAAAACGTAGGAAAGTACATCCCCATAATACTGTGCTTTTGTTTAGATATAACTATGTATACCGTGATGGATTGAGCTTAATGAATTATTATAATACAGAAAGTTAGGCACTATGCCAGTTACACGCCAAGGTAGAGGGGCGAGAGCACGCGCTAGAGGCCGTAGAGGTAGGCCTGAGAGCCGTGCGGAGCCACAGACTGAGCAGGCTCCACAGAACCCTGCTGAGAGAGCAGAGGATACTGAGGCTCGCTTCGCTAGGTTAGAGCGGAGTATTGAGAGTTTGGTGGAGATAGTCACGCAGGCCTTAGGCGCCGGTGACAGACGAGGTCCCGCGGCACAGCCTACTACGGAACAGGCAGCTGCAGAGGCGGAGAGACCTCAGACTGCTGAGACAGCTACAGTTACACCACCTCCAGCTCAGGATATAGCTTCTCCTATCGCTCCACAGCAGAGCGGTAGTGATTTGGGTTATGACTGCGACTTGAGCAGGTTGCGAGAGTTTCAAGCGCTGAAACCCCCAGTGTTTAGAGGGGTGAAGGACCCAGTGATTATGGAGGATTAGGTGTATGAGATGGAGAAACTGTATAGGTTTTTCCGATGCACTTCAAGTGAGAAGGTTGCCTTTGTCGTGTTTATGTTGAAAGGCGAGGCCGAGCATTGGTGGAGGTCCACCGAGGTTATTTTGAGGGCCAGACACTCTGAGATCTCGTGGGAGATATTTCTAGAGGCCTTCAGGAGACAGTATATTCCAGCTACCGCACAGAGGAAATTGCGGATGAAATTTATGAATTTGGTTCAGGGGAACCGAACTGTGGACGAGTATGATTCCAAGTTTATGTCATTGGGGAGATATGACCCTGACACGATGGGTAGTGAGACCTGGAAGATTCAGAAGTTCATGGATGGATTGAGATTGGCCATCCGGACTAAGCTAGCTCCCTTCGATATTGTGACTTATGAGGAGGCTGTACATAAGGCTCAGTTATGTGAGCAAGACTTTGAGCGAAATGCCTCCGAGCTTGGGAGAGTCAGTGTTAGAAAGGACAGAGACCGGAAGAGATCCGGGTTTGGAAGAGTGGCCAAGAGAGATGGCCAAAGATTGAGGAGGTGCGGGAGAGAGTTGCTAGACCTCCCGTATACCCAGCCTTGACTGCGCCAAGGGGTATGACTATTGGAGGACCACGACCTACTACTGATAAGTGTAGGAGATGTGGGAGATTTCACGGGAATAAACCCTGTCTCATGACCCCTATGGTGTGTTTTAGATGCGAGAGACCAGGGCATATAGCTAAATATTGTCTCGAGAAGATGGAGATTGCCCCACAGAAGGGCAAGGAGCCTGAGGGAGCTCCAGTTGAGACAGCAGCCCCGAGGAGGAGGGCTACAGCTGAGGAAAAAGGGAAACAGGCTGCGGGTGTGAGCAGAGGAAGAGTACATGCACTAGATCAGGACACCGCGGATGCTTTGACGGATGTGATTAAAGGTACCATCCGAATCTTTGATTTAGAAGCATTGGTATTATTTGATCCTGGTGCCACGTATTCTTTCATATCACCTTCCTTCGCACATAAATTTTTGAAGCATGTGAAACCAACATTGTTGGATAAGATGTTAATGATTTCCACACCCATGAATGATAGTCAATTGACTAAGCATGTATGTAGAGATTGTAAGTTAACGATAGAGGGGAATGAAATGATAGCCAATCTAATTTTATTGAATATGAATGATTTTGATGTAATTTTGGGAATGGATTGGTTGGCTACCAATCGGGTTGTGATGGATTGTCATGCCAAAACATTGATGTTTTCAGGATTAGACAATCTTATTGTAAATTTTGATGAAAAGAAATGATATGAAAATAGCATGGTTGTTGTAAATAAAGGAGTATGATTTTTAAATGCATAATGCTTGAGAGATAAATTATTTGTTTTGATAAATATTGAATGTGGAGCGATGGTTTATGTTACTAATGATAGAGAGGATAATGTGAAGGGTTCATTGCCTATGTGGTCGATATAGATGAGGCACACCCGGAATTGAAGGACATACCCGTAATTACGGATTACCCTGATGTCTTTCCGGACGAATTACCAGGACTACCACCTGAAAGGGAAATGGAATTTTGCATTGAGTTGGTGCCTGGTACAGAGCCGATATCAAAACCACCCTATAGAATGGCTCCGATAGAATTGGAAGAGCTGAAGAAACAGCTGCAAGAGTTGCTGGAGAAGGGGTTTATTAGACCGTGTGTCTCACCTTGGGGAGCACCAGTTCTATTTGTAAGGAAGAAGGATGGAAGCCTCCGACTGTGTATAGATTACCGGTTGTTGAATAAGGCCACCATTAAGAACAAGTACCCCCTTCCAAGAATCGATGATTTATTAGATCAGCTCCAGGGAGCCGAAATATTTTCTAAGATAGATCTGCGGTCAGGGTATCATCAATTGAGGATCAGGAGTGGAGATGTACCCAAGACAACATTTCGTACCCGTTATGGCCACTACGAGTTTTTGGTGATGCCATTCGGATTGACGAATGCTCCCGCAGCATTTATGGCATTGATGAATGATATATTCAAGCCATACCTGGACAAGTTTGTAATAGTGTTCATTGATGATATTTTGGTGTATTCCAAGTCCAGAGAAGATCATGAGGAGCACTTGAGGATAGTTCTGCAAACCCTCCGAGAGAGAGAATTGTATGCCAAACTCAGTAAGTATAACTTTTGGTTGGAACAGATCTCATTTCTGGGGCATGTTGTATCAAAGGATGGGGTATCGGTGGATCCATCCAAGATAGAGGCAGTTGTACAGTGGGAACAGCCCAAGACAGTAACTGAGATCAGGAGTTTTCTGGGATTGGCAGGATATTATAGGAGATTTGTAGAGGGTTTCTCCAGACTAGCTGCTCCATTGACACGCCTCACACGAAAAGATGTTAAGTTTGTGTGGGATGAGGCATGTGAGAGGAGTTTTGAGGAGCTTAAGCGTCGATTAACGACTGCTCCAGTGCTCACCATTCCTACCAACTCAGGAGGATTCTCGGTGTATACGGATGCATCGCACCAGGGACTGGGCTGTGTGCTTATGCAGGATGGGAAGGTAGTTGCCTATTGATCTAGACAGTTGAAAGATCATGAGAGGAACTACCCGACACATGATTTGGAGTTGGCGGCTGTAGTATTTGCTTTGAAAATATGGCGCCACTATCTCTATGGTGAGAAGTTTCAGGTGTTCATAGATCATAAGAGCCTTCAGTACCTGTTCTCACAGAAAGAGTTGAATATGAGACAGATGAGATGGCTCGAACTCCTGAAAGACTATGATTGTGAAATCATGTACCACCCAGGTAAGGCAAATGTAGTTGCCGATGCTTTGAGTAGAAAGAACCTTGGGTTGGTGTCTTATATGATGGTACGGGAACATGAATTGTTAGAACACTTTGCGAACCTCAGTTTGGATGTAACCCCACCTGGATCTGAGAGACTTGAGATCATGGCTAGTTTGAGACTAGAGCCAGAGTTGATTGGCCGTATTCGGCGAGCCCAGCAGAGCGATCGATGATGCATCGATTGGCTGAGGCAGATACAGACAGGTGTGGGTATTGATTTTGAGCAGAGTGCTGATGGCTTATTGAGGTTCAGAGGTAGAGTATGCGTTCCCAGGGATCCTGAGATCAGGAAAACGATTTTATCAGAGGCTCACTCATCGAAGTATACGATACATCCGGGAAGTACCAAGATGTATCAAAACCTTCGGAAGGTTTACTGGTGGTCTGGAATGAAAAGAGACATTGCTGAATATGTCGCTAAGTGTCTCGTTTGTCAGCAAGTGAAGGTAGAGCATCAGAAGCCTGCAGGATTATTGCAGCCTCTACCGATACCGACATGGAAGTGGGAGCATGTCACCATGGATTTTGTGATGGGGTTGCCGAGGACCCGCAGAGGTCATGATGCCATATGGGTTATTGTGGACCGGTTAACTAAGTCCGCCCATTTCTTGGCTATGAGAGCTACCGATAAACTGAGTTAGTTGGCGAACCTGCATATTCGAGAGATAGTACGGCTACATGGTGTACCAGTGAGCGTTGTTTCTGATAGGGATGCCCGCTTCACTTCCCATTTCTGGGAAAATTTTCAGGAAGCGCTGGGGACCCGATTGAGTTTTAACACCGCTTTTCATCCTCAGATAGATGGGCAGTCAGAGAGGACTATGCAGACCCTCGAGGATATGTTGAGAGCGTGTGTGCTAGATTTTAGAGGCTCCTGGGATGACCACCTGCAGTTAGCCGAGTTCGCTTATAATAATAGCTATCATGCTAGTATCGGGATGGCACCCTATGAGGCATTATAAGGGCGTAGATACCGTTCCCCTATTGGATGGGAAGAGGTTGGTGACAGACAAATTTTTGCTCCGGACTTAGTGCAACAGGCATCTGAGGACATCCAGTTGATATGTGAGAGATTACGGATAGCTCAGAGCCGACAAAAGAGTTATGCTGACAAGAGACGAAGACCACTGGAGTTTGATGAGGGTGAGTCGGTGTTTTTGAGAGTATCACCATCGAAGGGTATTATGAGATTTGGCAAGAAGGGCAAGCTGAGCCCTAGATATATCGGACCCTTCGAGATTTTGGAGAGAGTGGGAGATAAGGCATATAGATTGGCATTGCCACCAGACTTGGCAAATGTCCACAACGTCTTTCACGTCTCGATGCTTCGGAAGTATCACCCGGACCCGGCACACGTGATAAGATATGAGCCGTTGGAGCTCCATGAGAGTATGACGTATGTTGAGAAGCCGGTTCGGATATTGGACAGAAAAGAGAAAGTGTTGCGGAATAAGACAATTCCCTTGGTGAAAGTTCTTTGGCAACACCACACGGCGGAAGAGGCCATGTGGGAATTGGAGAACTTGATACGGGAGAAGGACCCCCAACTTTTTGAAGAGTGACTTGGTTCTAATTTGGAGGACCAAATTCCTTGAAGGATGGGAGATTGTAAGACCCCGTATATGTATAATGGTAATATGTATAATTGGATCAAATAATATGAATGGACTTGTAATGTAAAGTATGATTGATGTAAGTCCATGAATTCAATGTATGTATGTGTGATATGAATTGTAACGTACATACAAATTTCATTGAGTATGAATATGAAGAAATGAGTTCTGGCAAGTGATGGATGTGATTGAAACTCAAGATGAGTAGTGTGGTAAAATGGAATGGAGTTATGCTTCCATTTAGTTTTATGTAGCATACCTTTGAACATACAATGAATGCACACAAGTTTCAATGTGCATAAGGTATGAATGGATGCCATTTTCAAGTTATAAAGGTGGATGGATGAGAAAATGGCCATGGCAATAGATTAAGGATGTGTTGGTATGAGTTGCAGCAAGGAAACTGCAAGAAATCTGGAAAACATGAGGGCCAGATCGATCTCATAGGATGAGAGATCGATCTGGAAGAGCCAGAATGCTCTTATTTGGGCAAAAGAATAGAGCAGATCGATCTCCAAAGGAGCCAGATCGATCTCCTTAGCTCTCTATTTGGGACCAGATCGATCTCTTGCTTCGACAGATCAATCTCATGCTTCAACAGATCGATCTGATGCTTCGACAGATCGATCTCCAGCTTAAAAATGCTGTGAAAAAAGAGGGATTTTAAGGGACCAGATCAATCTCCTCTTGGACCAGATCGATCTCCTCAAGTCATTTCTATATAAGGAGAGCTGAAAATCGAGAAATCTCGAAAAAACACTTAACTTTACAATCTCAACCCCAAAAACCTAATTTTCCCTCTTTAAAATCAGCCATTTCCAGCAAGAATTAAGGAGAGACCATTAGAGGCAAAGTTGTTCCTATTACAGAGAAGAACAACATAGTGTGAAGGCATCTTCCCATTTTTGGAATTGAAGGAGTTAAGGGCATTACCATTTGGAGCAAGAAGAGAAATCATATTGGTAAGATTCTAACACTCCAATCCAAATGCATTAGCTATTTAATTGATTTTGGAGTTGATTGGTATGAGTATTGATGGATAAACTACCTAGGAATGTAGTGGAATTGGTGTGACCTAGAAATCTAAAATGGGTATAATGTGAGGATATGTGGGATTGAATGAGCCTATGATTTATGGCATGCTAAAGTTGTTATTGGGGTAATGTTTATGATTTTAAATGGTTAAATGAGATTACATTGTGAGTTGGAGGAATTGTGAAAATGGGTATTTATATGAGTGATAAATGCCATAGTGAGGAGATTCATGAAATATGAACGCTATGAGCTTTATGTCGATTTGATATCGACTTTGAATAAGTTTATAGGCCTAAGAAGGTCCATAGACTCGAGCTATGGGTAAAGTAATGAAACGAGGCCCAATAAGCTTTAATAGAGGCTATAGATTAAATTGGTTATAGCAAGCACAAGGGTTGCAATATATGGATCGAATATAATGCGGGGTACGATTTTGTGCAGTCCCGAAGAGTTCGTTGAAGACGAATGGAACCGTACGAGTAAGCAGCTTAAGGAAGTGGAATCACGCATCGCGATTCCAGGTAAGGGAATTTTGTGAGTATATAGAGGTAGCTGCTCGTACTTTGAACTTGTGGGTGAATATTGGGTGTTTTATGAAATGCATGGTTGCTCAAATAAATGATTGATGGTATTCGTGAATGATGATGAGTATATGCGTGGTTTTAGATTTGAAGTGGATTTTATGAAATGGGATAGTAAGGCTAATAATTGCATAAATCTAATGTTTTGATGCTTTTCAAAATGAAATTGCTTGGTTTTAAGCAAGCTAGTAGATGGGTCAGCTAGTATTGTATGGTTGTTGTGGAAAAGCATTTGTGAGTGCTAAACCCGATTTTCGGGATTGTTTTATTGTGTATGAGCCGCCTATCAAAATTGTATGACATAAATCGCGCTAGAGCCTCGCTCGCGCTGGATTTCTATGTTTTCATTTGTATGAAACGTGCTGGAGCTTAGCTCGCACCTTGATTTGGAAATTATGTTGATGCTTATAAACCGTACTGGAGCTTCTGCTCGTACGTGGATTTTGAGTGGTTGTCTTATGAGTATAACCGTACTAGGAGCTATGCTCGTACGCGTCTCTTTATGAGAGGATGCATGAGTCGTGCTAGAGATTTGCCCGCACAAGTTTGTACATTGTGATAAGCATAAGGTTGTGAAAGTTGGTAAGATCCTTAAGCCTTACATCCTTAAGCCCTACATCCTTAAGCTAACATCCTTAAGCCCAGAGAGGCGGGGAGGCTCTGTTAGGTGGGGAGGCTCTATTCGGTGGGGAGGCTCTCTTACGGTGGGATCCTTAAGCCAACATCCTTAAGCCCAAAGAGGCGGGGAGGCTCTGTTAGGCAGGGAGGCTCTCCTACATGGGTACGGTAAGATCCTTAAGCCCTACATCCTTAAGCCAACATCCTTAAGCCCAAAGAGGCGGGGAGGCTCTGTTAGGCGGGGAGGCTCTGTACGGTGGGGAGGTTCTCTTACGGAAAGGATCCTTAAGCCCTACACCTTAAGCTAACATCCTTAAGCCAACATCCTTAAGCCCAAAGAGGCGGGGAGGCTCTGTTAGGCGGGGAGGCTCTGTTAAGCGGGGAGGCTCTGTTCGGCAGGGAGGCTCTCCTTCACGGAATATGGAAAACTCTTGGTATGGGGTAGATAAGACCTAGGAATGGCACCCCCAATCACGATATGAGTTACGGAGTACGCTGTACCGTGTATGTCACATGGAGTACGATGTACCGCATGATGGTTATGTGATGAGAAAGTCTGGCGAGGGATAATCCATCTTCGTGCCAGCATGATACCCTGCACACCTGGATGCGTGTGGTCTGGGATGATTGATGATATAATGGTTCACATAGGCACTTTTGATATAGTGACCTAGATTTATACACATGCGTGAATTGTGGAATGAAAATGTGGTTGTGATTGTGAGTTGATTTGGTGGCGTTTATGATGTTGGTTTAAAAAGGAGGTTTCTAAAATGAATTGCCCTTTTTATGAAATTAAATGAGATTGAGCATGAGATGATTTATACATGATGTTTCTACCATGTTTTATATGCCAATGCACATGATTTTGATACATGATATATATGTATATTCACATGGCATAGTTTTATTCCTCATGCTCCTACTATAAATGATTTATGCATAACACTATCAGCATGTAGATAGAGTAGTTATCTACCATGCTTGCATTATTGCCTTACTGAGCGTGTGGTTGCTCATCCCACTCTATTTTTCCCCCCTACAGAGCGTGCATAGTAGCCCAGTGAGGACTGAGGCGTATTATTTTGGACTCCGCTGCATCTCCATCGCTAAGAGGTATATACACAGTGATTCTCTTTGTATCTAAACAATGTAAAAGCACAGTATTCTTTTGAGTTGTACTTATGGGGGATGTAGATGTCAGTAAAACATGTATTCGTATAAGTACACGATTAAATGCACATGTATGACATCATTTTAATTAATTGAGAATGAATGAGATGTGGTGTTTATTATTGGCTCACAGCCCAACAGTGTGTGGTGAGTTTAGTTCACGATCGGGTAAGGTGACAGTAAAACGCGAAAAATTTTCAGTGATTTTCGGTTAAAGAGAACGGAATTGGGTCGTGACACTGTGAAAATATATACTCAGGGCTTTTACGATCAGTGCATATCCAAAATTTCTTACCATTTAAGTGGTGACGCCATACTTTTAGTGTAAACGCAATGGCTGCCACTCTAAATCATGGGTCAGATAGTTTCTCTCATGATCCTTGAACTATCTGGATCCATAAACGACTATCTCCGCATTTTACATCAATACACAGCCCAATCCTTATTTTGAGGTATCCATACACACTGAGAAATCTCTTTAGCTATTAGTCATGGTGAGAATACTTACGGTGGTCAGTTCATTACTTCAATATACCAAAACTCACCGAAGCCACTTTCATACTTATCATCCTACTAACATACAATCTTTTTCCGAGCAAGATGTGTCAACGAGCAGTCTATTTTGAAAAACTCTCAACAACTCATCTATAAGACAGTTTTCTGTTGCTACTCATGATCTTCCTTGGATTTCGAATACATCGAAATATCATCGCTAAAGATGACAACCAATCGGTCCAAGTAAGCTTTAAATACCTCATCGTAGTTGAGTTTCACTAAATATTTCAATCACCCATATTCTTGACTTATGTACGCATAAAGGTATAATGTCATTTCGAAATCGCTTCCGTTCAAGATACTAACCCACGTCATTTCCTTTTTCTTATATTAACGACTTTTATAAAAGATTTTAATTTTTAAACCTTCATGATTACTCGAATTCTATATTTCTGTATCGTACCAGTAAAAGTACCAAATTTTTAAATGTATATATTACGACTGTCGATTTCAATTTATAAGTTATGTGTGCGCTTCTAGATGCTGTTAAGTCTTTAGGCGGGGAGGTATTTTGAAATACCTTTATTAACCCTCAGACTTAACCACATGGACTGGGTGTAGATATATCCACCTCTTATCCTTGGTCGCAATTCATAGTCATTACATATCGCTTAATCCAAATTACTTTACATATCAAAGATATCCTTACCTTGCATACACATCTTATTCCAATATATCTCGTATTCAAGATCTATCACATCTCAAAGCTTATCTCCTTTCATATATCACTTATAACAACTCTTTCATTACTTGTCAAACTTACAGTACGCTTTTCAGTGATGTTTTCACTTCTATTTTCAACTTACAATTTCTATACCCATATTCAGTTAGTGATAATCAGCTAATTAGCATCATCTTGCCTATGGGTACAGGTTTCACATCTTTCACTAACTTATAAGCAACTGAAGGCGGTATGAATAAATGCGTGGCACCAGGAGCAATTAAAATAATTATTTCATTATTCACAACCAGTGTGGTATCTTCCACCACATCAGATAAAACATCAGTAGTGTCCTGGTCTAAGGCATACACTCACCCTCGTCCAACATCTTGTTTCCGTGGTATTTACCATACATTCTACACTGTTTACACTTGCTACTCTGTTACACTGCTCTCACTGCTACACTGCTTACACGGTTCACACTGCTACGGAGCAGGTCAAGGTCCTCAATTCACAATACCCCTCATAAGTGCTAAAATTGGATTCATTGGGGCCTTACCAATTATTTTACCCCGTGACTCATCAGCTCTAAGCTTTTACCAAACTACCTTTTTTCCGTTCTGACATCTCTGTTATTCTCTATTCTCTTTTGTCTTTATTTCAGTCCTTACTACCTTTCTCAATCTCAGAGGCGTGCAACTTATAATCTTATTCACACAACTGTAGTCTGCGCACTGCCTCGACATAGGTAGTGATATCTAACGGCCTAATCAGACTCTAATTAACAATCTGAGCCCTTTATGAACTTTCAAAAATCTCGACTCTCACTGTTTATAGTGTCGAAGTCATATCCGCCGAGGAATATAAACTGAGTTTCATGCTCATCAATCAACATGTTCCTCTGGGTCAAAGTAAATAATTTCATCCATAATTTCCTTTAAGCTATATTCGGGATATTCTGTCACCGGAATACATTTAGAATATTTTCCATGTCCATTCTGGATATCTAACTCTTAAGATGGCTCGAGCGGATTTCCATCAATGCTCCAACTCGCCCTCAAATCTCATGCATACACCGAGTAATTAGCTCCCAAATTATTCTCCACACTCCATTCTAAACTCGCGAAGATGTCTCAATACTGTCCGATCTCTCTGTCGAACTCTGTCCGATCTCTCTGTCAGACTCTGTCCGATCTCTCTGTCCGATCTCTTTGTCAAACTTTGTGGGGCATAATCAACATCAGCCTCCACGTCAATCTAATCTTGAGTCTCATGTGGCGACTCAGTATGACTCTCAGGCCTACCTCTACGGCCTTGAGCTCATGTACTCGCCTCTCAACCATAGCGGCTATCAGTTAATGTGTCTATATTCTTGCATTCAAAAATCAAATTCTTAGCTGCACTTCCATCTCGATATACACAATTGTATCTCAACAATGCACAAAACATGAGGATGTAGACTTCCTTAACCACTAACACCGACTCATATAAGGCTAACTCAGCTTTGATACCATTAAACCTATCACGACCCAAATTACCTAAAAATCAGAGTAAATTTTTTGCATTTTCATTTATTATTTAATTCTTACCTTTCTCTCATCGTGACCATCCTACAAACAGTTGGGCTATGATTCGGTGTTAGTCACCTCTCACCTATTTACCATTCCATTTCCATAATCACATTCATATATCAGAGTTTACTATCTTTAGACTTTAATTAAGTACATACACAATGGTATTTACATAACCTTACATCCCCGCATCATAATCGTTTACAATACTGTGCATTACATATTTAGATACAAAACTATACAAATGTGTATACCTGTCTCTCGATGGGAAGCAGCGGATACCAAGCATGCAAGTCCTTAGCCGCTCACTAACTATTACTTGTGCTTTGAAAAGATGGGAAAATAAGGGGGGTGAGCAAACCACACGCTCAGTAAGGCAATTATGCAAGTAAGTAGAGAGCTCCACTATCTACATGCTCATAATGCCATGCCCTTAAAATCCATTTCTTTTCATTAAAATCTCAAGCATAAAATCATGCATACCTCAATGACATAGTTTATCAAAACTATTTGTGCATATAGAAATCATGTAATTCATGCATCAAAGGCATTTTATGTGACATTAGTAAATCATACTTAGCATGAATTTAATCAAAATCATGCATTCTTTCATGTCATGTAAGACAAATCATGAATTTGAAATGAAAAGCATGGAAAACACCATCATGATATTGCATTCAAATCATTTCATTAAAACTACAGTATAAACTAACCCTTTCGGGTCAATCATATCATAAAACAATTCATTAAAATTCATTATAACACTTCGGTTATAAACCACCCTTCTTTTAGGGTCACATATCATAAAAATCATAAAAATCATAAAATCGGGGGCCTGACCCCTCCCTCGGGTCTACCCTAGTCTATCGACTAATAGTTATATCATGTGAGACATCAATAACATCGAGGACTATGGCTATATCATAGTGATCCCTGGCAACACGGTACCTAATGTGTGGGGTATCACACCTAAAACGGGAGGTGGGTCATCCTACCCGCCAGAACAGCATAACATCAGGATTGCGGGGGCAAGGCTTGCTGCCTCGTGGCTAATGCCACTCTACTCCAACAATCCCCACGGTACAGTATACTCCGCGTGGCATACACGGTACAATGTACTCTGTGAACCCAAGCTCAAATCAGGGGTGCCTGCAATAGGTCTTATCCACCCATATCATCTCTGTCTCAGTATGCACGTGTGAGCATATCATCTCATTGTGACACACAGTTTACAAGAGGCTCCAACACGGCTATATGCATGTAATATAAATCCCCGTGCGAACAAAGCTCTAGCATGGCTCCATGCATATTCATGATATCAGAAAATCTCGTGCGAGCGAAGCTCTAGCACGGTTTCATAGAAATCAATGAAATCGGTGTACGAGCAGCGCTCCAGTACGACTTAAAATAATTATTAATTCAAGTAAAATCCACGTATGAGCAATGCTCTAGTACGGATATGTATAAAAACTCAGTGAAAACCTCGTACGAGAAAAACTCCAATACGACTTTAAAATGAGTTTGAATTCATATAAAACTTCGTCCGAGCAAGCTCTAGCATGAATGAATGCTCAAGTAAATGAAATCTCGTGCGAGTTACTCTCCAGCACGGCTTTATGCATAATTAAATCAAATCTCGTGCGAGTTACACTCCAACACGGCTTTATGCATATTTAAATCAAATCTCGTGCGAGTTACACTCCAGCACGGCTTTATGCAATATCAAATCAAAACAGGATGCGAGCTAGGCTCTAGCATCTCTCATGCATGTCAATCATAAAAACTAGTGCGAGCAATCGCTCCAGCACCTTTTATCCATATCAAGTCAAAACAGTTCAAAACCGTCAAAACAGTCAAAATAAAGTGCGAGCTAGGCTCCAGCAGCTCTCATGCATATCAAATCATAAAATCAGTGCGAGCAACCGCTTAAGCACATTTCATGCATATGATGTCACACAAATCGGTGCGAGCAACCGCTCAAGCACATTTTATCCACACTCACAAACTCAGATGTAATGCGAGCTATGCGCCAGTACTATCTGTTTCCATAGAAAATTGATAGTTGGCCCGTTTTCCAAAGAATTTCATTTAATTACCAATAACACTTACGTAGTGTTATTTTGGGAAACTTATGCAAATATTGACCAATCTACCGATTTGCTTTGCTTAAAACCAATAAAATTCCTTAAACCAGAAATTACTTAAATCATGCATTTCATGCATATCATGCTTTCACCATCCTTAGGTGAACTTCCCTTAATAGGGGTAAAATAGTCTTTACCTATTTTGATCCTTAAAATTATTTAAACCACTTTTAGGACCTTTATACAATATCAGTGTATACATACATATTCAGTGTATACAAAAACTATTTAAAGTACGCGTAGCTACCCCTAGCTACTCACACAATTCCCTTACCTCATTTTCAGTACAGTCTGACCTTTCCACTAATGTCTCGTCGTGCAGTCCGATTTGCTTCCAATCACATCTCCGAAACTACGGATACACATTCACCAGGTCAAATACAATACAACTTAATTGTATTTCATATTTTCTGGGTTTAATTTAAATCATTGAGCCCGTTTACCCATATTGGGCCCGATTATACCATAATGGGCCTTAATCGGCCTTAAGCCCGTTTACCACACTTTATTGAGGCTTATTGGGCTCATTGGGCCCCATCAGTATTTATTTAGCATCGTTCTAAATTCTCGGATATCTCAATTTAGTATTTATGACAATTTATTCAAATTTCCAAATTTTAATTCATTTATACGAAAATTAAATCTGTAATTTATGCGATAAATATCAATCACGCATAACGATGTAAAATTATCGTAAATAAGGGTTACTTACCCGAGATTCCATGATCGTACACAAATCGAGGCTAACTTGAGTCCTCGTTTGACGCCAATTGTCGAGCTACACAATTTAATATTTTTTTCGGGTAAATTTCCAATCGACTATTAATCAAATTAAATATTCAAAAATTTAAATCGATAAATTCGACCGCTTACCGACTTACCCGTAGCTCGATTGCATCACTGTAATTTTTTTCCAATTTTTTCTCTTTTTCTTTTTCCATTTTTCTTCCTTTTTTCCTTTTCTTTTTGGCAGAACCAGTTCGGTCCAGTTCAACTCGGTTTAGACCACCGGTTCAGTCTGGTTCGGTCCAACGGTCCTATCCGGTTCGACCGATTCAGTCATCATTTGGTCGTTTCGATGCCATCCGACCGGTTCTCGACGTGATTCCGGCACCAATTTACCGGCCACGGCCTGGGCTTCCATAATCGGGCCTCGACTGGAGTCAAAACGGTGCCATCGCCGGCGAATCAAGACTTCTCTCTTGCGGCCCTCTGTAAGACCCGAATTTATTTAAAATATGAAATGAACGAGTATTCGTGAAGGGAAGTCGGGTTAAATTAATCCCGAACACGTGTAAAGGTAAAACGGTCAAAAGACCGAAAGCCGGTATAAATTCGATAAGGAAATTTAATTAAAAATATGGATTTGAGAAATCTTGGTCAATAAAAGTGAAATAAATTTATTTTGGGTTAAATTGATCAAGATATCAATTTATTGGAATTAATCGAGATTAATCGAAATTTTTTAGTTCAGAAAAATAATCCCGAAAATAATCAAAAAATATATCGAAAAGTCATTCGAGACAATATCCCAAAAATACAGAGAAATTATACCCAAAAAAGGGTTAAAATATAATTAATAAATTAAATTAAATAAATTAAATTTGTGATAAAATAATATAAGTTGTAGATATTTTGGATTTTTATAGAGTATTTTAATGAATAGTGTAATAATTAAAATAAATAAATAATAAAAATAAATAAATAAATAAATATATAAAATAAATTAAAGAATTGAAAAAAAAAAGAGACAGAAAACGCGAAATCGCGCGAAACGAAAACGGAAGCAGCTGATCGAGGAGCATCCCGTTCGGCGACCGGTGGCGACCAGGCGAGGGCCGGTGAAGGAAGCCCAATGCCAGGCGATCTTGTTGCCACCGGTGACACGCGCCAAGGACGCCGGAGGACACCGGAAAACGGAGGAGAAGGTCGCGGGAAAGAAATGGTCACGGCGGCGAACGGCGATGATTCGGGCAGAACCGAGGCCAGATTCTGAAAGCCCAGGCGACGGCGGTTCTTTCTGCACCAGTAGCAGCCGGTGAAACGGCGGCAATCGCCGGCGACGACCAAGGGAAGAAATGGGTTTCCGACGCCGGGGAGAAGAGGCCGAACCGACGGCGTTCCGACGACCCCGATCGAAATCGAGGGTAGATTCGTGCTGCGGACGACCTTGCGGAGCGACTGGTGGTGAGAACCAGCGGAGAACCGACCGGCAAGGCCTTGAACCGGCTGTGAACCGGTGGTCTGAACCGGTCTGAACCGGACTGAACCGGTTCAGCCAAAAAGAGGAGGAAAAAAGGAAGAAAAAAGGAAAAAAAAAGAGAAAAAGTTAGGGAAAATTCCTGTGATGCAATCGAGTTTCGGGTAAGTTAGTAGTGGTCGAAAGTGACCCTATTTAAATTTCGGAGTATTTAATTTAATTAATTTTGGGCTGAAAACTTACCCGAAAAATTGTGGAATTGTGTAGCTCGACAATTGGCATCCAAAGAGAGCTCGAGACAGTCTCGAATTTCGTACTAGCATGGAATCTCGGGTAAGTGACCCTTATTTATGATAATTTACATCGTTATGCGTGTTTCGAATTTAAATTCTGCATAAATTGAATTAAATTATGGAAATTTAGATAAATTGTCGTAAATAATAAATTTAGCTATTCGAGAGTTAGAACGAGGCCCAATAAATTGATGGTGGGTCCAGTGAGCCCAATAGGCCTCGATAAAGCGAAAATTAAGTGGAAAACGGGCTTAAGGCCTATTAAGGCCCATTAAGGTGCAATCGAGCCCAATAGGGGTAAACGAGCCCAATGATTTAAATTAAGCCCAAAAAATAGGAAATACAATTAAATTGTATAATATCTGACCTGAGGAATATTGATACGCAGTTCCAGACATTTGATTGGGAGCAGATCGGACTGCGCGACTAGACAACAGTGGAAAAGAAAAAGGTCAGACTCGACAGGAAAAATAAGGTAAGGGAATTCTACGGACTGCTAGAGGTAAACTTTACGTAATTTCAAGTTCATATGCAGTCTTTAAAAATTATCTGAAGGGTTTAGAGGTCAAATAATAATTTTAGTGCCCCGAATGGGCAAATTATCAAAATACCCTTGTTAAGGGTAAAATTTACAAATTTAGGAAAAATTGGGAGGAGCAAGAACAAGAGGTTTCTGCTCGTCCCGGGAGACATTTTAATGCATGCATGAGTAGGCTGGCTAACCTTGAAAGAAAATGCAAAGCATTGCATACTTTCAACGATATAATTGTTTTGAAAACTGTTTTGAGAAAACAGAGCCGCCTACGTGTTTTATTGACATATGACGTGCTAGAGCTCAGCTCGCACGATGTTTTGATTTGGGTGATGCATGCATTAGTGCTGGAGCGAGAGCTCGCACTAGAGTTTTACATGCATAGGTGCTGGAGTCTAACTCGCACCAAATTTATATATATATATATATGATTTTCGTGACAGGGTGCTAGAGTCTAACTCGCACCATATTTTTATATGATTTCTGAGACAGGGTGTTAGAGCTTCGCTCGCACTGGATTTTTACGAGGTTTGCATACAGAGTGCTGAGCTTAGCTCGCACTAGTTTTACTTGATTTGATGAGAGTGCTGAGCATTGCTCGCACCGATTTTATGAGAACATGCGATAAGCCGTGCTTGGAGCATCGGGTAGACTGTGTGTCACCGATTAAATAGGCCCGCACGTACGTTTTGAGACATGGCATGTTAAAATAACCTGATGAGCCCAAACGAGGGATAAGGGTTAGAGAAACAACCTGATGAGCCCGAACGAGGGATAAGGGTTAAAGAAACAACCTGATGAGCCCGAACGAGGGATAAGGGTTAGAGAAACAACCTGATGAGCCCGAACGAGGGATAAGGGTTGGAGATCCACCTGATGAGCCCGAACGAGGGATAAGGGTTGGAGGTCCAGCTGATGAGCCCGAACGAGGGATAAGGCTAGGGATCCACGGAGTACGATGTACTATGCAAGTAGCATGGAGTACGATGTACCGTGTGGTATCTTTGTGATACGTTGGTATCTTTGTGATACGTTGGCATCTTCGGATGCATGAGATCGGATAAGACCGATAAGATGGACTGACCCACCTCCCGGACGGTTCCCGATCAGGGTGAGACCCCGCACACTAGGATCCGTGTAGCAGAGGGGCTCACGAGGACACATATGACCATAGTCCTGATTATTTGCCGATATACAGACGTTGCCTAGTCTCGCATGTTGATCTTGACGATGATTTAAACTGGGTTTTTAATTAAATGTGCATGATGGTTATTTCCATGCTTTTTAAACCCATGTGTGATGTAAACTGATTTTCATGATTTTGTGTGAGTCAGGATCACCCGAAGGAGGGGTCGAATCCTGACTTTACTGTGAAATTTTAAATGAGAAATATATGATTTTGAATATAATTGCATGTTGAATTTTCCGTGCAAATGTGTTTTACATAACATCATAACTCATATCATCTGTTTTAAAATGTGTGGAGAAAGGGTGGTTTATGCATGGCACTATGTTCATGTAGGTAGTATGGTTACCTACTTGTTCGTAGGATTGCCTTACTGAGCTTGATGTGCTCACCCCTTTCATTTTCTCCCACAGATAATCTCCAGTTAAAGTTGAGGCGACTCAGTACTGCATTCCGGATGTCCGCTGCTACCCATCATTTAAGGTATATACACTTGTACATATTGTATCTACATAAGCATAGCACAGTAACATGTTTGTAAGTAACTTTAGGGGATGTATAAATAATGTAAACATCTTATAAATGACTGAGAAAGAATTAAGTTATATGGTAAATGTATGGTGGGACTGGCATTGACGCACAGCCCAATTTGTTAGTGGAGTGTGGTCACGATCAGAGGACAAGTAAGCAATGAAAGAAAATAACAAAACGCGAAAAGTTAACTCTGATTTTTGGGTAGTTTGGGTCGTGACATATAAAGGTGGTATCAGAGCGCAATTGGTCTGATATGTGTCAGTGTCAGTAATTAGAAAATTACATCCCCGTGTTACTGTGCTTGGTTAGATACAATAGTGTATATCGAGATGGGTTTTGACTAAGAAATGGTTGAGAATGCAGGAATGCCTAATATGAGTCGCATTAGATGAGATAGTGCACGAGGCAGAGGTCGTAGAGGTAGACCTGAGTCTGCTAAGTCGTGCTGAGTTGACCTATGAGAATCGGGATGAGATTGAAATGGAGGCTAATGTTGAGTATGCCCCACTGAGTCCGACAGAGAGATTGGACAGTATTGAGACACGCTTCGCGAGATTGGAGCGGAGTGTGGAGATTATTTTGAAGAGCTAATTGCACAGATTATGAATGAGATTCGAGGGCGCAGCGGAGTATTGGTGGAAACCCACTCGACCCATCTTAAGTGTTAAACATTCAGAACTAAGATGAGAAATGTTTATGGATGTATTCCGGTGATAGAATATCCTAGACACTATTTAAAAGGAATTAATTTATTGATGAGTATGAATTATGAGTATGAAACTCGGTTATATTCTTGGGCAGATATTACCTCGACACTGTGAACAAGTGACAGTCGTGATGTCTAAAAGTTCATGAAATGGCTCAACTTTTCAATTAGAGTCTGATTGACCCGTGAGATATTACCTATACCGAGGCAGTGCGCAGATTTACAGTTGGGTAAATAATAACATGAATTGCACGCCTCTGAGATTGGGAAAGGTAGTGAGGGCTGAAATAGAGACAGAAAAGAGAATCAAGAAATGACAAAGATGTTAAAATGAGAAAATGGTAATTGGTAAAAGATTTAATTTGATGAGTCATGGAGTAAGATAATTGGTAAGGCCCCAGTGCATCCAATTTTGGCACTCTTGAGGGGCATTGTGATTAGAGGACCCCGACCTGCTACGAAGCAACGTAGCAGTGTAAGCACTGTAAGCAGTGTGAGATGTATGGTGGATACCACGGAAGGAGGATCTATACTTACACTGTATTGATGAAAATGGCCGTTAAGTGTGGTAAGATGGACCATTGATTTTGATTGTACAAAGTTGGGCGAGATCGCCCCACAGAAAAGTAAAGAGACAGAGAAAAACTTCGTTGGTATAGCTGCAACGAAAAGGGAGGCCATAGCCGGAAAAAAAAGGAAAGTAGGCTGTTGGACGAAGGCGAGAGGATGTCTTGGACCAGGACACTATTGATGTTTCATGGATGTGGTGTAAGATACCACACTTGTTATGAATAATGAAGTACATATGTTCATTGATCCTGATGCCACACATTTATTCATACCGCCTTCATTCGCATATAAGTAAGTAAAAGGCATGAATGCCTACATTATTGGGCACAATACTGATAAATGAGTACCCTAATAGAGGAGGATTAATTAACGAAATATGGATATAGAGATTTTAAGTTGAAAATAGGGGTGAAAATATCACTGAAAAGTATACTATAAGTGTTGACAAGTGATAAAAAGGGGTGTAACAGTTGAAATTAAAGGAGTAAAGGATTGTACTCACGGAATGAATAATGAAAGAGTTTTGTCATGATTGACATACGAAGGAGATAATCTTTGAGATATGTTGATCCTGAATACAAGATGTATTGGAGTAAGATGCGTACACTAAGGTAAGAATATCTATGATACGTGAAGTCATTAGGATTAAAGCAATTAGCAGCGAATATAAATTGTGACCACAAGGACATATATATAAAGTATAGGTGGTTAAGTCTGAAGGTTAATAAAGGTATTTCAAAATACCTCCCCGCCTGAAGACTTGACAGCGTCTAAAAGTATATATATAACCTATAACGTGAAATCGATCGTCGTAATAAATACCTTTAGCATTAGGATACCTTTACTAAGATGATAAGAATATTAAAATTCGACAAATCATAAAGGTTAACATAGTAAAATTTAATAAGAGCCGTTAAGATAAGAAAAGGAAATGACGCAGGTTAGTACCTGAAAACGTAAGCGATTTTGGAGGATCTTATACGCTTATGCGTAAATAAGTCAAGGATTGGACCGAGTTGTTATCATCATTATCGATGATATGTTGGGTGTATTTAAAGTCTAGGGCAAATTGTAAGCAATAATTGAAAATGGCTTTTACAAATGGGTTGTTGCGAGTTCTCAATATGGTCTACTTGGTTGACACGTTTAACTAAGAAAACGTGATCTTTGAATGAGATGATAAATAAGATGATGATGTGACAGGAATTTCAGTGTAGTAAAATATGAACTGACCACCGTGATTAATTTCACCATACCCAACAGCTCAAGAGGTTCTCAGTGAGTATAGACACCTCGAAATAATGAAGGAGCTGTGTATTGATGTATAATGGGAAGATAGTCAATTTTGGAGTCAGACAACTCCTTGATCACGAAATAAACTATCTGACTCATGATTTTAAAGTTGGCAACAGTATTTGTACCAAGGATATGGTACTATTATGTACATGGTGAGAAATTTTGGATTTGCACTAGTCATAAAGTCCCGAGTATCTGTTTTCACAGAAAGAGGCGAATATGAGAATACATAGTGGGTTAGAGCTTCTGAGGGATTTTGATTTGTGAAAATTGTACCACTCAGGAAAGGCTAATGTGATGGCTAATGCCTTGAGTATAAAGAGCCTCGGGATGGTATTACATATGATGGTCAGGGAGCGTGAGCTGCTAGAGCAGTTGTGAGCCTCAGTATTGATGTGATCCCTTCTGATGATGACAGTGATTGTATGATAGCTAGCCTGAGACTAGAACCGGATGAGAGTGCCCGGATTTGACAGGCATATCGTGATGATCGACATGATGTCGATAGTTTGGGTCAGATTCAGAAGGGTACAGTGATAGAGTTCACAAAGTATGATAATGATTTACAGAGAGGTTCAGAGACAGTATAAGTGCTCCCCAGGACCACAGTTGATGAGATAGTAATATTGTCAGAAGCTTACTTTTCGGGATATACAGTGCATACGGAAAGTAAAGAATATATATGAAATCTCTGGAAAAGGTATTGGTGGTCAGATATGAAAGGAGATATGGTAGAGATTGTGAAAAGTGCCTAGTATGTCAGTAGAATAAGGTGAAATATTAAAAGTCTGCAGAGTTATTGCAGCCTCTACCTATATCGACACGGCACGAAAAATGTGAGCAAGTCTCCATGAATTTTATGATGGGTTACAGAGAACTCAGACGAATTACGAAGCTATTTAGATGATAGTCGATAGAGTGACTAAGTCTACCCACCTTTTGGTTATGAACTCCCCAGATACTCAGAGTGTGTATGAGGATTTATGTATAAGAAAGATTGTGAGACATTATGTAGCGTTCCAGTGAGTATGGTATCATATAGGGATTCCCGCTTCACTTCACATTTCGAGAAATATTTTTCATGAAGCTATGGGAACCCGACTGAGTATTAGCATAGCTTTCCGTCCTCAGACCGATGGTCAGTCAGAGAGGACTGTACAAGTTCTGGAGGATATGATGAGAGTGTGTGCATTGATTTTATAAGCTCCTGGAATGATCAGTTATTACAAATCGAAGTCACCAATAGTGACAGCTTTCACTTGAGTATCGGGATAACTAGATATGAGGCAGTGTATGGCTGTAGGGGTTATTCCCTAAATTGGATAAGAAAAAGTGGGTGACAGATAGAATTATTTTCGACTTGGATAATAAGTCTTTGAGGATGTTTAGTTAAGGATGAGAGATTAAGAACACCTCATAGCAGATAGACAAGTATTAGAATTCACCCTTGGTGAATTAGTATGGTTGAAATGTTTCTTGTCCTAAGAGAATAAGGACATAGCGAGCTTTTGGAAGAAGGTAAATTGAGTTTCGCTGGATTGAATATTTTGAGAGATTGGACAAGTGGGAGATAAGACCTGTAGGTTGGCGTTATCACCTGAATTAGCAGGCACCCACAATGTGTCCTAACTTTTGATGCTTCGGCAATACTATCCAGATCCAGCATAGGTGATCGATTATGAACTCCAAAAGTTCAGTTTAATGAAAATATAAGTATATTGAAGAAGTTGATTCGGGCATTAAATAGGAAAGAGAAAGTATTGAGGTTTAAGATGATCTCCCTAATTAAAGTCCTTTGGTAGTAATACACTCCGGAGAAGGTCACATAAGAATTTAAGAGTATGATACGATCGATGTACCCGGAGTTATATATGGACTCATATGAATTGGTTCTAATTTGGAGGACCAAATTCTTTAAGTGGGGGAGAGTTGTAAGACCCGAATTTATTTAAAATATGAAATGAATGAGTATTCGTGAAGGGAAGTCGGGTTAAATTAATCCCGAACACGTGTAAGGGCAAAACGGTCAAAAGATCGAAAGCCGATATAAATTCGATAAGGAAATTTAATTAAAAATATGGATTTGAGAAATCTTGGTCAATAAAAGTGAAATAAATTTATTTTGGGTTAAATTGATCAAGATATCAATTTATTGGAATTAATCGGGATTAATCGAAATTTTTTAGTTCAGAAAAATAATCCCGAAAATAATCGAAAAATATACCGAAAAGTCATTCGAGACAATATCCCAAAAATACAGAGTAATTATACCCGAAAAAGGGTTAAAATATAATTAATAAATTAAATTAAATTAAATAAATTAAATTTGGATAAAATAATATAAGTTGTAGATATTTTGGATTTTTATAGAGTATTTAATGAATAGTGTAATAATTAAAATAAATAAATAATAAAAATAAATAAATAAATAAATATATAAAATAAATTAAAGAATTGAAAAAAAAAGAGACAGAAAACGCGAAATCGCGCGAAACGAAAACGGAAGCAGCTGACCGAGGAGCATCCCGATCGGCGACCGGTGGCGACCAGGCGAGGGCCGACGAAGGAAGCCCGACGCCAGGCGATCTTGTTGCCACCGGTGACGCGCGCCAAGGACGCCGGAGGACGCCGAAAAACGGAGGAGAAGGTCGTGGGAAAGAAATGGTCACCGGCGGTGAACGGCGACGATTCGGGCGGAACCGAGGCCAGATTCTGAAAGCCCAGGCGACGGCGGTTCTTTCTGCACCAGTAGCAGCCGGTGAAACGGCGGGAATCGCTGACGACGACCAAGAGAAGAAATGGGTTTCTGACGCCGGGGAGAAGAGGCCGAACCGGCAGCGTTCCGGCGACCCCGATCGAAATCGAGGGTAGATTCGTGCTGCGGACGACCTTGCGGAGCGACTGGTGTTGAGAATCGGTGGAGAACCGGTCGGCAAGGCCTTGAACCAGCGGTGAACTGGCCAAATCGGGGTGAACCGGCGGTCTGAACCGGTCCGAACCGGACTGAACCGGTTCAGCCAAAAAGAGGAGGAAAAAAGGAAGAAAAAAGGGAAAAAAAGAGAAAACGTTGGGAAAAATTCCTGTGATGCAATCGAGCTTCGGGTAAGTCAGTAGTGGTCGAAAGTGACCCTATTTAAATTTCGAAGTATTTAATTTAATTAATTTTGGGCTGAAAACTTACCCGGAAAATTGTGGAATTGTGTAGCTCGACAATTGGCATCCAAAGAGAGCTCGAGACAGTCTCGAATTTCGTACTAGCATGGAATCTCGGGTAAGTGACCCTTATTTACGATAATTTACATCGTTATGCGTGTTTCGAATTTAAATTCTGCATAAATTGAATTAAATTATGGAAATTTAGATAAATTGTCGTAAATAATAAATTTAGCTATTCGAGAGTTAGAACGAGGCCCAATAAATTGATGGTGGGCCCAGTGAGCCCAATAGGCCTCGATAAAGTGAAAATTAAGTGAAAAACGGGCTTAAGGCCGATTAAGGCCCATTAAGGTGCAATCGAGCCCAATAGGGGTAAAACGGGCCCAATGATTTAAATTAAGCCCAGAAAATAGGAAATACAATTAAATTGTATAATATCTGACCTGAGGAATATTGATACGTAGTTCCGGACATTTGATTGGGAGCAGATCGGACTGTGCGACGAGACAACAGTGGAAAAGAAAAAGGTCAGACTCGACAGGAAAAATAAGGTAAGGGAATTCTACGGACTGCTAGAGGTAAACTTTACGCAATTTCAAGTTCATATGCAGTCTTTAAAAATTATCTGAAGGGTTTAGAGGTCAAATAATAATTTTAGTGCCCCGAATGGGCAAATTACCAAAATACCCTTGTTAAGGGTAAAATTTACAAATTTAGGAAAAATTGGGAGGAGCAAGAACAAGAGGTTTCTGCTCGTCCCGGGAGACATTTTAATGCATGCATGAGTAGGCTGGCTAACCTTGAAAGAAAATGCAAAGCATTGCATACTTTCAACGATATAATTGTTTTGAAAACTGTTTTGAGAAAACAGAGCCGCCTACGTGTTTTATTGACATATGACGTGCTAGAGCTTAGCTCGCACGATGTTTTGATTTGGGTGATGCATGCATTAGTGCTGGAGCGAGAGCTCGCACTAGAGTTTTACATGCATAGGTGCTGGAGTCCAACTCGCACCAGATTTATATATATATATATATATATATATATATATATATGATTTTCGTGACAGGGTGCTAGAGTCTAACTCGCACCATATTTTTATATGATTTCTGAGACAGGGTGTTAGAGCTTCGCTCGCACTGGATTTTTACGAGGTTTGCATACAGAGTGCTGAGCTTAGCTCACACTAGTTTTACTTGATTTGATGAGAGTGCTGAGCATTGCTCGCACCGATTTTATGAGAACATGCGATAAGCCGTGCTTGGAGCATCGGGTAGACTGTGTGTCACCGATTAAATAGGCCCGCACGTGCGTTTTGAGACATGGCATGTTAAAACAACCTGATGAGCCCGAACGAGGGATAAGGGTTAGAGAAACAACCTGATGAGCCCGAACGAGGGATAAGGGTTAGAGAAACAACCTGATGAGCCCCAACGAGGGATAAGGGTTAGAGAAACAACCTGATGAGCCCGAACGAGGGATAAGGGTTGGAGATCCACCTGATGAGCCCGAACGAGGGATAAGGGTTGGAGGTCCAGCTGATGAGCCCGAACGAGGGATAAGGCTGGGGGTCCACGGAGTACGATGTACCGTGCAAGTAGCATGGAGTACGATGTACCGTGTGGTATCTTTGTGATACGTTGGTATCTTTGTGATACGTTGGCATCTTCGGATGCATGGGATCGGATAAGACCGACGAGATGGAGTGACCCACCTCCCGGACGGTTCCCGATCAGGGTGAGACCCCGCACACTAGGATCCGTGTAGCAGAGGGGCTCACGAGGACACATATGGCCATAGTCCTGGTTATTTGCCGATATACAGACGTTGCCTAGTCTCGCATGTTGATCTTGACAATGATTTAAACTGGGTTTTTAATTAAATGTGCATGATGGTTATTTCCATCCTTTTTAAACTCATGTGTGATGTAAACTGATTTTCATGATTTTGTGTGAGTCAGGATCACCCGAAGGAGGGGTCGAATCCTGACTTTACTGTGAAATTTTAAACAAGAAAGATATGATTTTGAATATAATTGCATGTTGATTTTCCGTGCAAATGTGTTTTACATAACATCATAACTCATATCATTTGTTTTAAAATGTGTGGAGAAAGGGTGGTTTATTCATTGCACTATGTTCATATAGGTAGTATGGTTACCTACTTGTTTGTAGAATTGCCTTACTAAGCTTGATGTGCTCACCCCTTTCATTTTCTCCCACAAATAATCTCCAGTTGAAGTTGAGGCGACTCAGTACTGCATTCCGGATGTCCGCTGCTGTCCATCATTTAAGGTATATACACTTGTATATATTGTATCTACATAAACATAGGACAGTAACATGTTTGTAAGTAACTTTAGGGGATGTATAAATAATGTAAAAATCTTATAAATGACTGAGAAAGAATTAAGTTATATGGTAAATGTATGGTGGGACTGGCATTGACGCACAGCCCAATTTGTTAGTGGAGTGTGGTCACGATCAGAGGACAAGTAAGCAATGAAAGAAAATAACAAAACGCGAAAAATTAACTCTGATTTTTGGGTAGTTTGGGTCGTGACACCCTCACTCTGTCGATCTGGCATTTTTCGACGACTTTGGGGCGCGTGGGTGTGCGGGTCGGCTTCCTCGGGTGTCGATCGACCTTCGTCGGTCGCCTCCTTGTGTCGTCCACCGGTGGTTGCGTCGGAGCCTAGGGATTTGGTTCCCTCGATTTTCAACTGCTTCGTTTCTCCTCTCTCCTTTAGCTGGTCACCGTTCCTCGGAGCTGGTGGTGCCGACTGTGGCTCGCGATCACCCTTTCCGGCCAGCTCGCCTGGGCCTGACGCCGACCGCTTCCATCGGTGAGGCAGAGGGGCTCGGCTCCCTCACTTGTCTTATGTTTCCAGTTTTCGCGTTTCTTTCGCGAAAGTTTTTTTATTTTTATTTATTATTTATTTTTATTATTATTTTAATTGATTATTATATTCAATAATAATCCAAAATATCTAAAAAAATTAATATTTAATTCATTTAATCAATAAATAAATTTCTCGGTATTATTTCGATTTTTCGATATATTTTTTGATACTTTCGAAATTATTTTTCGAAATGAAAATTTTGAAAATATTAAATAAAATTATATCTTGATCAATTTAACCCGAAATTTAATTATCTCTTCGTTATTGATCAAGATTTCTCAATCCTATATTTTTAATTAAATTTTCTTGTCCCGATTAATATTGAATTTCGGTCTTTTGACCGTTTTACCCTTGCACGTGTTTGGGAATACCATTTCAATCCTTTTGCATTTTTAAATGCACTCGAAAATTTCTATTCATTCCATTTACTCTTACTATAAAAAAAATTGGGTCTTACATGACTACATTAGTGGAGAGATAAGTGAAAAGCAAACTTATGGGAATGATCACTTGTCATTGACTTTGTAGTCACTATGTTTGCATAATCTGATCCGGGTAATGTACTGAGTAGTGGCTTTGACATTTTCACACACATACGAGGAGTCCAATTTGGGTTAGGACTTATGATTGAATGATTCTGAGTGTCGGTCTTATAATTGTGATTCTTTGATTTCATAGTTTATAATTTTTCTTTGAGGATAATATTGGGGAAATTATTATCTTTCGTACTTGTCATTCCTACATTTGTTTTGTTTTGCTTGAGGACAAGTAAAAGCTTACGTTTGGGGGTGTAATAATTTTATTTTTAATATAATTATTTGTGCTTAATTTCTTAATTAATTATTTAATCTCCATATTATTTTATTAATAATCCCCCTTATTTAATTAAAATTCTCTTATGTGCAGATAAATTAAATCTGGATGAAACTCAGCTGTTTCAGTCAAAATTGGGCTAAAAACGGGCTAAAGGAGATTGGACCACTTCCAATTTGAAGACCGAATCACCAGTCGTCTGGACACACGTGATGCCAGGTGTCCGTATTTTATTCGCTCCGAAATGATAAGATCGAAGGACACCATGCCAACCTTCTGGAAGACACACGCCGGGCCACATCGCACAACTAATTGGACAAAAAGACTGATGACGTGAAAATATTTGCTCTGCAAGAAATCAAATAAAGATAAGTGGCCAAACAATGCCAATTCATCTAGGATGGAAAAATTACCATTGTATCCCTAAGTGTGTGTATAAATAGAACATGATGGTAATTGAAAAAATGAAGTAGGAAGTAGGAGTAGGGTAAGTAGAAGTAGCCTAGGGTAGAGTAATTTAGGTGTAGTTTTTTAGAGTAAATTTTAGGGTAGTTTTAGAATAGTTTTATTCTAGTTTAAAGTTTTCATTGCTATTTTCTATCTTTCTTTGGTTTTTCTTTTAGCTTTCACGTTAATGGTGACAGCCACCATTGTTTAGACTTAGCAAGTTTGCATTTTTTTTTCTTTGGTACAATTTATTTTACTTTAAAGGAAAAGATCTCATTGTCGTTACTACCATTGTTATTTTATTCTTCTGTTTCTTTTCATTTTTCCTTTACTGTTGAATTCTCGAGTAATGTAGAATGGCTGGTGACAGTAGCCATCGTCTTCAGCTATTTCACTGTTACAAATTCCTTAAGTTTTGGTTTTGCATTAGTTGTGCTTTGAGTTTCTTTTTTTTTTTTTTTTTTTTTTTTTTTTTTTGGAGAACGCTTCTTTTATGTTTTAAAGAAATTTAAAATATAGTTCAAATTAGTTTAGACACTCTCAGCAGTAGGCTTGTGAAACAATTTTATTTCTAGAAGGCCATGACAGCCGCTATCCAAATGAGTTAACGTTTTGTATTGTCGTTGCTACTGTAGAGGGGAAGATTTAGCAGGGGACGGTGCAGCAGTGAGGTGATTACAGCTGCTGTGTTTCTAGACAGTGGGTTATACTTGAAGACATATCATCAACTTTCTGCTTCAATCGGTTGTATGATGGAGTTGTGACATTGTCACTACCTTACCCTGCTCTACTCTGTTTATGGTTTTATTTACTGTGTAATTTTTGTCTTTAATTCTTGGTTTCAGTCCTTTTAAATTTATTGTTTTCTCATTCACTGCCTTAATCCTACAAGCTAACAGCTTCTGTTTGTGCTTATTTGATTTTTCTGTTTTGCATTACCGGATGTTGCCAAAGGGAAACATACTGCTCGGTAGGGGCTGAAGCTGATGTTTCAGTTTCAGCTGGTGTTCTAGTCAGTGTGTTTAGCTTTTGTTCGATCCTTTTCATTCTTTTATTTCAGGTCAGTGGCGTGGCTGCCGGATTGCTGCTACTCCCAGTCGCTGGATATTTCCTGGTGTGCCCCATTTTTCTACATGAGACGCATGTGAAGCAAGTAAAGACGAGGCTGCTGCATTTTGTTTCCATTCGGGAATTGCATAACACGATCTCTGTAGGGGAGGAGCTGCTGCTGTTTGCATATCCTGTTGCAGTTATCAAGACAGGGCGGCTGTTGTAGGTACGACTAGTGCAGGGAATGTGGTGCAGAGAATGAGGAGCAGCAACAGCTAGTGACTGACCGGAAGCAGCTGCGGGGAGGATGACGCGGGTTGCAGAGTACAGTCCAGGCAAGAGCAGTGCAGGACAACAGCTGGGATATGCTAAGCTGAAGGCAGGAACAGACAGAACCGGGAGCCAGTGTAGCAGTAGGATGCAGAAGTAGTCGGACAAAACATGAGCAGTTTCTGGCCAAGACCGACCAGTGGACAGACCTGCAGCAGATGGTAGCTAGAATGAAGCTGGGCAAAACTGAGAGAGCAGGACACGCCTGGGCAGCAAATTTGTTGAAGAAGCATGAACACTGACAAATCGGAACCACTTGGTTTAGCATTTCGATTAAGGCCTTGTTTGGCCACCTTTCTTTTGATTAGCTTAATGTTTATTGCATTTTTATTGTTTTGATTATGTTCATTAGTTGTTAGTTTAGGATAGTTGTTAATTGATAATGGTAGGTTAAATCTAATGTGTTAGTTTGTTAATTTAATCTTTAGTTTTAATTTTTAGTTAATAGTTCATTTTATATTATATGTTTTAGAACTTAATTTGAGTTTAGTATTGTATGATTTGCATTTAGTTTACACTTAGATTAAAATCATTTTATTCATTGTAAAATTTGCATTTGAAAAATCACAAAAATATTTATCATGCATTAATTAGATTTTATTGTTAAGTTAGTAATTAGTAATAGTTAGGATTAATTTAGAGTTAATATTTTAGACTTTTAGATTTGTAGTTAATTTCTTAATTTTTTTTTTAGGATTCTATTTTTTTTAATCTTGAGTTAGCTTAATTTTCTTTTTGATTAAGTAGTTTACTTGCATTGTAGGTTTGTTTAATTTTAGTTTAATTAATTTTGTTTCTTTAATTTCATGTTTGCATTTTAGTTTAATTGCGTTAATTATTTTTTAATTGTTTTAATTATTTTTGTAGGTACTTGTTTTTAATTGTTTGGAGCTTTGTAAATACTTTTAGCTCGGTTTTATTTTCTTTATTTTTTAATGTTTATTGTTTTCAATACTTTTAATTTTAGCCTTGTAGACCACCCATTAAAACTTCATAATTTGCTAGGATATACTTAGGATAAGATTAGCCGATAGTTAATTAGGCTGATCAACTTCTCTTCGGGACGATAACTCGGGACTCAAATCCCATTATTAATTGTACGACCCGTGCACTTGCGGTAATACGTTTAGATCATACCAGTAGGAGATCGATCTACTTTACATAGAACCTTAAGGAGATCGATCTGGCCTTTTCATGAGATCGATCTATTCTACCCAGAACCTCTTCAAGATCGATCTACATTGAATGGGAGATCGATCTGCTCCTCTTCAGAAACAGTTCTGCTGCAACTTCTTCCTAAAAATCACTGTTGCATTCAATTTAACTTTGCTTAATTACTCGTTTTACATTTCATACACATTAGTAACTTAAATACATTTATTCCTTATGATTTATATCAAATGTGACTTGTTCGTACATCACAAAATCATAAAGAATACATATTAAATTTCAGATCTTACAATAATATCATTCTAGTTTTCCAATATGAACAATTCTCACCATTGATGAGTGGAGGCCTAACGGTAGAGTGCCCATCATCATCTAGTAAAGTATCTGCCTTAGTTTGATCCATCCAAGATCGTTTTATTCTATGGGTGTTAATCCATTTCAAATGCATAGTCATAGCTCTGATCCTAATTGTTGACTCAAACTAGAGGAGGTAAATCAGTTTATCACTAATTTTACTAATTTTAAAGATTTTTCTACCAATTCAACCAATTGCAACAATTTATATAAGTAAATGAGTAAAGGAAAGAGAAATTGCAAACATAAGATTCATAGATGTTCGCCTAAGTCAAGCTTACGTCCTCTCTTTTTGAGTCTCACGTCAAGATTTGCAATTCCACTAATTCGAGTTAATCTTACACACTATTTTGAAGGTAGGTGAGAACTCTTACACTTTCTTTTTACAAAACTTGGGAAGGAACCTCTTAAACCCGCTTAACATTGGCTACCCAACTCTCATAATAGAATCCTCACAAAAGTTACACCCACCTTGAATACAAGTATTGAGATTTATAAGAGATTTGAGTAAACCAAGATAGCCTCACAAGGTAAGGGTTTAAACAATAAAGATTATAATTTATTTGAATTAGAGAATAGAAGGAAGTGCTCTTTGATGATTGATAATGATTGCTAAGTCTTTCTCTTGATGCGTAAGGTCTTCAATGCTTGTATTTATAGTTCTATAGTGTTGAAGACGTTTGGTCTAGCATTAAATGTCTAATTCCTGTTATTACACACAATAAGTAGACGTTGGAGACATTCTAATTTAGAGGGATCAATGTCTATGCCACATGGATTGATGTTTGCTCTCCTAACCCTGCAAAAATAGCAATTTTACAAACGGGGATCAATGTCGTTACCAAGGGGATTGATCCCTATGTTTAATGAAATAGGGGAAGGTTACTGACTTGCTAGGGATCAATGCCTATTCATGGGGGGAATCGATGCCTTAGTTTAAAACTCAATTTTCTGGGTAAAAAATGATTAAAAATAGATATTTCATTTAGTTATATTAAACTAAGCCCAAATTTTACCATGTAATTTTTTAAAAAAATTTCAATTTATCCTATGAGAAAATTACTAAATAAAATATTCAAAATCATTTTCAAAACAATTTAAAACTAATTAAATATTTATAATTTAAATTGTGGTCTTATTGGAAATAAAAACTCAATATATGGTTTGAGATAATTGAAGATTTCTTAACAAATTGACCATATGAAATATGTTCTTGAAAGCACTTAAGTTTTTTTCATTACAAAATTTGTAAATCAATTTAAAGCTAACAAATATAAAAATAATATTGGTTTAATGGGACTAATTATTTTTTAGACTATGCCTTTATAAGAAACATGGAACAAATATGCTAAGCCACATCTAGAGTGAAAAATAAACATACACCTTTCATATTATGTTATCATGCTCTATTTCCCTTTTACAAATAACATATTGATTTCTTGAAAATTTAATATTAAAAACTAAAAACACATCAGAATGTGAGAATGTATAGGCATTCTTTACTGCATAGTTAGACATTATAAAATCTATGGCAAGCTTAGTGATACATCTTCAGATACCAAAAGTGAAATTTACTGTATACTGAAATGAACTTACCTTTTTGCTAATTTTTACTCCTAATAAATTTATTAGATATATATGTATAACATCTCACTTTTCATCTATTCGCATAATAAAATTTGAAAACACAATTAAGCAATGAAAACCTACTGCTCATTTCTACTTAACATTTGGCTTAGTACTTCATGTGTCTGTACTAGCATGACTTCATATTCTTCAATCTTTCTTAAATGACTTTCCAATTTAGTTCTGGCTTTATTGTTGGCATGTGTCTCTGCTAGTGCTTCAGACTCCTTCACTACACTTTTCTCTAGTTCAGTTTACGACATCATACTAACACAATAAAATCTTTAACCTCTTCAACTTTTATTTCCTTGGGATTATTACCGAAACAATTTGAAAGATTTGGAAGGCAACTAAGTTTACGAATTAAATCTTACCCTTAAACACAAGGAAACATAATTGTGTCTTAACATTAAAATGCAACCAAACTTGATTATAAATTGACTATGGAGTTAGAAGAATACTCTTAAAGCTTCAACAATTTACTCAGGCTAGTCAAGTTGATAAATAGTAAAACAAATATTTAGAATCAATAACTGCTTCACGAACATTAATTGGAAATAAGCAAATGCCAAAGATAATCTAGGAAAGTCTACCTTGGCTTTGTCGTATTATAGGAAAATTTACAATGAATGATAATGGAATGTTGAGTTTATTACCTTAGCCTTTAAAAAGTCCAATCATTCATTCCAAATAAAAAGAACATTTAATCATCATAAATAACTAGCAACTGTATGAGGTTAGAATAATATGCGCATCATCTAAGTAATGATACCCAAAACATCCTTTATTTTGCATTTACTACTTAATGACTTTTTATGTTTCCAGGGCAGGCTAAATTGTATCTTCTTAATACATGAGGAATAAAAGGTTACTTGAACTACAACAACATAATACTTCGAATTGTTTCCATCATAACAATGAATTGCATTAGATTGGGCTTGAGTACTAAACTGAGTAAGCAAAGCGGCTTTAGCCTAAAGTTTGGTAGATTAAAAATGAACAAATCATACTTATGGTCGTTGCAATAGAAAATTAGAAGTCCATATAAAAATGAAAGAAGTGAAGTTAGACAGAGGTCAAAGTATATATGTTGAATAACAAGAACACTTACTGATTGGTACATCAGCTTTCTAGTTTGAATAACACATTTGAAAGTATGGCTACCTAAAACTATTTTTTTTCTTAGTCTCAAGTACAATATTAAGCCACATCAGTGTTCTTACGACCCGAAAGCTGTAACGATTCCCTAATTTATAACGAAAGTATGAAAATTTATGCTAAATTTTTACATTTCCTTTTACACTGGTTTGTCATGTGAGCATTCTTATACAATACTGTTAGGTTACTATTCACCTAACTCTGTTTAAGGTACCGAACCTAAGGTCCTACTCTATTAGTATCCAAATTCCTTTTTTGACTAAATTTCGACAGAGTCCACCTAAAAGCAGATTTGATCCCTGTGAACAACAACTCAGGCAAAAAGCTAGAAAATATTCATTGACAATCTAATCTAAAAATAAATGACATAGTTCACTATAGAATTCATATACCCATCTCCCACAATATTTTTAGAATTTTCGGAGTTCATCCAGTCCTCTAAAATATTGCATATCGAAATAATACCTTATTTTCACTCTTTCTAACACTTTGTCAAAAACGGTTCATTTACACACCAATAAGTCGAATTTGTCATAATATAATCTTAATTACACTTAGTACACATCCCAACTCATGAACTAACTGAATATTGTATGATAATAAACACATTTATATAGTATAAAGGTATACTAAAAATGAGCTGAGAGATCTTCGAAGTCAAAGTTCCAAAGCTAGATACTGAAGTCACTACTAACACGCCTGTGAACTTAACCTGTGATGAGAAATAGATGAGGGTATGTGATGAGAAATAGATGAGGGTGAGCTTTGGGGAGCTCAACAAGTAATCACACAAGTACAGAGATAATAACATATAAATACTATATCATAATGCATGCACACAAGCTTATTCATCCCATATCATAACATATATTTGATAACCTAATATTCATATCATAATCTTAAGCTGGACATCATTAATGCTAGTGACGCTGTTGAGATCTTTCAAAGGGTAAGAATACTTTGAAATACCTTAGTTTCCTTTTTGACCTGACCACATAACCTAACCCTGAAATTCAGACTGTTTGATATACATACATTCTAGCATCATAATGCGTGTCATGTTATGAATGCTCAGTAATTTGAATGTACTTGTAAGACTAATGGTTTCTTTTGTCTCAAAGTACTTATATCACAAAATCACATGTTTGAAAACACATTTCTGAACACATTTTTCTTATAAATCATTCACATGATAATTTGTCAGACCCGTATTTTATGTAGCTTGTTCTTATGATTCCTATGTGTATGAACACTCTATTATCATAGATGAATCATTAGAAGAGTATTTACTAGATTTAAAGTGTATGTGCAATGATTTAACACTTAAAAGCTACGTAAAAGCCTAATGTGAGCTATAAGACCCACAGGTTAAACCGAGTGGATTTAAATCATTCTGACTGAAGAGAAGAACTTAAAATGAGAAAATATAGAGAGCTCATGAAGGAAAGTCCGTTTGATTTAGTCCCGAAAAAAAAGAACAAGAGTAAACATTAAAAAGGGTAAAACGAACTTTTTTTAACGGTTTAAGGTATTTAAGGTATTTAAGGCATATCTACCTATCGGAAACGGCTAAAATGTACAGACGAGAGTGTAAAACATAAGATATGACACTTTCAAAATTTTAAGAAAAAGTCAACTTGGTCAATGATTAAGGAAAATGTCAACTATAGTTAAGAAAAGTGGACTTTTGCCATAGTTGACTAACCACAGTTAAAAATTAACCTAAGTATGGAGAAAAAATTGGGGAAAATATTTTTAGTCAAAATACAAGATAATCATCCTCGAAAGAAAGGAAAATTTATTCGGATGGATTCCGGATTAAATTTAATGGTTAAAAACGTAATGGGCCAAAGTAAAGATTTTAAAGCCCACTAAGGTATACTAAACGTAGATCGAATTTCTTAGGTCCCTTAGACCGAATTGTTGGACCGATTGATAGGCCAAATATTTATAGAATTAAAGTCTCAAGGCATAGTAAAAATGTCAGCCCGAAAGCCCATTAGGAAGGCCCAAACCGAGAGGCTTAATTGTAAGGCCCAAATGGATTAAATATCTAGCCATTAGTTAAAGTTAACTATGACTCATGTGATGACTATTAACTAAACTTTATGAAGTCAATTATAATGGCTGGAAAGTAAGGCTTAATGGCTAAGTAAATGGCTTATAAAATCAGCCACCACATTGTCTTCTTCACCATACCATTATCGGCTACACAAGGAAACCATTGAAATACATTTATCCAAGCTTTCTCTCAGTAGAAATCACTAGGATTTAGGCATATTTCGAACTTGCATTCTTCATGAAAGTTATTCCAAATTGAGAGGAGAGTGACATATGTTGGAATTGGCTATCAAAAAGCCATAGTGTACAAACCGTGAGGCTCCAAAGTTTTGGCCAAGTGTGAACATGAATTCTAGGTATAATTTCAAGCTTTTAAATTCATATATGTTAATGTATGAATGATTTTAAGTATACTGGTATATGTTTTAAACATTGAAACATATGAAATCACTATGAACATGGTTAAACCGAGAGTGAGTACTGATATATTGATGAATGCCCATATGATTTTATGTAAGACCCGAAATTAAATCGTAAATTTTATGAGGTAGAAAAATGTTCACAAATTTAAAGGAACGGGATTCGGATAGGAGGTAAGAATTTAAAATGCGAAATGAGTGAGTATTCGTGAAGGGAAGTCGGGCTAAATAAATCCCGAACACGTGTAAGGGCAAAACGGTCAAAAGATCGAAAGCCGGGATAAATTCGATAAGAAAATTTAATTTAAAATAAGGATTTAGAATATCTTGATCAATAATGAGGAAATTATATAATTTTGAGTCAAACTGATCAAGATCCGGAATTTTTAAAAATACCGAAAAGTCACCCGGGACAATATCCCGAAAATACGGAGAAATTATACCCGAAAAATGGTTAAAAATATAATAAATAAAATAAATTAAATTAAGTTAAATTGTTTGGAATAAAATATTAATTTTGTAGATATTTTCAGATTTTTTTAGACTATTTTAATGAATATTTTAATAATAAAATAAATTGTTAAATAAAATAATAATTGTAAAAAAAAAAAAGAGAAAATCTGAAACATGTATCGGGGAGAGAAGAAGAATGGGAAAACGGAGAAGGAGACCGCGCGTGGCTCGTCCGACCGACGGCCACCGGGCACCGACGGCCTCCGACAAAGGGCCGAGCAGCAAGAGGAGAGGCCGGCGAAGCTATTGGCGCCGGCGACGTGCGCTAAGGAGGCCGGAAATCACCGAACGGAGGGAGAGAAGCCCGCGGGGAAAACGGAGTCGGTACCGGCGATCCACGGCAGCTGGGGGCGAACGACGGGTACCAGCGTGATCAGGAGGAGGAGCCGGTCCTTTTGAGACCAGTACCGGCCGACGAAACCGCCGAAATCCGTCGGATCGGGAGGAGACAGCCGCGGGGGAGAAGAGGTGATTCGCCGGCGATGGCTGCGTTTCGACCCCAACCGAGGCCCGATTCTGAATGCCCAGGTGTAGCCGAGCAAAACGGCACCGAAATCGCACCGGGAACCGGCCGGACGGCGCCGGAATGAGCAAATGGGGATTGAACCAGTTGAACCGGCCTGAACCGGCCAAAACTGAACCGAACTGGACCGAGCTGAACCGGCTGTCTGAACCGATCTGAACCGGACTGAACCAGTTCAGCCAAAAAGAGAAGAAAAAAGGAGAAAAAGAGGAAAAGGAAAAAGGGAAAGGATTTTCGGGGATACACCGGACTTCGGGTAAGTCAATATGAGGTCAAAAGTGATCGAATTGATTTTCGAGAAATTTATTTAAATTATATTTAATCGAAGAGTAACCCGGGATTAAATATAATAATTGTGCAGTTCGACGATAAAGCCCGAACGAGAGCCGATTGAGCTCCGATTTTCATATCCCGCATCGTATCGGGTAAGTACAGTTTAATTTCGGTAATTAGAGTCCTTTAATACAGAGTTTCAATTATTTTACGGATTAATTCTGTATAAAAGAAATATTAATCGGAATTACAACGTAATTACCGTAAATGGTATACGGGCTATCCAATGAGTTTGGAACGAAGCCCGATAATTATTGGTAAGCTGAATGAGCCCAGTAAACCCGAAGAAGGGATTTAAACAGTATAAACGGGCTGAAAATGAGTCGAGGCCCATTAAAGTGCAATCGGGCCCAATATGGATAAATGGGCCCAATGATTTAAATTAAGCCCAGAAAGTATTAAATACAATTAAGTTGTATAATATCTGACCTGGGGAATATTGATACGCAGTTTTGGGTATTTGATTGAGAGCAGATCGGACTGTGCGACATGATATCAGTGGAAAGGTCAGACTCGACGAGAATCGAGGTAAGGGAATTTTGTAGGTGCATAGAGATAATTATGCGTATTTTGAGAGGGGATTTACAGGGTTTAGAAATTTATCAAAACATCTAGAAATAAAGTAATAATTTTTACGAAAACCGGGGCTTAGATAAATAAAGGAAAATGACTATTTTGCCCCCAGTTAGGAAAATTTCAAAAAGGGTAGTAAGGCTATGAAATTGCATGAATTTCATGATTTTAATGTTTTATATGATTATATTGCTTTGATTTAAGCAAATATACACATAGGTGGGCTGTTGATTTCATGAATTTTACGAAAGGGTACCGGTTTGTACCGGTTACTATTTTAAAAGATGTTTTATTAAAAGTGAGCCACCTATCGTATTTACGTGACTAAAAGAGTGCTAGAGTCTTTTTCGCACTCAAGTTTACTGATTTATTCTCATGAAAAGCTGTACTGGAGCATTGCTCGTACGAGAAATTTTTGTGTGCACAAAACTGTGCTGAAGCTTCGCTCGCACGAGATTTTAGATATCATGATATGCATAGCGTGGTGCTGGAGCTCCGTAAGCCTGTGACCTGGTGTGGGGCGGGCAGCAAGATGCTCACATAAACGCACTAGACGCGAGTTGACATGCATATAGTCGTGCGGAAGCCTCCTGTAGACTGTGTGTCACAGAGAGTTGAGATGCTCGCACATATACTTTGAGACATGGGTTGGTTATCGACATAGTATTGGGCTGGATAAGACCTACGGCAGGCACCCCCAGACTATGATATGGGTCCACGGAGTACGATGTACCGTGTATGTCACACGGAGTACGCTGTACCGTGCAGTCATGATGACTCTATGATGTTACTTGATATTCTGGCGGGTAGGACTTGACCCACCTCCCGTTGCAGTTGTGATACCCCGCACACCGGGATTCGTGTGCCTGGGATCACAGGGACAAAGTATGGCCATAGTCCTCGATTTTTCATACAGTAACCTACATGCCTCACATGATATCATACGGTCTGGATAGACCAGGACAAACCCGATGGAGGGGTAGTCCCGATTTATGTTTTTAAAAGAGATTTGATTTGATGAATCAAGGTATTCCCGAGAGATGGGTTTGACCTTGATGAAGTTGTTTTATAATGAAACAAATGAGTTTTAAAGTGAGAGTTTATAATGAAATAAATGAGTTTTAAATGAGATGAATTTATAATGAAACAAATAAGTTTCAAAGTGATGAGTTTGTGATTAAACAAATGAGTTTTAATGTGACGAGCATGAGATTTCATACATGATGATTTTCCATGTGTGCTTTATATGTCGATTTCATGATTTCTTGTATATGATATATACATTCATGTGGCATTGTTTTAATCTTACCTCATGCTCCGAAAGTAAACGATTTTTACATCATGACATTATCAGCACGTAGATAGTATAGTTATCTACCTACTTACATTATTGCCTTACTGAGCACGTTTCGCTCACCCTTTCATTTTCCACCCCACAGGGTATATTCAGCAGAAGAGAGCGACAATAGTTTCGCATCTCGGTTATCCGCTGCTTCTTAGCAAGATCAGGTATACACATTTATATAATTTTTGTATCTGAACATATAGATGCATAGTACTGTATATGGATTTAATATTGGGGATGTATTTTGTTTAAATAAATTGACATGTGAATGTGAATATGAAAATGGAATGGTAAATAGGTGAGAGGTTACTAACACCGAATCATAGCCCAACTGTTTAGGAGTGTAATTGTTCACGACGGGTAAGGAAATGAAAAGCGAAAAATTTATAGGGATTTTTAGGTAATTTGGGTCGTGACAAAATTAATGGTATCAGAGCTGAGTTGGCTTGATATGAGTCGATGTTAGTGGTTAAGTAAATTTACATCCCCATGTACTGTGCTTTGTTTAGATACAATTGTGTATATCAAGATGGAATTGCAGCTAAGAATGTTGTTTCGAATGCAAGAATATAGTTGTTATAACTGATAGCCGCTATGGTAGAGTGGCGAGTACACATGCTCGAGGCCGTAAAGATAGGCCTCAGAATCGTATGAGTCATGATATGAGACTCAAGATGAGATAGTGCACGAGGCAGAGGTCGTAGAGGTAGACCTGAGTCTGCTAAGTCGTGCTGAGTTGACTTATGAAAACCAGGATGAAATTGAAATAGAGGTTAATGTTGAGCATGCCTCTCAGAGTCCGACAGAGTGATCGGATAGTATTGAGACACGCTTCACGAGATTAGAGCGGAGTGTGAAGATTATTTTGAGAGGAGCTAATTGCTCCGATTATGAATGAGATACGAGGGCGCAGCGGAGCATTGATGGAAGTCCGCTCGACCCAACTTAAGAGTTAGACATCCGGAGCTGACATGAGAAATATTTCTGGATGTATGCTAGTGACGGAATATTTTGGGCACTACTTAAAGGAATTTATTGATAAAATTTTTACACTGACCCAGAGGTATTGGTTGATTGATGAATATGAATCTCAGATTACATCCCTGGGTAAGTATGAACCCGATATTGTGGACAGTGAGAGTCGAAAAGCTCAAAAGTTCATGAAATGACTCAAATTGTCGATTAGAGTCCGATTAGCCCATGAGATATTACTTATGTCGAGGGAGTGCGCAGAATACAGTTGCATGAATAATATCATGTGTTGCACGCCTCTGAGATTGGGAAAGATAGTGAGGGCTGAAATAGAGACAGAAAAGAAAATAGAGAATGACAGAGATGTCAGAGCGGGAAAGAGACCAGTTGGTAAGAGATTAGAGTTGATGAATTACGGGGTAAGATAATTGGTAAGGCCCCAGTGCATCCAATTTTGACACTCTTGAGGGGTATTGTGATTGGAGGACCCCGACCTGCTACGAAATACTGTAGCAGTGTAAGTACTGTAAGCAGTGTAAGCAGTGTAGGATGTGTGGTAGATACCACGGAAGTAAGGTCTATACCTACACTGTATTGATGAAAATGGCCGTTAAGTGTGGTAAGACGGACCATTGATGTTGATTGCACATATTTGGGCGAGATTGCCCCACAGAAAAGTAAAGAGACAGAGAAAAACTTCGTTGGAATAGCTGCAACGTAAAAAGGGAGGCCATAGCCGAAAAGAAAAAGGAAAGTAGGTTGTTGGATGAAGGCGAGAGGATGTCTTGGACCAGGATGCTATTGATGTCTTATGGATGTGGTGTAAGATACCACACTTGTTACGAATAATGAAGTACATATGTTCATTGATCCTGGTACCACACACTTATTCGTACAGCCTTCATGCACATATAAGTGAGTAAAAGGCATGAATGCCTACATAATTGGGCATAATACTGATAAAGGAGTACCCCAATAGAGGAGGATTAATTAACGGAATATAGATATAGAGATTTTAAGTAACAAAAAGGGGTGCGACAGTTGAAATTAAAGGAGTAAAGGATTGTACTCACAGAATGAATAATGACAGGAGTTTTGTTATGATTGATATACGAAATGAGATAATCTTTAAGATAAGATAGATTCTGAATACAAGATGTATCGGAGTAAGAGGCGTATGCAAGGTAAGAACATCTTTACGATATAAAGTCATTAGGATTAAGCGATAAGTCGTGAAAATAAATTGTGACCACAAGGACATATATGTAAAGTAACTGTGGTTAAGTCTAAGGGTTAATAAAGGTATTTCAAAATACCTCCCCGCCTGAAGACTTGAAAGCGTCTAAAAGTATATATATATATGACCTATAACGTGAAATCGATCGTCGTAATAAATACCTTTAGCATTAGGATACCTTTACTAAGACGATAAGAATATTGAAATTCGATAAATCATAAAGGTTAACATAGTAAAATTTAATAAGAGCCGTTAAGATAAGAAAAGGAAATGACGCAGGTTAGTACCCGAAAAACGTAAGTGCTTTTGAAGGATTTTATACGCTTATGCGTAAATAAGTCAAGGATTGGACCGAATTGTAACTAGCAGTATCGGTGATATGCTGGGTGTAGTTTAAGTCTAGGGCAAATTATAAGCAACAATTGAGAAATGGCTTTTACAAATGGGTTGCTACGAGTTCAAAAAGGATATACTTGGTTGACACGTTTAATTAAGAAAACGTGATCTTGGAATGAGATGATAAATAAGATGATAGATGTGACATGAATTTCGGTGCAATGAGGTATGAACTGACCACCGTGATTAATTTTGTCATACCCAACAGCTCAAGAGGTTCTCAGTGAGTATGGATACCTCGAAATAATGAAGGAGCTGTGTATTGATGTATAATGGGAAGATAGTCAATTATGGAGTCAGACAACTCCTTGATCATGAAATAAACTATCTGACCCATGATTTAAAGTTGGCAACAGTATTTGTACCGAGGATATTGTACTATTTGGTACACGATGAGAAATTGTGGATATGCACTGATCATAAAGCCTGAGTAACTGTTTTTCACAGAAAGAGGCGAATATGAGAATACATAGTGGGTTAGAGCTTCTGAGAGATTTTGATCGTGAAAATTGTACCACCCAGGAAAGGCTAATGTGATGGCTGATGCCTTGAGTAGAAAGAGCCTCGGGATGGTACCGCATATGATGGTCAGGGAGCGTGAGCTGCTAGAGCAGCTGTGAGCCTCAGTATTGATGTGGCCCCTTCTGATGATGACGGTGATTGTATGACAGCTAGCCTGAGACTAAAACCGGATGAGAGTGCCCGGATTTGACAGGTTTAACGTGATGATCGGCATGGTGTCGATAGTTTGGGTCAGATTCAGAAGGGTACAGTGATAGAGTTCACAGAGTATGATAATGATTTACAGAGAGGTTCAAAGACAGTATAAGTGCTCCCCAGGACCACAGTTGATGAGATAGTAATATTATCAGAAGCTCACTCTTCGGGATATACGGTGCATACGGAAAGTAACGAATATATATATATATGAAATCTCGAAAAGGGTATTGGTGGTCAGATGTGAAAAGAGATATGGTAGGGATTGTGGAATAGTGCCTAGTGTGTCAACAGAATAAGGTAGAGTATTAAAAGTCTGCAGAGTTATTGTAGCACCTACCTATATCGACACGGCACGGAAATGGGAGCAAGTCTCCATGAATGTCGTGATGGGTTACAGAGAACCCAGGTGAATTTTGAGACTATTTAGATGATAGTCGATAGAGTGACTAAGTCTACCCACTTTTTGGTTATGAAATCCCCCAAATACTCAGAGTGTATATGTGGATTTTTTGTGTAAGGAAGATTGTGGAACATTAAGTAGCGTTCCAGGGAGCATGGTATCATATAGGGATTCCCGCTTCACTTACCACCTTTGAGGATATTTTAGGAAGCTATGGGAACCCGATTGAGTATTAGCACAACTTTTCGTCCTCAGACAAATGGTCAGTCAGAGAGGACTGTACAGGTCCTGGAGGATCCGATGAAAGCTTGTGCCCTTGATTTTTATGCTCCTGGGATGATCAGTTATTACAAATTGAATTCGCCAATAACGACAATTGGCAGTTGAGTATCGGGATAATAAGATATGAGGCAGTATATGGCTGTAGGGGTTGTTCCCCAAATTGGATAAGAAAAAGTGGGTGACAGATAGAATTATATTCAACCTTGGATAATAAGTCCCTGAGGATGTTTAGTTAAGGATGAGAGATTAAGAACACCTCAGAGCAGATAGACATGTATTGGAATTCACCTTTGGTGAATTAGTATGGTTGAAAGTTACTCGTCCTAAGGGAATAAGGACATAGCGAACTTTTGGAAGAAGGTAAATTGAGTTGTGCTGGATGAAATATTTTAAGAGATTGGATGAGTGGGAGATAAGACCTGTAAGTTGGCGCTATCACTTGAATTAACAGGCACCCACAATATGTCCCAGCTTTTGATGCTTCGAAAATACTATCCAGATCCAGCATGGGTGATGGGATATGAGATCCAACAGTGCAGCTTAATGCAATTATAAGTATATTGAAGAAGTTGATTCGGGCATTAAACAGGAAAGAGAAAGTATTGAGGTTTAAGATGATCTCCCTAATTAAAGTCCTTTGGTGGTAATACACTCCGGAGAAGGTCACATAAGAATTTAAGAGTGTGATACGATCGATGTACCCGGAGTTGTATATGGACTCATATGACTTGGTTCTAATTTGGAGGACCAAATTCCTTAAGTGGGGGAGATTTGTAAGACCCGAAATTAAATCGTAAATTTTATGAGGTAGAAAAATGTTCACAAATTTAAAGGAACGGGATTCGGATAGGAGGTAAGAATTTAAAATGCGAAATGAGTGAGTATTCGTGAAGGGAAGTCGGGCTAAATAAATCCCGAACACGTGTAAGGGCAAAACGGTCAAAAGATCGAAAGCCGGGATAAATTTGATAAGAAAATTTAATTTAAAATAAGGATTTAGAATATCTTGATCAATAATGAGGAAATTATATAATTTTGAGTCAAACTGATCAAGATCCGGAATTTTTAAAAATACCGAAAAGTCACCCGGGACAATATCCCGAAAATACGGAGAAATTATACCTGAAAAATGGTTAAAAATATAATAAATAAAATAAATTAAATTAAGTTAAATTGTTTGGAATAAAATATTAATTTTGTAGATATTTTCAGATTTTTTTAGACTATTTTAATGAATATTTTAATAATAAAATAAATTGTTAAATAAAATAATAATTGTAAAAAAAAAAAAGAGAAAATCTGAAACATGTATCGGGGAGAGAAGAAGAATGGGAAAACGGAGAAGGAGACCGCGCGTGGCTCGTCCGACCGATGGCCACCGGGCACCGACGGCCTCCGACAAAGGGCCGAGCAGCAAGAGGAGAGGCCGGCGAAGCTATTGGCGCCGGCGACGTGCGCTAAGGAGGCCGAAAATCGCCGAACGGAGGGAGAGAAGCCCGCGGGGAAAACGGAGTCGGTACCGGCGATCCACGGCAGCTGGGGGCGAACGACGGGTACCAGCGTGATCAGGAGGAGGAGCCGGTCCTTTTGAGACCAGTACCGACCGACGAAACAGTCGAAATTCGCCGGATCGAGAGGAGACAGCCGCGGGGGAGAAGAGGTGATTCGCCGGCGATGGCTGCGTTTCGACCCCAACCGAGGCCCGATTCTGAATGCCCAGGTGTAGCCGAGCAGAACGGCACCGAAATCGCACCGGGAACCGGCCGGACGGCACCGAAATGAGCAAATGGGGATTAAACCGATTGAACCGGCCTGAACCGGCCAAAACTGAACCGAACCGGACCGAGCTGAACCGGCGGTCTGAACCGGTCTGAACCGGACTGAACCGGTTCAGCCAAAAAGAGAAGAAAAAAAGAGAAAAAGAGGAAAAGGAAAAAGGGAAAGGATTTTCGGGGATACACCGGACTTCGGGTAAGTCAATATGAGGTCAAAAGTGATCGAATTGATTTCCGAGAAATTTATTTAAATTATATTTAATCGAAGAGTAACCCGGGATTAAATATAATAATTGTGCAGTTCGACGATAAAGCCCGAACGAGAGCCGATTGAGCTCCGATTTTCGTATCCCGCATCGTATCGGGTAAGTACAGTTTAATTTCGGCAATTAGAGTCCTTTAATACAGAGTTTCAATTATTTTACGGATTAATTCTGTATAAAAGAAATATTAATCGGAATTACAACGTAATTACCGTAAATGGTATACGGGCTATCCAATGAGTTTGGAACGAAGCCCGATAATTATTGGTAAGCTGAATGAGCCCAGTAAACCTGAAGAAGGGATTTAAACAGTATAAACGGGCTGAAAATGGGTCGAGGCCCATTAAAGTGCAATCGGGCCCAATAGGGATAAATGGGCCCAATGATTTAAATTAAGCCCAGAAAGTATTAAATACAATTAAGTTGTATAATATCTGACTTGGGGAATATTGATACGCAGTTTCGGGTATTTGATTGAGAGCAGATCGGACTGTGCGACATGATATCAGTGGAAAGGTCAGACTCGACGAGAATCGAGGTAAGGGAATTTTGTAGGTGCATAGAGATAATTATGCGTATTTTGAGAGGGGATTTACAGGGTTTAGAAATTTATCAAAACATCTAGAAATAAAGTAATAATTTTTACGAAAACCGGGGCTTAGATAAATAAAGGAAAATGACTATTTTGCCCCCAGTTAGGAAAATTTCAAAAAGGGTAGTAAGGCTATGAAATTGCATGAATTTCATGATTTTAATGTTTTATATGATTATATTGATTTGATTTAAGCAAATATACACATAGGTGGGCTGTTGATTTCGTGAATTTTACGAAAGGGTACCGGTTTGTACCGGTTACTATTTTAAAAGATGTTTTATTAAAAGTGAGCCACCTATCGTATTTACGTGACTAAAAGAGTGCTAGAGTCTTTCTCGCACTCAAGTTTACTGATTTATTCTCATGAAAAGCCGTACTGGAGCATTGCTCGTACGAGAAATTTTTGTGTGCACAAAACCGTGCTGAAGCTTCGCTCGCACGAGATTTTAGATATCATGATATGCATAGCGTGGTGCTGGAGCTCCGTAAGCCTGTGACCTGGTGTGGGGTGGGCAGCAGGATGCTCACATAAACGCACTAGACGCGAGTTGACACGCATATAGTCGTGCGGAAGCCTCCTGTAGACTGTGTGTCATAGAGAGTTGAGATGCTCGCACATATACTTTGAGACATGGGTTGGTTATCGACATAGTATTAGGCTGGATAAGACCTACGGCAGGCACCCCCAGACTATGATATGGGTCCACGGAGTACGATGTACCGTGTATGTCACACGGAGTACGCTGTACCGTGCAGTCATGATGACTCTATGATGTTACTTGATATTCTGGCGGGTAGGACTTGACCCCACCTCCCGTTGCAGTTGTGATACCCCGCACACCGGGATCCGTGTGCCTGGGATCACAGGGACAAAGTATGGCCATAGTCCTCGATTTTTCATACAGTAACCTGCATGCCTCACATGATATCATACGGTCTAGATAGACCAGGACAAACCCGATGGAGGGGTAGTCCCGATTTATGTTTTTAAAAGAGATTTGATTTGATGAATCAAGGTATTCCCGAGAGATAGGTTTGACCTTGATGAAGTTGTTTTATAATGAAACAAATGAGTTTTAAAGTGAGAGTTTATAACGAAATAAATGAGTTTTAAATGAGATGAATTTATAATGAAACAAATAAGTTTCAAAGTGATGAGTTTGTGATTAAACAAATGAGTTTTAATGTGATGAGCATGAGATGTCATACATGATGATTTTCCATGTGTGCTTTATATGTCGATTTCATGATTTCTTGTATATGATATATACATTCATGTGGCATTATTTTAATCTTACCTCATGCTCCGAAAGTAAACGATTTTTACATCATGACATTATCAGCACGTAGATAGTATAGTTATCTACCTGCTTACATTATTGCCTTACTGAGCACGTTTCGCTCACCCTTTCATTTTCCACCCCACAGGGTATATTCAGCAGAAGAGAGCGACAATAGTTTCGCATCTCGGTTATCCGCTGCTTCTTAGCAAGATCAAGTATACACATTTATATAATTTTTGTATCTGAACATATAGATGCACAGTACTGTATATGGATTTAATATTGGGGATGTATTTTGTTTAAATAAATTGACATGTGAATGTGAATATGAAAATGGAATGGTAAATAGGTGAGAGGTTACTAACACCGAATCATAGCCCAACTGTTTAGGAGTGTAATTGTTCACGACGGGTAAGGAAATGAAAAGAGAAAAATTTGTAGGGATTTTTAGGTAATTTGGGTCGTGACATTTTAAGGCATAAATGAGTTAATAAACATATGTTCATGATTATGGTATAGTAGAACTAATCAATTTGATTAATTGATACATGAATTTAGTTGGCAATCAAGGTGTTTGATAAAATGCCTGAATGAACTATGTGAAGCTTAAGAACATTGCCAACCAAGTGTTTGTGAAAATACCTAAGTGAATTAGCTAAATAAATTGACATGGACGACATGCCATGGTGTGACCGACGGCAAGGGATGATCTCGGCCATGGCATGTGTTCGAGAGGTCCAATGGGCCAAGCCCAATTGGTTTCAGCCCAATGTGATGTAATGGTCTCGGATAAGCCCAATAAGAGTTGGTGGGCCCCACAAGTACAATAGGTCTAACGAAAATGAATAGTAAAATGGAAATAGGCTTAAGGCATTGTTAGGCCCATTAAGGTTTATTAAAACCCATTAAGTGAAATAGACTGTATTTAATATGAAATACAGTAGGAAAAATATAATTAACCTGATAAATGGTTATATGCAGCTCTAGAAATTAGTGGAGGAGCGAATTGGACTGCTGGATCGAACAGCGTTGAGAAAGTAAAATTTCTCGAGTGATTGTAGGTAAAGGACTTTTGTGAGTAGTTAGAGATACATGTATGCATTTTCGTCTGCTTTTACATTCATTTAAAAACTCTAAGGGTCAGAGAAAGTGAATAATAATTATTGTGACCTGATGGTGGCAAATTACGATTTTACCCTTAGTTAGGAAAAAAGTCAACTTTTGAAAAAAGTTGTAAAAAGCATGGAAACCACCATTTTGAGTGTTTTACTACTGTTTAGCATGAGAGTAAATAGATGGGCTAATGTTTTTAAGGTTGATGTGAATTAAGCACACTTTATAATGCTGATTTTGATATTTTGAAAATCATCCCTTTTTATATAGCCATCTATCGAATTATGTGAGAATAAATCGTGCTAGAGCACAGCTCGCACTTGATTTCATATATTTTCTACATATATTAGTGCTGATGTATGATTCGCACTAGATTTTCATGACATGCATGATAGAGTGTTGAAGTTATTACTCGTACTCGAATTTTACATAAGATACATGACAGAGTGCTAGAGCGTTGCTCATACTCGATTCTTCATGATTTATGCATAGCATGGTATTGGAGCTATTGCTTGTGCTTGATTTGATACATGAACCATGCATAACCTAGTTGTTGGAGGTTTACTCGCACTAGAGTTTGAGTTTGTGATATGAAACAGTGTTTGAGCGAAGTGTCGACTGTAAGTAGCGCTCAAAGGCGTGCACTGTATTTTATATGATATATAAGTCATGTTACAAAAAAGCCATGCTTGATTTCCTCGTGTAGACTGAGTGTCACACTGTGAGATGTTCGCATGTAGATTTAGAGACATGGTATTTATATTCCATGGTATGAGGGCTAAGGCCTATGGTAGGCAGCCTGACAGTGATGTAGGGTCCACGGAGTACGTTGTACCATGCGAGTGGCATGGAGTACACTGTACTGTGTGGTGTTATGGAGTTGAGGAGGTTATAGCTGGTGGTTGTGATGGACTGACCCCCCTCTCGTTACAGCAGTGATGCCCCGCACACTGAGATCTGTGTAGCCTGGGATCACCATTATAGGATATGGCCATAGTCCAAGATATTATTGCATTTCACCATAGAGTCTCACATGACATATCACCTGACGATTTATTTATGATACGGATAAACCTGAGGGATGTGTCGGAATCCGATTATTGTGTTGTGAATGATTTAAATGCCATATTTATTGTGATTTGAACATAAATGGCATGATTTATCTAAAGGCATTTTGATATTATAAAGATGCATTATTTTGCACTACTTGCCTATATTTGAGAACGATGACATGATTTCTGTATATGAGATTTAATCTGTACAAGTATATGTATATATTTTAATGACATAGTTTTAAAGTGAGTTAAGGAAATGATATTTTGAGGCATAGCATTATTTTGAGTAGATAATGTAGATGTCTACTTGCTTACCTAATTTTCTTACTGAGCTGTGAGCTCACCCCCCTTTTCTTTTAAATCTCTTGATAATTCTATTTTTAATAGAATTATTTGTGCTTAATTTCCTAATTAATTATTTAAATCCCCAATTTATTTTATTAATTATCCCTTTTATTTAATTAAAATTCTTTAATGTGCAGGTAAATTAAATCCAGATGAAACTCAGTCATTTAAGTAAAAAATGGGCTGAAAACGGGCTAAAGGAAACTGGACCACTTCCAATTTGCAGACCGAGTCAACAGTCGTCTGGACACGTGGGATGTCGGGTGTTAGTATTTTATTCGCTCTGAAATGATAAGATCGATAGACATCGTGCCAACCTTCTGAAAAACACACGTCGGGCCATATCGCACAACCAAGTGTACTAGAAGATGGGTGATGTGGACATATCTACTTTGGAGCAAATAAAATGAAGACAAGTGGCCAAACAATGCCAACTCATCTAGGATGAAAAATTACCATTGTACCCCTAAGTGTGTGTATAAATAGAACATGATAGCAATTGAGAAAAAAAGGTAGCATAGGTAGAATAGTTTTAGTTTTATTTTCCTTGTTTTTTAGAAGCTTTACCGAATAGTTTTTTAGCCACCATTTTATTTCACTGTTTATTCAATCTTCATTTTATGAAAAGCTTTTTCATTTTCTAGTCTTTGGTAATTTCATTTATGGCAATCAATTTCATTTCCTTATTCTTGGTTTTGTTAAGGTTCCTTTTTATTATTTACATGCTCAGTTTTTGTTATGAAAAGCTTATGTGTGTTTTTATAGTTTGAAGCTCTCGATTTTAATGGGTTACTGCTTTGTGTCATTTAATCATTTGGTTGCTTAATCTTTGTCCTTCATTTCTGCCTTTCGGTTCTGGTGCTTTGATGTGGGTTGATGCTGAGCATTGTTCCACATCAATGGCAATGTGGAATCATGGCAGTAGGAGCAGAAATTGAAGTAGCCCGAGCTACTGGGTTCACATTGATATGCTAAACAGTTATTAATAATCTTTTTTTCATTTTCTGTTGTTAATGTCAATTCTTTCTTTTTAGTTTTACGCTTATATCCTACCTTGCCTTGTTGTTCTTTTTCTATTTCATTTTTTTTTAGTCTACACCAGACGGATTCGACTCTTATTGTATTTCAATATTAGTAGCCATATTGTTTCTACTGCATTTTCTTATGCTGTTGTAGTCCCTGTCCATTTACTACATTTCATGTTAGCAATTTCTCATTGATCTCACTAGACTCTCTAGCTATTATGTTTGGCAGAAAATGGTGTCCATGGGTGCAGTGGGGAGTATCTCCCCTTTTACTCAGTTCAGCTCTGTTTAGTTATTAATGTATTGTTCATTGTCTTCATGTGTTGTTATTCAGTTCTAATCCTGGTTTGGCCTTCTGTTTCAAGTTGTTAAATGCTGAACTCCATCACCACTACTGAGCGGCTGTGTAGATATTGATAGTTTGCAGCTGAAGGGTGCAAAGTTTGTGCATTTAAAATCGTGTCCGGCCCCTATCTTCTTATTTTGTCTCGTGTCCAGTTGCCGAGAGTTTCGGGTGTGTGAGCTACTGTGTACTGTTGCATATTCGAGGCATGGTGAGCTGCTGATTGCTGCAAGAATAATATGATGCATGAAGCAGAGAAGGGCCAAGCCGAATGCTGTGACATGTAAAGCAGAGCAGCAAGATGTGGTGACTGATCCTGCTCGGGAAAGTGTTGCTGTTACTGCAGTGTAGGACTGAACATGGAGCTGAGCTGGGATGTCGAGGAATGGTACCAGGAGCAAATGGACAGTATTGAAGCAGATGTTGGCAACAGTTGTTGTGTGTACAACAGCTTAGGTGCAGAACGGCACTACAACACGCGAGGCAGCAACGCAGGACAGCACCTGAGTGGTGCATGGCTGAAGCAGAAGGTGGCGTGTGAGGTTGGCTGGGCTGGCGTGTGTGCTGGGCTATGCAGAACAAGTTGGTGGCATGCTGTGGATTCTGGTAGCAAGTGTACAACAGGCTGGTACCGAAAGCAGGGGATGGACATTGCAGAGAGTAGGACAATGCCTGGAGAAGAACTTACACAGTACCAGTGCACAAGTCGGGACCCGAGGCTAGCTGGATAATTGATTAAGGCTTTGTTTGGTGTTTGGGAATCATCAATAATCCATTTTTCATGAATTTTAGATATTTAATATCTATTTTTATTTTATTTTCAGTATTAGTTGTTAATTTAAAAATTTGAGTTTTAAATTCATTTTCATGTTAGTTATATTTTCTATTCTTAGTTCAAAACTTAGATTTAATTATGTTAATAGTTAATTTTCATTTTAGTGTCAGGTGTTGCATTTATAAGTAAATTAGGGATAGAATTATTTTATGCATGTTTTAAGTTTTCATTTTAAATTTAAAATCCAAAAATATTTTACTTCTCATGCATTATTTAGATTTTGTTTTATTAGTTAGAGTTATATTTAATTTAGGATCATTTGATAGGTAATTAATTTCTTAGTTTGATTTAAGAATTTCTTTAGGTTAATAGAAGTTTTATTTTATTAGACTTTAGGTTAGCTTAATTTGCATTTTTATTATGTAGTTTAATTACATGCATATTTTATTTTTATTTTAAGCTTGTTTAATTTTAATCTAATTAATTTTGTTTCTTACTTTCATATTTGCATTTTTAAATGCGTTGATTAATTTTAACTGTTTTAATTATCTTTTGTAGGTAATTTGTTCTTAATTTCTTGGAGCTCTGTAAGTAATTTTAGCTATGTTTTGTTTTCATTATTTTATAGTTTTTATTATTTTCCGCACTTTTTAATTCTAGCCTTGTAGATCACCTATTAAAAATTCAAATTTGCTAGGATATACTTAGGGTAAGACTAACCAGTACTTAATTAGGCAATTTAACTTCTCTGTGGGACGATAATCCGAGACTCAAGTCCTATTATTACTTGTACGACTCGTGCACTTGCAGATAGAACGTCTAGGTCACTCAGAGTGGGCGTAGTGGCGTATCAAGTTTTTGGCGCTGTTGTCGGGGAAGATAATTAGCTATTCATTAATATCGGTGAAATTATGCTTAGATGTAATTTTGGCTTGTAAATTTTTAAGTTGTAAATATTTAGAGTTTTAATCTAGATTAGTTAATTTTCTCTCAAAAAAAATTTTGAAAAATTAAAAAAAACTTAAAAAATTTCTAAGGACTGTTTGATGTTTACATGTGTGAGACCCCGTACATGTATAGCTGTACATAGGAACATGGGAATGTAAATAAAATCATAAGTAAGATGATGTATTGTAATGTGAAGTATATGCAATGTAAGTTTATAAGATTATGTACACACTTGTAATAAGAATTGTGATTATACGTACAAGTTGCATTATGAATGAGTAGGAAGAAATGAACTTAAAACGAGAAGAATGTGATCGAAATGGAATATGAGTGGTATAGTAAAATGGAAGGAAAGATATACATAAGTGGATATTTCCATTCGAGTAATATCGTATATATTTGGTCATACAAAGATTCTACACAAGTTTTAATGTGTATGTAGTGAGGATGGATCCCATTTTCAAGTCTCAAACATGAATGAATGAGGAAATGATCATGGTAGCAAATTAAGGGTGTTTGGTAAGGGTTGTTGCAGAGGAACTGCAAGAAATCTGGAATTTGTGAAGGCCAGATCGATCTCATAGGATGAGAGATCGATCTGGGAGAGCCAGAATGCTCTTATGTGAGAAATGGAAGGGAACAGATCGATCTCCAAAGGAAGCAGATCGATCTCTTTAGCTCTCGGGTTGGAAGCAGATCGATCTCCCATAAGACCAGATCGATCTCCTTAAGCTTTTGTTTGACAGCAGATCGATCTCTAGTCTCGATAGATCGATCTCCTGCCTTTAAAACGTCTTAGAAAAGAGGGATTTTAGAGGAACAGATCGATCTCCACCCAAGGAAGATCGATCTCATCAAGTCAAAACTATAAATGGGAGCAGTTGGATCATCAGAATTTCGGGGCAAAACCATTTCCTTTCCACTTCAACACAAAAACCTAGTTTCTCACTCCTAAATCCAGCCATTTTCAGTGAGATTTAAGGAGAGTCTATTAGAGACAAAGTTGTTCACAACAAAAAGAAGAACAACATAGTCTAAAGGCATTTCCCCATTTGATGGATTGAAGAAATAAAGGGCAATCCTAATTGGAGCAAGAGGAAATCCAATGAGGTAAGTTCTAATGCACAAATCCAAGTACATTGGTTTAGTTAATGCTTATAAAGATATTTGGGTGTGCATATTGTGGATAGAACTACCTAGAATGGTATGAAATGAATATAACTTAAAAATAGTCTAGTGTGAGAAAGAGGAATGTAGAGGTGTTAATGATGAATGAGATATCTTGAGTGGAGGAACATGTTGTGAGAATGATTTGGACATGTTGATATTGGGATAAAATGGTGAGATTTACCACAAAGGGTAAAAATGTGTAATTAAGGCATTGGATAAGTGCTTAGTTGGATAAGAGTTAGAAACATTAACTCAAATGTGGATGGATGAATTTCAGTTTCGGATGATACGCCGGAGCAAGTCGAGATGAGAACGCAAGAAGCATAAAGGCGGATAGTTGCACATAAGTAAAACGAGGTAAGGGACTGTGTGTTAGCTATAGAGATGTTCGTACGTAATTACAGTAATTTCGTAGATATATTGCTAGGACTAGTACGATATTATAATTTTATGAAATGATGTGGAAGTATGAAAAGTACTATGATGTATATATATGTATTGAGAAATGGGATAGGGTAAGGAAATAGCATGATATGCATGTTTTCAATGATGTTCTCAATTTTATATTGTTATTGATGATTGAGAAATGTTGATGATAGGTTGGCTAATTTTACATGTTTTAGCATGAAGAGGCATGCTGTATGAATAAACGTATTTTGAGTTTTAAAAGAGAAAATAGCCATCTATCAGTTTTGAGATGAGATTTGGTGTTGAAGCGTTAGCTCACACCCGTTTTAATGCCTTGATGTACCATGCGGGAGTTTTAACTCGCACGAGGGTTTTGAGAAAGTGCAGGAACTTTGCTCGCACCTGTTTTGTTGAGTTAAGGTAAACCTGGGGGTCTGGGACCCAAGGGGATACCAGTCGACGGCCAATTGAACGGGCTGAGCCTTAACGATAGATCGTACCGCGCTGGAGCTTTGCGTTGACTGTGTGTCACGCTGCTTACTCGCCTGGTATATGAGACATGGTTTAAGGATAAAAAGTCCATCGGAGTTGGAGTATGGACTTGGGTCCACGGTCGTATGTAGAATAGTGTAGTCACCCGTTGGTATACTATGTACCGTGCTGGGTGCACGTGAGTACGAGTATCGCGTAGATGACACACGACGTATCTTCACCGTGAGTATACGAGGAGATGAGGTGGATTGAGATGAGCCGGAGGGTAGGACTGACCCATCCCCCTTCAGGCGAAGTGATACCCTGTGCACACCTGATCAGTGAGGCCTGGGATCACTGACTATGGCCATAAGTCGTGGATATTTGATTGCCGAAAATTCCATGCCTGTCTCAGAGATTCGAGAAACAGAGATAATCTCAGAAAAGAAAGAGAATTGCGGAAAGAATGATTTGAGAAATGAAAGAGATTTTGTGTTTTGATAAATCTCTTATTTTACATTCGTGCCGTGAGGGCACTATTTATGAGCATGTTTTAAATGGAAGCTTGATACTCATTTTACACGAAAATGCTATTGAGAAACATGTGTTTAAATGCATTGTTCGTATGATATTTCCATTTATAACGAAAACATGGTTTTGGTTTATGCATGCATGGGCTATGTAGGTAGTACGATATCTACCTGCTAGCATACATTTCCTTACTGAGCCGTGGTTTGCTCATCCCACTATTTTCCCCCTCCAGGTACTGAGAAGTAAGAGAGCGGTGATCTCTAGATCTTTTGTGTTAAACAGCTCCCACAATCCGCAAAGGTATAAGACTTGTATACACGAGTATTTTGTATCTAATATATTGTATCGCACAGTTATATCTTGGAATTGTAAACAGTATTATGGGGATGATATGTAAGCACATGGTATTTATACAATTAATTTTGTGTATTTACACACACACCTGGGAGTGTGAATTAAAGTTTTAAATATTCCGCTGTAAACGAATGAATTTTTTAGTAATTGCATCTTCTCACAGCCCAACCGTAGTAGAGAATGTATGGATAGAAGGGTTCACAAAAGTGGGGTATGACAACATGCGTAGAGCCAGGAGTTATGATTGCTTTCCTTTAGATCCTGAAATTGAACGAACACTTAGGAAAATCAGAAAGGATTCTAGGAAATTAATAGCTCTGCTACAAAACACCATGGCAGAAAATAGAGAAATTAGGACCGTTGGAGATTATGCAATGTCGACGATTGAAAGGTATTATATCGGCATTAGGCCACCAGCTGTCCCTGCAAACAATTTTGAAATTAAGCCTTCCATCCTCAAGATGATCCAGACCTCTTTACAGTTCAGTGGGCTTCCTCATGACAACCCACATGCTCACCTCGGGCAATTTCTGGACCTGTGCAACACCTTCAAGCACAATGGATTATCTGATGATGCGCTTAGGCTTAGGTTATTTCCCTTCTCGCTTAGGGATAAGGGGCGACATTGCTTAACCTCCTTGCCTCTAGGATCCATTTCTACTTGGGACGAGTTAGCCCATCAGTTTTTAGCTAAGTTTTTCCCTCCCTCTAAAATGGCCAAACTCCTTAGTGACATATCTTCCTTTGCCCAATTCGAGTCGAAATCTCTTTACGAAGCATGGGAACGATATAAGGAGCTTCTTAGGAAGTGCCCTCATCATGGCCTACCTTTATGGCTGCAAGTCCAGACCTTCTACAACAGACTTACAAGCCAAAATAGGACCATCGTTGACGCTGCTGCGGGTGGAGCTCTAATATGCAAAATAGAAGAGGAATCTTACGAGTTGTTAGATAAGATGGCAGCTAATAATTATCTATGGTCCTCGGAAAGGCAACTACCTAAGAAGTCGACGGGTATCTATGAGCTCGACACGCTATCTACCTTGACCTCTCAAATAGCTAACCTTACAAAAAAGGTAGAGTCGCTCAGTACCCAGCATAATCCTTCCACCAGTCCTAATCCTGTGTATTCTGTCCAAAGTCCTTTGTTTTCTGCAATCTGTGTGGTGGAACACACTCTGTAGATAGGTGTCCACTTAATTTAGAATTGGTTCAGTATGTTGCCCCTTCTTAGACGTAACAAAATAATCCCTTTTCAAACACCTACAATCCAGGGTGAAGGAACCATCCTAATTTTTCATGGAGCTAAAATCAAAGGCAACCTTCTAATTCCAGACCTGTAGGACCCCATGGTTTTCAAGCTCCACCAGTTCATGTACCACCACATCAGCAATTTCCATATCATCCGCCTCATCAACTATCCCCACCTCAATTTCAGCATCATCCACCTCACTTCCATCAACCACCACCACCACCACAACCCTAGCACTTACCAGCAGCTGAGAAGAAGCCCTCGCTTGAGGAAATTTTCTTAACGATCCTGCAAAATCAAGCTGATTGTCAAACCCATATTTTTTTGTAGCTTGTTCCTTATGATTTACATATGTAAAGACATGTATTAAGTTATTTAAATCATAAGAAGAGTATTTACTAGATTTAAGTGTTAGTGAAATGCTTTAACACTTAAAAGCTACATAAAAGCCATGTGTGAGCTAAAAGAGTCATAGGTTAAACCGAGTGGATTTAAATCATTTTGACTGAAGAGAAGAACTTAAAATGAGAAAATATAGAGAGCTCATGAAGGAAAGTCGGTTTGATTTAGTCCTGAACATAGAGAACAAGAGTAAACGCTAAAAAGGGTAAAACAGACATTTTTAACGGTTTAAGGTATTTAAGGTATTTGAGGAATATCTACCTACCGGAAATGGCTAAAACGTAAAGAGGAGAGTGTAAGACATAAGATATGATACTTTCAAAATTTTGAAAAAAAGTCAACTTGGTCAATGATTAAGGAAAAAGTCAACTATAGTTAAGAAGAGTGGACTTTTACCACAGTTGACTAACCATGGTTAAAAAATTAACCTAAGTATGGAGAAAAATTTGGAGAAAAATATTTTTTTTTCAGAAGGATTCCGGATTAAATTTAATGGTTAAAAACGTAATGGGCTAAAGTAAAGATTTTAAAGCCCATTAAGGTATACTAAACGTAGATCGAATTTCTTAGGTCCCTTAGACCGAATTGTTAGACCGATTGAAAGGAATAAAATTAAGATAATTAAAGGCACGAGATATAGAAAAAAAATTCAGCCCGGAAGCCCATTAGAAAGGCCCAAACCGAGACGCCCAATTGTAAGGCCCACATGGATTAAATATCTAACCTTTAGTTAAAGCTAACTATGACTCATTATGTGACTCATAACTAAACCTTAGGAAGTCAATTATAATGGCTGGAAAGTAAGGCTTAATGTCTAAGTAAATGGCTTATAAAATCAGCCACACCATTGTCATCTTCACCATAGCATTCTCGGCTAGAAGAAGAAACCATTGAAATACATTTATCCAAGCTTTATCTCACTAGAAATCACTAGGATTTAGGCATATTTCGAACTTGCATTCTTCATGAAAGTTGTTCCAAATTGAGAGGAGAGTGACATGTTGGAATTGGCTATCAAGAAGCCATAGTGTGCAAACCATGAGGCTCCAAAGTTTCGGCCAAGTGTGAACACAAATACTAGGTATATTTTCAAGCTTTCAAATTCATATATGTTAATGTATGAATGATTTTAAGTATATTGGTATATGTTTTAAGCATTGAAACATATGAAATCACAATGAACATGGTTAGGCCGAGAGTGAGTAGTAATACATGGATGAATGCCCATATGATTTTAAGGCATAAATGGGTTAATGTACATATGTTCATGATTATGGTATAGTTAGAATTAATCAATTTGATTAATTGATACATGAATTAGTTGGCAATCAAGGTGTTTGATAAAATGCCTAAATGAACTATGTGAAGCTTAAGAACATTGCCAACCAAGTCTTTGTGAAAATGCCTAAGTGAATTGGCTAAATAAATGGACATGGACGACATGCCATGGTGTGACCGACGACATGAGATGCTCTCGGCCATGGCATGTGGCCTAGAGGTCCAATGGGCCAAGCCCAATTGGTTTCGACTCAATGTGATGTAATGGGTCTCGGATAAGCCCAATAAGAGTTGGTAGACCCCACAAGCCCAATAGGTCCAACTAAAATGAATAGTAAAATGGAAAAAATGGAAATAGGCATAAGGCATAGTTAGGCCTATTAAGGTTTATTAAAGCCCATTAAGTGAAATAGACTATATTTAATGTGAAATACAATAAGAAAAATATAATTAACTTGATAAATGGTTATATACAGCTCAAGAGATTATTGGAGGAGCGAATTGGACTACTGGATCGAGCAGCGTTAAGAAAGTAAAATTTCTCGAGTGATTACAGGTAAAGGACTTTTGTGAGTAGTTAGAGATACCTGCACATATTTTCTTCTGCTTTTACATTCATTTAAAAACTCTGAGGGTCAGAGAAAGTGAATAATAATTATTGTGACCTAATAGTGGTAAATTACGATTTTGCCCTTAGTTAGGAAAAAAGTCAACTTTTAGGAAAGTTGTAAAAAGCAAGGAAACCACTATTTTGAGTGTTTTACTGCTGTTTAGCAGAAGAATAAATAGATTGGCTAATGTTCTTAAGGTTGATGTGGATTAAGCACACTTTATAGTGCTGATTTTGATGTTTTGAAAATCATCATTTTTTAAAGAGACATCTATCATATTATGTGAGAATAAATCGTGCTAGAGCACAGCTCACACTTGATTTCATATATTTTCCACATATATTAGTGCTGATGTATGATTCACACTGGATTTCTATGACATGCATGATAGAGTGCTGGAGTTATTACTCGTACTCAGTATTATATGATTTATGCATGATAGAGTGCTGGAGCGATTAGCTCGTACTCGAATTTTACATGAGATGCATGACAGAGTGCTAGAGCCTTGCTCGTACTCGATTCTTCATGATTTATACATGACATAGTACTTGAACGATTGCTCGTACTTGATTTGATAAGTTTTATGCATAGCATGGTACTGGAGCTATTGCTCGTACTTGATTTGAAACATGAACTATGCATTGACCTAGTTGCTGGAGGTTTACTCGCACTAGAGTTTGAGTTTGTGATGTGAAACAGTGTTTGAGTAGAGTGTCGACTGTGAGTCGCGCTCAAAGGGGCGCACTGTATTTTATGTGATATATAAGACATGTTGAAAACCATGCTTGATTTCCTCATGTAGACTGAGTGTCACACTATGAGATGTTCACATGCGGATTTAGAGACGTGGTATTTATATTCCATGGTATGAGGGCTGGTAGGGACCCCGACTGTGATGTAAGGTCCACAGAGTACGTTGTATCGTGCGAGTGGCATGGAGTACACTGTACGGTGTGGTGCTGTGGAGTTGAGGAGTTTATAGCTGGCGGTTGTGATGGACTGACTCCCCTCCCATTGCAGCAGTGATGCCCCACACACCAGATCTGTGTTGCCTGGGATCACCATTATAGGATATGGCCATAGTCCAGGATATTATTGCATTTCACCATAGAGTCTCACATGATATATCACCTTATTGACTGATTTATTTATGATACAGATAGACTTGAGGGATGGGTCAGAATCCGATTATTGTGTTGTGAATGATTTAAAGGCCATATTTATTATGATTTAAACATAAATGGCATGATTTATCTAAAGGCAATGTGATATTACAAAAATGCATTATTTTGCACTACATGCCTTCATTTGAGAACAAAAGCATTGTTTTATGTACATGGGATTTAATCTGTACAAGTATATGAATATATTTTAAAGACATGCTTTGAAAATGAGTTAAGGAAATGATATTTTGAGGCATAGCATTATTTTGAGTAGATAATGTAGATGTCTACTTGCTTGGTTGATTTCCTTACTGAGCGCGTTGTTTGCTCACCCCCTTTCTTTTACATCTCTCTACAGAGCATCAGCAGTAGAGTGAGAGCGTTTGAGGGATAGTATTCCTGTTGTCTGCTACTATTTCCTATCGATTGACAGGTATACATATTTTGTACGGTTTTGCATCAAAACATATAAACAGCACAGTGATGTTGTCACGACCCAAAACTACCCAAAAATCAGAGTAAATTTTTTTCGCGTTTTGTTATTTTCTTTCATACTTACCTGTCCTCTGATCGTGACCACACTCCACTAACAATTGGGTTGTGCGTCAATGCCAGTCCCACCATTTATTTACCATATAACTTAATTCTTTCTCAGATATTTATAAGTGTTTACACTATTTATACATCCCCTAAAGTTACTTACAAATATGTTACTGTGCTATGCTTATTTAGATCCAATATGTACAAGTGTATATACCTTAAATGATGGGCAGCAGCGGATATCCGGAATGCAGTACTCAGTCGCCTCAACATCTACTGGAGATTATCTGTGTGAGAAAATGAAAGGGGTGAGCACATCAAGCTCAGTAAGGCAATCCAACGAACAAGTAGGTAACCATACTACCTACATGAACGTGGTGCCATGCATAAACCACCCTTTCTCCACACATTTTAAACTGATGCTATGATTCATGATGTCATGTAAAACACGTTCGCATGGAAAATTCAACATGCAACTATTTCAAATCATTTCTTTCTCATTTATAATTTCACGACAAATCCAGGACTCAACCCATCCCTCGGGTGGTCCTGACTCACACAAAACCATGAAAATCAGTATACATCACACATGGGTTTAAAAAGCATGGAAATAATCATCATGCACATTTGATTTAAAACCCAGTTTTGATCTCATCAAAATCGTCAACAGGCGAGACTAGGCAACATCTGTATATCGGTAATAACCAGGACTATGGCCGTGTGTCCTCGTGAGCCCCTCTGCTACACGAATCCTAGTGTGCGGGGTCTCACCCTGATCGAGAATCGCCCGGGAGGTGGGTCAATCCAACCCGTCAGTCTTATCCGATTCCACGCATCCGAAGATACCCCGTATCCGAAGATACTGTATCCAAAGATACCGTATCCGAAGATACCCCGTATCCGAAGATACCACACGGTACATCATACTCTACACTACTGGCATGGTACATCGTACTCCGTGGACCCATATCATATCTCTATACTCATGCCATGTCTCAAAACGCACGTGCGAGCCTATTTAATCGGTGACACACAGTTTACCCGATGCTCCAAGCACGGCTCATCGCATGTTCTCATAAAAATCAGTGGGGGGTACGAGCGATGCTCCAGCACTCTCGTCAATTCAAGTAAAACTAGTGCGAGCTAAGCTCTAGCACTCTCATCAAATCATGTGGAAAATCTGGTGCGAGTTAGACTCTAGCACCCTGTCACGAAAATCATATATATATATATATATAATCTGGTGCGAGTTGGACTCCAGCACCAATGCATGTAAAACTCTAGTGCGAACTCTCGCTCCAGCACTAATGCATGCATCACACAAATCAAAACATCGTGCGAGTTGAGCTCTAGCACGTCACATGTCAATAAAAACACATAGGCGGCTTTGTTTCCTCAAAACAATTTTCAAAACAATTTCATCGTTGAAACTATGAAATGCTGTGCATTTTTCTTTCAAGGTTAGCCAGCCTACTCATGCATGCATCAAAACACCTCCAGAACGAGCAGGAACCTCTTGTTCTTGCTCCTCCCAATTTTTCCTAAAATTATAAATTTTACCCTTAACAAGGGTATTTTGGTAATTTACCCATTTGGGGCACTAAAATTATTAACTTACTTCTAGACCCTTCAAATAATTTAAAAGACTGCATATGACTTTGAAATTTCGTAAAGTTTACCTCTAGCAATCCGTAGAATTCCCTTACCTTATTTTTCTGTAGAGTCTGACCTTTCCTTTTCCACTGCTGTCTTGTCACGCAGTCCGATCTGCTCCCAATCCAATATCCGGAATTGCGTATAAATATTCCTCAGGTCAGATATCATATAATTTAATTGTATTTTCTATTTTCTGGGCTTAATTTAAATCATTGGACCCATTTACCCCTATTGAGCCCGATTGCACCTTAATGGGCCTTAATCTGCCTTAAGCCCGTTTTTCACTTAATTTTCACATTATCGAGGCCTATTGGGCTCATTGGGCCCATCAATAATTTATTGAGCCTCGTTCTAACTCTTGAATAACTCAATTTATTATTTATGATAATTTATCTAAATTTCCATAATTTAATTTATTTTATGCGATAATTAAATCCGAAACACGCATAACGATGTAAATTGTCGTAAATAAGGTTTACTTATCCAAGATTCCATGCTAGTACGTAAATCGAGGCTATCCCGAGCTCTCGTTGGATGCCAATTATCGAGCTACACAATTTCATAATTTTCGGGTAAATTTCCAGTCGAAAATTAATTAAATAAAATATTCCAAAATTTAAATCAGTCAATTTCGACTGCTACTGACTTACTCGTAGCTCGATTATATCGCCGGGATTTTTCTTCAATTTTTTCTCTTTTTCTTTTTCCCTTTTTCTCTTTTTTTCCTCTCTTTCTTGGCTGAATCGGTTCAGTCCGATTTAGACCCGGTTCGGACCGCCGGTTCACTTCGGTTCGACCGGTTCGGTGCCTTGTCGGTCAGTTCTTCGTCGGCTTCCACCGCTAGTGGCTCCGCTGGGTTGTCCGCATCTCAGATTTGGGGTTGGCTTCGGTCGAGGTCGCCGAAAAGTAGTCGGTCCGGCCTGTTCTCTCCACCGTTAGTACCCATTTCCTCTTTCCGCCGTTTTCGACGTTTGTCGACAGTTTCGTCGGTCGTGGCCACCACCAATCAGCTCGTCTGCGCCTCGGGGACGTTCGGCTGTGGTCAGTCGGTGCCGAATCGTCGCCGGTCGTCGGTCGTCGGGAATCGCCTTCTCTTCTCTCGGCCCTCGATTTCTCTCTATTTCGCCGCCTATCGCCGCCGTTCGTGCCTCCATGGGGCCAGTGGTGGCTCGCTGGCGCATAGGTCTCCTTCACCTGGGCCGCCTGTGCCATCCGTCCGGTCTTCAGCTTTCGTTTTGGCAGAATCGCGATTTCGCTATTTTGCGTTTTCGTTTTTTCGCTTTGCTTTTTTTTAACTAATTAATTAATTAATTATTTATTTTATTAATATTTTAATCATTAAAATATTCACAAATATTCTACAAATATCTACAAATTTCTTATTTTATTCTAAATTCATTTATTTAATTTAATTTAATTTATTTAATTTATTTTAACCATTTTCGGTATATTTTCTTCGTACTTTCGGGATATTGTCCCGAGCAAAAATTTTTGATTAATTCCAGTAAATTCATATCTTGATCGATTTAACCCAAAATTTAATTATTTCTTCGTTATTGATCAAGATTCTCAAATCCATTATTTTTAATAAATTTTTTCTCATCGAATTTATACCGACTTTCGGTCTTTTGACCATTTTGCCCTTCAACGTGTTCGAGAATTCCATTTCAGTCCTTTTGCATTTTTAATTGGACTCGTAAATTTCTATTCATTCCCTTTTGCATTTTTAATTTGGTATTTTAACTAAAATCGGGTCTTACAGATGTATACGATATATATTATGGGGAATGTATTTGTATCAGATTTTATATAAGCTCACATGTATTATAAAAGAAATTACAGTCAATAGATAGTGTATTGACTTGTATGTATGAAAATGGATGAATGATATGGTAAGTGAGGATGCTGACATCGAATCACAGCCCAACCATTAATAAGGAGAAAGGTAAGTTAAAATGTGAAAAATTTGTAGGGTTTTGGTTAAGTCATGAAGGGTCATGACAGCTTCAATCAAGAATTTAGAAGTCTAAGTTGGACAAATAGCTAATGCTCTTAGCCAACGTCCACAAGGGACCCTTCCTAGTAACACTGAAGCTAATCATGTTACGCAAACGGAGGGTAAAGAACATGTGAAATCCATCACCCTTAGGAGTGGCAGAGAGCTAGATGATTCACAAGTTGAGTCCAGACCTGAAAAGCCCATAGTTGAAGAGCCCATAAGTTCTAAAGAGGCAGCTCAGAAAAAATAAGAACATCAGGATCAGGCTACAAGGGAATCCAAGTTAGGTGCTTCTTCCTTTATACCTTCTTCTTCTTCACAGCTTTCCTCTTCATCTGATGCTATACATGTTACCACTACACCTTCCCCAGTTAGACCACCAGTACCTTTTCCTCAGAGGTTCCAAAATAAAAAACTCAATCAATAATTTGCCAAATTTCTTGAGGTTTTTAAGAAACTTCACATCAACATTCCTTTCATAGATGCTTTAGAGCAAATGTTGAGTTTTGTGAAGTTCCTGAAGGATATCCTCTTAAGGAAGAGAAGATTGGAAGATTATGAGACGATGGCCTTAACTGAGGAATGTAGTGCAATTATTCAGAGGAAATTACCCCCCAAGCTCAAAGGTCCCGGGAGTTTTACCATACCTTGCACGATAGGAAATTTGTTCTTTGGTAGAGCCTTGTGTGATTTAAGAGCCAGTATAAATCTGATACCATGGTCAATTTATCAGAAGTTAGGAATAGGGGATGCCAAGCCCACTACAGTGACCCTTCAGTTGGCTGATCGATCCATTAAATATCCGAAGGGGGTCATTAAGGATGTCTTAGTAAAGGTGGATAAGTTTATTATTGTGTTGGATATGGAGGAAGACAGGGAAGTCCCCATTATACTAGGCAAACCTTTCCTAGCTACTGGTAAAATAGTAATTGATGTACAAAAGGGGGAATTGACTAGGAGAGTCCTAAATCAAGAGGTGAGATTTTACGTTTTCAAACTTTTGAAAGTCCCTGATGACTCTCAAGACTGTTTTAGGATGGAGGATATAAAGCTTGGGCATACAATATCTGAGAGGAGGTGGGAAGTGATAGAGCTAAGGAGGATTTAACTGTCAACATTCTGTCACCACTTTGGCTGACCCTCATACTCTTCGCCCTGCTGCTGAGTGTTGTGTTCTTCAACTGCATTTGAAGTGGCTGTGTTTTACTTTTCACTTTGTATATAGTTCTTTTTCATTTTCTTGTTTGTTGTTTCTTTCTTTGTTTATTTTGTAGATTTCTTTTCTAGTATTACGCTTTCAATCAAGCTTCAGTTGTTCTTCATCATCATCAGAAAAGGGGAGTACTTTGTTCTTGAGCTTAAATGTTTATATTATCTGCACACTGAGGATACTGTGCACTTTAAGTTTGGGTGAGGGGATATCACTTGAGCATTTTTGAAAAATTTTGGCAAAATTGAAAAAAATTTCAAATATTTTTTGAAAATCTGAGAAAAAAAACTTTCAAAATTTTTTCAAAAATCTGAGCTTATATTGTTTGATTTTTGGATGATTTAGTGCTTAGCATGTAGTTTTCCTATATTCCGATTATATGTAAACCCCACGAATTTTCTACACTTAGATTGGATTATATAAAAACAAAAATAATATGTTTTAATGGAAATGTGAATATTCGTTGTAGGGCTAGAGGACTATAGGAACTGAGAAGCTCGTGAACGACAGGGAACCCGAAATACAATAAGTGATGAAGCAAATGCAAGTACGGAGGGATTGAAAAATTTTAAATTATTAGTTGAAAATTGTTGATGTAAAAACTTGTATCGGGAATTCGTGAGGAGTGATGTAATCCCGATAATATTTCATTTTCTAAATAATGAGAATTTCATGGAAGGCATGAATATTGTCATTAAGTGATTTTATAACCAAAAAAAAAAGAAAGAAAATGTATATATATATATATATATATGTGTATACATAGGTATAATATATATATATATACTAGATAAATTTAAAGGATAGATAATAATATATATATGTATAGGATAAATATATATACATAGATATTGTAATTTATGGTATGTAATATATAGGTATTAATAATCAAGCAAAACAAATAAATAACAAAAACAATAAAATAAAAAAATATAATAATAATACAATAAATAAATAAATAATACATATTAATATATATATATATATATATAAATTAATATAATATATATAAATATGGCATTGTACGGAATTGGCTTTGAAAAGCCAATTCCGTCTGCCACATTTGGAATTGGAAAAAAAGAAACAGAGGAGTTAGGTGGGAAATGAAGAAGAAGAAGAAGAAGAAGAAGAAGAAGAAGAAGAAGAAGAAGAAGAAGAAGAAGAAGAAGAAGAAGAAGAAGAAGAAGAAGAAGAAGAAGAAGAAGAAGAAGAAGAAGAAGAAGAAGAAGAAGAGGAAAGGAGGAAGATTGCTCGGCTGGAGAAGAAGGAAAGGAAAGAAGAGAAAGAAGAAGGAAAGGAAAAGAAAGAATTGAAAGAACTGAAACAAAGTGATTGCCGCGAGAGAGAGGGAGAAAGAGACTCGAGCGAAAAGACCAGCCAAAGAACATGAAGAAAAAACAAGGACGGGTGAGACGCTGAAGACAGGGGAGGGAGAAACTGAAATTGTTAGGCACTGTGAAAGCCAAAAGAGAAAGGCTGAAGGCTGGAGGAAGGCAAGGGCGTTAGTGGTGGCTCTTGGCTGAGGTAAGGTGCTGGTTTGGGGTCTCCATTGGTTGTAAAATCAAGGCTGGAATGTGGCATTAAAGGGCTGGAAATGAGGTGTTTTGGGTGTGGAAAAGAGGGCTGATCAGCGGCTAAAACAGTGCTACAAATAAGGCTGATTTGGGGTGATTTTTGGGTGTTAAACGGGGGAAGAAATTGAAGCTGACCGAGAAAGGGAGAAAAGGTAAATTTAATGTACATATATACATGTATGAATATATATGTATACATGCTTGAGATATAGGCTTGGTGTGTATTAAGGTGTGTGAAATGCAAAATGGAAGAAAAAAAAAGGGGTAAAATACATATATGTATATATGTGTATTAATGTACATGTATATATATGTGATTGTGTTTATAAGCGTGATAATGTAAATTAGATTAGACATGGAAAATAAATGGGAAAGATGAGAAATAGACAATATATATATATATTTATGTGATGATGAATAAGGAAATTAAATGATAAAATGAATGTGTATATACTTAGGTGTATATACAAATAGGTGTATAAGATAACGGGGTATGTTAGTATACGTACGTGCAAAAATTATATATACATGTGACAAGGAGAGATGAAAATAAATAATAATATATATACAGGAGTATATATATATATATATATATATATATATATATATATATATATATATATATATATATTCATGAGTATATATACATGTAGATGTACATAATAATGTGTATGTCAATATTTGTACGTACAAAATAATATTTGGTAAGAGAAATATATATAAACGTGCGTGTTTTGCCTAGGTATGTACAATAATACGTATACACAAATTAGTAACGAACATGTTACGATTTTAATGCAATTCGGACAATTCGCATGAATAGGGTGCTAAGTATACAATTTCGGTGTAGGTGATTGTAGGAGGAATTAAAGGAGGTATTAGAAGGCGTCACCACTCGGGCTCAAAAATTTTGATAGATCGAGGTAAGGGGATATAATTTAAAATGGTAATAGTTACTTTCTGAACCATGATTAATGAAAGCTTACAAAGACATGAAGTATGATTTTCATGCATGTTTCTAAATTATATTTCTAATCAAGACTATGCTTTCTGTATTTGTGCCTTTGAAATAAGAACATGTCTTCTGAAATGATCTTCCGAACAAGATGATTTTTAATTCGATGTTTTCACATATGAGAAATATAGTATGTTTTGAAACTAAGGGCCATTTATGTTATATGCTAACGCATGTCAACTTCGCCTGTGTGGTGTCTGAACTTCGCCTCTGTGGCGTCTGAACTTCGCCCTTGTGGTTCTAAAATGCTGGATGACCTTGATCCCGTCTACAGCCTTGCCATGGCCATAGGTTCTGAATTTCACCTTCGAGTTCTGCCTTGTCGTGGCCATAGGTTCTAAATTTCATCTTCGGGTTCTGCCTTGCAGTGGCCATAGGTTCTGAATTTCACCTTCGGGTTCTGCCTTGCCGTGGCCATAGGTTCTGAATTTCACCTTCGGGTTCTGAATTCCCTCTACGGAGGATGACTTGGTTATTGCTGCATGATAATTATATGGGTCGATGTAGTCTCTATTTGAAAATTAAACTCTGTTTTCAGAATGTGATTTTATATTATGTGATTTGACATATATTCCTGTTTTGGAATTCTGAATGTACGAAAAGTTTACGTAATATCTGTTACGTTTTGAATCTTGATGTTTTTCGATTTTCCTTAATCTTTGAATGTCCTTTATATTAGTTTCAGAAAGTAATCATTATACGTACTATTATGTTTTCTACATATTTGAATTGCTAGGACCGTTTTAAAAATACATCTTCTTACTGGGCTTTTTCTCGAAAGCTTACCCCTCTACCTCTCAGACTATTTACAGTGATCCGTGGGCGTTACCTGCCACGTACACGACGTAGGCTGTGGGAAAGAGCTACCCTAGGCTACTTTCTGTACACGCAGCTAAGGTATACAATTACATTCCTGTACCAGACATATTTGTATGCACAGACATATATTGGAAACTTTTGTTGGGATGTAATTTGTAAGGAAAACGATGTAAACAATATTATTTTGGTATTATATTTTGAGATGACTAGTATTAAATCGAAATAGATGTATTGAGTTGTAAAGGTGGATTTAGAAAGCATGCTTGGTAGTTGTGGATATCTAGGATTGTTGGAAAGCATGCTTGGTAGTTGTGGATATCTAGGATTACTGGAAAGCATGCTTGGTAGTTGTGGATATCTAGGATTGTCAAAACAATTGTTTTGCAGGTGGGTAGGCTTATATATAAGCCGTTATGTTGCCAAAATTCCTATCGGCCATATAGGTCAAAGTATGGAAATTAAACATAATTACGGATAAAGAATTAGGAAAAGTGTGTTGACACTGCACAGGAATACAACCTAAGTGAACAAGGGAATAAGTGGGTAAATTAAGTTAAAAAAAATTTTCCTCGATTTTTAAGTGTCAAGGGTCGTTACAATTTAAGTGGTATCAGAACGAAGGTTGTCTAGTACTGTCAGTGTCGAAAATAAGGATTAAATTACATCCCAATGTCTGTGCTTGTCTGGCGTAGGTAATGTATACCTAATGGAATTAAGACTTGATCTTTGGAATTACGTGCAGGTATTAGATCACTGGCATGATGAGTGGAAGATGTGGATGTCTTCGGAGGCAGGCTCGACCACCTCCACCTCCTCTACCGGAGCCAGAGAGTCCTCGTACTCGTATGGCTCAGTTTGAGCAGCGATTGGAGTAACGCCTTGAGTGAGGCTTGGAGTCGATAGCTACCAGGATTGCCCAACATCTAGGGGTAAACGTTTTCGATTCAGTTGGCACGACACCAATTCCTACTCCGATGCCGACTCCTCCACAAGCACCCCCACCTCCTCCTCCACAAGTTCCTCCAGTACCTATGGCGCCTCAGCCTCTTGTACAGGCCCGGAGGGATGAGAGGGATATCGGTGGGATGAGGGATTTTCAGAAGATGAAGCCTCCAGCATTTAAGAGAAAGAACGGGGATAAGAGTAAGCGAACGGAGTTTGTGAGACAAGACTTTCGGAGGGGCCAGCCTAAGAGACAGAGGACAGATGAGTCTCGGGCTAGGGTTGATAGGCCCACGGCTCCTATAGCTACCCCACAGACTACCAGAGGCTTCCAGCAGTACGACAGATTATGCACTAGATGTGGAAATTTCCATAGTGGTACGTGTCACTGGTCCTCAGGGAGTTGTTTTAGGTGTGGACAGAGGGGACATCTGATTAAGGATTGCCTACTGAATAAGTTTCCACAGCCCCTAGAGCCACCACGACAACCTGAGAGGTAAGCTCCCCAGAGACAAGTCTCACAGAGACGGGCTACCGCGGCAGAGAAAGGCAAGAAGCTTGTCACTCATGGAAGGATCTTTGCCTAGGATTGATGTGGTATGTAGGAATTGTGAAATCAAGGTAGGAGATAGGATCATATTAGCAGATCTAATTTTGTGGGCATGTATGGCTTTGATGTAATTTTAGGTATGGATTGGCTAGCCACCAACCGTGTAAGTTTAGACTGCTACTCTAAGATTGTAACCTTCTCCTTACCTAGTAAGTTTGATGTATGCTTTGTAGTTAAGGAATAAATTTTATGATTTTGTCTATGATGAAATGTTTTGGTGAACATATTAATGTGAAGGTTATGTTGCATTCATCCTCGATACTAGTCGAAAATGTCTAAGTATTCAGGACATACCAGTGGTATGCGAGTTCCTGGATGTATTTTCCTGGTGAACTACCGGGATTACATCAAGAGAAAGAACTAGAGTTCACTATGGATTTGGCTCCAGATGTGCAACCTATCTAGAAGTCTCCCTACCGAATGGACTTTATAGATCTTGAGGAACAAAGAAAGATAGGGCATGTTCGGAGTATAGAAACATCCCGGTAAACAGGGAAAGTTTTCTGACACATGATCAAATGATTTATCAAAGTTACCCCTAAACTAAAATGAGACAAGCTTTGAAATGAGATAAATCTTGAATATACGAGTCATATGGGAATAAGAGATGTATGTAAGGTACGAATCTCTCTGGTATGTGAAGTGATTGGGATCAAGGGATATAAATTAAGAATAAGTTCTCATTAAGGATAAATGGGAACTTGTGATAAGTTTGGTGTCTCACACGATGATACCCTATGGTAAAGGATCTTAAAGGAGTCCCATTGTTCTCGGTACACCATGCACCCGGGAAGCACTAAGATGTACCATGATTTACGAAAGGTGTATTGGTGGGTCGGTATGAAAGAGATGTAGCTGAGTTTGTGGCCAAGTATTTGATTTACCGATAGATTAAGATCGAACACCAAAGACCAGCGGGGTTACTTAAGTTTCTTCCAGTGCTTACTTGGAAATGGAAGCACATTACTTGGATTTCATTATGGGTTTACCAAGGACCCGAAAGGGGCATGATATAATCTGGGTGATCGTAGACAGATTAACTAAGAGTACCCACATCTATTCTGATTGACCCGAATGAATTTGGAGGACCAAATTCTTTTAAGGTGGGGAGAATGTAAACCCCACGAATTGTCTACACTTAGATTGGATTATATAAAAACAAAAATAATATGTTTTAATGGAAATGTGAATATTCGTTGTAGGGCTTGAGGACTATAGGAACTGAGAAGCCCGTCAACGACAAGGAACTCGAAATACAAGAAGTGATGAAGCAAATGCAAGTACGGAGGGATTGGAAAATTTTAAATTATTAGTTGAAAATTGTTGATGTAAAAACTTGTATCGGGAATTCGTGAGGAGTGATAGAATCCCGATAATATTTTATTTTCTAAATAATGAGAATTTCATGGAAGGCATGAATATTGTCATTAAGTGATTTTATAACAAAAAAAGAAAAGAAAGAAAATGTATATATATAAATATGTGTATACATAGGTATAATATATATATATATACTAGATAAATTTAAAGGATAGATAATAATATATATATATATGTATAGGATAAATATATATACATAGATATTGTAATTTATGGTATGTAATATATAAATATTAATATAATATATATATGGCATTGTACGGAATTGGCTTTGAAAAGCCAATTCCGTCTGCCACATTTGGAATTGGAAAAAAAAGAAACAGAGGAGTTGGGCAGGAAACGAAGAAGAATAAGAAGAAGAAGAGGAAAGGAGGAAGATTGCTCGATTGGAGAAGAAGGAAAGGAAATAAGAGAAAGAAGAAGGAAAGGAAAATAAAGAATTGAAAGAACTGAAACAAAGTGATTGCCGCGAGAGAGAGGGAGAAGGAGACTTGAGCGAGAAGACCAGCCGAAGAACACGAATAAGAAACGAGGACGGGTGAGACGCTGAAGACAGGGGAGGGTCGAGAGAAACTGAAATTGTTAGGAATTGTTAAAGCCAAGAGAGAAAGGCTGAAGGCTGGAGGAAGGCAAGGGCGTTAGTGGTGGCTCTTGGCTAAGGTAAGGTGCTGGTTTGGGGTCTCCATTGGTTGTAAAAACAAGGCTAGAATGTGGCATTAGAGGGCTGGAAATGAGGTGTTTTGGGTGTGGAAAAGAGGGCTGATCAATTGTAATGACTGAACCTCATCCCTTACTACCTCACTGATAGACTTTTGGGCTTGTTGGTATACAGTCTTACCACCCACGTATTGTCTGCTATGGGTACTCCAGCCCAAATGGCCTGCTTCCCCTCACAGCTTTGTTTCTTTCGGGTACTCCAGCCCTCTTGGCCTGCTTCCCCTCAGAACGCGTCCTCAGAGGCTCGAACTCGGGACAACACCCTTGTTCTCGCACTCCTCATGCCAATTGAGCCCGGGTGTTGTCTCGAGTTCGAGCCTTCGAGGACGCGTTCTGAGGGGAAGCAGGCCAAGAGGGCTGGAGTACCCGAAAGAAACAAAGCCGTGAGGGGAAACAGGCCATTTGGGCTGGCGTACCCATAGTGGACAATACGTGGAGGGTAAGACTGTACACCAACAGGCCCAAAAGTCGACCAGTGAGGTAGTGAGGGATGAGGTTCATTCATTACACAAAACGCGAACCTCATCCCTCACTACCTCACTGGTAGACTTTTGCGCCTGTTGGTGTACAGTCTTACCCTCCACGTATTGTCTGCTATGGGTACTCCAACCCAAATGGCCTGCTTCCCCTCACGGCTTTGTTTCTTTCGGGTACTCCAGCCCTCTTGGCCTACTTCCCCTCAGAATGCGTCCTCGGAGGCTCGAACTCGGGACAACACCCTTGTTCTCACACGCGTTTTGTGTAATGACTGAACCTCATCCCTCACTACCTCACTGGTAGACTTTTGGGCCTGTTGGTATACAGTCTTACCACCCACGTATTGTTCGTTATGGGTACTCCAGCCCAAATGGCCTGCTTCCCCTCACGACTTTGTTTCTTTCGGGTACTCCAGCCCTCTTGGCCTGCTTCCCCTCAGAACGCGTCCTTGGAGGCTCGAACTCGGGACAACACCCTTGTTCTCGTACTCCTCATGCCAATTGAGCTCGAGGGCTCAATGGCATTAGGAGTGCGAGAATAAGGGGTTGTCCCGAGTTCGAGCCTCCGAGGACGCGTTCTGAGGGGAAGCAAGCCAAGAGGGCTGGAGTACCCGAAAGAAACAAAGCCGTGAGGGGAAGCATGCTATTTGGGCTGGAGTACCCATAGCGGACAATACGTGGGTGGTAAGACTGTATACCAACAGGCCCAAAAGTCTACCAGTGAGGTAGTGAGGGATGAGGTTCAGTCATTACATCAATGGCTAAAACAGTGCTAGAAATAAGGCTGATTTGGGGTTATTTTTTGGTGTTAAACGGGGGAAGAAATTGAAGCTAACCGATAAAGGGAGAAAAGGTAAATTTAATGTACATATATACATGTATGAATATATATGTATACATGCTTGAGATATAGGCTTGATGTGTATTAAGGTGTGTGAACTAAAAATGGAAGAAAAAAAAAAGGGTAAAATACATATATGTATATATGTGTATTAATGTACATGTATATATATGTGATTGTGTTTATAAGCGTGATAATGTAAATTAGATTAGACATGGAAAATAAATGGGAAAGATGAGAAATAGACAATATATATTTATGTGATGATGGATAAGGAAATTAAATGATAAAATGAATGTGTATATACTTAGGTGTATATACAAATAGGTGTATAAGATAAAGGGGTTTGTTAGTATATGTACATGCAAAAATTATATATACATGTGACAAGGAGAGATGAAAACAAATAATAATATATATATAGGAGTATATATATATATATTCATGAGTATATATACATGTAGATGTACATAATAATGTGTATGTCAGTATTTGTACGTACAAAATAATATATGGTAAGAGAAATATATATAAACGTGCATGTTTTGCCTAGGTATGAATAATATGTATACACAAATTAGTAACGAACATGTTACGATTTTAACGCAATTCGGACAATTCGCATGAATAGGGTACTAAGTATACAATTTCGGTGTAGGTGATTGTATGAGGAATTAAGAAGAGGTATTAGAAGGTGTCACCACTCGAGCTTAGAAATTTCGATAGATCGAGGTAAGGGGATATAATTTAAAATGGTAATAGTTACTTTCTGAACCATGATTAAAGAAAGCTTACAAAGACATGAAGTATGATTTTCATGCATGTTTCTAAATTATATTTCTGATCAAGACTATGCTTTCTGTATTTGTGCCTTTGAAATAAGAACATGTCTTCTGAAATGATCTTCCAAACAAGATGATTTTTAATTCGATGCTTTCATATATGAGAAATATATTATGTTTTGAGACCAAGGGCCATTTAATTATGTTATATGCTAACGCCTGTCAATTTCGTTTGTGTGGCATCTGAACTTCGCCTGTGTGGCGTCTGAACTTCGCCCTTGTGGTTTTGAAACGTTGTATGACCTTGATCCCGTCTACAGCCTTGCCGTGGCCATAGATTCTGAATTTCACCTTCGGGTTCTAAATTCCCTCTATGGAGGATGACTTGGTTATTGCCGCATGATAATTATATGAGTCGATGTAGTCTCTATTTGAAAATTAAACACTGTTTTCAGAATGTGATTTTATATTATGTGATTTGACATATATTCTTGTTTTGAAATTCTGAATGTACGAAAAGTTTATGTAATATCTGTTAAGTTCATGTACTTAAAGAATTACGTTTTGAATCTTGATGTTTTCTGATTTTCCTTAATCTTTGAATGTCCTTTATATTAGTTTCAGAAAGTAATCATTATACGTACGATTATGTTTTCTATATATTTGAATTGCTAGGACCGTTTTAAATACATCTTCTTACTGGGCTTTTTCCCGAAAGCTCAACCTTCTACCTCTCAGACTATTTGCAGTGATCCATGGGCGTTACCTGTCACGTACATGACATAGGCTGTGGGAAAGAGCTACCCTAGGCTACTTTCTGTACACGCAGCTAAGGTATACAATTACATTCCTGTACCAAACATTTTTGTCTACACAAACATATATTGGAAACTTTTGTTGGGATGTAATTTGTAAGGAAAACGATGTAAACAATATTATTTTGGGATTATATTTTAAGATGACTAGTATTAAATCGAAATAGATGTATTGAGTTGTAAAGGTGGATTTGGAAAGCATGCTTGGTAGTTGTGGATATCTAGGATTGTTGGAAAGCATGCTTGGTAGTTGTGGATATCTAGGATTGTCCGAACAGTTGTTTTGCAAGTGGGTAAGCTTATATATAAGTCGTTATACTGCCGAAATTCCTATCGGCCATATAGGTTAAAGTATTGAAATTAAACATAATTACGGATAAAGAATTAGGAAAAGTGTGTTGACACTGCACAGGAATACAACCTAAGTGAACAAGAGAATAAATGGGTAAATTAAGTTAAAAAAAAATTTTCCCCCAATTTTTAAGGGTCAAGGGTCGTTACATTATATGACCCCATGATTTAGTCTGACTTTGATTGACTGAGAAGCATTCTTATAGGAAAGGCATGAAGTTGAATTCTTGAATTTATCTTGATTCTGATTGTGGTTTCCTCATTTTATGCACATGTCATGTCATGAATCAATATATTTATTTAGAGAAAGCATATGGACATATGATTGCATTTGTTCAGTTGATTTTGTGCATCATATTCTAGAATTTGTATGATCTGATCTCGAGGCGAAATATTAGATCACACTTAATTAGGGAGATGATTTAGGCCATCTTTGGATCCTTTGAGCCTTTCTAGCCATCTTTGTACATATTTTACCCCTAGTTACCCATCTGGGCCAAATAAGCTTTTCTCTGTAAATACTCCTGCAAAAGTTTTCCGTAGCTTAAATACTTTGTTCCTATCCCTTACCCCAAAAGCATGAAAAGTCATTGGGATATATTGTGAGCTATGTACATATGGGTATTAAGTGATAGTGAAGGAGTATATATATAAAAAAATACAAAAATAGAATAAAAAGTTTAGTGAAATAAATAAGTTTGGGGGAAATAAATTTGAGCTCTTACATTGAAGATCCTAGAAGTAATGCATGTTAAGGGGTAATTAAACTTAAATCGACTTTATCATACCATAGACCCAACCTTACATTACAAGCTTAATGAAGTCCTATTGATCTTTGGTTAAGTGTGACTACATTAGTGGAGAGAGAAGTGAAAAGCAAACTTATGGGAATGATCACTTATCATTGACTTTGCATTCACTGTGTTTGCATAATCTGATCCGGGTAATTTATTGTGAAGTGGCTTTGACATTTTCACACACACACGAGGAGTCCAATTTAGGTTAGGACTTATGATTAAATGATTCTGAATGTTGGACTTGTAATTGTGAACCTTTGAGATCATTATCTGTACTTTTTCTTTTAGGATAATATTAGGGAAATTATTATGTAGGTACTTGTCATTCTTTCATGAATTTTGTTTTGCTTGAGGACAAGCAAAAGCTCAAGTTTGGGGGTGTGATAATTCTATTTTAAGAGAATTATTTGTGCTTAATTTCCTAATTAATTATTTAAATCCCCAATTTATTTTATTAATTATCCCCTTTATTTAATTAAAATTCTTTAATGTGCAGGTAAATTAAATCCATATGAAACTCAGTCATTTCAGTCAAAAATGGGCTGAAAACGGGCTAAAAGAAACTGGATCACTTCTAATTTGCAGACCGAGTCAACAGTCGTCTGGACACGTGGGATGTCGGGTGTTAGTATTTTATTCCTTTTGAAATGATAAGATCGACGGACACCGTGCCAACCTTCTGGAAGACACACGTCGGGCCACATCATACATCCAAGTGTACTAGAAGATGGGTGACGTGGAAATATCTACTCTAGAGAAAATAAAATGAAGGCAAGTGGCCAAACAATGCCAACTCATCTAGGATGAAAAATTACCATTGTACCTCTAAGTGTGTGTATAAATAGAACATGATAGCAATTGAAAAAAAAAAGGTAGCATAGGTAGAATAGTTTTAGTTTTATTTTCCTTGTTTTTTAGAAGCTTTCCCGAATAGTTTTTTAGCCACCATTTTATTTCACTGTTTATTCAATCTTCATTTTATGAAAAGCTTTTTCATTTTCTAGTTTTTGGTAATTTCATTTATTGCAATAAATTTCATTTCCTTACTCTCGGTTTTGTTAAGGTTCCTTTTTATTATTTACATGCTCGATTTTTGTTATGAAAAGCTTATGTGTGTTTTTATAGTTTGAAGCTCTCGGTTTTAGTGGGTTACTACATTGTGTCATTTAATCATTAGGTTGCTTAATCTTCTTCCTTCATTTCTGTCTTTCGATTCTGGTGCTTTGATGTGGGTTGATGCCGACCATTGTTCCACATCAATGGTAATGTGGAATCATGGCAGTAGGAGCAGAAATTGAAGTAGCCCGAGCTACTAGGTTCACATTGATATGCTGGACAATTATTGATTGTAAGACCCGAATTTAATTAAAATACGAAAATTAAATAAGAAAAGATGGGGGATGTATGAAGGAAGGTCAGGTAAAAATTGATTTTCGAAACAAAAGCAAGGGTAAAATGGTAAAAATACTAAAACCCGGTATTAAGGCGATAAGAAAATTTTAATTAAAAATAAGGATGTAAGATATCTTGATCGATAATAAGGAAATTATACAATTTGGGTCAATTGATCAAGATTCAAAAATTTTAAAAATACCGAAAAATTACCGGTACGATATCTCGAAAAGCGTGAAGGAATAATATCAAAAATTTGGAGAAAATATATTTAATAAATTAAATTTAAATTAAATAAATTAAATAAAAATAAAAATGATATAAGTATAGATATTTTGGATTTTATGGAGTATTTTAATGAATAGTATGATAATTAAAATAAATAATAAAAATAAATTAAATTAAAGAATTGAAAAAAAAAAAGCTGGAAAACAAAAAAATCGCGAAAGGAAAACGAAACGGAAGCAGCCGAACCGAGGAGACACCGGCGAGCTGTCCGGCGATCGACAACCCTCGACGAAGCTACCAGGAGGAAGAGGAGAGACCGGCGAGCACGTGGGCACCGGAATCACGCCGTCAGGTGGTCGGAGGACGTCGAACGGAGGAAGAGAAAGCCGTGAGGAAAATCGAGTCGGTCCCGGCGAACGGCGGCGTCTTGGCTCCGATCTGACCCCACAAAATGATCATCGGACCGAGGCGGTTCTTTTGAGACTGGTAGCAGTCGACGAGGCGACGGGAATCGCCGGCGACGACCAAGAGGAGGAAAATGGGTCTGACGGCCGAGGGAGAAGAGCCGGACCGACGGCGTTCCGGCGAGCTTGACCCAAACCGAGGGCAGATTCGAGATGCGGACGACCTTGCGGAGCTGCTGGCGGTGGAAGCCGGCGGAGAACCTGCCGGCAAGGCGGTGAACCGGCGGTGAACCGGTCGAACCGGAGTGAACCGACGGTCTGAACCGGTTCAGCCAAAAAGAGGGGAAAAAAAGGAGAAAAAAAGGGAAAAAGAAAAAGAGGAAAAAAATTGGGGAAAATTTTTGTGATGCAATCGAGCTTCGGGTAAGTCAGTAGTGGTCGAAATTGACCCGATTTAAATTTCGGAGCATTTAATTTAATTAATTTTGGGCTGGAAACTTACCCAGAAAAAAATTGTGGAATTATGTAGCTCGACGATTGGCATCCACCGAGAGCTCGAGATAGCCTCGATTTGCGGACTAGCATGGAATCTCGGGTAAGTGACTTTTATTTACGATAATTACATCGTTATGCGTGATATGAATTTAAATTTCGCATAAATTGAATTAAATTATGGAAATTTAGATAAATTGTCGTAAATAATCGATTTAGCTATTCGAGAATTAGAACGAGGCCCAATAAATTATTAGTGGGCCCAATGAGCCCAATAGGCCTCAATAAAGTGAAAATTAAGTGGAAAACGGGCTTAAGGCCGATTAAGGCCCATTAAGGTGCAATCGGGCCCAATAGGGGTAAATGGGCCCAACGATTTAAATTAAGCCCAGAAAAGATTAAATACAATTAAATTATATGTTATCTGACCTGAGGAATATTGATACGCAGTTCCGGGCATTGGATTGAGAGCATATCGGACTGCGCGACGAGACAACATTACAAAAGAAAAGGTCAGACTCGACAGGAAAATCAGGTAAGGGAATTCTACGGACTGCTAGAGGTAACTTCACGCAATTTTAAGTTCATTTGCAGTCTTTAAAAATTACCTGAAGGGTCTAGAGGTCAATTAATAATTTTAGTGCCTCTAATAGGTAAATTACCAAAATACCCTTGTTAAGGGTAAAATTTACAAATTTAGGAAAAGTTGGGAGGAGCAAGAACAAGAGGTTCTTGCTCATTTTGGAGGTGTTTTGATGCATGCATTAGTAGGCTGGCTAACCTTGAAAGAAAATGCACAGCATTGCATACTTTCAACGTGAAATTGTTTTGAACACTGTTTTGAGGAAACAGAGCCGCCTACGTGTTTTATTGACATGTGACGTGCTAGAGCTCAGCTCGCACGATATTTTTGATTTGTGTGATGCACGCATTAGTGCTGGAGCGAGAGCTCGCACTAGAGTTTTACATGCATAGGTGCTGGAGTCCAACTCGCACCAGATTCTTATATATATATGATTTTCGTGACAGGGTGCTAGAGTCTAACTCGCACCATATTTTTATATGATTTTGAGACAGGGTGTTAGAGCTTCGCTCGCACCATATTTTTATACGGTTTGCATACAGAGTGCTAGAGCTTAGCTCGCACTAGATTTACTTGATTTGATGAGAGTGCAGAGCTTCGCTCGCACCAGATTTTTATGAGAACATGTGATGAGCCGTGCTTGGAGCATCGGGTAGACTGTGTGTCACCGATTAAATAGGCCCGCACGTGCATTTTGAGATATGGCATGTTAAAAATAACCTGATGAGCCCGAACAAGGGATAAGGGTTAGAGAAATAACCTGATGAGCTCGAACGAGGGATAAGGGTTAGAGAAATAACCTGATGAGCCCGAACGAGGGATAAGGGTTGGAGATCCACCTGATGAGCCCGAACGAGGGATAAGGGTTGGAGGACCAACTGATGAGCCCGAACAAGGGATAAGGCTGGGGGTCCACGGAGTACGATGTACCGTGCAAGTAGCATGGAGTACGATGTACCGTGTGGTATCTGTGTGATACGTTGGTATCTTTGTGATACGTTAGCATCTTTGGATGCATGGGATCAGATAAGACTGACGGGATGGATTGACCCACCACCCGGGCGGTTCCCGATCATGGGAGAACCCGCACACTAGGATCCGTGTAGCTGAGGAACTCCCGAGGACACATATGGCCATAGTCCTGGTTATTTGTCGATATACAGACCTTGCCTAGTCTCGCATGTCGTTGATTTTGATGAAATCAAATTGGGTTTTAAACTAAATTTGCATGATGGTATTTCCATGCTTTTCAAACCCATGTGTGAATGTAGATCGAATTTTCATGGTTTTGTGTGAGTCAGGATCACACGCAGGAGGGGTCGAGTCTTGACTTTATTGTGAAAATTTTAATTGAGAAATAAATGATTTGTAATATTTGCGTGTTGAATTTTTCGTACAAACTTGATTTACATAACATCATAACTCCTATCATTTGTTTTAAAATGTGTGGAGAAATGGTGGTTTATACATGGCACCACGTTCATGTAGGTAGTATGGTTACCTACTTGTTCGTAGGATTGCCTTACTGAGCTTGATGTGCTCACCCCTTTCATTTTCTCCCACAGATAATCTCCAGTTGAAGTTGAGGCGACTCAGTACTGCATTCCGGATATCCGTTGCTGCCCATCATTTAAGGTATATACACTTGTACATATTGTATCTACATAAGCATAGCACAGTAACATGTTTGTAAGTAACTTTAGGGGATGTATAATTAATGTAAACAATAATAAATGACTGGAGAAGAAATAAGTTACATGGTAAATGTATGGCGGGACTGGCATTGACGCACAGCCCAATTTGTTAGTGGAGTGTGGTCACGATCAGAAGACAGGTAAGAATTTAAGTAATAAAAATAACAAAACGCGAAAAATTCACTCTGATTTTTGGGTAGTTTGGGTCGTGACATATAAAGGTGGTATCAGAGCAGAAATTGGTCTGATGTGTGTCAGTGTCAGTAATTAGAAAAATTACATCCCCGTGTTACTGTGCTTGGTTAGATACAATAGTGTATATCGAGATGGGTTTTGACTAAGAAATGGTCGAGAATGCAGGAATGCCTAATATGAGTCGCGTTGGATGAGATAGTGCACGAGGCAGAGGTCGTAGAGGTAGACCTGAGCCTGCTAGTCGTGCTGAGTTGACTTATGAGAATCGAGATGAGATTCAAATGGAGGCTAATGTTGAGCATGCCCTATTGAATCCGATAGAGAGATCGGACAGTATTGAGACACGCTTCGCGAGATTGAAGCGGAGCATGGGAATTATTTTGAGGAGCTAATTGCTCAGATTATGAATGAGATCAGAGGGCGCAGCGGAACATTGGTGGAAACCCGCTTGACCCATCTTAAGTGTTAAACATCCATAGCTAAGATGAGAAATCTTATTGGATGTATTCCGGTGACAGGATATCTCGGACATGATTTAAAGGAAATTTCGGATTAAAGTCCTTACTCTGACCCAGAGGATTTGATTTATTGAAGAGTATAATTCATGAGTGTACAACTCAATTATATTCTTGGACAGATATTACCTCGACACTATAAACAAGTGACAGTCGAGAGGTCTAGAAGCTCATGAAAGGGCTCAACTTTTCAACTAGAGTCCGATTGGCCCCGTGAGATATTACTTATACCGAGGCAGTGCGCAGATTTACAGTTGGGTAAATAAGAACACGAATTGCACGCCTCTGAGATTGGGAAAGGTAATGAGGCTGAAATAGAGACAGAAAAGAGAATCGAGAAATGACAAAGATGTTAAAAATGAGAAAATGGTAATTGGTTAAAGATTAGATTTGATGAGTTATGGAGTAAGATAATTGGTAAGACCCCAGTGCATCCAATTTGGCACTCTTGAGGGGCATTGTGATAGGAGGACCCCGACCTGCTACGAAACAGAGTAGCAGTGTGATCACTGTAAGTAGTATGGGATGTGTGGTGGATACCACGGAAGGAGGGTCTATACCTACACTGTATTGATGAAAATGGCCGTTAAGTGTGGTAAGACGGACCATTGATTTTGATTACACAGAGTTGGGCGAGATCGCCCCACAGAAAAGTAAAGAGACAAAGAAAAACTTCGTTGGTATAGCTGCAACGAGAAGGGAGGCCATAACCGAAAAGAAAAAGGAAAGTAGGCTATTGGACGAAGGCGAGAGGATGTCTTGGACCAGGACACTATTGATGTTTCATGGATGTGGTGTAAGATACCACACTTGTTATGAATAATGAAGTACATATGTTCATTGATCCTGGTGCCACACATTTATTCATACCGCCTTCATTCGCATAAAAGTGAGTAAAAGGCATGAATGCCTACATAATTGGGCACAATACTGATAAATGAGTACCCCAATAGAGGAAGATTAATTAACGGAATATGGATAAAGAGATTTTAAGTAATAAAAAGGGGTGCGACAGTTGAAATTAAAGGAGTAAAGGATTGTACTCACGAAATGAATAATGACAAGAGTTTCGTTATAATAGATACACTAAGGAGATAATCTTCGAGATAAGATAGATTCTGAATACAAGATGTATTGGAGTAAGAGATATATGCTAGGTAAGAACATCCTTACGATATGGAGTCATTAGGATTAAAGCAAATAGTAACGAATATAAATTGTGACCACAGAGACTGAGATATAACGTAGTTGTGGTTAAGTCTAAAGGTTAATAAAGGTATTTCAAAATACCTCCCCGCCTGAAGACTTGACAGCGTCTAAAAGTATATATATAACCTATAACGTGAAATCGATCGTCGTAAGAAATACCTTTAGCATTAGGATACCTTTACTAAAACGATAAGACTATTTAAATTCGACAAATCATAAAGGTTAACATAGTAAAATTTAATAAGAATCGTTAAGATAAGAAAAGGAGATGACGCAGGTTAGTACCTGAAAACGTAAGCGATTTTGAAGGATCTTATACGCTTATGCGTAAATAAGTCAAGGATTGGACCGATTTGTAATCATCATTATCGATGATATGTTGGGTGTAGTTAAAGTCCAGGGCAAATTATAAGCAACAATTGGAAATCGCTTTTACAGATGGTTGCTGCGAGTTCTCAATAGGGTATACCTTGTTAACACGTTTAATTATGAAAACGTGGTCTTGGAATAAGATGATAGATGTGACATGAATTTCGATGTAGTGAAGTATGAACTGACCACCGTGATTAATTTCACCATACCCAACAGCTCAAGAGGTTCTCAGTATGGATACCTCAAAATTATGAAGGAGCTGTGTATTGATGTATAATGGGGAGATAGTCAAGTATGGAGTCAGACAACTCCTTGATCATAAAATAAACTATCTGACCCATGATTTAAAGTTGGCAACAGTAGTTGTACCGAGGATATGGTATTATTATGTACATGGTGAGAAACTTTGGGTATGCACTGATTATAAAGCCCCAAGTATCTGTTTTCACAGAAAGAGGCGAATATGAGAATACATAGTGGGTTAGAGCTTCTGAGAGATTTTGATTTGTGAAAATTGTACCACCCAGGAAAAGTTAATGTAATGGCTTATACCTCGAGCAGAAAGAGCCTCGGGATGGTACTACATATGATGGTCAGGGAGCGTGAGCTGCTAGAGCAATTGTGAACCTCAGTATTGATGCGATCCCTTCTGATGATGACAGTGATTGTGTGACAGCTAGCCTGAGATTTGAACCGGATGAGAGTGCCCGAATTTGACAGGCTTAGCGTGATGATCGACAGGATGTCGATAGTTTGGGTCAGATTCAGAAGGGTACAGTGACAGAGTTCACAGAGTATGATAATGATTTACAGAGAGGTTCAGAGACAGTATAAGTGCTCCCCAGGACCACAGTTGATGAGATAATAATATTGTCAGAAGCTCACTCTTCGGGATATACAGTGCATACGGAAAGTAATAAAAATATATTAAAATATCTGAAAAAGGGTATTGGTGGTCAGATGTGAAAAGAGACATGATAGAGATTGTGGAAAAGTGCCTAGTATGTCAGCAGAATAAGGTAGAGTATTAAAAGTCTGCAGAGTTATTGCAGCACCTACCTATATAGACACGGCACGAAAAAATGAGAAAAGTTTCCATAAATTTCGTGATGGGTTACAGAGAACCCAGGTGAATCACGAGGCTATTTGGATGATAGTCGTTAAGTTGTCTACCCACCTTCTGGTTATGAAATCCCCAAATACTCAGAGTGTATATGAGGATTTATGTATAAGGAAGATTGTGGAACATTATGTAGCGTTCCAGTGAGCATGGTATTATATAGGGATTCCCGCTTCACTTCCCACCTTGGAGGATATTTTTAGGAAGCTATGGGAACCCGACTGAGTATTAGCACAGCTTTCCGTCCTCAGACAGATGGTCAGTCAGAGAGGACTGTACAAGTTCTGGAGGATACAATGAAAACGTGCCCTTGATTTTATAAGCTCCTGGAATGATCAGTTGTCACAAATTGAAGTCGCCAATAGCGACAGTTTGCAGTTGAGTATCGGGATAACAAGATATGAGACAGTGTATGACTGTAGGGGTTGTTCCCCAAATTGGATAAGAAAAGTGGGTGACGAACAGAATTAATTTCGACTTTGGATAATAAGTCTCTAAGTATGTTTAGTTAAGGATGAGAGATTAAGAACACCTCAGAGCAGATAGACAAGTATTAGAATTCACCCTTGGTGAATTAGTATGGTTGAAATATTTCTTGTCCTAAGAGAATAAGGACATAGCGAGCTTTTGGAAGAAGGTAAATTGGGTTGCGCTGGATGGAATCTTTTGAGAGATTGGACAAGTGGGAGATAAGACCTGTAGGTTGGTGTTATCACCTAAATTAACAGGCACCCACAATGTGTCTCAGCTTTTGATACTTCGGCAATACTATCCAGATCCAGCATAGGTGATTGAATATGAATTCCAAAAGTTCAGTTTAATGAAAATATAAGTATATTGAAGAAGATGATTCGGGCATTAAACAGGAAAGAGAAAGTATGGAAGTTTAAGATGATCTCCCTAATTAAAGTCTTTTGGTAGTAATACACTCCGGAGAAAAGATCACATGAGAATTAAAGGAGTATGATACGATCGATGTACCCGGAGTTGTATATGGACTCATATGACTTGGTTCTAATTTGGAGGACCAAATTCCTTAAGTGGGGGAGAGTTGTAAGACCCAAATTTAATTAAAATACGAAAATTAAATAAGAAAAGATGGGGGATGTATGAAGGAAGGTCAGGTAAAAATTGATTTTCGAAACAAGAGCAGGGGTAAAATGGTAAAAATACTAAAACCCGGTATTAAGGCGATAAGAAAATTTTAATTAAAAATAAGGATGTAAGATATCTTGATCGATAATAAGGAAATTATACAATTTGGGTCAATTGATCAAGATTCAGAAATTTTAAAAATATCAAAAAATTACCGGAACGATATCTCGAAAAGCGTGAAGGAATAATATCAAAAATTTGGAAAAAAAAAATTTAATAAATTAAATTTAAATTAAATAAATTAAATAAAAATAAAAATAATATAAGTGTAGATATTTTGGATTTTATGGAGTATTTTAATGAATAGTATGATAATTAAAATAAATAATAAAAATAAATTAAATTAAAGAATTGAAAAAAAAAAAGCTGGAAAACAAAAAAATCGCGAAAGGAAAACGAAACGGAAGCAGCCGAACCGAGGAGACACCGGCGAGCTGTCCGGCGATCGACACCCTCGACGAAGCTACAAGGAGGAAGAGGAGAGACCGGCGAGCACGTGGGCACCGGAATCACGTTGTCAGGTGGTCAGAGGACGTCGAACGGAGGAAGAGAAAGCCGTGAGGAAAATCGAGTCGGTCCCGACGAACGGCAGCGTCTTGGCTCCGATCCGACCCCACAAAATGATCATCGGACCGAGGCGGTTCTTTTGAGACCGGTAGCAGCCGACGACGCGGCGGGAATCGTCGGCGACGGCCAAGAGGAGGAAAATGGGTCTGACGGCCGAGGGAGAAGAGCCGGACCGGCGGCGTTCCGGCGAGCTTGACCCAAACCGAGGGCAGATTCGAGATGCGGACGACCTTGCGGAGCTGCTGGCGGTGGAAGCCGGCGGAGAACCTGCCGGCAAGGCGGTGAACCGGCGGTGAACCAGTCAAACCGGAGTGAACCGACGGTCTGAACCGGACTGAACCGGTTCAGCCAAAAAGAGGGGAAAAAAAAGGAGAAAAAAAGGGAAAAAGAAAAAGAGGAAAAAAATTGGGGAAAATTTTTGTGATGCAATCGAGCTTCGGGTAAGTCAGTAGTGGTCGAAATTGACCCGATTTAAATTTCGGAGCATTTAATTTAATTAATTTTGGGCTGGAAACTTACTCAGAAAAAAATTGTGGAATTATGTAGCTCGACGATTGGCATCCACCGAGAGCTCGAGATAGCCTCGATTTACGGACTAGCATGGAATCTCGGGTAAGTGACTTTTATTTACGATAATTACATCGTTATGCGTGATATGAATTTAAATTTCGCATAAATTGAATTAAATTATGGAAATTTAGATAAATTGTCGTAAATAATCGATTTAGCTATTCGAGAATTAGAACGAGGCCCAATAAATTATTAGTGGGCCCAATGAGCCCAATAGGCCTCAATAAAGTGAAAATTAAGTGGAAAACAGGCTTAAGGCCGATTAAGGCCCATTAAGGTGCAATCGGGCCCAATAGGGGTAAATGGGCCCAACGATTTAAATTAAGCCCAGAAAAGATTAAATACAATTAAATTATATGTTATCTGACCTGAGGAATATTGATACGCAGTTCCGGGCATTGGATTGAGAGCATATCGGACTGCACGATGAGACAACATTAGAAAAGAAAAGGTCAGACTCGACAGGAAAATCAGGTAAGGGAATTCTACGGACTGCTAGAGGTAACTTTACGCAATTTTAAGTTCATTTGCAGTCTTTAAAAATTACCTGAAGGGTCTAGAGGTCAATTAATAATTTTAGTGCCTCTAATGGGCAAATTACCAAAATACCCTTGTTAAGGGTAAAATTTACAAATTTAGGAAAAGTTGGGAGGAGCAAGAACAAGAGGTTCTTGCTCATTTTGGAGGTGTTTTGATGCATGCATTAGTAGGCTGGCTAACCTTGAAAGAAAATGCACAGCATTTCATACTTTCAACGTGAAATTGTTTTGAACACTGTTTTGAGGAAACAGAGCCGCCTACGTGTTTTATTGACATGTGACGTGCTAGAGCTCAGCTCGCACGATATTTTCGATTTGTGTGATGCACGCATTAGTGCTGGAGCGAGAGCTTGCACTAGAGTTTTACATGCATAGGTGCTGGAGTCCAACTCGCACCTGATTCTTATATATATATATGATTTTCGTGACAGGGTGCTAGAGTCTAACTCGCACCATATTATATGATTTTGAGACAGGGTGTTAGAGCTTCGCTCGCACTATATTTTTATACGGTTTGCATACAGAGTGCTAGAGCTTAGCTCGCACTAGATTTACTTGATTTGATGAGAGTGCAGAGCTTCGCTCGCACCAGATTTTTATGAGAACATGTGATGAGCCGTGCTTGGAGCATCGGGTAGACTGTGTGTCACCGATTAAATAGGCCCGCACTTGCATTTTGAGACATGGCATGTTAAAAATAACCTGATGAGCCCGAACGAGGGATAAGGGTTAGAGAAATAACCTGATGAGCCCGAACGAGGGATAAGGGTTAGAGAAACAACCTGATGAGCCCGAACGAGGGATAAGGGTTGGAGATCCACCTGATGAGCCCGAACGAGGGATAAGGGTTGGAGGACCAGCTGATGAGCCCGAACGAGGGATAAGGCTAGGGGTCCACGGAGTACGATGTACCGTGCAAGTAGCATGGAGTACGATGTACCGTGTGGTATCTGTGTGATACGTTGGTATCTTTGTGATACGTTAGCATCTTCGGATGCATGGGATCGGATAAGACTGACGGGATGGATTGACCCACCACCCGGGCGGTTCTCGATCCTGGGAGAACCCGCACACTAGGATCCGTGTAGCTGAGGAACTCCCGAGGACACATATGGCCATAGTCCTGGTTATTTACCGATATACAGACCTTGCCTAGTCTCGCATGTCATTGATTTTGATGAAATCAAATTGGGTTTTAAACTAAATTTGCATGATGGTATTTCCATGCTTTTCAAACCCATGTGTGAATGTAGATCAAATTTTCATGGTTTTGTGTGAGTCAGGATCACACGCAGGAGGGGTCGAGTCCTGACTTTATTGTGAAAATTTTAATTGAGAAATAAATGATTTGTAATATTTGCGTGTTGAATTTTCCATGCAAACTTGATTTACATAACATCATAACTCCTATCATTTGTTTTAAAATGTGTGGAGAAATGGTGGTTTATACATGGCACCACGTTCATGTAGGTAGTATGGTTACCTACTTGTTCGTAGGATTGCCTTACTGAGCTTGATGTGCTCACCCCTTTCATTTTGTCCCACAGATAATCTCCAGTTGAAGTTGAGGTGACTCAGTACTACATTCCGGATATCCGCTGCTGCCCATCATTTAAGGTATATACACTTGTACATATTGTATCTACATAAGCATAGCACAGTAACATGTTTGTAAGTAACTTTAGGGGATGTATAATTAATGTAAGCAATAATAAATGACTGGAGAAGAAATAAGTTACATGGTAAATGTATGGTGGGACTGGCATTGACGCACAGCCCAATTTGTTAGTGGAGTGTGGTCACGATCAGAAGACAGGTAAGAATTTAAGTAATAAAAATAACAAAATGCGAAAAATTCACTCTGATTTTTGGGTAGTTTGGGTCGTGACATTGATAATCTTGTTTTCATTTTCTGTTGCTAATGTCACTTCTTTCTTTTTGGTTTTATGCTTATATCCTGCCTTGCCTTGTTATTCTTTTTCTATTTCATTTTTTTTAGTCTACACCACATGGATTCGGCTCTTACTATATTTCAATATTAGTAGCCATATTGTTTCTACTGCATTTTCTTATGCTATTGTTGTCCCTGTCAATTTACTGCATTTCATGTTAGCAATTTCTCATTGATCTCAATAGACTCTCTAGCTATTATGTTTGGCAGAAAATGGTGTCCATGGGTGCAGTGGGGAGTATCTCCCATTTTACTCTATTCGGCTCTGTTTAGTTATTAATGTACTATTCATTATCTTCTTGTGTTGTTATTCAGTTCTAATCCCGGTTTGGCCTTCTGTTTCAAGTTGTTAAATGCTGAACTCCATCACCACTACTGAGCGGCTGTGTAGATATTGATAGTTTGCAGCTGAAGGGTGCAGAGTTTGTGCAATCACGATCGGGTCCAGCCCCTGTCTTCTTGTTCTATCTCGTGTCTAGTTATCGAGACTTTCGGGTGTGTGAGCAGTTGTGTGCTGTTGCAGATTCGGGGCATGGTAAGCTGCTGATTGCTGCAAGAATGATATGATACATGAAGCAGAGAAGGGCCAAGCCGAATGCTGTGACATGTAAAGCAGAGCAGCAAGATGTGGTGACTGATCTTGCTTGGGAAAGTGCTACTGCTACTGCAGTGTAGGACTGAACCAGGAGCTAAGCTAGGCATGCCGAGGAATGGTACCAGGAGCAAATGGGCAGTATTGAAGCAGATGTTGGTAGCAGCTGTTGTGTGTACAGCAGCTTAGGTGCAGAGCGACACTGCAAGATGCGAGGCAGCAATGCAGGATAGCACCTGAGCGGTGCATGGCTGAAGCAGAAGGTGGCTGCGAGGTTGGCTGGGTTGGCGTGTGTGCTGGGCTGTGCAGAACAAGTTAGTGACGTGCTGCGGATTTTGGTAGCAAGTGTACAGCAGACTGGTACCGAAAGCAGGGGATGGATGTTGTAAAGAGTAGGACAACGGCTTGAGAAGAACGTGCACAGTACCAGTGCACAAGTCGGGACCCGAGGCTAGCTGGACAATTGATTAAGGCTTTGTTTGGTTTTTGGGAATCATCAATAATCCATTTTTCATGCATCTTAGATATTTAATATTTTTTTTAATTTTATTTTCAGTATTAGTTGTTAATTTAAAAATTAGAGATTAAATTCATTTGCATGTTAGTTATATTTTCTTTTCTTAGTTCAAAACTTAGATTTAATTATGTTAATAGTTAATTTTCATTTTAGTGTTAGGTGTTGCATTTATAATTAAATTAGGGATAGAATCATTTTATGCATGTTTTAAGTTTTCATTTTAAATTTAAAATCCAAAAATATTTTAGTTCTCATGCATTATTTAGATTTTGTCTTATTAGTTAGAGTTAGATTTAATTTAGGATCATTTGATAGGTAATTAATTTCTTAGTCTGATTTAAGAATTTCTTTAGGTTAATAGAAGTTTTATTTTATTAGACTTTAGGTTAGCTTAATTTGCCTTTTTATTATGTAGTTTAATTACATGCATATTTTATTTTTATTTAAGCTTATTTATTTTTAATCTAGTTAATTTTGTTTCTTATTTTCATATTTGCATTTTTAAGTGCGTTGATTAATTTTAACTGTTTTAATTATCTTTTGTAGGTATTTGTTTTTAATTTCTTGGAGCTCTGTAAGTAATTTTAGCTCTTTTAATTTTCTTTATTTTATAGTTTTTATTATTTTCAGTACTTTTTAATTCTAGCATTGTAGATCACCCATTAAAAATTCATAATTTGCTAGGATATACTTAGGATAAGATTAATCGGTACTTAATTAGGCAATTCAACTTCTTTGTGGGACGATAATCCGAGACTCAAATCCCATTATTACTTGTACGACCCGTGCACTTGCGGATAGAACGTCTAGGTCACTTAGAGTGGGCGTAGTTGCGTATCATCTCTCTACAGAGCATCAGCAGTAGAGTGAGAGCGTTTGAGGGATAGTATTCCCGTTGTCCGCTACCATTTCCTATTGATCGACAGGTATATATTTTGTACGGTTCTGTATCTAAACATATTAACAGCATAGTGATGTATACAATATATATTATGGGGAATGTATTTGTATCAGATTTTATATGTGCTCACATATATTATAAAATGAATTACAGTCAGTATATAGCGTATTGACTGTATGTATGTGAATAAATGGATGATATGGTAAATGAGGATGCGACATCAAATCACAGCTCAACCATTGATAAGAAGAAAGGTAAGTTAAAAACATAAAAAAATTTTAGTGATTTGGTTAAGTCATGGAGGGTTATGACAGAATGGTATCAGAGCAAAGGTTGGTCTGATGTGAGTCGGTGTTAGAAATTAGGAAAGTGTACATCCCCATAAAACTTTGTTGTGTTTAGATACAACTGTGTATACCAGATGGGAAACGGACTAATTCATGATTGTGACTGCAGGAACTTAGCCTATATGGCGAATACTCGTAGTGGTAGAGGGACGAGAGGTTGGGGTCGAGGCCGTAGAGATAGGCCTGAGAGACGAGCTGCTACTGAGCCATTACCTACCCATGAGACTCTAGGTGCTACTGAGGTACTAGAGTTTACTGAGATGCGCTTCACGAGATTTGAGCGTAGCCTTGAGACGATAGTGGAGATATTGGCACAGACGATGCCAGGTAGGCAGGAACAGGAGGTAGGAACTACGATAGGAAAGGCAGTTGCCCCTGATACACCTACGCAGACAGCTCATGCACCACCACTACAAATACTCCTACACCCCCACCAGTTTCGGGTAGTAGTGGATCAGGATACGGATGTGATTTGGATCGGTTGCGACAGTTCCAGAAGTTTAGATCTCCATCTTTTAGTGGGGTTAAGGACCCTGTTGCCGTTAAGGAGTGGGTTGGAGAGATGGAGAAACTTTATGGATTCTTCGAGTGTACGACATCGGAGATGGTCGTATTTGCTGCGTTCCTACTGAAGGGAGCTGTAGAGCATTGGTGGAAGTCAACCAGACCTATATTGAGAGCCCGACATATAAATATTAGTTAGGAGATATTTCAGGATGCCTTTAGGAGGCAGTTTGTTCCTGATACCGCACAATGGAAATTACAGGCTGAGTTTTTAGGACTGAACCAGGGGAGTTTGTCCGTGGATGAGTATGAGACTAGAATCTTATCCCTAGGGAGATATGACCCAGACACCATATATAGTGAGACTAGGAAGGTCCACAGGTTCAATAATGGACTGAGACTGGTTCTGCGATCCAGATTGGTCCCATTTGATATAGCCACATATGAGGAAGTAGTGCGCAGGGTGCAACTGTCTGAGCAGAATTATGAAAGGAATGATTACGAGTTTGAGAAGTTTAGTTGGAGCCGTGATAGAGAGAGGAAGAGATCGGCTAGAGATAGAGGTTTCAGTTATCGAGGAGGGAGGAGACTCATTGGTAATAGACCACGGATTGAAGAGGCACGAGAGAGACCTGCTAGACCTCCTACTTATCTAGCCATAGCTCTAGCGAAGGGTATTGTCATTGGAGGATAGAGACCTACTACCGATTAGTGCAGTAGATGCGGTAGACATCATGGAGGTAGACCTTGTCCGCTGACTCCTATAATGTGTTTCCAATGTGAAAAACCAGGGTATATTTCTAGAGCTTGCCCAGAGATGGTTGAGACTGCTCCACTGAAGGGTAGGGAGCCAAAGAGAGCTCCAGTTGATCCTTCTGCTTCGAGAAGGAGAGCGATGGCAGAGGAGAAGGGGAAGCAAGTGATAGATAAAGAACGCGTACATGTTTTGAACCAGGGCACAGCTGATGCTTCATCGGATGTGATACGAGGTTTCATTGCGTACGTGGTAGATACGAATAAGGCACATCTGGAGTTGTTAGATATTCCTGTGGTCAGTGAGTACCCATATGTTTTTCTGGATGAGTTGCCAGGATTACCACCAGACAGAGAGATGGAGTTCTGTATAGACTTGGTGCTTGGTACGAAGCCTATTTTGAGGCCACCTTATCGCATGGCCTTAGTTGAGCTGGAAGAGCTCAAGAGACAGTTGCAGGAGCTGTTGGATAAGGGTTTCATTAGACCGAGTGTTTCACCTTGGGGAACACCGATTTTATTCGTAAGGAAGAAGGATGGGAGCCTTTGATTGTGTATAGATTATCGATTATTGAATAAGGCCACCATCAAGAATAGGTATCCCCTTCCACGTATTGATGACTTGTTGGATCAGCTTCGGGGAGCACAGGTCTTTTCCAAGATTGAGCTGAGGTCTAGGTATCATCAGCTGAGAGTTCGGAGTGGAGATGTACCTAAGACAGTGTTTCGTACCCGTTATGGCCATTATGAGTTCTTGGTTATGTCATTCGGATTGACGCATGCTCCCGCAGCTTTCATGGCTTTGATGAACGATGTGTTTAAGCCATATTTATATCAGTTTGTTATCGTTTTCATCGATGACATATTGGTGTACTCGAGATCGAGGAAGAGCATGAGGAGCACCTCAGGATTGTATTGCAGACTCTACGAGAGCAGAAGTTATATGCTAAGCTCAGTAAGTGTGACTTTTGGTTGTCATAGTTCTCGTTTTTGGGACATGTTGTGTCGAGGGATGGTGTATCAGTAGATCCATCCAAGATTGAGGTTATAGTTTAGTGAGAGCAGTCGAGGACAGTCATCGAGATCAAGAGTTTCCTGGGTTTAGCAAGATACTATTGGAGATTCGTTGAGGGATTTTTGAATTTAGCTGTTCCGTTGACACGTCTCCCTTGGAAGAGTGTACCGTTCGTATGGAACGAGGATTGTGAGAAGAGTTTTCAAGAGTTGAAGCGTCGATTGACCACCACTCCGATTCTCACTATCCCTACTAGCTCAGGAGGATTTGTAGTGTATACCGATGCTTCGCATCAGGGACTGGGCTGTGTATTGATACAGGATGGGAGGGTCATTGCTTATGGATCCAGACAACTGAAGGATCATGAGAAGAATATCCGACCCATGATTTGCAGTTAGCAGTAATAGTGTTTGCGTTGAAGGTATGGCGCCACTACTTGTATGGTGAGAAGTTCCAGATATTTACAGACCACAAGAGCCTCAAGTATCTGGTCTCGCAGAAAGAATTGAACATGAGACAGAGAAGATGGCTAGAGCTTCTGAAGGACTACCATTGCGAGATACTTTATCATCCAGGTAAGGCTAACGTAGTAGCATATGCTTTGAGTAGGAAGAGCCTAGGGATGGTATCGTATATGATGGTTAGGGAACATGAGTTGCTAGAGCAGTTTTCTAGCCTCAGTCTATGAGTTGTGCCTTCTGACATGGATACAGGTGATACGCGACTACGCCCACTCTAAGTGACCTAGATGTTCTATCCATAAGTGCACGGGTCGTACAAGTAATAATGAGATTTGAGTCTCAGATTATCTTCGCACAAAGAAGCTGAATTGCCTAATTAACTACCGATTAATTTTACCCTACGTATATCCTGCCAAATTATGGATTGCTGATAGGTGATCTACATGGCTAACAATACTGAAAATAATAAAAACTCTAAAATAAAGAAAATTAAACAGAGCTAAAATTACTTACAGAGCTGCAAGCAATTAAAAGCAATAACCTACAAAAGATAATTAAAACAGTTAATATTAATCAACGCAATTAAAAATGCAAATATGAAAATAAGAAACAAAATTAACTAGATTAAAATTAAACAAGCTTAAAATAAAAATAAAATATGTATGTAATTAAACTACTTAATAAAAATGCAAATTAACTAACCTAAAGTCTAATGAATAAAATCCTATTGACTTAAAGAAAATTCTTAAATCTTACTAAGAAATTAATTTCCTACAAAATGATCCTAAATTAAATCTAACTCTAACTAATTACTAACAATAAAACAAAATCTAAATAATGCATGAGAAATATTTTTGGATTTTAATTTAAAACGAAAACTTAAAACATGCCTAAAATAATTTTACTCTAATTTAATTCTAAATGCAACATCTAATTCCTAATCCTAATATAGTCACAAATTAGCTACTAATAAAATTAAACTAAACCTTAAACTAATAAACTAAGAAAATTAAACTAATATGCAAATTAATATATACCTAGAGTAACAAACAATAAAATGTAATAAGCACCATTTAACAAAATAATATAAAAGCATATAATATTAATCTGCCTCAATTCCTAAGTGCCAAACCTGGCCTTGCTTAGTTTCCCAGCTGCCTTGGTCCTGACTACTGGCACTGTGCACATTTTCATTTCCAGGTCTGGATGTTGTCCTTTGTAACTTCCACCAATTCCTGCTCTTGATTCTGTGTACAGCTCCCTTCCCTGCAACACAGCACCCCCTACTGTCACCAGCTTGATCTGCTCCCTTCCCTATAACACAACATAACACGTCACCAACTACTTCAAGCTTCATTTTCATTTACAGGTCTGTCCACTGTTGGTTTGTGCTGTCTCCAGGCATTGCTCCAGGCCACTATCCAGGTCTTACTTCTGGATTGTCCTCCCACTTCTTGATCCGTAACTCTGCAGCTAACATGAATCAGCCCAGGCAGTACCCATTCACGCACATCATATGTCGTGCCTCAACTCTGCAATACCACCTTGGCGTAATCTTCAGTCAGCTGAGTCTCTGCACCACGTTCCTGCACTAGCTTGGCACGTCACAACAACGCAGTAACCAGCTCCTAGCCTTCATCTAATTCCATACTGCTTGTACGTCTGCTGCTACCACATTCCTTACCTAACTCGATCTAGCAACATTATACAGCAATGAATGACACAATCCTGTATTGTCATCATCCACCTCGCATGCCTAGAAAATGATTGAACCGAGACTGAAAATGATATGAACGAGAGCTGATAGCTGTAAAGAAACTGTTAAAATCTTGAAGACCGAACGGTTGTGACACCTAATCTCCTTGCAACATACACTACCAGGAAACAACAAAAGCAATAGAAATAAAAGTGCAAAAATAACTAAATAAAATTAGCACAGTAAACTAACTAAGAAACAGAGCAAAGCAGAGTGTAATTGCTTCACTATTGTTGCTGTCGAGCTTTTGAGTTGCTACTGTAGCCACCATTCACACCAAGTCCAGCAGTCCAACACAACCCAACAAACAATCGGTGCTGAAACCTCCCGGGTTGCCTTATCCTGCATTCAAGCCTTACTCCCTATAGTATTTTTTCCTAGCAGCAGCTAGCACCGAGACCTTGTCTAACAAAGGCAAGCACTGAATCTAAATAAGGAAATAGCACATAGAACCGAATGAAAAAGAGAAAGAAAATTAAAACATGCAGTAACAAACAATGGTGCTAAGTTCTTTCATGTATCCTACAAGCCTCCTGCATAACCATGATAGACCATCAAATAACCAACCTCTCGGCACTACCCAAAAATGCAAACCCGAGAGTTTGAGAAGGAAAAAAATTAAATAAGTAAAACTAATCGGTGAGAGAGAGCTTTGTATGAAGAATAAATTGTCAAAAACTTAAACATGGAGAACAATGAACTTGTGAAACCAAGAATAGAAAACATTGTGGATGAAAATAACGTGAAAATGCTAAAAAAACTAGAACAATGAAGCTTTTCATACAAAAGAACAAATGAAAATTAACATGAACAATAGCTATGGAAAAACAAAATGGAGGCTAAAGCTATTCGGGAAAAGCTTCTAAAAAATAAGGGAAAATAAAACTAAATCTATTCTACCTACACTACTTAGTTCTTCTTCAATTGCTATCATGTTCTATTTATACACACACTTAGGGGTACAATGGTAATTTTTCATTCTAGATGAGTTGGCATTGTTTGACCACTTGTCTTCATTTTATTTGCTGCAGAGTAGATATTTCCACATCATTCATCTTCTAGTAGACTTAGCTATTTGCTGTGGCCCGACAGTTGTCTTCCAGAGGGTTGGCACGGTGTCTGTCGATCTTATCGTTTCAGAGTGAATAAAATATTAACACCCTGCATCCTACGTGTCCAGAAGACTGGTGACTTAGTCTGCAAATTGGAAGTGGTCCAGTTTCCTTTAGCCCATTTTCAGCCTATTTTTGACTGAAACGACTGAGTTTCATCTGGATTTAATTTACCTGCGCATTAAAAATTTTTAATTAAATAAAAGGGATAATTAATAAAATAAATTGGGGATTTAAATAATTAATTGAGAAATTAAGCACAAATAATTCTATTTTAATCGAATTATCACACCCCTAAACTTGAGCTTTTGCTTGTCCTCAAACAAAACAAAATTCATGAAGGAATGACAAGTACCAACATAATAATTTCTCAAATATTATCCTCAAAGAAAAAGTACAGACTATGATCTCAAAGACTCACAATTATAGGTCCAACACTCAAAATGATTCAATCATAAGTCTTAACCCAAATTGGACTCCTCGTGTGTGTGAATATGTCAAAGCCACTTCACAGTACATTACCCAGATCAGATTATGCAAACACAGTGAATGCAAAGTCAATTACATGTGATCATTCCCATAAGTTTGATTTTCACTTCTCTCTCCACTAATGTAGTCACACTTAACCAAAGATCAATAAGACATCTTTAAGCTTGTAATGTAAGGCTGGGGCTATGGTATGATAAAGTTGATTTAGGTTTAATTACCCTTTAACATGCATTACTTCTAGGATCTTCAATGTAAGAGCTCAAATTTATTTCCCCCAAACTTATTTATTTCATTAAACTTTTTATTCTATTTTTTGTATTTTTCTTCTTTCTTCTTTTCTTTTTCTTTTTCCTTCATTTTCATTTTTTTATATATATTCCTTCACTATCACTTAATACCCATATGTACATAGCTCACAATATATCCCAATGCATTTTCATGCTTTCGGGGTAAGGGATAGGAACAGAGTATTTAAGCTAAGGAAAAAAAATAAGCAGGTATATTTACAGAGAAAAGCTTATTTGGCCTAGATGGGTGACTAGGGGTAAAATATGTACAAGGATGGCTAGAAAGGCTCAAATGATCCAAAGATGGCCTAAATTATCTCCCTAATTAAGTGTGATCTAATATTTCACCTAGAGATCAAATCAAAGAAATTCTAGAATATGATGCACCATCAATTGAACAAATGCAATCCTATGTACACATAAGCTTTCTCTAAGTAAATATACCGATTCATGACATGACACGTGCATAAGATGAGGCAATCACAATCAGAATTAAGACAAATTCAAGAATTCAACTTCATGTTTTTCCTATAATCATACTTCTTATTCAATCAAAGTCAGACTAAATCATGGGGTCATATCATCGAAATATGGGAAAACTATATGCTAAGCACTAAATCATCCCAAAATCAAACAATATAAGCTCATATTTTCGAAAAAATTTTGAAAATTCTTAGATTTTCAAAAAAAAAATGAAATTTTTTCCAATTTTTCCCAAAATTGCTCAAGTGATATCCCTTCCCCCAAACTTAAAGTGCACAGTGTCCTCAGTGTGCAGATAATATAAGAATTTAAGCTCAAAAATAGAGTACTCCCCTTTCTGATGATGATGAACAATCGAAGCTTGATTGAAAATGTAATACAAAAGCAATCTGCAAAAGAAACAAAGAAAGAAACAAAGGAAAAGAAAAAGGAAAAAGAACTATATACAAAGTGAAAATACAAAATTAAGCCACTTCAAATGCAGCTGAAGAAAACAACACTCAACAGCAGGGCGAAGAGTAGGACGGTCAGTCAAAGTGGTGATAGAATGTTAACAGTTAAATCCTCTTGAACTCTATCTACTTCCCTCATTCTCTCAGATTTCTTGTGCTCAAGCCTTATATCCTCCTCAATCTTTATCTTAAAACACTCTTGAGGGTCATCAGGGAGCTTCAAAGGTTTGAAAACATGAAATGTCACCTCCTGATTTAGGACTTTCATATTTAACTCCCCCTTTTGTACATCAATTAAAGTTCTACCAGTCGTTAGGAAAGGTCTGCCTAGTATAATAAGGACTTCCCTGTCTTCCTCCATGTCTAATACAATAAAATTCGCAGTGAAAATAAATTTGTCCACCTTGACTAACACATCCTCAATGACCCCCTTTGGATATTTAATGGATCGATCAGCTAGCTGAAGGGTCACTATGGTGGGCTTGGCATCCCCTAATCCTAACTTCTGATAAATAGACAAAGGCATCAGATTGATACTTGCTCCCAAATCACACAGGGCTCTACCAAAGAACAGATTTCCTATAGTGCAGGGTTTGGTAAAACTCCCGAGATCTTTGAGCTTAGGGGGTAATTTCATTTGAATAATTGCACTACATTCCTCAGTTAAGGCCATTGTCTCATAATCTTCCAATCCTCTTTTCCTAAAGAGGATATCCTTCAAAAACTTCACATAACTTAGCATTTTCTTTAAAGCATCTGCGAAACCTCTGAGGAAAGGGTACTGGTGGTCTAACTGGAGAGGATGTAGTGGAAACATGTGTAGCATCAGAGGACAGAAAGGCAGTGAAGTAGAAGAAGGGATAGATGGAGAAGCACCTAACTTGGATTCCTTTGCAGCCTGATCCTGATGTTCTTGTTCTTTCTTAGCTGCTTCGTTAAAACCTATGGATTTTTCAACTATGGGCTTGTCAGGTCTGGACTTAGCTGGTGGATCGACTAGCTCTCTGCCACTCCTAAGGGTGATGGCTTTAACATGTTCCTTACCCTCCCTTTGCCTAACAGGGTTAACTTCAGTATTATGGGGAAGGGTCCCTTGTGGACGCTGGCTAAGTGCACTAGCTATTTGTCCAACTTGAATTTCTAAGTTCTTAATTGAGGCAGCTTCGTTTTGTAGGATCGTTGTGAACATTTCCTCAAGCGAGGGCTTCTTCTCAGTTGCTGGTGCATGTAAATGTTGTGGCTGCATAGGTTGTGGTGGTGGTGGTGGTTGATGGAAGTGAGGTGGATGATGCTGAAATTGAGGTGGGGATGGTTGATGAGGCGGATGATATGGAAATTACGATTGTGGTGGTACATGAACCAGTGGAGCTTGAAAACTAGGGGGTTCTACAGGTCTAGAATTAGAAGATTGCCCTTGGTTATGGCTCCAGGAAAAATTAGGATGGTTCCTCCACCTTAGGTTGTAGGTGTTTGACAAGGAGTTGTTCTGTTGCTTTTGAGGTGGAGCAATATACTGAACCGATTCTAAGTTAAACGGACACCTATCTACAGAGTGTGTACCACTACACAGCTCGCAGGAAAGAAAAGGGCTTTAGACAGAATACACAGGGTTAGGACTGGTAGAAGGATTATGTTGGGTAATGAGCAACTCTACCTTCTTCGTAAGGTTAGCAATCTGAGATGTCAAGGTAGACAGCGTGTCAAGCTCAAAGATACCCACCGACTTGTTAGGCAGTTGCCTCTCCGAGGACCATAGATAGTTGTTAGCAGCCATCTTATCTAGGAGCTTGTAAGCTTCCTCCTCTGTTTTGCACATAGGGCTCCTCCCGCAACAGCGTCAACAATGGTCCTATTTTGACTTGTGAGTCTGTTCTAGAAGGTCTGGACTTGCAGCCAAAAAGGTAGGCCATGATGAGGGCACTTCCTAAGAAGTTCCTTATATCGTTCCCATGCTTCGTAAAGAGATTCAGAATCAAACTAGGCAAAGGAAGATATGTCACTATGGAGTCTGGCCATTTTAGAAGGAAGGAAAAACTTAGCTAAAAATTGATGGGCTAACTCGTCCCATGTAGAAATGGATCCTGGAGACAAGGAGGTTAACTAGTATCGCGCCCTATCCCTAAGCGAGAAGGGGAATAATCTAAACCTAAGCGCATCATCAGATAATCCATTGTGCTTGAAGGTGTTGCACAGGTCCAGGAATTGCCCGAGCTGAGCATGTGGGTTGTCATGCGGAAACCCACTGAATTACAGAGAAGTCTGGATCATCTGGAGGATTGAAGGTTTAATTTCAAAATTGTTTATAGGGACAGCTGGTGGCCTAATGCCAGTATAATAACCTCTAATAGTCGGCATTGCATAATCTTCAACGGTCCTAATTTCCCTATTTTCTGCTATGATGTTTTGTAGCAGAGCTATAAATTTCCTAGAATCCTTTCTGATTTTCCTAAGGGTTCTTTCAATTTCAGGATCTAAAGGAAAGCAATCATAACTTCGGGCTCTACGCATGCAAACATCAAAAAGTCCTTAGAAATTTTTTTTTTAAGTTTTTAAATTTTTTTTAAATTTCTAGGATAGAGAAAATTAACTAATCTAGATTAAACTTCTAAATATTTACAACCTAAATATTTACAAGCTAGAATTACACATAAGCATAATTTCACCGATATCAATTACTGGCTAATTAAGACTTCCCCGGCAACGGCGCCAAAAACTTGATAAGCGACTACGCCCACTCTAAGTGACCTAGACGTTCTATCCGTAAGTGCACGACTTATACAAGTAATAATGGGATTTGAGTCTAGGATTATCATCCCACAAAGAAGCTGAATTGCCTAATTAACTACCGATTAATCTTACCCTAAGTATATCATATCACATTATGAATTGCTGATGGGTGATCTACATGACTAACAATACTGAAAATAATAAAAACTCTAAAATAAAGAAAATTAAATAGAGCTAAAATTACTTACAGAGCTGCAAGCAATGAAAAGCAATAACCTACAAAAGATAATTAAAACAGTTAACATTAATCAAAGTAATTAAAAATGCAATTATGTAAATAAGAAACAAAATTAACTAGATTAAAATTAAACAAGCTTAAAATAAAAATAAAATATGCATGTAATTAAGCTACTCAATAAAAATGCAAATTAACTAACCTAAAGTCTAATGAAATAAAATCCTATTGACTTAAAGAAAATTCTTAAATCTAACTAAGAAATTAATTTCCAACAAAACGATCCTAAATTAAATCTAACTCTAACTAATTACTAACAATAAAACAAAATCTAAATAATGCATGAGAAATATTTTTGGATTTTAATTTAAAATGAAAACTTAAAACATGCATAAAATGATTTTACTCTAATTTAATTCTAAATGCAACATTTAATTCCTAATCCTAATAGTCACAAATTAGCTACTAATAAAATTAAACTAAACCTAAAACTAATAAACTAAGAAAATTAAACTAATATGCAAATTAATATGTACTTAGACTAACAAACAATAAAATGTAATAAGCACCATTTAACAAAACAATATAAAAGCATATAATATTAATCTGCCTCAATTCTTAAGTGCCAAACGTGGCCTTGCTTTGTTTCCCAGCTGCCTCGATCCCGACTACTGGCACTGTGCACATTTTCATTTCCAGGTCTAGGTGTTGTCCTCTGTAACTTCCACCAACTCCTGCTCTTGGTTCCATGTACAGCTCCCTTACCTACAACATAGCACCCCCTACTGTCACCAGCTTGTTCTGCTCCCTTCCCTGCAACACAGCACAGCACGTCACCAACTACTTCAAGCTTCATTTTCATTTACAGGTCTGTCCACTGCTGGTTCGTGCTGTCTCCAGGCATTGGTCCAGGCCATTGTTCAGGTCTTGCTTCTGGTTTGTCCTCCCACTTCTTGATTTGTAACTCTGCAGCCAATATGAATAAGCCCAGGCAGTACCCAGTCACGCACATCATATGTGGTGCCTCAACTCTGCAATACCACCTTGGCGTAATCTTCAGTCAGCTGAGTCTTTGCACCACGTTCCTGCACTGGCTCGACACATCACAACAACACAATAACCAGCTCCCAGCCTTCATCTAATTCCATACTGCTTGTGTGTCTGCTGCTACTACATTCCCTGCCTAACTCGATCCAACAATGTTATACAGCAACGAATGACACAATCCCGTATTGTCATCATCCACCTCGCGTGCCCAGAAAATGATTGAACCGAGACTGAAAATGAGATGAATTATAGCTGATAGCTGTAAAGAAACTGTTAAAAGATTGAAGACCGAACGGTTGTGACACCTAATCTCCTTGCAACATACACTACCAGGAAACAACAAAAGCAATAGAAACAAAAATGCGAAAATAACTAAATAAAATTAGCACAGTAAACTGACTAAGAAACATAGCAAAGCAGAGTGTAATTGCTTCGCTACTGTTGCTGCCGAGCTTTTGAGTTGCTGTTGTAGCCACCATTCACACCAAGTTCAGCAGTCCAACACAACCCAGCAAACAATCGGTGTTGAAACCTCCCGGGTTGCCCTATCCTGCATTCAAGCCTTACTCTCTACAACATTTTTCCCTAGCAGCAGCTAGCACCGAGACCTTGTCTAACAAAGGCAAGCATTGAATCTAAATAAGGAAATAGCACACAAAATCAAATGAGAAAAAGAAAGAAAATTAAAACATGTAGTAACGAACAAGGTGCTAGGTTCTTTCATGTATCCTACTAGCCTCATGCATAACCATGATACACCATCAAATAACCAACCTCTCGGCACTACCCAGAAATGCAAACCCGAGAGTTTGAGAAGGAAAAAACAATTAAATAAATAAAACTAATCGGTGAGAGGGAGCTTTGCATGAAAAATAAATTGTCAAAAACTTAAACATGGACAACAATGAACTTGTGAAACCGAAAATGCAAAACATAGTCGATGAAAATATTATGAAAATGTTAAAAAAATTAGAACAATGAAGCTTTTCATACAAAAGAACAAATGAAAATTAACATGAACAGTAGCTATGGAAAAACAAAATGGAGGCTAAAGCTATTCGAGAAAAGCTTCTAAAAAACAAGGGAAAATAAAACTAAATCTATTCTACCTACACTACTTAGTCCTTCTTCAATTGCTATCATGTTCTATTTATACACACACTTAGGGGTACAATGGTAATTTTCTATCCTAGATGAGTTGGCATTGTTTGGCCACTTGTCTTCATTTTATTTGCTGCAGAGTAGATATTTTCACGTCATTCATCTTCTAGTACACTTAACTGTGCGATGTGGCCCGATAAATGTCTTCCAAAGGGTTGGCACGGTGTTCGTCGATCTTATCGTTTCAGAGCGAATAAAATACTAACACCTGGTATCCCACGTGTCCATATGACTGGTGACTCGGTCTGCAAATTGGAAGTGGTCCAGTTTCCTATAGCCCATTTTCAACCCATTTTTAACTGAAACGACTAGGTTTCATCTGAATTTAATTTACCTGCACTTTAAAGAATTTTAATTAAATAAAGGGAATAATTAATAAAATAAATTGGGGATTTAAATAATTAATTGAGAAATTAAGCAAAAATAAATCTATTTTAATAGAATTATCAATAGGCTATGTGATAGCTAGTCTACGCTTGGAGTCGGATCTGTTGGACAAGATCAGAGTGGTTCAGCAGACTGATTCGTTTTGCATTGATGTGAGTGGTCAGATGTAGAGGGGTAAGTGACTGATTTTGAGTTGACTTATGATGGACTGTTGAGGTTCTGATGTAGATTGTGTGTTCCCGAGGATCCAGGAGTCAGTAGATTGATATTGACGGAAGCTCATTCGTCGATGTACACGTTACATCCGAGAAGTAACAAGATGTATCAAAATCTCCGAAAGGTGTACTGGTGGTCGGGTATGAAGAGAGATGTAGCAGATTTTATGGTGAAATGTCTCGTATGTTAGCAGGTTAAGGTAGAGCATCGGAAGCCTGCAGGGTTATTGCATCCTCTACCTATACCGACATGGAAATGAGAGCATATCACTATAGATTTCGTGATGGGTTTACCAAGAACCTGCAGGAATCACGATGCTATATGGGTGATCATTGACAGACTGATGAAGTTAGCCCACTTCCTAGCTATGAGAGCTATTGATACTCTGAGTTCATTGGCAGAGTCGTATGTATGTGACGTAGTGAGGTTACATGGTGTACGAGTGAGCATAGTCTCTGATAGGGATTCCCGCTTCACTTCCCACTTTTAGGAATATTTTCAGGAAGCGATGGGAACCCAATTGAGTTTGAGCACCGCTTTCCATCCTCAGACAGATGGTCAGTCAAAGAGGACTATAAAGACTCTGGAAGACATGTTGAGAGCATGTGTACTAGATTTCAGAGGCTCCTAGGATGATCACTTACCACTAGTCGAGTTCGCCTACAACAAAAGCTATCATTCGAGTATCGGGATGGCACCATATGAGGCTTTATATGGCCGTAGATGTCATTCCCCTATTGGATGGGAAGAAGTGGGTGATCATAAGATTTTTACTCCTGGCCTGGTTACATAAGCATCTGAGGATGTCCGTTTGATTGTAAAAAGACTAAGGACAACTCAGAGAAGACGAAGTATTACGCTAACAAGAGACGAAGGCCACTAGAGGTTGTAGTTGGTGAATCAGTGTTTCTGAAAGTTTCTCCTTCCAAGGGTATAGCGAGGTTTGGGAAGAGAGGTAAGCTGAGTCCTCGCTACATTGGACCCTTTGAGATACTTGATCAAGTGGGAGATAAGGCCTATAGGTTGGCATTGCCACCGAAATTATCAGGTGTCCATAACGTCTTCCACATATCGATGCTTCGAAAGTATCACCCAGATCCGCCACATGTGATTAGTTATGAGCCATTGGAGCTTCGAGAGGACATGTCATATGTTAAGAGATCGATTCGGATACTGGATAGGAAGGAGAAGGTCTTGAGATCGAAGACTATCAGATTAGTGAAAGTTCTCTGGCAACATCATACTTCAGAGGAGGCTACTTGGGAGTTAGAGAGTTTGATGTGAGAGAAGTACCTCCATCTGTTTGATGACTGACTTGGTTCTCATTTGGAGGACCAAATTTTCTTAGTTTGGGAGGATTGTCAGACCCGTATTTTATGTAGCTTGTTCCTTATGATTCCTATGTGTATGAACACTCTATTATCATAGATGAATCATAAGAAGAGTATTTACTAGATTTAAAGTGTATGTGAAATGATTTAACACTTAAAAGCTACGTAAAAGCCTAATGTGAGCTATAAGAGACACAGGTTAAACCGAGTGGATTTAAATCATTCTGACTGAAGGGAAGAACTTAAAATGAGAAAATATAGAGAGCGCATGAAGGAAAGTCGGTTTGATTTAGTCCTGAAAACAAAGAACAAGAGTAAATGCTAAAAAGGGTAAAACAAACCTTTTTGACTGTTTAAGGTATTTAAGGTATTTAAGGCATATCTACCTACCGAAAATGGCTAAACATAAAGATGAGACTGTAAAACATAAGATATGACACTTTCAAAATTTTAAGAAAAAGTCAACTTGGTCAATGATTAAGGAAAAAGTCAACTATAGTTAAGAAAAGTGGACTTTTGCCATAGTTGACTAACCATGGTTAAAAATTAACCCAAGTATGGAGAAAAATTTGGGAAAAAATATTTTTAGTCAGAATACAAGATAATCATCCCCGAAAGTAAGGAAAATTTATTCGGATGGATTCAGGATTAAATTTTATGGTTAAAAATGTAATGGGCCAAAGTAAAGATTTTAAAGCCCACTAAGGTATACTAAACGTAGATCGAATTTCTTAGGTCCCTTACACTGAATTGTTGGACCGATTGATAGGCCAAATATTTAGACAATTAAAGACCCGAGATATAGTAAAAATGTCAGCCCAAAAGCCCATTAGGAAGGCCTAAATCGAGAGGCCCAATTGTAAAGCCCAAATGGATTAAATATATAGCCATTAGTTAAAGTTAACTATGACTCATGTGATGACTATTAACTAAACTTTATGAAGTCAATTATAATGGCTGGAAAGTAAGGCTTAATGGCTAAGTAAATGGCTGATAAAATCAGCCACCACATTGTCTTCTTCACCATACCATTCTCGGCTACACAAGGAAACCATTGAAATTCATTTATCCAAGCTTTCTCTCACTAAAAATCACTAGGATTTAGGCATACTTGAAACTTGCATTCTTCATGAAAGTTATTCCAAATTGAGAGGAGAGTGACATATGTTGGAATTGGCTATCAAGAAGCCATAGTGTGCAAACTGTGAGGCTCCAAAGTTTTGGCCAAGTGTGAACACGAATTCTAGGTATAATTTCAAGCTTTTAAATTCATATATGTTAATGTATGAATGATTTTAAATATATTGGTATATGTTTTAAACATTGAAACATATGAAATCACTATGAACATGGTTAGGCCAAGAGTGAGTAGTGATATATTAATGAATTCCCATATGATTTTAAGGTATAAATGGGTTAATATACATATGTTCATGATTATGGTATAGTAGAATTAATCAATTTGATTAATTGATACATGAATTTAGTTGGCAATCAAGGTGTCTGATAAAATGCCTAAATGAACTATGTAAAGCTTAAAAACATTGCCAACCAAGTGTTTGTGAAAATGCCTAAGTGAATTGGCTAAATAAATGGACATAGATGACATGTCATGGTGTGACCCACGACATAGGATGCTCTCGGCCATGGCATGTGGTCGAGAGGTCCAATGGGCCAAGCCTAATTGGTTTCGGCCCAATGTGATGTAATGGGTCCCGAATAAGCCCAATAAGAGTTGGTGGGCCCCACAAGCCCAATAGGGCCAACGAAAATGAATAGTAAAATGAAAATGGGCTTAAGGCATAGTTAGGCCCATTAAGGTTTATTAAAGCCCATTAAGTGAAATAGACTGTATTTAATGTGAAATACAGTAGAAAAAATATAATTAACCCGATAAATGGTTATATGCAGCTCCAAAAATTAATGGAGGAGAGAATTGGACTGTTGGATCGAGTAGCGTTGAGAAAGTAAAATTTCTCGAGTGATTGTAGGTGAGGGACTTTTGTGAGTAGTTAGAGATACCTACACGTATTTTCATCTACTTTTACATTCACTTAAAAACTTTGAGGGTCAAAGAAAGTGAATAATAATTATTGTGACCTGATTGTGGCAAATTACAATTTTACCCTTAGTTAGGAAAAAAGTCAACTTTTGGGAAAAGTTGTAAAAAGCATGGAAACCACCATTTTGAGTGTTTTACTATTGTTTAGCAAGAGAGTACATAGATGGGCTAATGTTTTTAAGGTTAATGTGAATTAAGCACACTTTATAGTGTTGATTTTGATATTTTGAAAATCATCCCTTTTTAAAGAGCCATTTATCGAATTATATGAGAATAAATCATGCTAGAGCACAGTTCGCACTTGATTTCATATATTTTCCACATATATTAGTGCTGATGTATGATTCGCACTAGATTTCCATGACATGCATGATGGAGTGCTGAAGTTATTACTCGTACTCGAATTTTACATGAGATGCATGACAGAGTACTAGAGCATTGCTCATACTCGATTCTTCATGATTTATGCATAGCATGGTACTGGAGCTATTGCTCGTACTTGATTTGATACATGAACTATGCATAACCTTGTTACTGAGGTTTACTCGCACTAGAGTTTGAGTTTGTGATATGAAACAGTGTTTGAGCGGAGCGTCGACTGTGAGTCACGCTCAAAGGCACGCACTGTATTTTATGTGATATATAAGACATGTTAAAAAAAACCATGCTTGATTTCCTCGTGTAGACTAAGTGTCACACTATGAGATGTTCACATGTGGATTTAGAGACGTGGTATTTATATTCCATGGTATGAGGGCTAAGACCTATGGCAGACACCTCGACTGTGATGTAGGGTCCACGGAGTACGTTGTATCATGCGAGTGGCATAGGGTACACTGTACCGTGTGGTCTTGTGGAGTTAAGGAGGTTATAGCTGACGATTGTGATAAACTGATCCCCTCCCATTGCAGAAGTGATGCCCCGCACACCGAGATCTGTGTAGCCTGGGATCACCATTATAGGATATGGCCATAGTCCAAGATATTATTGCATTTCACCACAGAGTCTCACATGATATATCACCTGACTGATTTATTTATGATATGGATAAACCTGAGGGATGGGTCGGAATCCGATTATTGTGTTGTGAATGATTTAAATGCCATATTTACTGTGATTTGAACATAAATGGCATGATTTATCTAAAGGCATTGTGATATTATAAAGATGCATTATTTTGCACTACATGCCTATATTTGAGAACGAACGCATGATTTCTGTACATGGGATTTAATCTGTACAAGTATATGTATATATTTTAAAGACATGCTTTGAAAGTGAGTTAAGGAAATGATATTTTGAGGCATAGCATTATTTTGAGTAGATAGTGTAGATGTCTACTTGCTTGCCTAATTTTCTTACTGAGTTGTGAGCTCACCCCCCTTTTCTTTTACATCTCTCTACAGAGTATCAGCAGTAGAGTGAGAGCATTTGAGGGATAGTATTCCTGTTGTCTGCTGCCATTTCCTATTGATCGACAGGTATACATATTTTGTACGGTTCTATATCTAAACATATTAACAGCACAGTGATGTATACGATATATATTATGGGGAATGTATTTGTATCAGATTTTATATGAGCTCACATATATTATAAAATGAATTACAGTCAGTATATAGCGTATTGACTTATATGTATGTAAATAAATGAATGATATGGTAAACGAGGATGCTGACATCGAATCATAGCCCAACCATTGATAAGGAGAAAGGTAAGTTAAAAACGTGAAAAATTTGTAGTGATTTGGTTAAGTCATGGAGGGCCATGACATAATTGCTGGCTATTATAGCCTACCAGTAGGACCTTGGCTAACTATTATAACCCGTCAGCTGGGTTCACTCACTGACAATTATAGATGTTAGCAGGCACCATCATTGACTATTATAGTCACCAACAGACACAATCTCTAACTATTATAATCCTTGTTATAAGGGTCACATTATATTCATGTCATTCGATAGGATATGTTCTTTGAACCATGCTTGTGTCTATAAAACATTTTCAAAAACATATTTCACAATTCAAAACATACTTCATATTTCAAAACACATTTCCAACTTGATTTCAACCTGAAACGCATTTCATATGATCACTATTTTAACCCGCGATTAGGGAAAAATTAGAAATCTTAAAATACATGACCATTGCCAACTATTATCATCTCTATTGGGAGGGGCCTAAACATCGCTATTTATATCGCCAATAGTGAGCTACATCATTGATATTTACATCGTCAATAGCAGGCAACATGATTGCTATTTACATCACCAATAGTAGGCTACATCATTGTTATCTATATCGCCAATAGCGAGCTACATCGTTGCTATTTACATCACCAATAACAAGCTACATCGTTGCTATTTACATCACCAATAACAAGCTACATCATTGCTAACTATTATAATCCTCATTAGTAGGGACTGAAACTAACCTGTCAGCTAAGGCTATACACATAATGGTCATGGCTAATTATTATCACCTATCAGTTAAGGAAAAAATGATAAAGCTATCTATGTGCATTTTTTTAACTCAATTCAAATCACAATGTAGATAAAAGCGGAGTTAGCTTAAATCCAAAATCTATTTAGATTGGGAAATAAGTCATATGTTTCACAAGCTTTCAAAACTTGCCAAGGGTGAGATTTTAAAGCTTTTCAGCATGTAGATAAAATCGATGCAAGCTTATAAATCTCACACACAACATGGTATGCTCAATAATTTAGTAAGAACTCAAAGCATGGTTTTAAAAACACATAAAATTGATTAGAAAACATGAGGAATGCATAACATGCTTCCATATTCTTATAACTTATAATTGCTAGCAATTTCCTATGATTATAACCAACAATAGTTAGAAATTCCCACAATATAACCGGGCTATACAAGTAATACCTTAATTTTTGTAAACTCTCATTTAATTATGCAAGGTGTATATTGGATTGTGAAATGAATACACGCAAATTTTAAAGTGTATAGCGAGTGTAAGAAGGATATTTCCATGAGTGGAATGTGAATATATTGAGTTTTGAGTGGTGTGGTAAAATGGAATAAAGTTGCATGAGTTACGTAAATCTTTGTACTTCTATTTAGTTTTGTATTGTATACCTTTGGCTGTACAATGAATGCACACAATTTTTAATGTGTATAAAGTATGAATGGATGTCATTTTCAAGTCTTAAAGGTGGTTGGATGAGAAAATGACTATGGCAGCAAAATTAAGGATGTTTTGTGTGAGTTACTGCACAAAACTGCAGTAAAATCTAGAAAATATGAATGCCAGATCGATCTCATAGAATGAAAGATCGATTTAAAAGAGCCAAAAATGCTCTTATTCGAGCAATGGAACAGGGCAGATCGATCTCCAATGGGGTCAGATCAATCTGCTAAGCATTCTGGAGTGAAGAGATCGATCCTCAATGCAAGCCAGATCGATTTCCTTAACTCTCGGGTTGGTGAAAATCGATCTCCTCCCTTAGCCAGATCGATCTTCTTAGCTCTCTGCCTGAGACAGACCGATCTCAAGACCTCGACAGATCAATCACCTGCTTTCAAAATGTCGTGAAAATGAAGAAATTAGGGAAGACAGAACGATCTCTACCCAATGCAGATCGATCTCATTAAGCAATTCTATAAATAGGAGAGTTAAAATCTGCATTTCTTAGGACAAAACCATTTCCTTTCCATTTTTAATCCAAAAACCTAGCTTTCTCACTCCTAAATCCACCCATTTTCATTGAGATTTGAGGGAAAGCTATTAGATACAAAGTTGTTCTTATCAAAGAGAAGAACAACATAGCTTGGAGTCATTTCCCCATTTGTTGGATTTAAGGAACAAGGAGCATTTCCATTTGGAGCAAGGAGAAATCAAGCTAGGTGAGTTTCTAATGCACAAATCCAAGTATAGTTGTGTAATTATTGATTTTGGAGCTGATTGGTATGTATATTAATGCTAGAAACTACCTAGAATTCAAAGGAATAATTGTGACCTAGAATGAGTCTAGTGTGAGAAAGTGAAATGTATTAGAATTAATGATGAATAGGATATCTTAAGGTGATAATGGTGTTGTGAGCATGATTTTAAGATGGTGTTATGGAATGACTTGTAAGACTTACCCAAAAAGGGATAAAATGTGTATTTAAGGCATGGGTAAAATGCAAAAATGAATGAGAGTAAGGGTAGAGTATTTCACATCAAGTCCTAAACAAGTGACTAAGTGAGTTACTAGATAAATTGGTTGGAAATGGCTTGATGATGGCCAAATGCAAAAATGAGCCAAACTTAACGAAATATGCTCAATGAAATATATTGACTAGTTGAAGACAAAATGTGAGTTAGTAACATTAACTCAAGTGATTGGTGAATGATTTTCAGCTTTCGAGGATACACCCGGAGCAAGTTGAGCCAAAGAGCGAGAAGCTAAGAGGAAGAGAGTCGCACCCCGAGTAAATCGAGGTAAGGGAATTATGTGGACTCTTAGAGATATCTGTGCGCATTTTGGGGTGCGATATGTTTTCTAGAATGCATGTGGTAATAGGAAATGAAATGGGTGATTGAAGGGTAAGAGTTGGGTTTTAAGAAATGTTCATGAAAACAAAAGCATGATACTTTGAAAATCCTGTTTTATTGCTTTTTAGCAAGTGATTGGTAGGTTGGCTAACATTTGAAATGATTTGCAAAACAATTGATTTGATTTGGTTTATAACCATGCTTTGCAAAGAATTGAGCCACCTATATGGATTTCGTGAGAATAAAAGCGTGCTAGAGTATGACTCGTACGAGATTTGATGTGTTTTTATACGCATGAGTGCTGGAGCTTAGCTCGCATAGATTTTATATTAGTTTTGACATGGTCCTGGGGCATAGCTCGCATTAGATGCCCACCATACTTGTTACCGTGCTTGAGATTAGTCGCACGTGATTTTATGACATGTTGATAGCCACGCTAGGAGCTTCGGGTAGATTGGGTATCGCACCGATTAAATAGGTTCGCATGTGCATTTTGAGATGTGGCATGATTGCCTTACTGAGCGTATTGTTTGCTCACCCCCTTATTTTCCCCCACTCTACAAAGCATTGAGTATAGACTGAGGACGACTGGAGGTTTCTTTTGTACCGCTGCATCCCATCATGAAAGGTTTACACACTTGTATAATTTTGTATCTAAACTTGCCATAGCACAGTAGCATTTTGAATGTAACCATTGGAGATGTAAAGCAATGTAAACACATGTAAACAACAGCTCAGATTTATTTATACAAGTATTTACTTCTAAATTATAATTTAAATTAAATTATTTTGGTTGGATGAGGTAAACATCGACACATAGTCCAACTGTTGAGAGTGTAGCTGTTCACGATCGGAGTAAGATAAGAATGAATAATAAATAATGTCTAAAAAGCGAAAAATTTACGACGATTTTTAGTAAGTTGAGGGTCGTGACAGAAGTTGGTATCAGAGCTAAGTTGGTTTGACTTGTGTCGGTGTCTAAAATACTTAATAAGTTAGAAAATGACATCCCATGTTACTGTGCTTGTTTAGATACAACTGTGTGTGTGTCGATGGGTTGACTAAGAAATTGATATGAATGAAGGGAATTAAGCATTATGCCTAATACTAGTCGCGGTAGAGGGGCGAGAGCGTAAGCTAGAAGCCGTAGAGGTAGGCCTAGGGGTAATGTTGAGCTAGAAACACATGAGACATAGGAAGAGATTGAGGTGGAGGCAGAGTTTGAGCATGCTCCACAGGGTCCAGTGGAGAGACCTGAGAGTACTAAGGCATGCTTCATGAGGATTGAGCGGAGCATAGAGATTATCTTGGAGTTGGTCACTCAATCTTACCTGGAGTTAGGGGCAGACAAAGTCCAGCTATACAAGGTGATGCTAAGCAGGCGACAGCTCCTAAGGCATGGGCACGACCAGCCCAGAGACCTCAAACGATAGATACACCTACACCCCCACCCGCACAGGATATGCCTACACCTGTTGCGATACCACAGGGCAGTAGAGGCTGGGGTTACGATTGTGATTTAGATAGACTGTGACAGTTCTAGAAGTTTAGACCGTCGTCTTTCAGTGGAGTTAAGGACCCAGTTGCTGCAGAGGATTTGATAAATGAAATTGAGAAGTTATATAGGTTCTTTGAGTGCACTACTACCGAGATGGTAGCGTTTGCCGCATTCATGCTAAAGGGATTAGTAGAACATTAGAGGAAATCCACCAGCCTATTTTGAGAGCCTGGCATACAGAGATCTGCTGGGATGTATTTTTGGAGGTTTTTCGGAGACAGTATGTTTCGGATAATACACAGCGGAAGATGAAGATGGCATTTTTGGGACTGACCCAAGGAAGCAGGATGGTGGATGAGTATGAGACGACCTTTATCTCCCTGGGTAGATATGATCTTGAAATGATGAGTAATAAGGTCGAGAAGGTCCAAAAGTTTGTGGATGGACTGACACCAACCATCAAATCCAAATTGGTTCCCTTGGATATACCGACCTATGAGGAGATAGTGCGCAGGGTGCAATTGTGTGAACAAAATATTGATAGGATCGCCTCAGAGTTTGGAAAGGATAGTAAAGTGAGGGACAGAGATAAGAAGAGACCAGTACTGGACAAAGGCCTTCAGTTATAAGGGAAGCAAGAGATTTTTTGGGAAGAGGCTGAGGATCAAAGAGATCCAGGAGGGGACAGTTAATCCTCCCATGTTTCCGACCATAGCTCCAGCTAAGGGAATTATGATTAAAGGGCCATGACCTACTATAGAACAGTGTAGCAAGTGTGGTAGGTACCATTATATTCGACCATGCTATGGACCTCCTACAATATGCTTCAGATGTGGAAAACTAGGGCACATAATCTAGGATTGCCCAGAGATGACAGAGAGAGTGCCATAGAAGGGCAAAGAGCTAAAGAGAGCTTTAGTTGGCATAGCTGCTCCAAGGAGGAGGGCTACAGCTAAAGAAAAAAGGAAACAGGCAATGGGTGTGAGCAGAGGACGAGTGCACGCACTAGACCAGGACATTATGGATATGTCTTCGGATATGGTTAAAGGTACCATCCAAATCTTTGATGTAGAAGCATTTGTATTGTTTGACCCTGGTGCCATGCATTCCTTTATATCAACATCATTTTCACATAAATTGTTGAAGCATGTAGAACCTACACTGCTAGATAAGATGTTGATGATATCTACCCCTATGAATGATAGTAAAAAACATGTAGACGTATGCGAGTGAAACTTCAGCATAGTTAAAATCATTAAAATAGGTCTGAGCTAGAGCTCCAACACCAATTCACATCTCAAATTCGTTAGGTGGCTATTTTCTCTTTTAAAAACTCAAAACAAGTTTATTTACATAGCATGTCGTCCCATGCTAAACATGTAAGACTAGCCAACCTATCCATCATCATTTCTCAATCTCCAAATCAATAAATAGTTGAGAAAACATCGAAAACATGCATATCATGCTATTTCCTTACCATATCCCATTTTCACAATAGATAAATATCATAGTACATTTCATGATTTCATATCATTTCATAGCTCCATAGCTAAACGTAGTAATTCTAGCGTCATAAATACTAAAATCGCTGTAAAAATACGTACAAATATCTCTATCGCTAACATACAGTCTTTTATCTCGAATCACGCTCTGTTCGCGATCCGGGTTAACCGTGTTCCATGTATTTCAATCTACACATGTAAATCATTAAGTTATTTTCTTTTCCTTTTACTAACCTACACATTGTCTTCTATTTATCTATTCATACTTCCCAATCCTTAAAACCACTTTTCACCTTTCCCATTTGTATTGCTCTTCATAAATCCCTCTTAATATTACTCACCCATCACTACAATCATCATTCCTATCCATATTTCACATATTATCCAACTCACAAATGTCTAGAAACCCACATTTAAAGCTTGAAGGTTAAAGAGCTTACCCCTTAACTTGGCCAAACTTGTGGTAGTCAAAACTCCTTCTCTTGGTCACACCAATGTATGATTTTTGGGTATGTTGTTCTTCTTGCTTCAAGGAACAACTTTTCCTTCTTGAGCTTCTTCCAAAACTGGATGGAATGTAGTGATTTTTAGAGTGAGAAAGCTTGGGTCTTTGAGAGAAAATGGCAGGTGCGGTTTGGTGGGAGGGAAATCTGATTTTTAGTCCAAATTTCATACCCTTTTTATAGACGCAGAGACATGAGATCGATCTGGACCTTGTGGAGATCGATCTCTGCAATGTTTGGTAGTCCTTTTTACCAAACGTAACTACTACCATATCGATCTTCTTCCATGATGAGATTGATCTGTTTACAAGTAAATTTCTTCTTAGAGATCGATCTGCCTATTGTAGGAGATCGATCTGCTCTTTACAGAACCTTAGGGAGATCGATCTATCGCTTATAGGAGATCAATCTCTTTAAGGCTGAGAGTTAAGGAGATCGATCTGTGCCTTGTGAGAGATCGATTCCTTCTAGGCAGAGACTTAAAGAGATCAATCTACCTTCCCATGAGATCGATCTGTCCAGTTCCATTCGACAAATTCTGGGCATTTCATGAGGGGTGATCGATCTCTCATCCCCTGCACCCTCATTTTTTGTAGTTTTCTGTAGATTTTTACCTTTACACTCATCTAAATTTACTGCATACCCCAATTTACATTTTGTGCACACTTTACACACAATGGCATCCATTCCACATAGTTCACAGTTAATGAAACTTGTGCACACAACTTAAAATCATGGATGTTTCATTAAATTTCCAAAATCCTTACATCCTTTTATCACTTATACACTTGTAACAAAAGTACATGTACATTATATCTTCATAAAACAAATACATGGGAATTTACGGGTATTAAATGGAAGACTCCTTAGCTCCTTCAATCCAATGAGTTGAATGTTGGCTCTAAGCTATGTTGCTCTCCTCCTCAAAATGAACAACTTTGGCTCTGATAGCTTTTTTCAAATTCTTTTTGGAAGAGGGTGCATTCTAGAGAGAGAAAGCTTAGTATTTTGGGTAAAAGTGGAAGAAGTGTGTTGGTTTGTTGAAGAAAAGGGTTTTATCATGGGGTATTTATAGATTGAGAGTGATGAGATCGATTTGCTAGGGTGAGGAGATTGATCTTCCTTTGGTTTTTGCCATCGAATTCTCAGGTTTTAAAAGGGGGAGATCGATCTGCTCATTGGGGAGAGATCGATCTTGGCTTGGCATGTAAGACTCATATTTCATGTGTAACTTTATGAATTCATAAGTATGGTACTGTACTTGTAATGTGAAGTATAATTAATGTAAAGTCCATAAATTCAATGTACACACTTGTAATAAGAGTTTGTGATGTACATACAAGTTTCATTGTGTATGAATATGAAGAAATGAGCTTTTATAAGTGATGAACGTGATTAGAGCTCAAAATGAGTAGTGCAGCAAATGGAATGAAGTTGCATGAATTGCATAAGTAATTGTACTTCCATTTGGCTATGAATTGTATACCTTGAATTATACAAAAAACGCCACAAGTTTTAATATGTATAAGGTATGAATGGATGCCAATTGCAAGTCTCAAAGGTGGATGGATGAGAAAATGACTATGGCAAGAAAATATATGAAGTTGGGTATGAGTTGCTATAGAAAACTGCAGAAAAATCTGAAAATATGAAAGCCAGATCGATCTTATAGGATGAGAGATCGATCTGAAAGAGCCAAAATGCTCTTATTCGAGCAATGGAACAAGATAGATCGATCTCCAATGGGGCCAGATTGATCTCCTAAACATTATGTAATGAAGAGATCGATCCTTAATGAATACGGATCGATTTCCTTAGCTCTCAGGTTGGAGCAGATCGATCTCAAGCCTTGATAAATCAATCTCATGCCTTAAAATGTCGTGAAAATGAGGGATTTAAGGGGATAAGATCGATCTCTTCCCTAAGCAAATCGATCTCATCAAGCTATTTCTATAAAAGGAGCAGTTGAAATCTGCATATCATAAAATTTAACCTTTCCTTTCCATTTTTCCACTAAAAACCTAGATTTATCTCTCTAAAATCAGCCTATTTCCAGTAAGAATTGAAGGGAAGCTATTAGATATAAAGTTGTTCAAATCCAAGAGGAGAACAACATCGTTTGAAATCAAAACCTCATTGGTTGGATTAAAGGAGTAAGGGGCATTTTCATTGGAGCAAGAAGAGAAACTAGATTGGTAAGTTCTTAATACTTCATGCTCAAGTACATTTATCTGTTTATTAATTTTGGAGTAGATTGGTTTGAATATTTATAATAGAAACCATCTAGAAAACAATGGAACACTTATAACGTAGATTATGTCTAGTGTAAGAAAATATGGTTTGGACGAGTTGATGAATTATGAGTTATACTAAGTTATTGATGAAGTAATGTGAATGATTTAAGATGATTAAATGAAGCCACATCGTAAGTTTAGAGAAATTATGAAAATGGGCATGTGAGATGTTGATAAGAGGTCATAGTGAAGAAATTGATGAAATAGGAACACTATGAGCTTAATATCGATTTGATATTGATTGAGTATGAATCAATAGGCCTAAAAGAGTCACCGGGCTCGAGATATGAATAGAACAATAAATCGAGGCCTTATGAGCGTTAATAAAGACTATAGGTCGAATTAACTATAGTAAACGCGAGAGTGTTGTTATGTGAATTAAATTGATGCGATATACGACTTTGTGCAGTTCTGGAGTTCGCTGGAGCCAAAGTGGACCGCACAAGTAAACAGCTTTAAGGAAGTGGAATCACGCGACACGATTCCAGGTAAGGGAATTATGTAAGTATATAGAGGTAGCTGCTCATATTTTGTGGGTGGATATAAGGCATTTGTGAAATGCATCACTTTTTGAGAAAGTGAGTGATGATGTATGTGAATAGCTACGAGTATGTATAAGATTTGGTTTTGAAACAATTATTATAAAGGGATAGTAAGGCTAATAAATGCATGAATCATGTATTTGAAATGTTTTCACATAACACAATGCTTTGTTTTGAACAAATTAATGGATAAGCTGGCTAGTGTTTGAATGATTTTGTGAAATAGCACTTGTGAGGTGCTCAACTCAGTTTGGGATTGTTTTGATTGTGTATGAGCCGCCTATCATATTTGTGTGATATAAATCGCGCTGGAGCCTCGCTCGCGCTAGATTTTGATGCCTTCATTTGCATGAAACGTGCTAGAGCTTAGCTCGCACCTTGATTTGATTTGTGATGATGTTTTATAAACTATACTGGAGCTTCTGCTCGTACGTGGATTTCGAGTGGTTTTCTTATGCACATAACCGTACTGGAGCTATGCTCGTACATGGTTTTTCTCATGTTTTATGCAAAAATGTCGTACTAGAGCGTTGCTCATATGAGGTGGTTTAGTTATGATGCATAGACCGTGTTAGAGCTTAACTCGCATAAGATTTCACACTGTGGTACGTATGATGCCGTGGAAGTTGGTAAGATCCTCAAGCCCAATATCCTCAAGCCAGAGAGGGCGGGGAGGCTCTCTTAAGGTAAGATCCTCAAGCCCTACATCCTCAAGCCAGAGTAGGCGGGGAGGCTCTATTCAGTGGGGAGGCTCTTTTACGATAAGACCCTCAAGCTCTACATCCTCAAGCCAAAGGAGGCGGGGAGGCTCTGTTCGATGGGTGGCTCTCTTACATGGGTATGGGAAACTCCATGTGCACTTGAGACAAGGGAGGTTACGTTTGGTATGGGGTAGATAAGACTTACGGCTCGCACCCCCAACCATGATATGGGTCCGCAGAGTACGTTGTACCATGTATATCACATGGAGTACGATGTACCGTGTGGAGGTTATGTGATGAGAGAGTCTGGCAAAGACTTAACCCACCTTCGTACCAGCATGATACCCCGCACATCCAGATGCGTGTGGTCTAAGATGATTTGTAACATAGTTGGCCAACATAGTCTTTGAGATTTAGTGACCTGCCTCACTTTATATTACGTAGTACCACATGGTTTTGATATATGAGCATGATTTGATTGTCCAGGGTAGACCCGAGGGAGGGGTTGAGTTTTGTGAGATTTTGATTGAGAAATGATAATGATGTTTGAGATTGAAAAAAATGATTGTGATCGGATTGTACTGTGTTTTAAGAGAGAGATGAACTTTAAAGGATGTTTCTTAATGAATTTCCCTTTTTATTTGAGATTTGATAAAGATGAGCCTGAGAGGTTTTACATGATAATGATTTCCATGTTTTATATGCATATTTTCCATGTTCTTCTGTACATGATATATGTATATTCATATGGCATAGATTTATTTCCTCATGCTCTGATTATAAATGATTTATGCATAACATTATCAGCATGTACATAAAGTAGTTATCTACCATGCTTGCATCATTGCCTTACTGAGCGTGTGGTTGCTCATCCCTCTCTATTTTCCCCCTCTATAGAGCGTATATAGCAGCCCAGTGAGGACTGAGGCATTTTATTTTGGACATTCGTTGCTTCCATCGCCAAAAGGTATACACACAAAGATTCTTTTCATATCTAAACAATGTAAAAGCACAATAGTCATTTTATATTGTAATATGGGGGATGTAAAAGGTAGAAACGTGTCATTTATAACTTAACTTTAAAAGAATGACACTTCTTTTGATATATTGAGAATGAATGTTGAGAGATGTTTAATATTGACTCACAGCCCAACTGTGTAGTGGTGAGTTTGTTCATGTAAGACCCGAATTTTTTGATGTATCTTATTCCTTATGATTCTAATATGTACAAACATTTTATTATCTAGGCTAAATCATAAGAAGAGTATTTACTACAAGACATCGTAAATGAAGTGATTAAATTCACATAAGCTACGTAAAGGCCGAATAAGGGCTATAAGAGTCAAAGCCTAAACCTAGAGGATCTGAATCATTCTGACTAAAGAGAAGAACTTATGATGTGAAAATATAGAGAACTCAAGAAGGAAAGTTGGTTTGATTTGTTCCCGAACACATAAAAGTAGAGTAAATGTTAAAAAGGGGCTAAACGGACCATTTCAGCCGTTTGAGGGGTATTTGATAAATTCACCTCCCGAAAACGGCCAAAACATAAAGATGAGAGTGTGAACCATGGAAAGTGACACTTTTGGATTTTTAAGAAAAAAAGTCAAACGTGGTCAATGGTTAAGAAAAATGGACTTTGACCATAGTTGACTAACCATGGTTAGAAATTAACCTAAGTATGGAGAAAATTTTGGAAAAAAAAAATTTTAGCTAGAATATAAGATATTCATCCCTCGAAGTAAGGAAAATTTGTTTGGATGAATTTCGAATTTAATTTAATGGTTAAAAACGCAATGGGCCAAAGTTGGAAATTTTAAAGCCCATTAAGGTTTATTAAATCCCATTTAGTGAAATAGACTGTATTTAATATGAAATACAGTAGGAAAAGTATAATTAACCTGATAAATAGTTATTTGTAGCTCCAGAGATTATTGAAGGAGTGAATTGGACTACTGGATCGAGCAGCGTAAGAAAGTAAAATTTCTCGAGTGATTACAGGTAAGGGACATTTGTGAGTAATTAGAGATACCTGCACATATTTTCGTCTGCTTTTACATTCACTTAAAAACTTTGAGGGTCAGAGACAGTGAATAATAATTATAGCGACCCAATAGTGGCAAATTACTATTTTACCCTTAGATAGGAAAAAAGTCAACTTTTAGGAAAATCTTAAAGAGCATGAAACTAATAGTTTTGAGTGTTTTTATTGTTGTTTAGTAGAAGAGTAGATAGATGGGCTAATGTTTTCATGGTTAATGAAAAATGGCATAATTTATAGTACTCATTTTAATGTTTTGAAAATCATCCCTTTCAAAGAGCCATCTATCGAATTATGTGAAAACAAATTGTGCTGGAGCACAGCTGGCACTTGATTTTATATGTTTTCCACATAAATTAGTGTTGGAGTATAACTCGCACTAGCTTTCCATGACATGCATGGTAGAGTACTGGAGTATTGCTCGTACTCAGTTTTATATGATATGCATGACAGAGTGCTGGAGCGAATTGCTCGTACTTGAATTTTTACATGATTTATACATGACATAGTACTGGAGCGATAGCTCGTACTTGATTTGATGAGTTTTATGCGTAGCATAGTACTGGAGCGATAGCTCGTACTTATTTTGAAATGACAACTATGCATGACCTAGTGCTGGAAGGTTACTTGCACTAGAGTTTGAGTTTGTGATGTGAAACAGTGTTTGAGCGGAGTGTCGACTATGGGTCGCACTCAAAGGCGCGCACTATAGTTTTACGTAATATATAAGACATGTTAGAAAAATCGTGACGATTTCCTCATGTAGACTGAGTGTCGCACTGTGAGATGTTTGCACGTGAATTTAGAGACGTGGCATTTATTTTCCATAGTATGAGGGCTAAGACTTATGGCAAGCACCCCGACTATGAGGTATATCCATGATATGAGGGTTAAGACTTATGGCAAGCACCCCGACCGTGAGGAAAGGGTCCACGGGTGTACGTTGTACCGTGCGAGTGGCATGGAGTACACTGTACCGTGTGTTGTTGTGGAGTTGTGGTGTTGAGGAATTGATAGCTGGCGATTATGATAGACTGACCCCCCTCCCATTACAGCAGTGATTTCCCTGCACACTGAGTACTGTGTAGCCTGTGATCACCATTATAGGATATGGCCATAGTCCAAGAGAGTATTGTATTTAGCCACCGAGTCTCGCATGATATATATAACATGATTTTACCTGTTTTCATGATACGGTTAGACCTGTGGGATGGGTCAAAAATCGGTTAATGTGTTGTGAATGATTGAAATGCCATATTTACTGTGATTTGCATATAAATGGCATGATTTATCTAAAGGCATTATGAAATTATAAAGATGCATTGTTTTGCACGAAATGCCTATGTTTTGAGAAACTCAGCATGATTTTGTACATGGGATTTAATCTGTACAATTATATATATATATATATATATATTAAAATTCATGCTTTCAAAGTGAGTCAAGGAAATAATATTTTCAAGGAAGAGCATTATTTTTAGTAGATAGTGTGGATATCTACTTGCTTGCCTGATTTTCTTACTGAGCTGTGAGCTTACCCCTTTTTTACCTCTCTACAAAGCCTACGCAGTAGATAGAGTACGACGGAGGATTTGCATTCCTTATGTCCGTTGCACTCCCATCAAGCGAAAGGTATACATACACACGTACGATTTTGTATCTGAACATATAAACAGCACAGTGATGAAAACGTATGTAATATGGGGGATGTATTTGTATTTGATATATGTGAGCTCACTATGAGACGAAAGTATTTACAGTCAATAGATAGTTTATATTGACATGTATAAATGATATGGTAAGTAAGGGAGATGATACTGATACCAAATCATAGCCCAACTGTTGGTGAAGAAAAAAGTAAGTAAAAAGCGAAAAATTTGCAGTGGTTTTTGGTAGAAGTCACAGATAGAGGTCGTGACAGAAATGGTATCAGAGCAGAGGTTGGTCTGATGTGAGTCGGTGTTAGAAAATAGGAAAGTGTATATCCCCATAGTATTGTGTTGTGTTTAGATACAACTGTGTATACTAGATGAGAAACAGACTAATTCATGATTATGAATACAGGAACTTAGCCTATATGGCGAATACTCGTAGTGGTAGAGAGACGAGAGGTAGGGCTCGAGGCCGTAGGGATAGACCTGAGAGCCGAGCTGCTATCGAGTCATTACCTACTCATGAGACTCCAGGTACTAGTGAGGTACCAAAGAGTGCTGAGGTGCACTTTACGAGGTTAGAGTGTAGCCTAGAGACGATAGTAGAGTTACTAGCACAAACTATGCCAGGTAGACAAAGATAGGATGCAGGGACTACGACTAGAGAGGCAACTGCACCTGATGCGCCTACACAGCCAGTTCAAACGCCACAGTCTATAGGTACTCCTGTTGCTCCAGTGCAGGACCGTAGTGGATTGGGGTATGGCTGTGATCTTGATAGGTTATAGCAGTTCCAGAAGTTTGGACCACCATCATTAGTAGGGTCAAGGACCCAGTGATTGCGGAGGATTGGATTGGAGAGATTGAAAAGTTATACAGATTCTTTAAGTGTACGACTTCAGAGATGGTCGCATTTGCTACGTTCCTACTAAAGGGAACAACAGAGCATTGGTGGAAGTCCACCAAGCCCATATTGAGAGCCCGACATACTGAGATTAGTTGGGAGATATTTCTGGATGCCTTCAGGAGGCAGTTTGTTCCAGATAAGACACATCGAAAGGCTATAAGCTGAGTTCTTGGGGTTGAGCTAGGGGAGTCTATTAGTGAATGAGTATGAGACTAGATTTATGTCCCTGGGAACATATGACCCTGACATTATGTATAGTGAGACTAGGAAGGTCTATAGATTTGTGGATGGACTGAGATCGGTATTACGGTCGAGATTGGTCCAACTTGATATCTCTACTTGTGAGGAGGCACCGAATAAGACTATGAGAGAAATGCCTCCGAGTTCAGGAAGGTTAGTCAGAGTCGAGATAGAGAGAGAAAGAGGCTGGTTAGAGATAGAGGTCTTAGTTATCGAAGAGGGAGCATACTCTTCGGTAAGAGACCACAGATTGAGGAGGTACAAGAAAGACCTGGTAGACCTCCTACTTATCTGACCATAGCTCCGGTGAAGGGAGTCGTTATTGGAGGACAGAGGCTTACTACCAGTCAGTACAGTATATGTGGTCGATATCATGGCGATTGACCTTGTCCGATGACTCCTATTATGTGTTTCCAATATGGGAAACCAGGGCATATCATGAGAGTTTGCCCAGAGATGATTGAGACTGTCCTACATAAGGGCAGGGAACCAGAGAGAGCTCCAGTTGATACGTCTGCTCCTAGGAGGAGAGATAGAAGAGAAAATGAAGCGTGTGATTGGTCGAGGGCGCGTACATGCTTTGGACCAGGGCACAACTAATGCTTCATCGGATTTGATTAGAGATAACATTCTGATTTATGATTTCGAAGCATATGTTTTATTTGATCCTGGTGCCACGCATTCATTTGTATCACCTTCAATTGCATGTAAGTTAGCGAAACATGTAGAGCGTACACCTTTAAGTAGGATGATGTTAATTAGTACGCCTATGGATAATAGTCAGCTAGTTGCAGTATTTAGTAAAATTATTTACAATGCTGACTAAGAAATCAATATGTTGAAGGTTACATTACGTATGTGGTTAATACGGATAAGGCGCATCCAAAGTTGGAAGATATCCCTGTGGTTAGGGAGTTCCCAAATGTCTTTTCGGATAAACTACCAGGTTTACCACCAAACAGAGAGATAGAGTTCTGTATAGATTTGGTGTCTAGTATCAAGCCTATTTTGAAATCACCGAATCGCATAGCCTTAGCAGAATTGGATGAGCTAAAGAGGCAGTTACAAGAACTACTAGATAGGGGGTTTATCAGACTAAGTGTTTCATTTTGGGGAGCACAGGTTTGTTTATGAACAAGAAGGATGGAAGCCTCTGATTGGGTATAGATTACATATCTTAGAATAAGGCTACCATCAAGAATATGTATCCCTTTTCATGGATTGATGATTTGTTGAATCAGCTTCGGGGAGCACAAGCCTTTCTAAGATTGATCTGAGGTCTGGGTACCATTAGTTGAGAATTCGGAGTGGAAATGTACCCAAGACAATATTTAGGACCTGATATGGCCATTATGAGTTCTTGGTTATGCCATTCGGACTAACGAATGCTCCTGCAGCTTTTATGGCTTTGATGAACGATGTGTTCCAACCATACTTATATCAGTTTGTTATCATCTTTATCGACGAAATAGTGTTGTATTCAAAGTCTTAAGAGGAGCATGAGCAGCACATGAGAATTGTATTACAGACTCTGCGGAAGAAGGAGTTGTATGCTAAACTCAATAAGTGTAACTTCTAGTTGACTGAGATCTCATTTTGGGACATGTTGTGTCAAGGGATGGTGTGTCAGTGGACCCATCCAAGATTGAGACTGTAGTTTAGTGGGAACAGTAGAGAATAGTCACCGAGATCAGGAGTTTTTTGGGTTTAGCTAGGTATTATCGAAGATTCGTCATAGGATTTTGGAAGTTAGCTGCTCTGTTGACCGTCTCACTAAGAAGAATGTTACATTTGTGTGGGACGATGATTGAGAGAGACCTTATCATCTGGGTAAGGCTAATGTGATGTAGATGCGTTAAGTGGGAAGAGCCTTGGGATTGTATCGCATATGATGGTCAGGGAGCACGAGTTGCTAGAACAGTTTACTAGCCTCAGTTTGGGTATTGTGCCTTTTAATACGAATACGGACTGCGTGATAGCTATTATGAGGTTGGAACCTGATCTGTTGAACGGGATCAGATAAGCCTAGCAGAGTGATCCGTATTGTGTTGATATGACTAGTCTGATGCAGATGAGCACAATGATCGATTATGAGTTGAGTTTAGATGGACTACTGAGGTTCAGAGGTAGGGTGTGTGTTCCCAAGGACCTAGAGCTAATGAGACTGATTTTGTTGAAAGCTCATTCTTCGAGGTACACGTTATATCCGGGGAGTAATAAAATGTATAAGAATCTCTGGAAGGTGTATTGTGGTAATTATGAAAAGGATGCAGTAGAGTTGTGGCGAGTTGTCTCGTCTGTCAACAGGTGAAGGTAGAGTATCAGAAGCCTGCAGGGTTATTGCAGCCTCTGCCTATATCGATATGGAAATGGGAGCATATCACCATGGATTTCGTGATGGGTTTACCCAAGACCCGCAGGAATCACGATGCGAGATGGGTGATTGTTGATAGACTGAAGAAGTCAACCCACTTCTTAGCTATGAGAGCTATCGATACTCTGAGCGCATTAGCGAAGTTGTTTGTATGCGAGGTAGTGAGGTTAGATGGTGTTCCAGTGAGCATTGTTTCGGATAGGGATTCCCGCTTCACTTCCCACTTTTGGGAACATTTTCAGGAAGCCATGGGAACCCAGTTGAGTTTGAGCACCGCTTTCCATCCTCAAACAGATGGCCAGTCAGAGAGGACTGTACAGACTCTGAAAGATGTGTTAAGAGCATGTGTGTTAGATTTTAGAGGCTCTTGGGATGATCACTTACCACTAGTCAATTCTCCTACAACAACGGATATCATTCGGGTATCGGGATGGCACCGTACGAGGCTTTATATGGCAGTAGATGTCGTTCCCCTATTGGTTAGGAAGAAGTGGGTGGTCGAAAGATTTTTGCTTCTGATTTAGTCACGAAAGCCTCTGAGGATGTTCGATCGATATGCAATAGATTACGAAAGACTCAGAGCAAACAGAAAAGTTATGCTGACAAGAGATAGAGGCCACTAGAGTTACAGTTGGCGAGTTAGTTTTTCTGAAGGTTCATCCTTCTAAAGGTATAGCAAGAGGTAAATCGATTCCTCGCTACATTGGACCCTTTGAGATACTTGATCGAGTGGGAGATAAGGCCTATAGGTTGGCATTGCCATCGGACTTATCAGGTGTCCATAACATCTTCCACATTTCGATGCTTCAGAAGTATCACCTAGATCTGGCACATGTGATTCGTTATGAGCTATTGGAGCTCAGAGAGGACATGTCATATGTTGAGAAGCCAATTTGGATATTGGATAGGAAGGAGAACGCATTGCGGTCGAAGACGATCGTTATGTTTAAGATTCTCTGGTAGCACCACACTTTGGAAGAGGCTACTTGAGAGTGAAAGAGCCTGATGCATGAGAAGTACCCCCAGTTATTTGAAGATTGACTTGGTTCTAATTTGGAAGACCAAACTTCTTAAGTTAGGGAGGATTGTAAGACCCAGTGTGAGATCTGAGAATTTCAGACATATTTTATTGATGTAATAATAATTTGATTATAATTTATTGAGCTAAGTGAATTGTGGGAATTATAATTGGAGAATTATGTGTTAAGTGTGTAAAATAGGCATGATCCATGAGGACAGATCGATCTGGGAGAAGGAGAGATCGATCTGGTGAGTTAAAAATGACGAGGAAGGGGAAATTTGAAGAGCAGATCGATCTCCAATGGAAGAGATCGATCTCCTAATAAATCTGTTTGAGAAGGGATCGATCTCATGAGGAAGAGATCGATCTCCTAATGAATCTGTTTGAGAGAAGATCGATCTCATGAGGAGGAGATCGATCTCCAAATGCTTCTGTTTGGGGAGAAGATCGATCTCCTTAGGAGCAGATCGATCTCATAAAGCCATAAAGAGATCGATCTCACCCCTCGACAGATCGATCTCCTAGGCATAAAATTTCCCAGATCGTCCCCAAATTTCAAACACAGATCGATCTCATCAAGAGGCAGATCGATCTCCTACCTCCAGTCTATATAAGGAACCCGTGTTTTCTCCTGAAATCTCACTTTCTCTCTCTTCCAAACCTCTATTTTTCCGAAAACCTAGTTTCTCACTCCTCCAAATCCCCCATTTCCGGCCGAATCAGCTATTGTGGTAAGAAGGAAAGTTGTTCCTCATCAAAGGGAGAACAACATACTTGGAAATCGAAGGACGAATCGGATCGAGGCATGAGTTGTGCGTCTCACAAGCTTTGGGTAATTTCTAAACCTCGATCTTGATATTTGAGCTGATTTTGATGTTATTGGTGGTTGTAATTGTGTTGAAATAGTTGAGGAATGATTAGGGATTGATGAGATTGTAATGTAGTTGGATTAATGTTGATATTTGGAAATTGTGGCAATTTTGAGGATTGTGCTATAAACGAAAATATAGATAAGGTGGTAAATTAGCGTAGATAATTGGTATTAGAGATATCGAACGTTGAGATATTGAGAATGAGGTTGTAGTTTAGGGTTGAGTTACGAGAATCAAGGGATTTGAGGTGTTATGAGCAATTATGCTCGATTTTGAGAATTGAGGTTTATGTGATGTTGAGTATTGATGTTTTTAACATCGTTTGGACAGCTCGGGAGTTCCAGAGTGGAATGCGAGGCTAGTCCGTGATACGGGGGAACGATTGCACTATACGAGGTGCAAAGAGGTAAGGGAAATCTAAACCATTTGTGTATGTGAATTGCAAACAGTTTTAGCATGATTTATGATTTATAAACAAGCATGTTGAGTGTTTTGTGTTGAGATTAAACTGCACACGATTTTATAGCCGGTTGGAGCCCAATGTTTTATGAGTTTATAACTGGGCTCTACGTTAAGGCAATATTGTGATTTGAGAAATGTGTGCGTGTGCTTTGCCGGTTGGAACTCGATTTTACTACGTTTTGTGTTGAGTACAAAACGATTTCAAATGAGTTTTATGAGAGAAAACCATTACGAGTTCTACGTGAAGGCAAACCCATCTTATGTGATAAGACTTAGGTGTGTAGTTGTGAGTACACACCGGGCATTGCTCTGGTAGCATGTAAGCCCGATTTCTTCTCCGTTCTGGTAACGTGAGAATGACCTATTCTGTGGCTGTGCCACGTATACCCCATCGGTGGCTGTGCCACGTATACCCCATTGGTGGCTGTGCCACGTTGAGAAACCCATTGGTGGCTGTGCCACGTATACCCCATTGGTGGCTGTGCCACGTTGAGAAACCCATTGGTGGCTGTGCCACGTATACCCCATTGGTGGCTGTGCCACGTTGAGAAACCCATTGGTGGCTGTGCCACGTATACCCCATTGGTGGCTGTGCCACGTTGAGAAACCCATTGGTGGCTTTGCCACGTTGAGAAAACCCCATTGGTGGCAGTGCCACGTTGAGAAACCCTATTTTGTGGCTATGCCACGTGAGAAAATAATCAGTGGCTTTGCCACGTGTGTTTTGTGGCTATGCCACGTGAGAAAATAATCAGTGGCTTTGCCACGTGTGTTTTGTGGCTATGCCACGTGAGAAAATAATTCAGTGGCTTTGCCACGTGTGTTTTGTGGCTATGCCACGTGAGAAAATAATTCGGTGGCTTTGCCACGTGTGTATTTTGGCTATGCCACGTGTGATTTTAAATCAGTGGCTATGCCACGTTATTTGAGAAAGCGTTTAACGCGTATTTTCACATGCTTTGTTTTGCTCTAGAGTGAGCCTTTTTACTTCATGTTTTCACATGACTTGACACATGAGAGTGTCGTTTTGAGTATTTTCATGCTATGGTTTTCAAATGAGTTTCACATACAAATAAATGCTTTGTGATGTGCATTTTGGTTTATGAAATGAGTCCTCTACCCCCCTTACTGAGCGATTTAGAAGCTCACCCTGTTTTTCTTTCCCTCCAGAGTTCTTCAAGTGAATAAGGACTTCCCTGCGACGTACGGAGTAGTGGCTAGTGGAGGATTCGAGCTCCAGGCTATATAATTTGTACTTTGAGGTATATTTATCTTTTCATGTACCCAGACTATTAATGTATTTGCAGACACTTGATGTATGACATTATATGGGATGTATTAGGATAAATTAACTTGGAATTGAGTATTTGTCTACGGTACAATATACGTTATATGATGTTGAGATCCTGAGGCATGATAATTATGATGATGTATGACACTGCACAGGAATGCACTCTTAATTGTGAATTAATGACTAAAAAGTTTTAAATTTGCCCTATTTTCCGCATTTTCGGGGCGTGACAGAGTTTTCTTGGTATCAGAGCTTAGGGTGTCTAGTACTGTCAGTGTCGGTTAAGTGAAATAGAATACATCCCAAGTGTCTGTAATAGTCTGGTCATGAACTGAAATTGAGGATTGAGATTTCAATCGATTGTGATATGTACGCGCAGGAGACGAGTTGAGATTGAGAATGAGTAAACGACGAGGTCGTTCGAGGAGGCAGGCAGAGTCCCCCCCACCACCTGTCCCACAACTAGAGAGTCCTAACTCTCGATTTAATCGGATTGAGATCGATGTGAGGCAAGGTTTTGAGCAGATGGCGGCGCTATTCGCGCAACACTTTGGAGTTAATGCCTCGGATACTACCCCTACACCACCACCAGGACCTCCCATACCCCCAGTGCCTCCCGTCACTCAGCCTGAGGACAGAAGTAAGGTCCGACTAAAGGAATTTCTGAAGATGAATCCACCCGCATTTAGGGGAAAGAAGGATCCTACAGAGGCTGAGGAGTGGTTGACGGAGTTGAGAGTTATATTTGATTTACTGGGGTGCACCGATGCTGAGAGAGTCAGTATGAGTGCCTATATGCTGAAGGGGAGAGCTCGAGATTGGTGGAGTACTACCCAGGGTATCTTGATGTCCCGTCAGGATGTGATTGGTTGGGAAGAGTTCCAGACAGCTTTTAGAACCCAATATGTACCACGAGCCGCCCAGAGAAGGAAACAGGCCGAGTTTTTGAGTTTGGTACAGGGTGACATGTCAGTGGATGACTATGAGAGCCAGTTCACCGCACTACTGAGATATGACCCAGAGACCTTCAAGAGTGAAGAGCTCCGCACAGAGAAGTTTGTGTATGGGTTGAAGCCCGTCATTAGAGATAGACTGATGGGGCTATGTATTACTGAGTTTGGAGATGCTCTGAGACGAGCACAAGAGATTGAAAGAGGGATTGAGATGGTACAATCCCAGAATGAGCTCAGAGCGGTGAATAGAGATAAGGGCAAGAGGCCAGCACTTTTCCAATCAGAGGCTCGGAGAGGTTCCTTCAGAAGAGGAAGGATTGAGGTACAGAAGGACAGATTAGAGAGACCCAGAGCCTATCCTATTATCAAGGAGACCCCTCGATATGTCAGGCTTGAGACAAGATTTTGTAGAGACTGTGGCCGATCGCATGAGGGAAGTTGTACTGGGTCGATCCATGGATGTTTCAGATGTGGTGACATGGGTCACAGAGTGAAGGACTGTCCCCAACCTCAGATACCACATGCTCCGGAGCCCGCTAGACAACAGCCTCAGAGAGTGGATCCCCGGAGACGGGCCACTGCGGCAGAGAAAGGGAAGAAACCTGTGGCACAGGGACGTGTGTTTGCCCTGGATAAGGAGACCGCAGACGCTTCGGCAGAAACTATAAGAGGTACACTCTCTGTCTGTAATTATGAGGCTCATGTGTTGCTTGATTCAGGATCCACGCATTCGTTTATTTCTGAGCATTTTGCATGTAGATTAAACTTGAAGTTTGAACCTCTAGAATATATACTACATGTAAATACCCCTATGCGTGAATCCCAGAGAACTGAGTTAATCTGTAGAGGATGTGTAATTAAGGTGGGAGATAGAGTGATGTTAGCAGATCTAATCATGTTGAGTATACATGGGTTTGATGTAATTCTGGGAATGGATTGGTTGGCGACCAATCGAGTGAGTTTAGACTGCTACACTAAGATTGTAACTTTCTCCCTACCTAAACCTTACAGTGTACGATTGAGATATTAAGGGAATAATTATGTGGAATTCTAGTGAGTAATTTGAGAATCTTAACATTATTTTGGAGAATATTAAATGTGATTATTCATGTGAAGGTTATGAGACACTCATCTCAGATGATGAGCGGGAACACCTGAGGATTGAGGATATACCTGTGGTTTGCGAATTTCTGGATGTTTTCCCAGATGAATTGCCAGGTTTACCACCAGAGAGAGAGCTGGAGTTTACCATTGATTTGGTACCGGATACTCAGCCGATCTCTAAACCTCCCTACAGAATGGCATTAGTGGAACTTGAGAAATTGAAGAAACAACTACAGGAGTTATTGGATCAAGGGTTTATTAGACCCAGTGTTTCGCCGTGGGGAGCGCCAGTACTGTTTGTTAAGAAGAAGGATGGTAGTCTCAGATTTTGTGTAGACTACCGGCTACTGAATAAAGCTACAGTGAAGAATAAATACCCACTGCCCAGGATTGACGATCTACTTGATCAGCTAAGAGGGGCATCAGTCTTTTCTAAGATTGATTTGAGATCGGGCTATCACCAATTGAGGATCAAGGAGGAAGATATTCCAAAGACGGCCTTCAGGACAAGGTATGGCCATTACGAATTTTTGGTGATGTCCTTTGGATTGACGAACGCCCCTGCAGCATTTATGAGATTGATGAACGAGGTGTTCAGAGACTATCTGGATAAGTTTGTGATAGTCTTTATCGATGATATCCTAGTGTACTCTCGGTCGTATGAGGAGCATGCACAGCATTTTTGGTTAGTACTTCAGGTACTCCGAGATAAGCAATTATACGGAAAGCTTAGTAAGTGTGAGTTTTGGCTAAACCGGATAGCTTTCCTTGGGCATGTAGTCTCAGAGGAAGGAGTATCAGTGGATCCGAGTAAAATAGCAGCTGTGCTTAATTGCGAAAGACCGAGGACAGTGACTGAGATACGAAGCTTCCTTGGTTTGGCAGGGTATTACAGGAGATTTGTGGAAGGATTCTCGAGGATTGCCGCTCCTTTGACTAAGCTCATGCGTAAGGAGACTCCATTCATATGGACTGATCAATGTGAGCTCAGTTTTCAAGAGTTAAAGAGGAGATTGACAGCGGCACCTGTGTTAACTATTCCCGAGGGATCAGGAGGATTCTCGATGTATAGTGATGCATCTCACCAAGGATTGGGGTGTGTGCTTATGCAGCACGGAAGAGTGGTCGCGTATCGCGACAACTGAAAGACCATGAGCGGAATTATCCCACGCATGATTTGGAGTTAGCCGCTGTGATATTTGCTTTAAAGATCTGGCGACATTACTTATATGGGGAAAGATTCCAGATCTTCACTGATCACAAGAGTTTGAGATATCTCTTTGATCAGAAAGAGTTAAACATGAGACAAAGGAGATGGATGGAACTCCTTAAGGATTATGACTGCGAGATTCTTTATCATCCAGGTAAGGCGAATGTGGTTGCTGATGCCCTGAGCAGGAAGAGTATGATATCTGCTATGATGATCAGGGAATGGGATTTGTTAGAGCAGTTCACCGAACTTCGGATCAGAGTTAAAGAGGTAGAGACTGGATTTTTGGCTAGCCTGCGGATAGAGCCCAGGATCATGGATCAGATTAGAACTGGGCAGCGCAGTGATCAGAGATTGATAGATATGGTTAGCCAAGCTGAGCAGAGTTCGCAGTCGGATCTCACCATCAGTGAGGATGGATTGTTGAGATTCAGAGGACGGATTTGTGTACCGGACGATGATACCCTGAAGAGACAGATACTGAGAGAATCCCACTGCTCGCGATACACCATGCACCCAGGAAGTACTAAGATGTACCGAGACTTGAGAAAGGTGTATTGGTGGAATGGTATGAAGCGAGATGTGGCAGAGTATGTGGCCAGGTGTTTAGTATGCCAGCAAGTGAAAGCTGAGCATCGAAAGCCTGGAGGACTACTACAGCCCTTACCTGTACCTACATGGAAATGGGAGCATGTCACTATGGACTTTATTATGGGTTTACCGAGGACCCGAAGAGGTCGTGACGCGATATGGGTCATTGTGGATAGATTGACCAAGAGTGCCCACTTCCTTGCCATCAAGAGCACAGATACTGTGGATGCCTTAGCTGAGCTATATGTCAGCGAGATAGCTAGATTACATGGGGCTCCAGTGAGTATTACTTCTGATAGAGATTCCCGATTTACTTCCAGATTCTGGACCCAGTTTCAGGAGTCCATGGGATCTCAATTGAGTTTTAGTACCGCCTATCATCCTCAGACAGATGGTCAGTCAGAGAGGACTATTCAGACCCTGGAGGATATGTTGAGGGCGTGTACGATGGATTTTAAGGGATCATGGGATGATCACCTGCCCCTAGCAGAGTTTGCGTACAATAACAGCTATCATGCGAGTATTGGAATGGCACCTTTTGAGGCTCTATATGGTAGGAGGTGCAGATCCCCTGTAGCTTGGGAAGAAGTCGGTGACAGAAAGATAAATGCTCCCGAGCTTGTTGAGCAAGCCGTACAGAGTGTGAAACTCATATGTGAGAGGTTACGGGCTGCACAGAGTAGACAGAAAAGCTACGCGGATGTGCGTAGACGGCCCCTCGAGTTTGATGTTGGTGATGCAGTATTTCTGAGAGTGTCACCGAGTAAGGGTATCATGCGATTTGGGAAGAAAGGGAAATTGAGTCCTCGATACATAGGACCATTTGAGATTCTTGAGAAAGTGGGTGAGGTAGCTTACAGATTAGCATTACCCCCACAGATGTCCGGAATACACAACGTTTTTCATGTATCTATGTTGAGGAAGTACCACCCGGACCCTTCTCATGTCATAGAGTATGACGAGATGGACATACAGGAGGACATGAGCTACATTGAGGAACCCGTCCGGATTCTCGATAGAAAGGAGAAGGTACTGAGAACCAAGAGCATCCCATTAGTGAAAGTTCTGTGGAAACATCACTCAATGGAAGAGGCAACGTGGGAACTAGAGAATCTCATGAAGGAGAAATACCCCCATCTATTTTGACTAGTTGAGTTGAATTTGGAGGACCAAATTCTTTTTAAGGTGGGGAGGATGTGAGATCAGAGAATTTCAGACATATTTTATTGATGTAATAATAATTTGAGTATAATTTATTGAGCTAAGTGAATTGTGGGAATTATAATTGGAGAATTATGTGTTAAGTGTGTAAAATAGGCATGATCCATGAGGACAGATCGATCTGGGAGAAGGAGAGATCGATCTGGTGAGTTAAAAATGACGAGGAAGGGGAAATTTGAAGAGCAGATCGATCTCCAATGGAAGAGATCGATCTCCTAATAAATCTGTTTGAGAAGGGATCGATCTCATGAGGAAGAGATCGATCTCCTAATGAATCTGTTTGAGAGAAGATCGATCTCATGAGGAGGAGATCGATCTCCAAATGCTTCTGTTTGGGGAGAAGATCGATCTCCTTAGGAGCAGATCGATCTCATAAAGCCATAAAGAGATCGATCTCACCCCTCGACAGATCGATCTCCTAGGCATAAAATTTCCCAGATCGTCCCCAAATTTCAAACACAGATCGATCTCATCAAGAGGCAGATCGATCTCCTACCTCCAGTCTATATAAGGAACCCGTGTTTTCTCCTGAAATCTCACTTTTTCTCTCTTCCAAACCTCCATTTTTTCGAAAACCTAGTTTCTCACTCCTCTAAATCCCCCATTTTCGGCCGAATCAGCTATTGTGGTAAGAAGGAAAGTTGTTCCTCATCAAAGGGAGAACAACATACTTGGAAATCGAAGGACGAATCGGATCGAGGCGTGAGTTGTGCGTCTCACAAGCTTTGGGTAATTTCTAAACCTCGATCTTGATATTTGAGCTGATTTTGATGTTATTGGTGGTTGTAATTGTGTTGAAATAGTTGAGGAATGATTAGGGATTGATGAGATTGTAATGTAGTTGGATTAATGTTGATATTTGGAAATTGTGGCAATTTTGCGGATTGTGCTATAAACGAAAATATAGACAAGGTGGTAAATTAGCGTAGATAATTGGTATTAGAGATATCGAACGTTGAGATATTGAGAATGAGGTTGTAGTTTAGGGTTGAGTTACGAGAATCAAGGGATTTGAGGTGTTATGAGCAATTATGCTCGATTTTGAGAATTGAGGTTTATGTGATGTTGAGTATTGATGTTTTTAACATCGTTTGGACAGCTCGGGAGTTCCAGAGTGGAATGCGAGGCTAGTCCGTGATACGGGGGAACGATTGCACTATACGAGGTGCAAAGAGGTAAGGGAAATCTAAACCATTTGTGTATGTGAATTGCAAACAGTTTTAGCATGATTTATGATTTATAAACAAGCATGTTGAGTGTTTTGTGTTGAGATTAAACTGCACACGATTTTATAGCCGGTTGGAGCCCAATGTTTTATGAGTTTATAACTGGGCTCTACGTTAAGGCAATATTGTGATTTGAGAAATGTGTGCGTGTGCTTTGCCGGTTGGAACTCGGTTTTACTACGTTTTGTGTTGAGTACAAAACGATTTCAAATGAGTTTTATGAGAGAAAACCATTACGAGTTCTACGTGAAGGCAAACCCGTCTTATGTGATAAGACTTAGGTGTGTAGTTGTGAGTACACACCGGGCATTGCTCTGGTAGCATGTAAGCCCGATTTCTTCTCCGTTCTGGTAACGTGAGAATGACCTATTCTGTGGCTGTGCCACGTATACCCCATCGGTGGCTGTGCCACGTATACCCCATTGGTGGCTGTGCCACGTTGAGAAACCCATTAGTGGCTGTGCCACGTATACCCCATTGGTGGCTGTGCCACGTTGAGAAACCCATTGGTGGCTGTGCCACGTATACCCCATTGGTGGCTATGCCACGTTGAGAAACCCATTAGTGGCTGTGCCACGTATACCCCATTGGTGGCTGTGCCACGTTGAGAAACCCATTGGTGGCTGTGCCACGTTGAGAAAACCCCATTGGTGGCAGTGCCACGTTGAGAAACCCTATTTTGTGGCTATGCCACGTGAGAAAATAATCAGTGGCTTTGCCACGTGTGTTTTGTGGGTATGCCACGTGAGAAAATAATCAGTGGCTTTGCCACGTGTGTTTTGTGGCTATGCCACGTGAGAAAATAATTCAGTGGCTTTGCCACGTGTGTTTTGTGGCTATGCCACGTGAGAAAATAATTCGGTGGCTTTGCCACGTGTGTATTGTGGCTATGCCACGTGTGATTTTAAATCAGTGGCTATGCCACGTTATTTGAGAAAGCGTTTAACGCGTATTTTCACATGCTTTGTTTTGCTCTAGAGTGAGCCTTTTTACTTCATGTTTTCACATGACTTGACACATGAGAGTGTCGTTTTGAGTATTTTCATGCTATGGTTTTCAAATGAGTTTCACATACAAATAAATGCTTTGTGATGTGCATTTTGGTTTATGAAATGAGTCCTCTACCCCCCTTACTGAGCGATTTAGAAGCTCACCCTGTTTTTCTTTCCCCCCAGAGTTCTTCAAGTGAATAAGGACTTCCCTGCGACGTACGGAGTAGTGGCTAGTGGAGGATTCGAGCTTCAGGCTATATAATTTGTACTTTGAGGTATATTTATCTTTTCATGTACCCAGACTATTAATGTATTTGCAGACACTTGATGTATGACATTATATGGGATGTATTAGGATAAATTAACTTGGAATTGAGTATTTGTATACGGTACAATATACGTTATATGATGTTGAGATCCTGAGGCATGATAATTATGATGATGTATGACACTGCACAGGAATGCACTCTTAATTGTGAATTAATGAGTAAAAAGTTTTAAATTTGCCCTATTTTCCGCATTTTCGGGGCGTGACACCCAGATTTTTTAATGTAGCTTATTCCTTATGATTCTAATATGTACAGACATTTTATTATGTTAGCTGAATCATAAGAAGAGTATTTACTACAAGACATCGTAAATGAAGTGATTAAATTCACATAAGCTACGTAAAGGCCGAATAAGGGCTATAAGAGCCACAGGCTAAACTTAGGGGATTTGAATCATTCTGACTAAAGAGAAAACTTATGATGTGAAAATATAGAGAACTCAATAAGGAAAGTCGGTTTGATTTGATCTCGAACACATAGAAGTAGAGTAAATGTTAGAAAGGGGCTAAACGGACCATTTCAGCCATTTGAGGGGTATTTGATATATTCACCTCCCGGAAATGGCCAAAACATAAAGATGAGAGTGTGAACCATGGAAAGTGACACTTTTGGATTTTTGAAAAAAAAAAAGTCAAACATAGTCAATGGTTAAGAAAAGTGGACTTTGACCATAGTTGACTAACCATGGTTAAAAATTAACATAAGTATGGAGAAAAATTTGGGGAAAAATAATTTTAGCTAGAATACAAGATATTCATCCCCCGAAGTAAGGAAAATTTGTTTGGATGAATTTCGGAATTAATTTAATGGTTAAAAACGCAATGGGCTAAAGTTGGAATTTAAAGCCCATTAAGGTTTATTAAAGCCCATTAAGTGAAATAAACTGTATTTAATATGAAATACAGTAGGAAAAGTATAATTATTCTGATAAATGGTTATATGCAGCTCCAAAGCTTATTGGAGGAGCAAATTGGACTGCTGGATCGAGCAGCGTTGGGAAAGTAAAATTTCTCGAGTGATTGCAGGTAAGAGACTTTTGTGAGTAGTTAGAGATACCTGCATGTATTTTCGTCTGCTTTTACATTCACTTAAAAACTCTGAGGTTCAAAGAAAGTGAATAATAATTATAGCGACCTGATAGTGGTAAATTACTATTTTGCCCCTATTTAGGAAAAAAGTCAACTTTTAGGAAAAATCCTAAAGTGCATGAAACTAAAAATTTTGAGTGTTTTTACTGCTATTTAGCAGAAGAGTAGATAGATGGGCTAATGTTTTCATGGTTAATGAGAAATGGCATAATTTATAGTGCTGATTTTAATGTTTTGAAAATCATCCCTTTCAAAGAGCCATCTATCGAATTATGTGAGAACAAATCGTGCTGGAGCACAGCTCGCACTTGATTTTATATGTTTTCCACATAACTTAGTGCTGGAGTATAACTCGTACTAGATTTCCATGAAATGCATGATAGAGTACTAGAGCATTGCTCGTACTTAGTTTTATATGATTTAAGCATGATAGAGTACTGGAGCATTGCTCGTACTCAGTTTTATATGATATGCATGACAGAGTGTTGGAGCGAATTGCTCGTACTCAAACTTTTACATGATTTATACATGACATAATACTGGAGCGATAACTCGTACTTGATTTGATGAGTTTTATGCATAGCATAGTACTGGAGCGATAGCTCGTACTTGTTTTGAAATGAGAACTATGCATGACCTAGTGCTGGAGGTTTACTCGCACTAGAGTTTAAGTTTGTGATGTGAAATAGTGTTTGAGCGGAGTGTCAACTGAGAGTCGTACTCAAAGGCACGCATTGTAGTTTTACGTGATAGTTAGAAAAATCGTGACGATTTACTCATGTAGACTGAGTGTCGCACTATGAGATGTTCGCACGTGAATTTAGAGAAGTGACATTTATTTTTCATTGTATGAGGGCTAAGACTTATGGCAAGCACCCCGACCGTGAGGAGAGGGTCCACAGGTGTACATTGTACCTACAAGTGGCATGGAGTACACTGTATCATGTGTTGTTGTGGAGTTATGGAGTTGAGGAGTTGATAGTTGGCGGTTGTGATGGACTGACCCCCCTCCTGTTACAGTAGTGATTTCCCTGCACACCAAGTACTGTGTAGCCTAGGATCACCATTATAGGATATGGCTATAGTCCAAGAGATTATTGTATTTAGCTACCGAGTCTCGCATGATATATCACATGATTTTACTTGTTTTCAAGATACGGTTAGACTTGAGGGATGGGTCGAAAACCAGTTAATGTGTTGTGAATGATTGAAATACCATATTTATTGTGATTTGAATATAAATGACATGATTTATCTAAAGGCATTATGAAATTATAAAGATGCATTATTTTGCACGAAATGCCTATGTTTTGAGAAACTCAGCATGATTTTGTATATGGGATTTAATCTATACAATTATATATATATTTTAAAATTCATGCTTTCAAAGTGAGTCAAGGAAATAATATTTTCAAGGCAGAGCATTATTTTTAGTAGATAGTGTGTATATCTACTTGCTTGCCTGATTTCCTTACTGAGCTGTGAGCTCACCCTTTTTTTCCCTCTACAGAGCCTATGCAGTAGATAGTGTACGACGGAGGATTTGCATTCCTTATGTCTGCTGCACTCCCATCGAGCGAAAGGTATACATATACACTTACGATTTTGTATCTGAACATATAAACAGCAACGTGATGAAAACATATGTAATATGGGGGATGTATTTGTATTTGATATATGTGAGCTCTCTATGAGACGAAAGTATTTACAATCAATAGATAGTTTATATTGACATGTATAAATGATATGGTAACTAAGGGAGATGATACTGATACCAAATCACAACCCAATTGTTGGTGAAGAAAAAGGTAAGTAAAAAGCGAAAAATTTATAGTGACTTTTTGTAGAAGTCACAGATGGAGGTCGTGACAGTTCACGACTGGGTAAGAAAAGGAAAATGCAAAAAATTTATAGTGATTTTAGGTTATAGAAGGATAAAATGGGTCATGACAGAGATTGGTATCAGAGCTGAGTTGGCCTGATGTGAGTCGGTAATAAAACATAGGAAAAGTACATCCCCATATTACTGTGCTTTTTGTTTAGATATAACTGTGTATACCGTGATGGATTGAGTCTAATAAGTGATTGTGATTACAGGAAGTTAGGCACTATGCTTGTTACGCGTAGGGGTAGAGGGGCGGGAGCACGTGCTAGAGGTTGTAGAGGTAGGCCTGAGAGCCGTGCAGAGCCACGGACTGAACAGGCTCCATAGGACCCTGCTGTGAGATCAAGGGATATAGAGGCATGTTTCGCTAGGATAGAGCGGAGTATTGAGAGCCTAGTGGAGATAGTCATGCAGGCATTGGGTGCCGGTGACAAACGACGTCCCGCAACACAGCCTACTACTACTGGGCAGGTAGCTACAAAGGCGGAGAGACCTCAGACTGTAGAGACTGCTACTGTTACACCACCTCTAGTCCAAGATACAGCTTCTCCTATCGTTCCACAGCAGAGCGGTAGTGAATTGGGTTATGACTGTGAGTTAAGCAGATTACGAGAGTTCCAAGGGTTGAAACCTCCAATATTTAGAGGGGTGAAGGACCTGGTTATTACGGTGGATTGGGTGTATGAGATGGAGAAGTTATACAGATTTTTCAGATGTACGTCAGTTGAGAAGGTAGCCGTTATCGTGTTTATGCTGAAAGGTGAGGCAGAGCACTAGTGGAGATCCACCAAATCAATTTTGAGGGTCAGACACTCCGAGATCACCTGAAAGATATTCTTGGAGGCCTTCAGGAGGCAATACATCCCAACCACCGCATAAAGGAAATTGCATATGGAATTTATGAATTTGGTTCAGGGGAACCGTATTGTGGATGAATATGAGTCGAGGTTCATGTCCATGGGTAGATATGACCAGGATACGATGGGTAGTGAGACCCGAAAGATTTAAAAGTTTGTTGTTGGATTGAGATTGGCCATCCGGACTAAGCTAGCCCCATTTGGCATTCAGACATATAAGGAGGAGTACAAAAGGCTCAGTTATTCAAGCAGGATTTTGAGCGGAATGCCTCCAAGCTGGCTAAGAGTAGTGTCAGAAGAGACAGAGACCGAAAGAGATTCGGGATGGATAGAGTGGCTAGGAGAGGAGGCCAGAGATATTTTAAGAAGAGACCTAAGATCGAAGAGGTACAGGAGAGAGCTGTTAGACCTCCCCTATTCCCGGCTTTGTCTGCACCGAGGGGTATGGTTAGTGGAGGACCACGGCCTACTACTGAGAGGTGCAGGAGATGTGATAGATTTCATGCGACTAGGCCTTGTCCAATGACCCCTACAGTGTGTTTCCGATGCGAGAAACCAAGACATATAGCAAAGTATTATCCTGAGAGGATGGAGACTGCTCCATAAAAGGGCAAAGAGCTAGAGAGAGCTCCAGTTGAGATAGCTGCCCCGAGGAGGAGGGCTACAGCTGAAGAAAAAGGGAAGCAGGTAGCGGGTGTGAGCAGAGGAAGAGTACATGCACTGGATCAGGACACCACAGATGCTTCGACGGATGCGATTAAAGGTACCATCCTGATTTTTTATTTAGAAGCATTGGTATTATTTGATCCTGGTGCCACGCATTCCTTCATATCGTCTTCTTTTGCACATAAATTGTTGAAGTATGTGAAACCTACATTATTGGATAAAATGTTGATGATTTCCACACCCATGAATGATAGTCAATTGACTGAGTATGTATATAAAGATTGTAAATTGAAGATAGAGGGAAAGGAAATGACAGCCAATTTAATTTTATTGAATATGAATGATTTTAAAGTTTCCAGAGATAGAAAATCATGTTGTAAGATTTGTGAAATGAATTGAAAGAACATAGTTATGATAAATGAAAATAGTACGGTTTTATTTAATATACTTGAGAGATGAATTATATACTTATGTTGAATAGTTAGAACAATTGGTATCATTTGTGTCAAAACAAAGACTTTAAGGTCTTGGGTTCGAACCTCTGAGGACGCGAATTGGGGTATTTACCTCGATAAAGCCGTGAGGGGCCTGCGGGGCTGCCAAAGCGGATAGTACGTATGAGTAAGACTGTGGGGGCCACCTCTTGAATCCTGCGGGAACAAAGTGCCACACGGTCGTTACAAAAAAACGATGTGAATACCCTAATGGTGGAAAGAATGATGTGAAGGGTTCATTGCCTACGTGGTCGATATAGATAAGGCACACCCTGAATTGAGGGACATACCCATAACTTTGGATTACCCTGATATCTTTTCGGACAAATTACCAGGACTACCACCTGAAAGGGAAATGGAATTTTGTATAGAGTTAGTACCTGGTACCGAGCCGATATCTAAACCACCGTATAGAATGGCTCTGATTGAGTTGGAAGAGCTAAAGAAACAGCTACAAGAGTTGCTAGAGAAGGGGTTTATTATACTGAGTGTCTCACCTTGGGGAGCACCGGTTCTGTTTGTAAGGAAGAAGGATGGAAGCCTTTGACTGTGTATAGATTACCGGTTGTTGAATAAGGTCACCATTAAGAACAAGTACCCCCTTCCACGCATAGATGACTTGTTGGACCAGCTTCGAAGAGCCCAAGTATTTTCAAAGATAGATTTGCGGTCAGGGTACCATCAGTTGAGGATACAGAGTGGAGATGCACCCAAGACAGCATTTCGTACCCGTTATGGCCACTACGAGTTTTTGGTTATGCCATTCGGATTGACGAATGCCCCTGCAGCATTTATGGCATTGATGAATGATGTATTCAAGCTATACCTGGATAAGTTTGTGATTGTGTTTATTGATGATATATTGATCTATTCCAAGTCCATGGAAGATCATGAGGAACACTTGAGAGTAGTTCTGTAAACCCTCCGAGAGAAAGAGTTATATGCCAAACACAATAAGTGTAACTTTTGGTTAGAGCAGATCTCATTTCTAGGCCATGTTGTGTCGAAGGATGGGGTATCAGTGGATCCATCCAAGATAGAGGCAATTGTACAGTGGCAACAGCCCAAGATAGCTATTGAGATCAGAAGTTTTTTGGGATTGGCAGGTTATTATCGGAGATTTATAGAGGGTTTCTCCAGACTAGCTGCTCTGTTGACACGCCTCACGTGGAAAGATGTTAAATTTGTATGGGATGAGGCATGTGAAAGGAGTTTTGAGGAGCTTAAGCGTCGATTAATCACTACTCTAGTTCTCACCATTCCTACTAGCTCAGGAGGTTTCTCGGTGTATACGGATGTATCACACCAGGGACTGGGTTGTGTGCTTATACAAGATGGGAAGGTAGTTGCCTATGGATCTAGACAGCTGAAAGATCACAATAGGAACTACCCAACACATGATTTGGAGTTGGCGACCGTGGTGTTTGCTTTGAAAATATGGCGCAACTATCTCTATGGTGAGAAATTTCAAGTTTTCACAGATCATAAGAGTCTTAAGTACCTGTTCTCGCAGAAAGAGTTAAATATGAGATAGAGGACATGGCTCGAACTCTTGAAGGATTACGATTGTGAGATCATGTACCACCCGGGTAAGGCAAATGTAGTTATTGATGCTTTGAGCAGCAAGAACATAGGGTTGGTGTCTTATATGATGGTACAGGAACATGAGTTGTTGGAATAGATTGCGAACCTCAGTTTAGATGTGACCCCACCTGGATCAGAGAGAGTTGAGATTATGGCTAGTATGAGATTAGAGCCATAGTTGATTGGTTGTATTCGGCAGGCTTAGCAGAGCGATCGACGGTGTATCGATTGGTAGAGTTAGACACGGGCAGGTGTGGGTATTGATTTTAAGCTGAGTACATATAGCTTATTGAGGTTCAGAGGAAGAGTATGTGTTTTCGAGGATCCTAAGATCAAGAAACTGATTTTATCAGAGGCTCACTCATCGAAGTACACGGTACATTCGAGGAGTACCAAGATGTATCAAAACCTTCAGAAGGTCTATTGGTGGTTTGGAATGATGAGAGACATTGTTGAATATGTCACTAAGTATCTTGTTTGTCAGCAAGTGAAGGTAGAGCATCAGAAGCCTACAGGATTATTGCAGTCTCTACCGATACTGACATGGAAGTAGGAATATGTCACCATAGATTTTGTGATGAGATTACCGAGGACCCGCAGAGGTCATGATGCCATATGGGTTATTGTGGATCGGTTGACTAAGTCAGCCCATTTCTTAGCTATGAGAGCTACCAATACTCTAAGCCAACTGGCGAACCTATATGTACGAGAGATAATACGGCTACAAGGTGTACCAGAGAGCATTGTTTCTGATAGGGATGCCCACTTCGCTTCCCATTTCTGGGAACATTTTCAGGAAGCGATGGGGACCCACTTGACCTTTAGTATCGTTTTTCATCCTCAGACAGATGGGCAGTCGAAGAGGACTATACGGACCCTGGAGGATATGTTGAGAGTGTGTGTGCTGGATTTTGGAGGCTCCTGGGATGATCTCCTGCAGTTAGTCGAGTTCGCTTATAATAACAGTTATCATACGAGTATCGGGATGGCACCCTATGAGGCACTGTATGGACACAGATGCAGATCCCCTATTAGATGGGAAGAGGTTGGTGATAGATAGATTTTTGCTTCTGACTTAGTGCAGCAGGCATCTGAGGACGTCCAATTGATATGTGAGAGATTACGGACAGCTCAGAGCAGGCAAAAGAGTTATGCTGACAAGAGACGAAGACCACTAGAGTTTGATGTGGGTGAGTCAGTATTTCTGAGAGTTTCACCTTCGAAGGGTATTATGAGATTTGGTAAGAAGGGCAAGCTGAGCCCTAGATATATCGGACCCTTCGAGATTTTGGAGAGAGTGAGAGATAAGGCGTATAGGTTGGCATTGCCACTGGACTTGGCAAATGTTCATAATGTCTTCCACGTCTCTATGCTTCGGAAGTATCACCCGAACCCGACACATGTGATAAGATATGAGTCGTTAGAGCTCAATGAGAGTATGACGTATGTTGAGAAGTTGGTTCGGATATTGGACAGAAAAGAGAAAGTGTTACGGAATAAGACAATTCCCTTAGTGAAAGTCCTTTGGTAACATCACACGGTGGAAGAGGCCACATGGGAATTGCAGAATTTGATACAGGAGAAGTACCCCTAACTTTTTGAAGAGTAACTTGGTTCTAATTTAGAGGATCAAATTCCTCGAAGGTGGGGAGGATTGTAAGACCCGTATTTCATGTGTAACTTTATGAATTCATAAGTATGGTACTATACTTGTAATGTGAAATATAATTGATGTAAAGTCCATAAATTCAATGTACACACTTGTAATAAGAGTTTGTGATGTACATACAAGTTTCATTGTGTATGAATAAGAAGAAATGAGCTTTTATAAGTGATGAATGTGATTAGAGCTCAAAATGAGTAGTGCGGCAAATGGAATGAAGTTGCATGAATTGTATAAGTAATTATACTTCCATTTGGCTATGAATTGTATACCTTGAATTATACAAAGAACACACACAAGTGTTAATATGTATAAGGTATGAATGGATGCCAATTGCAAGTCTCAAAGGTGGATGGATGAGAAAATGACTATGGCAGCAAAATGTATAAAGTTGGGTATGACTTGCTGCAGAAAACTGTAGAAAAATTTGGAAATATGAAAACCAGATCGATCTCATAGGATGAGAGATCGATCTGAAGGAGCCAAAATGCTCTTATTCGAGCAATGGAACAAGGTAGATCGATCTCCAATGGGGCCAGATCGATCTCCTAAACATTCTGTAATTAAGAGATCGATCCTTAATGCATACGAATCGATTTCCTTAGCTCTCGGGTTAGAGCAGATCGATCTCAAGCCTCGATAGATCGATCTCATGCCTTAAAATGTCATGAAAATTACGGATTTAAGGGGACAAGCTCGATCTCTTCCCTAAGCAGATCGATTTCATCAAGCTATTTCTATAAAAGGAGCAGTTGAAATCTGCATATCACGAAATTTAACCTTTCCTTTCCATTTTTCCACCCAAAACCTATATTTATCTCTCTAAAATCAGCCCATTTTCAGTAAGAATTGAAGGGAAGCTATTAGATATAAAGTTATTCAAATCCAAGAGGAGAACAACATAGTTTGAAATCAAAACCTCATTGGTTGGATTAAAGGAGTAAGGGGCATTTTCATTGGAGCAAGAAGAGAAACTAGATTGGTAAGTTCTTAATACTTCATGCCCAAGTACATTTGTCTATATATTGATTTTGGAGTAGATTGGTGTGAATATTTATGATAGAAACCATCTAGAAAACAATGGAACACTTATAACCTAGATTATGTCTAGTGTGAGAAAACGTGGTTTGGAGGAGTTGATGAATTATGAGTTATACTAAGTTGTTGATGAAGTAATGTGAATGATTTAAGATGATTAAATGAAGCCATATTGTAAGTTTAGAGAAATTATGAAAATGGGCATGTAAGATGTTGATAAGAGGCTATAGTGAAGAAATTGATGAAATAGGAACACTGTGAGCTTAATATCGATTTAATATTGATTGAATATGAATCAATAGGCCTAAAAGAGTCATTAGACTCGATATATGAATAGAACAATAAACTCAAGCCTTATGAGTGTTAATGGAGACTATAGGTCGGGTCGAATTAACTATAGTAAACGCAAGAGTGTTGCTATGTGAATTAAATTGGTGTGATATACGACTTTGTACAATTCTGGAAAGTTCACTGGAGCTAAAGTGGACATCACGAGTAAACAGCTTTAAGGAAGTGGAATCACGTGACACGATTCCAGGTGAGGTAATTATGTAAGTATATAGAGGTAGCTGCTCGTATTTTATGGGTGGACATAGGGCATTTGTGAAATACATGACTGTTTGAGAAAGTGACTGATGATGTATGAGAATAGCTACGAGTATGTATGAGATTTGGTTTTAAAACAATTATTATAAGGGGATAGTAAGGCTAATAAATGCATGAATCATGTGTTTGAAATGTTTTCACATAACACAATGCTTTGTTTTGAACAAATTAATGGATAGGCTGGCTAGTGTTTGAATGATTTCGTGAAATAGCACTTGTGAGGTGCTAAACCTGGTTTGGGATTGTTTTGATTGTGTATGAGCCGCCTATCGTATTTGTGAGATATAAATTGTGTTGGGGCCTCGCTCGCGCTAGATTTTGATGCCTTCATTTGTATGAAACGTGCTCGAGCTTAGCTCGCACCTTGATTTGATTTGTGATGATGTTTTATAAACCGTACTAGAGTTTCTGCTCGTACGTGGATTTCGAGTGGTTTTCTTATGCACATAATCGTACTGGAGCTATGCTCGTACGTGGTTTTTCTCATGTTTTATGCAAAAATGTTGTACTAGAGCATTGCTCGTACGAGGTGGTTTGGTTATGATGCATAGACCGTGCTAGAGCTTAGCTCACACAAGATTTTGCACTGTGGTACGTATGATGCCGTGGAAGTTGGTAAGATCCTCAAGCCCAACATCCTCAAGCCAGAGAAGGCAGGGAGGCTCTGTTCGGTGGGGAGGCTCTTTTAATGTAAGTCCTCAAGTCCTGCATCCTCAAGCCAGGTGGGTGGGGAGGCTCTGTTCGGTGGGGAGGCTCTCTTATGGTAAGACCCTCAAGCTCTACATCCTCAAGCCAAAGGAGGTGGGGAGGCTCTATTCGGTAGGGAGGCTCTCTTAGATGGGTATGGGAAGCTCCACGTGCACTTGAGACAAGGGAGGTTACATTTGGTATGGGGTAGATAATACCTACAACTGGCACCCCTAACCATGATATGGGTCCGCAGAGTACGCTGTACCGTGTATATCACATGGAGTACGATGTAACGCGTGGAGGTTATGTGATGAAAGAGTCTGGTGAAGACTTAACCCACTTTTGTACCAGCATGATACCCCGTAAACCTAGATGCGTGTGGTCTGGGATGTTTTGTAACATAGTTGGCCAACATAGTCTTTGAGATTTAGTGACCTGTCTCACTTTATATTACGTAGTACCACATGGTTTTGATATATAAGCATGATTTGATTGTCCAAGGTAGACCCAAGGGAGGGGTCGAGCCTTGTGGGATTTTGATTGAGAAATGATAATGATGTTGAGATTGAAAAAATGATTGTGATGGGATTTTACTGTGTTTTAAGAGAGAGATGAACTTTAAAGGATGTTTCTTAATGAATTTCCCTTTTTATTTGAGATTTGATAAAGATGGGCATGAGAGGTTTTACATGATGAGGATTTCATGTTTTATATGCCTGTTTTCCATGTTCTTCTATACATGATATATGTATATTCATACGGCATAGATTTATTTCCTCATGCTCTGATTATAAATGATTTATGCATAACATTATCAGCATGTAGATAGAGTAGTTATCTACCATGCTTGCATTATTGCCTTACTGAGCGTGTGGCTGCTCATCCCTCTCTATTTTTCCCCTCTACAGAGCGTACATAGTAGCCCAGTGAGGACTGAGGCGTTTTATTTTGGACATCCGCTACTTCCATCGCTAAAAGGTATACACACAGAGATTCTTTTTGTATCTAAACAATGTAAAAACACAATAGTCATATTGTATTATAATGTGGGGGATGTAAAAGTTAGAAACGTGTCATGTATAACTTAACTTTAAAAGAATGACACTTCTTTTGATATATTGAGAATGAATGTTGAGAGATGTTTATTATTGACTCACAGCCCAACTGTGTAGCGGTGAGTTTGTTCACGACCGGGTAAGAAAAGGAAAATGCGAAAAATTAATAGTGATTTTCGGTGATAGAAGGATAAAATGGGTCGTGACATGGCAGAAGCTTGAGGAGACCGATCTGCTCTTGGGGAGAGATCGATCTTCTCTTTATAGAATCCAATGGAGATCGATCTGCACATAAGAGGGGATCGATTTATGCTTGGCAGAGGATAATGCAGATCGATCTGCCTTAGTAGATTCACTTGGAATGACTTTGTTTGGCGTAAGGGATCAATCTGTCTTGAATGGGAGATCGATCTGGCCTTCATCTGCATCCCTTTTACTGTAATTTTCCTGATTTTTCAAGGGTAAATTCCTATTTCATTGCTCCAATACTTATTTTGCATTTTAATCCCACTTAGAGCATGAAAAGACTCATTTCCTATGATTCACATACAATACGAATTGTGTGCATTGTTTGAATTCATCAAAGATGCTTAGAATTCACGATCCATGTCTTATCATTTTGTGTTTTCATTCCTTATCTTCTATGCAAATTCTTAAAGTTCCATTCGTTTAATTTACGGCCACTTCGACCCTTATTTATCCTTTATTTGTATCTTGACACTCATTCATCCAATTGCAAATTCATTCACTTTCACATTCACATGATTCGAAATCATTTGTCTTAAAATTCCATTAACATATGTTACAAAGTTATACGTACATGGGGTCTCATAGTTTATAGATTGGCGCTACCGCCAGAATTATCGAGTATTCACAATATCTTTCACGTTTTGATACTACGTAAGTACCATCCGGATTCGACACATGTGATTAAGTATGAACCGTTGGAGTTAAAGGAGGATATGACATATATAGAGAAATCGTTTCAGATACTGTGCAAATAACTCCAAAATCATCTCGAGTCTCCGCTCTATCCTGACAAAACGCACCTCGGTAGTCTCAGCAGGTCTCTCTACAGGGCCCTGTAGAGCATGCTCAACCTCAGTCTCCACCTCAACCTCTTCCTGGGTCTCATGGGTCAACTCAGCATGACTAGCAGGCTCAGGTCTACCTCTACGTCCTCTGCCTCGTGCTCTACCTCCTCTATCGTGACTGGTGTTCGGCATAATGCCCAAATCGTGCATTCTTAACCATTTCTTAGTTAAAACCCATCTCGATATACACTATTGTATCTAAATAAGCACAGTAACATTGGGGAAATAACTTCCTAATTACTGACACTGACACACATCAGACTAACCTCGCTCTGATACCACCAATTGTCACGACCCAAAAATCAAAGTAAATTTTTTATTTTTCTTTCATACTTATCTGTCCTCTGATCGTGACCACACTCCACTAACTGTTGGGCTCTGCGTCAATGCCAGTCCCACCATTCATTCTCCATACAACTCAATTCCTTATCAAAGGAAAGGTAAACACATGAGTATTTCACTAATACTTTCCCATTCATTTACAAGTGTTTACAGTGTCTATACATCCCCGAAAATTACTTACAAACATATTATTATGCTATTCTTATTCAGATACCATATGTACAGGTGTATATACCTCAAAATGATGGGCAACAGCAGATATCAGGAATGCAGCACTTAGTCGCCTCAAAGTCTACTGGAGGAAATCTTTGTAGGAAAATGAAAGGGGTGAGCATATCAAGCTCAATAAGGTAATCCTATGAACACATAGGTAACCATACAACCTACATGAACATGGTGCCACGCATAAAACCACCCTTTCTCCACACAATTTGAAAATATACGTTCACGCATACCCATATGCCACACAATGAATTTTATGTAAAATCAGTTTACCTCACGCATGGGTTTAAATAGCATGGAAATAACGTCATGCAAGTTTCAGTTTAAATCCCAGTTTCATTCTCATTAAAATCACATCTCAATCAGGATCCAACCCCTCCCTTGGGTGATCCAGACTCACATAAAAGTCCACAAAACAAGCTTCTTAAAACATCAATTTATAACATACGAGACTAGGTAATACATATATATATATATATATATATATCTTAGGCAAATAACCAGGACTATGGCCATATCCTCGTGATCCCAGGCTACACGGATCTTGTGTGCGGGGTATCACCACTATCAGGAACCGCCACGGGAGGTGGGTCAAATCCAACCCATCGGTCCAACCCAATCACTCAACAATCACGTCTGTAGACGGCATATCATCAATCACAGCACGGTACATCGTACTCTATAGACCCACATCTCATATCAATAATCCTACCTGTCTCAAAATGCACGTACGAGCATATTTAATCGGCGTCACACATAGTCTAACCGAAGCTCCAAGCACGGCTCATCGCATGTCTCAAATCAAAATGCACGTGCGAGCCTATTTAATCGGTGTAACACTCAGTATACCTAAAGCTTCCAACACGGCTGTAGTTCCATCATGAAAACCAGTGCGAGCAATGCTCTAGCACTATATCAAAATCAAGGAAGTCTAGTGCGAGCTAAGCTCCATCACTCTGTCATGAAATCATGTGAAAATCTGGTGCGAGCTAGGCTCTAGCACCAATGCATGTAAAACTCTAGTGCGAGCCCCTGCTCCGGCACTAATGCATGCATCACAGAAATCAAAACTCATGCGAGCTGAGCTCTAGCACATCACATTTCCATAAAATCACGTAGGCGGCTCTGTTATCTCAAAACAATTTCCAAAAGAAATCACGTTGTTGAAATCATGAGATGCTGTTAAGTTTATTTAAAAGTTAGCCAGCCTACCCATGTATGTGTCAAACCACCTCAAAAACAGGAAAGCACCCCTTGTTCTTGCTTCTCGTAACTGTTTGTAAATTTGAAAATCTTACCCTTCACAGGGGTATTTTGGTCATTTACCCATTCGGGCACCAAAAATTTTTATCTGAAATCTATACCCTTTAGACTGTTTAAGAGACTGTAAATGCAATCAAAATTGCGTAAAGCTACCTCTAAAAGTCTGTAAAATTCTCTTACTTGGAATCTCTCTGCAAGCTTATCTTTTTTTTCCACCAATACCGTATGGCTCGATCCGATACTCTCACAGTCAACTCTGCGGAGCTGTACATAACCAAATCTCGGGTTAATTACTGTGAGTTCAACTATATTTCACTCTTACTGGGCTTTATTTACATTATTGGGCCCATTCACACTCAATTGGGCCCATTTAATTCTTAATGGGCCTTACTCCATTTTAAGCCCTTTTTTCACTTATTAATTCCCTTCATCGAGGTCTATTGGCTCATTGGGCCTATCAATACCCATTGGGCTTTGTTCCAAACTCTTTGGATAGCCCGTATATCATTTACGACAATTAATTCAAAATCCAAATATAATTTATTTTATGAAGAAATTAATCTGAAATCCGCAAAATAAATTTCAATTGCGCAATAATCATACTATTGTCATAAATGAGCTTTACTTATTCGAAATTATGCGATGGTAAGCAAATCAAAGTTTGATCGGGCTCACGTACGAGATTTATCATCGAACTGCACAATTTTACATTTAATTTCAGGTTAATTTTCGATCAAATATAATTTTAAATAAATTTCTCGAAATCAATTCAGTCAATTTTGGACCGCTTACCGACTTACCCGTAATCTGAGGTATCCTCGAGAATTTTCCTCACCTTTTTTCCTTTTTCCTTTTTCTTTTTCTTTTCTTTTTTCTTTTTTCTTTTTCTTTTCTCTTTTCTTTTTCCTTTCCTTCTCTTTTTGGCTACAGTGCCGTTTTGGCTCTCCTCACCGTCGCCGACGTTCACGGCCGTTTCGCCGGCCGCTACCGATACCAAAAGAAGCGCCTCAACTACGGGGTCACTCGGCTGGGGTCGATCGGAGCTAAATCGTCGTGGCTCACTGGCAATCAGCTCGATCTTCTCTCCCTTAGTTTGTCGGAATCCGACATCGTTCGCGCGCGTGGCCTGTACTAGCAGGCTCACCCGGTGGTCTTCTCTCTTCTCCGACCCTCGTCTGGCCTCTTTGGTCGCCGGTGCTTCGTCGGGCTTCTCGGATGCGCCAAGCTTCAGCTTCTCTATTTTCTTTTTCAGTTTTCTTTTTTAGTTTTCTTTTATTTTTCTCTCTCTTCGAAACCAGATTTCAATTTTTTTATTAGTATTTTAATCAATTAAAATAGTTTAAAACCCAAATTATCTCAAAAAAAATTCTATTTAATTCATTTAATCAATAAATGAATTTATCTGTCTTATTTCGTCTTTCCGGTATTTTTTTCAATATTTTTGAGATAATTTTTCGAGGTGAAAATTTCGATTAATTCCAATAAATTCATATCTTGATTAAATTGTACTCGAAATTCAATGTTTTCCTCGTTATTGATCAAGATTTCTCAATTCCATATTTTTTTAATGAAATTTTCTTATCAAATTTAACCGGATTTCAATCTTTTGACCGTTTTACCCTTGCACGTGTTAAGGACCAAATTGAACCGACTCTCCTTCTTGAACCCACTATATTTCCTTATGTTAAGTCCTTATCTTCGGTCAGCACGCTTTCAATCCATTTCTTTCAGCCTGTGGCCATCTCGGCCCTTATTTTGCTATTAAATACATTTCCATGCACATTCATCCATTTCCTTTGCAATTTAAATCAGTAAAAACTCTTATTATGATTCATTAATATGTGGAAAAATGTACATCACATGAATCATAAGAAATATCATCTAAAGCATCATCAAAAATAGCACAAAAGTAGGGCTGACATAATCTCCCCCACTAAAAGAATTTATTCTTCCAAATTGGAACCAAGTCAACCAGCAAGCAACTACGGGTACTTCTCCCATATCAAACTCTCTCGCTCTCATGTCGCTTCCTCCGGAGTGTGATGCTGCCACAATACTTTCACCAGGGGAATCATCTTCGACCTCAATACTTTCTCCTTCCTATCCAAAATCTGAATCGGTCTCTCCATATATGACATACTCTCACTGAGCTCCAGTGGCTCGTATCTGATCACATGTGACGGATTCGGCTAATACTTTCGAAGCATAGAGATATGGAAAACATTATGGACGCTCGCTAACTCAGGTGGCAACTTTAGCCTATAAGCTCTGTCTCCTACTCTCTCTAATATCTCAAAGGGTCCAATAAAATGAAGACTCAGCTTTCCTCTCTTTTTGAACCTCATAATACCCTTAGAAGGAGAAACTTTTAGAAACACAGACTCCCCTGCCGTAAACTCCAACGGTCTATGTCTCCTGTCAGCATAACTCTTCTGTCTACTCTGAGCTATCCTCAACCTCTAACAAATCAACTGGACATCCTCAGAGGCTTGATGTACCAAATAAGGAGCAAACATTTGTCTGTCACCAACTTCCTCCCATCCAATAGGAGATCAACATCTATGGCCATACAAAGCCTCATACGGTGCCATCTTGATACTCGAATGATAACTGTTATTGTAGGCGAACTCTACGAGCGGTAGGTGATCATCTCAAGAGCCTCTAAAATCAAGCACACAAGCTCTCAACATATCCTCGAGGGTCTGTATAGTCCTCTCTAACTGCCCATCTGCCTGAGGATGGAAAGCTATGCTAAATCTTAACTAGGTTCCCATAGCTTCCTGAAAATGTTCCCAGAAATGGGAAGTGAAGCGTGAATCCCTATCTGACACAACACTCACTGGGACATCATGTAGTCTCACAATCTAGCGCACATAAAGATCTGTCAATCTACTTAGAGTATCGGTGGCTCTCAGAGCCAAGAAATGGGTGGACTTTGTCAACCTATCCACTATCACCCATATGGCGTCATGTCCTCTACGGGTCCTCGACAAACCAATCACAAAATCCATTCCCACTTCCAAGTTGGTATAGGTAGAGGCTGTAATAATCCTGCAGGCTTCTGATGCTCTACATTCACCTACTAACAGACGGGACATCTCGCAACAAACTCTGTGATGTCCCTCTTTATCCCCGACCACCAGTATACCTTCCGGAGATTCTGATACATCTTTGTACTACTCGGATGAAAGGTATACTTCGACAAATGAGTTTTTGATAAAATCAACATCCTGATCTCAGGATCCTCGGGAACACATATCTTGTCTCGAAACCTCAAAAATCCATCCGAAGTCAAATCAAAATCAGTCTCAATACCCCTTTTGCATCTGTCTGAAAATCTCAATGCAATGCTGATCATCACACTGAGCTTGTCGGATCCGATCCACCAAATTCAGCTTCAACCACAGGCTAGCAATCATACAACCACTATCAGCATCAGGCGGGGTCACTGATAATTCTATATTTTTAGAATTATTTGTGCGTAATTTCCTAATTAATTATTTAAATCCCCAATTTATTTTGTTAATTATCCTCTTTATTTAATTAAAATTCTCATGTTTGCAGATAAATTAAATCCGGATGAATTTTGAATATTTCGATAGAAAATGGATCAGAATTGAGCTAAAATCGAGATTGGACCACGCGGACAACACGAGCTTAGCACATCTAATTGGACAAAAAGACAGATGACATGAAAATATTATTTTTCAAAGAGCTAATGGTGTGAAGACAAGTGGCCAAACAATGCCAACTCATCTAGGATAAAATATATATTACAATTGTACCCCTAAGTGTGTGTATAAATAGAATATGATGGCAATTGAAAAATGGAGTAGCCTAGGTTAGGAGCGGTAGCTTTTAGTTTTTTTTTTTTAGGTTAAACATTTATTTTAGGTTTTATTTTCCTTAGGTTTTATTTTATGTTTTTTGACTAGTGACAGCAGCCACCATTGTCCATTTTCTTCTAGGATTTATTCAGTTTCCATTCATTGTTATTTTACTGTTTAAGTTTTAATTAAAAGTTATTATTCCTATATGGTTGCTCTCGGGTTCTTCCTATTTCGATTTCATTTCTTTGTTTTTCTATTGTTCATTCAGTATATTGATCTCTTCATGTAGCCGAGTAGTGCAAGAAGCTATCGAATGTTGGTGACTGTAGCCGTTGTTACCCCTTCTCGGCATTTGTTTGTCTTAATAAGATTTTTATTGATTCCTCTGTTCTGCTCTGCTTTTAAATCCTTCTACTGTTCATTCTTGAGTTACTTTGATTTTGTTTTAATCCTCTGTTTGCTGTTGCGATTGTGTGGTACGGGTTGAAGCAAAGCTTATGTGTGAGGGAGACCAAACAGAAGCCATCTATGCGAGTAGCAAGGGTCGGCTACATTTTACTGCATATTAACGATCGTTTCTGTTATTTTCTAATGCATGTTATTCATTCTTCTCGGTTTTGCATTTGTTTATCACTGCATTTCCTATCTTTCCTTTATTTAGTTATTGATTTTCACCTTGCTTTGTTACTTATTATCACTATTCATCACAGAGCATAGACTGTGAGCAATATGGCAGCAATTGGGGATTACATCACACTCTGTTTAGCTCTGTTTTTACTCATCTTTACTGTTCACTATAAGATCATTTTATTTTCTGCATTATTCCACTCTTAAATGCCTTGATTTACATTAATGTTTACTCTTTGTTTTGCTGGTTAAAGTTGAAGTGGGTGGGGCTGAAGTTGTGTTGAACTGGAAGCTGTGATGCAGTTAGTGCCTAGAGCAGAAGCACAACAGAAGAAAGACGTTGCACTGGTGCCAGTAACGCAGTACAGATTGGTGAACAGCACCTTGATGTAGGAGAAAGCAGACAGAACCAGGAACCACATGAGAGGTGCTGAAAGTTTTCGACGATTGAAGGAATCCCAGCTACAGCAGACCAGATTTGTGTTGGAAGAAGAACGTGTTGCATGGCAAAACAGAGCTAGAAACATGTGCGGATATTGGCAGTGGACGCACGGTAGGATGGTGCTGTCGGCAGCTCCTGGACAGAAGCATTGACGCAGCACCTGGAGACAACCGAAATTTGGAGCAGTACCTGGAAACCGAGACCACACCTGGAAAGAAAATGAAATGAAACAAAGAAGAGAGTGAACAGTGTTTGGAGGGATTTATTGGATGATTTAAACTTAAGGCTTTGTTTGGCATTCAACTCTTGCATTAATCCATTTTTCTTGCATTTTTAGTATAATTTAATTAGTTGTTAGTTTAGAATAGTTGTTAGTTGCCAATTTAGATTAGTTAGTATTTTAATTTGTTAATTTAATTTTTAGTCTTAATTTTTAGTTAGGAGTTAATTTTATATTAAATGTTTTAGGATTTTATTTTAGTTTAATTACATGCATTTTTATTTTAAGTTTGTTTAAATTTTAGTTTAATTGATTTTAATGCTTTATTGTCATATTTGCATTTTATTTTAGTTGCGTTAATTAATTTTAATTGTTTTAATTTTCTTTTGTAGGTATTTTCTTTAATTGATCGAAGTTCGGTAAGCAAATCTTACTTCAGTTTTATTTTCTTTATTTTTAATGTTTATTGTTTTCAGTATGTTTAATTAGCCTTAGTAGATCACCACTTTAATTTCATAATTTGCTAGAATATACTTAGGGTAAGATTAACCGGTAGTTAATTAGGCTAACCAACTTCTCTGAGGGACGATAACTCAGGACTTAAATCCCATTATTACTTGTACGACTCGTGCACTTGCGGAACATACTTTTAGGTTGTGTCAAGTTTTTAGCGCCATTGCAGGGGAAGTTTTAATTAGTCGTTAATTAATATCGGTGAAATTATGCTTAGGTGTAATTCTAGCTTGTAAATATTTAGGTTGTTAATATTTAGAAGTTTAATCTATATTAGTTAATTAAAAAAAATTTAAAAAAATTCAAAATTTTAAAAATTCAAAAAAAAATTCTAAGGACTTTCTGATGTTTGCATGCGTAGAGCCAAGAGTTTTGATTGCTTTCCTCTAGATCTTGAAATTGAACATACTCTTAGAAAAATTCGAAATGAGGAAATTTATAGCTCCGCTGCAAAACACAATGACAGAAAATAGGGAAATTAGAACCGTTGGAGATTATGCAATGCTGACGATTGGAGGATATTATTCCGGCATTAGGCCACCAGCTGTCCCTACAAATAACTTTGAAATTAAGCCTGCAATCCTCCAGATGATTCAGACTTTTTTACAATTTAGTGGGCTTCCACACGATGACCCACATGCTCACCTTGGGCAATTCCTGGACTTGTGCAACACGTTCAAACATAATGGATTATCTGATGATGCGCTTAGGCTTAGATTATTCCCCTTCTCACTTAGGGATAGGGCGAGACACTGGTTGACCTCCCTGCCTCCAGGATCCATTTCTACATGGGATGAGTTAGCCCATCAATTTCTATCTAAGTTTTTCTCTCCCTCTAAATGGCCCAACTCCGTAGTAATATATCTTCCTTTGCCCAGTACAACTCTGAATCTCTTTATGAAGCATGGGAACGATCTAAGGAGCTTCATAGGAAGTGCCCTCACCATGGCCTACCTCTGTGGTTGTAAGTCCAGACCTTCTATAACGGACTTACAAGCCCAAATAGGACCATTGTTGATGCTACTATGGGTGGAGCGCTAATGTGTAAAACAGAGGAGGAAGCTTACGAGTTGTTAGAAAAGATGGCGGCTAACAACTATCTATGGTCCTCGGAGAGGCAAATGCCAAAGAAGTCGGTGGGTATTTATGAGCTCGACACACTGTCTACCTTGACCTCTCAAATCGTTAATCTTACAAAGAAGGTAGAGTCGCTCAGTACCCAACATAATCCTCCCACCAGTCCTAATCCGATTTATTCTGTCCAAAGTCCTTTTCTTTCCTGCGAGCTGTGTAGTGGTACCCACTCTGTAGATAGGTGTCTGCTCAACTTAGAATCGGTTCAGTATGTTACCCGCTCTCAGACGCAACAGAATAACCCCTTTTCAAACACTTACAACCCAGGGTGGAGGAACCATCCTAACTTCTCCTGGATCCAAAACCAAGGGAAAACTTTTAGTTCTAGACCTGAAGAACCCCCTAGTTTTCAAACTCCACTGGTTCATGTACCACCACAGCAGCAATTTTCTTATCACCCGTTTCACCATCCCCACCCACCTCAATTTCAACATCATCCACCTCATCCACCACCACCACCACAACCTACGCAGCCCCAACTCTACCATGCACCAGCAGCTGAGAAGAAGCCTACATTAGAGGAGATGTTCACGACTATCCTTCAAAATCAAGCTGCTTCAATTAAGAACTTAGAAGTTCAGGTTGGACAAATAGCTAGTGCTCTTAGCCAACGTCCTCAAGGAACCCTTCCTAGTAATACTGAAGTTAATCCTGTTAAGCAAATGGAGGGTAAGGAACATGTTAGATCCATCACCCTTAGGAGTGGCAGAAATCTAGATGAGCCACAAGTTAAGTCGGACCTGAACAGGACATAGTTAATAATCCCATAGGTTCTAATGAAGCAGCTTAGAAGGAGCAGGAACATCAGGATCGGGCTGCAAAGGAAACAAAGCTAGGCGTTTCTTCATCTTTACCTTCTTCTACTTCAATACCTTCCTCATCCTCTGATGCTATACATGCTTCCATTACATCCCCTTCGATTAGACCACCAGTACCTTTTCCTCAGAGGTTCCAGAATCAAAAACTAGATCTACAATTTGCTAAATTTCTTGAGGTTTTTAAGAAACTTCACATCAACATTCCTTTCGCAGATGCCTTAGAGCAAATGCCAAGTTATGTGAAGTTTCTAAAGGATATCCTCTCTAGGAAAAGAAGATTGGAAGATTATGAGACAGTGGCCTTAACTAAGGAATGTAGTGCAATTATCCAGAGGAAATTACCCCCCAAGCTCAAAGATCCCGGGAGTTTTACCATACCCTGCACTATTGGAAATATGTTCTTTGGTAGAGCCCTGTGTGATTTAGGAGCCAGTATCAATCTGATGCCTCTGTCTATCTACCAAAAGTTAGGAATAGTGGATATCAAGCCTACCATAGTGACCCTTCAGCTAGCTGATCGATCCATTAAATATCCAAAAGGGGTCATTGAGGACGTGCTGGTAAAGGTGGACCAATTTATTTTCCCTGTAGATTTTATTATTTTGGATGTGGAGGAAGACAGGGAAGTCCCCATTATACTAGCCAGACCTTTCTTAGCTACTGGTAGAACCGTAATTTATGTACAGAAGGGGGAGTTGACTATAAGAGTCTTAGATCAGGAAGTAAAGTTTAATGTTTTCAAACCTCTGAAGCTACCTGATGAATCTCAAGAGTGTTTTAAAATGGATATTGAAGAGGATATAAGGCTTGAGCACAAGAATTCTCAAAGAATGAGGGAAGTAGCTAGAGCTCAGGAAGAGTTAACTGTCGATATTCGGTCACCACTATGGCTAATCCTCCTACTCTTCGCCCTGCTGCTGAGTGTTGTTTTCTTCAGCTGCATTTGAAATGGTTGTGTTTTTCTATCCACCTTATATATAGTTCTTTTTCTTTTTCTTTTCTGTTATTTCTTTCTTTGTTTATTTTGTAGGTTTATTTTCTAAGTTTTACGCTCTCAATAAAAGCTTCAATTTTTCATCAACATCAGATAGGGGAGTACTATGTTCTTGAGCTTAATTATTTATATTATCTGTACACTGAGGACATTGTGCACTTCAAGTTTGGGGGAGGGGATATCACTTGAGCATTTTTCAAAAATTTAGGCAAAATTGAAAATGTTTTCAAAAGTTTTTCGAAAATCTAAGCTTAATCTGTTTGATTTTGGGATGATTTAGTACTTAGCATGTAGTTTTCCCATATTCCGATGATATGACCCCATGATTAAGTCTGATTTTGATTGACTAAGAAGCATGATTATAGGAAAAGCATGAAGTTGAATTCTTGAATTTGTCTTGATTTTGATTGTGATTTCTTCATCTTATGCACTTGTCTTGTAATGAATCTGTATATTTATTTAGAGAAAGCTTATGTGGACTTAGGATTGCATTTATTTAGTTGATTTTGTGCATCATATTCTAGAATTTGCTTGATCTGATCTCGAGGCGAAATATTAGATCACACTTAATTAAGGAGATGATTTAGGCCATTTTTTGATCATTTGAGCCTTTCTAGCTATCTCTGTACATATTTTACCCCTAGTCAATCATCTAGGCCAAATAAGCTTTTCTCTGTAAATACACCTGCGTTATTTTCCTTAGCTTAAATACTCTTTTCCTACCCCTTACCCCGAAAGCATGAAAATTTATTAGGATATATTGTGAGCTTTGTACATATGGCTATTAAGTGATAGTGAAGGAGTATTTATTCAAAAAAGAAAAAGAAAAAAAAAAGAAGAAAGAAGAAAAATACAAAAATAGAAAAAAATGTTTAGTGAAATAAATAAGTTTGAGGGAATAAATTTGAGCTTTTACATTAAGATCCTGAAAGTAATGCATGTTAAGGGGTAATTAAACCTAAATCGACTTTATCATACCTTAGCCCCAGCCTTACATTACAAGCTTAATGAAGTCCTATTGATCTTTAGTTAAGTGTGACTACATTAGTGGAGAGAGAAGTGAAAAACAAACTTATGGGAATGATCACATGTCATTGACTTTGCATTCATTGTGTTTGCATAATCTAATCCGGATAATGTACTGTGAAGTGACTTTCACATTTTTCACACACTCACGAGGAGTCCAATTTGGGTTAGGACTTCTGATTGAATGATTCTGAGTGTTGGACTTATACTTGTGACACTTTGATTTCATAGTCTGAACGTTATCTTTGAGGATAATATTGGGGAAATTATTATGTTTTGTACTTGTCATTCCTACAATTATTTTGTTTTGCTTGAGAACAAGCAAAAGCTCAAGTTTGGGGGTGTGATAATTCTATATTTTTAGAATTATTTGTGCTTAATTTCCTAATTAATTATTTAAATCTCCAATTTATTTTGTTAATTATCCCCTTTATTTAATTAAAATTTTCATGTTTGCAGATAAATTAAATCCGAATGAATTTTGAATATTTCGGTAGAAAATGGACCAGAATTGAGCTAAAATTGAGATTGGACCACGCGGACAACACGAGCTTAGCACATCTAATTGAACAAAAAGATAGATGACGTGGAAATATTATTTTTCAAGGAGCCTATGGTGTGAAGACAAGTGGCCAAACAATGCCAACTCATCTAGGATAAAAAAATATATATATATATATATTACAATTTTACCCCTAAGTGTGTGTATAAACAGAATATGATGGCAATTGAAAAAGGGAGTAGCCTAGGTTAGTAGCGGTAGCTTTTAGCTTCTTTTTTTTTTTTTGTTAAACATTTATTTTAGGTTTTATTTTCCTTATGTTTTCTTTTATGTTTTTCGACTGGTGACAGCAGCCACCATTGTCCATTTTCTTCTAGGATTTATTTAGTTTCCATTCATTGTTTTTTACTGTTTAAGTTTTAATTAAAAGTTATTATTCCTATATGGTTGCTCTCGGGTTCTTCCTATTTCGGTTTCATTTCTTTGTTTTTCTATTGTTCATTTAGTATATTGATCTCTTCATGTAGCCGAGTGGTGCGAGAAGCTATCGAATGTTGGTGACTGTAGCCGTTGTTACCCCTTCTCGGCATTTGTTTGTCTTAATAAGATTTTTATTGATTCCTCTGTTCTGCTCTGCTTTTAAATCCTTCTACTATTCATTCTTGAGTTACTTTGATTTTGTTTTAATCCTCTGTTTGCTGCTGCGATTGTGTGGTACGGGTTGAAGCAAAGCTGATGCGTGAGGGAGACCAAGCAGAAGCCATCTATGCGAGTAGCAAGGGTCGGCTACATTTTACTGCATATTAACGATCGTTTTTGTTATTTTCTAATGCATGTTATTCATTCTTCTCGGTTTTGCATTTGTTCATCACTGCATTTCCTATCTTTCCTTTATTTAGTTATTGATTTTCACCTTGCTTTGTTACTTATTGTCACCATTCATCGCAGCGCATAGACCGAGAGCAATATGGCAGCAATCGGGGATTACATCACACTCTGTTTAGCTCTGTTTTTACTCATCTTTACTGTTCACCATAAGATCATTTTATTTTCTACATTATTCCACTCTTAAATGCCTCGATTTACATTAGTGTTTACTCTTTGTTTTACTGGTTAGAGTTGAAGTGGGTGGGGCTGAAGTTGTGTTAAACTGGAAGTTGTGATGCAGTTAGCGCTTGGAGCAGAAGCACAACAGAAGAAAGACGTTGCACTAGTGCCAGTAACGCAGTACAGATTTGTGAGCAGCACCTTGATGCAGGAGAAAGCGGACAGAACCAGGAACCACATGAGAGGTGCTGAAAGTTTTCGACGATTGAAGGAATCCCAGCTACAGCAGACCAGATTTATGTTGGAAGAAGAACGTGTTGCATGGCAAAACAGAGCTAGAAACATGTGCGGATATTGGCAGTGGACGCACGGTAGGATAGTGCTGTCGGCAGCTCCTAGACAGAAGCATTGACGCAGCACCTGGAGACAACCGAAATCTGGAGGAGTACCTAGAAACCGAGACCACACCTGGAAAGAAAATGAAATGAAACAAAGAAGAGAGTGAATAGTATTTGGAGGGATTTATTGGATGATTTAAACTTAAGGCTTTGTTTGGCATTCAACTCTTACATTAATCCATTTTTCTTGCATTTTTAGTATAGGTTAATTAGTTGTTAGTTTAGAATAGTTGTTAGTTGCCAATTTAGATTAGTTCTAGTGTTTTAATTTGTTAATTTAATTTTTAGTCTTAATTTTTAGTTAGGAGTTAATTTTATATTAAATGTTTTAGGATTTTATTTTAGTTTAATTACATGCATTTTTATTTTAAGTTTGTTTAAATTTTAGTTTAATTGATTTTATTGCTTTATTGTCATATTTGCATTTTATTTTAGTTGAGTTAATTAATTTTAATTGTTTTAATTTTCTTTTATAGGTATTTTCTTTAATTGATCGGAGTTCGGTAAGCAAATCTTAGTTCAGTTTTATTTTATTTATTTCTAATGTTTTTTGTTTTCAATATGTTTAATTAGCCTTAGTAGATCACCACTTTAATTTCATAATTTGCTAGAATATACTTATGGTAAGATTAACCGGTAGTTAATTAGGCTAACCAAATTCTCTGAGGGACGATAACTCGGAACTCAAATCCCATTATTACTTGTACGACCCGTGCACTTGCGAAACATACCTTTAGGTCGTGTCAAGTTTTTGACATCCAAATTGAGGCTCGTAAACTGTTCTAATAACTCATGTTCTCGTACCATCATATAAGAAATCAACCCGAGATGCTTCCAGCTCAATGCATTAGCCACTACATTCGCCTTACCTGAGTGGTATAGGATCTCACAATCATAGTCCTTCAGAAGCTCAAGCCATCTTCTTTGTCTCATGTTCAGCTCCTTCTGCGAGAACAGATACTTGAGGCTTTTGTGATCGATAAATACCTGGAATTTTTCACCATAAAGATAGTGGCGCCATATCTTCAGTGCAAACACAATGGCCGCCAACTCTAAATCATGGGTAGGGTAGTTCCTCTCATGGTCTTTCAACTACCTGGATCCATAAGCGACTACCTTCCGATCCTGCTTCAGAACACAGCCCAGTCCTTGGTAAGAAGCATATGTGTATATAGAAAACCCTCCTGAGCTGGTAGGAATGGTGAGAATCAGAGTAGTGGTCAATCGACGCTTCAGCTCCTGAAAACTCTCCTCACATCTATCGTCCCACTCAAATGCAACATTCTTTTGAGTGAGACGTGTCAACGGAGCAACCAACCTCGAAAATCCCTCCACAAACCGATGATAATATCCAGCTAAACCCAAAAAGCTCCTGATCTCCTTAACTGTCTGAGGCCTCTGCCACTGAACTATCGCGTCAATCTTGGATGGGTCCAGTGACACACCATCCCTTGACACAATATGTCCCAAAAAGGAGATCTGCTCAAGCCAAAAATCACACTTACTGAGTTTAGCATACAACATCTTCTCACGGAGGGTCTGTAATACAATCCTCAGGTGCTGCTCATGCTCCTCTCTAGACCTCGAATAAACTAAGATGTCATCGACGAAGACAATCACAAACTAATCCAAATACGGATGAAACACCTCATTTATCAATGACATAAAGGCTGCGGGAGCGTTCGTTAACCCGAATGGCATAACCATAAACTCAAAGTGGCCATAATGATACGAAAAGTTATCTTGGGTACGTCTCCATCCCGAACTCTCAACTGATGGTACCTAGATCTCAAATCAATCTTAAAAAAGACCTGCGCTCCCCATAGCTGATCCAACAAATCATCAATCCTAAGAAAGGGATATTTCTTCTTGATGGTAGCCTTATTCAATAATCTGTAATCAATAAATAATCGGAGGCTCACATCCTTCTTCCTCACAAACAGAACCGGTACGCCCCACGACGACACACTCGATCTGATAAACTCCTTCTTTAATAACTCCTACAAATGTTTCTTTAGATCCTCCAACTCAACTGGAGCCATCCTGTATGGTGGTTTAGATATCGACTCTATACCAGGTACCATGTCAATACTAAACTTTGTCTCTCTCACTGGCGGTAACCCTAGTAACTCATCCGAAAAGACATTTAGGAACTCTTTGACCACTGAAATGTCTTTCAGTTCCGGGCGTACCTCAGCCGTATCTACCACGTACGCCATATAACCTTCAAACATAATTCATCCAATTAGTACATCATTCATTCATACACTTAAAAAATTCTCATTCTCATAAACTTCAAGGAAATTATACAATACATTTTTCTGGAGTATGAAATGTGACTGTCTTAGCAAAACAATCTAAAACAGCTCGATTAGCAGCCAACCAATCCATTCCTAGGATTACATCAAAATCTCTCATTTGCATCAAGATTAGATCAGCTGTCATCACTCTTCCACCTATTCTCAACTCACAGTCCCTAAACACATAGTCTACTAACTGAATGGTGTTCATAGGAGTGCTTATTAACAACTTACTCCTTAAAGGGGTGAGTTTCGCATACTTAAACAATTTATATGCAAATGAAGGCGATACAAATGAATGCGTAGAACCAGGATCTATCAACACATATGCTTCTAACTCAAAGATCAGAATAGTACCTTTCACCACATCCGATGACTGATCTACCGTATCCTAGTTAGAGCATGTACTCGCCCTCTACCGACTACTTGTTTCCCCTTCTCTTCCGTTGTCGCCCTCCTCCTCAGAGAAGAAGTCTCACCGGAAGCCCTCTCTAAGCCCTTGCCCTTCTGAGGGGCACTCTCTATCATCTCTGGGCAATCCCTAATGATATGCTCGGGCTTCCCACATCTGAAGCATACCACTGTGGTACCAAAACAGGGTCTATTACCGTGATATCTACCACACCTACTGCATCTCTCAGTCGTAGGTCGTGGCCCCCTATCATAATACCCTTTTGTGGAGCAGAAGTAATGGTCGGATACATGGGAGATCTAACAGGCCTCTTCTGAACCTCGTCTATCCTCGGTCTCTTCCCCGATAATCATTTGCCCCCTCTATAACCGAAACCTCTGTGCTCTACCGACCTCTTCCTCTCCTTATCTCTAACTCTACCAGCCTTCTCGAACTCTAAGGCACTCCTCTCAAAATCCTGCTCAATCAACTGCGCCCTGCACACTGCCTCATCATACATCGGGATATCCAATGGGACTAACCTAGACCGAATCGTTGGTCTCAATCCATCCATAAATCTCTAGACCTTCCTGACCTCACTACTCATAGTGTTAGGGTCATATCTGCCAAGGGAAACCTCATCTCATACTAATCCACAAACTTACCCCCTGGGTCAAACTCAAAAACTCAATCTGCAGCTTCCGTTACGCTGTGTCCGGTACGTACTGCCTACGAAAGGCCTCCATAAATACCTCACAGCTAATCTCTGTATGTCGAACTCTCAGAATCGATCTGGTGGACTTCCACCAGTGCTCCACCAATCCCTTCAACACAAACGTGGTAAATGCTACCATTTCAGAAGTAGTACACTCGAAGAACCCGTATAGCTTCTCCATCTCACTCAACTAATCCTCAGCTACCACTGGGTCTTTCACCCTGCAGAACGACGTTGGCCTAAACTTCAAGAACTGGCGTAATCTATCCATATCGTATCCATAACCCCATCCTCTAGTACTCTACGGTGGGGTACCAGCTAAGACTGTGTCCTGAAATGGTAGAGGTGTAGGAGTATTTGTATCCTGAACTGGCTGTGCAGGCGCATCAGGAGCAGCTGCCTGTCCAACATCACCCTGTCCACCTCTATCTCCATGTAGAGACTGCCTAAATAACCCCAAAATCATCCCAAGGCTCCGCTCTATCCTAGCGAAACATGCCTCAATAGTCTCAGCATGTCTCTCTAAAGGACCCTATGGAGCATGCTCAACCTCAGTCTCCACCTCAACCTCTTCCTAGGTCTCATGGGTCGACTCAGCACGACTAGCAGGCTTAGGTCTACCTCTACAGCATCTGCCTCGTGCTCTACCTCCTCTATCAGGACTGGTGTTCGGCATAATGCCTAAATCGTGCATTCTCAACCATTTCTTAGTTAAAACTCATCTCGATATACACTATTGTATCTAAATAAGCACAGTAACATTGGGGATATAACTTCCTAATTACTAATACTGACACACATCAAACCAACCTCGCTCTGATACCACCAATTGTCACGACCCAAAAATCAGAGTAAATTTTTTGTTTTTCTTTCATACTTACTTGTCCTCTGATCATGACCACACTCCACTAACTGTTGGGCTGTGCGTCAATACCAGTCTCACCATTCATTCTCCATACAACTTAATTCCTTATTAAAGGAAAGGGAAACACATGAGTTTTTCACTGATTCTTTCACATTCATTTACAAGTGTTTACAGTGTCTATACATCTTCGAAAGTTACTTACAAACATATTACTGTGTTATTCTTCTTCAAATACCATATATACAAGTGTATATACCTCAAAATTATAGGCAACGCGGATATCAGGAATGCAGTACTCAGTCGCCTCAAAGTCTACTGGAGGAAATCTGTATAGGAAAATGAAAGGGGTGAGCACATCAAGCTCAGTAAGGTAATCCTATGAACACGTAGGTAACCATACAACCTACATGAATGTGGTGCCACGCATAAAACCACCCTTTCTCCATATAATTTGAAAACATACGTTCACGCATACCCATATGCCACACAATGAATGTCATGTAAAACCAGTTTACCTCACGCATGGGTTTAAATAGCATGGAAATAACGTCATGCAAGTTTCAGTTTAAATCCCAGTTTCATTCTCATCAAAATCACATCTCAGTCAGGATCCAACCCCTCACTCAGGTGATCCAAACTCACACAAAGTTCATAAAACATGCTTCTCAAAACATCAATTTATAACATGCGAGAATAGTCAATATTTATATATATATATCTCAGGCAAATAACCAGGACTATGGCCATATCCTTGTGATACCAAGCTACATGGATCCTGTGTACGGGGTATCACCACTATCGGGAATCGTCACGGGAGGTGGGTCAAATCTAACCTGTCAGTCCAACCCGATCACTCAATAATCACGTCTGTAGATGGCATATCATCAATCACAGTACGGTACAGCGTACTCCATACGACAAGCACGATACATCGTACTCCGTGGACCCACTTCTCATATCAATAATTGTGCTTGTCTTAAAACGCACATGCGAGCATATTTAATCAACGTGACACACAATCTAACCGAAGCTCCAAGCACGGCTCATCGCATATCTCAAATCAAAATGCACGTGTGAGCCTATTTAATGAGTGTAACACTCAGTATACCCAAAGCTCCCAGCACGACTGTAGTTCTATCATAAAAACCAGTGCGAGCAATGCTATAGCACTCTATCAAAATCAAGGAAGTCTAGTGTGAGCTAAGCTCCAGCACTCTGTCACGAAATCATGTGAAAATCTGGTGCGAGCTAGGCTTTAGCACCAATGCATGAATCACACAAATCAAAACTCATACGAGCTGAGCTCTAGCACGTCAAATTTTCATAAAATCACGTAGGCGGCTCTATTATCTCAAAACAATTTCCAAAAGAAATCACATTGTTGAAATCATGAGATGCTGTGAAGTTTCTTTAAAAGTTAGCCAGCCTACCCATGCATGTGTCAAACCACTTTAAAAACTGGCAAGAACCCCTTGTTCTTTCTTCTTGTAACTTTTTCTAAATTTGGAAATCTTACCCTTTACAAGGGCATTTTGGTCATTTACTCATCTGAGCACCAAAAATTTTTATCTAAAATCTTGACCCTTTTGATTGTTTAAGAGACTGTAAATGCAGTCGAGATTGCGTAAAGCTACTTCTAAGATTCCGTAAAATTCCCTTACCTGGAATCTCTCCGCAAGCTTATCTTTTTTTCCACCAATATTGTATCGCTCGATTCGATACTCTCACAGTCAACTCTGCGGAATTGCACATAACCAAATCTAGGGTTAATTATTGTGAGTTCAATTGTATTTCAATCTTACTGAGCTTTATTTACATTATTGGGCCAATTCATACTCAATTGGGCCCATTTAATTCTTAATGGGCCTTACTCCATTTTAAGCCCGTTTTTCACTTATTAATTCCCTTCATCAAGGTCTATTGGCTCATTGGGTCTATTAATACCCATTGGGTTTTGTTCCAAACTCTTTGGATAGCCCGTATATCATTTACGACAATTAATTCAAAATCCAAATATAATTTATTTTATGCAGAAATTAATCCGAAATCCACAAAATAAATTCCAATTGCGCAATAATCATACTATTGTCGTAAATGAGCTTTACTTACCCGAAATTATGCGATGGTGCTTAAATTGAAGCTCGATCAGGCTCACGTACGCGATTTATCGTCGAACTGCACAATTTTATTTTGATCAAATATAATTTTAAATAAATTTCTCGGAATCAATTCAGTCAATTTTGGACCGCTTACCGACTTACCCGTAATCTGAGGTATCCCCGAGAATTTTCCTCTCCTTTTTCCCTTTTTTCCATTTTCTTTTTCTTTTCCTTTTTCTTTTTCCTTTTTCTTTTCTTTTTCCTTTCTTTCCCTTTCCGGCTACGGTGCCGTTTTGGCTCACCTCAATGTCGTCGACTTTCTTGGCCATTTCGCCAGCTACTACCGGTACCAAAAGAAGCGCCTCGACTAGGGGGCCACTCGGCTAAGGTCGATCGGAGCTAAATCGTCATGGATCACCGACAATCAGCTCAGTTTCCTCTCGATCTTCTCTCCCTCGGTTTTCCAAAATTCGACGCCGTTCGCATTCGTGATCGGTACCATCAGGCTCGCCCAGTAGTCCTCTCTCTTTTCTGACCCTCGTCTGGCCTCATCGATCGTCGGTGCTTCGTCGGGCTTCTCGAATGCGCCAAGCTTCGACTTTTCTGTTTTCTTTTGTTTTTCTATCTTCGAAACCAGATTTCAGTTTTTTTTTATTAGTATTTTAATCAATTAAAATACATTAAAACCTAAAATATCTCAAAAAAATCCTATTTAATTCATTTAATCAATAAATGAATTTATCTGTCTTATTTCGTCTTTCCGGTATATTTTTCCAATATTTTCGAGATAATTTTTCAATGTGAAAATTCTGATTAATTCCAACAAATTCATATCTTGATTAAATAGGACTCGAAATTCAATATATTCCTCGTTATTGATCAAGATTTCTCAATTCCATATTTTTTTAATGAAATTTTCTTATCGAATTTATATCGGATTTTGGTCTTTTGACCGTTTTACCCTTGCACGTGTTCAGGACCAAATTGAATCGACTCTCCTTCTTAAACCCACTATCTTTCCTTATCTTAAGTCCTTATCTTCGATCAGCACGCTTCCAATCCCTTTCTTTCGGCCTATGGCCATCTCGGCCCTTATTTTGCTATTGCATACATTTCCATGCACATTTATCCATTTCCTTTGCAATTTAAATCAGTAAAAACTACTCTTATGATTCATTAATATGTGGAAAAATATACGTCACATGAATCATAAGGAATATCATCTAAAACATCATCAAAAGTAACACAAAGGTGGGGCTTACAACAACAGTCATTTTTTATGGGCCCACATGGGTGGCCATGGCTGGTTGGGCTGGTCCGTTACAAGATTGTGCTACACTGTTAATGTTACTGTGTAACGATGTCACAGCAGTCATTGTTTGTGGGCCCACAGGGGTGGTCATGACCGGCTGGACTAATCTATTATGAGATTATACTACACTGTTAATGTTACCGTGTAATGATGTCACAGCAGTCGTTATTTGTAGGCCCACAGAGGTGGCCATAGCTGACTGGACTGGTCTATTTTGATCTGTTTCTATTTCTATGGTCCAGGAGTACGATGTTCCATGATTTTGATTCTGGTCTTCAAACATTCTGATCTGTGAGCTGTTTGGGTAGCTGACCACTCCCACGACAATTGACATCCCGACACACCTGGCCCATGATTGCCCGAAGTAATCGAAATTGACCAATTGTCATTTTTGATATCTGATATGGCATGTCTATCTTGTCTCATCTATTTGAACTTTTAAATTAACTGTGTGATTTTTATTTCGTAGAACTAAATATTTTAATGCATAAAAGACTGTGGAGGTCACCTCTTGAATCTTACGGGATCAAAGTGTCACACCGTCGTCGCTTTTAAAAGTTGTTTAAAGTTTTAGAAACAGTATTAATTTCACTTCCTTTTTCATACTGAATTTGTCATGGATTTTCTGACTTTGATTTTTCGGAACTGGCAATGCCTTTGTGTTTATTTGAAATATTTTTTGAACTGTCTGTATTGATTGGGATATTCTTAAAATCCGTTTATTTTGCTACTAAGCTCTAAAATTACTTATATTTGCCATAGCAGCTAATTTTACTACTGATATATGTTCTGATTTCTGAAATTTGTTTTTGGTATCCGTGAAATTGTCGAACTACTTGTACAATTTGTGAAAATGTTTCGAATTTTGACAAGTACATAAATATATACTTTTTTAGGTAGTATATTTATCTACCTGCTATGGGGTTTTTCTTACTAAGCTTGTTGAGCTCACCCCTTACTTTCCTCCACAGAGCCCATCGGTAGCTTGGATCGCTTTCGTTAGTAAAGCAATTCGCACAGTTATGATTTCGCAAAGTATATTTCTGCATCGAAGGTATACCCATGTTTAAACAATTCTTTTGTTGTCACGACCCTCAATCCACCAAAAATCCACTACAAATTTTTCATTTTTTGTTCCATTGTTTATTGTTTGTTCTTTACTCTTACCTTACTTGATCATGAACAGTTACACCACCAACAATTAGGTTATGTATCGGTGTCAATCTCATCCAACCAAACCATTTCAAATTACAATTTATTTAAACGTAAACACTTGTATTTCTTAATCAAAGTTGTTGTTTACATGTGTTTACAATTCTTTACATCCCCAAAAGTTACATTCAAAATATTACTGTGCTTTGGCATGTCTAGATACAAAAACTATACAAATGTGTATACCTTGTGTGATGGGATGCAGCAGACACCAAAATCCAATCCTCAGTCACTCTCTATCTATTCTAAGTACTCTGAAGATGGGGAAAATAAGGGGGTGAGCAAACCACGCACTCAGTAAGGCAATCATGAAAGCAGGTAGATAATTGTACTATCTACATGGTCATGCATAAAACCACACAATTATCAGTCATATTGTAAATCATCAGTTCATGAACATGTTCATGATATATAAAGCAATTCATGCTATTCAAATAAGTGCACAATTCTTAAACAAAGCATGGAAAATCATCATGCACTAGTACTTAAAGCATGGAAAATCGTCATGCGAGATGCACTTAAAAGCATTTCATACTCAACACGACTCAACACAAAATCACCATTCGTCAAGACTTAGCCCCTCCCTCAGACTGTCCTGACCTACAAAACAATTTAAAACATGGATTCATCATAAAACAAGTGACATGTTAGATAGGCAAATAATAATAATAATAATAAGGGTAATAACTAGGACTATAGCCATATCCTCTGTAATCCTAGGCTACACAGATCCTAGTGTGTGGGGTATCACCTCTATCTACTTCCGCACGGGAGGTGGGTCACGTCCAACCCGTCGGTCCATAGCAGATCTAACCTTCATCTGAAGATGGTATATATAAATATCCATACACGGTACAACATACTCTATGCTATATGCACGGTATAACGTACTCTGTGGACCCATATCATCACAAGTGCGAGCCTATTTAAGCAATACGCATGTACGAGCCTATTTAATCAGTGTGGCACACAACCTAGCCGAAGCTCCCAGTACGGCTCCCAACATGTCATAAAAATCACGTGCAAGTAATCTCTAGCACGGCTGAAATGTAGAGTAGACATCTAGTGCGAGCAACGCTCCAGCACCTTGCCATAAAATCCATGTGAAAACTAGTGCGAGCTAGGCTCCAGCACTCATGCACGTAAAAACTCTAGCGCGAGCTATGCTCCAGCACTAATGCACATATAAACATATCAAATCTCGTGCGAGCAGCACTCTAGCACGTTTTATTTCCACAAACTTATGTAGGCGGCTATTTCTTTTGCAAAGCATGTTTATTAAAACCAAATAAAACTATTTTCATGCAAATCGTTTAAATGCTCGCCAGCCTACCAATTTGCATGCTCAAAAGCAGTAAAAGGCTCAAGAATCTCATTTTCTTGCTTTTCATGAACTTCTCAAAAATCCCCATTTTTTTTGCCCTTCAAACAGCTAATTCTTTTCCTACGACCCACAAACATTCTAAAAAACCATTATGTGCCTGAGAACGCGTACAGATACCTCTAGGGGCCAACACAATTCCTTTACCTCAATTCTCTGTGAAGTAACTCCTTCCTCCTTTCCTGCTTTTCGTGATTAGGCTCAATTTGCTCCGGATATATCCTCGGAAGCTACAAACATTCATTTATCACATGAGTTAATTACAAATAACTCATATTTTGAATTGATCCTAGTCAACATATCTTACTGAACCTAATTCTCTTCTTAAGTCAATTTCAATTACACTAATCATTTCACCTAGGCCCATTGGGCTCCTTAGGCTCGTTATCACTCGTTGGACCGAATTCTAGGTCCATCAACCTCGTTGAGTCGATTGAATTTACGCGTAGCCTATGACACATTCGGCCATGGCAAGGTGGACGAACACCCATCCAGCCATTCCTAGCCAATTCGACTAACAACTCACTTAGTTTCTTATCAAGCACTTGGCTTGCATGCTCTAACCTTAGCTTTTCAATTCATTCATGCATTTTTACAAACACCAAATAATCACATTTCATCACTTTGACCAATCCCATAAATTGATTTCACATAACCATTTCAAAATCATGCATATAACATTACTAACACCTTGGTATAATCCATTTATCATTAAATCCACCATATCTCATTTTCTCACACTAAACCCATTTTAGGTCATGGTTGATTCATCATATCCTAGGAAGTTTCAACCAACAATACATACACCAATCAACTCCTAACAATATCTAGATAAACATACTTAGAGTTGGTGTATTGGAAACTCACCTAGCTTGACTTTTCTCTTGTCCAAAATTGGAAGACCCCTTTTCTCCTTCAATCAAACAAGTTGAATGTTGATTCCAAACTATGTTGTTCTCCTTCTCACAATGAACAACTTTGCTCCAATAGCTTTTCCTCAAATCTTTTTGGAAGGGGTGGTATTCTAGAGTGAGAAAGCTTGCTCTTTTTGGGTAAAAATGGAGGGATGTTTTGATTTGCTGAAGAATAAGGTTTGGCCGTCGGGTTTTTACAGAACATGGGTGGTGAGGTCAATCTCCTCGGGTAAGAGATTGATCTTCTCTTGGCTTGAACGATCGAAATATTCAGGCTTGTAAAGGAGAGATCGATTTGCTCTTTGGGAAAAGATCGATCTTTACTAGGCAGAAGCAACTAGAGATCGATCTGCTCATGGCGAGAGATCGATCTTTGCTAGGCAGAAGCAACTGATCTCTTCTTATCTTTATCCCTCACTTTATCAACTTTCCCAAACTCTGAGGCGATTCTATCAATGTCTTGTTCACACAATTGCGCCCTACGCACAGCCTCCTCGGAGGTCGATATATCTAAGGGAACCAATTTGGACCTGATGGTTGGTCTCAATCCATCCACAAACTTTTGGATCTTCTTGACCTCATTACCCATCGTGTTAGGATCATATCTACCTAGGGAGATAAAAATTGTCTCATACTCATTCACAGTCCTACTCCATTGTGTCAGTCCCAAAAATAACATCTTCATCTTCCGCTGTGTCGTATCCGGAACATACTGTCTCCGGAAAGCCTCCAAAAACACATCTCAGTTGATCTCTGTATGCCGTGCTCTTAAAATAGGCCTGGTGGATTTCCACCAATGTTCAGCTGATCCCTTCAGCATGAATGCGGCAAACGCTACCATCTCGGTAGTAGTGCAGTCGAAGAACCCATATAACTTCTCGATTTCATTTATCCAATCCTCTGCAGCTACTGGGTCCTTAACTCCACTAAAAGACAACAGTCCAAACTTCTGAAACTGCTGCAGCCTATCTAAATCAAAACCGTAACCCCAGCCTCTACTGCCCTGTGGTATAGCAATAGGTATAGGCATATTCTGTACGGGTGGGGGTATAGGTGTATCTATTATCTGAGGTCTCTGGGTTGGTCGTGCCCGTGCATCAGGAGCTACCGTCTGCTCGGCATCACCCTGTGTAGCGAGACTCTGTCTGCCCCCAACTCCAGGCAATGATTGAGTGACCAACTCCAAGATCATCTATATGCTCCGCTCAATCCTCGCGAAGCGTGCCTCAGTACTCTCGGGTCTCTCCTCTGGGCCCTGTGGAGAATGCTCAACCTCAGCCTCCAGCTCAATCTCTTCCTGAGCCTCGTGTGTTTCTAGCTCAACACTACCCCCAGGCTTACCTCTACGGCCTCTAGTTTGCGTTCTCGCCTCTCTACCACGACTGGTATTAGGCATAATGCTTAATTCCCCACATTCACATCAAATTCTTAGTCAACCTATTGACACACACACAATTGTATCTAAACAAGCACAGTAACATGGGGATGTAATTTTTCCAACTTATTATGTATTTTAGACAACGACACACGTCAGAGCAACTCAGCTCTGATACCAACTTTTGTCACGACCCTCAACTTACCAAAAATCGTCACAAATTTTTTGTTTTTCATACATTATTTATTATTCGTCCTTACCTTACCTGGATCGTGATTAGCTACACAGTCAACAGTTTGGGTTGTGTGTCAATGTCTACCTCATCCAACCATAACAATTTAAATTACATTATAATTTAGAAGTAAACACTTGTATAAATATATCAGAGTTATCGTTTACTTGTGTTTAGATTGTTTTACATCCCTAATGATTACATTCAAAATGCTACTGTGCTATAGAAAGTTTAGATACAAAATTTCATCAATGTGTATACCTTAAACGATGGGATGTAGCGGTGATAATTCTATATTTTTAGAATTATTTGTGCTTAATTTCTTAATTAATTATTTAAATCCCCAATTTATTTTGTTAATTATCCCCTTTATTTAATTAAAATTCTCATGTTTGCAGATAAATTAAATCCGGATGAATTTTTAATATTTCGGTAGAAAATGGACCGAAATTGGGCTAAAATCGAGATTGAGCCACGCGGACAACACGAGTCATGCCACCTAGCACATCCAATTGGACAAGAAGATCGATGACATGGAAATATCTTTTCAAGGAGCCAATGGTGTGATGACAAGTGGCCAAAAAAATGCCAACTCATCTAGGATGAAAAATTACAATTTTACCCCTAGTGTGTTTATAAATAGAAAAAGATGGCAATTGAAGGGGGATGTAATTTAGGGTAGAATAGTTTTAAGGTATTCTTAGGTTTTATTTTGTTCTTAAGTTTCTCCTTTCCCGTTAGTCATTTTTCTCAATGTTTTACTATTCATTTTCATGTTCTTCATTAGTCTTTGTAAAATTTCATTTCAATGAAAATCACTTTCATTTCATGCTCTCGATTTGGTAACTATGAGTTCTTTGTTTGTCAATTTCTATTTCCATAACTTTTTTTTCTAGTGTATGTTTCGGTTTTACATAGAAACCTTACTTATTTTTTTTCTTCTTCATTTGAAACACTAGTAGATTTAGTTGCTCTCGACTTTGCATCCTTCTTAGTGCATTCGGTACCTTGGCTCTTTGGTCATCTTTGTTATTTGGTTTTGGTGCTTGAATGTGGGCAAATGCTAGGCATTAGTTCACATTTAAGTAATGTGGAACCATGGCATTAAAAAGATAGAATGAAGCAAACCGAGGATGATGGTTTCCTGTCATATGATTTAAGGGTAGCTTTGGTTAATTTTTCAGTGTTGATCATCACTTTATTCTTTTAGTTTATAAGCTTTTAACTAGCAATGCATTGTTATTTAAATTTCTTTTCATTTTTCGTTATTTGCTTTGCTCTGATTATGCTCTTTACTGCTCATTAACACCAGCTTCTATTGTCTTCCACTGCATTTTATTCATACCTCTCGGTTCTGCATTTATCTTCTCTACATTTCCTGTTTTTTTTCCTTTAGTTAGTTATTTATTTACATCTAGCTTATTGTTACTTATTGTCCCCATGCATCACAGAGCAGGGACTAAGCACACCATGGCAGTGATCGAAAATTACAATGCACTCTGTTATGCTCTGTTTTGAGTTTTTAATACTGTTTACTTTCACTTTTCTGGTCATTTATGTATTATTTCATTGAGCCAATTCAGTTCTGCTATTAGCTTTGGATCCCACGAACTGAAGCTGGTGATAGCAGTAATAAGACACTGAGGACAGCAGCTGAACTGGTGTCAAGAGCAGAGGTTGCGCGCACCAGCAGCAGCTGAACCTGGAGCAGAAGCAGGCAGTAGGCATGCACTGATCTGGAGCAGAAGTTTGCAGGACAAGCAGCAACGACGGAAGCAAACCTCACCTAGACAGCAGTTGATGAAGACAGCATGCCTAGAACCGAGAAGCAAAATGAGAGTAGCTGGAACAGAAACAGTTGCAGTAATGCAAAGCAGAAGCTATCGACACGAACAGCAGCCTAGAGCAGAACGAGACCAGCTAGAGGGCTTATGCAGTTAGATGGCTAACCTAGAGCAGCCTGGAGCAAGTTGCAGTGTCAGTATTGCATGGCAGACTGAGAATAGAGGCCGAACAGCTGGCAAAAGCCTGGACCAGAGGGCAAAACCGAGACCACCTGGAAACCAAAAAATGAAGAAATGAAGGATGAACAGTGAATGGAGGCATATGGATTATTTAAATTCTTTAAGGCCTTGTTTGGCCATCTAAATTGTTATTTCATGCTTGTAGTTGTTTTAATTTTTAATTAGTTGTTAGTAATTGGTAGGTTAGTTTTAATAACTTTGCATATTAAGTTAATTTGTAGTGTTAATCTTTAGTTAGTAGTTGATTTCATATTATATGTTTAGGATTATATTTTGGTTTAGTATTTTATTAGTGGTATTTAGAATTAATTTAGATTTAATGTGTTTCATGCATTTTTAGTTTAGCCTTCATTTGTATTTGATTTCTAGTTTAGTTTAATTTGCATTTTTAGTAAATTAGCTTAATTGCATGCATATTTTATTTTAGGTTAGTTTAATTGTAGTTTAATTAATTTTATTTTTTTATTTTCATATTTGCATTTTATTTTAATTGCATTAATTAGCTTTAACTATTTTAATTTCTTTTGTAGGTTTTTTATGTTAATTGCTTGGAGCACTGTAAGTAATTTTGCTCGGTTTTATTTAGTTCTTTTTATTTTATTGCTTTCCAGTATTTTTAACTTTAGACTTAGTAGATCACCCACCTTAATCTCATAATTTCTTAGAATATACTTAGGGTAAAATTAACCGGTAGTTAATTGGGCTAACCAACTTCTCTGAGGGACGATAACTCTGGACTCAAATCCCATTATTACTTGTACGACCCGTGCACTTGCGGACAATACCCTTTGGGCGTGTCAAGCGGATACCAAAAAGGAAAGCCTCCAGTCACTCTCAGTCTATACTCAAATCTCTGTAGAGAGGGGAAAATAAGGGGGTAAGCAAATCACACGCTAAGTAAGGCAATCATGTGAATAGGTAGATACTGCACCATCTACGTGATCGTGATGCCATGCTCAAAACCATACAGTTTCTCATTCACATCTCAAAAGCATTAGTCCATGCTTGAGTTAATGGCATGTAAAGCAATTCATGCTATTTGTTAGTGCACAAATCAAATTCAAAGCATGGCATAAATCATCATGCATATTTCACAAATAAGGCATGGAAAAATCATCATGCGTAAGTGCACTTTAAAGCCATCATCATACTTTCTCAAGCAAATCATGCTTTCTCATCTCAATAAAATCAACACTCGTCAGGTCTCAGCCCCTCCCTCGAACTGTCCTGACCCACAAAACATTTTTAAACATGGATTTATCCATAAACAAGAGACATGTGAGATAGGCAATATAACAGGGAAATCTCCTCTAGGACTATAGCCATATCCTGTGATCCCAGGCTACATTGATCAGGTGTGCGGGGTATCACCACTATCTGCTTCCACATGGGAGGTGGGTCACGTCCAGCCTGCTAGTCCATAGCAGATCTAATCATCGTTCGAAGACGGCATATCACAATCTCAACACGGTACAACGTACTCCATGTTACCTGTACGGTACAGTATACTCCGTGGACCCATATCAACACATCATATCACGCCACATCTCAAAACTCACGTGCGAGCCTATTTAATCGATACGACACCCAATCTACTCGAAACTCCTAGCACGGCTATCAACATGTCAAATTCTCAAAAATGCAAGTGCGAGCCTATTTAATCGGTACGACACCCAGTCTACCCGTAGCTCCTAGCACGGAAACAAGTATGGTGGGCATCTAATGCGAGCTATGCTCTAGCACCATGCCAAAACCAAGGTAAAGTCTGTGCGAGTGAGCTACGCTGTAGCACTCATGAGTATGAAAACACATCAAATCTCGTGTGAGTCATACTCTAGCACGCTTTCATTCTTACGAAATCTATGTAGGTGGCTCAATTCTTTACAAAACATGGTTATCAACCAAATTAAATCATTTCTTTTGCAAATCATTTCAAATGTTAGCCAACCTACCAATCAATTGCTAAAAAGCAACAAAACAAGGTTTTCAAAGCATCATGCTTTTGTTTTTCATGCACATTTCTCAAAACCCAACTCTTTACCCTTCAATCACCCAATTTCATTCCTAGTATCATATGCACTCTAGAAAAACATTAATCGCCCAAATTGTGTACAGATATTTCTAAGAGTCAACACAATTCCCTTACCTCAATTTATTCGGGTGCGCTCTCTTCCTTTACGCTTCTCGTACTTTTAGCTCAACTTGCTCTGGCGTATCCTCAGGAGCTGCAATTCATTCATCCAAACACTTGACTCAATGTTGCTAACTCTCATTCAACTATGCATTTTACCCAATGCCTTAAATATTCACTTTACCCCTTTTTGGGTAAGTCTCACAATTCATTCCATAACACCATCTTAAATCCATACCCACAACACCAATATCACCTTAAAATATCTTATTCATCATTTATTCCACCACATTTCACTTTCTCACACTAACCCGTTTCTAGGTTATAATCATTCCATTGCATTCTAGATAGTTTTTACCATTAATAAGCATACCAATCAACTCCAAAATTAATAACTTAAACAAATGTACTTAGATTGGTGCACTAGAAACTCACCTCTTTGGATTTCCTTCTTGCTCCAAATGAAAATGCTCTTAACTCCTTCAAGACAACAAATGGGGTAATGCCTCCAAGCTATGTTGCTCTTCTCTTCAATGAGAACAACTTTATGTCTAATAGCCTTCCCTTAAATCTTCTTGAAAATTGGTGGATTTAGAGAGAGAAAACTAGGTTTTGAGTTGAAATTGGTAGAGTGAGAGTGTTTCCCGAAATCAGCAGATCCAACTGCTCCTATTTATAAATTTAGCTTGATGAGATCGATCTGCCTTGGGTGGAGATCGATCTGGTCCTCTTAAAATCTCTCTTTTTCACAACATTTGAAGGCATGAGATCGATCTATCGAGGGCTTGGGATCGATCTGTCTCAGGCAGAAAGTTAAGGAGATCGATCTGGCTAAGGAGGAGATCGATATGCTCCAACCCGAGAGCTAAGGAAATCTATCTGCTTACCTCAAGAATGGATCCTCTCATTACAGAATGTTTAGCAGATCGATCTGGCTCCATTGGAGATTGATTTGCACTATTCCTATTGCTCGAATAAGAGCATTTTGGCTCTTCCAAATCGATCTCTCATCCTTTGAGATCGATTTGGCCTTCATATTTCTAGATTTTACTGTAGTTTTCTGCAGAAACTTACACCAAAGCATCTTTAATTTGCTGCTATATTCTTTTCCTCATCCAGTTATCTTTAAGACTTGAAAATGGCATCCATTAATACTTTATACATATTAAAACTTATGTGAAATCTTTGTATAACCAAAGGTATATAATATAAACTAAATGGAAGTGCACAACTCATGCAATCTTCATTCCATTTTACCACACTACTCCTTTTTCATTGCACTCACATTCATCACATACTAAAGTCCATTTCTTCGTATTCTTATATAATGAAACTTGTACGTACATCACAACTCTTATTACAAGTGTGTACATTGAACTTATGGACTCTACATCATTTATGCTTCACATTACAAATACATCACCATTTACATATATACAAAGTTATACATATATGGGGTCTCACAAGTTTTCATTTCAATTTCCACAATTCCCAAAAACATTTTAATTCTCATGCAACATCTAGAATAGATTTTATGCATTTCATTAGTTTAGTAGTTATTTAGAGTTAGGTATAATTTAGGGTTAGGATTTACATTTAGTATTTTTAGGATTTTTGTTTAGAATTTTATTTTCTCATGCATTAGTTAGGATATTTTGCATTTTATTTCACTTAATTAAATTAGATTCATGCATTTTTGCTTTGATATTAGAATTTTCTAACTTTATTTTCTTCATTTGCATCTTAAGCCCATATCTTCTATTATTTGCAGTTTTAGCCCATTTTCATTTCTAAATCTAATTTTATTACTTTTCCTTTTGTAGATTATTTTCTAATTCTATTTGGAGCTTTTTAAGTTTTTCTACTCTGTTTTATTTTATTATTCATTTTTTAGTATTTTTATTATAAACCTAGTAGATCACACTTAAAAATTACTCATAATTGTCTAGGATATACATAGGGTAAGATAAAGTGGTACTTAGTTAGGCTTCATTTTTTCTCTGTGGGACAATAATCTGGGATTCAAATCCCCTTATTGCTTGTGTGACCCATGCGCTTGGGATGTAGATGTTTAGGACACATCATCACTCTTTTCGACACTTTGTCCAAAACAGTTCATTTACACCCCCAATAACTCAAATTTCTCATAATATAACTTTAATTACATGTAGTCACATCTCGACTCATGTATTGATTGAATATTGTCTGAAAATAAACAAATTTATATAGTGTAGAGGTATACCGAAAGTGAGCTGCGATATCTCTGAAGTCAAAACTCCGAAGCCGAATACTGAATTCGTTAAAAACACGCCTTTGAACTTAACCTGTGATGAGAAATAAAGAAGGGTGAGCTTGGGGGAGCTCAGTAAGTAATAGGGATGCAAACGAGGCGAGTACTCGCTATTTTTGAGGTACTTAAACTCAAACCCAATTATATTTTATAATACCCGAACCCGTTAACTACCCAAACCCATTTAAATACCTGAACCTAATTAACTACTCGAATATTTTTATTTTTACTACCCGAATCCTACCCATATACTGTATGAAATACCCATTAACTATCCAAACTCATTTAAATACCCGTTTATTAAGTCAAAGTTTGACTTTTAAATTTAAATTTAAAATCAATTTCAATGTATATTATTAAAAATTAAATTAATAAATTTAAATTAACTCATAAAAATGGATTAATATTAAAAATCATAATTAAAATACTTAATGAATTAATTTAATTAAATATTATGTTAATAATAAATAATTAAAAATTAAAAATGTATATAATATTTAAAAAATATTATTTATAATCGAGTTCGGATAGTAGGGAACCCTAAGAGCAAAACTCGAACCTTGCCCGAACCCTACTGAACCTATGACTAGTAGCAAAATTAATACCCGAATCCTACCCGAAATAATTATTAAATATTCTAACCCCACTTAATCAGGTCAGATAATGTCGGGGACCTGTCTATAGGGTACTTATTTACATCCCTAATAAGTAAACACGTAAGTACAGAGTGATAACATACGGATACTGTATCATAATGCATCCACACAAACTTATTCAGTCAATATCAAAATATATATCTGATAACCTGATACTTGTATCACAACCTTAAGTTACACATCACTAATGCTAGTTACGTTGTCGAGATCTTTCAGGGAAAGGATACTTTGTAATAGCTTGGTTTCTCTTTCGACCTAATCACAGAACAGAATCCTAAAATTTGGGTTTTTCGATACATGTACATTCTAACATGATAATGCATGTCATGTTATGAATGCTCAATAATTCGAATGTACTTGTAAGACTGATGGTTTCTTTTGTCTCATAGTACTTATATCATAAAATCACATGTCGGAAAACATATTTCTAAATACATTTTTTTAATAAATAATTCACATAACAATTGCTGACTATTATAAACCGTCAGTAGGACTTTAGCTAACTATTATAAGCTATCGATTGGGTTCACTCACTAACTATTATTGCCGCCAATAGGCACTGTCACTGACTATTATAGCCACCAGCAAACACAATCACTAACTATTATAATCCTCGTTAGCAATGATCACATCATATTCATGTCATCTCGATAGGATATATTCTGTGAACCATGCTAATGTTTGTAAAACATTTCCGAAAACATATTTCACAATTCAAAACATATTTCATATTTCAACACACATTTCCAAGCATATTTCAAATTTGAAATACATTTCATATGATAACTATTTTAACCAGTGATCAATGAAATATTAAAAATTTTAAAATACATGATCATTGCCAACTATTATTATCCCCGTCAGTAAGGGCAGAAACATCATTGTTTATATCTCTTATGACAGACTACATCATTGCTATTTACATTGCAAATAACAGGCTACATGGTTGCTATTTACATCACCAATAGCAAGCTTTACATCACTAATATCAGGCTACATGAGTGTTATTTATATCGTCAATAACATGCTACATCATTGCTAACTATTATAATCTCTGTCAGCATGGGCCAAAACTAACTATTATAGTGCATGTTAGCCAAGTCCATAAACATAATGGTCATAACTGAAGTCACTAATAACATACCTCTGACTTAACCTATGATGAGAAATAGAAAGGGGCAAGCTTTGGGAGCTCAATAAGTAACCACACAAGATAGAGGTAATAACATACAGATATTGTATCATAATGTAAGCACATAAACTTATTCATTCCATATCATAACATATATCTTATAACCTGATATCCGTATCATAATCTTAAGCTAGACATAATTAATGCTAGTGACGCTGTCGAGATCTTTCAGGAGGAAAGGATACTTTGAAATACTTTGGTTTCCTTTTCGACCTAACCACAAAACACAACCGTGAAATTAAGACTTTCTTGTACATATACATTCTAACATGATAATGCGTGTCATGTTATGAATGCTCAATAATTTGAATGTTCTTGTAAGAATGATTATTGTTTTTTGCCTCATAGTACTTATATTACAAAATCACATGTTAGAAAACACATTTCTAAACACATTATTCTTATAAATCATTCACATGACCATTGCTGACAATTATAGCCCATTAGTAAGACCTTGACTAACGATTATAACCCGTCAGCTGGGTTCACTCACTGACTATTATAGCCGTCAGATGGCTCCATCACTGACTATTAAAGCCGCCAGCAGGCATAATCAATACTATTATGATCCCCGTTAGCAACGGTCACATCATATTCATGTCATATCAATAAGATATGTTCTGTGAACCATACTCATGTTTATAAAACATTTTTGAAAACATATTTCACAATTCAAAACATATTTCATATTTCAAAACACATTTCTAAGCATATTTCAAATCCAAAACACATTTTATATGATCAGTATTTCAACTCATGATTAAAGAGACATTAGAAATCTCAAAATACATGATCATTGCCAACTATTATCATCCCAATCAGCAGAGGCCAAAACATTGCTCGTTATATCATTAATAGTGAGCTACATCATTGCTATTTACATCGCCAATAATAGGCTACATCATCGTTATTTACATCGTTAATAGCAAGCTACATGATTGCTATTTACATCGCTAATAGTAGGCTACATCATTGTTATTTACTTCACCAATAGCAGGCTACACTATTGCTAACTATTATAATGTCTGTCAGCTAAGGCTATAAATAAAATGGTCATGGTTAGCTATTATCGCCTGTTAGCTAAGGGAAAACAATAAAGCTAGTGTGCAAGTTTTGAAATCAATTCAAATCACAATGTTGATAAAAGCAGAGTTAGCTTAAATCTAAAATCCATATAAATTGGCTAAATAAGCCATATGTTTCACAAACTTTCAAAACATGTCAAAGGTGAGATTTGAAGCTTTTTCGCATGTAGATAAAATCGATGCAAGCTTATAAATCTCACATATACCATGTTATGCCCAATAACTTATAATTGTTAGGAATTTCCTATGATTATAACTTATAATAGCTAGAAATTCCCGTAACATAACCAAGTTATACAAGTTCATTACCCAGCCCTGCATCGAAAATCATGTATATCACATATCCAGTGCAGTATTCATATTCACAATCAAACACATATATTTATACATAAATCTTATCCAAAAATCAATCGGTTAATGAACCACATATGCATATAACACTTATGGTCCTTTAGCGTTATCCAATTTCTATTCAAGGACCTGATTTATTCCATATGATGCTAATTCGCATACTATAGAATTACTCACACTATGTGATGCTTTCTAAAATCACAAATGGTCACGTACCATTCCAATGACCTTATCCACAATCAATCAGTAGTTCACTCACTTATACAAATTGAACTTATAAGTCCTATATGTTATTCGTTTACTGTTTAACACTTAGGTTCACTACGCATAAAGTTAATTCAAGATATGTACAACGAACCTACACTATAAGATACTAATAAGTATCATGCATTGTTAACTTACGATGTATAGTACCAATTATATCTTATAAGCAATTACTTACCATGTAACTTGTGCGATTTACTTATCAAAATACCATGACGACACGTAAATCGAGGCTTGACAAAAAGCTACCACATGCCACAAATGGTTTCGAAAACCTACAATATGACACATATTACTTAGTAATTGTTTCTTAACACATTCACTATTATAATATCCCTTAGATATTAATCTTTTATATAGAAATCACTTATGTCACCATTAGTAGTAAAGTGACAAAAGCTACTAATTCTTACCTTCTAATCAATCTATTTGCACCAACCACACTTACACATGCTTAACACTTATTTTACACCAAAATTACACTAAAAAGGTAAAATTACCATAATCTTGGACGAAACACTAAAAAAGTAAAATTACCATAATCTTGGATGAAGCATAAACACGCCATATACTTGGCATTTCATGGTTTTTATTCCACAATATGATAGTTTTCATGTACAATTGCATGAATTTCATAACATATATCAAAAGCCCCATGATTTTCCATGAAATTTCACACTTTCTCACTCTATACCCTTAGTGTCAAAACCAATTCATCATCATACATTCAAGCCCACTCCAATTTGACATCATATATCATCTTACTACATCATAGACATTAAGATATATCAAATTGAAGCACTAAAAGCAACCTTACCCCAAGAAACCCATTTATGTCAATTGATTATCTCACTTGTGGAGGTTGATTTGCTTCAATCTAAACACATAGAAATACATTATAATAATCCTTATTTAACATATATAAAGCTTGGGAACTGAAAGCAACCAAAACTCCATGAATCATAAAGTTGGCATCCTTGAGTACATTTTCTTTGCCAAGCCATATATAATTCAACTCTTGGATTTTAACTTTGAATTTAGGATACATTGTAGAGGGAAGAGAGTAGAACAACTTTGTGGGTGCTTAAGTCAAAAATGCTAGAAGTTACAAAAAGAATGGCCACAAACTTGAAACCCATGTAAAAATGGTGATTTTTATTTTTCCATGAATTTTTGGTTGATTTTTGGTGAATTTTGGTGTGGTAGCCAACTCTGCCTCTTGAAAATAATATAAAATGCTCCCATGTGCATGTCACATCCATATGAATGGATTTATCCATTAAATATAAACGCTTATAAACATAAGCTTCCTAAATATCTTATTTTCTCATAATTTTCCACTCAAATGCAATTTTATTGGTCCACTTGTTTCACATAAATAATTTCCATTATTCACATGTATATTATATGTGAATAATGAATTATTGTTGAAACTGACCAAAGAAGACAGGTCATTATACATTTTCGGATGAAATTTACCCAGTCACACCTATTTCGATCTTTTTCGATATTTTCTTAATACTTTTCGGTACAGAGGCTGACAAATCAATTAAGGGCTTCATATTATTCCTTTAATACCCTTAAATCGATCCACACTATCCATTTAGCTAGCATGAAAATTTGACCTATGAACAAATAGTCATTTCCATATTTATTTCGTGTTTTTTGAAATAAGTCGTAATCGTAATTTTATGGATCCGAATGGCTTACCCGAGGTCATATACTATCATTTTATGATGATTTGGATATTTTTGGGTGGATATACACTCTCGTGGGGCCTATGAACCTCTCCCTATGTGAGTTGCCCCTTTCGGCCTAAAAATCAAAAAATCACTACTTAGCGATTTCTTTCAGTTCATTTGGTCTAATAATTGCCAAATTAGGTCTTATACATGTCAAATATATGAAATTTAGGGTTCTTACGTCCTCCCCACCTTAAGAAACTCGGCCCTCCGAATTCTTTCTAGTTTATTCTAGAAAGATGGGCGTACTTTTGTCTTGCATCAAGTTCTCTGATACCAGGTAACTTCCTCGAAATAGTAATGGTACCGAAAAACTTTAACTCAATAGCCTATTATAATTTCAAAGTCTAATACTTATTGTCTAATATTCAGATCGACTTTTTTAGCTTCTCAAGTTAAGCCTCAATCATCTTGGTTCCCTTTACCCCGTCATTAATGCCAATCAAGTTACATTCTGATAAAACACGTATATAGACATAATTTCATTCCTTTGTATACCAATAAAAGCTATACTCTGGAAACGTTGGGCTATACTATCACAACGCTTGTTGAATAGGCCTGAAGTTGCCCCTTTATAAGAGCACGAATACTCGGGCTGCCAATTTATAGAGTGAAGATACTCAAGTTGTTTCCTCATTTGTTGTTATTGGTGTTACATAAAGGAATGAAGTGCCTATATATTGTAAAGCGATCTGAAAACATATTTCAAAATTTTATACGGAGTGGATATACAACAAACTAAGCTAAATCTGAAAACAGTAACCTATATGACTTTAACCAAAATTTGGCATTGCTATTAATGGTAAAACAAACTGTGAAGGCATAATAAGGGTTAAGGTAAGAAGTGACTATGTCAATCCCTCTCTCAGGATAGATTGCACGTCTTTTTTATTATCTTAAATTCATCATTCTATACAGATAAATGCGTGCATTAGTACGGTATCACTTTAACTCACTATTCATAATCAGACAGACACAGTACATTAGGATGTGATTGGGATGTAAATGACTCTTTGAACGTTTCTTGACTGACTCAACAAGTCAAACCTACTCTGATACATTAAATTTGTCACGACCCGAAAGCTGCGACGATTCCTTAACTTATAGCCAAAGTACGAAAATCTAGACTAAAATTTAACTTTTCCTTTGACACTAGTTTGTCATGTGAGCAATCCTATATAGTACTATTAGGTTACTATTCAACTAACTTCGTTTAAAGTATCAAATATAAGGTCCCAGTCTATCAATATCCAAATTATCTTTTTGATTAAATTTTGGCAGAGTTCCGCCTAAACGTTAATTTTACCTCTGCAAACACCAACTCAGACAAAATGCCAAAAAAATTTCATTGAAAGTAACATTGTAGAAGGAAAGTGAGTAGAACAACTTTGTAGAAGGGTGCCTAAGTCAAAAATGGCTAGAAGTTGCAAAAAGAGTGGCCACAAGCTTGAAACCCATATAAAAATGGTGTTTTTTTTATTTTTCCATAAATTCTTGATTAATTTTTTGGTGAATTTTGGTGTGGTAGCCAACTCCACCTCTTAGAAATAATATAAAATTCTCCCATGCGCATGTCACAATGCCATATGAGTGGATTTATCCATTAAATATAAAACCTTATAACATAAGCTTCATAAATATCTTAATTTATCATAATTTTCCACTTAAAATGATATTTTATTGGTCCACTTGTTTCACATGTATAATTTCCATTATTCGTATGTATATTATATGTGAATAATGAATTATAGGTGAAATTGACCAAAGGATACGGTTATTATACATTTCTGGATGAAATTTACCCGGTTTCACATAGTTTGATCTTTTTCGGTATTTTTATAATACTTTTTTACATGAAGGCTAACAAATCAATTTAAGGGCTTGATATTATTCGCATAATACCCTTAAATCGATCCACAATGTCTATTTAGCCAGTATGTCGTCATTTCTACATTTATTGTGCGCTTTTGAGATAAGTCATAATCGTAATTTTATAGATCCAAATGGCTAATCCGATGTCATATATTATCATTTTATGATGATTCGAATATTTCTGGGTGTGTACACACTCCCGTGAGGCCCACGAACCTCTCCATACACGAGCTGCCCTTTTCAGCTTAATTATCCAATTTGAGTCTTATACATGTCCAATATATGAAATTTAGAGTTCTTACAAGTATCAAGTTCCAACCATGCTTACAAAGTGACAAATAGGCATTTTTCTTTTCTCCTTGCAAAGTGACATATAGGCATTTTTCTTTCTCCTCGTTCAACTAACTTTTTCCACCATTTATTTTATGCAACAACATATTTTAAATGAAACTGCCAACAACATTCTCATATTAGCTACTACATTACTTTATATAATGTTTCTTCAATTTTGTAGTTAGGCATGTTTATGCAATCTATTCAATATTATATTAAAAAAAACAAAAAAAAAAAGAAAGGTCTTGCAACTTTATATAAATTAAAAACAAATTAAAATTTCTCAACACGCTGCTTAATAGCTTCACCAATCTCAGATATCCCACTAGCCAATTGAATCTAAGGATAAAATCCAAACTAATAACAAACAAATTTGGAGCAATTAAACAAATTCATTTAATCAACATTCTCATAATCAAAGTAGAAACTCATGCCTAATTAGGAAAAAAAAGTACTAAAATGAGATTAAATTGATGAATATAGTAAAAAAAAAAAATCAAAACGATGTTTTTGCAGAGATGATGAAAAGAAGCGGCACCGAGAATGTCGCATCGAGACTTGAGAGTCCATTCGTAGTAAGTATATGACTCTCATGAAAGAGAAGTCGTTGATGTTGTAGGATCGGAGAATATTAGAAAGGTGAACTTCGATGTTGGCATCGCTATTGGTGAGAGAAGTTCAACATTTTGAACTCAACAGAGCAGAACTCGCACTGGCCATCACCGTCCCAACCATAGCAATCACTTGAGAATCGCATCGACACGGTGCTTTCGTTGTTAAGAGCGATGTGTTGAGGCAATAGGCGATGAACTCGTCATTAAGCATGGACGAGTTGACTTCAATTTTGAAAAGTTTGCTTGAGATCATAAAGCGGTGGAAGGTGTTAGCCAAGGAAGCATCAGTGTTGTTAAGCTTGAATTTGGCGTAGTCGTCTTTTAGTTCGTGGATTTTGACCTTAGGGAATTGCTGGTAGGAAGCTCCTTCCATTTATCAATTATTAGTGTGTTTTCTTTTGATTAGATTGAATATGGAAAATGAAGAACGAGCAAAAGAAAAACAATCAAGGAAGAAAGTATGATTGAATAGAGGTACGAAGCAATAGTTTGAGTAAATAACATAGGGGCGAGTGAGGAAAAAAAAGAGTGTGGAAAGCCATTAAAAGTTATGCTATCACCGACGATCTAATTGTGCAAGAAAAAACCCATTAAATCTTAAAAATATTGACGGTTCTTATAACCCTTAAAATAAAAGTGTAATTAAAAGTATCATTTTTTTTTTGTAGTGACCAACTTCTATAATGGTGAACATTTCTTTGGCATAGGTAGAGGCTGCTTGCATTTCGGGTCCCATCTTGCGACTGAATAATGCTATAGGATGGCCTTGCTGAGATACGATAGCTTTAATAGCTGCACTAGAAGCATTGGTTTCAAGTCTGAATGGTTGAGAGAAATTCGGTAAAACTAAAACAAGGAATGTTTTCATAATAGATTTGAGAGATCCTCTGACCATATAAATTGATCTCTGAGCAATTCAGTGAAAGGTGCCACGGTTGTTACATATGGGGCATAAACTTGCAATAATACCCCTGAAACCGAGGACCCAGTTTTGAGAGTGGAAAGAGTTGGCCATTCTAATATTGTTGTAATTTTGAAAGAATCAACTTGGATAAACTTGCCACTTACAACTTTGAGGCTACTAATAGCGTCCTTGATGGGATTATATGGTTTAGGAGGTATAACGGCGGAACGACAATGAAAGCACTAATATCTAGGTTTAGTTAATAACTTTCCTTATTTATGTTTTACAATTCTGTATATATACATATCTTGTACTTCTTTCTATGATATGAAAAACATTAATCTTTTCATCTTAACACCCCTGAAACCGAGAACCCAATTTTGAGAGTGGAAAGAGTTGGTCATTCTAATATTGTTGTAATTTTGGAAGAATCAACTTGGACAACCTTACCACTTATAACTTTGAGGCTACTAATGGCGTCCTTGATAGGATTATATGGTTTAGGAGGTATAGCGACGGAATGACAATGAAAGCACTAATATCTGTAGAGTTCAAGTAAAATATGCAGAAAACAGAAGGGAGAAAATGAGAGAAAAGACACGAGGAAAGAACTTCTTTCATTATTTTCTACATGTACGTACAAGTTATATAACATGATCCGATACAGCATAATGATGGTTTCTAGAATTTTTGACTGGGCACTAATTAGCTATGGTTATTCTTATCCTACGCAACAACTCACCTATGGGCCTTTCAACCCATAATCAAATTAAATCACTTGTCCAAGTAGAAGTTTTGCTCAAGGGAGACTTAGAATCCACCGCACCTTCAATGCCATGGAAAATTTTCACTAAAATTAAAATTTTTTAAGGATTAAATCTTTATTTTTAATTATTTTATTAAAATTATTTTTATTTAAAATTTATTTTATTTTTTTTAATCTCACGATATTTAATCTAATCGATTGTCCAATCAATTTAAATCTTAGTCCTTAGTTGGCAAAATGACCACCTGCTTCTGCATTGAAGTTTTATCATAAATTTACATTTATTAGTAAATAATATATATATATATATATATATATATATATATTACATAATATAATGTAAAATAGTAATAAAAATTCAATCTTATCATTTACATTTATTAATTTTCGTGATTTCTAACGTGATTACATATCTAATAAGCAGCTATATAAATTTTTTGGAATAGTTTTTGATTAATTAAATCTTTTATCAATTATTTTTAAATACTTTTTTTTTATATAATTTCATATTATTCTTATACTTTTTGTTACCTATAAGAAATTATTTTATTATAATACCAAAAATGTTGTTCATTTATATTTCTTATGATTGATTGGTAAATGATTTTTAGGTTTATTTAGTATTTTTTTTTTACAAATTAATTCAAATAAATTTTTTATGTTGAATGTAAGGAATTTATGAAAAATTACTCTGAGGTTTCAATAAATTGATGTTTAAATGGTTAATTACTCCACTGAAGGATAAGGGTGATGGAAACCGGCTGTACCGGTGTAGAGCTTCTGGGGAGTAGGGGGGGCTCCTGAAGGCGCATATGACAGAAAGGTCTCTCTTTAGTCTTTATCCATCACCAATTCCAGAACAATTTGTATGAGATAATTTTCCAAAAGACCACCATTCAAATAAGAAAGTGAAGGTGGTATTAGTAGAAGTATTTGTATGGTAATCCCAATTTCCTCCATAGCCAAATGGAAGCCATTTTAAAGCCTCTGTTAAGCTTCAGCTCACCCAAACCATCCTCCGTTCCTTCTTGTTCTATCATCAACAAAGCTCCATTTTGGCTATCACTAACACCTCATTTCACTGCCACCTCTTTTTCTTTCTCCATCCCTCCTTCCCGTTTCACTTCTTCTGGTAAGTCAATTCCAATTCCAATTCCAATTCCAATTCCTTCTTCTTGTGGGTTTCGTTTCATAGATGTTGTGTGTTAATGGTTCTTTACAATTCTTCTGCCAAGTTAATTCCAACTCTTTCTTTTTCCATTCTTCTGGTAAGTTAAAATTTTGTAGGTTTCGTGCCATTTTTGCATCTTTAAAATTATTTTGAAAACTTATTAGGTTAATATTACTTCTTATGTTAAAGTATCTGTAGACTGTCATTTTGATATTTTAGCTTACAATTTTTTTTTCGTTTTAACTTTTGTTCTGGATTGACTCAGTTATATATGCGACTCCGGATAGCCAATTGAGTGAGGAAGTAGAAACCAATACAAGAGAATGGGTAATTCAAGGTATATAACTCACTAAATTGCAACTCATATATTTGTGCTAAAAATTTAACTGTTTTTGTTCTGCGAGATTGTGTATGATATTAGCATTGTGCCTGTTTTTATTAAAATGTCTGTTTATATCTCAGAAGACAATAGTTATCTGTTTACCGTAATTGCACCCAGTGCCAGATTATTTTATTGAACTTTTAATGTGAATCAGTTTTGAGTTTGCTCTATTCTTCATCCATAAAATTTCTTAGTAGATGTATGATAGAGGATATTGTGTTTTGTTATTTTAATCGAACATGATTGATTTTGAGAAGCTTTCTGAATGCTTCTTTGGTTTTATAGTCTTTAATCATTATCACTGCTCGGAAAGACTGCACTTTCCAATGCAAATGAAGTTTCAAGACAGCTATTCTGATGGAACTGTAGATCACCGTAATGCAAAAACCAAAGGCTCTAGGCCTTCGTGTTATATCGTAATGTTCAATTTTTGGCTTAACAAAATCCACTAGGAGCCATATGCTAATAAGCCGGAGCTTTAGAGTTTGACATTTTAAACTGGCTCTACAAGCTGATTAGCCTAGGACCCTAAAAAAAATGTTAGTTCTAATTTATATATTAGGTTCACTCTCTTTCCCCGTTAAACTTTGATTACTTAACCCTTACCCTTTATCAAAAAAATTGGGTGGCATTATCTAATAGCTTAGGCAAGGCTTGCTGGATTAGAATTAATGTGAAAAATTTGTACTTTTCGGACTACAACTGCATGCTCTTTTGTTCATTTTAGCTTTCAACTTGCTATTTCTTATGCTACTTTCTTTTTAGCTGCAACCTCATCCAGTATTTTTTAGATGATGGATGCCTTTCATGGTTTTGTTCGACTTTTCTTCGCAAATACTCCTTATTTACTTTGAATATTCAGGTTTTCTAGACCAAACAATATTCTTGTTTAGAGCATCATCTCCCAATTGTTTAGTAACTAACAAAAAGGGATATTCTTTTTGTTATAATGTACAAAAGAATTGATGACTTATCTAAGAGGTTGGAAGACTAAACTTTGAAGAATATTCAACTGATGAAAAAAAAGTTTTATGATACTAGGTTGATCAGCCTTTTACGCCCCTCTACTAGAATTTTAAAGTAATTTTATTCCACATCTTTTAAATACTTTGTTTCTTGTGGTCTTATATTCAAGTTGGGCATCTCCACCTATTACCAATTGTTTTAGGTTGGATATCTAACACAGAAGATCCTGCTTCTTCCCCTGGATGTGATACAAATTGGATTTGTACATGTAGATAAATTAGGAATTATTAGCTGTCAATAAATAAATAATGAATTATTATCTGTTTTCCTCTTTAATAGGAAACTACCTAAAATCAAGGAAGTTAGAGATATCCTGATTTTTTTCCTAGAATTACTCCTAGAATTACTCTCTAGTTTTCCTATTTATATTGTAACAACTATTGAATTCATATGGAGAAAAGAATACATTCAGTTTTACCTCTCTACTGTTTTCTTTCTTTACTACATGGTATCAAGAGCCTATGAATTATAAAGCAGCCATGGTTGGCTCTAGTTCGTCTTCTTCTTCCGTTACCAACACTGTGACAAGGAGTTCCCAGGCATCTTCGATTGCACCCATCAATGAAAGCCCTTTACAGATTGCCATTCATAAGTTAAATTGGTAAAAACTACTTAGAGTGGGCTCAATCCGTGCGTTTGGTGATTGATGGAAAGAGAAAACTTGGATATCTGAATGGGGAAATCAAGCCTCCAGCTGCTGATGATCCAAAATACCAGCAGTGGAGATCAGAAAATTCCATGGTTATCGCTTGGCTTATTAATTCCATGGAACCAATCTTGGGAAAACCGTTTATGTTTCTACCAACCGCTCATGATGTTTGGGAGGCTGTTAGAGAGACGTACTCTGACCTAGAAAATTATTCTCAATTATTTGAGTTAAATACTCGGATGTGGCGGATACAACAAGGTGATAGAGAGTTAACTGCCTATTATAATGACATGATAACTCTGTGGCAAGAATTGGATATGTTCGAAACTGAAGAATGAGAGAGTCCGAATGATAGTGCACGTTACAAGAAAAAGGTTGAACGAAGTCGAGTGTTTGTATTTCTGGCAGGTCTAAATAAAGATCTTGATGAGGTTCGGGGACGTATTTTAGGACGGAAACCTCTATCCTCTATCAGAGAGGTTTTTTCTGAGGTACGGAGAGAGGAGGCTCGGAGATTAGTGATGTTAAAGGGAGTAGAGGAGCCAAAAGTTGATCAAGACAGTTCAGCACTTGTAGCCCACAGTAATGAGCAACAAGGAGAAAGACGAGGAGGTAAACAAAAGCCATGGTGTGATCATTGTCGGAGACCATGGCATACATGCGAGACCTGTTGGAAACTCCATGGAAAACCTGCAAATTTGAAGAAGAAACCTGGTGATGACTCTCGGCCAGCAAGGGACACTCGTGCTTTCCAGGTTAGCACTACTAATCCAGGGCAGCAATCATCCTCAGACTCTCTTCCTTTCACCAAGGAACAAATGGAGCACCTGTACAAAATGTTTCAGTCTCAATCTATAGGAAATTCTAGTACGTCTTGTTCTTTAGCCCAGTCAGGTAATTTTTTCACCACATCCTTTACTTGTGTCAATCCAAATACATCTTGGATATTAGATTCAGGAGCAACCGATCATATGACTGGGTTCTCGCAGTTGTTTTCTTCTTACATACCTTGTGCAGGAAATCAAAAGGTCAAAATAGCAGATGGTTCCTATGCTACAGTTGCAGGGAAAGGAAAAATTATTGTTTCTTCTCATCTTACTTTAAAAGATGTCCTTCACGTTCCTCAATTGTCCTATAATCTATTGTCAGTCAGTAAATTAACTCGTGATCATAATTGTCAAATTAATTTTTGGTCTTCTCAATGTAAATTTCAGGATTTAACCTCGGGGAAGACGATTGGGGATGCTAGGCAAGACTGTGGCCTTTACCTCCTTAATAATGATACAAACTTTGGAAGACAAGACCAAACTTGTTTTAATTCTATTTCTGTTTCCAGTGACAGTGAGATTATGTTATGGCATTTTCGGTTAGGACATCCAAATTTTCATTATTTAAAGCAATTATTACCCAAAATATTTATGAATAAAAATGCTTCTATTTTTCGATGTGAAGTTTGTGAATTAGCTAAACATCATCGTGCTGTTTTTCCACCACAACCATACAAAAAGTCAAAACCATTTACTATGATCCACAGTGATGTATGGGGTCCTTCTAAAGTGGCAACTCTTTCTGGAAAATGTTGGTTCATTACATTTATTGATGATCATACTCGGGTTACTTGGGTTTTTTTACTAAAAGATAAATCTGATGCTGAAAGTGTGTTTAAAAACTTCTATACAATGGTACAAACACAGTTTGAAACTCAGATCAAAGTTTTTCGTAGTGATAATGGCAAAGAATTCTTTAATCATGTGTTAGGGAATTTTTTTGATGAAAAGGGGATTGTACATCAAAGTTCTTGTAATAACACACCTCAACAAAACGGGGTAGCCGAAAGGAAAAATAAACATCTTCTTGAAGTTGCTAGGGCCTTAAGCTTTACATCTAAAGTTCCAAAGTATCTTTGGGGAGAAGCTGTTTTAACGGCCACTTTTTTGATAAACAGAATGCCTTCAAGAACCTTGGGGCTTAAAACACCAATAAAACTTTTCAATGAGTGTTTTCCAACTTCCAAGTTAGTAAGAAACATTCCTTTAAAAATTTTTGGTAGTGTTGCATTTGTTCATAACCATGACCATAAAAGAACAAAACTTGATCCAAAAGCACATAAATGCATTTTTGTAGGCTATTCGACAAATCAAAAAGGTTATAAATGTTATGATCCAGTTCTGAAAAAAAATTTTGTCTCTATGGATGTCACTTTCTTTGAAGGACAATCATACTATCACACTTCTCATCTTCAGGGGGAGAAGAACAATAGTAAAGATGATATGTTTTTAAATGGTTTTGACTTAACCATTGATTTTGAATGTGCTAGTGATGATATTTTACCAAAAGTAATTGAGAAAGGAAATACAAATGCATTAAATGATGAAAATCTACAACAACCTCTGGTAATGCCATCTCAAAATCAAAATTCTGAAACAACAGAGATGTGTGCGAAACGATGGAAGGGTCTTGTATATTCAAAGGAGTACCAAGCACAAAAAAAGGAAAGGAACACTGTCTTACAGCACCCCCAAGAATCTGATCAGGGGTTGGATCATGAGATCAATGTTCCTTCAGACAATTCTGATAATAATCCTCCAGGTAATTCTAAGTCAAATTCCTCAAGTCAAGATGATCTTCCAATTGCTCTTAGGAAAGGTGTTAGGTCTTGTACTAAGCATCCTCTATCCAATTTTATTTCGTATAATAATGTGTCACCACGGTTTCGTGCTTTTATTACACAAGTGTCTAGTGTGGTTATTCCAAGTAATGTACAGGAAGCTCTAAATGTTCCTGAGTGGAGGGAGGCTATTCTTGAGGAGATGAGAGCTCTAGAGAAGAATGCTACTTGGGAAAAGGTTGATCTGCCACAAGGAAAAGCAATCGTTGGTTGTAAGTGGGTATTCACCGTGAAGTATAATTCTGATGGATCTCTAGAACGATACAAGGCTCGACTGGTAGCTAAAGGCTACACACAAACTTACGGAGTGGATTATTCTGATACTTTTTCTCCAGTGGCAAAACTGTTCGTGTGCTTTTGTCAATTGCTGTAAACCTTGATTGGTCTCTAAATCAATTGGATGTGAAGAATGCTTTCCTCAATGGAGACCTTGAAGAGGAAGTTTACATGGAGGCACCACCTGGTTTTACTGAGAAGTTTGGATCCAAGGTATGCAGACTTAAAAGATCACTATATGGTCTTAAACAGTCGCCTAGAGCTTGGTTTGAAAGGTTTACAAGGTTTATGAAGAATCAGAATTATAGACAGGGGCAGACAGATCACACTCTCTTTATAAAAGTCTCTAACAAAGACAAGATCTCAATTTTGATTGTTTATGTAGATGACATAATTCTTACGGGAGATGACGAAGAAGAAATAAACCGATTAAAACAGAATCTAGCCAAGGAGTTCGAGATCAAGGATTTGGGGCAAATGAGATATTTTTTGGGTATGGAAATTGCGAGATCAAGGAAAGGTATCGTATTGTCACAACAAAAATATATCTTGGATCTCTTGAAAGAAACTGGTATGAGTGGGTGCAAGCCAGTTGATACTCCAATAGAAGCAAAAGTGAAGCTTGGAGAGGTAAAAGATGGAGTTCCTGTGGATACTGGCAGATATCAAAGATTAGTTGGGAAGTTAATTTATCTATCTCATACACGGCCTGACATTGCTTTTGCTATAAGTATGGTAAGTCAGTTCATGCACTCTCCTTGTAAGGAACATCTAGAAGCTGTGTTTCGAATTCTTCGTTATTTGAAAGCAACTCCAGGGAAAGGATTGTTTTTCAGAAAAAATGAAAATAGAGGAATTGAAGTCTATACTGATGCAGATTGGGCAGGTTCAATCACTGATAGAAGATCGACATCTGGATACTGCACCTTTGTGTGGGGTAATCTAGTTACTTGGAGAAGCAAAATACAAGGTGTCGTTGCCAGAAGTAGTGCAGAAGCTGAATTTCGTTCAATGGCTCAAGGAGTGTCTGAGGTAGTCTGGCTAAAGCAAGTTCTAGAAGAAATTAAAAGGTCAGTCAGTCTTCCTATGAAGTTGTACTGTGACAATAAATCAGCCATCAGCATAGCTCATAATCCGGTTCTACATGACAGGATGAAACATGTTGAGATTGATAGACATTTTATAAAAGAGAAGCTTGAAGAAGGGGTAATTTGTATTCCTTTTGTTCCTACCATGAAGTAGGTTGCAGATATTTTCACCAAGAGCTTAATGAGACAGCCATTTGAACTTCAAGTGAGCAAGTTGGGCATGATTGATATCTTTGCACCAACTTGAGGGGGAGTGTAGATAAATTAGGAATTATTAGCTGTCAATAAATAAATAATGAATTATTATCTGTTTTCCTATTTAATAGGAAACTATCTAAAATCAAGGAAGTTAGAGATATCCTGATTTTTTTTCCTAGAATTACTCCTAGAATTACTCTCTAGTTTTCCTATTTATATTGTAACAACTATTGAATTCATATGGAGAAAAGAATACATTCAGTTTTACCTCTTTACTGTTTTCTTTCTTTATTACAGTACATATTAAATATTGCTGAGTGCGTCTCTGAATTATTGCTCGGTATTTTCTGACAGATTTTTATGCTCTAAGGAAAGTTGTTGAAACTACCTCAGACCATGTTAAGGAGATTAGAGCATCCGCAGGTCTGCCTCTATTAGAAAAGGAACTTGTGGATTTGGAATCAAAAGCAGCCAATAGCTCCTTTTGGGATGATCGTGCCAAAGCTCAAGAAACTCTTTTGGCACTGACTGATGTCAAAGACAAGATAAATTTGCTCAATGAATTTAAAACCAAGGTGTGAAATTTCTTGTTAAGAAAAACGAAGTTTTGTATCATTGTCACTTTCAGCATTACTAGTCTGTGCTTGGAGTCATAATATATTACAATGTACTTGACATCATTTTATTTGTTTCTAGAGCACTATCATTTTTTTTTGTTATCTATTTTTTATTTTTTTGTCGGGAGGTTTAACTCATTTTGTCAATGCTTTTACCTTCTCCAAATTGTTATATTTTTTTGTTAAATGAGTCAAACTAATATTTTACTTTGAGAAGTCTTATTGATGATCTGGTTAAGAATAGCCTCAATTAAATTCCCAATATTCCTTTCTTATTTTAATTCATAGGTCTATGAACTTCCTTATAATTGTATTATGTTTTAGTATGATATGATTTTTCTCATAATGAAGATTATTAAATTAAGGTTGATGAAATTGAAAATGCCCGTGCATGAAAACGGGACAAGGAAATGTAACCTGCTTTCATGGTGATTCATCATCGTCATCATCAAAGCCTTTATCCCAATATTGTGGTAGGCTATATAAACCAATATATGAACTCACACTAAGTCATTAGCATGAATTCCCCCTCCTCTACTCATTCCTAAGAATGCGATGGTTTTACATCAGTCATAATCTTCACTCTTCTAACTAGAGCGTCTACAGGTCTATGTTGTATGTGTCTAAACCAACATGAACGACTTTCACTTATCTTATCTTCGATAGGTGCTACTCCAACTTTTTGGCGAATGTCTTCATTTCTCATTCTATCTTTTCTCGTATATCCACACACCCATCGTAGTATTCGCATTTTTACTACACTCATCTTCTATGCATGCAATCTTTTAGTTGCCCAACATTCACTGCCATAGAGTAATGTTGGTCTGATAACTATCATCTAAAACTTGTTTGTCAACCCTATAGGAATTCCTTTGTCACACAACACACCTGTAACGCTTCTTCGCTTGCTCCAACCAATCTATATTCTATGGGTCACATCACCGTCAATCTCTCCATCCATCTGTACGATTGACCCAAAATATCTAAAATGATCCTAGTTAGGGATCGCCACCCCATCTAGCATCACTATGTTTCTATCTTCTTCTTTGTTTGGACTGAATTTATACTTCATGTATTCAATCTTTGCTCTGCTTAGTCTTGATCCTTTTGACTAATGTCTGTCTCCACAGTTCTAACTTGGTATTAACCTCCACTCTAGTCTCAACATACAAAATAAAATCATCTGCAAATATCATACATCAAGGTACGTTATCCTGGATGGATTTTGTCAGCTTATCCATTACTGTAGTGAACAAAAATGGACTTAATGTCAACCCTTGATGTAGCCCTACTGTGATAGGGAATTCGCTTGTTTGCCCTTCACACTTCCTCACATGTGTCCTTCCATCTCCATACATATTCTTAATTATTTCAATATATTTCATGGAAACTCTTTTCTTCATTAAAGATCACCATAACACCTCTCTAGGCACTTTATCATACGTTTTCTCCAATTCCATAAAAACCATATGAATATCTTTACCTTGTACTCGAGAACGCTCCACAAGTAGTCTAAGAAAGTGTAGTGCTTCCATAGTTGACCGGTCAGGCATAAAAGCAAATTGATTCTCCGGTATCTTTACAGTCTTCCTTAATCTTCGTTCTATCACTCTTCCCATAATTTCATCGTGTGACTCATTAATTTTATACCTCGATAATTGAATAAACTTTGAATATCTCCCTCTATTATTAGTTTCATGGTGATTATGCTTCTTTTTTTTATTTGCCCTTTTCCAGTTAATCATATGGATATAATTGTGGAATAGTTGATTGAGTTAAATGTCCATAAGAGATCTGGTTCAAGAGTGGAACCTTTTACAATTATTTGTAAGAGTTGCATTTGGTGATTCAAAGTAATATTAGGACCGTATGACAAAATAACTATTCTCTTTTGCATTTTGATTTGTATACACCCCTGATTGTGAAAATTATAGTTGCATTTTTCTAAAGTTCAGATTTTGATCAAAATGTGTTATGTTGGAGCTTGGAAAAGTACTACTTCCTTAGTATTCCTTCTTGATACTTTGGATGCAGGTTGAAGATGCAGAAACTATAGTTGAGTTAACAGAGGAGATGGATTCCATAGATGCTGCACTGCTAGAAGAGGCTGTCACTGTCATCAAACAACTAAATAAGGCATTGGACCGATTTGAGTTGACTCAACTTCTTTCTGGTCCATATGACAAAGAAGGTGCAGTCATCTCTATTACCGCTGGTGCTGGGGGCACTGATGCGCAGGTATTTTTATTTTATTTTATTTTTGTGTGTGTGCTTAAGGCAACATGAATGATATATATTCCTGTCTCATCAGATAAAAGGGTGTTGTTCTATGTGTATCATTCTCTAATAGTCAGTGGCTGTATCATTACTCTTTTTTTTAGTTCAAATACAATTAAAAGCAAATCCATTTGATTCAGGACCTTGTAATCTTTGCTTCTTCGTCACTTCTGTGCACTGTTTGCTATTCTTCTAGTTGGCTGACTTGGTGTAAAATGCACTTGGTCTTATGCAGAGAGAATTGAACTGCATTCAGCATCTAGTGTATTGGTTCTGCTTGATTTATAAAAGAAATTGATTGTATGATTATGATGATTAGATAAACCAAGTTGCTTTTGTGATTTGCTAACTTAAAAGCACCTGTTAGTGGGTGTATGAATAATGGGCAAATCATGTGATAGTGTAGGATTAGTAAATAGGGGGATGTACTTGCTTTTTTATCATGTCAAATTTTTGTCGGCATCCACCTAAAATAAACTGGCAAATAGTTGGAGAGGCCCAGCTTAAATATAGGGACAAAATAAATCTAAAATAACCTGATGCGGTATAACACCACTTAACACTTTTAGAACAAGGAAAACAAACAATAGGAAAAAACGGGACAACAAGCATGATCAAAGCAAATGGAAACTAATAATTTGGCGTCTAAGAGCATCTTAGACATTTGTCATTAAACCAACTTGCACTGGGTGGTCTGGCCTATATTGAATAAAGCGCATAGAAACCAACCCTAAATTGATGTGGGATTTATCACCACTTAAAAAAAAAAAAAACCTAAGAAGGTTAGCTGAAGTGGAGTTGTATGAAGCAGACTTTGATCATGGGGCTTAAAGCTGGTATAAAACAAGCACAAATGTAGAAATTCCCTGTTAAGTTCATATGGTATTCTAAAGATTTTCCAGAAATTGGGGTTTTATCCAGTTCTTCTACATCAGAGGAGCAACCACAGGCACATCCCACAATATGAAACTGTTGCTCATATTCAACTAAACTTCTTTTAATTCTCATCTCAGTCTGAGTGTGAGGACTTAACTGCGGACCCTTGAGGTTAATTTTTTTTTTTTTTTTTTTTTTCATGGGACCTGATTTACCACTGAGCTTTATCTCTGCTTTTCTTTGGTAAAAATCTTGATCCTTTCCAGTGCAGGATTGGGCTGACATGCTTCTCAGGATGTACATGAGATGGGGAGAGAAACAGAAATATAAGACAAGAGTGGTTGAAAAGTCCTTGGGAGAGGAAGCTGGGATTAAGTCAGCCACAATTGAAGTTGAAGGCAGATATGCTTATGGTTATCTATCTGGAGAGAAAGGAACACATCGTATAGTACGACAGTCTCCTTTCAATGCCAAAGGTCTTCGCCAGGTAACTTGGGTTTTCTTCTGTCTATTAAATTCTCTCTCTATTTATGTCAGCAGATATGACAGAGAACCTTACCAATCAACAATACACGCATGTGCGCGCGCGCACACAGGTTCTAATTTTACTTGTAAATTGTTGAATATCGAGCAAAGATGATCTTCTTGATATATGATTAGGGTTGAACAATTCCATCCAAAATTTTATACAAGCATTTGATTAGTTAGGTTAGAGGACTGCTTATCCTATAATTAGATAATCTGAATGACCAGCATTCTGTTTTTCTTTTGAAATTTCTATAATAAATGGTTAATTTTCATGCATCTTTTTCTTTCTTATTTGCATTATGCTTCTGAGCATCCATACTGTGAGTGAAGTGATTGGAGCACTAGGAAGATCGTGTACATGGTACTTGCAGCCACCAGATGGTTGTTTTGACACCTTACCTGAACAAGGTTTTGCCTACTTGATCAAAGTTCTATGTTCTTTCTGTAAAATGTTTCAAGAAAAAGAGGCTATTACTTGCTGGTTAAATGGAAAGATTGTTAAGTCATGCTATTTCATTCCAATCAGTACAAAGAGAAATGATTCTCAAGGTTTCTCCAAAGGAAACACAGTTTGACTGGTGTCCCCTTACCCAACATAACCCCCCTTCAATTTTTTTCCTTGAGAAAAGAATCATCGACTTCTGATAACCACAGAGAATGAACCTCACGATCTTAAGTTGAGAAATCAGGCTCTTGGTGAATGCTGATCATTCCCATTGAACCCTTGCCTCCATTTAATTGCTTTACCATGATTGTCTGTGTAGATGCCATGTAATCACTAGAAAAGGATGGAGAATCATAGCTTATCTTGAAGGCTCCATTGCTAAAGATCAAAGAGGAACCTAAAATGGAGCTTTTTTAACGTCTAAGATTTGTCTATCAATTTAAAACAATTTTGCTACTAGTTATGTGGGATTTAAATATCATGCTATGGAGTGGCCAATAGAAGAAGCTCTGTTGAACATTCTTAGTATTAACTTATAAAAATGTTATATATTCTTGCTTCCTCTTATAGTCCTTTCTTTCTGTTTGTCTATCTACATTTTATAGTTTTCGTCTCCATGGTATCAACAATAAAAGTTAACCATTTTCTTCGTTGTATAAATCAATTCTTCTTTTTTTTTTTAATCAATTTTTACTTCTTTTATCACTTTGACGATATTTGATTAAGCTTTGACTCACAACCCACCCTTTCTGTAGTTTTCTTTAGTATCTTTAGGTGTGGGCATCATTTTCATGTTTAGCTCCAAGATTAAATCTGTGTGCTTTTTCTTTGTCTCATGATGAACTCCAGTTAACATAGGAAATTGAGTGTTTCCTGAAAGACAGGAAAAATTCTAGGTAGCATACTAAGAATGAATATAACAGTTCTTAGATTTGGTTATACAGACAAGCTTTTCTGGTGTTGAAGTCATGCCTCTTCTCCCCGAAGAGTCTGTGGATGTTGAGTTACCTGAGGAAGACCTTGAAATTACCTTTTCAAGGGCCGGAGGGAAAGGAGGCCAGAATGTGAATAAAGTTGAAACTGCTGTTCGGATCACTCACATCCCCACTGGTGTTACTGTTCGCTGCACAGGTCCTCAACTCTTTGCTCTTCTACTTTCAGTTTATTTGAAGATTTATTGGAATTATTATTATAATTCAGTCAAAAGCATTTTTAGCATACGGGAATTTCCAGAATTCTTGATAAAGCAGCTTTTTGAACTGAGTTTGAGGAAGCGTGTAACATTTTGTTAGCCGTGTGCAGAAGAGAGATCCCAGCTAGCAAACAAGATCAAGGCTGTTAGCCGATTAAAAGCGAAGCTACTGGTCATAGCTGAGGAGCAACGTGCATCCGAAATTAAGCAAATAAGGGGAGATGCAGTGAAGGCAGAATGGGGGCAGCAGATACGTAACTATGTATTCCATCCATACAAACTGGTGAAAGATGTACGGACGGGGTTTGAGACATCAGATATTGCATCTGTAATGGATGGTGAATTGGACGCCTTCATCAAGGCTTACCTCAAATACAAATACAGTATGAGTGTGTCTGCAACGGCAACTGCAACAGGGGCTAATTAACTGTTTTCCGGTTTATGATTAACTAATATAATGCCCTTTTTGTGTTTATATAGGCTTATTGCATTCGTACTAATCAGATTCGGATGTGGCAAAGTGCCATGGTGTTCCTTCTCTAGATAGCTTCAGTTTGATGGAGATGAAAATATAGCAGTCAAGGAGCAATAATTGCAGGTCTAGCCGGGCTTTAGAGGGATATCTTGGGAGAAAATCATTTAATCAGGATATTTAAATTTTAAAATTCAATTTTTTTTATTTGGAAAAAAAAATTTAATCTTATTTCAAGAGGGAATTTCATCTTAAAAATCCACCTAGTGGTGGTTTATCAAAATTTTCTTTAAAACTATTTGTACTTTATTAAACATAATACTTCATTAAATACAAAATTAAAAAGAAAAATAAGTATCATTTTATTTAAATACAATATATATTTTATTTTATTTTATTTTATTTTATTTTTTCTTGTTATATTTAATATCATTATTTTTATTTTATAATTATTTTGTATTACATTAAATTTTAATAATCAAAATTTCTTTCTAAAAAAATTTATCCAAAAAATGTTAAGTTAGTATATCAAATTGTTGAATTTCAAAATATTTTTCTTTTGAAATTTTTGAAAGAGGTGTTCTATCGATAATCATTTTTGTTGTTTGTGTTGTGATCATCATTTTTTTTCAATTTTAATATAAAATATCTTTGAATGAAATGATCTAATCATCCTCCGTGCTTTTCATACCCTTCATCTTTTATAATATTTATATGGACAATTATCATATAGATTATCAGTAGAGTTTTATAAATTTCATAAATATAATTAAGATGATAATAAATATTTTATTTTATTTATTTTTTATTTTTGAATTATTATCTAATACAGCGAAATTTTTTAATTAAGATTGCACATATCTCACTTTATTTATTTTTATTTTTTTAATATTTCAAGTAAGGTATGTGTCATCATCATTGTTTCACTTGTAGAGTTAAAAAAACTCTGTTGAAAGTGTATTAAATAATAATTTTTTTAATATTTTTAAAGGGTATATATAATCATTTTAACTTTATTTGTGCAATTTTTAAACTCTATTGACAATATATTGAATAATTATCCTTTTTATATTACAAAAATTATTTTTAAACCACATTATTAAATATGTTAAATTTCATTTAAGTTCTTGAGTCGGAACCTAATTCAACTTTAGTTAATCAGTATTAAAAATAGATATTTCCCCCCAAATTATTTAACATTGTTAACAAAAATTAATGGAATGTGTGCAATTACAACATTACACAATCTTGAACTTTTCTATATAAATAATTTTTTATTTTTCTTTTTTTTCCTCCATCTTCCATGATTCTTTATTTTTTTTCATAATTTTTTCACTATTTTTCATGAATATTGTTCGATCAACGATTTTCTTATCAAAATGTATTAGATTTAATCTTATTAATTATTAAACAATTTAAATTTTAATAATTACAATCAATGTTTCAAATTTCTCAAATTTTAAATTATTTTGATTTTGAGTAATTTTAAATATAAATATTTTATGTTCTTTATTTTAAATTAAGTTATTTACATTTTTATTAGAAGTAAATAAATAAAAAATAAATTAAAAGTAAAAATAATTAAATACAAAATAATTTTAAATAAATAAAGAAAAAATAATTTAGAAGTTCAAAAGTAAAACTAATTGGTCAAAACCCTTTTTATCATTTTCTTTTTGTATTTAAAATATTTCAAATGATTTAAGGGAAAAATTGTTTTAAAATTAAATTTTTTACGGTTTACTTAAATTATGAAAATATGTTTGGTATCTATATTTTCAAAACCAAAATTATGAAAAACAATAACTAAAAATTAAATTAAAGTACAATTTTTGAGCAACAAAAAGTAAAATGTAACGAAATAATAAAAATAAATTGCAAATGGTTTAAGATAATAAATTGAAAAAAATATTTGAAAAAAATATTTTCACTTAAATGGTTATTCTTAGATAGACTATTGTTATTCTTATGTGTCCTTATTACCATTCATATTATGTTCTTCAAAATTAATTTACTTAATAAATAAAAATATCAAGAAAAAAGTAGAAATAATGAAAATATAGAACATTGTATTTTAGTATAAATATATATATTTTTTAAATTTTAACTTATTAGAGTAAAGAAATTGAAATAAGATCATTAATTTTTTAAATTTTAATATATATGAAATAATTTGTATATCATTTTAGGATATTTTATTGATAGTATGTTAATTGAAGATAAGATATTGAAAAAAGAAACTGAAAAGAAGATATATGATTTTTTTAATTTTAAACATATGTAAGGAAATTCAAAAAAATAATTGAATTTTTCTTTTTAATTTTAATATATATTGGTAATTTATGTGATGGTAAATTCATATCAATTATAGCAATTTAGTTTGTTAATTTTTATTGATGCTAAATTTGAAAAAAAAATAAAAAAAATTAAAACATATAATTGATTTAGATAATTGATTTATTGTATAATTTTAATGCATATAGATGTCTATATTAATTTTATAAAATTAAAAAATAATAATAATTCTTTTATTTTAATATAATACATATATTAGACATTTAGATTATCCATGTAAGATATTTTACTTTTAGTCAAAAGTTTAAATTTTTATATATTTATATAAAATCTAAAGAAATGATTTATAGTGGAACAAAAAAAATGAGAAATGGTTTATAGGGTTATTTCACATTTTCTTATTATTCTCCATATTTTCTTAAAAACAAAGAAAAACAACTTTTTTTGTTCTCTAGTCTTGATCTATTTTCCTTTTTCAATAAACTTATTTTCCATTTTTTCATCCAAATATATTTTCCTTCCCACCTTCTATTTTTCATGAAATTGAAAAAAAAAAAAAAAAAAACAGCTTTGTTTCCTTGAAACACTTACTTAGATTTAGGAAAAAATCAGGTTTTCGCGTTTTTATGCAGGCATGATTAGGGATGTAAATGGGTAGTGTGTAAACGGGTACCCGGTACTACCCGTCCCGTTTAAGTCGGATTCGGGTATCGATAAACGGGTTTTAATCGGGTTCGGATAGTAATTTCACTACCCGTGACGGGTTCGGGTAGTACCCCTCGGATACCCGGTACCCGAACCCGATTAATGTAATCGGGTTATTAATCGGGTTCGGGTACCCGAACCCGTTTATTTTTTACTTACAAAATATAATTTTTAAGGTTGTGGGGATTTGAACATTTATCTTTTAAACTTTATACAATGAACTTGTCAAGTAAATCATAACTTATATTTGACATAATGTGTTTTAAAAAATATTTATACAATAAAATTATGTGTCTAAAAAAAATTAGTAATTAGCATAATAAAAATAATTATGAAATTAAAATAATTGATTATACTTAAAATAATAAGTTTTAAAATTTTAAATATAATGTACTAAAATTAAATTTAAAAAATTCATAATTAGTTAAAATGCAATTCTTACACATTAATGATTAGTCATTTGCATATAGTATATTTATATGATACAAATTGTATTTAAAATTGTAATTTTTAAATTTAATAAATCATTGTTAACTAAAAAAATTAATAAAAAATAATAATAAAATAAATAATTGTGAAATTAAATTGAGTTAATTATGCTTAAAATAATATGTCTTAAAATTTTAAATACGAGGTACTGAAATTGAAATAATAAAAGTTTCATATTTAGTTAAAATCAAATTCTTATATATATATATATATATATATATATATATATATATATATATATATATATATATATATATATATATATATATATACACACACACACACACTACTACTATAGTATTTGTATATGATATAAATTATACTTAAAATTGAAATTATCAATTATAGTAAAACATTTTTTAGTTAAAAAATTAATGAAACATTATAATAAAATAATTATGAAATTAAATTAGTAAATTATGTTTAAGATAATAAGTATTTAAATTTTAAATATAAACTACTGAAATTAAAATGATAAAAATTTCAAATTTGATTAAGATGCAATTCTTGCAAATTGACCATTTACATGTATTATGTATGATACTAATATAGTACATGTATATGATACAAATTGTATTTAAAATTGAAATTATTAATTATAATAAAACATTGTTTACTCAAAAAAATCAATGATTCAAATTAAAATTTTAAGTATATGATAAATTGATAACTTCATATTATAGTATATGATATTATAGTATAATTATAATATATGATATTATAATATATGATCATTTTACATATATGATACTATAGTATATGTATATGATACAAATTGTAATGAAAATATTAATTATCAATTTAAGGTCTACATCTTTTTAATCATTTAATATTATTATCATTGATTAAATTAATTTACATTACATAAATATATCATAACTTCATAAGAAATCAAATGTATCAAATTAGAAATACTATGGTATATATTATGCACTCATAATGATTTCAAGTTACTTGTTGAACTATTAAAATTTGTTTAATTATGATGGAACATGTATGTTTTTATTTAATTTTATGTTTTTGATTTTTGATGTTAGAATAATTTTTTTCATAGTCTTGTTTCGGGTTCGGATTATTAAACGGGTTGTCAAAATATAAATTGAATAATCGTGTAATTACACGGGTTCGGGTATTTAACGGATAGTGCAAAATTTATTAGGGTAGGGTTCGGGTAATTGTTTCAAAAATTAATCGGGTAATTATAGGGTTCGGGGTCAGGTAGTCCAAAATTAACGAGTACCCGTCCCGTTTACATCCCTAGTGAGTAGTCATCGAAGACGGCTTAATCCGAACACTTTGGAGGCATTGATGTGTTGCCAAAATTGGTTAAGGAGTGACATAGGAGGTAAATAATTTATTTGTTATAACTCTTTTTATTTTATTTGTTTCTTTTTCAAAAGTAGTCTATTATTATATTTTAGTTCAAGACTAATATTTTATTTATTTTGTTTGTAGGAGCATCTACAACTATGGATTCAAGTGACATTTTTAATAATGATGAAGAATGAAGATTTATCATGATTCCAATAAACTTCAAATAAGTTTTTTAATTTTTACTTAAATTATGTTTGTTTGTAGTTTCATAAATATATTTTTATGATTTGTTTATTTGCTATGGTTTCAAGTGGTTTGTTGAATTATTAAAATTTGTTTAATTATGATAGAATATGTATGTTGTTGTTTAATTTTTATTTTTGATTTATACAAAATTAGATGACTTTTTTCGGGTTTCGGGTTCGGGTTTCGAGTTCGGGTTACTAAACGGGTTGTAAATTATGGGTTGAATAATCGGGTAATTAATCGGGTTCGGGTAGTTAACGGGTAGTATAAAATTTATTCGGGTAGGATTCGGGTAGTATCTTAAAAAAATAATCGGGTTTTAATTGGGTTCGGGTTTTATAATTGTTAATCGGGTTCGGGTTCGGGTACCTCAAAATTAGCGGGTACCCGCCCCGTTGACATCCCTGGCATATTAAATGTCACTAAACTTATCCATGAACAGAGCAACTCATTCAAGTTCACAAGCCCAGACAATTTTTGAATAGACTTGAACAAAAACATCAAATACAATAAATGAACTTCGATCCAAAAAAAAAAAAGAGATCAAACTTGAGTTTTACAATTTGAAGCGCAAAGTTGGCTCGACCCAAAAAAATTGATTCTATACATCATATATAAATTATTAATAGAATGATAATACATTAAATCTAAATTATATATGCGCATATATTATCTTAAAAGAAAATTTGACTGAACTTCATTATATAAATATATTATTTTGAGCTTATAAGATGAGATAAAGAACTAAAACAGAGTCTTAATATATATTACATTATTTACCAAGTTTTGAGAAAGCTTTTAAAGGATTAAAAAAGACATGGCATGGCAATGAACATCAAACGTGACGGTAACTTTTATGAACCCGTGATCATGATTCATGCATGTAATGCAATGCAATCCACAATCCCAGTTTATGACGGGTATCTTAGCCTGGTCTGCAACAGAGACTAACATGTTCTTTACATCCTATAGCCCCTAGGTAGTGTAGTAAGAGAAACAGATAAGCCTGGTTTCACCTTCTGATTAATGGTTCAGGACCTCAGGCTGCCTTCTTTTTCCCAAAAAGCAAGCTCAACGAGTAGGTGTTGCCTTTCTGTCCGGCAGCTTCCACTCGACGCTGTCCAACCTGGAACTCATTTACATTAGTTAAATCATAAATACGATGGCAGTAGAGGCAAAAGAGCAAAGTAAGGCAAAGGCAGGTCGATCCGGATCAATCCAAATACAAAGAAGATGGTGACGTGGAACAACAGAGTGAAACGAGAATGTTGATACCATACCTTGTCCATAAGCCAATAGCCGATCGTAGGCATGTACTGCACCAGATACATCACAGCAAGTACAGGCTGAAGAAAAGAAACCCAAAACATGTAAACTTCTTCTTATCTACTATTTTCCCAAGATGAAAACAATTAAACAACTTAAACAGGAAAAGACACCAAAGCTCATACACAACTGTATCAGAGCATACATAATGAGAAGGGCACACAACAAGGATATAGACAATCAGTCTAATGGATTTAAAAGTTAAAAGCGACGAGTGACTTTCCCATAACTCCATTTTTTGCAAGCATATGTGCCTTGTGTCTTGCTCTTGCGGTAAGTCATGGATACAAGAAATTTAAATTTCTTACAACATTAATTAAAAATATCATACATGAATAACATCTTGATATCAATTATTATGAATAATAGGATTTATATGAAATATTTTTCATTTAAAAAATTTAATTTATAAGATAGAGCCATTTTCTCCATCATATGAATAAAGATGAATAAACATGTTCTATCAATTATCATTGCATTACGCTAGGTTACTAGAAGTAAAATTCCTAATTTGAAAGGATTATTGAAGATTAAATTTTGGTACAAACTCGAAAGAAAGATTTTTTTTTCTTTTTTAAATGGTTCACAATAAGCAGTTAAGTAAAGATTTTTTTTTTTTTTAAATGGTTCACAATAAGCAGTTAAGTTAATCATAGGATAAATGTAGACCTGAAAATCCGTGTCGACACGACACGACATGATACAACACGAATTAAAACACGACACGAATTTATGAAACACGAACACGTGACACGACACAGTTGACACGTTATAATTATCAGTGTCACATGACACGACACGAATAGACACGGTTAAAAATAAAACTTAATCAAAAATGAAAAAAATCATAATATTTATTGATTTACAGCAATAATTTAATTTACATACATTCAAATATTATTAAAAAATATAACATAATAATAATTTTCAATCCATACCATCCATAATATTTATTTAAATTTACAAACAAAACATAAAGAATTAACATTAAGTCATAAAACATAAATAGTCAACAAACATTCAAACATTAAATTCACAGATACCAACTCAATACAATGCAAGAAATAATAATTTAAGAAAACGTGTTTTTCGTGTCGTGTACGTATTAACCGTGTATTCGTGTGATACGATTTAAAAAAACGTGTTTTCGTGTCTTATACGTGTTTAACCGTGTCTGACACAGCCAAACACGAAAATTACCGTATCAAAATTCGTGTCGACACGGCTAAACACAAATTTTTTAAACACGTACACGATTTTTTCGTATCGTGTTCGTGTCGTGTCACTCATGTCGTGTCTACATTTGCCGAGTTTAGATAAATGCAAATAACTCTTCAAAAGCAAACAAACAAAAAAATGCATTAGTAAAACAAAAAATGGTTTATCAATAAACATTAAGTAGAGCAGAAAAGAGTAGCATGACACATGGCTTTGTAAATTTAATTGTAAAGCTTGAGAAAATTAAGTGATTGTGAAGGTTATACTTAAGTCTCCAAAACGTATTTGTAAGGCTTGAGAAAATTAGTGAATTGGAGTATTTAACAAGGAAGCCAAAGGAGAGAGACATAGGTGTCTTAAAGAACAGCCAAACCTCTCTAAATTGTTGTGAATGATTTCCTTATCCTTTCTTCTTTATTTCATTACAAGTTCAATTGTACTTAAATTTTATATATATATTTCTTAAAATTTTATTTTTCCACAAATATTTATTCAACTTTAATTGGAAAAAATTGAGTCACTCCAACTGACCAAAGAAAGATATTCATTAAAAACAAACAAACGCAAAGAGGAATAAAACTACCATGAAAATACCTGGTATGATATCCAAACTTCCTTTAAACCATGAGAGGCAGCAATAATTGTGAGTTCCGCACACCTTTCTGCTGACACACGCTTCTATAAAAAAAAAAAAGAAGACAAAATATGAGAAAAAATCATGCCCACCAACCAAATTCCAAAAAGTTTTAGGCAGGTGCACAATACTAAATCACTATTAAAGGGAATGAACATGTAGAAAAGGATGTCTTGTTTGTACAAAAAAGCATTTAACAACCTTCCTCACTCTTGGTGATAGTACAACAGTGGAAAAAAAAAGGGAAAAAACTAGCTTTTATACAAAATTTGGGTTGACAATAAATATGCAGTATTGGGTCCTCAAGCCATTCAGATTGCATGCAATAAGTTGCAGTTAATTAAGTACATTTCAAGAATCAGAAAAAATACTGTTTAAAGAATTTTCTTGTCCAATTTTCTTGATTATTTTATGACCATATGGAACACACCTCAGAGGAAACCTTTGTTCCAGAACTTGTTGCTCCAGAACCATTTGATGTTTCTATTGGCCCTGGACAAACAATAGTAACCTTGATCCCTTTCTGACAAAGCTGCATGCCAGAAAATAAAGGAGAAAAGGGAAAGAATGAGAGAGAAGAGGAAAGAAAAAAGCAAGCAGGAGACAGATATCCATTAGAAAAAAAAGCCTAAGTTGGGGTACATGTTTAATACTAGCTGACAACATCCATGCTAAGTCTACAACCAGAAAACTTTTATTTTCTTTTTGGCTGAGAACAGAGTCGCCCAAACTTTATAACCTAACAATTAAGTAATAATAATAATAAACAAAACACTAAGCCTTTGGGCATCATGAGACCTCAAGTTATCATTGATAATAAACCAACTTTGCCCTATAAAATGCGGAAAACCCCTTGCTCTTCCCAAATAAAGGTTAAATCATGAAAAACCCCCTAAGGATAGATATAAAAATGTTTTCATCCTTTTTCATGATACACTCGCCCCTCCCATACGCACATTTCATGGAGGTAAGCGGAAAAAAATTGTTCACATGAGCTAGTTTACATTCAATATAAACTCCAACAGGCTTTTTAGTTCCCTTAAAACTAAGAAACCTGAAACAACTTCACTTTTGATTAGCTACCCACCTTTAAAAGAATATTATGAATCCTCAACTCAAATACTAAGGGTCAATTTGGCCTGACTAAAGCTTTTATAAAAGTGTTATTCGAATAGAGTTTTTTCAAAGACGTTGTTAAGAGAAATTAAATTAGTATTTGACAAATTTAATATAAAAGTGCTGTAAAATGTTGAAAACTATTTAATAGAATTTTTGTATATTTTCAATAAATGTAAAAATAAAATAATAAACGATTTAATAGAATTAAATAAAATAATTAAATCAAAAGTTTTTAAGTAAATCCAATAAATATAATAATAAGTACTTTTGCTAATTAAAATAAAAAACAAACGAAATAAATATAACATTGCACAAAATAAATAAATATAAGATAATTTAATCTTTTTTATAATTTTGTGAATTATTGAAGAATAAAATGAAAATGTTTAAATACATGTTATTAAAATTAGTACTCTTGAAAAAGCTTTGATTTGCAACTTCATAAAAAACTCAAACCTGCTTCCTGCATAAGCTAAAGAGTTTAAAATTTTGAAAGCCAAACATCTGGCTCCTACTTTTACAGTAGATAAGCTCTTCCATTAGCTGACCCAAACATGCAGTAAGTTGCAGTCAAAACACTCAAACCCAAAACTTCTCCAGGAAAGAACTTACAAAAAACTATTATGCAACCACAATTCTCGAAAAACTCTTACATAAGTGAAATTCTTATTGCACTCTATATAGAAATACATAACATAACATCACTATTCAACTCTGAGATGCTGAGCTTGGTGTGCACTACTAGGCTTCTTGACTGCAATCTCTTCTAAACTGCCGCCTTCCCACTAAGGGTGTAAACAATGCACCTATGCTCGCAAGCTACTTAGACTCGACTCATTTAAAAACTCATGCTCAACTCAATTTTTGTCAAATAAAGCTCGAGCTTCAAGCAAACCAAGGTCGAGTAGTCAAAAACCCAACTCAGAAAACCTAATCGATCTTTTTATTTTTAATATATATTTTATAATTCTATTTTATTATTAAATCGCAAAATTGCCCTTAACATATATGTATAAACATAATGTAGTAAAATATAAAGGGGGAGAAAATAAAAAAATACTTTTATTCATATCAAAACAAGCACTAAGCTTACAACTTAAATAAGAAAACATAGAAAAGGTTAATCCTAAAATTTCTCACAATCAGTCCATGATTCTAGTTATTTCCCTTGATTCTAGGATATAATCTTTCTAAATTTATTCCAATCTCTAATAGTCAAGTCTTCCCTAATTTACGACACTCCCCCTCAAGTTGGTGCAAAGATATCTATCATGCCCAACTTGCTAACTTGAAGCTCAAATGATTGCCTCAACAAACCTTTAGTTAGAACATTTGCAACTTGCTGCTTGCTTGGTACAAACGGAGTGCAGATTATTCCCTCTTCAAGCTTCTCCTTAATAAAGTGTCTATCAATCTCAATATGTTTTGTCCTGTCATGTTGAACCGGATTATGAGCAATGCTGATAGCTGCCTTGTTATCACAATACAACTTCATAGGAAGGCTCATCGGTCTCTCAAGATTTGCTAGAACCCTTTTTAGCCAAAGAATCTCACACACTCCTTGAGCCATTGATCTGAATTCAGCCTCAGCACTGCTTCTAGCAACTACATTTTGCTTCTTGCTTCTCCAAGTAACTAAATTGCCCCAAAGAAATGTGTAATACCCTGAAGTTGATCTTCTATCAGTAATTGAACCTACCCCATCTGCATCTACATATACCTCAATCCCTCTCTTCTCATTTTTCTTGAAGAAAAGTCCTTTCCCTGGTGTGCCTTTTAGGTATCGAAGAATTCGATACACAGCTTCAAGATGCTCTTCGCATGGAGAGTGCATAAATTGGCTTACCATACTCACAGCGAAGGCAATATCAGGACGTGTATGTGATAGGTAAATTAGTCTTCCAACAAGTCTTTGGTACCTTCCTGTATCAACTGGAACCCCATCTTTAATTTCTCCAAGCTTAGCATTCACTTCTATTGGAGTGTCTGAAGGTTTGCAACCACTCATTCCGGTTTCTTTCAAGAGATCAAGAATATACTTTCGTTGTGAAACCACAATGCCCTTCTTTGATCTTGCCACTTCCATTCCAAGAAAGTACCTTAGCTGGCCTAAGTCTTTGATCTCAAATTCTTTGGCTAAGCTCTTCTTCAGTCTACTCATCTCTTCTATATCATCTCCAGTTAAGATTATGTCATCCACGTAGACAATTAAAACCGAAACCTTGTTTTTGGTGGATCTCTTTATGAAAAGTGTATGATCAGATTGTCTTTGACTGTATCCTTGACTTTTAACAAACCTTGTGAACCTTTCAAACCAGGCTCTAAGAGATTGTTTGAGTCCATATAAAGACTTTTTCAGCCTGCATACCTTAGTTCCAAACTCCTCAGTGAAGCCAGGTGGAGGCTCCATATAGACTTCTTCCTCTAAGTCTCCATTTAGAAATGCATTCTTCACATCCAACTGATTCAATGTCCAATTAAGGTTAGCTGCAATAGACGAGCACTCGAACAGTATTTAATTTTGCCACTGGAGAAAATGTCTCAGAGTAATCCACACCGTAAGTCTGAGTAAAACTTTTAGCTACTAGACGAGCCTTGTATCTCTCTAAGGATCCATCTGAGTTGTATTTCAGAGTAAACACCCGTTTACAACCAACAACTGTCTTTCCATCCGGCAAATCCACTTTCTCCCAAGTAGCATTTTTTTCCAAAGCTCTCATCTCCTCAAAAATAGCTTCTTTCCACTTAGGAACATTTAGAGCCTCTTGGATACTATTAAGAATGGAAACACTAGACACTTGTGAAATAAAGGCATAAAATGAAGGTGAAATATTTTTATAAGATACAAAATTTGAGAGAGGATGTTTTGTACAAGATCTAACACCTTTCCTAAGAGCAATGGGAAGATCAAGCTGACTAGAAGAATTAGACTCAGAATTACCTGGAGGAACTTTTGAAGAATTATCATGAATTTCATGATCTATCCTCTGGTCAGATTCTTGGTGACGCTGTGGAATAGTGCCTCTCCTTTTCAGTGCAAGATGTTCCTTTGAGTATACAAGACCTTTATATCGTTTCGCATCCATCTCTGTTGTTTCAGCATTTTCATTTTGAGATGGCATTACCACTGGTTGTTCAACGTTTTCAATATTTAATTCATTTGTTTCCATTGCTTCTGTAATTTCTGCCTCGTTTTCATTTATTGACCAGTTGTGAGGAACATCATTATGGATAAATTCAAATTTTAAATCAGAACCATTTAAAAAACCATCTTCACTAGTGTTTTTCTCTCCCTGAAGATGAGAGTTACTATAGTATGAGGTTCCTTCAAAAAAAGTAACATCCATTGACACAAATATCTTTTTCAAAACCGGATCAAAGCATTTGTAACCCCTTTGATTAGTAGGATAGCCTACAAAAATGCATTTATGTGCTTTTGGATCAAGTTTAGAATGTTGAGGATCATGATTATGCACAAAGGCCACACTTCCAAAAATTTTTAAGGGAATGTCTGCCACTAGCCGAGAGTTAGGGAAACACTCAGTGAAAAGCTGTAAAGGTGTTTTAAAATTCAAAATTCGTGTAGGCAGTCTGTTAATAAAATAAGCGGCTGTTAAAACGGCATCCCCCCATAGATACTTAGGAACTTTAGTTTGAAAGTTGATTGCCCTAGCAATCTCATAGAGATGTTTGTTTTTCCTTTTAACCACCCCGTTTTGTTGGGGTGTATTATTACACGAACTTTGTTGAACAATACCTTTCTCAGCAAAAAAATTCGCTAACACATTGTTACAAAATTCCTTTCCATTATCACTTCGAAAATTTTTAATTTGAACCTGAAATTGTGTTTGAACCATGTTTTAGAAATTTTTGAACACAGCTGCAGCATCAGATTTTTCTTTTAAAAGGAAAACACATGTGACCCTAGTATGATCATCAACAAAAGTAATAAACCAACGCTTTTCGGAAAAAGTTGTTACTCTAGAAGGACCCCAAACATCACTATGAATTATGGAAAATGGTTTTGATTTCTTATATGGTTGAGATAGAAAAATAGCATAGTGATGTTTTGCTAATTCACAAGATTCACACTGAAAAACTGAAGGGCTTTTATTCATGAATAATTTTGGAAACAAACGTTGTAAATATGGAAAGCTAGGATGTCCTAATTGATAATGCCATAACACAATATCACTGTCACTAGAAACAGAAATAGAATTAAAACAGGTCTGTTGGTCTTGCCTTTCAAAGGTTGATCTTGTATTAAAGAGGTAGAGGCCACCATCCTGTTTAGCACCCTCAATCATCTCCCCCGAGGTTAAATCCTGAAATTCACAACGAGAAGACCAAAAATTAACCCGACAATTATGATCAAGGGTTAGTTTACAAACTGACAAGAGATTGTATGATAGGTTAGGAACGTGCAGAACATCTCTAAGGTTTAGAGAAAGAGAAATAGACACTGTTCCTTTCCCAACAATAGTAGCAAAGGAACCATCTGCAATTTTAACTTTTTGATTACCTGCTCAAGATGTATATGAAGAAAAAAATTGCAAACTACCAGTCATATGATCAGTGGCACCTGAATCTAATATCCAAATGCCATTGGACTTTGAACAAGCAATAGTGGCAGTGGAAAAAATACCTGACTGAGCTAGAGAACAGGATGGGTAAGAATTTCCTACAGATTGGGATTGAAACATTTTATATAAATGCTCTAATTGTTCCTTTGTGAAAGGAAGAGGCTCAAAGGATGATTGCTGCCCCGAATCTGAATTGCTCACTTGAAACGCACGGACATCTCCCCCTGACTTGTTGTCACTGCTTGATTTTTTCTTCCAACCTACTGGTTTTCCGTGCAACTTCCAGCAGGTTTCCCGAGTATGCCACGGCTTCCTACAATGATCACACCAAGGCCTTTGCTTTCCTCCTCGTTTATCTCCATCTAAGTCAGCACCTCGGGCCACAAGAGCAGACCCATCACTGTCTATTTTTGTGTCAGTAACATTTTGCAACATCACTTTCCGCCTTGCTTCTCAACGCACTCCTGAGAAAACTTCTCTCATAGTTGGCAATGGCTTTCGCCCTCAGATACGTCCCCGAACCTCATCTAGTTCTTTATTTAAACCAGCCAATAAAACAAATACCCGGCCTCTTTCTATTTTGTTTTTGTACCGAGCACTATCACTCGGACTTTCCCATTCTTCTTCTTCAAATAGATCTAACTCTTGCCAAACAACCATCATCGCATTATAATAATCTGTTACTTCACGTTCACCTTGCTGCATTTTCCACATTCGGGTATTCAATTCGAACAATTGTGTATGATTGTCCAAATCCGAATATATTTCTCTAACTGCTTCCCACACATCGCGGGCTGTTGGCAAGAACATGAATGGTTTTCCAATTACCGGATCCATAGAGGTGATCAACCATGCGGTAACCATTGAATTTTCAGATCGCCGCTTCCTGTATTTTGGATCATCAGTAGCTGGCGGTTTCACTTCACCGTTTAAATAGTCGAGTTTCCCTTTGCCGTCGATCACCAACCGCACAGACTGAGACCACTCGAGATAATTTTTGCCATTCAATTTGTGAATGGTAATTTGAAGAGAATGCTCAGAAAGAGAAACAGTTGCTGGTTGGTCACCTCCCTCCGAAGACGTCACACAGCTGCTGGCATCCGAAGAGGCTGAACCGGAGCCAACCATGGCAGTCTTATAACTCATAATTGAGTCCTAGACTTCTTATACCATGTAGTAAAATATAAAGGGAGAAAAAATAAAAAATACTTTTATTCATATCAAAACAAGCACTAAGCTTACAACTTAAATAAGAAAACATAGAAAAGGTTAATCCTAAAATTTCTCACAATCAGTCCATGATTCTAGTTATTTCCCTTGATTCCAGGATATAATCTTTCTAAATTTATTCCAATCTCTAATAATCAAGACTTCCCTATTTTACGACACATAACATACAGTATAAACTTATTTTCACAAATCAAACGCTTAATCTCTCACAGCCTCCTACCTCCCTCGACTATTACCCTTCCCTCCCTCGACTATTACCCTTCCCTCCCTTCTCATCCAACCTTCGGCGACAGCTCGTACCACTCACCTAGTCGACTAGTTCCTCTCCCAACCAAGCCCCTCATGCCCTCAATGGTTCAAACTCACTCCGGCTTAATCCTATTACTATTTTTGTGTTGGAACTACTTCTACCAATGTGGTTGTTTGGCAGGAAGGGCGTTTGGATTCTCAGCTTCTTCTACAACCGAGGGAACTACTCAAGGAATTGATGGCGTAGCCTAACCGCCATTGTCACTAGTCTTTCTTTTTATCAATCTTACCGAAGGAAACAATAGATACTAGAAGGAATTTTTTATTTTTCTTTTCCACATTTTTTATGCATTCTGGGTAATGGTGAAAATTATATAAATTGGGTTGCCATTCCAAGTATAGAGATTTTCTGAAATTTTATTTTATATTGCTTATTGGAATGGATTATTAGTGCCATATCAGCAAATGATTGTTTTCATGGTATCAATTTTGGAGATGTCATCTCGAGATATGAGCGTAAGGTGAACACTGTTTTAACCTATGTTTTTGGATCTACTTCATTGACCTTTTTACCAACATAAAGCCATAGTATACTATGAAATAAGGTTTTTTATTAGATTTTGAGTATTTTATTTAATTATGTTAAGACTTTGATTGCTATGTAATGTTTTTATTATTGTTGTTATCATTATTTTGAAAAAAAAAAAATCATAATATTCGTATATAAAAAAAATTGAACTCAAGTAGAAGCTTGAGCACAAATAATTGAACTTGACATTGAGCATAAGAATCAAGCTCGGTATGCAAGCCTAATCGCGAATTCGAGTAGCTTGATTTCTATCTTGAGTCGAGTTCGAGTTTACAAATTAAAATTCAATAGAGTTCAAACTGAGTATTGAGCAGTGAGTTTGGAGTTGAGCTCGAGTCGAGCTTCTCACTATATCGACTCAACTCGATACACTCCTACTTTCCACTCCTTGACTTGGAAAGTATCAATCAGTTCAATAAGAACCAAGACAATTTACTATGTTAGATGCAAAATAAGGATTGTATGCATCAAATCAAGATTTAATTCCTGATTTGTAGGTAGTGAGAAATAAGGATTCATTCCTAATTATGGGATTTATTTTCTGGTTATTAGCTGATAGATATCTAACTTATCTTGTTTTTGATTTGTTTCTATCTTTTGAACTACTGTGTCCTGATTTTGTGGGTTTCTTCCAGCTATCCTAGCTGGCTGTACATGTTTGTTCCTCTATATATTTGAGTATATTTTCTAATAAAAGGATGCAAGAGATGGATTTGTTTTTTGATACTGATTAGCATTGTGCAGAGGACAGCAAAAAATACAAGGAAATTATTGAAAAAGAAAGGGTTTTTGATTTTCTCTATGGTCTAAATAAAGAGATTGATGAAGTAAGAGGCTGAATACTAGGAACCAAACCTGTTCCAAGCATTAGGGAGGCTTTTGCTGAAGTAAGAAGAGAAGAAAGTCGAAGGAGAGTCATGTTAGGAATGCAAAGAAACCCCTGCTGCAGACCTCTCAGAAAACTCAGCCCTTGTTTCCAAGAAAAGTGATTTTCTGGGCTTGGAGATCAGCATGGTAGCCGAAAGAATGATAGGGCCTGATGTGATCATTGTCAATGCCCATATCACACACACACACAAAAAAAAAAAAAAAAAAAAACCTTTATGGAAAATTCACTGGAAACCAGCAAATTGGAAACCACGAGCAGGGTGAAGAAGGCCGAGGGTTTCAAGCTGCTGTGGAAGAAAAAAAGGCTGAAAGTTTGGTTTTTAGCAAGGAAAATAATAGAAATGATACTAGGTGGTTCATAACGTTTATAGATGATCACACACGAGCTTCTTGGGTTTACTTTTTAAACAAAAAAATTTGATGCTAGGTTGATGTATCGGCAATTTCATAAAATGATTCAAACACAATTTCAAGGTAGAATCCAATTTTTTTTCGCACAGACAATGGGAGGGAATATTTTAATTCAATTCTTGGTAATTATCTAAAAGAAAACAAGAATTTTCACCAAAGTTCTTGTGTTAATTCCCCCAACAAAATGGAGTTGCAACATGTAAAAATTGCCATCTATCTGAAGTTGCTCGTGCTATAATGTTTACCAATAATGTTCCTAAGTTTTTTTGGGGAGATGCTATTTTAATAGCCTCATACTTGACAAATAGACTTCCTAGTAGAGTTCTCAATTTCAAAACATCACTGACCATGTTACTTGAGTCATATCCACAGACTAGGTTGTTTACATCTGTGAAAAACAACGAAAAGAAACGTGATTTTTCATATATTCTATTGCAGACCAAAGAGGTAGCTTTATACAAAAAACCTAGCAATAAAAAGGAAACTAACTAGACCACATTAGATCCCATGATTTATGGGATACTCTAACAAAAAGGAAACTAATTAAATCAGCTTAATTCTAGGGATACAAGCTGTTACAAAATCTCCTAAAATAGCTAACTATACATGTGTAGAATATAAACCCTTTTTTCTACACTCCCCCTCAAGCTGGTGAATAGGTATTCTCCATTCCCAGCTTGGATACAATATTCTGAAAGATTGAACTATTTAATCCCTTGGTAAACACATCAGCAAGTTGACCATGTGTAGACACATAAGGTGTACAAATCAACCCACTCTCCAACTTTTCTTTGATGAAGTGTCTATCAATTTCAATGTGTTTTGTTCGATCATGTTGTACTGGATTGTGAGCTATGTTGATTGCAAACTTGTTATCACAATAGAGCCTCATTGGACCATCCCACTTAATCTTCAAGTCTTCTAAGATGATCTTCAACCAAAGTAGTTCACACAACCCCTCAACCATTGCTCGAAATTCTGCCTCCGCACTAGACCGTCCTACCACATTTTGTTTCTTACTCCTCCACGTCACAAGATTTCCGCCAAGAAAGGTGCAATATCCAGAGGTTGACCTCCTGTCAACAATCAACCCAACATAATTGGCATCCGTGTATGCCTCAAGTACTAAACCTCCATTCCTTTTGAACAAAATACCTTTTCCTGGTGTGCCCTTGAGATACTGTAGCACTCGGTGGGATGCTTGCAGATGAACTTCTTTCGAGCTATGCATGAATTGACTAATTACACTCACCGCATATGCTATATCAAGTCGTGTGTGAGACAAATAAATGAGTCTTCCTACTAGGCGTTGATACATTTCTTTGTCTATTGGAGCATCCTCCTCTGCCTTTCCAAGTCTAAGATTTGGATCTATTGGAGTACTTGCTGGTTTGCAAGCTGTCTTGCCTGTTTCTTTGAGGAGATCTGTAACATACTTCTGTTTGGAGATGAAAATGCCCTGCCTAGAATGAGCCACCTCAATCCCAAGAAAATATTTCAACCTCCCTAGCGCCTTGATCTCAAACTCCTTAGCCAAACACTGATTTAGAAACTCTCTCTCCTTATCGTCATCCCCTGTTACTATTATGTCATCTACATATACCAAGAGAGCTGTGACTCCCCCTGAAGGTGAGTGTTTAATGAACAGCGTATGATCCCCTTGGCTTTGTCTATATCCCATGGCCATCATAACTCTCGCAAATCTTCCAAACCATGCTCGTGGTGATTGCTTAAGTCCATACAAGGCCTTTTTTAACTTACACACAGTATGAGCAGCCAAATTATTTCCATAACCTGGCGGGACCTCCATATAAATCTCCTCCTCTAGTTCTCTATGTAAAAATGCATTCTTGATATCAAATTGCTGCAATTGCCAACCATAATTAGCTACTAATGACAACAAGACTCTAACAGTATTCATCTTCGCAACTGGAGCAAAAGTTTTTAGGTAATCAATTCCATAGATTTGAGTATAACCCTTTGCTACCAACCTTGCCTTATACCTCTCTATCGATCCATCTGCTTTATACTTCACTGTATAAACCCATTTACATCCCACAGGTTTCTTTCCTACCGGCAACTTCACCAACTCCCAAGTTTTGTTTTTTTTCAACGCCTCCATCTCCACATTCATAGCTTGTTTCCATTTCTCATTGGACAAAGCCTCGGATAAGGTGGTAGGAATGGCAATGGTGTTTAAGCTCACAAGGAAGGCTCTATGAGATGGTGAAAAGTTTTTAAAAGACAAGAAGTGTGCAAGACGGTATAAAGGTCGTTCTGTACACTCTCTAGTCCCTTTTCTAACAGCAATGAGAAGGTCCTGGTCATTATTGCTTACACAAAATTCAGTTTCAATTGGTAATGAAGGATTAGAAATTGTTACCTCATTCTCAGGATCTGGGTTGGAGTCTTGGACATGCACAGATTCAGGGATAACCGTCTTCTTCCAGGAAAACACCTTGCCCTTGCCAAATCTCACATTCTCAAAAGCAGAGTCTATTTTTTCTTGGGAATTTTCTGGCACAGGTTCAAACACAGGATTTTACTCGGACTCGTATACGGACTCAGACACAGTCACAGGGTTTGACATAGTGGAACAAGGTGAGAAAACTGGTTTAGACACGGGAAGTGATGGCAGATAAAGTAAAAAATCCCCCTATCCTTATCTTCCATTATTGAATTCCCCCCCTGAAGATAAGGAGTGGTGAAATAAGACTCTTGTTCATTGAAAGTAACATCCATCGAGACATAGAACTTCTTTGATGGAGGATGGTAACACTTATAACCTTTCTGAGTCGAAGAATAACCCACAAAGACACATTTTAACGCCCTTGGATCTAACTTCTCCCTATTTTGACTATGGACATGGACAAATGACGCGCACCCAAATATCCTAGGGACAAGATTATTTGTAGTGTGTAGATTAGAATAGAATGTTGAGAGTATTTCCATTGGACTCTTGAATCCTAAGACTCTAGAAGGCAAACGATTTATAAGATGAGCAGCTGTAAGAATTGATTCCCCCAAAAAGATTTAGGCACATTTTTCTAGAGCAAAAAGGCTCGGGTTGATTCAAGAAGGTGACCATTTTCCTTTCTGCTACTCCGTTTTGTTGTGGGGTATTAACACAAGATGACTCATATAGTATCCCTTCCTTCTGAAAGTATGAAGTTAAGACTTGATTGAAATAATCCCTAGCGTTATCCGACCTAAACCTCTTGATATTGACCCCAAATTGATTCTTAATCATAGAACAAAAGTTTGGGAGAACAGTACTGACATCAGATTTATGTTTGAGAATAGTATTGTTCTCCTTTTTGTCCCCACTCTCGGCTTGGAGGTTTTCCATGAAGCTTCCAACATCGTTCACGAGTATGGCGTGCTTTCTTACAATAAGTGCACCACAAGCTATCCTTCTAATCAGAATTCTGAGCTTTTGTTTGGCTAAATGCCCTTTCCACCTTCGTGGCTGAATTATTGCCACCACTAGCCACCATAGCAGAGCTGTCCATGCTCTGTGGTTCAAGCATTAGGCCTCTTCTGCTTTCCTCATCTCGAATCAGTGCCACTACCTCATTAAAACATGGAACTTCCTGCTTGCCAAGAATCTGGATTCTCACTTGATCAAATTCTGGATTAAGTCCCACAAGAAAATCATAGACTTTATCTTGCTCAATGAAGTTCTTTAGAACAGCAGCATCTTCAGGACATTTGGTTTCTATCACCCTATAATGATCAAGTTCCTGCCACAAAAATTTCAATTGATTGGCATATTCAGTAACTGTTTTACTTCCTTGTTTTGCAGCAACCGTCTTCACCTTGAACTCGTATACTTGAGCTGCATCTCTGGCTTTAGAATATGTCTGTTGAATTGCATCCCAAATATCCTTGGCAGTAGGCAAGAACATACATGTATCACTAATCTCAGGGGTCATAGAATTCCATAGCCATGCCATGATCATGGAATCTTTTGCATCCCATGCTTCAAAACAAGGATTTCCTGGTTTTGGCCCCGTATCCCTAAGATGGCTGATCATCCCTTTTCCTTTTAGCACAGTACGAACAAGTTGAGACCATTGAAGGTAATTTTTTCCATCCAACCTGTATGCAGCCTAGATATTTTGCAATTCCCCTGGTTTTTGGGAACAAGCAATCTCCCCTGATTGTGTTGTAGTGGTCGTCTTTGCAACTTCCGACATCTTCCACGCGAACTCTAGGCTATTAAGGCAGATTGTGTGAAGCAGAAAGAAGACTGAATGGGCTAAACAGAATTTTTGTAAGATACTCTATTTTAAACTCAAAAAACAGAGTGAACATAGTACAAATAACCAGCAGTATATTATGGGCAATAAAGGCCTGTGAAGCAGAGTGGCGATGAAGGCCAAAGCTTCTAATGTTAAGAGAACCTAAAGCTCTGATGCCATGTGAAAAACAGAGAAAAGAAACGTGATTTTTCATATATTCTATTGCACACCAAAGAGGTAGCTTTATATAAAAAACCTAGCAATAAAAAGGAAACTAACTAGACCACATTAGATCCCATGATTAATGGGATACTCTAACAGAAAAGGAAACTAATTAAATCAGCTTAATTCTAGGGATACAAGCTGTTACAAAATCTCCTAAAATAGCTAACTATACATGTGTAGAATATAAACCCTTTTTTCCACAACATCTTTAACTCCAAAAGTCTTTGGTTGCACATGATTTGTTCATAACAAAAGTCCATCTTGTGGAAAACTAGAACCTAGAGCTATAAAATGTACATTTATTAGGTACTCTCCAACTCAGAAAGGATATAAGTGCTATTGTCAACCACAAAAAAGACATTTATCTCATTAGATGTCACATTCTTTGAAAATCATTGAAAAAGCATTAGGATGTTGTGGTGATACCTTACAGCCGTTTGTCTACAGCATTTCATTCCTTGATAGAAAAGATTGAGGTAACTGAAATTCCTTGAAATATTCAAGAAGCCCTAAAAAGCCCAAAATGGAAAGCTGCGGTACTTAAAGAGATGAAAGCATTGAAAAAGAATGAGACTTGGGATGTTGTGGTGATACCTAGAGGGAAAACACCAGTAGGATGTAAGTTGGTGTTCACTATTAAGGATAATTCAGATGGTGGAAAAGAGAGACACAAGGCCTGTCTAGTTGCAAAGGAATTCACTCAAATTTTTTGTGTGGACTACACTGAAACGTTTGCTCCAGTAGCTAAAATGAATACTATAAAGGTACTACTTTCTCTAGTTGCTAAACTTAACTAGCCATTACACCAGATGGATGTCAAGAATGCTTTTCTTAAGGGGGAGTTGAATGAAGAGGTTTATATGAATTTGCCTCCTGAATTTGAAGGGGGGAACAATGATAGGAAGGTATGCAAACTGAAGAAATCTGTCTATGGTTTAAAACAGTCACCAAGGGCTTGGTTTGATTACCTTGCAAAGTCAGTAAGGAGACATGGATTTAGCCAAGGACAAACTAATCATACTCTTTTTTTCAAACACTCACCAAATGGAAAAAAGACTATTTTGATAATTTATGTTGATGATATTACATTGACTGGTGATGAGACTGAAGAAATAGAGCGGCTGAAAAATCCTTGGAAAAGAATTCGAAATTAAGGATCTTGGACAATTAAAATACTTTCTAGGATGGAGGATGCAAGGAACAAGAATTGTACTCTTATTTCCCAAAAGAATTATACAGTTGATCTCTTGAAGGAAACTAGCATGCTTGGCTGTAAACCAGCTGATACACCGATAGATCCGACTGTGAAGTTTGAAAGGAAAGGAGGAATTCCTGTAGACAGGGGGAGATATCAAAGATTGGTCGGTAGACTAATTTACTTGTCTCATAGAAAACCTGCTATAGCCTTTGCAGGTAGTGTAGTAAGTCGGTATATGCACTCTCCACTTGAGGAGCATCTTGAAGCTGTGTATCGGATATTAAGGTATTTGAAGACTACACCTAGTAAAGGATTGTTGTTTGGGAAAAATGGGCAAAGAAATGTGGAGGTATTTACTAACGTAAACTAGGTAGGATCAATTGAAGATAGGAGATCCACCTCTGGGTATTGTATGAAAGTTTGAGGTAATCTTGTAACATGAAGGAGCAAGAAACAGTCTGTTGTTGCTCGAAGCAATGCAGAAGTAGAATTTAGAGCTCTTGCACAAGGAACTTGTGAACTTATGTGGTCGAAGAGACTTTTGGAAGAGTTGAAAATGTCGAGTGGATACCTTATGAAGTTGTACTGTGATAATAAGGCTGCTATAAGTATTGCTCATAATCCAGTGCATTATAATCGAACGAAACATGTGGAAGTTGATAGGCATTTTATCAAAGAGAAAATTGATCAAGGAGTGATTTGTATGACCTATGTTCCTACAAAGCAACAAGTAGCAAACATCCTAATGAAAGGACTATCTAGACTAAGCTTTGAGATCCTTGTTGACAAGATGAGAATAACAAATATCTATTCTCCAACTTGAGGGGGAGTGTTAACTGTGTATGCATCAAATCAGGATTTAATTTGAGATCCTTGTTGACAAGATGAGAATAACAAATATCTATTCTCCAACTAGGGGGAGTGTTAACTGTGTATGCATCAAATCAGGATTTAATTCCTGATCTGTAGGTAGTGATAAAAAAGGATTTATTTCTTTATTATGGGATTTATTTTTCCGGTTATTAGCTGATAGATATCTAGCTTATCTTGTTTTTTATTTGTTTCTATCTTTTAGACTATTGTGTCCTGATTTTGTGGATTTCTTCCAGCTATCCTTGCTGACTACATGTTTGTTCCTCAATATATTTGAGGATATTTTTTTAATAAAAGGACGTGAGAACGTTATTATTTTTATCTCTGGTTATAAAAAAAAAAAAAAAATCAAGTAGTTCAATAAGAACCAAGACAATTTACCATGTTAGATGCAAAACAAATAACACACTTGCAACCAAAGAAACCTCCACATTCAGAAGGCTGGGAAAAATGGCTCAAAGCACACAAAATTCAGCAGTACTATAACAAGGCAAAGATATGATGGTCTAGAATACTGAGACCTTTATACTTGAAATACAAAAAATAGTCACATATCAGATGGACTTCAAATACGGCAACCACCATCAAATTCACCCTTAAGACTAATAAATCCTAGGAGAATTAAACTTTTGTTGTATACTTAAGACAACTATTCAATGGGCAATCATCTTCTTATGTTGCTTGATATGTCCACAACTCAAAAAATATCTCAAACCCATATTGAAACCTCACAAAGGATGAAAACAATCTCAGTGGCACCCTTATGAATCATCAATTACTCAAATAGCTAAAACACATAAGAGGAAACTGAAATGAATATACCAAATAACCCTCTTAACACTATCAAATTACATAATAACTTTCAACTTTCACACATGGATTTATTTATGTTAAATACTAATTTACCTAAGCAACTATAGACGGGAAATCCATGTAATTCATTGCATAAGCACTACTCAAAAGAGGGCTTCGTTACTTCGCATTTTTACCAGACTCAATGCCTAGTAATTTTAAGCCTTCTAAAACCAGTTTTACTTTCCTTCTTTTATTATATTTTCTCTTGACACCTGATTCCAACCCTAGCCAGAATTACTGTCTGAATCAGAATATATATCAAGAGTATATTTGTATTCCCAGGACATGTGAAAGCTTAACTATAGGATAATAGCATTAGAGCATAGGAAACTATAGAATAGTCCTCAAAATGACTAAACCTACTAAAGGCAAAAGTTAACCTTCTGACCACAGCTGAATTTGTATAGTTTCAAATTAAATGGTCCATTGGTTCAATACAACAAAAACCTAATTCAAATCATGACCTCACATGTTAAGTTCCTATCCTTCCTAGATGCTGCAACAAGACAATTAGAGATAGCAAACGGGCCGGTTCGGGCGAGTTCGGTCCAAGTTGTCTTCAAGTTCAGGTTTTTTCGGATTAGGGTTTTCTCGGGTTTGGACTGTTTCTAGTTTGGGTTTTTTCGGGTTCAGACATTTTTGGGTTTGAGCTTTTTTAGATTCGAGCTTTTTCAGATTCGATCCAATTTCGGGTTCGATCCCGATTCGAGTTGGGCGGTTTTAGCAAACCTAATTCAAATTATTTTGAAATTTTAAAAGTTTTGAACATTTTTTTAAATTTTGAATGTAATAATTAATTTAATTTTTATATAATTTTAAATTTTAATAAATATTTATATAAATACAAATTTCTACATTTTAATTTTTATTAATTGACAAAAATTATTTACTTTTTTAATTTCCTACAATATTTGCTATAAAATAGTAGATATAATTATATTCATCAATTGCAAAATAGATATTATAAAAAAAGTATCAATTATCTTTTACAAAAAGATGCTTAATATGAATAATTGGTCAATAATTAACTCAATTTTATTTCTAATTTGTTTTTTGTTTGTACATAAATCATAATATTAACATTATTGCATTAAATATAATTGTATACGCTAATTAATCAAATGTCTCATTAAAAATTAGAATGTTGAACTAAAAAGTTATATATACCAACTGATCACGTCCAATTAGAATGTTTAAGATACTTAGCAAAAGTTGTTAAGATTGTGGGGTTTGAACCTTGACCCTTTAATTTCCATGCAAAGCTCTTACCATATGAACCATCTTTTCTGTTTAATATAATACACTAAAAAAATATATTTATACAATTAAACTTTGTGACCTTAAAAAAATTAATAAAACATAAAAAAAAATATGAAATTAAATTATTTAATTATGCTTAAAATAATAAGTTTTTAAATTTTAAGCATAGGTCACTGAAATTAAATTAATAAAAATTTCATAATTAGTTACGATATAATTCTTACACATTGACCATTTACATATATGATATTATAGTATATGTATATAAATATTATACAAATTGTAATTAAAATTGTAATTATCAATTTTAATAAAATATTATTGAGTCAAAAATATTAATGACACATAATAATAAAATAATTATGAAATTAAATTAGTTAATTATGCTTAAAATAATATATTTTTAAATTTTAAACATAAAGTACTAAATTAAATTAATAAAAGTTTTATAATTAGTTAAGATGTAATTCTTTTGGGATTAATATCTTATGCTGCCATTAGAGTTGTTTGACTCTACAAATAGCGTTAGAATGATGATATACGTCCTATTTTATTTATTTTTTTAATATATTTAAAGGATATGTGTCATCATCTTAACCCCGCTAGTGGAGTCAAAAAACTCCATTGACAGTGTATAAAATAATAATTTATTCTTATAATGCAAATTGTACTTAAAATTGTAATTATCAATTTTAATAAAATATTGTTAAGTCAAAAATACGAATGAAACGTAATAAAAATAATTATGAAATTAAACTAATTAACTATGCTTAAGATAATACGTTTTTAATTTTTAAACATAAGGTACTGAATTAAATTAATAAAAATTTCATAATAAGTTGCAATTCTTACTCATTGACCATTTATATATATGATACTATAGTATATGTAAATGTACATGATATGAATATGATACAAATTATACTTAAAATTGTAATTATCAATTTTAATAAGACATTGTTGTTGACTCAAAAAGATTAATGAAACATAATAATAAAATAATTATAAAATTAAATTAGTTAATTATGCTTTAGATAATATGTTTTTAAATTTTAAACATAAGACATTAAAAGTAAATTAATAAAAGTTTCATAATAATTAATAAGTTAAGAAACAATTAATAAAACTTATGTTACAATTCTTACACATTCACAACTTACACGCACACTGAAACGCACATGTATGTGTGACATTTAATTGTTCGTATATATATTGACAATTTTTTTTAACTTAGCTTACATTGAATAATGCTCGTCTATATAAGAAATACGCGCATATGTATGTGTAGTTTTTTGGAATTAAGAAATTTTTTCATTTGATTTTACAAATTGAATAACATTTTTATTTTATTATATTTATTTTAGACGTTGTACTTGTATAATTGTATTGTTTAATTTAGTTATTTAACTTTTCTTTTAAATATAAAAACAATATATTTTAATTTTAAGATAATTTTTTTTATTTTCAAGTAAATTTATTATTTTTATATATTTAAAACTCTAAGAAAATAAAATTTAAATTTAATTTTGTTAATAATTTCTTAATTTTTTGCACAAAATATCAAATTCAAACAAATTTTACACTTATATAATGATTTTTATATATTATTTATTATTATATTAAAATTAAAATTTTAATATGAAATAAATATAATAAAATAGTATAATAATTGTTTTTACAATAAAATCCAATGTTATATTTAATAATATATATTATTTATTACTATAAATACAATAAGTATGACATTAAAAATTATTTGATATTTATATATATAGTACTTTAAAATAATTTTATTTAATAATTGAATTTAAATATTCAATACTTATTTTGTTGATAATACATTATTGATATAATTATGCAATAAATAATTATTATTTTTAAAATTTTATAAATTTTAATTAGAAAAAGTCTATCATTATTTTTTATTTTTTAAATAAATTTTTTTCCGGGTTATAAATGCAGTTTTTTATGGCTTGGGTATGGGTTGTATCAGGCTTAGATTATGTCGGGTTCAAGTTTTTTCAGGTTCGGTCTTTTTTGGGCCGAGTTTTTTTGGATTAGGGCCTTTGACCTTTTTTATTAATTCAGGCCTGTCCCGAGTTCGGGCTGGTTTAAGGGCTCGTGCCAGCTTTTACCAACTCCAAAGACAATCAAAAGGCAGTAACATGTTCTCTTTTCTGAACAGGAGAGATGCTGTGTATATACATACCTCAGAACGCAAGGTTTGAAAGTATCCATTCAAAGCATATTTAGAAGCTGAGTACACTGCCTGACCAGGTGCAGGTGTCTTTCCAGCAGCACTACTCATCTGCATATAATGTGCGATATAAACAAACATGAATATCAATACAACAGATAATGATAAAAGTAAAGAATTCGATAAAGTCTCTACTGTCAACTCAAAACTCAAGGCACATGCCCAAAGACCTATATGATGCTAAGCAACTGGTGAGCATATATAAAAAGTGAGCCAGTATCGCAACCTAATGTGAAAAAGATAGCAATTAAACTTATACCACGAAGCATTGATTAGCCAATTCCTTTTCAACGAAAGCCATGGCACATGCCCCAAAAATAATATGAATTCATCCTGTATTTTATGGAGTGAAACACCTGGACCTTACATAACTCCTTTTATCTAACAATAACAACAACAACAACAACAACAATAATAATAATAATAACTGCAACTCGCTGTTGATGATGAGTACCATTTGGTTCCACATACCACAACAAAGTGACCTCTTCCTCTCCTCAGCATAGAAGGTGTCAGTAGCCGGGTGAGACAAATTGTCCCCAATACATTGACATTGAATGTAGCCTAGCAGCAAGAAAAAGAATGAAACATTTATTTTCTGAAGGCAACTAACAGAAAACTATGTAATCCATATGTAATGTTCCACGATTCCTAGACTGAACATGGGAATTTGCCCAGCAAACCTATGACCATTTGAATTATAGCGGACAGAGTTTCAAATATTTTAACTTGGTCTAAGAATTACCACTGTCCAAGGACTCCCCTTACCTTAACACTTTCTTCTGTTACATCCAAAGCTGTAGTTTTCTGCACTCAACAACAACAACAACAATAATAATAACAACATTGAAGAAACAGTATAGGAAAAGTCACCTATGCTGAAGATGCATCTTTTAAAATAAACAGATATGAACTATCTCTAGAAATACTGTAGCAAAATATCATGTACTGACTATCAGTGCAAGTCAGTTGGCTTGAGTTCAAAAATCACATGATGCTCAAACAGAAAGAAGGTGTTTTGTCATCATAAGAACACAAATCAACCCAGTGCTACAATCACTGAACTTGAAGTCCACCTCTTAGTATTTTAAAAAAAAAAAAGAAAAAAGAAAATCGTAATCTTGCAGAGTTGCACGGAATCCACATGCAGCCGGTGTCTAAAAACTAGGCAGAAACAGTTGCCACTACAGATTGAAGATGTGGACTTTCTGACAGGAAAAAGGGATGTAGCATCTCTACATTCTTACTGCACAAGCAAAGGATTGCACAATCTGACCACAAAGTTTAATCACATCAATTTATCTTTAAAGAGTAAGGAGAAACAGTTTTTCTTGCAATAGTTCACAGGATATTTTTGGGGATGACAAAAAAACCATACTCGACCGGTCCATCAAACCCCAACCCGAAAGGAGCTGTTTTTATTTCCTTTGAAAAATAGAGCTAGTACTGCTCAGATCGTGGCGAGTTTAGGCCGGCCTGCCCCAAGGTATGTACAAAAATAACAAATTCTTTCATTTATTTAATTTTCTATCTATATATGTATTGTTTATTAATAACTTAGTTATTTAATGTGTTAATTAAGAGACTGACTTAATAACATAATACATTTAACAAATTTTCCCATAAAAATTATACTTAAAATAAATTTCGTCTGTGGTTGGGTTTGGTTGGGTTGGGTTGATGCAGGTTGTCCATACATATTTTGTGTCTAGATTGGTATGGAAGATAATAACCCGTTTCAGGTTTGGACAGGCAAAAAAGGCCCTGCTTGCCTGTTGCCATCCCTAGATATGCTCAAGAGAAGTGACAAAATATTGACGAGCACTTATCAGCTAAAGATTTTCCACCTCTGGAAGATGTTCTAGTGATATTTGTTACAGTAGTTATTGAACACTTCATAGGTAGTAAGAGTTGTTAAGAATTGGAATGAGGTACGTCCGAAGAGATTGGTTGATGCACAGCTGGTGTGAACCTTTATTTAAATTTGCTATATAAAGACTAGATAGTTCAACATATGGTAGACATTTTTCAGAGACGATACCAGGAAATAAGGGGTAAGCATTTATGACTTTGATACTGTGGAAACATCTATCAAGTAGAAGTATTTATTTCATTAAGATCTGGTGCAAGAAAGAGCACTGACATATTTTTCAAAGTTATTAAAAATCACCTACAGGGAAAAAAATGAGACCTATTCAAAGATCAAGAAGCATCTAAATTAGAAGGTGTGGAAAGAAAATAGCTTTGATTGGTGTTGTATGAGATTAATAAGTAAATACAGGGTAGAAAACAATACAACTTATTTTATTTTCTAAATAATATTAGTCAATTATTCAATTATCGCCCCAACTTGTAAAAAGTGAGAATGAGAAAAAGGCCACGTAAGCAACAAAGAATCCAGCATACATCTCAGCTATTGACTTGGGCTCTGGGATGTTTTTCCTTTTGCCTTTTTTTACTTCCACAAAATTAATAGAAAGGAAAAAAAAAACAAAGACAAAAAGCACTGGACAAAAAGAAAAAAAAAAGAATCTATCAAATGGAGCCTTATTTACTTTAGTCTTCTATTTCACACTTTTCAGAGAACCTATGGTGGTTAACATTAGAAACATTAAATTCAATGCATGTATTTCTGTCCAGCAATTTACAAGACCAATGAAATTAGGTTGTGCTGACTTACAGGTCGCTCATAAGCTGCATTATGGATCATATAGTCAACACCAGCACCAGGAAACAAGGATTCTGCTTTCTCTACAACTTCCTTGAGTGAATGTTCCCCAGATGTCAAATCAAGGGGCAAAATCTTCACTTGTTCAGGTGCATATTTACCTGTAAGCATGCTGATTTCATATATTAAAGTGTGGTAACTCAGCAAAAATTTTAAATATATATGTTATATATAAACTTAGAAGAATGAAATCTTGGACCCGGCCTCAAGTGTACCAGTAAGTTGTTTCCTAACTCGCTCCAATTCAGCTTCATTCCGGGCAGAAAGAATGAGCTTGGCCCCTAAACTTGCCAATTGTTTAGCAAGAATTTCTCCTAAACCCACCATTATTAAAATAAAATGCGTCAAAAATGTGAAATGACAATTGGAACAGACTGCAAAACAAATTAAAAGAAAAATGTATGACACATAATGGTAGACAGGTAGCCCAATCAACAAAGGGAGCAACATGGCTCAAACATTCGTCAAAGGCCAACAATATCTGTAGAATCTACCTCCTACAAGTTAGGGCAAGTACAATTGCAATATTCCAGATAAGCCTCGTTATCTTGTACTAAAATGTGGGAGAAAAAAGTGTTCATAAAAGTGGAAAAATAAACAAGATGAACAAATCAGCATCTTCATTCTTCGAGGGGGAAAAAAAGCATGTAGGAATCTGTTAAAATACTTTTGAAAGCCAACAGTTTCACTTGTCACAGCAGCTACACAGAAAAATATGATTAATTGTTGATTTTAACTTGGTGTTTGGGCATTCTGTCGATAACAGGTTATGTTCCATGAACTATAGTCAACGTCCACAAGTATTACATCTAAACCCTATCATGAATCCTTTATACCCACATTGAAATGAAGAGGCACACATTTATATAGCTATTTAATTAAGCAAGCTACTCTATTTTGAAGGAAAAAGCATGAATTTTTGCACCAGCAAAAGTGCTGTTCCAATGTGCAAAATTTAAGCTGTGATTGAACTATTGAGCCTTACTTTAGCTTAGTAGGTAATTCAAGATGCCAGAAACACTCCCTTCTCTTCTCCCTCTACTTCTATTTGGGCATCATTGACCAAAGATATAAACTTCTGTATTTATTTGAGCTGTTCTGAAGATACTCACCGACTGGCCAAGCAGCAACATGGTGAATTTAGGTTTGGCATTAAATCAAACAACCTCTGGTGACCTTTTCTATTGTCATTTATTGTTTACAACACCGTGACAAAGAATTGACTGACACTGAGTAGCAATTCAAAGTCTTGAACCATTAGTCTATTACTAAAGACCAGCAGATTAGGAGACTTCTAAAAAAGGGCAATCCAGTGCACAAGACTCTCACATTATGAGGTCTAAGGAGGGTCATGTATATGCAACCCTCCCTCTGCATTAACAGAGAGGTTGTTTTCGCTTGAACCTATGAACTCCAGGTCATAAACGAGTAGTGATGTCAATGGGGCAAGTACCCGCTAATTTTGAAGTACCCGCTAAGTTTGAAAAACCCGCTAAGTTTGAAGTACCCGAACCAATTACATTTTCAATACGTGAACCTAATTAACTATTTGAATATTTTGATTTTTACTATCCGAACCCTACCCATATAATATAAAATTACTTGTTAACAACCTGAACCCCTTAAATACTCGTTTATTAAGTCAAAGTTTAACTTTTAACTTTAAATTTAATATCAATTTTAATGTATATTATTAAGAAAAATTAAATTAATAAATTTAAATTAGCTCATAAAAATAAATTAACATTAAAAATCATAATTAAAATGCTTAATGAATTAATTTAATTAAGTATTATATTAATAAAAAATAATTTATAAAAAAATATATATAATAATATTTAAAAATTATTATTTATAATTGGGTTCGAACAGTAGGCTACTCTAAGATCACTACCCAAACTCGTGACGTATAGTAAAATTACTATTCAAACCCGATTATTAACTACCCTAACCCTATTTAATTGGGCCAAGTAATGCCTACTATCCATTTATATCTCTACAAAAGAGCAATATTTACGTTACACCAAGGTTCCCCTCTAGATTAAGTGACTGCTATTATCTAAAAATCAAAGCATGATTCCTAAAGGAACCATAACAAATATCAATAAGAGTTAGGTATGAGGTATTTCTCCTATATTTGGAATAATTTAAAATAATAAAAAAGAAAAAGAGAGGCAGCAATAAAGGATAATAAACCATAAATTTACATAATATAAGACATCAAGAATCAAATTCCAAACCCTTTCATCTTGTAAACTCTAAATGCCCTAATTCCCAAAACCAATGTTAAAATAAATAATCATCAAAGAAGTATAAAAATTAATAAACAACCCCATAAACCGTATTGTTATGCATAAAATTTAATGAAGCAATTTGAAAAACCCAACATGAGTAACAAAAAATTTACGTAATGGACAAAATGTAAAAAGAAAAATAAAACAACATAAACTAAATAAATATTAGTAGAAAATTTCACCAATCCCACGGCTAGCTCCAGTAATCCAAACAACCGAACCAAAAAAACATATAAATATTAAACAAAAAAAAAGTAGACAAAAAAGACTAATAGTTATAATATATATATATATATATATATATATATATATATATATATATATATATATATATATATATATATATATATAATTACCTTATCTTCAATTTCTTCACGCTTTACATGCCTTTTTGATAGCAAAGTAAAATCTCCTGAAGTGAATTAAAAATTTCAAAAAAAAATAAAAATAAAAATTTGACTGAATTATCACAAAAGCAACCAATCATGAAGTAGAGAATACGTTAAATTTTCTTAGAATACTTTACCATCAGAAATGGCAAACTTGAAGACAAGAGCAGCGAGAAGAAGAAAAAGAAACAGAAGGAGAAGCGACAGCATTTGTTGGATTCAATTTTTAGCCGGTAAAATACGATGCGATTACGCTTTGAATTTATTATAGACTGATCATGGGCTCAGGTAGCTTAGGCCATACCAAACGTCAGCCTGGTCCAATCATGGCCAACCCAACTCATTGCTGAATGTTTGATTTTGGAGATGACAAACGGGTGCATGTGCGCAAATCGAAATATTTCGATTAGTAATGCCTTGAGTTTGGATTGTTGTGAGGCGAATCATTTTAAATTTACATTACTCAAATTTCATATTGTTTTTGGAGCGAATTGTTATAGATTTGTGTCAGCTATTGAGTTTGAATTAAAATAATTTGTCATTAATTTTTTATTAAAAAATTGATAGTCTTAAAATTTAGTATTAAGTTCAAATTATTTTGATTTGGGGTTAAATCAATTTTAAATTCGAATTATTTTGAGTTTAAATTGTTTCGCACTTGAATTATTTATTATTTGAATTTCTTAAATAGATTTTTGAATTTTCTAGCTAGATTTTTTGTTTTAAATTCCTTCATTTTGTGTTTAAGTAATTTCTTCTTGGACTTAGGGTTCTTGTGAGAATGTCTTAGTTTTGTCCATGACAAGAGAGTTTTTTATTTTTAAGGTTCTTTAGGGCACCTTTGTCACGATCACGACCCTCTTTCCCAATCCGTGACTTTTACCTTACCACTTACAGTTGGGTTGTGAGTCAACATCAAATCCACATCTCATATACATTCATTTAATTGAAATAGAATAGAAACTGGACTTTTATAAATATGTGGAAGCGTTTACATCAGTTCCTATTAACTATACACCCCTTTCGTACATAATATCATTAGATTGTGCATTAATTTACAAGATACAAAATTTTTTTCTTAACACAAGTGTATACCTCTTTATACTGCTGGAGAACTGGAGAACACCTTAGCATAGACGACTACAGTACTCACTACTGCGTAGTATCTGTGGATGAGAAAATAAGGGGATGAGCATAACACGCTCAGTAAGGAAAATGTGCAAGCAGGTAGATAACTACACTATCTACATGTTAAAATACATATAAGTTCATTTTCCTTATAAAACAATATGCATGTTCGTTAAAACAACTTCCATCAATGCGAAATCATTAATTCGCTAGATAGGTATATGCATATTCACACAGTTCATCATACAAAACCACTAGGGTTTAACTACATACAGTAGCACATAGTTTCACATAACAAAAATCTATTCACACAACTTATATCTAGAAAATGCTTCTTACTATGTACATCAATATATGTTGAGACATAATCATGGGTCATCCTATCCCTAGACAAACAGTAAAGGAAGATATATGTCACCTCACACAGTAGTGATAATATCGCACAGTAAAGGAAGATATCTGTCACCTCACATAGTAGTGATAATATCGTATCACTCAGATACATAAAGACTTATGGCCATAGTCGGATTCCACGCTACACTGATCAGGTGTGCAGGAACCCTACGCTTGGGGAGGTGGATCAACCATCCCTTCAGCTCACACAGATTTCACACAGATAGTCACGACACATCGTACCTCATGGCTAACGTTTACGGTACATCGTGCTCCCGTGGATCCTTATCATCCATTTTCGTTGTCTCAAATTACGTGCGAGCTCTCAAATGAAACACACAATATCATCGAGGTATCAAGCACTCTTTTGTTTTCTTGAAATTCCTTTGAAAATACTGTGCAAGCGAGGTTGGTCAATTTACCGTTGCCTCTCATGCTCTAATAACGATTTCACATAGAAAAGAAATAGAATTACTCCTTTCACTGAGTATGAGTGAGAGGGTAAACTCCCTTCAATCACTCTTTATACACATTTCATACAATTGATTAAAACCAAAGCCTGTCTATTATCATTTTTTCTCAAAACATTTGAAAAACCTCTTTTCGCAACAAATATAGAAGTCATACAACTCATACCATCGACTTATTTCCATACGTAGTTTTCTTCTAGATATATATCGATATCTATATACTAACACATACATTTACACACAGCATATAAGCAAACATACATATAGCTATCTCTATAGCTTACATAAGTCCCTTACCTTGATCTTGCTGTGTATCTCTTAGTCTCACACTGCTTCACCTGTCACCATTTACGTCTTCAGCTCCGTCTATCTCTCTGGATGCTGCAGATACACATCAAACATATCATTCATTATTTCTATTATCTCGAATCATCAAAACACCATTTTGTTCTCTTATTTCCTCTTTGACCTAACATAGGTCCTCAGTGACTTTTCATGTTATAGTTGTCACAACCCAAAAATCAAAGTAAATTTTTCGTTTTTCCTTCATACTTACTTGTCCTCTGATCGTGACCACACTCCACTAACGATTGGCCTGTGCGTCAATGCTAGTCTCACCATTCATTCTCCATACAACTCAATTCCTTATTTAATGAAAGGTAAATACATAAGTTTTTCACTAATTCTTTCCCATTCATTTACAAGTGTTTACAGTGTCTATACATCCCCGAAAGTTACTTACAAACATATTACTGTGCTATTCTTATTCAGATACAATATGTACAAGTGTATATACCTCATAATGATGGGTAGCAGCGGATATCAGGAATGCAATACTCAGTTGCCTCAAAGTCTACTAGAAATGATCTGTGTGAGAAAATGAAAGAGGTGAGCACATCAAGTTCAGTAAGGCAATCCTACAAACAAGTAGGTAACCATACTACCTACATGAACGTGGTGCCATGCATAAACCACCATTTCTTCACACATTTCAAAATAGATGCTACAATTCATGATGTCATGTAAAACAAGTTCACATATAGATTTCAAAGAGCATGGAAAACTCAACATGCAAATCCATTTAAATCATTTCATTCTCGTTAAATTTTCACAACACAGCCAGGACTCAACCCCTCTCTCAGGTGTTCCTGACTCACACAAAATCATGAAATCAGATGTTTTTCAAAGCAGTAATAACATGCGAGAGTTTAAATCCCAATTTCATTCTCATCAAAATCACTTCTCAGTCAGGATCCAACCCCTCCATTGGGTGATCCAAACTCACACAAAAGTCCACAAAACATGATTCTCAAAAACATCAAGTAATAACATGCGAGACTAGGCAATATATATATATCTCGGGCAAATAACCAAGACTATGGTCATATCCTCGTTATCCCACTGCTACACGGATCCTGTGTGCGGGGTCTCACCACTATCGGGAACCATCCCGAGAGGTGGGTCAGTCCATCCCGTTGGTCCTACCTGATCACTAGCATCCGAAGATGCCACTCGCACACGAAGATGCCACATAATCAATCACAGCATGGTACAGCGTACTCCATGCTACTTGCACGGTACAACATACTCTGTGAACCCATATCTCATATCCATACTCGTGCTCTGTCTCAAAACGCACGTGTGAGCCTATTTAATCGATGTGACACACAGTCTACCCGACGCTCCAAGCACGGCTCATAGCATGTTTTCATAAAACTAGTGCGAGCGATGCTCCAACACTCTCATAAAATCAAGGAAAATCTCGTGCGAGCCAAGCTCCAGCACGCGTTTCATAAAATCTCATAAGATCTAGTGCAAGCTAAGCTCCAGCATTCTGTCAAATCATGTAAAACTAGTGCGAGCTAGGCTCCAGCACTCTGTCATAAAAATCAAGTGAAAATATGGTGCGAGTTAGACTCCAGCACCCTGTCACAAAAATCATATGAAAATCTGGTGCGAGTTAGACTCCAGCACCATTGCATGTAAAGCCCTAGTGCGAGCCCCTGCTCCAGCACTAATGCATGCATCACACAAATCAAAACTCATGTGAGCTAAGCTCTAGCACATCTCATTTTTTGTTCATAAAATCTCCTAGGCGGCTTTGTTATCTCAAAACAATTTCCACAAGAAATCACATTGTTGAAAATATGCAATGCTATGCATTTTTATTTAAAATTTAGCCAGCCTACCCATGCATGTCTCAAAACACCTAAAAAACAAGTAGGAACCTCTTGTTCTTGCTCCTCCCAATTTTTCCTAATTTTGGAAATTTTACCCTTCACAGGGGTATTTTGGTTATTTACCCATTCGGACACCAAAATTCTTATTTTAAATCTAGACCCTCCAGACAATTTTAGGGAATGTAAATGAGGTCGAAATTGCGTAAAGTTACCTCTAGCAGTTCGTAAAATTTCCTTACCTGGAATCATGCGCGAGCTTATCCCGTCTCGACCGTACCAGGTCTCTCAGTCCAATTCGCTCCAAACCAAATCTACGGAGATGCATATAACCACGTATTGGGTCAGTTCTAATATACTAATCAGTATTTCACTCTTACTGATCGAATTTAAAGCATTGGGCTCGTTTTACTTTATTGGGTCTGATTGCACCTTAATGTGCATCGACCTATTTTCAGCCCGTTTCCACTTATTAAATCCCTTCTTCTGGTCTATTGGGCTCATTTGGCTTACCAATACTCATCGGGCTTCGTTCCAAACTCATTGGATAGCCCGTATACTATTTACGATAATTACTTTAAAATTTTGAATACAATTCATTTTATGCAGAATTAATCCGTAAAATCCGTAAAATAATCTTAACTCTGCATTAAGGACTCAAATTGTCGTAATTAAAGTGCACTTACCCAATGCTATACGGGGTACGAAAATTGGAGCTTAATCGGCTCTCATTCGGGCACTGTCGTAGAACTGCACAATTAGATTAATCCGGGTTATTTTCCATTAAATATAATATTAAATTAATTTCTGAAATTTACCCGTAGGTCAATCTCGACCATCAGTCAACTTACCCGAATCTCGAGACGTCCCCGACAAAATTTCTTTCCTTTTCCCCTTTCTTTCTTTTTCTTTTCTTTTCCTTTCCTTCCTTTTCCTTCCATTTTTCCTTCCTTTTCCTTCCCCTTTCCTCTCGGCCAAAACGATGCCGTTTCGGGCCCTCACCGTTGTCGATCATTTCCGACTGTTTCACCTGACGAATCAGGTACCAACAGAACCGACTCATCCTCTCGATCACGTCGGTACCCTCCGATCACACCCAGCTGCCATGGATCGTCGGAATCGAACCCCTTTTTCCCTCGACTTTTCCTCCTCCGTTCGCCGAACTCCGGCATCGATACGGCGCGTCGTCGGTACCAGCAGTTCGCGCAGACGTGCTCTCTCTTCTTCGGCCCTCGCCTGGCCTCGTCAGTCGTCGGTGGTTCATCAGGGTTCGATCACGCGCAGTCTCCGTTTCGGTTTCACTGTTTCCAGATTTCGGGACTTTCTCGATTTTCTGTCTTATTTATTTATTTATTTATTATTTTAATCATTAAAATATTATAAAAATCTAAAAATATCAACAAAAAACTATATTTTATTTAGATTAATTTATTTTATTTATTTATTTTATTTTAACCCTTTTTCGGTGTATTTTTCTCCGTATTTTTGGGATATTGTCCCGACCAAATTTCAGTAAATCTTAATAAATTTGTATCTTAGTCAATTAGACTCGGAATTCAATAATTTTTTCTTTTATTGATCAAGATTTCCCAAATCCATATTTTAATGTAATTTTCTTATCGAATTTATACTGAATTTTGATCTTTTGACCGTTTTACCCTTCTAAATGTTCGGGACCAATTTAGGCTGACTTTCCTTCTTGGACCCACTATAATTTCTCATTTAAAATTCGTATCTCTATTCGAACAATTCAAATCTCATAAATTTAATTTGAAATTCCTTAACTGTCCGTTTTCAAATTTTACATACGTTCGACTACTTCATTCACATTTATATGATCAAAATCATCCGTCTTATGATTCCATTAACATATAACAATATCCATACAATGTGTAAATCATAAGGAAATACGATAAAAATCGAGTCTTACAATAGTCACTTCTAACTATCTTCCCGTATATCAATAGGTTCATAGCAGTAGCTAGATTAACATACTAGAATTTGGTAGCCTGAAAGCTTACCTAGTTTGCTTTTCTTGCCACTTGGTCTAAAATCTCTTTATATCGATCAACACCTTTGATCTATTGTATCGAGGTCTCGTTTCCAACTATGTTGCTCTCCTCTGGGTAACGAACAACTTCGTAGAAGGAAACATCTCTTACTTCTGGCTAGAAAGGGTGGTTTGTCTAGGAAAAGGGTTTGAACACTTAAGCAAAAATTGAGAGGTTTTAGGTTACTATGCTTTGCAGCCTAAAATCCCATTTCTTATATAGAAATTTTACTAGGAGATCGATCTGCATGAGAGAGGATCGATCTCTCCTTCTTTGCCGCCTTACTTTTTAGTGCATTGGATTTCATGAGATCGATCTGCTCTAAGTGATGGGATCGATCTTCTACAGGCAGAGAGCTAAACAGATCGATCTGGCACAAGGATGAGATCGATTTGCTCTTGGCTGAGAGCTAAGGAAATCAATTCCTTCTACACAGAATACTTATCAGATCGATCTGGCCCCATTGGAGATCGATCTTCCTTGTTCCATTGCTCGAATAAGAGCATTTTTGGCTCTTTCAGATCGATCTTTCCTTCAATGAGATCGATCTGGCATTCATATTTTCCAGATTTGACTGCAGTTTTATGCAGTAACTCACACAAAACATCTCTAATTTTGCTGTCATAGTTATTTTCTCATCTAACCACCTTTAAGACTTGAAAATGACATCCATTCATACTTTATACACATTAAAACTTGTGTGCATTCATTACATAACCAAAGGTATACAATGCAAAGCCAAATGGAGGTACAAAGATTTATGCAACTCATGCAACTTCACTCCATTTTGCCATACCACTCATAACTCAATATATTCACATTAATCACTTACAAAAGTCCATTTCTTCATATTCATACATAATGAGACTTGTACGTACATCACAACTCATATTACAAGTGTGTACATTGAATTTATGGACTTTACATCATTTATGCTTCACATAACATGTACATGTATATTACTTATGAATTTATAAGGTTACAACTGAAAATACAGGTCTTACAACCTCAGTGTATAGTTCAGTAATACTTTAGCTTACCTTAGTATCATAACTAGTTCTTTCGATGGTAAATGAGTTAGAGTCCTTATGGAGAAATTTAAAGCCTACCGAAGAGGAAACAAAAGATGTGATAACATACAACATAGCAAAGGAATACCAAATCAATGTGGAAGATTAATGGATGGTCAATAAACTATTCACGTCACGATCATTCAATGGAGATACAATGATTATAATGTTGAAATTGGAATGGAAACTATCAAAACTGATAGAAATTACACAGGTTGAAGGTAATATATTCTTGTTCAAGTTTTCAACGATTAGGGATAAAAGCAAGATATGTGATGAAACACCATGGGCTTCCAACAAACAATTGTTCCAACAAACAATTGTTACTATTATAAAACTACGATGGCAATCTAAAGCCAGATGAATACACCTTCCCAACAACAACTTTTTGGATCAGGGTGTATGAACTACCATTAGGAATGAGAACCCAAGAAAATGCAATTTGTATATAGAGCAAACTAGGGACCTTATTGGTCGTAGACGCCAACTTGGAAATAGGAGGTTGGGCAAGGTTCTTACGAATAAGGGTAGAGTTAGACATCACAAAGCCACTATGTTGAGCCATAATCATGGGGGGAGGAAAAAAATAATCAACCTATAAGAGGTAGACTTTAACGATGAAAGGCTTCTAACATTCTATTACAGATGTGAAAAATTGGGCCTTAGAGATATTGAGTATGAAGATGTACCCATGGATGAAGCAACCAGTGAGAAGCTGTAGCAATATGGCAATTGGATACGAATCTCACCTTTAAAAAAGTAACATTTTGAAGGAAAGATCCAAAAATCTCTAAAACTGAAGAATTTGCGGCAAAGAAAATCAAAATGGCAGGTGATAGCAATTGAAATAAAGAACCGAGTAGAGGATAACCATCAATGGTAAGAAAGCTCAGTTTGGAAAATGGAGGAAAATTAAGCGTTGTATTAGGCTTGATCGCAAGCATTAGGGAAGCAACTTATGCAACTCAGAATATTGCCCAATCAGCCAAAATCCCAAGAATATCCCATGCAGATCAAAATATAACTTAATTAAGTGAGACTCAAGGAGAAAAAAATTACTTGCCATCTGAGTCAGCCATTAACGCACAGTCAACGGTTTCCTACATGGTGCAAGCAAATTCAAACACAAGTTACAATGCTGAGCTGAAAAAAAGCCTCGCTAATGTGGAACCATAACAGCCAACTTGTGCAAAAGAAGTTATTAGCTTGTTCAACTTGGGCATGCAAAGCCATGTAAGCATAGAACCACAACAGCCAACTTGGGCAAAAGAAGCAATTGGATCATTCAACTTGAGCATGGAAAGCCATGTAGACATAGTCATAGAGAATAGTCTACGACAACAGGAAAAATTAGGCCAAAGGACAAAATGGAAGAAAATGGCAAAAATCAGTAAGGACGTTGGTCTTATACCTTAACAGAAATAGGAAAAAAGAAACACCAGAAGAGGGAGGATGATGATATCACGATGTTGGACATTCCCTAAAGGCGAAATAAAGATCAGCAGCTAGGGCTCTCATAACAAACAATATTTATAACGGGGGAAACTGGATTCTAGTCCCATCGATGCCATTAAAATCCTAGCCTAGAACTGTTGTGGGCTTAGAAACCCACAGATAGTTTGTAATCTTCAGAGTACTCTGAAGTAAGAAGATCTCGATATAGATTTCCTTTGTGAAACTATATTAAAGGTGAAATAGGCAAACAAAATTAAAGGAAAATGTAAAATGAATTCAATTTTGAGGTTGATGCAAAAGGCAAAAAATGGAGGTTTAGCTTTTATGTGGAGAGATTTTGCCGCTTTAAGTCTTAAGAGTCATTCAAAGTACCGCATAGATATAGATAGAAAAGACAACAAAGGAAACAAATGGCGTCTTACGGGAATGTATGTAGAACTAAGCACCAGTAGATAATCGGTCATGTGGGACATTCTGAGAAGTTAGGTACAAGAATCATCAAAGCCATCGGTGTTATGTAGGGACTCTAATGAAATCTTAACAGATGGGGAAAATGAGGAGGGCCACCTCGACATCCAGATCTTATGGCAACTTTTAAGGAGGTTATTATGTATGCAAGCATTAATGATATGGGGTATACAAGGGACATTTTCATGTGGCGACAAGGGAAGGTTGTTGAGACCATGATAAAAGAAAGGCTTGACAGATTCTTAGGTAACAGAGTGGTTGAGCATGTATCCTTTTCATGAAGTAAGATACTTGCTTTACTTTTGACCATATCCCTATCATATTTGATACACTAGAGAAAAAATGTAAAAACAAATGGTTACTAGAAAGGAAAAGGAAAGCTTTTGAAGTCATGCGAGCCAAATAACAAGACAACATGATTAGTTGAAAAGCTTTGGTACGAGGGATATGGGGCTTACATCAATCTGTAAAACCCTAAATTCCCGTGGTATAAGCCTATTTCTACATTGAATAAGTTGATTTTGTAATGCATATATGTTAAGAATTGATGGATGTACTTATAAGAGTTGATGTTTTATAATATGTGTCTTATGATGACTGTGGATTGAGATAATTCATGTTTATTGAATTAATGTATGTTTGAGGTATTAAATATAAGTTAAGGAATTTGAGATTATGTAATGTTGTGGATATGTTATTGAGTTGTGGAATGATTGATATGAGTTTAGAAGTTGAAAATTAGGAGTTTTTAGAGTTAAAACATCAAATGAATGATGTTCTAGGTTAAGGGATCGATCCCTTACCCTTTAAGGATTAATCCCTAAATCACAGAAGCTAAAAATGAACAGTTGCAAGGTAAGGGATTGATCCCTTAGGGCATGGAATCGATCCGCTAAAGGCAGAATGTCAAAATTCAGCAAAATGGCACAGAGTGATTGATCCTCTCCCTAAAGGGATCGATCCTCTTAATCCAAAATCGTAAAATTAGGCATTTTAAAGGCATGGGATCGATCCCCTCCCTAAAGGGATCAATCCCCAAGAGTCTTGAAGTCTTAAAAGGAGTTCTAAAGGCTCGGGAAACTAAAGAAAAAAGGGAAAACCGAAAGAAAGAAAAAATGAGAAAAGAGAAAATAAAATGGAGAAAAAAGGGGAAAAGGAATGGGAAAGTCAAAGAGCTCTACCCATTCTCCATCTCTACCTCTATTTCATCACAAATCCCAAATTCTAATATGAGATCAGAATGAGAAAAGGAAAAAAGTGAAGAAGAAAGGGATTTCCTAAGCTCCAAAAAGGGGAAATCAAAGGTAAAGGACTTTAAACTTAAATTTATGTTAGTAGGTGAGTTATTTATGGTTATTGAAATGGAATTGATAAAGTATTTATGGATATATATGATTATAGGTGATTGATTGGTGTGGAAGCTTAAAGAGAGAAAAACTTAGGATTTCTCTCTTTATAAGGTATGATTTTCTAAAATCCTAGAAAAATTATATATTGCAAATTGTGGTTAATTATGATGAGTTGCTTAAGTAGATTTCCAATATTATTATGGAATGATGAATTTGGGTGTGAAATTGATAAAATTTGGGATTTATGTATGAATGGTTAAATTGATGAGTTTGATAGATGTTATGCTATTGAGGATAAATGTGGGTTAAGTATGGTATGAATTATGATGATCAATAATTAGAATAGTCTATAAAAGCTTATAAGTTAAGATTTGTGAGTTAAGACCTAAGAGAAACTAAGAGAATTTTTAAATTAAGAAAAAGTATTGAATATATGAAATTTAAGGAAGTTAAAGAGTAAGAATCTAAGTGTCAGGAATTGGCTTTTGCAGTAAAAAGGCTTATAGGAGGAAGTTAGGTAATATAGATGAATTGCTTAACCTAAGTGGGTGCCAAAGAAAAAAAAGCTAGTGTTGCAATTGTTTAGAGGTAAGAGATATATGTTGAGTCATGAAGTCTATTTGATTTTAAGGCATGCATGCAAGTTTCAATATGTTTTAAATAAGTTTAAGATTTAAAAAGTTCATGAAAAGTCATATTTAACACTAAGGGATCGATCCCATAAGGCATGGGACATGTCACAATCCGAAGGACACAACTTTTTAGTAACTTATTGCAGAACAATGAAAATTTGGACTAAATTTTTTATTTTTCTTTTAACACTTATTTGTCATGTGAGTACAATTTTGCAATGTTTCGAAGTATCAAACTACCTAGTTTGGTTTAAGGTTTTGAACCTAAGGTCCCAGTCTGATTTCTTATTAACTTTCATTTATTAAGCCAAGATGCAATTATCTATTTCGATAATATTTCAACAACATAATGACTTATATTTGGTCATACCCAACCTACAAGGTACGAGGTATCACAGTTTACATCCACAAGGCAGTTGTTTTTTATATTTTATTTTCTCAATCATAATAAATGACCTTATTATCAATATTAATTCATTTACATCCTATAACACGATAATTAACTTTCATAATTATGTTTTAACTCATTACACTTGTAATGCCCATAATCCCACACGTATTTATTTTTATGAAGATATGATGTATATATATACGTTGTTACAAAAATAGCTTGAGAAGCTATGATGTATGTATACGTATTAGTATATGAGTATAAATGATAGGAGGATGAAAGGATTTTGAAAATAAAATGAAACATCCAATATTTCAAGTAGTGAGCACAAGTTTCATTAACTATGAATTAGGTGGAATGGATGCCATTGTGTGGTAATTGTGCACGGATTGTAAATTGAGATGTGCAGCAAATGTGGATGAGTGTATAGGTAAAAATCTGCTGAAAACTGCAGAAAATGAGGGTGCAGGGGATGAGAGATCGATCTTATATGAAGGAGAGATCGATCACCCCTCATGAAATGCCCAGAATTTGTCGAATGGAACTGGACAGATCTATCTCATGGGAAGGAAGATCGATCTCCTTAAGTCTTTGCCTGGAAGGAATTGATCTCTCACAAGGCACAGATCGATCTCCTTAACTTTTAGCCAAAAACATATCGATCTCCCTTAAGTGACAGATCAATCTCCTTAAGGTTTTGTAAAGAGCAGATCGATCTCCTACAATAGGCAGATCGATCTCCAAGAAGGAATTTACTTGCAAACAGATCGATCTCATCATGGAAGAAGATCGATCTGGTAGTAGTTGCGTTTGGTAAAAATGACTACCAAACCTTACAAAGATCGATCTCCACAAGAACCAGATCGATCTCATGTCTCTGCGTCTATAAAAAGGGCACGGGATTTGGACTGAAAATCAGATCTGTCTCCCACCAAACCGTACCTACCATTTTCTCTTAAAGACCCAAGCTTTCTCATTCTAAAAAAATCACTACATTCCAGCCAGTTTTGGAAGAAGCTCAAGAAGGGAAAGTTGTTCCTTGAAGCAAGGAGAACACCATACTTGAAAATCACACATTGGTGTGATCAAGAGAAGGAGTTTTGGCTACCACAAGTTTGGCTAAGTAAATGGGTAAGCTCTTCAACCTTAAAGCTTTTAATATGGGTTTCTAGACATTTGTGAGTTGAATAATATGTGAAATATTGATAGGAATGATGAATGTAGTGATGGGTGAGTAATATTAAGAGAGATTTATAAAGAGGAAATCCATAGAAAAGTGATGGAAAACTTAAGAGAAGACAATATGCATGTTTAGAAGATGAAAAGCAAAATAACTTAATGATTTACACGTGTAGATTGAAATACGTGGAACACGATTAACCCGAATTGCGAACGGAACAAACGAGACAAAGGAAATACGAGCGTGGTTCGAGGTAAAGGATGTATGTTAGTGATAGAGATATTCGTACGTATTTTTACTGCGATTTTGATAGTTATGATGCTAGAAATATTATGCTTAGCTATTGAACCATATATGAATGGAAATGTATTATGGTATAATTGTGAAAATGGGATGTGGGAAGGAAAACAGCCTGACATGCACGTTTTTAATTCTTTTACATCTACGCGATATTTTTGATGTTTTCTCAACCATGTATTGATTTTGAGATTGAGAAACGATAATGGATAGGTTGGCTAGTTTTACATGTTTAGCATGGGACGACATGCAACGTAAATAAACATGTTTTGGATTTTTAAAAGAGAAAATAGCCACTTATCGTATTTGAGATGTGATTTGGTGTTGGAGCACTAGGTCACACCGGTTTTTAATGAATTAAACTATGCTGGAGTTTCACTCGCATACGTTTACATGTTTTGATAAACCGTGCTGGAGCATGACTCGCACGTGGTTTTATAATAATGATGTGCTGGAGTTTTAGCTCGCACATTTTTCTATGTTTTGACATGCCATGCTGGAGTTCATCTCGCACGATGGATTTGAGAAAGGTGCTGGAGCATTGCTCACATTAATTTTGCTGAGTTTAAGATGATACAGTGCTAGAAGTTGTTGCTCGCACTGAGAGATACCGCGTTGGAGCCTTGCGATGAGTGTGTATCACGCTGATTTGCTCGCCTAGTATATGAGACATGGTTCAGGATGATGAGTCCATTAGAGTTGGTAGATAGACTGGGTCCACGGTCGTATGTTGAACTGTGTGGTTGTCCGTTGGTATACTATGTACTGTGCTGGGTGCACGTGAGTATGAGTATCACGTAGATAACACATGGCATACCTTGTACCATGAGTATATGTCATGCGATGAGGGAGATGATGTTGATTGAGATGAGCCGGAGGGTAGGACTGACCCATCCCCCTTCAGGCGAAGTGATGCTTTGTGCACACCTGATCAGTGAGGCCTGGGATCACTGACTATGGCCATATGTCGTGGATATTAGATTACCGAGAATTCCATGCATGTCTCAGAGATAAGAGAAATTGAGAAACTCAGAAAAGAAATGATTTGAGAAAAGCAAAGCGATTTTATGATTTGATAAATCTCTTGATTTGAATGCTTGTGTTGTGATAGCACTATTTATGACATGTTTTCAAATAGGAATATCTTATACTTGTTTTCCTGAAAATGCTTATGTGAGAAGTAATGTTTAAATGCATTTTCTAGTAATATTTACATTTACATTGAAACATGGTTTTGTTTATGCATGCATGGGCTATGTAGATAGTACAATATCTACCTGTTAGCATCATTTTCCTTACTGAGTTGTGGTTTGCTCATCCCACTACTTTTCCCCTCCAGATACTGAGAAGTAGGATAATGTGGTGGTCTCGAGATCCCTTTTTGTATTGGACAACTCCCATTAGTTGCAAAGGTATAGGATTTGTATACACACGAGCATTTTGTATCTATTATAATGTATCGCACAGTTATGAATTGAAGTTGTAAACAATTGATTTTGTATATCCACACACATACCTGGGAGTGTGAGTTAAAGTTTTAAATATTTTCGCTATAAATTCATGAAATTTAGTAAATACATTGACTCACAGCCCAACCGTAGTAGTGTATGTATGGATAAATGGGCACTCGGAAGTGGGGTGTGGCAGATTTGGTATTAGAGCTTGGTTGGTCTGATGTGAGTCGATGTTTAGGACTAAGAAAACATACATCCCCAAGTTACTGTGCTATATTTAGATACAAATGTGTATACGGAACTGGTAGTAAATTAAGAGTTTTTTATAAATGCAGGAAGTTATCAGGCTTGTGAGTTATGCCTGAGAGACACCACAAGAGGGGCGAGAGCTCGAGAGCTTAAGGGCGGAATGACAGGACTGAGAAGCATAGAAGATCGTCTTCTAGTCATGAGCCCCAAGAACAGATAGAGACTTTCGATCCTCGGGTAGCTCGATTAGAGGAAGATATAAGCACGATGATGACCTTGATGGGTCAGATTATGGCTAGGTTTGAGGGTACACCTAGTACAGCAGGACATGCTGCACCGAATCCCCCAACAGCTGCACCTGAACCTGAGGATGTTGCACCTGCACGACCTGAACTGGTTAGGCCACGAGAACCCCATATCCGACCAGTACCTCCTCCAATAGCCCCACAACAGTATGATGATGATTTGGGGTATGGATATGATTGTGATATGGAGAGGTTGAGGCGTTTCATGGATTTCAAGCCTCATTCTTTTAGCGGGGTAAAGGATCCAGCAATGGCTGAGTATTGGATAAATCAGATGGAGAAACTGTTTGATTTTTGTAGATGTTCGGCTATAGAGAGAGTAGCGCTTGCGGCCTTTGTACTGGGAGGCAAAGCAGAGCACTGGTGGAAGTCCACCAGGCCTATGTTGAGAGCTCAGAGTGTGGTAATTACATGGGATATGTTTTTGGGTGCTTTCAGAGAGCAGTACATCCTAGATATTGCTCGACGTAGGTTACAAATGGAATTTTTGAATTTGACTCAAGGGAATAGAATTGTTGATGAGTACGAGTCACGATTCACCTCATTGGACCGATATGATCCAGACTCCATAAGGAGTGAAGCTATTAGGGTTCGTAGATTTGTTGATGGACAGAGGCCTTCGATTAGAGCTAAGTTGGCCCCATTTGATGTCGCTACATATAGAGAGGCTGTACGACAGGCCTAGTTGTGTGAGCAGGACTATAACTTGTAAATTTCAGAGTTTAGTTGGGGTATAGACAAGGGTTCAAGGAAACTGAGAGATGGCAAGAGTGCCAGATTTGGACAAAAAACTATGAGTAAGCGTCGAAGAGAGGCAGATGAGTTACAAAAGAAGGCTGCTAGACCTTTTATGCATCCGACCCAGACACTGGCCAGGGGTATAGTGATTGGTGGACCCCGACCAACTACTGATCAGTGTAGAGTATGTGGCTGATATCATGGTGGTAGGCCTTATCATCTTCAGGGTACATGATGCTTCAGATGTGGTAGGTTTAGGAACTATGCAAGAGATTGCTTAGAAGCAGTTGAGGTAGTCCCACAGAGGGGTAAGGAGCCAGAGAAAGCTCCTACAGTTGCACCTCCTGCAAGGAAGAGTGTCACAGCTATAGAAAAAGGGAAGCAAGTTGTGGGTCAAGGCAGGGTGTATGTGATAGACCAAGCATCAGCAGATACCTCTTCCGAGGTGATAAAAGGTACAATCTTGATTTTTAACTTAGAAGCTATAGCTTTGTTTGATTCTGGTGCACGCATTCTTTCATATCACCTGCATGTACATCAAAATTGGTAGGTCTTGTAGAACCCACACACTTAAATGGGACTTTGTTAATAAGTACTCCGATGAGAGTTAGTCAATTAGCTGAACAAATGTATAAAGATTGTAAAGTGAGGGTAGGAGATAAGTGTGCGACAACCAACTTGATTTTGTTAAATATGTATGACATTGATGTAATCTTGGGAATAGATTGGTTAGCTACCAATCATGCTGTCTTAGACTGCCACACTAAGTCTATTACGTTTTCTCTATCCGAAGAATGTGTTGTCAGATTTTAAGAGAAGTAATGAAATCTCAAATTTTGTGACAAATAAAGTACATTGGTATAAAATGACATAAATGTTGTTTTGAAGGTTTTATTGCTTATGTGGTGGATTTGAACAAGCCACATCCGGATATGGATGACATTCCAGTGGTTATAAAATTCCCTGATGTCTTTCCAAACGACCTACCGGGATTGCCATCGGATAGAGAAATGGAGTTCGGTATAGATTTGACACCTAGAACAAAGCCAATATTCATGTCACCATATAGGATGGCTCCAGTTGAGCTAGAGGAACTAAGGAAGCAGTTGCAAGATATACTAGATAATGGGTTTATAAGACCAAACGTCTCACCATTATTTGTGAAGAAGAGAGATGGGAGCCTCAGATTGTGTTTCGATTATCGGATGTTGAATAAGGCTACCATTAAGAACAAATAGCCCTTGCCGCGCATCGATGATCTATTGGATCAACTTCGGGGAGCACGAATCTTTTCCAAGATAGATCTGAGGTCTGGGTACCATCAACTGAAGGTTCGGAAGGAAGATGTGCCCAAGATAGCTTTTCGCACCCGCTATGGCCATTACAAATTTTTGGTGATGCCTTTCGAGTTGACGAATGCACCAGTAGCTTTTATGGCTTTAATGAATGAGGTATTCAAGCCATACCTAGATCAGTTCGTGATCATTTTCATTGATGATATATTGGTGTATTCGAGGTCTAGGGAAGATCACGAGCAGCACTTACGGATTATTTTGCAAACCTTCCGAGAGAGAAAGTTGTATGCCAAACTTGGTAAATGTGACTTTTGGCTAGAGCATATTTCTTTTCTAGGCTATGTTGTATTTAAGGATGGGGTGTCAGTGGATCCATCCAAGATTAAGGCTATTGTTAAGTGGGAACAGTCCAGGACAGTCACAGAGATCAAAAGCTTTCTGGGTTTTGCTGGTTACTACAGGAGATTTGTAGAGGGTTTTTCTAGACTGGCTGCTTCGTTGACATGACTTACGAGGAAGAATGTGGAGTTTACATGGGATGAAGCTTGTGAGAGGAGTTTTTAGGAACTTAAGTGCAGATTAACCATCGCACCAGTTCTTATCATCCCCAACAGCTCAGGGAACTATTCTGTTTACACAGATGCTTCGCATCAAGGACTAGGCTGTGTCTTGATGCATGATGGAAGGGTAGTAGCTTATGGATCTAGATAGCTGAAAGACCATGAGAAGAACTACGCCACTCACAATTTGGAGTTGGCGGCCGTAGTATTTGCATTGAAGATATGGCGCCACTACTTGTATGGTGAGAGATTTCAGATCTTTACGGATCACAAGAGTCTTAAGTATCTGTTCTCACAAAAGGAGTTAAATATGAGATAAAGAAGGTGGTTAGAACTCCTCAAGGACTATGATTGTGAGATTTTGTACCACCCGGGGAAGGCGAATGTGGTTGCCGATGCATTGAGTAGAAAGAGTCTCGGGTTGGTATCACATATGATGGTTAGGGAGCATGAGTTGTTGAAACAATTCACGAATCTTAGTTTGGATATAACCCTACATGAGATTGGCAGTTATGGGATTATTGCTAGCTTGAGATTAGAACAGGAGTTGATTGAGAGAATCTGACAAGCTCAGCAAATTGATCAATGGTGTATTGATGTGATTAACCAAACCCAGAAGGGTAAGGGTACAGAATTTGTAGTAAGTTTAGATGGAATACTAAGGTTCGGGAATAGAATATGTGTTCTTAAGGATGCAGAACTGAGAAAGTTGATCTTATCAGAGACTCACTCATCGAGATATACAGTACACCCGGGGAGTAGTAAAATGTATCAGAATCTCTGGAAGGTATATTGGTGGTCTAGAATGAAGAGAGACATAGCTGAGTATGTCGCTAGATGTCTCACCTGTCAGCAGGTAAAGGTTTAGCATAAAAAACTAGGAGGATTATTGTAACTTCTACTGATACCAACATGGAAGTGGGAGCACATCACCATGGACTTTGTGATGGGGTTACCGAGAACCCATAAGAACCAAGATGCTATATGGGTTATAGTAGATCGGTTAACGAAATCGGCACACTTTTTAGACATGAGATCTATAGATATTTTGAGTGCTTTGGTGGACTTGTATGTACGAGAGATAGTGAGATTGCATGGAGTCCTAGTGAGTGTTGTTTTTTATAAGGATGCCCGCTTCACTTCCCACTTTTAGGGACATTTTCAAGAAGCGATGGGGACCCAATTGAGCTTTAGCACTGCTTTTCATCCTCAGACAGATGGTCAGTCAGAGAGGATTAGAGGCTTTTAGAGGCTTATGGGACGATCACTTGCCATTGATTGAGTTCGCCTATAATAACAGTTATCACTCAAGTATTGACATGACCCCTTATGAGGCACTATATGGTCGTAGATGTCGATCACCCATTGGTTGGGAAGAAGTTGGTGACAGACAGTTGCTTGCTCCCGATTTAGTTAAACAAGCATCTGAGGATGTTCAAATAATATGTGAGAGGCTGCAAACAGCTCAAAGTCAACAAAAGAGCTATGCTGACAGGAGACGAAGACCACTTGAGTTTGATGTGGGGGAGTCCGTATTTTTGAAAGTATCTCTTTCCAAGGGAATAACGAGGTTCAGGAAGAAAGGAAAATTAAGTCCTCGTTACATTGGTCAGTTTGAGATTTTGGATAGAGTGGGAGATAGAGTATATAGGCTAGCCTTACCGCCTGAGCTAGCAAAAGTTCATAATGTCTTCCATGTTTTTATGCTTCGGAAGTACTACCTGGATCTGACACATGTAATTAGCTATGAGCCGTTGGAGCTCAAGGAGGATATGTAGTATGTGGAGAAATCGATCCGGATATTGGACAGAAAAGAGAAGGTGTTGCGAAACAAGGCGATTTCATTGGTTAAAGTCTTGTGGCAGCATCATACATTAGAGGAAGCCACATAGAGTTAGAGGATCTAATGATGGAGAAATATCCCCAACTTTTTGAGGAATAGACTTGGTTCAATTTGGAGGACCAAATTTTCTAAGGAGGGGAGGAATGTAATGCCCATAATCCAACACGTATTTATTTTTATGAAGATATGATGTATATATATATATATATACATCATATCTTCATAAAAATAAATACGTGTTGGATTATGGGCATTACATTCCTCCCCTCCTTAGAAAATTTGGTCCTCCAAATTGAACCAAGTCTATTCCTCAAAAAGTTGGGGATATTTCTCCATCATTAGATCCTCTAACTCTATGTGGCTTCCTCTAATGTATGATGCTGCCACAAGACTTTAACCAATGAAATCGCCTTGTTTCGCAACACCTTCTCTTTTCTGTTCAATATCCGGATCGATTTCTCCACATACTATACGTTGTTACAAAAATAGCTTGAGAAGCTATGATGTATTAGTAAATGAGTATAAATGATAGGAGGATGTAAGGATTTTGAAAATTTAATGAAACATCCATGATTTCAAGTAGTGAGCACAAGTTTCATTAACTATAAACTAGGTGGAATGGATGCCATTGTGTGTTAATTGTGCACGAATTGTAAATTGAGGTGTGCAACAAATGTGGATAAGTGTATAGGTAAAAATCTGCAAAACAACTACTGAAAATGAGGGTGCAGGGGATGAGAGATCGATCTCATATGAAGGAGAGATCGATCACCCCTCATGAAATGCCCAGAATTTGTCGAATGGAACTGGACAGATCGATCTCATGGGAAGGCTGATCGATCTCCTTAAGTCTCTGCCTGGAAGGAATTGATCTCTCACAAGGCACAGATCGATCTCCTTAACTTTTAGCCAAAAACAAATCGATCACCCCTAAGCGATAGATCGATCTCCTTAAGGTTTTGTAAAGAGCAGATCGATCTCCTACAATAGGCAGATCAATCTCCAAGAAGGAATTTGCTTGCAAACAGATCGATCTCATCATAGATGAAGATCGATCTGGTAGTAGTTGCGTTTGGTAAAAAAGACTACCAAACCTTGCAGAGATCGATCTCCACAAGGACCAGATCAATCTTATGTCTCTGCGTCTATAAAAAGGGCACGGGATTTGGACTGAAAATCAGATTTCTCTCTCACCAAACTGCACCTGCCATTTTCTCTCGAAGACCCAAGCTTTCTCACTCTAAAAAAATCATTACATTCTAGCCAGTTTTGGAAGAAGCTCAAGAAGGAAAAGTTGTTCCTTGAAGCAAGGAGAACAACATACCCGAAAATTACACATTGGTATGACCAAGAGAAGGAGTTTTGCTACCACAAGTTTGGCAAAGTAAAGGGGTAAGCTCTCTTCAACCTTCAAGCTTTTAATATGGGTTTCTAGACATTTGTGAGTTGAATAATATGTGAAATATTGATAGGAATGATGAATGTAGTGATGGGTGAGTTATATTAAGAGAGATTTATAAAGAGAAAATCCATGGAAAAGTGATGGAAAACTTAAGAGAAGACAATGTGCTTGTTTAGAAGATGAAAAGGAAAATAACTTAATGATTTACACGTGTAGATTGAAATATGTGGAACACGATTAACCCGGATTGCGAACGGAACAAACGAGACGAAGGAAATATGGGCGCGATTCGAGGTAAGGGATTGTATGTTAGCGATAGAGATATTCGTACGTATTTTTACTGCGATTTTGATAGTTATGATGCTAGAAATATTATGCTTAGCTATTGAACCATATGTGAATGGAAATGTATTATAGTATAATTGTGAAAATGGGATGTGGGAAGGAAAACAGCCTGACATGCACGTTTTTAATGCTTTTACATCTATGCGATGTTTTTGATGTTTTCTCAACCATGTATTGATTTTGAGATTGAGAAATGATAATGGATAGGTTGGCTAGTTTTACATGTTTAGCATGGGACGACATGCAACGTAAATAAACATGTTTTGGATTTTTAAAAAAGAGAAAATAGCCACCTATCGTATTTGAGATCTGATTTGGTGTTGGAGCACTAGGTCACACCGGTTTTTAATGAATTAAACTATGCTGGAGTTTTACTCGCATACGTTTACATGTTTTGATAAACCGTGCTGGAGGGTGACTCCCACGTGGTTTTATAATGATGATGTGCTGAAGTTTTAGCTCGCACATGTTTCTATGTTTTAACATGCTGTGTTGGAGTTCATCTCGCACGATGGATTTGAGAAAGGTGCTGGAGCATTGTTCGCACTAGTTTTACTGAGTTTGAGATGATACAGTGCTAGAAGCTGTTGCTCGCACTTAGAGATACTGCGTTGGAGCCTTGCGATAATTGTGTGTCACGCTGATTTGCTCGCCTGGTATATGAGACATGGTTCAGGATGATGAGTCCATTAGAGTTGCTAGATGGACTGGGTCTATGGTCGTAGTTGAACTATGTGGTTGTCCGTTGGTATACTATGTACCTTGCTGGGTGCACGTGGGTACGAGTATCACGTAGATGACACATGACGTACCTTGTACCGTGAGTATATGTGATGTGATGAGGGAGATGATGTTGATTGAGATGAGTCAGAGGGTAGGACTGACCCATCCCACTTCAGGCGAAGTGATGCCCTGTGCACACCTGATCAGTGAGGCTTGGGATCACTGACTATGGCCATATGTAGTGGATATTAGATTGCCGAGAATTTCATGCCTGTATCAGAGATAAGAGAAATTGAGAAACTTAGAAAGAAATGATTTGAGAAAAGCAAAGAGGTTTTATGATTTGATAAATCTCTTGATTTAAATGCTTGTGCTGTGATAGCACTATTTATGACATGTTTTCAAATGGGAATATCTTATACTTGTTTTGTCACGAACCAAATTACCTAAAAATCAGAGTAAATTTTTCGCTTTTTCGTTTATTATTTAATTCTTACCTTTCTCTCATCGTGACCATCTTACCAAACAGTTGAGCTATGATTCGGTGTTAGTCGCCTCTCACCTATTTACCATTCCATTTTCATTATCACATTCACATATCAGAGTTTACTACCTTTTGACTTTGACTAAATACATACACGATGGTATTTATAACTCTACATCCCCGACATCATATCTGTTTACAGTACTGTGCATTTACATGTTCAGATACAAAACTAAACAAATGTGTATACCTGTCTCTCGATGGGAAGCAACAGATACCCAGAATGCAAGTCCTCAGCTGCTCAATAACTATTGCGAGTGCTCTGAAAAGATGTGAAAATAAGGGGGTGAGCAAACCACACGCTCAGTAAGGTAATTATGCAAGTAAGTAGATAGCTCCACTATCTACATGCTCATAATGCCATGCCCTTAAAATCCATTTCTTTTCATTAAAATCTCAAGCACAAAATCATGTATTTCATCAATGACTTAGTTTATAAAACTATTTGTGTATATAGAAATCATGTAATTCATGCATCGAAGGCATTTTATGTGATATCATTAAATCATAATAAGCATGAAGTAAATCAAGATCATGCATTCTTTCATGTCATGTAAGACAAATCATGAATTTGAAATGAAAGCATGGAAAACATCATCATGCTACTACATTCAAATCATTTTATTAAAATGCAGAATAAAATAACCTCATCTGGGTCAATTATCTCATAAGTAAATCTCAAATTCATAAAACAAATCATTAAAATTCATTATAAAGCTTCGGTTATAAAATCACCCTTCTTTCAGGGTCACAATCATAAAATAGTAAAAATCGAGGGCCTGACCCCTCCCTCGGGTCTACCATGGTCTATCAGACCACAAGTTATATCATGTGAGACAAGTAGGTGACTATCAGTAACAATATAGGACTATGGCTATAACCTCGTGATCCTTGGCTACACGGTACCTAGTGTGTGGGGTATCACACCTGAAACGAGAGGTGGGTCGTCCTACCCACCAGAACGACATAACATCAGGATTGCAAGGGCAAGGCTTGCTGCTTCGTGGCTAATGCCACTCCACTCCAACAATCCCCACGGTACAGCATACTCCGCGTGACATACACGATACACGGTACAACGTACTCTATGAACCCAAGCTCAATCAGGGGTGCTTGCAATAGGTCTTATCCACCCATATCATCTTTATCTTAGTATGCACGTGTGAGCATATCATCTCACTGTGACACAATCTATAGGAGGCTCCAACACGACTATATGCATGTAATATAAATCCCTGTACGAGCGAAGCTCTAGCACGGCTCCATGCATATTCATGATATCAGAAAACCTCGTGCGAGCAAAGCTCTAGCACGGTTTCATAGAAATCAATGAAATTTACGTACGAGCAGCGCTCCAGTACGACTTAAACTGATTATAAATTCAAGTAAAATCCACGTACGAGAAATGCTCTAGTACAGATATGTATAAAAACTCAGTGAAAACCTCGTACAAGAAAACTCCAGTACGACTTTAAAATGAGTTGTAAAACCATATAAAACTTCATGCGAGCAACGCTCCAGCATGAATGAATGCTCTAGTAAATCAAATCTCATGCGAGTTACACTCCAGCACGGCTTTATGCATAAATAAATCAAATCTCGTGCGAGTTACACTCCAGCACAGCTTTATGCAAATTTCATATCAAAATAGGATGCGAGCTAAGCTCCAACACCTTTTTATGCATATCAAGTCAAAACAGTTCAAAACCGTCAAAACAGTCAAAACAGAGTGCGAGCTAGGCTCCAACTGCTCTCATGCATATCAAATCATGAAATCAGTGAGAGCAACCGCTCTAGCACATTTTATGCATATGATGTCACACAAATCGGTGCGAGCAACCGCTCAAGCACATTTATGGACATTCACAAACGCAGATATAGTGCGAGCTATATGCCAGCACTATCTGTTTCCATATAAACTTGATAGTTGGCCGTTTTCCAAAGAAATTTCATTTAAATACAAATAACACCTACGTAGTGTTATCTTGTGAAATTTATACAATTACTGGCCAATCTATCGATTTGCTTTGATTAAAACCAATAAAATTCCTTAATTCAAAAAATTCCTTAAATCAGGCATTTCATGCATGTCATGCTTTCACCATCCTTAGGTGAACTTCCCTCAATAGGGGTAAAATAGTCTTTTTCTATTACGAGTCCTTAAAATCTTTAAACCATTTTTAGGACCTTTATACATAATCAAGGTTTACATACATATTCAGTGTACAGAAAAGCTATTAAAATACGCGTAGCTACCTCTAGCTACTCACACAATTCCCTTACCTCATTTTTCTGTACAGTCTGACCTTTTCACTGATGACTCGTCACGCAGTCCGATTTACTCCCAATCCAAATTAAATCTCCGGCACTGTGGATAAATATTCATCAGGTCAAATACAATACAACTAATTATATTTCATAATTTTTTGGGCTTAATTTAAATCATTGGGCCCGTTTACCCATATTGGGCCCGATTGTACCATAATTGGTCTTAACCGGTCTTAAGCCCATTTGCCACTTACTATCGAGGCCTATTGGGCTCACTGGGTCTGCCAGTAATTATTGAGCCTCGTTCTAAACTCTCGAATAGCTTAATTTAGTATTTACGACAATTTATCCAATTTTCCGAATTTAATTCATTAAATGCAGAATTTAAATCCGTAATTTATGCGATAAATATCAATCACGCATAACGATACAAAATTTTCGTAAATAAGGGTTACTTACCCGTGATTCCATGATAGTACGCAAATCGAGGATGTCTTGAGCTCTCAGTTGATACCAATTGTCGAGCTACACATTTAAATATTTTTTTCAGGTAAATTTCCAGTCGGATATTAATCAAATTAAATATTCTGAAATTTAAATCGGTCAATTCGACCGTTTACCGACTTACCCGTAACTCGATTGCATCACTGGAATTTTCTCCAATTTTTCCTCTTTTCTTTTTCCCTTTTTTCTTCCTTTTTCCTTTTCTTTTTAGTTGAATCGGTTTGGTCTGGTTCAACCAAGTTCAGACCATTGGTTCAGTTCGGTTCGATCAATTCAATGCCTCGTCGGCCGGTTCTCTGTCGGTTTCCGCTGGCAGCAACTCCGCGGGGTTGTCCGCAGTTCGGATCTGGGGTCGGTGTGGTTCGAGGTCACCGAAAAGTGGCCGGTCCGGCCTCTTCTCTCCTTGCCGTCGGTGGCTTTCTCTTTTCTTCCCGTTTTTCGATGCTGGCCGCAGTTCTACCGGCCAAGGCTTCCACCAATCGGTCGGTCTTCACATGGCGCTCCCTCGGCTGGCGGTGGCTGGGCCTAGATCGACGTCAGTCACCGGTTCCTCTTTTCTCCGTTTTCGATTTCTCTCGGTTTCTCTCTCTCTCCTTTCATCGGTTGTCGTTCCTCCGAGCTGGTGGTGCCGACAATGGCTCGCGGTCACCCTCTTCCGGCCAGCTCGCTTGGGCCCGACACCGGCCGCCTCCATCCGGTGAGGCAGAGGGGGCTCGGCTCCCTCACTTGTCTTCTGTTTCCAGTTTCGCGTTCTTTCGCGAATTTTTTTTTTACCTTTTACTTTTTTTATTATTTATTTTTATTATTATTTTAATTAATATTATATTATTATTTTACCAAAATATCTGAAAAAAATTATATTTAATTCATTTAACCAATAAATAAATTTATTGGTATTATTTCGACTTTTCGGTATAATTTTTGATTATTTTCGGGATAATTTTTCGAAGTAAAAATTTCGGTTTATTCCAATAAATTCATATCTTGATCAATTTAATCCAAAATTTAATTATTTCTTTTATTGATCAAGATTTCTCAATCCATTATTTTTAATAAAATTATCTTGTCGAATTAATACCGAATTTTGATATTTTGACCGTTTTACCCTTGCACGTGTTCGGGAACTACCATTTCAATCCTTCATTTGATATTTTCTCATTTCGTGTTTTAAACAAAATCGGGTCTTACATGTTTTCCTGAAAATGCTTATGTGAGAAGTAATGTTTAAATGCATTTTCTAGTAATATTTCCATTTACATTGAAACATGGTCTTGTTTATGCATGCATGGGCTATGTAGATAGTACAATATCTATCTGTTAGCATCCTTTTCCTTATTGAGCTGTGGTTTGCTCATCCTACTACTTTTCCCCTCTAGATACTGAGAAGTAGGACAATGTGGTGGTCTCGAGATCCCTTTTTGTATTGGACAGCTCCCATCAGTTGCAAAGGTATATGATTTGGATACACACGAGCATTTTGTATCTATTATAATGTATCGCACATTTATGAATTGACATTGTAAACAGTTGTATAGGGATGTTATGTAAAGATATTATATTAAACAATTGATTTTGTATATCCACACACATACCTGGGAGTGTGATTTAAAGTTTTAAATATTTTCACTATAAATGCATGGAATTTAGTAAATATATTGACCAACCCAACCATAGTAGTGTATGTATGGATAAATGGACACCCGGAAGTGGGGTGTGACAACACTGATGCGTCCCAGACGTGTATACCGCAAGTGCATGGGTCGCACAACTAATAAAGGGAACTGAGTCCCAGATTATCGTCCCACAGAGAAACACAGTCAGCCTAACTAAGTACCAGTTAATTTTACCCTAAGTATATCCTAGCAAATTATGAATCTTAAAGAGTGATCTACAAAGTTTAATTTGAAAATACTAGAAAACAAAGAAAATAATAAAAACACTAAAATAAAGCAAAATAGAGCAAAAATTACTTACAGAGCTCCAAGCAAAATAAAAACGAGAATCTGCAAAAGAAAGAAAATGCTAAAACTCGAATTAACTAGTATAAATTGACTAAAGATGCAAATATAAGAAAATATAGATTAAAAATAAATAGATTAAAACTTGAAAATCCTAATATGAAAATAAAATTTGCATGTGTTTAATCTAAAAAAAATGCAAAATAATCTAACCTAAGGTCTAATGAAATAAAATTCTAATAAAAAGTCTAAAAATCCCTAAGTATAACTTTAACCCTAAATGCCTAAATTAGTAATCCCTAAATTATATATAGCTCTAGATAATTGCTAAATTAATAAAATGCCTAAATGAATAATAAAATATATTCTGAATGATGCATGAGAAATAAAATATATTTTTTTGGGCTTTTAACATTTAAAATGAAAACTATCCTAAATATGTATAAAATGATTCTACCCCTAAACTTTTTTTTTAATTCTAAGCTAATACTAATTAAATTAAAATCAGTTACTAAACTAAAACTTAACCAAAAATAAATAAATAGATAATCTTACTGTAACTAACATAGTAACTACTATAACACTTCATTTAACTTAATGTAAAATAGCATTAAAAAAAATATAGAAGAAACTATGAATGACCAGCTACTGCCACGCCTTCATTCCCTGCACAGCAGCCTCGCTTCAGCGACAGCACACAAGATAGCAATACCCTCATGACATGCGGTAGTGCCAGCAACCAAAATGGCGCCATGCGTCTGCTCCCCTGCCACGCACCTGTTTTACTTCCGTCGAAACCCATCAAGCACGCCTCAGCTGCTCTGTACCAGCCTAACAAGCAGGCTACCTTCCAACCACGTTCTGCAGTTACGCCTTGCACTGCTCCAACATTCTCAACACACAATAGCCACAAGCGAGCAGCTACAACAACAACAAATTCAGCCAAGAACACCAACGAGAATTAAACAGGAGAACAGAACCAAACAGGGGATGTGAAGCAGGAGAGAACCACGCAAGAATAACTTGAGTAAATTAAACCTAAATCATGCCTTAAGCTAAAGATGGAATAGAAACAATAAAAGAAAGTAGAAAAACAAAAGAAACTTGAAGCAAAGGGGACCTTAACAAAACAGAATAAATCAAAAACTAAAACTGGACATATAAAAATTTTAATAAAATTAAAGTTGTTTAACAGCAAATTTGAACTGAAACTGGAACTTAAAAACAAGCAAGGCTAAGCCACTCTTAAACTGAGGAAGAACCTAAAGGATGTGCAGTAACACAGGTTGAAGAAAAAACCTTGTCACCTACTTATCAGTCCCGCCTCCTTGCGGCTGCTTCTCTTCGTATCCAACAGAGTTTTTTTTTATCAGCAAATCTAAAATGTTAGAGATTAATTTAAAGCTATGAATAGTAATCCATTAAAATAAAGAATATAAACTTAAACTATCTAAAAAAATATAAAAGAAGAGCAAAAACATTGTCTAAGCTAGAAACTTGGAAACCGAATTAGTAACATAAGTTTTGGTGTAGGAAGATTTTTAAGAACTAATCTAAATCCTAAAGTAATAAAGGCTAAGAATGAAAGGTGCAGTAAACTGTGCGAAGAGAAATCAGATGCTGTCACCAATGTGAAACCCGATATTTTTTCATATTATGATGCTTATGAGAAATAAATTATAACTCAATGTAACGTTTTACAGGCCCGTAGACGATTAAAGCACTCGCTTGTAGCGTGGGACCCAATGGTACGCAAATCAAGGTAAGGTCCCAGACCCGAGAATTCCTTTAAAATGTCATGTTCATGGATGGAATGATGTGTAGAAGGGAAAACTAAGTGATTGGGAATGCAAAAGTTAGTTAAACTCGAGTTTTAAATTAAATCGAGAAAACGGACCTAATAAGGGAAATAAATGCATATAAAATTCTAGAAATTCGTGAAAATTATTCCGAGGCCATAGAAAATTATTATAAGGTGCAATTGACATGGGAAATAAAACTCATGAAGAAATATGGAGATTTAGGGGTTCAAATAAATTTTTAAAGCTAACCGAAAGCTTATTTCCATTTTGCTCGGTATTGGCCAAATCACCCAAAATGAGCTCGTTCATGAAATATTTCTTAAACAAGTGATGCCTAAATTTTTATCGGACATACTATAGACATATTATAACAATTGAGAAGTGGAATTTTGAAGAAATCAGATCAGGATTAATTTTGGTAAATTTTATAAAACAGAACAGTCATTTCCACTGCACTTAGTAAACTGTTAGCCAATGAAAACAATCCCATTTGATGACCTTCTTGATTTTATTTGACTCTTCTATTATCCAGATTGAAAGTCAACTGGATAGTCTTTCTAAAAAGGTAAGAACCATCCCGAACTGTTGCAAAACCCGAGAGTTATCCCTCACCCATTCTGCCGCAGATGTTACCCCTGTTTCTGGCTGGCGTGAATTTTCCGGCCACCTTCCGGCCATTTTCAGGCAACGGTTCCTTCATATGAAATCTTCCTCTTACTCCCATATACCACATATAAAACATTCATACCTAAATGAAGTCATTTACCCCCTGAAACGTTAGAGAGACGAACATGATAGAAAACTGCCCTGTTCCGAGGTAAGCAAAAATTCAATTTTTGGATGAATTTGATTAGGTTCTTGGATGATTCTGAACACTTATAAGCTCTATACATGTTTTATTACAGCTAAGTGACAATTTGGAGACCTAAAACAGAAGTCAAACTTGGTCAAAGGAGTGAAGAAGTTGAGGTATGGTGATGATGATGTGATAAGTTGTTAATTTGTGAATTTTGATGAATTCTTATTGAAAGAAAGTTGATGAATTGAATTATATGATTGAATTCAATTACTGCCAACATGATTTAGGTACTGGAATGATGAATTTGGATGCAATTAAAATGAATTTACAGTTAAAATTATACTGTAAAGGTTCGGTTTAGTGTTTAACTAAGTGAATTATCGAAATAATGCAAGAATCGATACTTTAAGGTCTTGTATGAAGTGGAATGAGTTGCTGGAATGTAAGACACCATATAGAGGTATTGAAAATGAATTTAAAGGTGTCAAATATGTTAAGTAAGCTTACATCGAGGTTTAAACCGATAAAACCGAGCAAAACGAGTAAAGTAGCAAAAAGTCAACTTGTGGTCAACATTTTAGATGTAATCACATATTGAATATATTAACATGAATTTGAGCTATATGTGATGAGATAACTTGGTATGTGATAGCTCGGGTTATCGACACGTATTTCGAGGCTCAAAAATCGAGGAACGTGCACTACCTTTGACGTTAAGGGGTAAGGGATATAATTTAGAGTAGCATTAGTACTCCTCAACCTTACCAAATGTTTATGTGGATAGTTAGTTTATTTTCCATGAAAAAGGGCTTTCTCGAAAATTGGGAAGAATACTATTCACTCAAAACCGGAATAAACTTATCCTAACCTTTCAAAATGACTTTTATTTCATGAGATACATTTTAGTAATTATGTTTATGTATATAAAAATGATTTTCACTTATGAAATGAAAGCATAGTCTTTTCATGTGAGATTTCGGGTTAAAGTCCCGATATGTTCTATGAAACAATGTTTTCATGATACGGGTTAAAGCCCCGAAACAGCTTTTAAGCTATATTTTCACGGTACGGGTATGAGTCCCAAGAAATAACTATTATAACTATGTTTTTCATATTTATACGAGCTAGAGTCCCGCAATGATTTATGAAAACTATGTTTTCTATGAGAAACGGGCTAGAGTCCCGTAATGATTTATAAGAAATATGTTTTCTATGAAAAACGGGTTAGAGTCCCATAACGATTTTGAGAATCGGGTTAAAGTCCCATAATGATTTTTAATACACGGGTATGAGGCCCGAAATGATTTTGATAAAATGGGTAAGAGGCCCAAAATGATTTTTATGGGGTAAAAAAAAGGCATGATATGACGATAGTCAGAGGATCTGGGGTCGATCTCGCATACATAGGGTAGTGTATAGAGACGATCGAGGATCTACCTAGTCGACAGCCAGAGAACGGGCAGGCTCTGACTTGACATGAGAAACGTGCGCATAGTCCACACTTGGTGATGCACGTGAGTTCGTGCGTATAGTCCCCATTTAGTGGTGCACGAGAGATAGGGCAGCGTACGACCTTGATCCAGTCCTACGGCTCCCTGTACCATGGCCATGAGTACCCATGATTTTGTCCTACGGGACCAAATGTATGATGTCCTTTGGGACTAGTATATGAAACGATTGCCTGACCCTACACGATAATGATATGATGTTTTATGTTTTCACACATCTATGCTACCTGTTTTGTTGCTATCGATTTTAGCACTATGTTATATAATGATATTTAATGGTAGCTATGTTTATGTTTTCAATAAATGACTCGTGAAAACATGATTTCACTTTTTTAAGTGATGATGGGATATGATATATTTGATTTGAGATTTTGAGATGCTCTTATGTATGTTTACACTATGAAACATGTTTTTCAGCATGAGATGTTTTATGAAAACGAGATGCTTTATGACTATTTACACTAATGATATATTTATAGCATGATACGTTTTACGAAAAGGATGCATGATGTGTAAACTAATTATTTTAAAGCATGATGTTGCTGCTTTTCTAAATGTAAGCATCTCTACTTTCGTACATGTTTATGATGAGTTGTGAAATCACGTATTTTACTGGTTTTAAGTACTAAGATTACTTTAAATGTATCTCTTACTAAGCCTGAAAAACTCACCCCCTCCTCTCCATCTCCCAGATTATCTATAGCGAGCCTACTACACCTACGAGACTGTGGTCGTTGACAAGGTAGTCCGAACTTTCATCGGATACTTTCGTAACCTTGAGGTACAACTTTACTCATATTCCAGACATGATGTAATGCATGGACACTATTGTATATAACTTTTGGGATGTAATAGATGTAAATGATTGTATACATAGTCTTAGTTACGCAGTATAAATGAATGAATATATTTAGTTGTTATATGATTTTAAGATATGAATGAAAAGTATTGAGGATGTGAGTTGAATAATATAAACTGCATTTCAAACTCTGCAGGTTGGGTTAAGTCATAACGCAGTCGTTATGCTGCCGAAATTTTTAAAATAAAAGAGGTTTTAAATCTAGACATGGACAGAAAAACAAGATAATTAATGGATAAAAAGTTTAAATTAGCCCTATTTTTCTGCGCTTTCGAGGCGTGACAGTTTTCTTGGTATCAGAGCAAATGTTGTGCAGTACTATCGTTTCTAGTAATTAGAGTGTATTACATCCCAATGTGTCTATGCATGTCTGGTAATAAGGTAAGCTTACTTGTCAATGTATGACTTAATTTATGGATTTTGTGCAAATAGTTGATCGCTAATCATGAGTGGTAGACGGGGCCATTCATAGAGACGAGCTCAACCCACTCTACCATCTTTCCCTCAACCCGAGAACCCTACTGATAGTATAAGGAGGCTCGAAGAGATAGTACATGGTATGAGGGAAAGACTTACAACCTTTACCACTACGTTTACCCAGCTGTTTGGAGTACGTACACCTGGTACGGAGACAGCTACTCTTACGCCTAATCCTCCTCCCCCACCAGTTCCTCCAGTAGCCCCAGCCCTCAGCCAGCAGTTCCCCAGCATAGGGATGATAGAGAGACTCAGAGGGTGCGAGATTTCTTGAGTATGCATCTTTCAGAGTTCACAAGGCTTAAGGACCCGGTTAAGGCTGAGGAGTGAATTGTTGATATTGAGGCGATATTTCAGTTTGGGGTGTACTGATAGGGAGAGAGAAACTATGGTAGGTTATATGATGAAGGGCCAGGCTAAGTTTTGGTGGAGATCCACATAGACGATATTAGCTGAGGATCCCTCAGAGATCACATGGAATGCTTTCTTAGTTGCATTCCAAGAGCAATATGTACCGCTTGCAGCTCGAAAGAAGATGCATGCAGAGTTTTTGGATCTGTAACAGGGAAGTTCTATAGTAGACAAGTATGAGAATAGATTTACAACCTTGATGAGATACGATCCAGAGACAATTAAAGATCCCGAGTGCCAGACAGAGAGATTTCTGGCGGGACTGAGATCTAGGATCGAAGATAAGCTGTTCGGTTAGAATATCATAGATTTTAGAGATGCTCTGAGGTGAGCCCAGGAGATAGAGAGGGGCTTAGACATTACTCAAGTAGTGCATGGTCTCAGAAGATCAGTCAGGGTTAAGGGGAAGAGAGCAGTTGCTTCTCGACATGAGTTGAAAGGGGCTCAACCTAAGAGATAGAGGGTGGAAGGACCTCAGATAGGGGCTGGTAAGCCCAAGACTCCTGTTGGTGTCGTAGGGATGATTAGAGGCCCTGAGATAAGAGTGCCACGGTGTAGGATATGTGGCAATATTCACATTGGACCTTGTCGCGTAGGCACCTTTACTTACTAAAGATGTGGTGAAATAGAACACCTGATGAGAGAGTGTCCACTTATGAGATCTCAGGAACCTCGTGAGGCACCTAGATAGACAGAGAGACCAACTCAGGCTCCACAGAGGAGAGCCACAGTCGCAGACAAGGGCAAAAAGCCTGTCTCCTAGGGTCGAGTGTTTGCTATTGATCAGGAGACAGCAGATACATCCTTCGATGTTATCCGAGGTACTCTCCTTGTCTGTAATCAAGAAGCACATGTACTGTGTGACCCAAGTTCCACACACTCGTTTGTGTCACCACAATTTGCATGTAAGTTTCATAGGAAACCTGGAGTCATTAGATTACATGTTGCACATAAGTACACCTATGCACGCGATACAGAAAACAGATATGATATGTAAACCATGTGATATGATGGTAGGAGATAAGAAGTTGTTAGCAGATCTAGTATGGTTGAATATGCAAGACTTTGATGTAATATTTGGCGTGAATTGGTTAGCTACCAATTATGTAAGTTTAGACTGCTACACTAAGACCTTAACTTTCTCCTTATCAGAAAAGTTCAGTGTATGTTTATTAGGAAGTAATAAAAGTGCATAGTGTTAAAGTTATGAAATGATATAATGTTTATGTATGAGATTGACGTATGATGTTTGATTGTGTGAAGGATATATTGCTTTCATTTCTGATGAGAGTTGGAACCACATATATAGGATGTTTCGGTGGTATGTGAGTTTCCCGAAGTATTTTTAAAGGACTTACTGGGATTACCACCCGAGAGAGAGGTTGAGTTTGCCATTGAGCTAATACCAGATACTCAACCTATCTCCAAGCCGCCTTATCGAATAACATTGGTAGAGTTTGGAAGAATTAAAGAAGTAGTTGCAAGGATTACTCGATAAGGGGTTTATAAGGCCTAGTGTGTCACCATGCGGTACACCAGTACTATTTGCCAGAAAGAAGGATTGTAGTTTCTGTCTATGTATAGACTACAGGCTTTTGAATAAAGCAACAGTTGAGAATAAGTACCCCCTGTCAAGGACTGACGACTTATTTGATCAGCTGAGAGGGGCTTCAGTGTTTTCAAGGATAGATTTGAGATCGGGTTATCATCAGCTAAGGATTAAGGAGGCTGGTGTACCGAAGACAGCATTTCGGACTCAATATGGGCACTACGAGTTCCTTGTTATACCCTTTTGGATTGACTAATGCCCCAGCTGCATTCATGAGTCTTATGAACGATGTCTTCCGAGAATACTTAGATAGATTGATGATAGTATTCATCGATGACATCTTGATTTATTTTGGATCCCGGGAAGAGCACGAATAACATTTAAGGAATGTGCTCTAGACTCTCTGTGCGAAGAAGCTATATGGTAAATTTAGTAATTGGGCCTTCTGGCTAGATCAGATTGCATTCCTCGGACATGTGGTATCTAAGGATGGGGAGCCAATAGATTCATCCAAGGTAGATGCAATATTGAGATGGGATAGACTGAGGACAGTCACGGAGGTCAGAAGCTTATTGGGATTAACATGGTATTACAGACGGATTGTCGAAGGGTTTTCACGGATAATAGTTCCATTAACCAGACTGACTCATAAAGAGGTTCAGTTTATATAGTCTGAGTAGTGTGAGCAGAGCTTTTAAGAGCTCAAACATCGGTTGAATACGACACCAGTCTTGACCATTTCGAGTGGTCTGGGGGATTTGTGGTATACAATGATGCTTCCCACCAAGGTCTCAGCTATGTGCTTATGCAGCATGGTAGAGTGGTAGCTTATGGATCCCGTCAGCTAAAGGATCATGAGCGTAATCATTCCACTCATGACTTGGAGTTAGCTGCAGTAGTGCTTGCACTCAAGATATGGCGGCATTAATTGTATGAAGAAAGATTTCAGATCTTCACTGACCACTAGAGTCTTAAGTACTTGTTTGATTAGAAGGAGCTGAATATGAGACAGTGGAGATGGATAGAGCTCCTGAAAGACTATGACTGCGAGATCCTATATCATTCGGGCAAGGCGAATGTGGTAACTGATGCCCTGAGTAGAAAGGGTATGATGTCCTACATGATGATTAAAGAGTGGGACTTATTGGAACAAATTCGTCGAACTCAGGATTAGTGTAGATAAGATTGAGCATGGATTTATGGCTAGCCTAAGGATTGAACCCCGTATACTAGACCAGACTAGGAAACGATCAGAGGTTACTAGATATGGTTAGCCAGGCAGATGAGAGATCGCAATCTGAGTTTACGGTCAGTGATGATGGATTACTGAGGTACCAAGGCCGTATCTGTGTGCCACATGATGACACCTTGAGACAAAGCATTCTAAAGGAGTCCCATTGTTCTAGATTCACTATGCTTTCGATTTAATGGAACAGGCAACTAAGGGTGTTCAGCTTATATGTGACAGATTGAGGATAGCATAGAAAAGTTATGTCGATGTGCGCAGACGCCCTCTTGAATTTCAAGTTGGGGACTCCGTATTTGTTAAGGTGCCACCGATGAAGGGTATAGTACTCTTCGAAAAAAGAGAGGAAGTGCTACGATTTAAGACTATTCCACTAGTAAAGGTTCTCTGGCAACATCATAAGACAGAAGAAGTCACTTGGGAACTAGAGAGCCAAATGTGGGAGAAGTACCCTCACCAGATTGATAGACCAGCTTGAATTCAGAGGACTGAATTCTTAAAAGGTGGGGAGAATGTGAAACCCGATATTTTTTCATATTATGAAGCTTATGAGAAGTAAATTATAGCTCAATGTAACGTTTTACAGGCCCGTAGACGATTAAAGCACTCGGTTGTAGCGTGGGACCCAATGGCATGCAAATCAAGGTAAGATCCTAGACCTGAGAATTCCTTTAAAATGTCATGTTCATGGATGGAATGATGTGTAGAAGGGAAAACTAAGTGATTGGAAATGCAAAAGTTAGTTAAACTCGAGTTTTAAATTAAATCGAGAAAACGGACCTAATAAGGGAAATAAATGCGTATAAAATTCTAGAAATTTGTGAAAATTATTTCGAGGCCATAGAAAATTATTATAAGGTGAAATTGACATGGGAAATAAAAATCATGAAGAAATATGGAGATTTAGGGGTTCAAATAAATTTTTAAAGCTAACCGAAAGCTTATTTCCATTTTGCTCGGTATTGGCCAAATCACGCAAAATGAGCTCGTTCGTGAAATATTTCTTAAACAAGTGATCCCTAAATTTTTATGGGACATACTATTGACATATTATAACAATTGAGAAGTGGAATTTTGAAGAAATCTGATCAGGATTAATTTTGGTAAATTTTATAAAACAGAACAGTCATTTCCCCTGCACTTAGTAAACTGTCAGCCAATGAAAACAATCCCATTTGATGAAATTCTTGATTTTCTTTGACTCTGATATTTTTCAGATTGAAATTCAACTGGATAAGCTTTCTAAAAAGGTAAGAACCATCCCGAACTGTTGCAAAACCCGATAGTTATCCCTCACCTATTCTGCCGCAGATGTTACCCTTGTTCCTGACTGGCGTGAATGTTCCGGCCACCTTCCGACTATTTTCAGGCAACGGTTCCTTCATATGAAATCTTACTCTTCCTCCCCTCTACCACCTATAAAATATTCATACCTAAATGAATTCATTTACCCCCTAAAACGTTAGAGAGACGAACAGGATAGAAAACTGCCCTGTTCCGTGGTAAGCAAAAATTCAATTTTTGGATGAATTTGATTAGGTTCTTGGATGATTCTGAACACTTCTAAGGTCTATACATGTTGTATTACAGCTGAGTGACAATTTAGAGACCTAAAACTGAAGTCAAACTTGGTCAAAGGAGTGAAGAAGTTGAGGTATGGTGATGATGATGTGATAAGTTGTTAATTTGTGAATTTTGATGAATTCTTGTTGAAAGAAAGTTGATGAATTGAATTATATGATTGAATTCAATTACTGCCAGCATGATTTAGGTACTGGAATGATGAATTTGGATGCAATTAAAATGAATTTATAGTTAAAATTATACTGTAAAGGTTCAGTTTAGTGTTTAACTAAGTGAATTATCGAAATAATACAAGAATCGATACTTTAAGGTCTTGTATGAGGTGGAATGAGTTGCTGGAATGTAAGACACCATATAGAGGTATTGAAAATGAATTTAAAGGTGTCAAATATGTTAAGTAAGCTTAAATCGAGGTTTAAACCGATAAAACCGAGCAAAACGAGTAAAGTAGCAAAAAGTCAACTTTTGGTCAACATTTTAGATGTAATCACATATTGAATATATTAACATGAATTTGAGCTATATGTGATGAGATAACTTGGTATGTGATAGCTCGAGTTATCGACACGCATTTCGAGGTGAGCTCGAAAATCGAGGAACGTGCACTACCTTCGACGTTAAGAGGTAAGGGATATAATTTAGAGTAGCATTAGTACTCCTCAACCTTACCAAATGTTTATGTGGATAGTTAGTTTATTTTCCATGAAAAAGGGCTTTCTCGAAAATTGGGAAGAATACTATTTACTCAAAACCGGAATAAACTTATCCTAACCTTTCAAAATGACTTTTATTTCATGAGATACATTTTAGTAATTATGTTTATGTATATAAAAGTGATTTTCACTTATGAAATGAAAGCATAGTCTTTTCATGTGAGATTTCGGGTTAAAGTCCCGATATGTTTTATGAAACAATGTTTTCATGATACGGGTTAAAGCCCCGGAACAGCTTTTAAGCTATCTTTTCACGGTACGGGTATGAGTCCCAAGAAATAACTATTATAACTATGCTTTCCATATTTATACGAGCTAGAGTCCTGTAATGATTTATGAAAACTATGTTTTCTATGAGAAACGGGCTAGAGTCCCGTAATGATTTATAAGAAATATGTTTTCTATGAAAAACGGGTTAGAGTCCCATAACGATTTTGAGAATCGGGTTAAAGTCCCGTAATGATTTTTAATACACGGGTATGAGGCTCGAAATGATTTTGATAAAATAGGTAAGAGGCCCAAAATGATTTTTGTGGGGTAAAAAAAAGGCATGATATGACGATAGTCAGAGGATCTGGGGTCGATCTCTCATACATAGGGTAGCGTATGGAGACGATCGAGGATCTACCTAGCCGACGGCCAGAGAACGGGCAGGCTCTGACTTGACATGAGAAACGTGCGCATAGTCCACACTTGGTGATGCATATGAGTTCATGCGTATAGTCTCCATTTAGTGGTGCACGAGAGATAGGGCAGCGTACGACCCTGATCTAGTCTTACGACTCCCTGTACCATGGCCATGAGTACCCATGATTTTGTCCTACAGGACCAAATGTATGATGTCCTTCGGGACTAGTATATGAAACGATTGCCTGACCCTACACGATAATGATATGATGTTTTATGTTTTCACACATCTATGCTACCTGTTTTGTTGCTATCGATTTTAGTACTATGTTATATAATGATATTTAATGGTAGCTATGTTTATGTTTTCAATAAATGACTTGTGAAAACATGATTTCACTTTTTAAAGTGATGATGGGATATGATATATTTGATTTGAGATTTTGAGATGCTCTTATGTATGTTTACACTATGAAACATGTTTTTCAGCATGAGATGTTTTATGAAAACGAGATGCTTTATGACTGTTTACACTAATGATATATTTATAGCATGATACGTTTTATGAAAAGGATGCATGATGTGTAAACTAATTATTTTAAAGCATGATGTTGCTGCTTTTCTAAATGTAAGCATCTCTACTTTCGTACATGTTTATGCTGAGTTGTGAAATCACGTATTTTACTGGTTTTAAGTACTAAGATTACTTTAAATGTATCTCTTACTGAGCCTGAAAAACTCACCCCCCTCCTCTCCATCTCCCAGATTATCTATAGCGAGTCTACTGCACCTACGAGACTGTGGTCATTGACAAGGTAGTCCGAACTTTCATCGGATACTTTCGTAACCTTCAGGTACAGCTTTACTCATATTTCAGACATGATGTAATGCATGGACACTATTGTATATAACTTTTGGGATGTAATAGATGTAAATGATTGTATACAGAGTCTTAGTTACGCAGTATAAATGAATGAATATATTTAGTTGTTATATGATTTTAAGATATGAATGAAAAGTATTGAGGATGTGGGTTGAATAATATAAACTGCGTTTCAAACTCTGCAGGTTGGGTTAAGTCATAACGCAGTCGTTATGCTGCCGAAATTTTTAAAATAAAAGAGGTTTTAAATCTAGATATGGACAGGAAAACAACATAGTTAATGCATAAAAAGTTTAAATTAGCCCAATTTTTCCGCCCTTCCGTGCGAATTACACTCAAGCACAACTTTTATGCAATTATCATATCAAAACAGGATGCGAGCTAAGCTCCAGCACCTCTCATGCATGTCCAATAATAAAAACTAGTGTGAGCAATCGCTCCAGCACCTTTTTATGCATATCCAATCAAAACAAGTCAAAACAGGGTACGAGCTAGGCTCCAGCACCTCTCATGCATTTCACAATAATAAAATCAGTGCGAGCAACCGCTCTAGCACATTTCATGCATATGATGTCACACAAGTCGGTGCGAGTAACTGCTCTAGCACATTTATGCACCCTTACAAACGCATATATAGTGCGAGCAATGCGCCAGCACCATCTGTTTCCATATAAACTTGATAGTTGGCCCATTTTCCAAAGAAATGTCATTTAAATCTAAATAACACTTACGTAGTGTTATCTTGTGAAATTTATGCAAACACTGACTAATCTACCAATTTGCTTTGCTAAAAAGTCACAAAAATTCCTCAAATCATGCATTTCATGCATGTCATGCTTTCACTATCCTTAGGTGAATTTCCCTCAGTAGGGGTAAAATAGTCTTTTACCTATCCTGAGTCCTTAAAATTTTTAATCCATTTCTAAGACCTTTATACATTTTCAGTGTATACAAAAGCTATTAAAAATACGCGTAGCTACCTCTAGCTACTCACAAAATTCCCTTACCTCATTTTTCTGTACAATCTGACCTTTCCACTGATATCTCGTCACGCAGTCCGATTTGCTCCCAATCCAATCTTCGGAACTGCGTATAAATATTCATCAGGTCAAATATAATATAATTAATTGTATTTCATATTTTCTGGGCTTAATTTAAATCATTGGACCCGTTTACCCATATTGGGCCCGATTGTACCATAATGGGCCTTAACTGGCCTTAAGCCCGTTTTCCACTTACTATTCACATTATCGAGGCCTATTGGGCTTATTGGGCCAATCGGTATATATTGGGCTTCGTTCTAAACTCTCGGATAGCTCAATTAATTATTTACGATAATTTATCTCAAATTCTAGAATTTAATTCATTTTATACGGAATTAATCCGTAATTTATGCGGTAAATTTTTAACATGGATAACTATGTAAATTGTCATAAATAAGGGTTACTTACCCGAGATTCCATGATAGTACAAAAATCGAAGCTAACTCGAGCTCTCGTTTGACTCCAATTGTCGAGCTACACAATTACATATTTTTTTAGGTAAATTTTCAGTCGAATATTTATCAAATTAAATATTTTGAAATTTAAATCGGTCAATTTCGATCGCTTACCGACTTACCCGTAACTCGACTGCATCACCGGGATTTTTCCTAATTTTTCCTCTTTTTATTTTTCTCATTTTTCTTTTTCTTTTCTTTTCTTTCTTTTCTTTTTGGCAGAACTGGTCTGGTCCGGTTCAGCATACTTGCACTGCACTGAACTGGTCCGTACCGGTTCAGGCTCATTTTCGCCGTTCATGATGTCTCCGGTCAGTTCCCGGCTCGATTTTGGTGCTGTTCGGCTCGTCTCGGGTAGGGGATCTTTCGATTGGCCTTGGGTTGGACCGAATCACACCGATGACCGCTGGATTTCTCTTCTCCCTCTGCGGCTTCTTCTTTTCGATCCATCGGATTCCAGCGTCGGTGGGGTGTGTCGCCGGTACTAGGGGATCGCACAGTGATCGACTACCTTCTCCGGCCCTTCGCCTGGCCGTTGGGTCGCCGGATGGTCGTCGGTGCTCTCGGTCTCTCTCCTCGGGTTCGACTCCCATTTTCCTTTTTCAGTTTCTTCCTCTCTCTTCACGTTTTTTTCTAGATATTTAATTTTTGGTTTATTTATTTATTTATTTATTTATAATTTATTTTATTATTATTTTATTCATTAAAATATTATAAAAATCTAAAAATATCTATAAAAATTCTTATTTTATTCATTTAATCCATAAATGAATTTATCAGTCTTATTTTGTCTTTTCGGTATATTTTTCCAATATTTTCGGGATAATTTTTTGATGTGAAAATTTCGCTTAATTCCAATAAATTCATATCTTGATCAATTGGACTCGAAATTCAATATTTTCCTCGTTATTGATCATGATTTCTCAATTCCATATTTTTAATGAAAGTTTCTTGTCAAATTAATACCGAATTTCAGTCTTTTGACCGTTTTACCCTTCAACGTGTTCGAGACCAAACCAATCCAACTTCCCTTCACAAACCCCTTCTCATTTCATGTTTTAAATTCTTATCTCCAATCTGAATGGTCCAAATCCCGTTCGTTTAATTTGTGACCATTTCAATCCTTCATTTGCTCTTTAAATGCATTCGAGAATTTTTATTCATTCCATTTGCATTTTTCATTCACGTAAATCTCTTCTTATGATTCAATTTATATAAAACCATGTTTACATCACATGAATCATAAGGAATTATGATAAAAATCGGGTCTTAAAAAGCACTTGTAGCTTTCACACACACGGCCAAGTTTACAGGTTGCTGCAGCAACACACGTACTGCTTCAGCCTCTTGCAGCAGCTAGCCATGTACTAGCAAACTCCACGCCACTAGCAGTAGTTTAAGGGAACCAACAATGCAGAAATAATGTAGTTTAAATGCAAAAAAAAAAAAAATGTAAATTTCAAAGAAGAAGAAAAAAATCATTGCAGTAGAATAAAACTAAACCAGAACCTCAAATTTTGACAGGAATTAAAGAAAAAATAACAGAAAGGTAATAAAACAGTAAATTGATTTTGAAAAAATAGAGTATGAACATGAGGAAGATGAAAACTATCACTGTATTTAAGCTAACGAACAACCGATTAAAAGAATCCTAAAACAAAATTATAAAAGATGAAACAACATGAAAAGAGCCTAAATAGAATAGCTATGTGCTAAAAAAAATGGGAAGGGATGCAGTTGCTGTCACCAGCCATGCTTTCCCTCTCGTCCAACAACAAAAAAGCAATATAAAACTAACCTAAAAAAAAACCTAGCAGCCAACCTAAAAAAAACTCTAGCCTAAAAACTACTCCCTAAAATTGTCTAATCTTTTTCTTTTTATACACATCAAAATGGGGGTACAAAGGGAAATTTTAATCCTAGATGAGTTGGCATTATTTGGCCACTTGTCTTCACACCATTAACTTCTTAGAAAAGATATTTTCATGTCATTTGTCTTTTTGTCCACTTGGATGTGCAATGTGGCATGGCTTGTGTCTTCCATAAGGTAGCCAAGGTGTCCTTTGATCTTATCTTTCAAAGGTGAATAAAATGTGGACACTTGGCATCACATGTGTCATGAAGAATGGTGACTCATGCTACAAGACGAAATGGTAGTGGTCCAATCTCCTTTTTAGCTTATTTTCAGTCCATTTTCTACTGAAATGACTGAAATTCATCTGGATTTAATTTATTTGCAAACATGAGAATTTTAATTAAAATGAGGGGATGATTAATAAAATAATATGTGGATTAAAATAGTTAATTAAAAAATTAAATATAAATAACTCTATTTTCATAGAATTATCATACACATCCTGACTCATGCACTAAAAGGTAACTGTATGAAAAAAATACAATTAAACAGTATAAATATATAAATCAATATGAGCTACGAGATCTTCGAAGCATTTCCTTCGAAGCCAATATTGACATCGATGCAAATGCACCTCTAGTTTGAACCTGTGATGAAAAATAGAGGGTGTGAGCTTTGGGGAAAGCTCAGTAAGCAAACCAAACAAGCACAGATGTAATAACATATAAGATACTAAATTTCTAACGCATGTATAACGCATTTACATTCGATCATTCTTTCTGATTAATTGTTCGATTTACATTTCGAAACTTATCGAAGGTTACACTTTTCCTGGGTTTACGGACTAGAATATTATCTAGAAACTGTCAAGTTTTTTAGGAAGAGAGGTATTTTGAAATAACTTATTTGTCCATCAAATCTGACCCCCACAACTGAATACACACATAAAGGTCCAAAATTGAGACATAGCTGAATGTAAATAATCGAAGCTTAATGCAGTCCAAACATTTGAGCTTTTTCCTCTTGAAATTGCTTACATACACATTTATCCTCAAAACACAACCATTTTCTGAAATCATATCACCTAATCTGAAACATATCACATATCAAAATGCATTTATATATTGAAAATATATGTTATTCGAAATATAACTTATATTCGAAACTTATCACATGTCACGACCCAAATTACCTAAAAATCAAAGTAAATTTTTCGCGTTTTCATTTATTATTTAATTCTTACCTTTCTCTCATCGTGACCATCCTACAACACAGTTGGGCTATGATTCGATGTTAGTCACCTCACACTATTTACCATTCCATTTCCATAATCACATTTACATATCATAGTTTACTATCCTTTGACTTTAACTAAATACATACACAATGATATTTATAACTCTACATCCCCAACATCATATTCGTTTACAGTACTGTGCATTACATATTTAGATACATAACTATACAAATGTGTATACCTGACTCTCGATGGGAAGCAGCGGATGCAAAGATTGCAAGTCCTCAGTCGCTCACGGTACCTAGTGTGCGGGGTATCACACCTGAAATGGGAACTGGGTCGTCCTACCCTTCAGAACAGCATAACATTAGGATTGCGAGGGCAAGGCTTGCTGCCTCGTGGCTAATGCCACTCCACTCCAACAATCCTCATGGTACAGCATACTCCGCGTGACATACACGGTACAACGTACTCCATGAACCTAGGCTCAGTCAGGGGTGCCTGCAAAAGGTCTTATCCACCCATATCATCTCTGTCTCAATATGGACGTGTGAGCATATCATCTCACTGTGACACATAGTCTACAAGAGGCTCCAACACGGCTATATGCATGTAATATAATCCCTGTGCGAGTGAAACTCTAGCACGGCTCCATGCATATTTATGATATCTGAAAATCTCGTGCGAGCGAAGCTCTAGAACGGTTTCATAAAAATTAATAAAATCTGCGTACGAGTAACACTCCAGTACGACTTTAAAATGAGTTATAAATCCATATAAAATCATGTACGAGCAATGCTCCAGCACGAATGAATGCTCAAATAAATCAAATCTCGTGTGAGTTACACTCCAGCACGACTTTAAAATGAGTTATAAAATCATATAAAACTTCGTGCGAGCAATGCTCCAGCACGAGTGAATGCTTAAGTAAATCAAAACTTCATACGAGCAACGCTCCAGTAAGACTTTATGCATAAATACATCAAATCTCGTGCGAGTTACACTCCAGCACGACTTTTATGCAATATCATTTCAAAACAGGATGCGAGCTAAGCTCCAGCACATCTCATACATGTCAAATCATTAAAACTAGTGTGAGCAATCGCTCCAGCACCTTTTTATGCATATCAAGTCAAGACAAGTCAAAACATGTCAAAACAGAGTGCGAGCTAGGCTCCAGCACTTCTCATGCATTTCTCAATAATAAAAATCAGTGCGAGCAACCGCTCTACCACATTTCATGCATATGATGTCACACAAGTTGGTGCGAGCAACCGCTCAAGCACATTTCATGCACACTCACAAACGCAGATATAGTGCGAGCTATATGCCAGCACTATCTGTTTCCATATAAACTTGATAGTTGGCCGTTTTCCAAAAAAATTTCATTTAAATATAAATAACACCTACGTAGTGTTATCTTGTGAAATTTATATAATTACTGGCCAATCTACTGATTTGCTTTGATTAAAACCAATCAAATTCTTTAATTCAAAAAATTCCTTAAATCATGCATTTCATGCATGTCATGCTTTCACCATCCTTAGGTGAACTTCCCTCAATAGGGGTAAAATAGTCTTTTCCTATTTCTATCCTTAAAATCATTTAAACCACTTTTAAGACCTTTATACAATATCAGTGTATACATACATATTCAGTGTATACAAAAACTATTTAAAGTACGCGTAGCTACCTCTAGCTACTCACACAATTCCCTTACCTCATTTTCTGTACAGTCTGACCATTTCCACTGATGACTCGTCACGTAGTCCGATTTGCTCCGAATCTAATCTCCGAAACTGCGGAAACATAATCATCAGGTCAAAATACAATACAATTAACTGTATTTCATAATTTTCTAGGCTTAATTTAAATCATTGGGCCCGTTTACTCATATTGGGCCCGATTGTACCATAATGGGCCTTAATCGGCCTTAAGCCTGTTTTCCACTCACTATTCACATTATCGAGGCCTATTGGGCTCATTGGGCCTATCAGTATTTATTGAGCCTCGTTCTAACTCTCGAATAGCTTAATTTAGTAATTACGACAATTTATTCAAATTTCCAAAATTTAATTTATTTATGCGAAAATTAAATCCGTAATTCATCAACACGCATAACGATGCAAATTGTCGTAAATAAATGTTACTTACCAGAGATTCCATGATAGTATGCAAATCGAGACTGTCTCGAGCTCTCGGTTGACGCCAATTGTCGAGCTACACAATTTAATATTTTTTCGGGTAAACTTTCAGTCGATTATTAATCAAATTAAATATTTCAAAAATTAAATCGATCAATTCGACCGCTTACCGACTTACCCGTAGCTCGATTTCATCACTAGAATTTTTCCCAACTTTTCCTCTTTTCTTTTTCCCTTTTTTTTCTTTTTCCTTTTCTTTTTGGCTGAACCGGTTCAGTCCGGTTCAACCCGGTTCAGATCGCCGGTTCAGTCCGGTTCGACCGGTTCAGTGGCTCACCGGTCGGTTCTCCATCGATTTTCACCGCCAGCAGCTCCGTGGGGTCGTCCGCAGCTCGAATCTGGTATCAGGTTTCCCCGAGGTCACCGAAAAGTGGCCGGTCCGGCCTCTTCTCTCCTCGCCATCGGTGGCCTTTCTTTTCTTCCTCCGTTTCCTGCGCTGGCCGCCGTTCTACCGGCCAAGGCTACCACCAATCGCACCGCTGGCGCCTGGGGAAGGCTCGGCTGGTGGTGGCCGGCCTCGAACCGGTGCCGATCGTAGGGAAACGCCTTTCTCCCTCTCGGTTCTCTATTCGCCTCGGTTTCTCTCGCCGTTCCTCTCTCTTCACCGCCGATCACCGCCTGGGTCGGTATCGGCTGGGCTTCCTTCGCCTGGGCTGCCACTGCCGATCCTCGGTGATCGGTGAGGCACCCTTGGTTGCCTCGATTCGGCTACTTGTTTTCCATAAATCGTATTTCGCGATTTCTGCGTTGTTTTTTTTCAATTATTTTATTATTTTATTTATTACTTATTTTTATTATTTTACTAAAATATCTAAAAAATTATTATTTTATTCATTTATTCAATAAATGAATTTCTCAGTCTGATTTTACCTTTTCGATATATTTTTTGATTATTTTTGGGATTATTTTTCGAAGTGAAAATTTCAGTTTATTCCAATAAATTCATATCTTGATCAATTTAACCCAAAATTTAATTATTTCTTCGTTATTGATCAAGATTTCTTAATCCCATATTTTTAATTAAATTTTCTTGTCGAATTTATATCGACTTTCGATCTTTTGACCGTTTTACCCTTGCACGTTTTCGGGAATACCATTTCAGTCATTTTGCATTTTTAAATGCACTCGAAAATTTTTATTCATTCCCTTTTTGCTCTTACGATAAAATCGAGTCTTACAATCTCCCCCACTTAAGAAATTTGGTCCTCCAAATTAGAACCAAGTCAAATGGGTCCATAAACAACTCCGGGTACGACTATCATATTACATACTCTTTAATTCTCATGTAACTTTTTTCGGATTGTAATACTACCAACATACTTAACTAGAGAGATCATAAACCTCAACTCTTTCTCCTTCCGTCTAATACCCGATCAATTTTATACGTTATACTTTCACTGAGCTAAGCTGTTGGAGCTCATATCCGATCACATATGCTGAGTTCGGATATTATTTTCGAAGCATCATAAGATAGGACACATTGTGGATGCCTGTTAATTCAAGTGGTAACGCCAACCTACAGGTCTTATCTCCCACTTGTCCAATCTCTCTTTCTGAATCTCGTTATGTTCTTAGGACATGTAACTGCCAACAATACTAATTCACCCTCGGTGAATTCCAATGGTTTTTTATCTCCTGTCAGCATAGCTTTCTGTCTGCTCTGAGGTTTTCTTAATCTTTCACAAATCAACTGAACATCCTCAGAGGTTTATCTTACCAATTCGGGAGCAATTCTCTATCTATCACCCACTTCTTCTTATCCAAGTCAGGGAAACAACTCCCTACGGCCATACAATGCCTCATATAATGTTATCCCGATACTCAAGTGACAACTGTCATTATTGGTGAATTCGATTAGTAGCAACTGATCATCCCAGGAGCTTATAAAATCAATGGCACACGCTCTCATCACATCCTCCAGAACCTGTACAGTCCTCTTTGACTGACCCTCTGTCTGAGGACAGAAGTTGTGCTAACTCTCACTCGGGTTCCTATAGCTTCTTGAAAATGTTCCCAGAAGTGGGAAGTGAAGCGGGAATCCCTATCTGATACCATGCTCACTGGAAGGCTACATAATGTTCCACAATTTTTCCAAACATATAAATCCGCCTACACACTTAGAGTATCTGGGGATTTCCTAACCAGAAGGTGGGTAGACTTAGTCAATCTATCGACTATCACTCAGATAGCCTCATGATTTCTCCGGGTCCTCTGTAACCCATCACGAAATTCATAGTAACTTGTTCCCATTTCATATCTGACCGCCAATACCCTTTTTAGAGATCCCGATATATTTATTTCTTCTCGGATGCACTGTATATCCTGAAGAGTGAGCTTCTAACAATAACACTTTCTCAGCAACTATGGTCTTGGGGAGTACTTATACTGTCTCTAAACCTCTTTAAGTCATCATCACTCACTGTGAACTCTGTCACTATACCCATCTAAATCTGACTCACACTATCGACACCATGCCGATCATCACGCTAAGCCTGGCAAATTCAGTCACTCAAATTCGGTTCTAACCTCAGGCTAGCTATCAAAAAATCACTGTCATCATCAAAAGGAATTACATCACTACTGAGGCTCACAACTACTCTAGCAGCTCACGCTCCCTGACCATCATATGTGATACCATCCCGAGGCTCTTTCTGTTTAAGGCATCACCCATTACATTAGCCTTTCCTGGGTGGTACAATGTTCACAATCATAATCCTCAGAAGCTTTAACCCTCTTGGTTATCTCATATTCTACTCTTTCTGTGAAAACAGATACTCGGGGCTTTTACAATCAGTGCATACCCGAAATTTCTTACCATTTAAGTGGTGGCGCCATACCTTCAGTGTAAATGCTACGACTGCCAACTCTAAATCATGGGTCGGATAGTTTCTCTAATGGTCCTTGAACTATCTTGATCCATAAACGACTATCTTCCCATTTTACGTCAATACACAGCCCAATCCTTATTTTGAGGTATCCATACATACCGAAACCTCTTGAGCTGTTAGTCATGGTGAGAATACTTACGATGGCCAGTTTATTACTTCAATATACCAAAACTCACCGAAGCTATTTTCATACTTATCATCCTACTGGCATACATTCTTTTTCGAATAAGATGTGTTAACTGAGCAGCCTATTTCGAGAAACTCTCAATAATTCATCTGTAAGATAGTTTCCTGTTGCTACTCATGCTCTTCCTTGGAATTCGAATACATCAAAATATCATAGCTCAAGATGACAACCACTCGGTCCAGGTAAGGTTTAAATACCTCATCATAGTTGAGTTCCACTAAATATTTCCATCACCTATATTCTTGACCTATGTACGCATAAACGTAAATCGTCATTTCGAAATCGTTTCTGTTCAAGATACTAACCCACGTCATTTCCTTTTTCTTATATTAACTGCTTTTATAAAATTTTAATTTTTAAACCTTCATGATTAATCGAATTCTACCTTTCTTTATTGTACCAGTAAAGGTACCCAAATTTTAAATGTATATATACGACTGTCGATTTCAATTTATAGGTTATGTGTGCGCTTCTAGACGCTGTCAAGTCTTCAGGCGGGGAGTATTTTGAAATACCTTTATTAACCCTCAGACTTGACCACATAGACTGGTTATGGATATATCCACCTCTTATCCTTGGCCGCAATCCATATTCACTACATATCGCTTAATCCAAATTACTTTACATATCAAAGATATCCTTACCTTGTGTATACCTCTTATCCCAATATATCTCGTATTCGGGATCTATCTCATCTCAAAGCTTATCTCATTTCATAAATCACTTATAACAAACTCTTTCATTACTTGTTACAACTTACAATCTCTATACTCATATTCAGTTAGTGATAATCATCTAACCATCATCATCTTGCTTAAGGGTACAGACTTCACATCTTTCACTAGCTTATAAGCAACTGAAGGCGGTATGAATAAATGCGTGGCACCAGGATTAATTAAAATAATTATTTCATTATTCACAACCAGTGTGGTATCTTTCACCACATTAGATAAAACATCAGTAGTATCCTGGTCCAAGGCATACACTCGCCCTCGTCCAACATCTTATTTTCGTGGTAACTACTACACATCCTACACTGCTTACAATTGCTACGTTGTTACACTGTTCTGTAGCAGGTCGGGGTCTTCCAATCACAATACCCCTCATAAGTGTTGAAATTAGATACACTGCAGCCTTACCAATCATCTTACCCCGTGACTCCTCAGCTCTAAGCTTTTACCAAACTACCTTTTTCCTGTTTTGACATCTCTGCCATTCTTTATTCTCTTCTGTCTCTATTTCGACCCTTACTATCTTTCCCAATCTCAAAGGCGTGCAACTTATAGTCTTATTCGCACAACTGTAGTCTGCGCACTGCCTCGACATAGGTAGTGATATTTAACAGCCTAATCGGACTTTAATTGACAGTCTGAGCCCTTCTATGAACTTTCAGACATTTTGACTCACTGTTCATCGTGTCCGAGACATGTCTGCCCAGGAATATAAACTGAGTTTCATACTTATTAATCAACCAGTTCCTCTGGGTCAGAGTAAAGAATTTTATCTGTAATTTCTTTTAAATAGTGTCTAGGATATTCTGTCACCGGAATACATCTAGAAATATTTTTCCATGTCCATTCTGGAAGTCTAACTCTTAAGATGGGTCGAGCGGACTTCCACCAATGCTTTGACTCGCCCTCAAATCTCATGCATACTTTGAGCAATTAGCTCGCATAATATTCTCCACACTCCGCTCCAACCTCGCGAAGCATGTCTCAATACTGTCCAATCTCTCTGTCAGACTCTGTTCGATCTCTCTGTCGAACTCTGTGGGGCATACTCAATACCAGCCTCCACGTCAATCTCATCTTGAGTCTCATGTGGTGACTCAGTACGACTCTCGGGCCTACCTCTAAGGCCTCGAGCGTGTGTACTCGCCCCTCTATCATAGCGGCTATTAGTTAATGAGTCTATTCTTGCATTTAAAACCAAAATCTTAGCTGCACTTCCATCTCGATATACATAATTGTATCTAAATAATGCACAGTACATGGGGATATAAACTTTCTTAACCACTAACACCGACTCATATCAGGCCAACTTAAGCTCTGATACCATTAAACTTATCACAACCCAAATTACCTAAAAATCAGAGTAAATTTTTCACTTTTTCATTTATTATTTAATTCTTACCTTTCTCTCATCGTGACCATCCTACAACACAATTGGGCTATGATTCGGTGTTAGTCACCTCACACTATTTACCATTCCATTTCCATAATCACATTTACATATAAGAGTTTACTATCCTTTGACTTTAACCAAATACATACACAATGGTATTTATAACTCTACATCCCTAACATCATATTCGTTTACAGTACTGTGCATTACATATTTAGATACATAACTATACAAATGTGTATACCTGACTCTCGATAGGAAGCAGCGGATACCAAGATTGCAAGTCCTCAGCCGCTCACTAACTATTGCGAGTGCTCTGAAAAGATGGAAAAATAAGGGGGGTGAGCAAACCGCACGCTCAGTAAGGCAATTATGCAAGTAAGTAGATAGCTCCACTATCTACATGCTCATAATGCCATGCCCTTAAAATCCATTTCTTTTCATTAAAATGTCAAGCACAAAATCGTTCATACATCAATGACATAGTTTATCAAAACTATTTGAGCATATAAAAATCATGTAATTAATGCATTAAAGGTATTTTATGTGACATCATTAAATCATAATGAGCATGAAGCAAATCCAGATCATGCATTCTTTCATGTCATGTAAGATAATTCATGAATTTGAAATTAAAACATGGAAAACTCCACATGCTACTGCATTTAAATCATTTCATTTAAAACGCAGTATAAAACAACCCTTCTGGGTCAATCATCTTATAAAACAATTCGTTATAAAATTCTCAAAAAAATCTATCATCGTAGTACAAAATCATAAAATCGGGGGCCTGATCCCTCCCTCGGGTCTACCTTGGTCTATCCAGACCTCAAGTTATATCATGTGAGACATGTAGGTGATTATCAGTAACAACACAGGACTATGGCGATAACCTCGTGATCCCTGGCAACACGGTACCTAGTGTGCGAGGTATCACACTTGAAACGGGAGGTGGGTCGTCCTACCCGTCAGAACAGTATAACACTAGGATTGCGAGGGCAAGGCTGGCTGCCCCGTGGCTAATGCCACTCCACTCCAACAATCCCCACGGTGCAGCGTACTCCATGTGACATACACAGTACAACATACTCCGTGAACCCAAGCTCAGTCAGGGGTGCTTGCAATAGGTTTTATCCACCCATATCATCTCTGTCTTAGTATGCACGTGTGAGCATATCATCTCACTGTGAAACACAGTCTACAGGAGGCTCCAACATGGCTATATACATGTAATATAATCCCTGTGCGAGCGAAGCTCTAGCATGGCACCATGCATATTCATGATATCTGAAAATCTTGTGTGAGCGAAACTCTAGCACGGTTTCATAAAAATAAGTAAAATCTGTGTACGAGTAACACTCCAGTACGACTTTAAAATGAGTTATAAATGTAAGTCCCGATTTTATCGTAAGGGGAAAAAGGGAATGAATAGAAATTTTCGGGTGCATTTAAAAATGCAAAAGGGTTGAAATGGTATTCCTGAAAACGTGCAAGGGTGAAACGATCAAAAGAACGAAATTCGGTATTAATTAGGACAAGAAAATTTAATTAAATTATGGGATTGAGAAATCTTGATCAATAACGAAGAAATAATTAAATTTCGGGTTAAATTGATCAAGATATGAATTTATTGGAATAAACCAGAATTTTCGTATCGAAAAATAACCCTGAAAATAATCAAAAAATATACCAAAAAGGTAAAATCAGATTGATAAATTCATTTACGGATTAAATGAATTTAATATGATATTTTTAGATATTTTGGGATTTTAATAATATTTTAATGATTAAAATAATAATAAAAATAATTTAAATTAAATAAATAAAAAAATAAAAAAGAAATCTGAATTCGCGAGAATCACGAAACAGAAACGAAATAAAGCAGTCGAACCGAGGAGACTCATCAGTGCGCCACCGGCCGATCCGAGGGGCCAGCGAGGGTCAGCCATGGAAGCCCGTCACCCGCGTGACCACCGACAGCCGCGATGAGGGCCCTCAGCCACCGAAAAACCCAAAATCGACGGATGAAAACTGTGAGGAAGAAAAGATGATTTTACCGACGTTGACGCTGATTTGGGGCCGGCCACCACCAGCCGAGCGTCCCCCAGGCGTGGGTGACGCGTTTGGTGGCAACACCGGTGGGTAAGACGGTGGGCAGCGCCGAAAACGGAGGGAGAAAAGAGAAGTTGCCGACGGCAGAAAGGAGAAGGGTCGAACCAAGCACTTTTCGACGGCCTTGAACGAAACCAACCCCAGATCCGAGATGCGGACGACCCAGCGGAGCCACTGGCGGTGGAAACCGGCGGAGAACCGACTGGTAAGCCACTGAACTGACCTAATCAAACTAAATCGATGATCTAAATCGGGTTGAACCGAACCGAACCAAACCGGTTAAGCCAAAAAGAAGAGGAAAAAAGGAAGAAAAGGGGAAAAAAGAGAAAAAATTGGGGGAAAATTTCAGTGATGCAATCGAGCTACGGGTAAGTCGATAAGCAGTCAAATTGACCGATTTAAATTTCAAAATATTTGATTTGATAAATAATCGACTAAAAGTTTACCCGAAAAAATATTTAATTGTGTAGCTCGACAATTGGCATCCACTGAGAGCTTGAGACAGCCTCGATTTGTGTACTATCATGGAATCACGGGTAAGTAACCCTTATTTACGACAATTTTACATCATTATGCGTGTTAGATAAATTACGAATTTAATTTTCGCATGAAATGAATTATATTCTGGAAATTGAGATAAATTGTTGTAAATAATTCATAAGCTGTCTAAGAGTTTAGAACGAGGCTAAATAAATACTGCTGGGCCCAATGAGCCTAATAGGCCTCAATAAAGTGTGGTAAAAGGGCTTAAGGCCGATTAAGGCCCATTATGGTGCAATCCGGCCCAATATGGGTAAACGGGCCCAATGATTTAAATTAAGCCCAGAGAATATGAAATACAATTAAATTGTATTGTATTTGACCTGATGAATGTGTATCCGCAGTTTTGGAGATTGGATTCGGAGCAAATCGGACTGCGTGACGAGTCATCAGTGGAAAGGTCAGACTGTACAGAAAATGAGGTAAGGGAATTATGTGAGTAGCTAGAGGTAGCTACGCGTATTTTAATAGCTTTTCTGTACACTGAATATGTATGTATACACTGATATTGTATAAAGGTCCTAAAAGTGGTTTAAGTGATTTTAATGATCGAATTAGGTGAAAAGTCTATTTTATCCTTATTGAGGAAAGTTCACCTAAGGATGGTGAAAGCATGACATGCATGATTTAAGGAAATTTCAAAATTAAGAATTTTATTGGTTTTAATCAAAGCAAATCGATAGATTGGCCAGTAATTGCATGAATTTCACATGATAACACTATGTAAGTGTTATTTATATTTAAATGGAAATTTCTTTGGAAAATAGGCCAACTATCAAGTTTATATGAAAACAGATAGTGCCGACACATAGTTCGCACTATATCTGCGTTTGTGAATGTGCATAAATGTGCTGAAGCGGTTGCTCGCACTAACTTGTGTGACATCATATGCATAAAATGTGCTAGAGCGGTTGCTCGCACTGATTTTATGATTTGATATGCATGAGAGCTGCTGAAGCCTAGTTCGCACTTTGTTTTGACATGTTTTGACGTGGTATGCATAAAATGGTGCTGGAGCGATTGCTCGCACTAGTTTTTATGATTGACGTGCATGAGAGGTGCTGGAGCCTAGCTCGCATCCATTTTTGATATAATAATTGCATAAAAGTCGTGCTGGAGTGTAACTCGCACGAGATTTGATTTAATTATGCATAAAGCCGTGCTGGAGTGTAACTCGCACAAGATTTGATTTACTTGAGCATTCATTTGTGCTGGAGCGTTGTTCGTACAAAGTTTTATATGGTTTTATAACTCATTTAAATGTGGTACTGGAGTTTTTCTCGTACGAGGTTTTCAATGAGTTTTTATACAAATCCGTACTAGAGCATTGCGCATACGTGGATTTTACTTGAATTTATAATCAGTTTAAGTCGTACTGGAGCGCTGCTCGTACGCAGATTTTACTGATTTTTATGAAACCGTGCTAGAGCTTCGCTCGCACAGGGATTTATATTACATGCATATAGCCGTGGTGGAGCCTTCTGTAGACTGTGTGTCACAGTGAGATGATAAGCTCACACGTGCATACTGAGACAGAGATGATATGGGTGGATAAGACCTATTACAGGCACCCCTGATTGAGGTTAGGTTCACGGAGTATGTTGTACCGTGTATATCATGCGAAATACGCTGTACCGTGGGGATTGTTGGAGTGGAGTGGCATTAGCCACGAGGCAGCAAGCCTTGCCCTCGCAATCCTGGTGTTATGCTATTCTGGCGAGTAGGACGACCCACCTCCCGTTTCAGGTGTGATACCCCGCACACTAGGTACCGTGTTGCCAAGGATCACTAGGATATGGCCATAGTCCTCGATGTTATTGATAGAATCAGTTGATTGTCTCACATGATATAAATATTGGTCGATAGACCAGGGTAGACCCGAAAGAGGGGTCAGGCCCCCGATTTTATGATTTTATACTGTGAATACTAGATTTCAGATGATTTTATGATATGTGACCCTAAAAGATGGGTGGTTTTATAACCGAAGTTTTATAATGAATTTTAACGAATTGTTTTATGAGTTTGAAATGGAATTATGAGATTGTTTTATGAGTTGATTGACTCGGAAGGGTTAGTTTTTACTGCAGTTTTAATGAATTGATTTAAATGCAGTAGCATGTGAAGTTTTACATGCTTTCATTTGAAATCCATAATTTCTCTTACATGACATGAAAGACTGCATGATCTTGATTTAATTCATGCTTATTATGATTTAATGATGTCACATAAAATGCTATGATGCATAAGTAGTATGATTTATATATGCACGAACAGTTTTATAAACTAAGTCATTGATGGTTGCATGACTTTGTGCTTAATGATTTTAATGAAAAGAAATGGATTTAAGGGCATGGCATGATGAGCATGTAGATAGTGGAGCTATCTACTTACTTGCATAATTGCCTTACTGAGCGTGTGGTTTGCTCACCCCCTTATTTTCTCATCTTTTCAGAGCACTCGTAATAGTTATTGAGCGGCTGAGGACTTGAATGCTTGGCATCCGCTGCTTCCCATCGAGAGACAGGTATACACATTTGTATAGTTTTGTATCTAAATATGTAATGCACAGTACTGTAAATGGATATGATGTCGGGGATGTAGAGTTATAAATACCATTGTGTATGTATTTAATTAAAGTCAAAGGATAGTAAACTCTGATATATGAATGTGAATATGAAAATGGAATGGTAAATAGGTAAGAGGTGACTAACACCGAATCATAGCCCAACTGTTTGGTAAGATGGTCACGATGAGAGAAAGATAAGAATTAAATAATAAATGAAAAAGCAAAAAAAATTACTCTGATTTTTAGGTAATTTGGGTCGTGACAAGTTTAATGGTATTAGAGCTGAGTTGGCTTGATATGAGTCGGTGTTAGTGGTTAAGAAAGCTTACATCCCCATGTACTGTGCATTATTTAGATACAATTGTGTATATCGAGATGGAAGTGCAGCTAATAATTTAGTTTTGAATGCAAGAATAAACTCATTAACCGATAGCCGCTATGATAGAGAGGCGAGTACACGAACTCAAGGCTGTAGAGGTAGGCCCGAGAGTCGTACTGAGTCGCCACATGAGACTCGAAATGAGATTGAAGTGGAGGCTGGTATTGAGTATGCCCCACAGAGTCCGACAGAGAGATTAGACAGAGTTTGACAGAGAGATCGGACAGATTCTGATAGAGAGATCAGATAGTATTGAGACACGCTTCGCGAGGTTAGAGCAGAGTGTGGAGAATATTTGAGAGCTAATTGCTCAAAGTATGCATGAGATTTAAGGGTGAGTCAGAGCATTGGTGGAAGTCCGCTGACCCATTTAAGAGTTAGACATCTGGAATGAACATGAAAAATAATTCTAGATGTATTTCGGTGACAGAATATCCCGGATATTATTTAAAGAAAATTGCAGATAAAATTATTTACTCTGACCCAGAGGAACTGGTTGATTTACGAGTATGAAACTCAGTTTATATTTCTGGGCAGATATGACTCGACACTATGAACAGTGAGAGTCAAGATGTCTGTAAGTTCATAGAAGGGCTCAGATTGTCAATTAGAGTCCGATTAGCCCGTTAGATATCACTACCTATGTCGAGGCAGTGCACAGACTACAGTTGTGTGAATAAGATCATGAGTTGCACGCCTCTAAGATTGGAAGAAAGGTAGTAAGGGCTGAAATAGAGACAAAAGAGAATAGAGAATGACAGAGATGTCAGAACGGGAAAAAGGTAGTTTGGTAAAAGATTAGAGCTGATTAGTCACGAGGTAAGATGATTGATAAGCCCCAGTGTATCCAAATACAATATTTTGAGGGGTATTGTGATTTGAGGACCCCGACCTGCTACGAAGCAGTATAAGCAGAGTAAGCAAGTGTAAGCAGTGTAAGAATGTGTAGTAGTTACCACGAAAATAAGATGTTAGACGAGGGCGAGTGTATGCCTTAGACGAGGACACTACTGATGTTTCATATGATGTGGTGGAAGATACCACACTGATTATGAATAATGAATTAATTATTTTAATTAATCCTGGTGCCACGCATTTATTCATACCGCCTTCAGTTGCTTATAAGCGAGTGAAAAATGTGAAGCCTGTACCCTTAGGCAAGATGATGATAGTTAGCTGATTTTCACTAACTGAATATGGGTATAGAGATTGTAAGTTGAAAATATAGGTGAAAACATCACTGAAAAGTATATTGTAAGTTTGACAAGTAATGAAAGAGGAGTAGCGATATGTAAAGTAATTGTGGTCAAGTCTGAGGGTTAATAAAGGTATTTTAAAATACTTCCCACTTGAAGATTTGACAGCGTCTAGAAGCGCACACATAATCTATAAATTGAAATTGACAGTCGTAATATATACATTTAAAATTTGGGTACATTTACTGGTACGATAAAGAAATATAGAATTCGATTAATCATTAAGGTTTAAAAAAACTAAAATTTTATAAAAGCCGTTAAAATAAGAAAAACGAAATGACATGAGTTCGTACCTTGAACGGAAGTGATTTCGAAATGACATTATACGTTTATGCGTACATAGGTCAAGGATATGAGTGATTGAATTATGTAGTGGAACTCAACTACGATGAGGTATTTAAACCTTACCTGGACTGATTGGTTGTCATCTTTAGCGATGATAATTTGATGTATTCGAAGTTCAGGGAAGAGTATGAGTAGCAATTGGAAACTGTCTTACAGACGAGGTGTTGTGAGTTTCTCAATGGGCTACTCAGTTGACACGTTTCGTTTGGAAAAAGATTGTATGTCAGTGGGATGATAAGTATGAAAGTAGCTTCCATGAGTTTTGGAATATTGAAGTAATGAACTGACCACCATAATTATTCTCACCATAACCAACAGCTCAAGAGGTTTCAGTGTGAATGGATACCTCAAAATAAGGATTGGGCTGTGTATTGATGTAAATTGGGAAGATAGTCGTTTATGGATCCAGATTGTTCAAGGACCATAACAGAAACTATTTGACCCATGATTTAGAGTTGGCAGCCGTAACGTTTACACTAAAAGTATGGCACCACCACTTATACGGTGAGACATTTCGGATATGCACTGATCGTGAAAGCCCCGAGTATCTGTTTTGATTGTGAATATTATACCACCCAGGAAAGGCTAATGTAATGGCTGATGCCTTGAGCAGAAAGAGTCTCGGGATGGTATTACATATGATGGTCAGAGAGCATGAGCTGCTAGAGCAGTTATGAGCCTCAGTAGTGATGTGATCCCTTCTGATGATGACGGTGATTTTGTGACAGCTAGCCTGAGGTTAGAACCGGATTTGCCAGGCTTAGCGTGATAATCAGCATGGTGTCGATAGTGTGGGTCAGATTCAGAAGGGTATAGTGACAGAGTTCACAGTGAATGATGATAACTTACAGAGGTTCAGTGACAGTATAAGTGCTCCCTAGGATCACAGTGATGAGATAGTGTTATTGTCAGAAGCTCACTCTTCGGGATATACAGTGCATCCAGGAAGCAATAAATATATCAGAATCTCTGAAAAGGGTATTGGTGGTCAGATATGAAAAAAGACATTGTAGAGTTGTAGCAAAGTGTCTCGTATGTCAGCAGATTAAGGTAGAGTATGAGAAGTCTGTAAGATTATTGCAGCCTCTACCTATATTGACACGAAAATGGGAACAAGTTACCATGGATTTTGTGATGGGTTACAGAGGACTCGGATGAATCATGAGGCTATCTAGGTGATAGTCGATAGATTGATTTAGTTTACCCACCTTCTAGTTATGGAAGTCCTCAGATACTCTGAGTGTGTAGGCGGATTTATATGTAAGAAAGATTGTGGAACATTATGTAGCGTTCCAGTGAGCATGGTATCAAATAGGGATTCCCGCTTCACTTCCCACTTCTGGGAATGTTTTCAGGAGGCTATGGGAACCCGATTGAGTGTTAGCACAGCTTTTCATCCTCAGACAGATGGTCAGTCAGAGAAGACTGTACAGGTTCTAGAGGATGTGATGATAGCGTGTACTATTGATTTTGTAAGCTCCTGGGATGATTAGTTATTACTAATCGAATTCGCCAATAATGACAATAGTCACTTAAGTATTGGGATAACATTTTATATGAGGCATTGTATGGCCGTAGGGAGTTGTTCCCTCACTTGGATAAGAAGAAGTGGGTGACAGATAGAGAATTGTTTCCGAATTGGTAAGATAAACCTTTGAGGATGTTCAGTTGATTTATGAGAGATTAAGAACACCTCAGAGCAGACAAAAAAGTTATGCTGAGAAGAGACAGAAACTATTGGAATTCACCGAGGGTGAATCATTATTGTTGGCAGTTATTTGTCTTAAAGGCATAAGGACATAACGAGATTCGAAAGAGATATTGGACAAAGTGGAAGGTAAGACCAGTAGGTTGGTATTGCCACTTGAATAAATAGGCATCCACAATGTGTCCCATCTTTTGATGCTTCGAAAGTATTATCCGGACCCAGCATATGTGATCGACTATGAGCTTCAACAGCTTAGCTCAATGAAAGTATAATGTATGATTGAAAAAATAGATTCGGGTATTAGACGGAAGGAGAAGGTGTTGAGGTTTAAGATGATCTCCCTAGTTAAGTATGATGGTAGTATTACACTCCGGAGAAAGTCACTTGAGGATGACAGTATATGATACGATAGATGTACCCCGAGTTATTTATGGACTCATTTGACTTGGTTCTAATTTGGTGGACCAAATTTCTTAAGTATGGGAGATTGTAAGACCCGATTTTATCGTAAGGGCAAAAAGGGAATGAATAGAAAATTTTGGGTGCATTTAAAAATGTAAAAGGGTTGAAATGGTATTCCCGAAAACGTGCAAGGGCAAAACGGTCAAAAGATCAAAATTCGATATTAATCGGGACAAGAAAATTTAATTAAATTATGGGATTGAGAAATCTTGATCAATAACGAAGAAATAATTAAATTTCGGGTTAAATTGATCAAGATATGAATTTATTGGAATAAACTAAAATTTTCGTATCAAAAAATAACCCCGAAAATAATCGAAAAATATACCGAAAAGGTAAAATCGGACTGATAAATTCATTTACGGATTAAATAAATTTAATATGATATTTTTAGATATTTTGGGATTTTAATATTATTTTAATGATTAAAATAATAAAAAAAATTTTAAATAAATAAAATAAAATAAAATAAAAAAGAAATCTGAATTCGCGAGAATCGCGAAACAGAAATGAAACAAAGCAGCTGAACCGAGGAGACTCATCGGCTCGCAACCGGTCGGACTGAGGGGCCGGCGAGGGTCGGCCATGGAAGCCCGTCACTCGCGTGACCACCAGCAGTCGCGACTCCCGCCTTTAGCCACCGGAAAACCCAAAATCGGCGGATGAAAATCGCGAGGAAGAAAAGATGATTTCGTCGGCGTTGACGCTGATCTGGGGCCGGCCACCACCAGCCGAGCGTCCCCCAGGCATGGGCGACCCGATTGGTGGCAACACCGGTGGGTAAGACGGCGGCCAGCGTCGAAAACAGAGGGAGAAAAGAGAAGTTGCCGACGGAGGAAAGGAGAAGGGCCGAACCGGCCACTTTTCGACAACCTTGAACGAAACCAACCCCAGATCCGAGATGCAGACGACCCAGCAGAGCCACTGGCGGCGGAAACCGGTGGAGAACTGGTAGGCAAGCCATTAAACCGATCGAATCGGACTAAACCGACGGTTTGAATCGGGTTGAACCGAACCGGACCAAACCGTTTAGCCAAAAAGAAGAGGAAAAAAGGAAGAAAAAGGGAAAAAGAAAAAGAGAAAAAATTGGGGGAAATTTCAGTGATGCAATCGAGCTACGGGTAAGTCGGTAAGCGGTCAAATTGATTGATTTAAATTTTGAAATATTTAATTTGATAAATAATCGACTGAAAGTTTACCCGAAAAAATATTTAATTGTGTAGCTCGACAATTGATATCCACCGAGAGCTCGAGACAGCCTCGATTTGCGTACTATCATGGAATCACGGGTAAGTAACCCTTATTTACGATAATTTTGCATCGTTATGCGTGTTAGATAAATTATGAATATAATTTCCACATGAAATGAATTATATTCTGAAAATTGAGATAAATTGTCGTAAATAATTCATAAGCTGTCTAAGAGTTTAGAACGAGGCTAAATAAATACTGCTGGGCCCAATGAGCCCAATAGGCCTCGATAAAGTGTGGTAAACGGGCTTAAGGCCGATTAAGGCCCATTATGGTGCAATCGCGCCCAATATGGGTAAACGGGCCCATTGATTTAAATTAAGCCCAGAGAATATGAAATACAATTAAATTGTATTGTATTTGACCTGAGGAATGTGTATCCGCAGTTTCGGAGATTGGATTCGGAGCAAATCGGACTGCGTGACGAGTCATCAGTGAAAAGGTCAGACTGTACAGAAAATGAGGTAAGGGAATTATATGAGTAGCTAGAGGTAGCTACGCGTATTTTAATAGCTTTTCTGTACATTGAATATGTATGTATACACTGATATTGTATAAAAGTCCTAAAAGTGGTTTAAATGATTTTAATGATAGAATTAGGTGAAAAGTCTATTTTACCCCTATTGAGGGAAGTTCACCTAAGGATGGTGAAAGCATGACATGCATGAAATGCATGATTTAAGGAAATTTTGAAATTAAGAATTTTATTGGTTTTAATCAAAGCAAATCGATAGATTGGCCAGTAATTGCATGAATTTCACATGATAACACTACGTAAGTGTTATTTATATTTAAATGGAAATTTCTTTGGAAATAGGCCAACTATCAAGTTTATATGGAAACAGATAGTGCCGACACATAGTTCGCACTATATCTGCGTTTGTGAATGTGCATAAATGTGCTGGAGCGATTGTTCGCACTGACTTGTGTGACATCACATGCATAAAATGTGCTAGAACGGTTGCTCACACTGATTTTATGATTTGATATGCATGAGAGCTGCTGGAGCCTAGCTCGCACTCTGTTTTGACATGTTTTGACATGTTTTGACTTGTTTTGACGTGGTATGCATAAAGTGGTGCTGGAGCGATTGCTCGCACTAGTTTTTATGATTGACGTGCATGAGAGGTGCTGGAGCCTAGCTCGCATCCATTTTTGATATAATAATTATATAAAAGCCTTGCTGGAGTGTAACTCGCACGAGATTTGATTTAATTATCCATAAAGCCGTGCTAGAGTGTAACTCGCACGAGATTTGATTTACTTGAGCATTCATTTGTGTTGGAGCGTTGTTCGCACAAAGTTTTATATGGTTTTATAACTCATTTGCATGTCGTACTGGAGTTTTTCTCGTACGAGGTTTTCAATGAGTTTTTATACATATCCGTACTAGAGCATTGCTCATACGTGGATTTTACTTGAATTTATAATCAGCTTAAGTCGTACTGGAGCGCTGCTCGTACGCAGATTTTACTGATTTTTATTAAACCGTGCTAGAGCTTCGCTCGCACGAGGTTTTTTGATATCATGAATATGCATGGAGCCGTGCTAGAGCTTCGCTCGCACGAGGTTTTTTGATATCATGAATATGCATGGAGCCGTGCTAGAGCTTCGCTCGCACAGGGATTTATATTACATGCACATAACTGTGTTGGAGCCTCCTGTAGACTGTGTGTCACAATGAGATGATATGCTCACACGTGCATACTAAGACAGAGATGATATGGGTGGATAAGGCCTATTACAGGCACCCCTGATTGAGCTTGGGTTCACGGAGTACGTTGTACCGTGTATATCACACGGAGTACGCTGTACCGTGGGGATTGTTGGAGTGGAGTGGCATTAGCCACGAGGCAGCAAGCCTTGCCCTCGCAATCCTGGTGTTATGCTGTTCTGGCTGGTAGGACGACCCACCTCCCGTTTCAGGTGTGATACCCCGCACACTAGGTACCGTGTTGCCAGGGATCACTAGGATATGGCCATAGTCCTCGATGTTACTGATATAATCAGCTAATTGTCTCACATGATATAAATATTGGTCGATAGACCAGGGTAGACCCGAAGGAGGGGTCAGGCCCCTGATTTTATGATTTTATACTGTGAATGCTAGATTTCAGATGATTTTATGATATGTGACCCTGAAAGAAAGGTGGTTTTATAACCAAATTTTTATAATGAATTTTAACGAATTGTTTTATGAGTTTGAAATGGAATTATGAGATTGTTTTATGAGTTGATTATCCCGCAAGGGTTAGTTTTTACTGCAGTTTTAATGAATTGATTTAAATGCAGTAGCATGTGAAGTTTTTCATGCTTTCATTTGAAATCCATAATTTGTCTTACATGACATGAAAGACTGCATGATCTTGATTTAATTCATGCTTATTATGATTTAATGATGTCACATAAAATGCTATGATGCATAAGTAGTATGATTTATATATGCACGAACAGTTTTATAAACTAAGTCATTGATGGTTGCATGACTTTGTGCTTGATGATTTTAATGAAAAGAAATGGATTTAAGGGCATGGCATTATGAGCATGTAGATAGTGGAGCTATCTACTTACTTGCATAATTGCCTTACTGAGCGTGTGGTTTGCTCACCCCCCTTATTTTCCCATCTTTTCAGAGCACTCGTAATAGTTATTGAGCGGCTGAGGACTTGCATGCTTGGTATCCGCTGCTTCCCATCGAGAGACAGGTATACACATTTGTATAGTTTTGTATCTAAATATGTAATGCACAGTACTGTAAATGGATATGATGTCGGGGATGTAGAGTTATAAATACCATTGTGTATGTATTTAATTAAAGTCAAAGGATAGTACACTCTGATATATGAATGTGAATATGAAAATGGAATTGTAAATAGGTAAGAGGTGACTAACACCGAATCATAGCCCAACTGTTTGGTAAGATGGTCACGATGAGAGAAAGATAAGAATTAAATAATAAATGAAAAAGCAAAAAAATTTAATCTCATTTTTAGGTAATTTGGGTCATGACAATAAATCCATATAAAATCATGTGCGAGCCAATGCTCCAGCACGAATGAATGCTCAAATAAATCAAATCTTGTGCGAGTTACACTCCAGCACGGCTTTAAAATGAGTTATAAAACCATATGAAACTTCGTGCGAGCAACGCTCCAACACGAGTGAATGCTTAAGTAAATCAAAACTTCGTACGTGCAACGCTCTATTACGGCTTTATGCATAAATACATCAAATCTCATGCGAGTTACACTCCAGTACAGCTTTTATGCAATATCATTACAAAAAAGGATGCGAGCTAAGCTCCAGCACCTCTCATGCATGTTGATAATTCTATATTTTTTAGAATTATTTGTGCTTAATTTTCTAATTAATTATTTAAATCCCCAATTTATTTTGTTAATTAATCCCTTTATTTAATTAAAATTCTCATGTTTGCAGATAAATTAAATTCAGAAGAATTTTGAATATTTCGGTAGAAAATGGATCAAAATTGGGGTAAAATCGAGATTGAGCCACGCGGACAACACGAGTCATGCCACCTTGCACATCCAATTGGTCAAGAAGACCGATGACATGGAAATATCTTTTCAAGGAGCCAATGGTGTGAAGACAAGTGGCCAAAAAAAAGCCAACTCATCTAGGATGTGGAAATTACAATTTTACCCCTAATGTGTTTATAAATAGGAAAGGATGACAATTGAAAGAGGATGTAATTTTAGGAGTAGAAGTAAATGTAATTTTAGAAGTAGGAGTAGTGTTAGTGTAGAAGTAGTTAGAGTAGTTTAGTTAGATTAGTTTAGTTGTTATTATTGTAAGAAGCTTTTCCCGAAACCATGTTCTATGTTACTATTCATCTTCATTTGTTTTCATTTATGAAAAACTTTTCATGTTGATTTGCAGCCTCATTTACTCATCCTTCTTCTCGGTTTAGTTATAATCCAGTCTTTTATTTTTCAAGTCTTAATGCACAACATTCATTTCCTAGTATAGTTCTCGGTCTTTTTGTTTCCCATTTGTAGTTTTATTTTTGTTTTGTTTTTGTTCAATGATTCTCGGTTGCTTCCCATGTTAGTTTTATTTTTTTGTTTTCCGTTAGCTGTCATTGTTACTCAAGAATGTGGGGAGCTGATTTGATCTCATGAGCCATGAAAGAAACCCGAGATCCTGGTAGCAGAACATGAACCGAGAGCAAAGCTGGACAGACTGGAGCTTTCCTTTGTTCTCCCCTGTTATTTGTTTCCATTACTGTTCATTATGATGTTTCTCCTGCAATGGTGTCCATGATGATATTTCCACTGTACTGTGTGCACTCTGTTCTGTTGCAAGGTAGACAGGTCCTGCAAGCGAGGAGTACGTGCAGCGAGCTGGGCATACCGAGAGCAGACCTGGACAGCAGGACACAGAGGGAGGCAGTGTAGGACCAGTTCGTGGAGGCTAACATTTTGTGCTAGCTGGGCAGAGGTTGTGCACACCAGCAGTAGCACAAATTGGGAGCAGAAGCCAGACATGCCTTCAGTACCAGCAGGAGGAGCAGACTTGGACGAGACATGGAGTGCAGGACAAAATCGAGAATGGAAGCTGGACACGCCTAGGCAGCAGTAGCAGAGTATGCAGGAAGACAAACGTGGCTGGCGTGTGAAGCTTGGTTTGCTTGGAGAAGGAAACGTGTTGTGCTGGATTGTGCAGCGACGGAAGCTAAGCACGAAATCGAGCAGGTAGTTGGCAACCAGAAACTGAGGCAGAGAACAGCAGGCAAAAGCCTGGACCAGAGGACATCACCAGCAGCAGATGGCAGAATCGAACAACCCGTGAGCAGCAGAGAACAGCTGGCCGAGCAGCAGGTAAAAGCCTGGACCAGAGTACAAACCGAACCAACACCTGAAAATGAAAATGTGAAAGACACGTGAACAGTGAATGGAGGGAGTTCTTTGTTGATTTAAATTGTTTAAGGCCTTGTTTGGCCAATTAATGTGTTATTTCATGTTTTTACTTTAATGAATTAAATTGATTAATACTTGTTAGTTGTCATTTAGGTAATTTAATTAAGTAATGGTAGGGTAGCTTTATTGTTTTGCATGTTAATTTAATTTGTAGTGTTAATTTTTAGTTAGTAGTTAATTTTATATTAAATGTTTTAGGATTTTATTTTAGTTTAGTGTTTTATAAGTGGCATTTAGAATTAATCTAGATTAAATGTTTTTCATGCATTTTTAATTTGGTTTCTATTTTTATTAGATTTTAGGTTAGTTTAATTTGTAATTTTTATTAGTTTAATTACATGCATTTTTAGGTTAGTTTAATTGTAGTTTAATTTTATTGCTTTATTTTCATAATTGCATTTTATTTTAATTACGTTAATTAGTTTTAACTGTTTTAATTTCTTTTGTAGGTTTTTTATTTTAATTGCGTGGAACACTGTAAGTAATTTTGCTCGGTTTTAATTTCTTTATTTTATAGCTTTTATTATTTTATTGCTTTCAGTATTTTTAATTCTAGCTATGTAGATAACCTACCTTAATTTCATAATTCGCTAGGATATACTTAGGGTAAAATTAACCGGTAGTTAATTAGGCTGATCAACTTCTCTGTGGGACGATAACTCGGGACTCAAATCCCATTATTACTTGTACGACCCGTGTACTTGCGGACAATACCCTTTGGGCGTGTCAAGGTTTTGGCGCCATTGCCAGGGCAGTTTTAATTAGTCATTAATTAATATCGGTGAAATTATGCTTAGGTGTAATTCTAGCTTGTAAATATTTAGGTTATAAATATTTAGAGCCTTAACTTAGGTTAGTTAAATTTTCTCTTAAATAAAAAAAATGAAAAATTAAAAGACTTAAAAATTTTCTAAGGACTTTTTAATGATTGCATGCGTAGAGCCAGAAGTTATGGTTGTTATCCTTTAGATCCTGAAATTGAACAAACAGTTAGAAAAGTTCGAAAGGATTCTAGGAAATTTATAGCTCCGCAGCAAAACACGATGGCAGAAAATAGGGAAAGTAGGACCATTGGAGATTATGCAATGCCGACTATTGGAGGTTATTATACCGGCATTAGGCCACCAACTGTCCCTGCTAACAACTTCGAAATTAAGCCCGCAATCCTCCAGATGATCCAGACTTCATTGCAGTTTAGTGGGCTCCCTCACGATGACCCACATGCTCACCTTGGGCAATTCTTGGACTTGTGCAACACCTTCAAATATAATGGATTATCTGATAATGCGCTTAGGCTTAGATTATTCCCCTTCTCACTTAGGGATAGGGCAAGACACTGGTTAACCTCCCTGCCTCCAGGATCCATTTCTATATGGGACGAGTTAGCCCATCAATTTCTATCTAAGTTTTTCCCTCCCTCTAAAATGGTCCAACTCCGTAGTAATATATCTTTCTTTGCCCAGTACGACTCTGAATCTCTTTACGAAGCATGGGAAAGATATAAGGAGCTTCTTAGGAAGTGCCCTCACCATGGGCTACCATTATGGCTACAAGTTCAGACCTTCTACAACGGACTTACAAGCCAAAATAGGACCATTATTGACGCTGCTGTGGGTGGAGCCCTGATGTGCAAAACAGAGGAGGAAGCTTACGAGCTTTTAGACAAGATGGCGGCTAACAACTATTTATGGTTCTCGGAGAGGCAAATGCCAAAGAAGCCGACGGGTATTTATGAGCTCGACACATTGTCTACCTTGACCTCTCAAATCGCTAATCTTACGAAGAAGGTAGAGTCGCTCAGTACCAAACATAATCCTCCCACTAGTCCTAACCCTATGTATTCTGTCCAAAGTCCTTTCCCTTCATGCGATCTATGTAGTGGTATACACTCTGTGGATAGGTGTCCACTTAACCTAGAATCAGTTCAGTATATTGCTCCACTTCAGAAGCAACAGAACAACCCATTGTCAAACACCTGCAACCCAGGGTGGAGGAACCATCCTAACTTCTCCTAGAGCCAAAACCAAGGGCAAACTTCTAGCTCTAGACTTGTAGGACCCCCTAGTTTTCAAGCTCCACCGATTCATGTACCACCACAGTCGTAATTTCCATTTCCATACCATCATCCATCCCCACCTCAATTTCAGCATCATCCACCTCACTTCCACTAACCACCAACACCACCACAACCCTACCATGCACCAGCAGTTGAGAAGAAGCCCTCGCTTGAGGAAATGTTCACAACTATCCTACAAAATCAAGCTACTTCAATTAAGAACTTAGAGGTTCAGGTGGGACAAATAGTAAATGCTCTTAGCCAACGTCCTCAAGGGACCCTTCCCAGTAACACTAAAGCTAATCTTGTTAAGCAAAGAGAAGGTAAAGAATATGTCAAATCCATCATCTTAGGAGCGACAAAGAGCTAGATGAGCCACCAGTTAAGTCCAGCCCTGAACAGCACATAGTTGAAGAATCCTTAAGTTCTAACGAAGCAACTCAGAAAGAGCAGGAACCTAAGGATCAAGCTGCAGAGGAATCCAAGTTAGATGCTTCTTCATCTATACCTTCTTCTATTTTACAGCCTTCCTCGCCCTATGATGTTATACATGTTTCCACTACATCCTCTCCGGTTATACCACCAGTACCTTTTCCTCAGAGGTTCCAAAATAAAAAACTGGATCAACAATTCGTCAAATTTCTTGAGGTTTTTAAGAAACTCCACATCAACATTCCTTTAGCAGATGCTTTAGAGCAAATGCCAATTTATGTGAAGTTTCTGAAGGATATCTTCTCTAGGAAAAGGAGATTGGAAGATTATGAGACGGTGGCCTTAACTGAGGAATGTAGTGCCATTATCCAGAGAAGATTACCCCCCAAGCTTAAGGATCCCGAGAGTTTTACCATACCATGCACTATTGGAAATTTATTCTTTGGTAGAGCCCTGTGCGATTTAGGAGCTAGTATAAATTTGATGCCATCATCTATCTATCATAAGTTAGGAATAGGAGATGCCAAGCCCACCACAATGACCCTCCAGTTAGCTGATCGATCAATTAAATATCCGAAGGGGGTCATTGAGGATGTGTTATTAAAGGTGGACAAATTTGTTTTCCTTGCGAATTTTATTGTTTTAGACATGGAGGAAGACAGGGAAGTCCCCATTATACTAGGTAGACCTTTCCTAGCTACTGGTAGAACAGTAATTGATGTACAAAATGGGGAGTTAACATGAGAGTCCAAGATCAGGAAGTAAAGTTTAATGTTTTCAAACCTTTGAAGCTCCCTGATGACTCTCAAGAGTGTTTTAAGATGGATATTGAGGAGAATATAAGGCTTAAGCATATAATATCTGAGAGAAAGAAGGAAGAAGATAGGGCTCAGGAGGAGTTAACTGTCAGCACCCTGTCACCACTTTGGATAACCCTCCTACTCTTCGTCCTGCTGCTGAGTGTTGTTTTCTTCAGCTGCATTTGAAGTGGCTATGTTTTTATTTTTACTTTGTATATAGTTCGTTTTTCTTTTTCTTTTCTGTTGTGTCTTTCTTTGTTTTTGTTGCAAGTTTATTTTCAAAGTTTTATGCTTTCAATCAAGCTTCGATTGTTCATCATCATCAGAAAGGGGAGTACTCTGTTCTTGAGCTTAAATTCTTATATTATCTGCACACTGAGGATACTGTGCACTTTAAGTTTGGGGTAGGGGATATCACTTGAGCTATTTTGGAAAAATTAGAAAAAATTTCAAATTTTTTTTGAAAATCTGAGAAAGAATTTTCAAAATTGTTTTGATAATATGAGCTTAAATTGTTTGATTTTGGGATGATCTAGTGCTTAGCATGTAGTTTTCCCATATTCCGATGATATGACCCCATGATTAAGTCTGATTTTGATTGACTGAGAAGCATGATTATAGGAAAAACATGAAGTTGAGTTCTTGAATTTGTCTTGATTCTGATTGTGATTTCCTCTTTTTATGCACATGTCATGTCATGAATCTGTATATTTATTTAGAGAATATTAGATCACACTTGATTAGGGAGATGATTTAGGCCATCTTTGGATCGTTTGAGCCTTTATAGCCTTCCTTGTACATATGCTACCCCTAGTCACCCATCTGGGCCAAATAAGCTTTTCTTTGTAAATATACCTGCGTTATTTTCCTTAGCTTAAATACTTTGTTCCTATCCCTTACCCCAAAAGCATGAAAAGTTATTGGGAGATATTGTGAGCTATATGGGTATTAAGTGATAGTGAAAGAGTATGCAAAAAAAAAAAAAAAGAAGAAAGAAGAAAAATACAAAAATAGAATAAAAAGTTTAGTGAAATAAATAAGTTTGGGGGAAATAATTAGAGCTCTTACATTATAGATCCTAGAAGTAATGCATGTTAAGGGGTAATTAAACCTAAATCGACTTTATCATACCTTAGCCCCAGCCTTACATTACAAGCTTAATGAAGTCCTATTAATCTTTGGTTAAGTGTGACCACATTAGTGGAGAGAGAAGTGAAAAGCAAACTTATGGGAATGATCACATGTCATTGACTTTGCATTCACTGTGTTGCATAATCTGATCCGGATAATGTACTGTGAAGTGACTTAGACATTTTTCACACACTCACGAGGAGTCCAATTTGGGTTAGGACTTATGATTAAATAATTCTAAGTGTTGGACTTGTAATTGTGAGTCTTTGATTTCATAGTCTGCACTTTTTCTTTGAGGATGATATTGGAAAAATTATTGTGTTTTGTACCTGTCATTCCTACAATCATTTTATTTTGCTTGAAGACAAGCAAAAGCTCAAGTTTGGGGGTGTGATAATTCTATATTTTTAGAATTATTTGTGCTTAATTTCCTAATTAATTATTTAAATCCCTAATTTATTTTGTTAATTATCCCCTTTATTTAATTAAAATTCTCATGTTTGTAGATAAATTAAATCCGGATGAATTTTAAATATTTCGGTAGAAAATGGACCGAAATTGGGCTAAAATCGAGATTGAGCCACGCGGACAACACGAGTCATGCCACCTAGCACATCCAATTGGACAAGAAGACCGATGACATGGAAATATCTTTTCAAGGAGCCAATGGTGTGAAGACAAGTGGCCAAAAAAAAGCCAACTCATCTAGGATGTTGAAATTACAATTTTACCCCTAATGTGTTCATAAATAGGAAAGGGTGACAATTGAAAGAGGATGTAATTTTAGGAGTAGAAGTAAATGTAGTTTTAGAAGTAGGAGTAGTGTTAGTGTAGAAGTAGTTAGAGTAGTTTTGTTAGATTAGTTTAGTTGTTATTATTGTTATAAGCTTTTCCCGAAACCATGTTCTACGTTACTGTTCATCTTCATTTGTTTTCATTTATGAAAAACTTTTCATGTTGATTGCAGCCTCATTTACTCATCCTTCTTCTCGGTTTGGTTATAATACAGTCTTTTATTTTTCAAGTCTTAATGCACAACATTCATTTCCTAGTATAGTTCTCGGTCTTTTTGCTTCCCATTTGTAGTTTTATTTTTGTTTTGTTTTTGTTCAATGATTCTCGGTTGCTTCCCATGTTAGTTTTATTTTTTTTCTTTCCGTTAGCTGTTATTGTTACTCAAGAATGTGGGGAGCTGATTTGATCTCATGAGCCATGAAAGAAACCCGAGATCCTGGTAACAGAACATGAACCGAGAGCAAAGCTGGACAGACTGGAGCTTTCCTCTGTTCTCCCCTGTTATTTGTTTCCATTATTGTTCATTATGATGTTTCTCCTGCAATGGTGTCCATGATGATATTTCCCCTGTACTGTGTGTACTCTGTTCTGTTGCAAGGTAGACAGGTCCTGCAAGCGAGGAGTACGTGCAGCGAGCTGGGCATACTGAGAGCAGACTGGACAGCAGGACACGGAGGGAAGCAGTGCAGGACCAGTTCGTGGAGGCTAATGTTTCCTGCTAGCTAGGCAGAGGTTGCGCACACTAGCAGTAGCACAAATCGGGAGCAGAAGCCGAACATGCCTTCAGTACCAGCAGGAGGAGCAGACTTGGATGAGACATGGAGTGTAGGATAGAACCGAGAATGGAAGCTGGACACGCCTGGGCAGCAATAGCAGAGTATGCAGGAAGACAAATGGGGTTGGCATGTGAAGCTTAGTTTGCCTGGAGAAGGAAACGTGCTGTGCTGGATTGTGCAGAGACGGAAGCTAAGCACGAAACCGAGCAGGGCAGTTGGCAGCCAGAAATCGAGGCAAAGAACAGCAGGCAAAAGCCTGGACCAGAGGACATCACCAGCAGCAGATGGCAGAATCGAGCAACCCGTGAGTAGTAGAGAATAGCTGGCCGAGCAGCAGGCAAAAGCCTGGACCAGAGGACAAACCGAACCAACACTTGAAAATGAAAATGTGAAAGACACGTGAATAGTGAATGGAGGGAGTTCTTTATTGATTTAAATTGTTTAAGGCCTTGTTTGGCTAATTAATGTGTTATTTCATGTTTTTACTTTAATGAATTAAATTGATTAATACTTGTTAGTTGTCATTTAGGTAATTTAATTAAGTAATGGTAGGGTAGCTTTATTGTTTTGCATGTTAATTTAATTTGTAGTGTTAATTTTTAGTTAATAGTTAATTTTATATTAAATGTTTTAGGATTTTATTTTAGTTTAGTGTTTTATAAATGGCATTTAGAGTTAATCTAGATTAAATGTTTTTCATGCATTTTTAATTTGGTTTCTATTTTTATTAGATTTTAGGTTAGTTTAATTTGTAATTTTTATTAGTTTAATTACATGCATTTTTACTTTAGTTTAATTGTAGTTTAATTTTATTGCTTTATTTTCATAATTGCATTTTATTTTAATTGCGTTAATTAGTTTTAACTGTTTTAATTTCTTTTGTAGGTTTTTTATTTTAATTGTGTGGAGCACTGTAAGTAATTTTGCTCGGTTTTAATTTCTTTATTTTATAGCTTTTATTATTTTATTGCTTTGAGTAGTTTTAATTCTAGCTATGTAGTTTTAATTTCATAATTTGCTAGGATATACTTAGGGTAAGATTAACCGGTAGTTAATTAGGCTGATCAACTTCTCTGTGGGACGATAACTCGAGACTCAAATCCTATTATTACTTGTACAACCCGTGCACTTGCGGACAATACCCTTTGGACGTGTCACATGTCAAATCATTAAAACTAGTGCGAGCAATCGCTCCAGCACCTTTTTATGCATATCAAGTCAAAACAAGTCAAAACATGTCAAAACAGAGTGCGAGCTAGGCTCCAGCACTTCTCATGCATTTCTCAATAATAAAAATCAGTGCGAGCAACCGCTCTAGCACATTTCATGCATATGATGTCACACAAGTTGGTGCGAGCAACCGCTCAAACACATTTCATGCACACTTACAAACGCAGATATAGTGCGAGCTATATGCCAGCACTATCTGTTTCCATATAAACTTGATAGTTGACCGTTTTCCAAAGAAATTTCATTTAAATATAAATAATACCTACGTAGTGTTATCTTGTGAAATTTATACAATTACTGGTCAATCTACCGATTTGCTTTGATTAAAACCAATCAAATTCTTTAATTCAGAAAATTCCTTAAATCTTGCATTTCATGCATGTCATGCTTTCACCATCCTTAGGTGAACTTCCCTCAATAGGGGTAAAATAGTCTTTTCCTATTTCGATCATTAAAATCATTTAAACCACTTTTAGGACCTTTATACAATATCAGTGTATACATACATATTCAGTGTATACAAAAACTATTTAAAGTACGCGTAGCTACCTCTAGCTACTCACACAATTCCCTTACCTCATTTTCTATACAGTATGACCCTTTCCACTGATGACTCATCATGCAGTCCGATTTGCTCCGAATCCATCTCCGAAACTGCGGATACATATTCATCAGGTCAAAATACAATACAATTAACTGTATTTCATAATTTTTTGGGCTTAATTTAAATCATTGGGCCCGTTTACTCATATTGGGCCCGATTGTACCATAATAAGCTTTAATCGGCCTTAAGCCCGTTTTCCACTTACTATTCACATCATCGAGGCCTATTGGGCTCATTGGGCCCATCAGTATTTATTGAGCCTCGTTCTAACTCTCGAATAGCTTAATTTAGTATTTACGACAATTTATTCAAATTTCCAAAATTTAATTCATTTATGCGGAAATTAAATCTGTAATTCATCAATACGCATAATGATGCAAATTGTCGTAAATAAAGGTTACTTACCCGAGATTCCATGATAGTATGCAAATCGAGACTGTCTCAAGCTCTCGGTTGACGCCAATTGTCGAGCTACATAATTTAATATTTTTTTGGGTAAACTTTCAGTCAATTATTAATCAAATTAAATATTTTAAAAATTAAATCGGTCAATTCGACCGCTTACCGACTTACCTGTAGCTCGATTGCATCACTGGAATTTTCTCCAATTTTTCCTCTTTTCTTTTTCCCTTTTTTCTTCCTTTTTCCTTTTCTTTTTGGCTGAACCGGTTCGGTCTGGTTCAACCCGATTCAGACTGCCGGTTCAGTCCGGTTTGACCGGTTCAGTGGCTCACCGGCCGGTTCTCCATCGGTTTCCACCGCCAGCAGCTCCGCGGGATCGTCCGCAGCTCGGATCTGGTCTCAGTTTTCCCCGAGGTCATCGAAAAGTGGCCGGTCCGACCTCTTCTCTCCTTGCCATTGGTGGCCTTCCTTTTCTTCCTCCGTTTCCGGTGCTGGCCGCCATTCTACTGGCCAAGGCTACCACCAATCGCACCGTCGGCGCGTGGGGAACGTTCGACTGGTGATGGCCGACCTCGAATCGACGCTGGTCGTCGAGAAACGCCTTTCTCACTCTCGGTTCTCTTTTCGCCTCGGTTTCTCTCGCCGTTCCTCTCTCTTCACCTCCTGGGTCGACATCGGCTGGGCTTCCTTCGCCTGAGCTGTTGCTGCCAATCGCCGATGATCGGTAAGGCACCATTGGTTGCCTTGGTTCGGCTGCTTGTTTTCCATAAATCGCATTTCGCGATTTCTGCGTTGTTTTTTTTTTCAATTATTTTATTATTTTATTTATTATTTATTTTTATTATTATTTTTATTATTATTTTATTATTATTTTACCAAAATATCTGAAAAATTATTATTTTATTCATTTATTCAATAAATGAATTTCTCAATCTGATTTTGCCTTTTCGGTATATTGTTCGATTATTTTCGAGATTATTTTTCGAAGTGAAAATTTCGGTTTATTCCAATAAATTCATATCTTAATCAATTTAACCCGAAATTTAATTATTTCTTCATTATTGATCAAGATTTCTCAATCCTCTATTTTTAATTAAATTTTCTTGTCGAATTTATACCGGCTTTTGATCTTTTGACCGTTTTGCCCTTGCACGTTTTCGAGAATACCATTTCAGTCCTTTTGCATTTTTAAACGCACTCGAAAATTTCTATTCATTCCCTTTTTGCTCTTACAATAAAATCGGGTCTTACATCACACATTGAAACATGTCTTATTTCGAAACATAATTTATATCGAAACATCTTCCTTATCTGAAGCATGTCTCGTATCTGAAACATATTCACATCCGAAACATATTCCTTATCCAGAACACATTTCATATTCGAAGCATCTTTCTTATCTAAAATATATCACATTGAAATATATTCATATATTCGAAACATATTTCATGTTCCAAAACACTCTTCACAATTCGAAATGCATTTCATATTCCAAAACTTCATTCACAATTCAAAACATAATTCATATTCCACAACACTTTTCGCAATTTGAAACATATTTTTTTATTTCAAAACACACTTCACAATTCGAAACGTACTTCTTATTCCAAAATACACTTCACAATTTGAAACGTATTTCATATTATCTTTGCTAACTATTCTAATCTATTAGCAGGGACACTACCGACTATTACATCCCGTCAATTGGGACCACATCATTAACTATTATCATCCCCGTTAGTAGGGCCATACCATATTTATTTCATATCGTTAAGATATGTTCTGTGAACTGTGCTTTTGTTGTAAAACATTTCTCAAAATATATTTTAGAATTCAAAAAACATTTTTCACATTTCAAAACACATTTCATGTCACGACCCAAAACTACCCAAAAATCAGAGTAAATTTTTCGCGTCTTATTATTTTCTTTCATGCTTACCTGTCCTCTGATCGTGACCACACTCCACTAACAATTGGGCAGTGCGTCAATGCCAGTCCCACCATTCATTTACCATATAACTTAATTCTTTATCAGTCATTTATAAGTGTTTACAATATTTATACATCCCCTAAAGTCACTTACAAACATGTTACTGTGCTATGCTTATTTAGATACAATATATATAAGTGTATATACCTTAAATGATGGGTAGCAGCGGATATTCGGAATGCAATACTCAGTCGCATCAACATCTACTGGAGATTATCTGTGTGAGAAAATGAAAGGGGTGAGCACATCAAGCTTAGTAAGGCAATCCAACGAACAAGTAGGTAACCATACTACCTACATGAACTTGGTGCCATGCATAAACCACCATTTCTCCACACATTTTAAACTGATGCTATGATTCATGATGTCATGTAAAACACGTTTGCATGGAAAATTCAACATGCAACTATTTCAAATCATTTCTTTCTCATTTAAAATTTCACGACAAATCCAGGACTCAACCCATCCCTCGGGTGGTCCTGACTCACACAAAACCATGAAAATTAGTTTACATCACACATGGGTTTAAAAAGCATGAAAATAGCATCATGCAAATTTAGTTTAAAACCAAGTTTCAATCATCATCAAGATCATCAACATGCGAGACTAGGCAACATCTGTATATCGGTAATAACCAGGACTATGGCCATGTGTCCTTGGGAGTTCCTCTGCTACACGGATCCTAGTGTGCGGGTTCTCACCATGATCGGGAACCGCTCGAGAGGTGGGTCAGTCCATCTCGTCAGTCTTATCCGATCCCACGCATCCGAAGATGCTGTATCCGAAGATACCACGTATCCGAAGATACCACACATCCGAAGATGCCACACGGTACATCGTACTCCATGCTACTTGCACGGTACATCGTACTCCGTGGACCCATATATCATACCTTGTCTCAGAATGCACGTGCGAGCCTATTTAATCGGTGACACACGGTCTACCCGATGCTCCAAGCACGGCTCATCGCATGTTCTCATAAAAATCAGTGGGGGGTGCGAGCGATGCTTCAGCACTCTCGTCAATTCAAGTAAAACTAGTGCGAGCTAAGCTCTAGCACTCTCATCAAATCATGTGGAAAATCTGGTGCGAGTTAGACTCTAGCACCCTGTCACGAAAATCATGTAAAATCTGGTGCGAGTTAGACTCTAGAACTGTGTCACGAAAATCATATATATATGTATAAAAAGAATCTGGTGCGAGTTGGAGTCCAGCACCAATGCATGTAAAACTCTAGTGCGAGCTCTCGCTCCAGCACTAATGCATGCATCACACAACTCAAAATGTCGTGCGAGCTGAGCTCTAGCACGTCACATGTCAATAAAAACATGTAGGCGGCTCTGTTTCCTCAAAACAGTTTTCAAAACAATTTCATCATTGAAACTATGAAATGCTGTGCATTTTTCTTTCAAGGTCAGCCAGCCTACTCATGCATGCATCAAAACACCTCCAGAACGAGCAGGAACCTCTTGTTCTTGCTCCTCCCAATTTTTCCTAAAATTGTAAATTTTACCCTTAACAATGGTATTTTGGTAAATCTGCCCATTCGGGGAACTAAAATTATTTATTTACTTCTAGACCCTACAGATAATTTAAAAAACTGCATATGACTTTGAAATTTCGTAAAGTTACCTCTAGCAGTCCGTAGAATTCCCTTACCTTATTTTTCTGTAGGGTCTGACCTTTCCTTTTCCACTGCTGTCTCGTCACGCAGTCCGATCTGCTCCCAACCCAATGTCTGGACCTGCGTATAAATATTCCTCAGGTTAGATATCATACAATTTAATTGTATTTCCTATTTTCTGGGCTTAATTTAAATCATTAGGCCCATTTACCCCTATTGGGTCCGATTGCACCTTAATGGGCCTTAATCAGCCTTAAGCCCGTTTTTCACTTAATTTTCACATTATCGAGGCCTATTGGGCTCATTGGGCCCACCAACAATTTCTTGGGCCTCGTTCTAACTCTGGAATAGCTCAATTTATTATTTACGACAATTTATCCGATTTTCCAAAATTTAATTTAATTAATGCGAAAATTCGAAGCACGCATAACAATGAAAATTATCATAAATAAGGGTTACTTACCTGAGATTCCATGCTAGTACGTAAATCGAGGCTATCTTTAGCTCTCAATTGACGTCGATTGTGGAGCTACACAATTTCATAAATTTCTGGGTAAATTTCCAGTCGAAAATTAATTAAATAAAATATTCCAAAATTCAAATCGGTCAATTTCGACCGCTACTGACTTACCCGTAGCTCGATTACATTGCCGGGATTTTTCCCTAATTTTTTCCTCTTTTTCTTTTTCCCTTTTTCTCCTTTTTTCCTTTCCTCATTGGCTGAACCGGTTCGGTCCGGTTCAGACCCGGTTCAGACCCGTCGGTTCACCCCGGTTCACTCCGGTTCGGTCGGTTCACGGCCTTGCCGGCCTGTTCTCCGTCGGCTTTCGTCGCCAGTGGCTCCGCTAGGTCGTGCGCAGCACGAATTTGCCCTCGATTTCGTCCTAGGCGGCCGAAAAGTCCCCGGTCTGACCTCTTTTCTCCTGCCGTCGAAACCCATTTCTTCTTTCCACCGTTTTCGGCGTTTGCCTGCAGTTTCGCCGGTCGTGGCCGCCACCAATCTGCTCGTCTGCGCTTGGGGAACGTTCGGCTGGGGGCGGGGTCGGCCAGATCGGTGCCGTTCGCCGTCGATCGGAGCTCTTTCTCCCGCGGCTTCTCTCCCTGATTCGCAGATCTCCGACGAGTTCCACGGCGCGTCACCGGCGCTGTGAAGTCGCCCGGGGTCTGGCAGCCTTCGCCGGCCCTCGCCTGGGTCTCTGGCCGCGGGTGGCTCGCCGGTGGTCTCCTCGGTTTTGGCTTCCGTTTTTCGTTTCTCTCTCCCCGATTTTCGATTTCCTCTTCCCTTTTTTTTAACTAATTATTTATTTATTTATTTATTTATTTTATTTATTTTTATTATATTTTAATCATTAAATATTCACAAATATTCTACAAATATCTACAAATTTCTTATTTTATTCTAAATTCATTTATTTAATTTTATTTAATTTATTTTAACCCCTTTCAGTATATTTTTCGATTATTTTCAAGATTATTATCCCGAATGACTTTTCGGTATTTTTAAAAATTTCGGATCTCGATCAATTTAACCCAGAATAAATTTATTTCACCTTTATTGACCAAGATTTCTCAATCCATTATTTTTAATAAATTTTTCTCATCGAATTTATACCGACTTTCGGTCTTTTGACCATTTTGCCCTTCAACATGTTCGAAAATTCCATTTCAGTCCTTTTTGCATTTTTAAATGCACTCGTAAATTTCTATTTATTCCCTTTTGCATTTTTAATTTTGTATTTTAACTAAAATCGGGTCTTACATAATCTCCCCCACTTAAGAAATTCGATCTTCCAAATTAGAACCAAGTCATGTGGGTCTATATATAACTCCGGGTACGTTTTCTCATATCATACTCGTTAATTCTTTTGTAACCTTTTCGGAGTATATTACTACCAAAGGACTTTAATTAGGGAGATCATCTTAAACCTCAATACTTTCTCTTTCCTGTTTAATGCCCGAATCAACTTTTTTCATATACTTATATTTGCACTGAGCTGAACTGTTGGAGTTTATATCCGATCACCTATGCTGGATTTGTATAGTATTGCCGAAGTATCAAAAGAGTCTTATCTCCCACTTGTCCAATCTTTCAAAAATTCCATTCAGCAAAACTCAATTTGCCTTCTTCCTGAGTCTCGTTATGTCATTATTCCCTTAGGACAAATAACTTCAACAATACAGACTCACCTTCGGTGAATTCCAATGTTTTTTTTGTCTGCTTTGAGGTGTTCTTAATCTCTCACTCAACTGAACATCCTCAGAGACTAGTCTTACCAATTCGAGAGCAATTCTCTATCTGTCACCCCCTTCTTATCCAAACCGGGGAACAACCCTTATGGCCATACAATGCTTCATATAATGTTATCCCGATACTCAAGTGCCAACTATCGTTAGTGGCGACTTCAATTTGTAACAACTGATCATTTCAGGAGCTTATAACATTAACGGCACACACTCTGAGTATTTGGGGATTTCATAACCAGAAGGTGGGTAGACTTAGTCGATTTAGCGACTATCATCTAAATAGCCTCGTGATTCATCTGAGTCCTCTATAACCCATCACGAAATTCATGGAGACTTGCTCCCATTTCTGTGTCGTGTCGATATAGGTAGAGACTGCAATAACTCTGTAGACTTTTAATACTCTACCTTATTCTGCTGACATACGAGGCACCTTTCCATAACCTCTACCATATCTCTTTTCACATCTGACCACCAATACCCTTTTCAGAGATTTCATATATATATATATATTCGTTACTTTCCGTATGCATTGTATATCCCGAAGAGTAAGCTTTTGACAATATTTCTATCTCATCAACTGTGGTCCTGGGAAGTACTTATACTGTCTCTGAACCTCTCTGTAAATCATCGACACTCTATGTGAACTCTGTCACTGTACCCTTCTAAATCTGACCCAAACTATCGACACCATGCCTATCATCACACTAAGCCTATCAAATCTGGGCACTCTCATCCGGTTCTAGTCTCAGGCTAGCTGTCACACAATCACTGTCATCATCAGAAGGGATCACATCACTACTGAGGCTCACAACTGCTCTAGCAGCTCACACTCCCTGACCATCATATGTAATACCATCCTAAGGCTCTTTCTGCTCAAGGCATCAGCCATCACATTAGCCTTTCCTGGGTGGTACAATTTTTCACAATCAAAATCTCTCAGAAGCTCTAACCCACTATGTATTCTCATATTCGCCTCTTTCTGTGAAAACAGATACTTGGGGCTTTATGACAGTGCATACCCAAAATTTCTCACCATGTACATAATAGTACCATATCCTCAGTACAAGTACTACCGCTGCCAACTTTTAAATCATGGGTCAGATAGTTTATTTCATGATTCTTGAGTCGTCTGGATCCACAATCGACTATCTTCCCATTTTGCATCAATACACAGCTCATTCATTATTTTGAGTCATTCATACACACGAAGAACCTCTTGAGTTGTTGGGTATGGTGAAAATAATCACGGTGGTCAGTTCATACTTCATTACACCAAAACTCTTGTCACGTCAATCATCCCATTCAAATACCACGCTTTCTTAGTTAAACGTGTCAACAAAGTATACCCTTTTTAGAACTCGCAGCAACCATCTGTAAAAGCAAGTTTCCAATTGATGCTTATAATTTACCTTGGACTTTAACTACACCCAACATATCATCAATAAGGATGATGACAAATCGGTCCAGGTAAAGTTTAAATAACTCATTGTAGTTGAGCTCCACTACATATTCAATCGTCCATATCCTTGACCTATGTACGCATAAACGTATAATATCACTTCAAAATTGCTCTCATTCAAGGTACTAACCCGCGTCATTTCCTTTTTCTTATATTAACGGCTTTTATTAAATTTTAATATTTTAACCTTCATAATTAATCGAATTTTATAATTCTTTATCGTACTAGTAAAAGTATCTAAATTTTAAATGCATATATCTTACCACGGTCGATTTCAAGTCATAGATTATATATATTTCTAGATGCTGTCAAGTCTTCAGGCGGGGAGGTATTTTGAAATACCTTTATTAACCCTTAGACTTAACCACAATTACTTTACATATCAGTCCCTGTGGTCACAATTCATATTCGCTACTATTCGCTTTAATCCAAATTACTTCATATTTTAAGGGTATTCTTACCTTGCATACTCCTTTTACTCTAGTACATCTTGTATTTAGGATCAAACATATCTTAAAGAGTATCTCCTTTGTATATCAATTATAACGAAACTCTGTCATTATTCATTTCGTGAGTACAATCATTTACTCCTTTAATGTCAATCGTTGCATTCCTTTTTAGTACTTATCAAAACTTACAGTATACTTTTCAGGGGTAACCATATCACTATCTTTGGATAGAGCTCCGAACTGCATAGCTTGCAGTCGACCACTTTATTCTCAAATTTTACTTTAAATTATACATAGTCCATTGAATAAAATCGGCTGACTTATACTTTTTCCCCCCGTTTTCAACTTAAAATCTCTTCATAATTATTCCGTTAGTTAACCTTCCTCTATTGGGGTACTCATTTATCAGCATTGTGCCCAAGAGTATAGGCATTCATGTCTTTTACTCACTTACATGCGAATGAAGGCAGTATGAAGAAATACGTGGTACCAGGATAAATTAACACAATTTCTTCTTTATTGATCAGCAGTGTGGTATCTTTCACCACATCCTGTGAAACATCAGTAGTGTCCTGGTCCAAGACATACACTCGCCTTCGTCCAACAGCCTACTTCCCTTTTCTTTTCGGCTGTGGCCTCCCTTTTCGATGCAGCTATCTCAACAGGGTTTTCTCTATCTCTTTACCTTTCTATGGGGCAATCTCGCCCAACTCTGAGCAATCATAATAAATGATCCATCTTACCACACTTAACGGTCATTTTCATCAATAATGTGTAGGTGTAGGTCCTACTTCCGTGGTATTTACCACACATTCTACAGTGATCCGTAGCAGATCGGGGATCTCCAATCACAATACCCCTCAAAAGTGCTACAATCGGATAACTGTGGCCTTACCAATCATCTTAGCTCATAACTCATCCAATCAAATCTTTTATCAATTACCCCTTTTTCTCGTTCTGACATTTCTGTCATTCTCAATTCTCTTTCTGTCTCTATTTCGGCCCTAACTACCTTTCCCAATCTCAGAGGTGTGCAACACTCGATCTTATTCACACAACTGTATTCTACACACTGCCTCGGTATAGGTAGTGATACCTAACGGGGCCAATCGGACTCTAATTGACAATTTGAACCCTTCCATGAACTTTTAGACATCTCGACTGTCACTGTTCATAATGTCGAGGTAATATCTGCCCAAGAATATAACTGAGTTTTATACTTATAATTCATACTCATCAATAAATCAATTCCTTTGGGTCAGAGTAAGGAATTTTATCTATCATTCCCTTTAAACAGTGTCCGAGATATTCTATCACCGGAATACATCCAAAAATATTTCTCATGTCAGTTCTGGATGTCTAACTCTTAAGTTGGGTCGAGCGGACTTCCATCAATGCTCCGACTTGCCCTCAAATCTTAGGCATACTCTGAGCAATTTGCTCTTAAAATATTCTCCACACTCCGCTCCAACCTCGCGAAGCGTGTCTCAATACTGTCCGATCTCTCTGTCGGACTCCGTGAGGCATGCTCAATATAAACCTCTATTTCAATCTCATACTGGTTCTCACAGGTCAACTCAGCACGATTAGCAGGCTCAAGTCTACCTCTACGACCTCTACCTCGTGCTCTACCTTCTCTATCGCGACTAATATTAGGTATTCCTGCATTCTCAACCATTTCTTAGTTAAAACCCATCTCGATATACACTATTGTATCTAACCAAGCACAGTAACACGGGGATGTAATTTCTTAATTACTGACATTGACACACAAGAGACCAATTTCTGCTCTGATACCACCTTTATATGTCACGACCCAAAACTACCCAAAAATCAGAGTAAATTTTTCGCATTTTATTATTTTCTTTCATGCTTACCTATCCTCTGATTGTGACCACACTCCACTAACAATTGGGCTGTGCGTCAATGCCAGTCCCACCATTCATTTACCATATAACTTAATTCTTTATCAGTCATTTATAAGTGTTTACAATATTTATACATCCCCTAAAGTCACTTACAAACATGTTACTGTGCTATGTTTATTTAGATACAATATATATAAGTGTATATACCTTAAATGATGGGCAGCAGCGGATATCCGGAATGCAGTACTCAGTCGCCTCAACATCTACTGGAGATTATCTGTGTGAGAAAATGAAAGGGGTGAGCACATCAAGCTCAGTAAGGCAATCTAACGAACAAGTAGGTAACCATACTACCTACATGAACTTGGTGCCATGCATAAACCACCCTTACTCCACACATTTTAAACTGATGCTATGATTCATAATGTCATGTAAAACACGTTCGCATGGAAAATTCAACATGCAACTATTTCAAATCATTTCTTTCTCATTTAAAATTTCACGACAAATCCAGAACTCAACCCATCCCTCGGGTGGTCCTGACTCACACAAAACCATGAAAATCAGTTTACATCACACATGGGTTTAAAAAGCATGGAAATAGCATCATGCAAATTTAGTTTAAAACCCAGTTTCAATCATCGTCAAGATCATCAACATGCGAGACTAGGCAACATCTGTATATCGGTAATAACCAGAACTATGGCTATGTGTCCTCGGGAGTTCCTCTGCTACACGGATCCTAGTGTGCGGGTTCTCACCATGAACGGGAACCGCCTGAGAGGTGGGTCAGTCCATCTCATCAGTCTTATTCGATCCCACGCATCCGAAGATGCCGTATCCGAAGATACCACGTATCCGAAGATGCCACACATCCGAAGATGCCACACGGTACATCGTACTCCATGCTACTTGCATGGTACATTGTACTCCGTGGACCCATATATCATACCTTGTCTCAGAACGCACGTGCGAGCCTATTTAATCGGTGACACACAGTCTACCCGATGCTCCAAGCACGGCTCATCATATGTTCTCATAAAAATCAGTGGGGGGTGCGAGCGATGCTCCAGCACTCTCATCAATTCAAGTAAAACTAGTACGAGCTAAGCTCTAGCACTTATCAAATCATGTGGAAAATCTGGTGCGAGTTAGACTCTAGCACCCTGTCACGAAAATCATGTAAAATCTGGTGCGAGTTAGACTCTAGCACCGTGTCACGAAAATCATATATATATATATGTATAAAAAGAATCTGGTGCGAGTTGGACTCCAGCACCAATGCATGTAAAACTCTAGTGCGAGCTCTCGCTCAAGCACTAATGCATGCATCACACAACTCAAAATATCGTGCGAGCTGAGCTCTAGCACGTCACATGTCAATAAAAACACGTAGGTGGCTCTGTTTCCTCAAAACAGTTTTCAAAACAATTTCATCGTTGAAACTATGAAATGCTGTGCATTTTTCTTTCAAGGTCAGCCAGCCTACTCATGCATGCATCAAAACACCTCCAGAATGAGTAGGAACCTCTTGTTCTTACTCCTCCCAATTTTTCCTAAAATTGTAAATTTTACCCTTAACAAGGGTATTTTAGTAAATCTACCCATTCGGGGCACTAAAATTATTTATTTACTTCTAGATCCTACAGATAATTTAAAAGACTGCATATGACTTTGAAATTTCGTAAAGTTACCTCTAGCAGTCCATAGAATTCCCTTACCTTATTTTTCTATAGGGTCTGACCTTTCCTTTTCCACTGCTGTCTCGTTACGCAGTCCGATCTGCTCCCAACCTAATGTCTGAAACTGCGTATAAATATTCCTCAGGTCATATATCATACAATTTAATTGTATTTCCTATTTTTTGGGCTTAATTTAAATCATTGGGCCCATTTACCCCTATTGGGCCCGATTACACCTTAATGGGCCTTAATCAGCCTTAAGCCCGTTTTTCACTTAATTTTCACATTATCGAGGCCTATTGGGCTCATTGGGCCCACCAACAATTTCTTGGGCCTTGTTCTAACTCTGGAATAGCTCAATTTATTATTTACGACAATTTATCCAACTTTCCAAAATTTAATTTAATTAATGCAGAAATTAAATTCGAAGCACGCATAACGATGCAAATTGTAATAAATAAAGGTTACTTACCCGAGATTCCATGCTAGTATGTAAATCGAGCCTATCTCGAGCTCTCGTTTGACATCGATTGTCGAGCTACATAATTTCATAAATTTTCGGGTAAATTTCCAGTCGAAAATTAATTAAATAAAATATTTCAAAATTCAAATCGGTAAATTTCGACCGCTACTGACTTACCCGTAGCTCGATTACATCACCGGGATTTTTTCCCAAATTTTTCCTCTTTTTCTTTTTCCTTTTTTCTCTTTTTTCCCTTTCCTCATTGGCTAAACCGGTTCGGTCCGGTTCAGACCCGGTTCGGACCCGTCGGTTCACCTTGGTTCACTCCGGTTCGGTCGGTTCACGGCCTTGTCGGCCGGTTCTCCATCGGCTTTCACCGCCAGTGGCTCCGCTGGGTCGCCCGTAGCACGAATCTGCCCTCGATTTCATCCAAGGTGGCCGAAAAGTCACCGGTCCGGCCTCTTCTCTCCTGCCGTCGAAACCCTTTTCTTCTTTCCGCCGTTTTCGACGTTTGCCGGCAGTTTCGCCGGTCGTGGCCGCCCCCAATCTGCTCGTCTGCTCTTGGGGAACGTTCAGCTGGGGGCGGGGTCGGCCAGATCGACGCCGTTTGCCGTCGATCGGAGCTCTTTCTCCCGCGGCTTCTCTCCCCGATTCACGGATCTCCGACGAGTTCCACGGCGCGTCACCGGCGTTGTGAAATCGCCCGGGGTCGGGCAGCCTTCGCCGGCCCTCGCCTGGGTCTCTGGCCGCCGGTGGCTCGCCGGTGGTCTCCTCGATTTTGGCTTCTGTTTTTCGTTTCTCTCTCCCCGATTTTCGATTCCCTCTTCCCTTTTTTAACTAATTATTTATTTATTTATTTTTATTATATTTTAATCATTAAATATTCACAAATATTCTACAAATATCTACAAATTTCTTATTTTATTTTAAATTCATTTATTTAATTTAATTTTATTTATTTAATTTATTTTAACCCCTTTCGGTATATTTTTCGATTATTTTCGGGATTATTGTCCCGAATGACTTTTCGATATTTTTAAAAATTTTGGATCTCGATCAATTTAACCCAGAATAAATTTATTTCACCTTTATTGACCAAGATTTCTCAATCTATTATTTTTAATAAATTTTTCTCATCGAATTTATACCGACTTTTGGTCTTTTGACCATTTTTCCCTTCAACGTGTTCGAAAATTTCATTTCAGTCCTTTTTGCATTTTTGAATGCACTCATAAATTTCTATTCATTCCCTTTTGCATTTTTAATTTCGTATTTTAACTAAAATCGGGTTTTACATTTCACATTTCAAAACACATTTTAATGCATATTTCAAAATCCGAAACGCATTTCATATGATCACTATTATAATCCATGATCAAAGAAATATCAGAATCTTAAAATACATGACCATTGCTAACTATTATAGCTCGTCAGCAGGGCCCAAAGTTGCCAACTATATATGTCATGTCATCAAAGGCTGAAACATTGCTAACTATTATATATCTTGTTAATAAGGGTCGAAACATTGCTATTTATATCTCCAATAGAGGGCTACATCATTACTAACTATTATATACCCCGCTGGTATAGGCAAAAAATGGTCATAACTAACTATTATTGCCTGTTAGCTAAGGCAAAACATCTAACTGCAAAAGTTATCCGAATGCATTTTTTGAAATTAGTTCTAATCATAATATAAATAAAAGCTAAGTTAAATTTAATCCCAAACATAGAGACATATGTCTCATATATTTTCAAAACATACCATAAGTGAGATTTTAAAGCATCTTCAATATAGGTATAAACCAATGCAAGCTTTCTAAATCCCACAAAATCATAATATGCATCAAGATGCAAATGTAATACAAAATAAGGTTCACAGAAAAATATATCATTTTTGATAATCTTATCGCCGATATTTCCACATACTTATAATATTTAGGATCATTGAACATCATTTGATTCTTAATATAGGACCCGATTAATCTGTACGACGCTACCTCGCATTAAAGGAATTAATTTATAACTTAAGATGCTACCTTGCATCCGAAGGATTAATTATCAATTCAATATTCTTATTCAAATTCATCAATATTTTCATAAATCGTAATTTCAATTGTTCCGTCAATCACTTGTACCTATAACATATAGCTCTTGACCATTTTCAATTTATATTATAGAACTTGTTTTATTCCATATGATGTTACCATGCATCTATGGAATTAACTTATAACTCGTGGTACTACTTCACACCTCAATGATCACTTATCAATTTCATATTTTTATCGATAATCCAATTACATGTTCTTATCACACTTATAATCCTCAAACATGCTTTAATTTCTGTTCGAGGGCCCAAATTTACTCCATATGATGCTACCTTGCATCTATGGATTTAACTTAAAATTTTTTAAGGTTTGAATTACCCGTACGATACTTCTTTGCATCCAAAAAGGGAACTACTAACCCGATAATTGTTCATGATTATTCCTTATCACTTTATAATTTATTAATAATTCATTCAATTAGATTACATATGAAATCCTAAAGCATTTCCTAATTTTCACCTTCATAATTAAATTTATTATTTATGAATTTAATTAGCAGATTTTAAATTTCATACTTAAATTCATTATTTATGAATTTCATTCATAGCTTATGGAATTTAATTACATTATATGCTACCTCATATGGAAATTGATTATTTGTTTTCATATTTAAATTCATTAATTATGAATTTGATTGTAGCTCATGCAATTTAATTAAACAAAATGCTAAAGCTACTATAGCAAGTAAGATTTACTTACCTCGTATGCTAATACAAGTTGTATTAAGTGAGGTTCACTTACCTAGTTTACAAGTTCCGAGTGTAGCAAACACATACACCAAGTTTGGTCGAACTTGTGTTCATAATCTATTGTCATACTACACGTTTACAAATTTAAATCAGGTTAGCTTCGATCGAATATAAATTTAAATAAATTTTAGAAAAATTAAAATAGTCAAATCCTACCTCTTACCAGTTTATCTTAAAATTGAGGCACCTGGAATTTTCACTTTTTCATTCGTTTCTTTCCGTTTTCTTTTTTTCTTTCTTTTTTTTTTCTTTTTAGTTCTTTTTGTGGTTGAACAGGTCTGAACCGGTTCAACCCTTTTTTCTCTATTGAACCTATTCATATCGGTTCAACCTTTTCTTCACAGATCTAGTGTCATTCTCGTCCGCTCAGGCCGGTTCCCAACTCTCTCAACCCTGACGAGGCTTCTCCTAGTCAGCGTTGACAACAGTGGCTCTAGCGCCATGCTTTCTTATCTCTTCTTTCTTTTTGCTTTCTCTCCCTCTCTATCATCGATTTCTCTCTTCTTCTCTCCTTTTTTTTTGCGCCACTGGCCAACTGCCTTCCCTTGGTCGACCGCATCTTCTCGTCGGCGTCCTCTCTCTTTGGCTCCGATGCTCTTTTCTCTTCTCTACTTCGGTTGGCTTCCAACAGAAGAAGCTAAAGATGAGTCGGTGGGATATTTCCCACCAACTTAATCTCGTTTTTATATTTATAAATTAAAATATATATGTATATTTAAATATTTTATAAATAAATAAATAAAATTAAATATTTATATATTTATATAATATATATTTTAAATATATCAAATATATACACTTTATATTTTTATATATACTTTATACAAATAAATATATTTTCATTTCCATTAATATACATATTATCCTGTGTTCTCAAGATTAATTCCCAAAAGTGGAAAATTTTGTGTTATCACAGGACCGATCCCTCATATGAAGTTTCTCAAAAAATGACATTCAGGTGATGAGGGACCAATCCCCCTATGCGGAGGATCGGTTCCCTCCTCATGTATTGAGCTTTAAGGTGCATTTCCATGCAAATTGACATATTTTATTTAAAGTCAATGAAAGCATGATTTGCTAAACCTATGATTTTACGATTTAAGTAAGAAGGCCCCACCAAATGCATCAAAGAGCTTTATTTTGAGAAAATTACATAATAAAACTTGTTTTAACTATTTAAACCAAGCTAATGTATCGAAATGATTTCCTTAAAATGTATTTGTCATGTTTTAAGGTGGGATCATTGTGATAAGCTTATGATTTTATGATTTTAAGTAAGAAAACCCCACAAGATGCATCAAAGGACTTCCTTTTATGAAATTGCCTGACAAAACTTGTTTTTGGGATTTTAAACAAGCCAGTGCATTAAAATGGTTTCACTAAAACTTAATTAGCATGTTTTAAAGTAGGTTCACTATATTTTAAATTATGAAAATGATGATTCCACAAGATAACCATCCCATTTATGATTATGTATTACGATTTGAAAGTTATGTTTCTTATTCTATTGAATCATAGCATGTATGCTTATGAATAGTTTTAAGGACTATAAGGCTATTTGTAATGTACTTAAGGGGCATACAACGTCTATCTAAGTTATGTAGGCGAAATTGCCCTACCTTCTTAAGTTAAGCTAAGTTAAAGCTGTTAGACCTGGACAAGTCACTAGCATTCCTAGAACTCATAATGTCACAACTCTCAATCCACCAAAAATCCACTACAATTTTTTTTTGTTTTCGTTTATCTTTACATTTATCGATTATTATGTAATCCGATTCTTATTATTTATTCTTTACCTTTGCCTTACCTGATCGTGAACAGCTACACCTCCAACAGTTAGGTTGTGTATCAGTGTCAACCTCATCCACTCATATCATATCGAATTACAATTCATTTAAATGTAAACACTTGTATTTCTAAATCAGAGTTACTGTTTACATGTGTTTATAATCTTCTACATCCCCAAAATTACATTTAAAGGCATTATTGTGCTTTGACAAGTCTAGATACAAAAATATACAAATGTGTATACCTCATGTGATGGGATACAGCGGACTCCAAAATCCAATCCTCAATCGCCCACTATCTACTGTAAGTGATCTGTAAAGGGGGAAAATAAGGGGTGTGAAAAAATCACGTGCTTAGTAAGGCAATCATGTGATTAGTAGATAACTGTACTATCTACGTGATCGTGATGCCATGCTTAAATCACACATTTATATTTCATACTCCAAAACGTATGCTCATGTGTGTGTTTATGCCATGTAAAACAAATCAAGCTATATAAATCAATGCACAGTTCTTAAAACATAGCATGGAAAAATCATCATGCATAATAAAAATCAAAGCATGGAAAATCATCATGCAAAGTGCACTTGTCAAGCATTTCAAATCTCATCACAACCCAATACAAAATCATCACTTGTCAGGACTCAGCTCCTCCCATGGGCTATCCTGACCCACAAAATACATTTCAAAACATGGATTTCTCATTCAACAATAGACATGTGAGATAGGTATATAATATCAATAAGGGTAATAACTAGGACTATGGCCATATCCTCTGTGATCCTAGGCGATAGGAATCCTAGTGTGTGGGGTATCACCTCTATCTGCTTTCGCATATGAGGTGGGTCACATCCAACCCGTCGGTCCATAGCAGAATCCATCGTCTGAAGATGACATATATATAATATCACACACGGTACAGCGTACTCCATGCTACTTACACAGTACAACGTACTCCGTGGACCCATATCATCAGAATATATCCTGCCACATCTCAATACGCACGTGCGAGCCTATTTAATCAGCGTGACACACATCCTACCCGAAGCTCCGAGCACGGCTTGTAAGACTCGTATTTTTATGTAACTTGTTCCTTATGATTTCTATGTGTACGAACACTTTATTTCGTTAGTGGAATCATAAGAAGAGTATTTACTTGATTTAAGTGTTAGTGAAATATTTAACACTTATAAGCTACATATAAGTCGAAAAAGGGCTATAAGAGCCACATGACTAAACGAGTGGATTTAAACAATTCTGACTAAAGAGAAGAACTTAAAATGAGAAAATATAGGGAGCTCATGAAGAAAAGTCGGTTTGATTTGGTTCTGAACACAGAGAACAAGAGTAAAAGCCAAAAAGGGCTAAACGAGTCCAAAATGGTCTGTTTAAGGTATTTTGGGTATAGTCACCTATCGAAAACGGCCAAAACATAAAGAAGAGAGTGTAAACCATAAAATAGAACACTTTTGGATTTTTGAGAAAAAGTCAAACGTGGTTAATAGTCAAGAAAAGTCAACAGTAGTTAAGAAAAGTGGACTTTGACCATAGTTGACTAACCATGGTTAAAAATTAACCTAACTATGGAGAAAAAAATTGGGAAAAATATTTTTAGTTGGAATACAAGATAATCATCCTCGAAAGTAGGGAAAATTTATTTAATCAAAATTCAGATTAAATTTAATGGGTAAAAACGTAATGGACTAAAGTGGAAATTTTAAAGCCCATTAAGGTATAACAAGTGTGGACCGAATTTCTTATGTCCATTAGACAGAACTTTTGGACTGATTTATGGGCCCAATATTTAGACAATTGAATACCTGATCCGAAGTAAAAATTTTAGCCCGAAAGCCCATTAGGAAGGCCCAAACCTAGAGGCCCTAATTGGTAAAATTCAAGCCCATTAGTAGAGGTAACCATAGCCAAATTGGTAACTATTACCTAAACCAATTCAATTCAAACTTGTTAGCTGAAAAGTTAGGTTTAATGATTAAGTAATTGACTTATAAAATCAGCCAACACAACTTCATCTTCTTCCTTAAGAATTCGGCAAAGAGAAGAAACCATTAACAAACACATAGTCAAGCTTTCTCTCACTAGAAATCACAAGGAAAAAGGTATATTTGGAACATGCAATCTTCATGAAAGTTGTTCCAAATTGAGAGAGGAGTAACATATGTTGGAATTGGCTATCAAGGAGCCAAAGTGAGCAAATTAAGAAGCTTCAAAGTTTCGACCAAGTGTGAAAGTGCAAGCTAGGTATAATTTCAAGCCTTCAAATTCATATATGTTAATGTATGAATTATTCTAAGTTGATTGATATATGTTTTAAGCATTGAAACACATGAAATCACTATGAACATGGATTAGCCAAGAGTGGGTAATGGTAAATTGATGAATACCTATATGATTTTAAGGCATGAATGAGTTGATATACATGTGTTTATGATTATGGTATAGTTGGAATTAATCAATTTGATCAATTAGTGGATGAATTAAGTTGGCAATCAAGGTGTTTGATAAAATGCCTAAATGAACTAAGTTAAGCTTAAGACCATTGCCAACCAAGTGGTTGTGAAAATGTCTAAGTGAATGGCTAGTGAAACGGTCGATGGTGGCGAGGTGCTCGGCATGGCTAGGCATGCATGGTTCTCAGCCATGGCACGTGGCCGAGAGGTCCAATGGGCCAAGCCCGATTGGTTTCGGCCCAATATGAAGTATTGGGTCCCGGTGTCATGACCCATTTTTTCTAAAAACCCCTACAAATTTTTCACTTTTTCATTTCCTTACCCGTCGTGAACAGTTTCACTACTAATAGTTGGGTTATGAGTCGATCTTAGTCCCTCCTATCATGTTACTTACATTAACATCTATTTTTCATATTTCATTTACATATCAATTCATTTTAACTAAATACATCCCCAATATTACATCCGTGTATAGTACTGTGCCTCATATGTTCAAATACAAAATTATACGAATGTGTATGCCTGGTCTTGATAGGAAGCAGTGGATAATCGAAATGCAAGACTATTGTCGCTCTCTTCTACTGAATGTACCCTGTAGGGTGGAAAATGAAAGGGTGAATGCAACTTGCTCAGTAAGGCAATAATGCAAGCAGGTATATAACTACACTATCTACATGCTGGTAAAGGCATGACATGTAAAACATTTATATCTCGAGCATGAGGTAATTAAAACCATGCCATGTATGAGTATATCATATATCGTAAAACATGAATCGGCATGTAAAACATGAAAAAATCTCATGTAAAACCTCTCATGCTCGATACAGTAAAACCATTCAAAACAATCCCAGAGGGATTCAACACATCTTTAAAATCATTAATATCCTCATAAAAACTCATCAATTTCTCATTTAATACCACATTTCATAAAAATCATCATAAATCGGGGCTCAACCCCTCCCTCAGGTCTACCTTGGTTTAACAAGACCAATTAAATATATATCATGTGAGACATGCAGGTTACTGTATGGAAACAATCGAGGATTATGTCCCTGTGATCTCAGGCTACACGGATCCCGATGTGTGGGGTATCAAAACTGTAACGGGAGGTGGGTCAAATCCTACCCACCAGAATATCAAGTAACGTGAATACAATAGTCATGACTACATGGTACAACGTACTTAGTATGACATACACGATACAACGTACTCCATGAACCCAATATCATAGTCTGGGGATGCTTGCCATAGGTCTTATCGCACTCCAAACCATGTCGATAACCATCCCATGTCTCAATCTACACGTGCGAGCATATCTTCTCACTGTGACACACAGTCTACAGGAGGCTCCAGCACGGTCATATTCATGTCATAAAATTCCTGTGCGAGTGAAGCTCAGCACGGCTCCATGCATAATCATGATATCAAAAAACCCTTGTGTGAGCGAAGCTCCAGCACGGTTTCATAAAAATCAATGAAATCTACGTACGAGCAGCGTTCCAGTACGACTTAAAAATAATTATAAATCCAATTTAAATTCACATATGAGAAATACTTTAGTACGGATGCATAAAACCAAGTAAAATCCACGTACGAGCACAGCTCTAGTACGGTAGTCATGTAAAACAAGTTTTAAAACTCAGTGCGAGTAGTGCTCCAGCAGTCTGTATATCAGTTAAAATATAAAATCCAATGCGAGCAGTGCTCCAGCACGATTTAAAACTCATAAAAACATGATAAGCTGCTCAATTTCACTAAAACAAATCAAAATCACACTGGCATCTAATTCATGCCTTTTTCATGTAAAAACATGAAATAAACAGCCAGGGTATCATTAATTTGCTTAAATTAAAGCAACATAATCATAGGAATATCAAAAACATGAAAATAATGCAATTTCATAGCCTTACTACCCTTTTTGAAAATTTCCTAACTAGGGGCAAAATTGTAATTTTTACATATACAACGATTTTCGTAAAAATTATTATTCTATTTCTAGATACCTTATGAAATTCTACGTAATGTAAATAACCCCAAAAATACGCGTAGATATCTCTCAGCGCTTACAAAATTCCCTTACCTCATTTTTCTGTATGGTCTGACTTTCCCAACTCTCCCGATCACTCGATCCGTTTAGCTCCCAATATGTACTCCGGAGCTACAAATAATCATTTATCGGGTTAAATACAATACACTTATCCATATTTAACCTTTATTGAGCTTAAATTTAAAGTGTTGACCCGTTTACTCTTATTGGGCTCGATTATACCTTAATGGGCTCGACCCATTTTCAGCCCGTTTCCACTTATTAAATCCTTTTTTCGAGTCTATTAGGCTTCGGTCCAAACTCTTTACATATCCCGTATATCATTTACTACAATTAATTCAAAAATACGAATATAATTCACTAAATGCGGAATTAAATCCGAAATTCATAAAATGAATCTTTAATACGTGAATAATTACATAATTGTCGTAAATGAGCTTTACTCAGCTGAGATTATGCGATGGTGCGCAAATCAAAGTTTGATGAGGCTCACGTATACGATTTATCATCGAGCTACACAATTTTATATTTAATTTCGGGTTAATTTCTGATCAAATATAATTTAAATAAATTTTTCAGAATTTAAATCGGTCACTTTTAACCTCTTACCGACTTACCCGAAGTCCGGTGTATCCTCGAAAATCTTCCCCTTTTTTCATTTTTCTCTTTTTCTTCCTTTTTCTCCCTTTTTCCTCTCTTTCTTGGCTGAACCGGTTTGGTCCGGTTCAACCCGGTTCAGCTAGGTTCGGTCCGGTCCAACTTTCTCCCTCGTCATTCGGGGCTTCACCGGCCAATTCTTCATCGGCTTCCACCTCCAGCAGATCCGCGGGGTAGTCCAGTGCATGGATATAGGGTCGGTTTCGCCAAAGCTCGTCGAAAAGTGACTGGTTCAGCCTGTTTTCTCCTTCGGTGTCAGTGCCCCTTTCTTCCCTCGCCGTTCGGCGGCGTTTCTGGCTGATTTGTGCCTGGATCGGCGTCGCCGTCGTCCCTCTCTGGCCGGTGGTGAGGCGCTCCTCCTACCTCCGACCGCCGATCGTCTCCCTTTCCTCTTTTTCCCTATCTTTCTCTCGGTTTCTCTCCCTCTCTCGCCGGCCGCGGCTCTCCTCCCTTTGCCAGCGCCGGTGGTGGCCTCAACTACTTCCTCTCCTCGGTGGCAGCCTCTGATTGGAGAAGCTGAAGGGAGGCCCTCGGCTCCCTCGTTGGTCTTCTCCTTATTTCTTGTTTCTTTCTCAAATAGAATCGCAACTTGCGATTCTGTTTTTTTTAATTAATTATTTTATTTATTATTTATTATTTATTATTTATTATTATTTTAATCAATATTATATTATTATTTTGTCAAAATATCTAAAAAAATTATATTTAATTCATTTAACCAATAAATATATTATCGATATTATTTCAACTTTTCAGTATAATTTTTGATTATTTTCGGGATTATTTCCCGAGGTGAAAATTTTGATTAATTTCAATAAATTCATATCTTGATCAGTTTAACCCGAAATTTAATTATTTCTTTGTTATTGATCAAGATTTTCAAATCCATTATTTTTAATTAAATTTTCTTATCGAATTTATACCGGCTTTTGATCTTTTGACCGTTTTACCCTTCAACGTGTTCGAAAATTTCATTTCAATCATTTGCATTTTTTTAAATGCATTCGAAAATTTTTATTCATTCCCTTTGCTCTTACGATAAAAATTGGGGGTCTTACATAATCTCCCCCACTTAAGAAATTTGGTCCTCCAAATTAGAAACAAGTCAAATGGATCCATAAACAACTCCGGGTACATCTATCATATCATATACTATCATTCTCAAGTGACTTTTCCCGGAGTGCAATATTACCAACATACTTGACTAGGGAGATCATCTTAAACCTCAACATCTTCTTCTTCCATCTAATACCCGAATCAATTTTCCAATTATACGTTATACTTTCATTAAGCTAAGCTATTGGAGCTCATATCCGATCACATATGCTGGGTCCGGATAGTATTTCCAAAGCATCATAAGATATGACTCATTGTGGATGCCTGCTAATTTAAGTGGTAATGCCAACCTATAAGCCTTATCTCCCACTTTGTCCAATCTCTTTCCGAATCTCGTTATGTCCTTAGGACAAGTAATTTTTGACAATACTGATTCACCCTTGGTGAATTTCAATGGTTCTGTCTCTTGTCAGCATAGCTTTTCTATATGCTCTGAGGTGTTCTTAATCTATCAAAATCAACTGCACATCCTCAGAGGTTTGTCTTACCAATTCGGGAACAATTTTTTATCAGTTACCCACTTCTTCTTATCCAAATCGGGAACAACCCCTACGACCATACAATGCCTCATATATAAAGTTATCCTGATACTCAAGTGATAACTGTCATTATTGGTGAATTCAATTAGTAGTAACTGATCATCCCAGGAGCTTATAAAATTGATGGCACATGCTCTCATCATATCCTCCAGAACCTGTATAGTCCTATTTGATTGACCATCTGTCTGAGGACGAAAAACTATGCTAACACTCAATCGGGTTCCCATAGCTTCTTAAAAATATTCCCAGAAATGGGAAGTGAAGCGGGAATCTCTATATGATACAATACTCAATGGAACGCTACAAAATGTTCCACAATTTTCCATACACATAAATCCGCCTACACACTTAGAGTATTTGGGGATTTCCTAACCAGAAGGTGGGTAGACTTAGTCAATCTATCGACTATCACCCAGATAGCCTCGTTATTCATCTGGGTCCTCTGTAACCCATCACGAAATTAATGGTAACTTGTTCCCATTTTCGTGCCAATATAGGTAGAAACTACAATAACCCTGCAACTTCTTTTACTCTACCTTAATCTGCTGACATACAAGACACTTTTCCACAATCTCTATAATGTCTCTTTTCATATCTGACCACTAATACCCTTTTTCAAGGATTTCGATGTATTTATTACTTATTGGATGCTCTGTATATCCCGAAGAGTGAGTTTTTGACAATAACACTATCTCATCATTGTGGCCCTGGGGAGTACTTATATTGTCTCTGAACCTCTGTAAGCCATCATCACTCTTTGTGAACTCTGTCACTGTACTCATCTGAATATGGCCCACACTATCGACACCATGCCGATCATCACGATAAGCCTATCAAATCCGATCACTCAAATCCGATTCTAATCTCAGGCTAGCTGTCACACAATCACTGTCATCATCAGAGGGGATCACATCACTACTGAGGCTTATAACTGCTCTAGCAGCTCACGCTCCCTCACCATCATATGTAATACCATCCCGAGGCTCATTTCTGCTTAAGGCATTAGTCATCTCATTAGCCTTTCCTGGGTGGTACAATTTCCACAATCATAATCCCTCATAAGCTCTAACCCTTTTTGTTCTCATATCTGACTCTTTCTGTGAAAACAGATACTTGAGACTTTTATGATCAGTGCATACCTGAAATTTCTCACAGTGTACATAGTAGTGTCCTATACTCAGTACAACCACTATCGCTGTCCACTTTAAATCATGGGTCAGATAGTTTCTTTCATGATCCTTGAGTTGTCTGGATCCATAATCGACTATCTTCCCCTTTTGCATCAATACACAGCCCATTCATTATTTTGAGGTATCCATAAATTCATGAGAAACCTTTTGAGCTATTGGTTATGGTGAGAATGATTACGGTGATCAGTTTATACTTTAGTACACCAAAACTCCAGTCACGTCTATCATCCATTCAAATACAACATTTTCTAAGTTAATTGTGTCGATAAAGTAGTCCATTTCGAGAACTCTCAACAAATCATCTGTAAAAACAATTTCCAATTGTTGCTTATGATTTTCCCTAGACTTTAAATACACCAAAAATATCATCAATAAGGATGATAACAAATCGGTCCAGGTAAAGTTTAAATACCTCATCGTAGTTGAGTTCCACTAAATATTTCAACCACCTATATCCTTGACCTATGTACGCATAAACGTATAATGTCATTTCAAAATCGCTTCTGTTCAAGATACTAACCCGCGCCATTTCCTTTTTCTTATATTAACGGCCTTTATAAAATTTTAATTTTATAACCTTCTTGATTAATCGAATTCTATATTTCTTTATCGTACAAATAAATGCACCCTAATTTTAAATGTATATATTACGACTGTTGATTTTAATTTATAGGTTATGTGTATACTTCTAGACGCTGTCCAGTCTTCAGGTGGTGAGGTATTTTGAAATATTTTTATTAACCCTCAGACTTGACCACATGGACTGGTTATGGATATATCCACCCCTTATCCTTGGTCGCAATTCATATTCACTATATATCGCTTAATCCAAATTATTTCACATATAAGAGATATTCTTACCTTGCATACGCCTCTTATTCCAATAGATCTTGTATTCAGGATCTATCACATCTTAAAGCTTATCTTCTTTCGTATATCATTTATAACAAGCTCTGTCTCTTTGCCCTGCTGTGGGGCAGTCTCACCCAACTCTGAGCAATCATTAAATAATTGGCTCGTCTTACCACACTTAGTGCCTATTTTAGTAATTAAGGTGTAGGTGTAGGCCTTACTTTCGTGGTATCTACAACACATCCTACACTGCTTACACTGCTACGCTGTTACACTGCTCTGGAGTAGATCGGGGTCCTCAAATCACAATACCCCTCAAAAGTACTAAAATTGGATACACTGGGGCCTTATCAATCATCTTACCCTGTGACTCATCAACTCAAATCTCTTACCAACCGGTCTCTTTTCTGCACTGAAATCTCTGTCATTCTCTATTCTCTTCTATCTCTATTTTGACCCGTACTACCTTTCCCAATCTCAGAGGCGTGCAACACATGATCTTATTCACGCAATAGTATTCTACGCACTACCTCGACATAGGTAGTGAGCCAATCGAACTCTAATCGACAAGTTGAGCCATTCCATGAACTTTTAGGCTTTCCAACTCTCACTGCCCATAGTGTTGGGGTAATACCTGGGCAGGTATATAAACTGAGATTCATACTCATCAATCAACCAGTGCCTCTGGGTCAGTGTAAGAAATTTTACTTGTAATTTTCTTTAAGCAGTGTCCGGGATATTCTGTTATCGGAATACATCCAGAAATATTTTTGATGTCGACTTTGGATGTCTAACTCTTAAGATGGGTCGAGCGGACTTCCACAAATGCTCCGCCTCGCCCTCAAATCCCATGCATACTTTGAGCAATTAGCTCTCAAAATATTCTCCACACTTCGCTCTAACCTCGCGAAGCGTGTCTCAATACTGTCTGATCTCTCTGTCGGACTTTGTCCGATCCCTCTGTCGGACTCTGTGAGGCATGCTCAACATCAGCCTGCACTTTAATCTCATCTCGAGTCTCATGTGATGACTCATTAGACTCTCAGGCCTATCTCTACAGGCTCGAGCATGTGTACTTACCCCTCTACTAAAGCGACTATCAATTATAAAAACTATATTCTTGCATTCGAAACTAAATTCTTAGCTGCACTTCCACCTTAATATATACAATTGTATCTAAACAATGCACAGTACATGGGGATGTAAATTTACTTAACCACTAACACCGACTCATATTAGGCCAACACAGCTCTGATACCACCTCTGTCATGACCCATTTTTCCTAAAAACCCCTACAAATTTTTTGCTTTTTTATTTCCTTACCCGTCATGAACAGTTTCACTACTAATAGTTGGGCTATGAGTCGATGTTAGTCCCTCCTGTCATGTTACTTACCTTAACATCTATTTTCCATATTTCATTTACATATCAATTCATTTTAACTAAATACATCCCCAATATTACATCCGTGTACAGTACTGTGCCTCTATATGTTCAGATACAAAATTATACGAATGTGTATACCTGGTCTTGATAGGAAGCAACGGATAACCGAAATGCAAGATTACTGTCGCTCTTTTCTACTGAATGTACCCTGTAGGGTGGAAAATGAAAGTGTGAACGCAACTTGCTCATTATGGCAATAATGCAAGCAGGTATATAACTGCACTATCTACATGCTGGTAAAGGCATGACATGTAAAACATTTATATCTCGAGCATGAGGCAATTAAAACCATGCCATGTATGAGTATATCATATATCGTAAAACATGAATTGGCATGTAAAACATGAAAAACATCTCATGTAAAACCTCTCATGCTCGATACAGTAAAACCATTCAAAACAATCCCAAAGGGATTCAACACATCTTTAAAATCATTAATATCCTCATAAAAACTCATCAATTTCTCATTTAATACCACATTTCATAAAAATCATCATAAATCGGGGCTCGACCCCTCCCTCGAGTCTACCCTGGTCTAAGAAGACCAATTAAATATATATCATGTGAGACTTGCAGGTTACTGTATAGAAACAAGCAAGGACTATGTCCCTGTGATCCCATGCTACATGGATCCCGGTGTGAGGGGTATCACAACTGTAACGGGAGGTGGGTCAAATCCTACCCGCCAGAATATCAAGTAACGTGAATACAATAGTCATGACTACATGGTACAGCGTACTCCGTGTGACATACACGGTACAACGTACTCCGTGAATCCAAGATCACAGTCTAGGGATGCTTGCCATAGGTCTTATCCCACTCCAAACCATGTCGATAACCAACCCATGTCTCAATCTACACGTGCTAGCATATCTTCACACTGTGACACATAGTCTACAAGAGGCTCCAGCACGGTCATATGCATGTCATAAAATTCCTGTGCGAGTGAAGCTCCAGCACGGCTCCATGCATATTCATGATATCAAAAAACCCTCGTGCGAGCGAAGCTCCAGCACAGTTTCATAAAAATCAATGAAATCTGCGTACGAGCAGCGCTCCAATATGACTTAAAAATAATTATAAATCCAATTTAAATTCACGTATGAGAAATGCTCTAGTACGGATGCATAAAACCAAGTAAACTCCACGTACGAGCACAGCTCTAGTACGGTAGTTATGTAAAGCAAGTTTGTAAAACTCAGTGCGAGTAGTGCTCCAGCACTCTGTATATGAGTTAAAATATAAAATCCAGTGCAAGCAGTGCTCCAACACGATTTAAAACTCATAAAAACATGATAAGCTGCTCAATTTCACTAAAACAAATCAAAATCACACTGGCATCTAACTCATGCCTTTTTCATGTAAAAACATGAAATAAACAGTTAGCCTATCATTAATTTGCTTAAATTAAAGCAACATAATCATAGGAATATCAAAAACATGAAAATCATGGAATTTCATAGCCTTACTACCCTTTTTGAAAATTTCCTAACTAGGGGTAAAATCGTAATTTTCACATATACAACGATTTTCGTAAAAATTATTATTCTACGTAATGTAAATTCTACGTAATGTAAATAATCCCAAAAATACACGTAGATATCGCTAAGCACTTACAAAATTCCCTTACCTTATTTTTCTGTGCGGTCTGACTTTCCCAACTTTACCGATCACCCGATCTGTTTAGCTCCCAATATGTACTCCGGAGTTACAGATAGCCCATATATTATTTATGACAATTAATTCAAAAATATGAATATAATTCACTAAATGCGGAATTAAATCCGAAATTCGTAAAATAAATTTTTAATACGTGAATAATCACATAAATTGTCGTAAATGAGCTTTACTCACCCGAGATTATGCGATGGTAGGCAAATCGAAGTTCGATCAGGCTCACGTATACGATCTATCATTGAACTGCACACTTTTATATTTAATTTCGGGTTAATTTTCGATCAAATATAATTGAAATAAATTTTTCAAAATTCAAATCGGTCAATTTTAACCTTTTACCAACTTACCCGAAATCCGGTGTATCCCCGAAAATCTTCCCATTTTTTCCTTTTTCTCCCTTTTTCCTCTCTTTCTTAGTTGAACTGGTTCGGTCCGGTCCAACTTTCTCCCTCGCCATTCGGGGCTTCGCCGATTGGTTCTTCACCGGCTTCCACCTCCAGCAGATCCGCGGGGTAGTCCGGTGCATGGATATGGGGTCGGTTTCACAAAAACTCGTCGAAAATTGTTCGGTTCGGCCTGTTTTCTCCTCCAGCGTTGGTGCCCCTTTCTTCCCGCGTCGTTCGGCGGCGTTTCTAGCCAATCTGCGCCTGGATTGGCTCTACCGTCGTCCCTCTCTGGCTGGTGGTGAGGCGCTCCTCCTTCCTTCGACCGCTGATCGTCTCCCTTTCCTCTTTTTTCCCTCTCTTTCTCTCGATTTCTCTCCCTCTCTCGTTGATTGAGGCTCTCCTCCCTCTACCAGTGCCGGCGGTGGCCTCAGCTGCTTCGTCTCCTCGGTGGCAGCCTCCGATCGGAGAAGTAGAAGGGAGGCCCTCGGCTCCCTCGTTGGTCTTCTTCTTCTTTCTTGTTTCTTTCTCAAACAGAATCGCAACTCGCGATTCTGTTTTCTTTTTTAATTAATTATTTTATTTATTATTTATTATTTATTTATTATTATTATTTTAATCAATATTATATTATTATTTGCCAAAATATATAAAAAAAATTATATTTAAATCATTTAACCAATAAATAAATTTATCGGTATTATTTCAGCTTTTCGGTATAATTTTTGATTATTTTCGGGATTATTTCCCAAGGTGAAAATTATGATTAATTCCAATAAATTCATATCTTGATCAATTTAACCCGAAATTTAATTATTTCTTCATTATTGATCAAGATTTTCAAATCCATTATTTTTAATTAAATTTTCTTATCGAATTTATATCGACTTTCGATCTTTTGACCGTTTTGCCCTTCAACGTGTTCGGGAATTCCATTTCAATCCTTTGCATTTTTTTAAATGCATTCAAAAAATTTTATTCATTCTCTTTGCTCTTACGATAAAAATCGGGGGTCTTACACCCGGACAAGTCCAATAAGAGTTGGTGGGCCCCACAAGCCCAATAAGCCCGATGAAAATGAATAGTAAAATAGAAATGAGCTTAAGGCAGAGTTAGGACCATTAAGGTTTATTAAGGCCCATTAAGTGAAATAGACTGTATTAAATGTGATATATAATAGGAAAAGTAAAATTAACCTGATGAATGGTTATATGCAGCTCCAGATATTGTTGAAGGAGCCAATGGGACTGCTGGATTGAGTAGCGTTGAGAAAATAAAATTTCTTGAGTGATTTCAGGTAAGGGACTTTTGCGAGTAGTTAGAGATACCGACATGTATTTTCGTCTGCTTTTGCATTCACTTAAAAACTCTGAGGGTCAGAGAAAGTGAATAATAATTATAGTGATCCGATAGTGGCAAATTATGATTTTACCCCTATTTAGAAAAAAAGTCAACTTTTAAAAAAAGCATGGAAACCACAATTATGAGTGTTTTTATTGTTGGTTAGCAGAAGAATAGGTTGATGAGCTAATGTTTTCATGGTTGATGAGAAATAACACAATTTATAGTGCTAATTTTTATGTTATGAAAATCATCCATTTTAAAGAGCTATCTATCAAATTATGCGAGAATAAATCGAGCTAGAGCACAGCTCGCACTTCATTTCATATATTTTTCACATATATTAGTGCTGAAGTATGATTCGCACTATATTTTCATGACATATATGATAGAGTGCTAGAGCATTGTTCGTACACAATTTTATACAATTTATGCATGATAGAGTGCTGGAGCTATTGCTCGTACTCAGTTTTACGTGTTTTGTGCATAACATAGTACTGGAGCGACTGCTCGTACTTGATTTGAAACATGAACTATGCATGACTTAGTGCTAGAGTGTTACTCGCACTAGAGTTTGAGTTTGTGATGAGCAGAGTGTCGACTGTGAGTTGCGCTCAAAGGCGCGCACGGTGGTTTTACTGTGATATATAACACATGTTGAAAACCATGTTGATTTCCTTATGTAGACTGAGTGTCACACTGTTGAGATGTTCGCATGTGAATTTAGAGACGTGGTATTGATTATCCATTGAGATAGGGTCCACAGGTGTACACTGTACCGTGTGTTGTTGTGATGTGTATGAGTAGTTGAGAAGTTGATAGCTGGAGGTCGTGATGGACTGACCCCCCTCTCGTTGCAGCAGTGATTGCCCCACACACTAGGATCCGTGTAGCCTGGGATCACATTATAGGATATGACCATAGTCCAGGATATTATTGCATTTAGCCCCAGAGTCTCGCATGATATATCACTTGATTTTTTTGATACGGATAGACCTGAGGGATGGGTCAGAATCTGATTGTTGTGTCATGAATGATTTAAATGCCATATTTACTGTGATTTAAATATAAATGACATGATTTATCTAAAGGCATTATGAAATTATAAAGATGCATTGTTTTGCACGAAATGCCTACATTTGATAACTAAGCATGACTTCCGTACATAAGATTTAATCTGTACAAGTATTTATATTTTAAATACATGCTTTTAAAGTGAGTTAAGGAAATAATATTTTTGAGGCATAACATTATTTTGAGTAGATAGTGTAGATGTCTACTTGCTTGCCTGAATTCCTTACTAAGCTGTGAGCTCACCCCTTTTTTTTTACACCTCTCTACAAAGCATCCGTAGTAGAGCGAGTACCTTTGAGGGATAGTATTCCTATTGTCCACTGCCATTTCCTATCAATTGACAGGTATACACATTTTGTATGGTTTTGTATCTAAACATATAAACGGCACAGTGATGTAAACGATGTAAACTATGGGGATGTATTTGTATTAGATTTTATATGAGCTCACTTATGTTATAAAAGAAATTACAATCAGTAGATAGTATATTGACATGTATGTATGATAATGAATGAATAGTATGGTAAGCAAGGATACTAACATCGAATCACAGCCCAACTGTTGATAAGGAGAAAGGTAAGTAAAAAGCGAAAACATTGTAGTGGTTTTGGTTAAGTCACGAGCGGTCGTGATAGAATGGTATTAGAGCTGAGTTGGTCTGATGTGAGTCAGTGTTAGTGACTAGGAAAACATACATCCATATATTATTGTGTTGTGTTTAGATACGATTGTGTATACAAGATGGGAAATGGACTAATCAATGATTTTGAATACAGGAATCGAGCCTTTATGGCGAATACCCGTAGTGGTAGAGGGACTAGAGGTAGGGCTCGAGGCCGTAACGATAGGCCTGAGAGCCGAGATGATTCTGAATCCTTACCTACCCATAAGACTCCTGGTCCTACTGAGGTACCAGAGAGTGTTGAGGCGTGCTTCACGAGGTTAGAACGTAGCCTAGAGACGATAATGGAGATGTTAGCACAGACTGTGCCAGGTAGACAGGGACAGGATGCAAGGACTGCGACTAGACAGGTAGCTGCACCTGACACACCTGCACAACCTACACATATTCTACAGCTTACGGATACTTCTACACCCCCACCAGTTCAGGATACGTCTTCTCCTGTTGCTCCGCGACAGAGTAGTAGTGGTTTGGGGTACGGATGTGATTTGGATCGGTTGCGACAGTTTCAAAAATTTAGACTTCCATCTTTTAGTGGGGTCAAGGACCCAATTACTGCTAAGGAGTGAATCAGAGAGATGGAGAAGCTATATGAGTTCTTCAAGTGTACGACATCGGAGATGGTCGCATTTGCTACGTTCCTACTGAAGGGATCGGTAGAGCATTGGTGGAAGTCCACCAGGCCCATATTGAGAGCCTGACATATAGATATCAGTTGGGAGATATTTCTGGATGCCTTTAGGAGGCAGTTTGTTCCAGACACAGCGCAACGAAAAGTGCAGGCTGAGTTTTTGGGGTTGAACTAGGGGAGTTTGTCGGTGGATGAGTATGAGACTAGATTCCTATCCCTGGGAAGGTATGACCCCGACACCATGTATAATGAGACTAGGAAGGTCCACAGATTTATTGATAGACTGAAACTGATTCTATGGTCCAGATTGGTTCCATTGGATATAGCTACATATGAGGAGGCAGTGCGTAGGGCGCAATTGTGCGAATAGGATTATGAGAGGAATGCTTTCGAGTTTGAGAAGTTTAGTCAGAGCTGAGATAAAGAGAGGAAGAGATCGACTAGAGATAGAGGTTTCAGTTATCGAGGAGGGAAGAGACTCTTCGGTAAGAGACCACAGATTGAGGAGGTAGGAGAGAGACCTACTAGACCTCCTGCTAATCTGGCCATAGCTCCAGCGAAGGGTATTGTCATTAGAGGACAGAGGCCTACTACTAAGCAATGCAGTAGATACGGTAGACATCATGGTGGTAGACCTTGTCCGATGACTCCTATTGTATGTTTTTAATGTGGGAAACTAGGGTATATTGCTAGAGCTTCCCCGGAGATGGTTGAGACTGCCCCACAGAATGGTAGGGAGCTAGAGAGAGCTCTAGTTGATATGTCTTCTTCGAGGATGAGGTGATTGGTCAAGGGCGCGTACATGCTTTGGACCAGGGCACAACTGATGCTTTATCGGATGTGATTCGAGGTAACATCCTGATTTATGATATTGAAGCATATGTTTTATTTGATTCTGGTGCCACATATTCATTTGTATCGCCTTCATTTGCATGTATGTAGAGCGTACACCTTTAAGTATGATGATATTGATTAGTACGCCTATGAATAACAGTTAGCTTGTAGAGTATGTATTTAATGATTGCAAGTTGAGAGTAGGGGAAAAGGATATGACAGCCAATCTAATATTGCTAAGTATGAGCGATTTTGATGTAATTTTAGGAATGGAGTGGTTGTCTATAAACCATGCTGTGTTAGATTGTTATGCTAAGACAATTATATTTCCTAACCCTGAAACATGTGTTGTAAAGTTTGCTGAACGGAAATGAAAACAGTAGTTCCTATTGAGATAAACTATATGTTATACTGACTGAGAAAAACTAAAATGTTGAAGGTTTTATTGCGAACGTCGTTGATACGGATAAGGCACATCCAGAGTTGGTAGATATTCCTGTGGTTAGTGAGTTCCCAGATGTCTTTTCGGATGAGCTGCCAGGATTGCCACCAGGTAGAGAGATGTAGTTTTGTATAGATTTGGTGCCTGGTACTGAGCCTATATCGAAACCACCATACCGCATGGCTTTAGTTGAGCTGGAGGAGCTCAAGAGACAATTGTAGGAGCTGTTGGATAAGGGGTTCATCTGACCGAGTGTTTCACCTTGGGGAGCACCGATTTTGTTGGTGAAGAAGAAGGATGGAAGTCTCTGATTGTGTATTGACTACAGATTGTTGAATAAGGCTACCATCAAGAATAGATATCCCCTTCCACTCATCGACAACTTGTTGGATCAGCTTCGGGAAGCGCAGATCTTTTCTAAGATTGATCTGAGGTCTGGGTATCATCAGTTGAGAGTTCGGAGTGGAGATGTACCCAAGACAGCGTTTTGGACCCAATATGGCCATTACGAGTTCTAAGTTATGCCATTCGGATTGACGAATGCTCTTGCGACTTTTATGGCTTTGATGAACGATGTGTTCAAGCCATACTTTGATCAGTTTGTTATCGTCTTTATCGATGACATTTTGGTATATTCAAAGTCTCAGGAGGAGCATGAACAACACCTGAGGATCGTATTACAGACTCTTTGAGAGAAGGAGTTATACGCTAAACTCAGTAAGTGTGACTTCTGGTTGGTGGAGATCTCATTTTTGGGACACGTGTCGAAGGATGGAGTTTCAGTAGATCCATCCAAGATAGAGGCTGTAGTTCAGTGGGAACATCCGATGACAATTACCGAGATAAGAAGTTTCCTGGGGTTAGCAGGATATTATCGGAGATTCATTGAGGGATTTTCGAAGTTAGCTGGTATGTTGACAATTCTCACTCAAAAGAGTGTACCATTCGTGTGGAACGAGGATTGTGAGAAGAGTTTTCAGGAGCTGAAGCATCGATTGACCACCGCTTCGATTCTCACATCCCTACCAAATCAGGAGGATATGCAGTGTATACCGATGTTTCGCATCAGGGATTGGGCTGTGTATTGATGCAGGATGTGAGGGTAGTTGCTTATGGATCCAGATAGCTGAATGACCATGAGAAGAACTATCCGACCCACAATTTGGAGTTAGCAGCAGTAGTGTTTACATTGATGATATGGCGCCACTACTTGTATGGTGAGAAGTTTAAGATGTTTACCAACCACAAGAGCCTCAAGTATCTGTTCTTGCAGAAGGAGTTGAACATGAGACTGAGAAGATGGCTAGAGCTTCTGAACGACTATGATTGTGAGATACTTTATCATCCGGGTAAGGCTAATGTTGTAGCTGACGCTTTGAGTAGGAAGAGCATAGGGATGGTATCGTACTTAATGGTCAGGGAACACGAGCTGTTGGAGCAGTTTACTAGCCTCAGTTTGGGTGTTGTGCCTTATGACATGGATATAGACTATGTGATAGCTTCTCTACGCTTGGAGCCGGATCTATTAGACAGGATCAGACAAGCTCAGTAGATTAATCTGTATTACGTTACGATGACTAGTCAGATACAGAACAGCACAGTGATTGATTTGAGTTGAATTCTAATGGATTGCTGAGGTTCAGGGGTAGATTGTGCGTTCCCGATGACCCAGAGCTCAGGAGATTGATATTGGCGGAAGCCCATTCATCGAGGTACATGTTACATCTGGGGAGTAACAAGATGTATCAGAACCTCTAGAAGGTGTACGTACTAGTGTTCATGTATGAAGAAAGACGTGGCAGAGTTTGTGGCGAGATGTCTTGTATGTCAGCAGGTGAAGGTAGAGCATCAGAAACCTGTGGGGTTGTTGCAGCCTCTACCTATATCGATATGGAAATGGGAGCATATCACAATGGATTTCATGATGGGTTTACCGAGGACCCGCAGGAATCATGATGCTATATGGTGATGGTTGATAGACTGACGAAGTCAGCCCACTTCCTAGCTATGAGAGCTACCGATACTCTAAGTTCATTGGTAGAGTTGTATGTACGCGAGGTAGTGAGGTTACATGGTGTTCCAGTGAGCATAGTCTCTGATAGGGATTCCCGCTTCACTTCCTACTTTTGGGAACATTTTCAGGAAGCCATGAGAACCTAGTTGAGTTTGAGTACCGCTTTCCATCCTCAGACAGATGGTCAGTCAGAGAGGACTATACAGACTTTGGAGGACATGTTGAGAGCATGTGTGCTAGATTTTAGAGGCTCCTGGGATGATCACTTGCCACTAGCCGAATTCGCCTACAACAATAGTTATCATTCGAGTATCGGGATGGCACCGTATGAGGCTTTATATGGTTGTAGATGTCGTTCCCCTATTAGATGGGAAGACGTGGGTGACCGAAAGATTTTTTCTCTTGATTTGGTTACACAAGCCTCTAAGGATGTCCGTTTGATTGTAGAGAGACTGAGGACAGCTCAGAGTAAACAGAAGAGTTACGTTGACAAGAGACGGAGGCCACTAGAGTTTGCAGTTGGTGAGTCAGTGTTTCTGAAGGTTTCTCCTTCCAAAGGTATAACGAGATTTGGAAAGAGAGGGAAGCTGAGTCCTCGATACATTGGACCCTTTGAGATACTTGATCGAGTGGGAGAAAAGGCCTATAGATTGGCATTGCCACCGAACTTATCAGGTGTACATAACGTCTTCCACATTTCGATGCTTCAGAAGTATCACCCGGATCCGGCACATGTGATTAGTTATGAGCCATTGGAGCTCAAAGAGGACATGTCATATGTTGAGAGACCGATTCAGATACTGGATAGGAAGGAGAAAGTCTTGAGATTGAAGACTATCAGATTGGTGAAGCTTCTCTGGCAGCATCACACTTCAGAGGAGACTACTTGGGAGCTAGAGAGTCTGATGTGAAAGAAGCACCCCTAGCTATTTGATGACTGACTTGGTTCTAGTTTGCAAGACCAAATTTTCTTAGTAGGGGAGGATTGTAAGACCCGTATTTTTATGTAGCTTGTTCCTTATGATTTCTATGTGTATGAACACTTTATTTCGTTAGTGAAATCATAAGAAGAGTATTTACTTGATTTATGTGTTAGTGAAATGATTTAACACTTATAAGCTACATATAAGTCGAAAAAGGGCTATAAGAGTCACATGGCTAAACTGAGTGGATCTAAATCATTCTGACTGAAGAGAAGAACTTAAAATGAGAAAATAAAGGGAGCTCATGAAGAAAATTCGGTTTGATTTGGTCTCGAACACAGAGAACAAGAGTAAAAGCCAAAAAAGGCTAAATGAGTCCGAAATGGTCCGTTTAAGGTATTTTGGATATATTCACCTACAGGAAACGGTAAAAGCATAAAGACGAGAGTGTAAACCATAAAATAGAACACTTTCAAATTTTTTAAAAAAAGTTAAACATGGTCAATGGTCAAGAAAAGTCAATAGTAGTTAAGAAAAGTGGATTTTGACCATAGTTAACTAACCATGGTTAAAAATTAACCTAAGTAAGGAGAAAAAAATTGGGAAAAATTTTTTTTGATCAGAATATAAGATAATCATCCCTGGAAGTAGGGAAAATTTATTTAATCAAAATTCAGATTAAATTTAACGGGTAAAAACGTAATTGGCCAAAGTGAAAATTTTAAAGGCCATTAAGGTATAACAAGTGTGGACTGAATTTCTTAGGTCCATTAGACCAAATTGTTAGACCGATTTGTGAGCCCAATATTTAGACAATTGAAGACCCGATGCGTAGTAAAAATTTTATCCCAAAAGCCCATTAGGAAGGCCTAAACTGAGAGGCCCAAAAGCTAGGCCCAAATTGGTAAAATTCAAGCCCATTAGTAAAGGTTACCATAGTCAAATTGGTAACTATTACCTAAACCAATTCAATTCAAACTTGTTAGCTGAAAATTTAGGCTTAATGACTAAGTAATTGACTTATAAAATCAGCCAACACAACTTCATCTTCTTCCTTAAGAATTCGGCAAAGAGAAGAAACCATTAACAAACACATAGTCAAGCTTTCTCTCACTAGAAATCACTAGGAAAAAGGTATATTTGGAACATGCAATCTTCATGAAAGTTGTTCCAAATTGAGAGAGGAGTAACATATGTTTGAATTGGCTATCAAGGAGCCAAAGTGAGCAAATCGAGAAGCTTCAAAGTTTCGGCCAAGTGTGAAAGTGCAAGCTAGGTATAATTTCAAGCTTTCAAATCCATATATGTTAATGTATGAATTATTCTAAGTTGATTGATATATGTTTTAAGCATTGAAACACATGAAATCACTATGAAAATGGATTAGCCGAGAGTGGGTAATGGTAAATTGATGAATACCCATATGATTTTAAGGCATGAATGAGTTGATATACATGTGTTTATGATTATGGTATAGTTGGAATTAATCAATTTGATCAATTGGTGGATGAATTAAGTTGGCAATCAAGGTGTTTAATAAAATGCCTAAATGAACTAAGTTAAGGTTAAGACCATTGCCAACCAAGTGTTTATGTAAATGCCTAAGTGAATGGCTAGTGAAATGGCCAATGGTGGCGTGGTGCTCGGCATGGCTAGGCATACGTTGTTCTCGGCCATGACATGTGGCCGAGAGGTCCAATGGGCCAAGCCCAATTGGTTTTGACCCAATGTGATGTAATGGGTCTCGTACAAGCCCAATAAGAGTTAGTGGGCCCCACAAGCCCAATAAGCCTGAAAGAAATAGGCTTAAGGCAGAGCTAGGCCTATTAAGGTTTATTATGGCCCATTAAGTGAAATAGACTGTATTAAATGTAAAATACAGTAGGAAAAGTAAAATTAACCTGATGAATGGTTATATGCAGCTCCAGAGATTGTTGGAGGAGCTAATTAGACTGCTGGATCAAGCAACGTTGAAAAAGTAAAATTTCTCAAGTGATTTCAGGTAAGGGACTTTTGCGAGTAGTTAGAGATACCTACACGTATTTTCATCTGCTTTTGCATTCACTTAGAAACTCTGAGGGTCAGAGAAAGTGAATAATAATTATAGCGACCCGATAGTGGTATATTACGATTTTACCCCTAGTTAGGAAAAGAGTCAACTTTTGAGAAAAGTTATAAAAAGCATGGAAACCACAATTATGAGTGTTTTTACTGCTGTTTAGCAGAAGAGTAGGTAGATGGGCTATTGTTTTCGTGGTTGATGAGAAATAACATAATTTATTGTGCTGATTTTTATGTTTTGAAAATCATCCCTTTTAAAGAGCCATCTATCGAATTAGGTGAGAATAAATCGTGCTAGAGCACAACTCGCACTTGATTTCATATGTTTTCCACATATATTAGTGTTGAAATATGATTCGTACTAGATTTTCATGACATGCATGATAGAGTGCTAGAGCATTGCTCGTACTCAGTTTTATACGATTTATGCATGATAGAGTGCTGGACTATTGCTCATACTAAGTTTTATGTGTTTTGTGCATAGCATAGTACAGGAGCGACTGTTCGTACTTGATTTGAAACATGAACTATGCTTGACCTAGTGCTAGAGTGTTACTCGCACTAGAGTTTGAGTTTGTGATGTGTGAAATAATGTTTGAGCGGAATGTTGACTGTGAGTTGCGTTCAAAGGCGCACATTGTAGTTTACTGTGATATATAAGACATATTGAAAACCATTTTGATTTCCTCGTGTAGACTGAGTGTCATACTGTTGAGATGTTCGCATGTGGATTTAGAGATGTGGTATTGATTATCCATTGAGATAGGGTCCACGGGTGTACGTTATACTGTTTTTATGTCACAGAGTATGCTGTACCGTGTGTTGTTGTGATGTCTATGAGGAGTTGAGGAGTTGATAGCTGGCGGTTGTGATGGACTGACCTCCCTCCTGTTGCTACAGTGATTACCCCGCACACTAGGATCCGTGTAGCCTGGGATCACATTATAGCATATGGCCATAGTTCAGGATATTATTGCATTTAACCACAGAGTCTCGCATGATATATCACTTGCTTTTTTGATACGGATAGACCTGAGGGATGGGTCAGAATCCGATTGTTGTGTTATGAATGATTTAAATGCCATATTTACTGTGATTTGAATATAAATGGCATGATTTATCTAAAGGCGTTATGAAATTATAAAGATGCATTGTTTTGCATGAAATGCCTACATTTGAGAACTAAGCTTGACTTCCATACATGAGATTTAATATGTACAAGTATATATATATATATTTTAAATACATGCTTTTAAAGTGAGTTAAGGAAATAATATTTTCGAGGCATAGCATTATTTTGAGTAGATAGTGTAGATGTCTACTTGTTTGCCTGATTTCCTTACTGAGCTGTGAGCTCACCCTTTTTTTTACACCTCTCTACAGAGCATCCGTAGTAGAGTGAGTATGTTTGAGGGATAGTATTCCTATTGTCCGCTGCCATTTCCTATCGATCGATAGGTATACACATTTTGTACGGTTTTGTATCTAAACATTTAAACGGCACAGTGATGTAAACGATGTAAACTATAGGGGATGTATTTGTATTAGATTTTATATGAGCTCACTTATGTTCTAAAAGAAATTATAGTATGTAGATAGTATATTGACATGTATGTATCATATTGAATGAATAGTATGGTAAGAGAGGATACTAACATCGAATCATAACCCAACTGTTGATAAGGAGAAAGGTAAGTAAAAAGCGAAAAAATTTTATTGGTTTTGGTTAACTCACGGGCGGTCGTGACACGACTCCCAACATATCATAAAACCACATGCGAGTAGTCTCAAGCACGACAACAAGTATAATGGACATCTAGTGCGAGTTAGGCTCCAACTTAATGTCATAAAATCCATGTGAACACTAGTGCGAGCTAAGCTCCAACACTCATGCATGTAAAACTCTAGTACGAGCATCGCTCAAGCACTAATGCATGTATAAAACCCGTCAAATCTCGTGCAAGCAGTGCTCTAGCACGTTTCATTTCCATAAAATTCATGTAGAAGGCTCACTCTTTGCAAAGCGTGGTTATGGAAACCAAATCATGCTAATTTTGTGAAAATCATTTCAAATGCTAGCCAACCTACCAATCACATGCTAAAAAGCAATGAAAAGATTTTCAAAGCATCATGCTTTTGCTTTTAATGCATATTTCTAAAAAACCCAACTTTTTACCGTTTAAACATTCATTTCATCCTATGACTCTTAAATACGTTTACAAATCGCCCATGCGATTGAAAGGCGTACAGATATCCCTAGGGCTAACACAATTCCCTTACCTCGATTCTCTTGGAAGCAAATCTTCCTTCCTTTCCCGCTCTTCGCAATTTAGCTCAACTCGCTCCAGATTTATCCACGGGAGCTGCACACATTCATAATTCGTATGAGTCAATATCGATAACTCATATTCAGACTTCAACTAATTGATATATCTCATCGAGCCTATTTCATTAAGTTTGGCCCATTATCACATTTGGCCATCATTATGCCATTTCTAGTCAATTTTACTAGCAACACACTTGGTTACTTATCAAACACTTGGCATAAATGTTTATCCATAATCTGCCATCATTTATGCATTCTTTATAACCCATTTATGCACATTTTTATCACTTGACTAATCTCATAATGTGGCTTCATCCAATCATCTCAAAATCATGCACATTACTCCACTAACAACTTGATATAATCCTTTTTATCATCTATTCAACCACATTCCATTTTCTCACACTAAACTCATTCTAAGTTATGCTTGTATCATTACATTCTAGGTAGTTTTCAATCATCAATACAAACACCAATCTACTCACAACAACAACTAGATAAATATACTTAGACTTAGTGTATTGGAAACTCACCTAGCTTGACTTTCTTCTTTTCCAAGTTTTGAAGACTCCTTAGCTCCTTCAATCCAATGAGTTGAATGTTGGCTGCAAGCTATGTTGCTCTCCTCCTCAAAATGAACAACTTTGGCTCTAATAGCTTTTTCCCAATTCTTTTTGGAAGATGGTGTATTCTAGAGAGAGAAAGCTTGGTATTGTGGGTGAAAATGGAAGAGGTGTGTTGGTTTATTAAAGAAAAGGGTTTTGCCGTGGGGTATTTATAGATTGAGAGTGATGAGATCGATCTGCTAGGGTGAGGAGATCAATCTTCCTTTGGTTTTAGCCATCGAATTCTCAGGTTTGAAATGAGAGGGATCGATCTGATCACCGTGGAGAGATCGATCTTGGCTTGGCAGAAGCTTGAGGAGATCGATCTGCTCATGGGGAGAGATCGATATGGTCTTGACAGAATCTAATGGAGATCGATTTGTACTTAAGGGGGAATCGATCTGGGCTTGGGAGATGCTAATGTAGATCGATCTGCTCATTGGGGAGATCGATCTGCTTGGTTGTGAGATTGATCTGCCTTGGCAGATTCACTTGGAATTGCTCCGTTTTGTACAAGGGATCGATCTGCCTGGAATGGGAGATCGATTTGGCCTTCATCTGCAGCCTTTTTGCTACAATTTTTTTCAGAATTTCTAAGGGAGAACTTGCATTCGATTGCTTCACTAGTCATGTTGCAATCTATTCACACTTCGAGCATGGAAATGTTCATTTCCTATGATTTTCGTGTTATAGGACTTGTTTGTATTGCTTAGAAATTATAATGGATATACAAAATTCACCGTCCATGCATAATAATTTGTGTCTTCATTCCTTATCTTCAATCCAAGTGCTTAACATTTTATTTGTTTAGTTTACGACCACTTCAGCCCTTATTTATCCTTTATTTGTATTTTGACACTCATTCATCCCATTGCAAATTCATTCACATTTACATGATCCAAAATCATTTCTCTTATAATTCCATTTACATATATTACAAAGTTATACATACATGGGGTCTCACAATCTCCCCCACTTAAGAAAATTTGGTCCTCCAAATTGGAACCAATTCAGTCCGTGACTAACTCGGGATACTTCTCCCGCATCAAACTCTCCAACTCCCATGTAGCTTCTTCTATAGTGTGGTGCTGCCAAAGGACTTTCACTAAGGGGATCGTCTTTGATCTTAACAACTTCTCCTTCCTATCCAATATCTGAATCAGTTTCTCAACATATGTCATGTTCTTGATGAGTTCCAATGGTTCATATCTTATCACATGTGTCGGACCCGGGTGGTACTTCCGTAACATAGAGATGTGGAAGACGTTATAAACATCTGCTAGCTCAGGTGGCAATGCTAGCCTCTAGGCCTTATCTCCCACTCTATCTGATACCTCAAAGGGTCTAATGTAACGAGGACTTAACTTTCCTTTCTTTTCGAACCTCGTTATACCTTTGGAAGGAGAAACTCGCAAAAACACCAATTCACCCACTGTGAATTCCACTCGTCTCCGTCTCCTGTCAGCATAACTCTTTTGTCTGCTCTGACCTATCCTTAACCTCTCACAAATCAATTAGACATCCTCAGAGGCTTGTCTCACTAAGTCAGGAGCAAATATCAGTCGGTCACTAACCTCTTCCCATCCAACAAGGGAACAACATCTACGGCCATACAAAGCCTCATACTGTGTCATCCCGATACTTGAATGATAACTGTTATTATAGGCAAAATCTGCGAGAGGAAAATGGTCATCCAGGAGCCTCCAAAATCCAAAGCACACGCTCTCAACATATCCTCTAGGGTCTGTATAGTCCTCTCTCTGATTGACCATCTGTCTGAGGATGGAACGCTATGCTAAAACTCAGTTGGGTCCCCATCGCTTCTTGAAAATGTTCCTAGAAGTGGGAAGTGAAGCAGGCATCCCTTCAGAAACAACGCTTATTGAAACACCATGCAATCTCACTATCTCGCGCACATATAGTTCCGCCTATGTACTCAGAGTATCAGTGGCTCTCATAACTAGGAAGTGTGCCGACTTTGTCAATCTGTCCACTATCACCTAAATGCATCGTGATTCCTGCGGGTCTTGGGTAAACCCATCACGAAGTCCATAGTGACATGCTCCTATTTCCAAGTCGCATAGGTAGAGGTTGCAATAGCCCTGCAGGCTTTTGATGCTTTACCTTCACTTGCTGACAGACGAGACACTTTGCCACAAATTCAGCTACCTCTCTTTTCATCCCTGACCACTAATACACTCTCTGGAGATTCTGATACATCTTGTTACTTCTCGGATGCAGTGTTTACTTCATCTAGTGAGCTTCTGTCAAGATCAACCTTCTGATCTTTGGATCATTGAGAACACATATCCTACCCTGAACCTCAGCAAACCATCTAAACTCAACTCAAAATTAGTCTTTGTACCCCCTCTATATCTGCACGACAATATCACTACACTGCTGATCAATCTGCTGAGCCTGCCAAATAAGATCCACCAGATCCGATTCCAATCGCAGGCTAGCTACCATACAACCACTATCAGCATCAGGCGGGGTCACATCAAAACTGAGGCTCGCAAACTGTTCCAACAGCTCGTGTTCCCTGATCATCATGTACGATACCAACCTGAGGTGTTTTCTACTCAATGCATGAGCTACCACATTTGCTTTACCTGGGTGGTACAAGATCTCATAATCATAGTCCTTTAGAAGCTCAAGCCACCTCCTCTATCTTATGTTCAATTCCTTCAGTGAGAACAGATACTTAAGGCTCTTGTAGTCTGTAAATACTTGGAATTTCTCACCATATAGCTAATGGCGCCATATTTCCAAAGCAAATACCACGACCGCCAACTCTAAATCGTAGGTCGGGTAGTTCCTTTCAAGATCCTTCAGCTGTCTCGATCCATAGGCTACTACCTTCCTATCTTGCATCAGTACACAGCCCAGTCCTTGGTACGAAGCATCTGTATATACAAAATAGCCTCCTGATTCGGTAGGAATGGTGAGAATCGGAGCTGTAGTCAATCTCCGCTTCAATTCCTGAAAACTTTTCTCACATTTATCGTCCCACATAAATTTAACATTCTTCTTGTGAGACGTGTCAATGGAGCAGCTAATCTCAAGAATCCCTGCATAAATCATCGATAGTATCCAGCTAAACTCAGGAAACTTCTAATCTCCATGACTGTCTGGGGTCTCTGCCACTGAACCACTACCTCAATCTTAGATGGGTCCATAGATACACCATCCCTTGATACTATATGACCCAGAAAAGAAATCTGCTCTAGCCAAAAGTCACACTTGCTAAATTTAGCGTATAACTTCTTCTCTCGAAGGGTCTGTAGCACTATCCTTAGGTGCTGCTCATGCTCCTCTCTAAATCTCGAATACACTAGAATATCATTGATGAATACGATAACAAATCTATCCAAATACTGGTGAAACATTTCATTCATCAATGACATAAAAGCTGCGGGAGCATTCGTCAACCCGAATGGCATAACCATAAACTCAAAATGACCATATCGGGTGCAAAAAGCTGTCTTGGGTACATCTCCATCCCGAATTCTCAACTAATGATACCCAGATCTCAAATCTATCTTAAAAAAGACCTGCACTCTCCGAAACTGATCCAACATGTCATCGATGCGTGGAAAGAGGTACTTATTCTTAAAGGCCGCCTTATTCAACAACCTGTAGTCAATACATAGTTGGAGGCTTCCATCATTCTTCTTTACAAACAATATCGATACTCCCCAAGGTGATACACTCGGTCTGATAAACCCCTTATCCAGTAACTCCTGTAACTGCTTCTTCAGTTCCTCCAATTCAATCGGAGCCATTCTGTACGGTGGCTTGGTTATTGACTCTGTATCAGGTGCCAAATCTATACAAAATTTTATCTCTCTATCTGGCGGTAACCTTGGTAAATCATCCGAAAAGACATCTAGAAATTCCCTGACCATTGAGATGTCTCACAATTCTAGGCATGCCTTATCCACCTCAATAACGTACGCAATATAACCTTTCAAAATATCAATCATTAAATCAATACAAAGATTCATAGATTTCACTCATAACCACAACTACTTTCATTACTTTTAAGGGAATTTTACATTGTATTTCTCGGGGAAACTTATGGTAACACTATCTACCCTTGAAAATGTTACCGTCTTAGAAAAACAATCCACTACAGCACGGTTTGCAGCCAACCAATCCATTCCTTGGATTACATCAAAGTCTCTCATATACATTAAAATGAGGTGGTTGTCATTTCCTTTTCCTCTATTTTTAACTTACAATCTCTAAATATATACTCCACTAGCTGACTATTGTTTATAGGAGTGCTTATCAGCATCCTCCTACTTAATGGGGCAAGCTTCACATACTTAAACAATTTACATGCAAATGCGGGTGATAATTCTATTTTTAATAGAATTATTTGTGCTTAAATTCCTAATTATTTATTTAATCTCCATTTTATTTTATCAATAACCCCCTTTATTTAATTAAAATTCTTTAATGTTCAGATAAATTAAATCCTGATGAAACTCAGTCGTTATAGTCGAAATTGGGCTGAAAACGGGCTAAAGGAGACTGGACCACTTCCAATTTACAGACCGAGTCATCAAATCATCTGGACATGCGTGATGTCAAGTGTCCATATTTTATTTGCTCCGAAACGATAAGATCGAAGGACACCATGCCAACCTTCTGGAGATACACGCCGGGCCATATCGCACATCCAATTAGACAAAAAAACTGATGACGTGGAAATATCTACTCTGTAGCAAATTAAATGAAGACAAGTGGCCAAACAATGCCAACTCATCTAGGATGGAAAAATTATCATTGTGCCCCTAAGTGTGTATAGAAATAGAAAAAGATGGCAATTGAAAAATCAAGTAGGAATTAAAAGTAGCCTAGGTTAAAATAGAAGTAATTTAGGAGTAGGAGTAGCTGTAATTTAGGGTAGAATAGTTTTAGGTTAATTTTAAAATCTTTCTTTAAAATTTTCGAATTGTTTTTTTTACAAGTTGTTTTACTGTTCATTCCATTTTCCTTATGTTCTTCATTAGTCTTGGATTTTTTTTTAATGAAAATCAATTTCATTTCATGTTCTCGGTTTGATAAAAACTAGTTCTTTTATCGTTAAGTTCTATTTGCATAGTTTATTTCTTAGTTGATTTGCTCTCAGTTTCCCTTAAATATTTATGTTTTTGGTTTGATCAATCTTTATTTTTTGTTCTTATTTTTGGTTTATTTTCTTTGCATTCGGTTAGCCACCAATCCCATTATTTTAGTCTCGGTTCTTCCTTTGTTTATGCCTTTGGTTTTAATGCTTTGATGTGGGTTGATGCTTAGCAATTATCCACATCAATGGTAAAGTGGAACCTCGGCTGGAGAAAGGAAGGGAGTAATCCGATGATGCTGGTTCTTCACGTTGATGAAGCTACGGGTTTGAGTGTGTAATTTCAGTAGTTGTTTTCTTTTCTGTTTTATATATTTCCTCTCGGTTTTAATCTTCTGTTTGGCTATGCTTTGTTGTTCTTTCTTTTCCTTATTTCAGTTCTATTGGTCTGCCAATCCTGAATCGGGTTGTTTTGTTTATTGCATTTCACTTTGGCTTGCATTGTTTTATTGCATGTTGTTGAGGTTTGTTGTTGGAAGTAATTGCTGCATTCCATGTTAGAAAGTCTTCATTAATCCCACTAGATTTATCAGCTAATTCATCTTTGATAAAAGTTGATTTTAATAGGTGCATTTAGAGGCATTGTTATTGTTGCTCTATTCGGCTCTATTAAGTTGGTAGTGTACTGTTTAGTTGGTTATTTTGCTGGAATGGTGAGTTAGTATTAGCAGCAGCAACCTTGTATGCTCTTAATCATTTTCTACTGCAGTTTTCTTTAATTTATTTCCTTAACTGTGATACAAGTGGATGCTGATACTTGTGAATAATTATTTTAGCTTGTATGTAATGCTCAGCTTATGCAGTGATTGTGGGATTCTGAGATGAGCAAGGCAGGTGTAAGAGGAGTAGTTGGATTAATCTCAGCAGCTGCAAACCTTGAGGAATATCCTGCTCGGGTATAGGTTGCTGGATTATAAGAGGTAGTTGCTGCTGTTATAGCAGTCTCCGGTTGTCCTGCTGCTGTGTACGAGTAGGCCAGAAAATTGTAAGATTGACAATAGCAGTAGAGGTGTACTGGAAGCTTGCAGCAAGTGATGTACTGCTGAACAATTCTGACAAGAGCAGTACCTGGTATGAACCGAGAGCAGTCGCTCGGCAGAGCAAAGGACAAACCGTGAGCAATAATCGGACAGAAGCAAACCTCGCTTGGACAACAGCTGATGAAGACAGCAGGCCTATAACCGAGAGCACTGCCTGGAAATGAAACAAAGAAGACATGTGAATAGTGCAGTATCGGGATCACTTGATTTGCAAAGTAGTTTAAGGCCTTGTTTGGCCAATTAATTTGTTATTTCATGCTTTTAGTTGTTTTAATCTTTAATTAGTTGTTAGTTTTTATTAATTGGTAGGTTAGTTTTGTAACGACTCTTGACCTTTGAAATTCGGGGGAAATTTTTTTTTTGATCTTAATTTACCCACTTATTCCCTTATTCACTTAGGTTACATTCCTGTGTAGTGTCAAAACACTTTTCCTAATTCGTTATCCGTAATTGTATTTAATTTCCATACTTTGACTTATATGGCCGATAAAAATTTCGGCAGCATAACGGCTTATTTATAAGCCTGCCCACCTGCAAAACAATTGTTTTGACAATCCTAGATATCCACAACTACCAAGCTTGCTTTCCAATAATCCTAGATATCCATAACTACCAAGCATACTTTCCAAATACACCTTTACTACCCAAAATAATACTGTTTACATCGTTTTCCTTACAAATTACATCCCAACACGAATATTCCCAATATATATGTCTGTGCGTACAGATATGTCTGGTACAAGAATGTAAATGTATACCTTTTTGCGTGTACAAAAAGTAGCCTAGGGTAGCTCTTCCCACCTGTAAGACCCGATATTTTCGAGTGCATTTAAAAATGCAAAAGGACTTAAATGGTATTCCCGAATACGTGCAAGGGCAAAATGGTCAAAAGACCAAAATTCGGTATTAATCGGGACAAGAAATTTAATTAAAAATATGAGATTTAGAAATCTTGATCAATAACGAAGAAATAATTAAATTTCGGGTTAAATTGATCAAGATATGAATTTATTGGAATAAACCGGGATTTTCGTATCGAAAAATAATCCCGAAAATAATCGAAAAATATACCGAAAAGGTAAAATCGGACTGAGAAAATTATTTACAGATTAAATGAATAAAATATAAATTTTTTTAAGGATATTTATGCATTTTAATATTATTTTATTGAATAAAATAATATTAAAAGTTAATTATAAAAAAAAAAAAAAAAAAAAAAAAAAAACAAAACAGAAACGAAATCTGAAGAAACAGAGAAAACGCGAAGCAAATGGGGCGAAAGGCGAACCCGAAGAGGAATCCACCGGCGAGCCACCACCGGCGGGATCTAGGGGCCGGTGAGGACCGGCGAGCGCAGCCCAGCACCGGGCGAACCTCCAGCAGCCCAGACGCGCGGCGAGGTGGCCGGAAAACGTCGGAAAACGGAGGGGAAGCCGCGGGGAAGAAACCCCGATTCGCCGGCGATGGCGTCGATTCGAGACAAACCGAGGCCCGATTTGAGAAGCCCATGCCATGGCGCGTTGAACGGCACCGGAATCGGCCAGAGAACCGGTCGGACGGCGCCGGCACGACCAAAGGGAGATTGGACCGGCCGAACCGGACAGAACCGGCCGAACCGGACCAGACCGGACCGGCGGTCCGAACCGGGTTGAACCGGACCGGACCGGTTCAGCCAAAAAGAGAGGAAAAAAAAAGGAAGAAAAAGGGAAAAAGAAAAAGAGAAAAAAATTGGGGAAAATTCCTGTGATGCAATCGAGCTTCGGGTAAGTCGGTAAGCGGTCAAATTGACCGATATAATTTTTAGAATATTTAATTTGATAAATAATCGACTGAAAGTTTACCTGAAAATATATTTAATTGTGTAGCTCGACAATTGGCATCCACTGAGAGCTCGAGACAGCCTCGATTTGTGTACGATCATGGAATAACGGGTATGTAACCCTTATTTACGACAATTTTGCATCGTTATGCGTGATTGATATTTAACGCATGAATTACGGATTTAATTTCCGTATAAATGAATTAAATTCTAGAAATTAGGATAAATTGTCGTAAATAATTCATAAGCTATCTGAAAATTTAGAACGAGGCTAAATAAATATTGATGGGTCCAATGAGCCCAATAGGCCTCGATAAAGTGTGGTAAACGGGCTTAAGGCCGATTAAGGCCCATTAAGGTGCAATCGGGCCCAATATGGGAAAACAGGCCCAATGATTTAAAATTAAGCCCAGAAAATTATGAAATACATTAAATTGTATTGTATTTGACCTGATGAATGTGTATCCGTAGTTCCAGAGACTTGATTTGGATTCGGAGCAAATCGGACTGCGTGACGAGTCATCAGAGGAAAGGTCAGACTGTACAGAAAAAAATGAGGTAAGGGAATTGTGTGAGTAGCTAGAGGTAGCTACGCGTATTTTAATAGTGTTCTGTACACTGAATATGTATGTATGCCTTGATGATGTATAAAGATCCTAAAAGTGGTTTAAATAATTTTGAGGATCGAAATAGGTGAAAAGACTATTTTACCCCTATTGAGGGAAGTTCACCTAAGGATGGTGAAAGCATGACATGCATGAAATGCATGATTTAAGGAATTTTCCGAATTTAAGATTTGATTGGTTTTAATCAAAGTAAATCGATAGATTGGCCAATAATTGCATAAGTTTCCCAAATTAACACTACGTAGGTGTTATTAATATTTAAATGAAATTTCTTTGGAAAAGAGGCCAACTATCAAGTTTATATGGAAACAGGTAGTGCCGACACGTAGTTCGCACTATATCTGCGTTTGTGAATGTGCATAAATGTGCTTGAGCAGTTGCTCGCACCGACTTATGTGACATCATATGCATGAAATGTGCTAGAGCATGGTGCTCGCACTGATTTTTAATATTGTGAAATGAGAGCTGCTGGAGCCTAGCTCGCACTCTGTTTTGACATGTTTTGACATGTTTTGATTTGTTTTGACGTGATATGCATAAAATAGTGCTGGAGCGATTACTCGCACTACTTTTAATGATTTGACATGCATGAGAGATGCTGGAGCTTAGCTCGCATCCTGTTTTGATTTAATATTGTATAAAGCCGTGCTGGAGTGTAACTCGCACGAGATTTGATTTAGTTATGCATAAAGCCGTGCTGGAGTATAACTCGCACGAGATTTGATTTACTTGAGCATTCATTTGTGCTGGAGCGTTGCTCGCACAAAGTTTTATATGGTTTTCATAATTCATTTGAATGCTGTGCTGGAGTTTTTCTCGTACGAAGTTTTCACTGAATTTATATACATATCCGTACTAGAGCGTTGCTCGTACGTGGAATTTACATGAAATTATAATCAGTTTAAGTCGTACTGGAGCGCTGCTCGTACGCAGATTTCACTGATTTTTATGAAACCGTGCTAGAGCTTCGCTCGCACGAGGTTTTCAGATATCATGAATATGCATGGAGCCGTGCTTGAGCTTCGCTCGCACAGGGATTTATATTACATGCATATAGCCGTGTTGGAGCCTCCTGTAGACTGTGTGTCACAGTGAGATGATATGCTCACACGTGCATCCTGAGACAGAGATGTTATGGGTGGATAAGACCTATTACAGGCACCCCTGATTGAGCTTGGGTTCACGGAGTACTTTGTACCGTGTATGTCACGCGGAGTACGCTGTACCGTGGGGATTGTTGGAGTGGAGTGGCATTAGCCACGAGGCAGCAAGCCTTGCCCTCGCAATCCTGGTGTTATGCTGTTCTGGCGGGTAGGACGACCCACCTCCCGTTTCAGGTGTGATACCCCGCACACTAGGTACCGTGTTGCCAGGGATCACTAGGATATGGCCATAGTCCTCGATGTTACTGATAATTACCTTATTGTCTCACATGATATAACTTGTGGTCTGTTAGACCAGGGTAGACCCGAAGGAGGGGTCAGGCCCCCGATTTGATGAATTTATGATTTCATATGATTTTATGATATGTGACCCTAAAAGAAGGGTGGTTTTATAACCGGAGTTTTATAATGAATTTTATTGAATTGTTTTATGAGATGGACCCGGAAGGGTTAGTTTTAACTGCAGTTTTAATGTTTTGATTTAAATGCAGTAGCATGTGAAGTTTTCCATGCTTTCATTTGAAATTCATGTTTTGTCTTACATGGCATAAAAGACTGCATGATCTTGATTAAATTCATGCTTAATATGATTTAATGATGTCACATAAAATGCTTTGAATGCATGAGTTACATGATTTATATATGCACAAATAGTTTTGGATAAACTATGGCATTGAATATGCATGACTTTGTGCGTGTAAATTTTAAATGAAAAGAAATGGATTTAAGGGCATGGCATTATGAGCATGTAGATAGTGGAGCTATCTACTTACTTGCATAATTGCCTTACTGAGCGTGTGGTTTGCTCACCCCCCTTATTTTTCCATCTTTTCAGAGCACTTGTAATAATTATTGAGCGGCTGAGGACTTGCATGCTTAATATCCGCTGCTTGCTGCTTCCCATCGAGAGACAGGTATACACATTTGTATGATTTTGTATCTAAATATGTAATGCACAGTACTGTAAATGGATATGATGTCGGGGATGTAGAGTCATGTAAATACCATTTGGTATGTGTTTATTTAAAGTCAAAAGGATAGTAGACTCTGATATATGATTATGGGAATGAAATGTTAAATAGTGTGAGGTGACTAACACCGAATCATAGCCCAACTGTGTTGTAGGATGGTCACGACGAGAGAAAGTTAAGAATTAAATAATAAATGAAAAAACGAAAAATTTACTCTGATTTTTAGGTAATTCGGGTCGTGACAGGTTTAGTGGTATCAGAGCTTGAGTTGGCCTGATATGAGTCGGTGTTAGTGGTTAAGGAAGTTTACATCCCCTTGTACTGTGCATTATTTGGATACAATTGTGTATATCGAGATGGAAGTGCAGCTAAGAATTTGGTTTTAAATGCAAGAATAGACTCATTGACTGATAGCCGCTATGGTTGAGAGGCGAGTACACGAGCTCAAGGCCGTTGAGGTAGGCCCATGAGTTGTACTGAGTCGCCACATGAGACTTGAGATGAGATTGACGTGGAGGCTGGTTGATCATGCCCCACAGAGTCCAACAGAGAGATCGGACAGAGTCTGACAAAGAGATCGGATAGAGTCTGACAGAGAGATCAGACAGTATTGAGATACGCTTCGCGAGGTTGGAGCGGAGTGTGGAGAATATTTTGCGAGCTAATTGCTCAGGGTATGTATGAGGGCGAGTCGGAACATTGATGAAAGTTCGCTCGACCCATTTGAAGATTTCGACATCCAGAATGGACATGAAAAATAATTTCAGATGTATTCCGGTGACAAAATATCCCGGACACTGTTTAAAGGAAATTACAGATGATATTATTTACTCTGACCCAGAGGAATTGGTTAATTAATGAGTATGAAACTCAGATTATATTCCTGGGCAGATATGACTCGGACACGATGAACAGTGAGAGTCGAGATGTTTGAAAGTTCATGGAAGGACTCAGATTAACAATTAGAGTCCGATTAGCCCGTTAGATATCACTACCTATGCCGAGGCAGTGCGCAGACTACAGTTGTGTTAAATAAGATCATGAGTTGCACGCCTCTGAGATTGAGAAAGGTAGTAAGGGCTGAAATTGAGACAAAAAGAGAATAGAGGATGACAAGAATGTCAGAACGGGAAAAAGGTAGTTTAGTAAAGGCTTAGAGCTGATAAATCACGGGGTAAGTTGATTGATAAACCCCAGTATATCTAATTTTAACACTATTGAGGGGTATTATGATTTGAGGACCGCAACCTGCTACGAAGCATTGTAAACAGTATAACAGAGTAGCAGTGTGAACAGTGTAGGATATGTGGTAGTTACCACGAAAATAAGATGTTGGACGAGGGCGAGTGTATGCCTTGGACCAGGACACTATTGATGTTTCATAGGATGTGGTGGAAGATACCACACTGGTTGTGAATAATGAAATAATTATTTTAATTGATCCTGGTGCCACGCATTTATTCATACCGCCTTAAGTTGCTTATAAGCTAGTGAAAAATGTGAAGCCTGTACCCATAGACAAGAGGATAATAGTTAGTTGATTTTCACTAACTGAATATGGGTATAGGGATTGTAAGTTGACAAGTAAGGAAAGAGTTTGTTATAAGATATATGAAAGGAGATGAGCTTGGAGATATGATAGATCCTGCATACGAAATATATTGGAATAAGAGACGTATGCAAGGTAAGGATATCCTTGATATGCAAAGTAAATTGGATTAAGCGGTATGTAGTCAAGTCTGAGGGATAATAAAGGTATTTTAAAATACTTCCCTGCCTGAAGATTTGACAGCGTCTGGAAGCGCACGCATAATCTATAGATTAAATTCGACGGTCATAATATATACATTAAAATTTGGGTACTTTTGCTGGTATGATAAAGAAATATAGAACTTGATTAATCATGAAAGTTTAAAAATTAAAATTTTATAAAAGCCGTCAATATAAGAGGAAAGAAATGACGTGAGCTAGTATCTTGAACGAAAGCTATTTCGAAATGACATTGTACGTTTATGCGTACATAGGTCAAGTATATGGAAAAATTGAAATATTGAGTGTAACTCAACTACGTTAAGGTATTTAAACCTTACCTGGACCGATTGGTTGTCATCTACAGCGATGATATTATGATGTATTCGAAGTCCAGGGATGAGTATGAGTAGCAACAAGAAACTGTCTTATAGACGAGGTGTTGAGAGTTTCTCCAAAATGGGCTACTCAGTTGACACGTCTCATTCGGGAAAAGATTTCATACGAGTGTTATGATAAGTATGAAAATAGCTTACGTGAGTTTTGGTTATATTGGAGTAATGAACTGACCACCGTAAGTATTCTCACCATGACTAACAGCTCAAGAGGTTTCAGTGTGTATGGATACCTCCAAATAAGGATTGAGCTATGTATTGATGTAAATGGGAAGGTAGTCGTTTATGGATCCAGATAATTCAAGGACCTGAGAGAAACTATCCGACCCATGATTTAGAGTTGGCAGCCGTAGCGTTTACACTAAAGGTATGGCGCCACCACTTATATGGTAAGAAATTTCGGATATGCACTGATCGTAAAAGCCCCGAGTATCTGTTTTCACAGAAAGAGTTGGATGAGATAACCAAGAGGGTTAGAGCTTCTAAGGATTATGATTGTGAATATTGTACCACCCAAGAAAGGCTAATGTAAAGGCTGATGCTTTAAACAGAAAGAGCCTCGAGATGGTATTACATATGATGGTCAGGGAGCGTGAGCTGCTAGAGCAGTTGTGAACCTCAGTAGTGATGTGATTCCTTCTGATGATGACGGTGATTTTGTGACAGCTAGCCTGAGGTTAGAACCGAATTTGTGTGACCGGATTTACCAGGCTTAGCGTGATGATCGGCATGGTGTCGATAGTGTGGGTCAGATTCAGAAGGGTATAGTGACAGAGTTCACAGTGAGTGATGATGACTCACAGAGGTTCAGAGACAGTATAAGTGCTCCTCAGGACCATAGTTGATAAGAAAGTGCTATTGTCAGAAGCTCACTCTTCGGGATATACAGTGCATCCGAGAAGTAATAAATATATCAGAATCTCTGAAAAGGGTATTGGTGGTCAGGTATGAAAAAGAGATATTGTAGAGAATTGCGAAAAAGTGTCTCGTATGTCAGCAGAGTAAGGTAGAGTAAAAGAAGTTGCAGGGTTATTGCAGCCTCTACCTATATTGACACGGAAATGGGAACAAGTTACCATGGATTTCGTGATGGGTTACAGAGGACCCAAATGAATCTCGAGGCTATCTAGGTGATAGTTGATAGATTGATTCAGTTACCCACCTTCTGGTTATGAAATCCCCAGATACTCTGAGTGTGTAGGCGGATTTATGTGAAGGGAAAATTGTGATACATGATGTAGCGATCCAGTGAGCATGATATCATATAGGGATTCCCGCTTCACTTCCCACTGTTGGGAATATTATTTCAGGAAGCTATGGGAACCCGATTGTGTGTTAGCACAGCTCCGTCCTCAGACAGATGGTCAGTCAGAGAGGACTGTACAGGTTCTGGAGGATGTGATGAGAGCGTGTGCAATTGATTTTATGAGCTCCTGGGATGATCAGTTGCTACTAATCAAATTCCCAATGATGACAGTTGTCACTTGAGTATCGGGATGACTTTATATGAGGCAGTATGGCCGTAGGGAGTTGTTCCCTGACTTTGATAAGAGAAGTGGGTGACAGATAGAAAATTGTTCTCGAATTAGTAAGACAAACCTCTGAGTATGTTCAGTTGATTTATGAGAAATTAAGAACGCCTCAGAGTAGACAGAAAGACTATGCTGACTAGAGACAGGAAAATCATTGGAATTCACCGAGGGTGAATTAGCATTGTTGGCAGTTACTTGTCTTAAGGACGTAAGGAGATTCAGATAGAGATATTGGACAAGTGGGAGATAAGACCTGTAGGTTGGCATTACCACATGAATTGGCAGGCATCCACAGTGTCCTATCTTTTGATGCTTAAGAAATAATATTCGGATCCGATATATGTGATCGGATATGAACTCCAACGGTTTAGCTCAATGAAAGTGTAACGTATGTTGGAAAATTGATTTGGGTATTATATGGAAGGAGAAAGTGTTGAGGTTTAAGATGATCTCCATAGTTAAGTATGATGATAGTATTACACTCCGGAGAAAGTCACTTGAAGATGACAGTATATGATGCGATAGACATACCCGGAGTTGTTATGGACTCATATTACTTGGTTCTAATTTGGAGGACCAAATTTCTTAAGTGGGGGAGATTGTAAGACCCGATATTTTCGAGTGCATTTAAAAATGCAAAAGGACTTAAATGGTATTCCGAATACGTGCAAGGGCAAAATGGTCAAAAGACCAAAATTCGGTATTAATCGGGACAAGAAATTTAATTAAAAATATGAGATTTAGAAATCTTGATCAATAACGAAGAAATAATTAAATTTCGGGTTAAATTGATCAAGATATGAATTTATTGGAATAAACCGGGATTTTCGTATCGAAAAATAATCCCGAAAATAATCGAAAAATATACCGAAAAGGTAAAATCGGACTGAGAAAATTATTTACAGATTAAATGAATAAAATATAAATTTTTTTAAGGATATTTATGCATTTTAATATTATTTTATTGAATAAAATAATATTAAAAGTTAATTATAAAAAAAAAAAAAAAAAAAAAAAAAAAAAACAAAACAGAAACGAAATCTGAAGAAACAGAGAAAACGCGAAGCAAATGGGGCGAAAGGCGAACCCGAAGAGGAATCCACCGGCGAGCCACCACCGGCGGGATCTAGGGGCCGGTGAGGACCGGCGAGCGCAGCCCAGCACCGGGCGAACCTCCAGCAGCCCAGACGCGCGGCGAGGTGGCCGGAAAACGTCGGAAAACGGAGGGGAAGCCGCAGGGAAGAAACCCCGATTCGCCGGCGATGGCGTCGATTCGAGACAAACCGAGGCCCGATTTGAGAAGCCCATGCCATGGCGCGTTGAACGGCACCGGAATCGGCCAGAGAACCGGTCGGACGGCGCCGGCACGACCAAAGGGAGATTGGACCGGCCGAACCGGACAGAACCGGCCGAACCGGACCAGACCGGACCGGCGGTCCGAACCGGGTTGAACCGGACCGGACCGGTTCAGCCAAAAAGAGAGGAAAAAAAAAGGAAGAAAAAGGGAAAAAGAAAAAGAGAAAAAAATTGGGGAAAATTCCTGTGATGCAATCGAGCTTCGGGTAAGTCGGTAAGCGGTCAAATTGACCGATATAATTTTTAGAATATTTAATTTGATAAATAATCGACTGAAAGTTTACCCGAAAATATATTTAATTGTGTAGCTCGACAATTGGCATCCACTGAGAGCTCGAGACAGCCTCGATTTGTGTACGATCATGGAATAACGGGTATGTAACCCTTATTTACGACAATTTTGCATCGTTATGCGTGATTGATATTTAACGCATGAATTACGGATTTAATTTCCGTATAAATGAATTAAATTCTAGAAATTAGGATAAATTGTCGTAAATAATTCATAAGCTATCTGAAAATTTAGAACGAGGCTAAATAAATATTGATGGGTCCAATGAGCCCAATAGGCCTCGATAAAGTGTGGTAAACGGGCTTAAGGCCGATTAAGGCCCATTAAGGTGCAATCGGGCCCAATATGGGAAAACAGGCCCAATGATTTAAAATTAAGCCCAGAAAATTATGAAATACATTAAATTGTATTGTATTTGACCTGATGAATGTGTATCCGTAGTTCCAGAGACTTGATTTGGATTCGGAGCAAATCGGACTGCGTGACGAGTCATCAGAGGAAAGGTCAGACTGTACAGAAAAAAATGAGGTAAGGGAATTGTGTGAGTAGCTAGAGGTAGCTACGCGTATTTTAATAGTGTTCTGTACACTGAATATGTATGTATGCCTTGATGATGTATAAAGATCCTAAAAGTGGTTTAAATAATTTTGAGGATCGAAATAGGTGAAAAGACTATTTTACCCCTATTGAGGGAAGTTCACCTAAGGATGGTGAAAGCATGACATGCATGAAATGCATGATTTAAGGAATTTTCCGAATTTAAGATTTGATTGGTTTTAATCAAAGTAAATCGATAGATTGGCCAATAATTGCACAAGTTTCCCAAATTAACACTACGTAGGTGTTATTAATATTTAAATGAAATTTCTTTGGAAAAGAGGCCAACTATCAAGTTTATATGGAAACAGGTAGTGCCGACACGTAGTTCGCACTATATCTGCGTTTGTGAATGTGCATAAATGTGCTTGAGCAGTTGCTCGCACCGACTTATGTGACATCATATGCATGAAATGTGCTAGAGCATGGTGCTCGCACTGATTTTTAATATTGTGAAATGAGAGCTGCTGGAGCCTAGCTCGCACTCTGTTTTGACATGTTTTGACATGTTTTGATTTGTTTTGACGTGATATGCATAAAATAGTGCTGGAGCGATTACTCGCACTACTTTTAATGATTTGACATGCATGAGAGATGCTGGAGCTTAGCTCGCATCCTGTTTTGATTTAATATTGTATAAAGCCGTGCTGGAGTGTAACTCGCACGAGATTTGATTTAGTTATGCATAAAGCCGTGCTGGAGTATAACTCGCACGAGATTTGATTTACTTGAGCATTCATTTGTGCTGGAGCGTTGCTCGCACAAAGTTTTATATGGTTTTCATAATTCATTTGAATGCTGTGCTGGAGTTTTTCTCGTACGAAGTTTTCACTGAATTTATATACATATCCGTACTAGAGCGTTGCTCGTACGTGGAATTTACATGAAATTATAATCAGTTTAAGTCGTACTGGAGCGCTGCTCGTACGCAGATTTCACTGATTTTTATGAAACCGTGCTAGAGCTTCGCTCGCACGAGGTTTTCAGATATCATGAATATGCATGGAGCCGTGCTTGAGCTTCGCTCGCACAGGGATTTATATTACATGCATATAGCCGTGTTGGAGCCTCCTGTAGACTGTGTGTCACAGTGAGATGATATGCTCACACGTGCATCCTGAGACAGAGATGTTATGGGTGGATAAGACCTATTACAGGCACCCCTGATTGAGCTTGGGTTCACGGAGTACTTTGTACCGTGTATGTCACGCGGAGTACGCTGTACCGTGGGGATTGTTGGAGTGGAGTGGCATTAGCCACGAGGCAGCAAGCCTTGCCCTCGCAATCCTGGTGTTATGCTGTTCTGGCGGGTAGGACGACCCACCTCCCGTTTCAGGTGTGATACCCAGCACACTAGGTACCGTGTTGCCAGGGATCACTAGGATATGGCCATAGTCCTCGATGTTACTGATAATTACCTTATTGTCTCACATGATATAACTTGTGGTCTGTTAGACCAGGGTAGACCCGAAGGAGGGGTCAGGCCCCCGATTTGATGAATTTATGATTTCATATGATTTTATGATATGTGACCCTAAAAGAAGGGTGGTTTTATAACCGGAGTTTTATAATGAATTTTATTGAATTGTTTTATGAGATGGACCCGGAAGGGTTAGTTTTAACTGCAGTTTTAATGTTTTGATTTAAATGCAGTAGCATGTGAAGTTTTCCATGCTTTCATTTGAAATTCATGTTTTGTCTTACATGGCATAAAAGACTGCATGATCTTGATTAAATTCATGCTTAATATGATTTAATGATGTCACATAAAATGCTTTGAATGCATGAGTTACATGATTTATATATGCACAAATAGTTTTGGATAAACTATGGCATTGAATATGCATGACTTTGTGCGTGTAAATTTTAAATGAAAAGAAATGGATTTAAGGGCATGGCATTATGAGCATGTAGATAGTGGAGCTATCTACTTACTTGCATAATTGCCTTACTGAGCGTGTGGTTTGCTCACCCCCCTTATTTTTCCATCTTTTCAGAGCACTTGTAATAATTATTGAGCGGCTGAGGACTTGCATGCTTAATATCCGCTGCTTGCTGCTTCCCATCGAGAGACAGGTATACACATTTGTATGATTTTGTATCTAAATATGTAATGCACAGTACTGTAAATGGATATGATGTCGGGGATGTAGAGTCATGTAAATACCATTTGGTATGTGTTTATTTAAAGTCAAAAGGATAGTAGACTCTGATATATGATTATGGGAATGAAATGTTAAATAGTGTGAGGTGACTAACACCGAATCATAGCCCAACTGTGTTGTAGGATGGTCACGACGAGAGAAAGTTAAGAATTAAATAATAAATGAAAAAACGAAAAATTTACTCTGATTTTTAGGTAATTCGGGTCGTGACACCACCAGCCTACGTCGTGTATGCGGCAGGTAGTGCCTACGGATCACTGCAAATGGTCTGAGAGGTAGAGGGGTGAGCTTTTGGGAAAAAATCCAGTAAGAAGATGTATTTAAAACAGTCCTAGTAATTCAAATATGTAGAAAAACATAATAGTGCGTATAATGATTACTTTTTGAAACTAATATAAAGGACATTCAAAGATTAAGGAAAATTGGAAAACATCGAGATTTAAAACGTAATTCTTTAAGTACGTGAACTTAACAGATATTATGTAAACCTTTCGTACATTCAGAATTCTAAAACAGGAATACACGTCAAATCACGTACTATAAAATCAGATTCTGAAAACAGAGTTTCAATTTTCAAATAGAGACTACATCGGTCCATATAATTATCATGCGGCAATAACATATTCATCATGTGGCAAATAACCAAGTCATCCTCGGTAGAGGGAATTTAGAACCCGAATGTGAAATTCAGACGCCGCAAGAGCGAAGTTCAGACGCCACACAGGCGAAGTTCAGGCGCCACGAGGGCGAAGTTCAGGCGCCACGAAGGCGAAGTACAGGCGCCACGAAGGCGAAATACAGGCGCCACGAGGGCGAAATACAGGCGCCACAAAGGTGAAATACACATGCTTTAGCACACAACATAAATGGCCTTTAGTCTCAAAACATACTATAGTTTTCATATGCGAAAACATCGAAACAAAATCATCTTATTCGAAAGATCATTTCAGAAGACATGCTCTTATTCAGGAGTCAAATTCAGAAATATGCATTTAGTCACAACACAAATACAAAAAGCATATTCTTGTTCAGATAAACAAATTCAGAAAACATGCTTGAAAATCATAATTCATGTCTTTGTAAGTTTTCCTTAATCATGATTTAGAAAGTAACTATTACCGTTTTAAGTTACACCCCTTACCTCGATCTATCGAAATTCTCGAATTCGAGTGGTGACGCCTCCTAGTACCTCCTTTAATTCCTTCTATGATCACCTACACCGAAATCATTCACTTAGCATCCTATTCATGCGAATCATTCGAATTGTGTTAAAATCATAACCTATTCTTTACTACTACGTGTGTACGTATTATTGTACATACCTAGGCCAACACGCACATTTATATATTTTCTTTACTATTTATATATTTTGTACATACAAATATTAACATATACCTTTATTATATACATCTACATGTATATACACATAAATATATATATATATATATACACTCCTATATATATATAGTTATTTGTTTTCCATTTTTCCTTATCACATGTATATATTCTTTGTATGTACATGTACTAACATATACATTTATCTTATATTCATTCATATGTATATATACCAATATATATATATATATATACATATATATATATTATTATTTGTTTCCATTATTCAATATCACAAATATATATTATTTGTATGTACATATACTAACACACACATTTATCTTATGTACCTATTTGTATATACACCTAAGTATATACATATATTCCTTTTATCAATTAATTTCCTTATTCATCATCACATAAATATATATATATATATATATATATATATATATACACACACATATATTTTGTCTATTTTTCATCTCTCCCAATTTTTTTATTTCACAAACACCTTAATTCACACTAACATGCTATATACATACAATACATATATATACATGTATATCAATATACATATATACATCTATGTATTTTACCTCTTTTTTTTTCCTCGGTTCTATTTTGGTTTCTACAGAATGGAACTCTTCTATTTTGCCTACTGCTTCAGCTGGTTTGTCCCTCTTTTCTCGTTCCTGTCAGTCATGGTGGTTGTTCCTCATTTCTGTTTCCCTTTGGCCACTACAGCTAGGACCCGAGGAGCTTCTCTGCTTGTCATTCTTTCTCTCTTGGTCAACACCCATCGTCCTGCTTTAGTTTTGTTTTCAGCCCCTGTTACTCTTCATCCCTCTCGGTTCCAAGGTTTCGTCCTCTGTTTATGTTTCTTGATGTCTTCCACTATCGCTTCCCTGATCACGCCTTTGCTTACGCCTTCATTCTTCTCCTGCTACCATCCATGTTCCTGTCTTCCTCTTTTTTTTCTCTTCTGCTGCAGTAAAATAATACTGCAACAGATACGGCTTTGCCTCGGTTTCATTCATCACCTCTCCTTCACGTTTTCTTTCCTTGTTTCTCCCCCTAGCAGACCAACTCTTCCTTCCACTCCTTTTTCTTATCAGCCCCTTCTTCCTTTCTTTTCCTCGCTTTTCTTCTCTTCTCCTTCTTCCTCGGCCAACCCTCCTCTTTCTCCTCTTTTCTTTCCTTCTTTCTCTTCCTTTCTAGCCAAGCAGTTCCCTCTCCTTCCTTTCTCCTCTTCTCTTCTTTTCTTTTGCTTTTTTCGCCCAGCTCTCTCTCTGTTTTCTTTCAATTTTGCTCTTCTTTGTTTCTTTTGTTTCCAGGTGCGGGATTGGCTTCTTTTTGAAGCCAATCCGTACACCTTATATGCATATATATTAATATTATACTATATATATATATATTATATTTTATATTAACATATGTCACGACCTAAATTATCTAAAAATCAGAGTAAATTTTTCGCTTTTTCATTTATTATTTAATTCTTACCTTTCTCTCATCGTGACCATCCTACAAACAGTTGGGCTATGATTCGGTGTTAGTCACCTCTCACCTATTTACCAACCATTTCCATATTCACATTTATATATCAGAGTTTACTATCTTTTGATTTTAAATAATACATACTCAATGGTATTTATAACCCTACATCCCCGACATTATATCTGTTTACAGTACTGTGCATTACATATTTAGATACAAAATCATACAATGTGTATACCTGTCTCTCGATGGGAAGTAGCGAATACTAAGCATGCAAGTCCTCAGCCGCTCAATAACTATTACGAGTGCTCTGAAAGGATGGGAAAATAAGGGGGTGAGCAAACCACACGCTCAGTAAGGCAATTATGCAAGTAAGTAGATAGCTCCACTATCTACATGCTCATAATGCCATGCCCTAAAATCCATTTCTTTTCATTAAAATCATCAAGCACAAAGTCATGCAAACATCAATAACTTAGTTTATAAAACTGTTCGTGCATATATAAATCATACTACTAATGCATCAAAGCATTTTATGTGACATCATTAAATCATAATAAGCATGAATTTAATCAAGATCATGCAGTCTTTCATGTCATGTAAGACAAATCATGGATTTCAAATGAAAGCATGGAAAACATCATCATGCTACTGCATTTAAATCAATTCATTTAAAATTCATTATAAAATTTCGGTTATAAAACCACCCTTCTTTCAGGGTCACAAATCATAAAATCATGAAATCATAAAATTGTTAAATCGGGGGCCTGACCTCTCCTTCAGGTCTACCCTGGTCTAATAGACCACAAGTTATATCATGTGAGACAAACAGCTGATTATATCAGTAACATCGAGGACTATGGCCATATCCTAGTGATCTCTGGCAACACGGTACCTAGTGTGCGGGGTATCACACCTGAAATGGGAGGTGGGTCGTCCTACCCGCCAGAATAGCATAACACCAGGATTGCGAGGGCAAGGCTTGCTGCCTCATGGCTAATGCCACTCCACTCCAACAATCCCCACGGTACAGCGTACTCCACGTGACATACACGGTTCAACGTACTCCGTGAACCGAAGCTCAGTCAGGGGTGCCTGTAATAGGTCTTATCCACCCAAATCATCTCTGTCTCAGAATGCACGTGTGAGCATATCATCTCACTGTGACACATAGTCTACAGGAGGCTCCAACACGGCTATATGCATGTAATATAAATCCCTGTGCGAGCGAAGCTCAAGCACGGCTCCATGCATATTCATTATATCTGAAAACCTCTTGCGAGTGAAGCTCTAGCACGGTTTCATAAAAATCAGTAAAATCTGTGTACGAGCAGCGCTCCAGTATGACTTAAACTGATTATAAATTCAAGTAAAATCCACGTATGAGCAATGCTCTAGTACGGATATGTATATAAAACTCAGTGAAACCTCGTACGAGAAAAACTCCAGTACGACATTAAAATGAATTATGAAAACCATGTAAAACTTTGGGCGAGCAACGCTCCTGCACAAATGAATGCTTAAGTAAATCAAATCTCGTGCGAGTTACACTCCAGCACAGCTTTATGCATAATTAAATCAAACCTCGTGAGAGTTACACTCCAGCACGGCTTTTATGCAATTATTATATCAAAAATGGATGCGAGCTAGTCTCCAGCACCTCTCATGCACGTCAATCATAAAAACTAGTGCGAGCAATCGCTCCAGCACCATTTCATGCATACCACATCAAAACAAATCAAAATATGTCAAAACATGTCAAAACAGAGTACGAGCTAGGCTCCAGCAGCTCTCATTTCACAATAATAAAAATCAGTGCGAACACCATGCTCTAGCACATCTCATGCATATGATGTCACATAAGTCGGTGCGAGCAATCGCTCAAGCACATTTATGCACAATCACAAACGCAGATATAGTACGAACTATGTGTCGACACTATCTGTTTCCATATAAACTTGATAGTTGGCCTATTTTCCAAAGAAATTCCATTTAAATATGAATAACACCTACGCAGTGTTATCTTGTGAAATTTATGCAGTTTCTGGCCAATCTATCGATTTGCTTTGATTAAAACCAATAAAATCCTTAAACCATAAATTTCCTTAAATCATGCACTTCATGCATGTCATGCTTTCACCATACTTAGGTGAACTTTCCTCAATAGGGGTAAAATAGTCTTTTCACCTATTTCAATCCTTAAATAATTTAAACCACTTTTAGGACTTTTATACAATATCATTGTATACATACAATTTCAATGTACAGAAAAACTATTAAAATACGCGTAGCTACCTCTAGCTACTCACACAATTCCCTTACCTCATTTTTCTATACAGTCTGACCTTTCCACTGATGACTTGTCACGCAGTCCGATTTGCTCCGAATCCAAATCAAATCTCCGGCACTGCGGATAAATGTTTATCAGGTCAAATACAATACAATTTAATTGTATTTCATATTTTCTAGGCTTAATTTAAATCATTGGGCCCGTTTACCCATATTGGGCCTGATTGCACCTATAATGGGCCTTAATCATCCTTAAGCCCGTTTACCACACTTTATCGAGGCCTATTGGGCTCATTGGGTCCATCTGTATATATTGGACCTCGTTCTAAATTCTCGAATAGCTTTATTTAGTATTTACGACAATTTATTCAAATTTTCAAAATTTAATTCATTTATGCGGAAATTAAATCCGTAATTCATCAACACGCATAACGATGCAAAATTGTCGTAAATAAGGGTTACTTACCCGAGATTCCATGATCGTACACAAATCGAGGCTGTCTCGAGCTCTCGGTTGATTTCAATCGTTGAGCTACACAATTATATATATTTTCGGGTAAACTTTTAGTCGATTATTTATCAAATTAAATATTTCAAAAATTAAACCGGTCAATTCGACTGCTTACCGACTTACCCGAATCTCGATTGCATCACTAGAATTTTCTTCAATTTTTCCACTTTTTCTTTTTCCCTTTTTCTTCCTTTTTTCCTTCTCTTTTTGGCTGAACCGGTCCGATCCAGTTCAACCCGGTTCGGACGGCCGGTTCACTCCGGTTCGGTTTGGCTGGTTCAGTTCGGTTCGACCGGTTCAGTCATCATCTGGTCGTTCCGTCGCCATCCGGCCGGTTCTCCGACCGATTCCACCGCCGTTCGGTGCGCCATCGCCTGGGCTTCCAAAATCGGGCCTCGGTGTCTCTCGAATCGGCGTCGATGGCCGCCGATCGACGTTTCTTCCCCGCAGCCTCTCCTTCATTTTTTAGCGTTTTTCGACGACTTTCACGGCGCGTCTTGGCCGCTGGTGGTTCACCCGAGGTCGGGCTACCTTCGCCGACCCTCGCCGGCCTCTCAGCCCTGTCGGTGGTGGCTCGTTCGACGATTCCTCCTTAGTCTCGGCTTGTTTTTGCTTCTCTCCGTTTCGTTTCTGTTTCCTCTTCAGAAAATCGTAAAACATGATTTTCTTTTTTTTTTTACATTTATTTTTTATTATTATTTATAATTAAAATTTATTATTATTTTATTATTAAAAATCAAAAATATCTGAAAAATTATTATTTTATTCCATAAAATAATAATAAAAATCTCAAAAATTCATATTAAATTCATTTAATCCGTAAATGAATTTATCAGTTCGATTTTACCTTTTCAGTATATTTTTCGATTATTTTCGGGATTATTTTTCGATACGAAAATTCTGATTTATTCCAATAAATTCATATCTTGATCAATTTAATCCGAAATTTAATTATTTCTTCGTTATTGATCAAGATTTCTCAAATCCCTAATTTTAATTAAATTTTCTTGTCCCGATTAATATCGAATTTCAGTCTTTTGATCGTTTTACCCTTGCACATGTTCGGGAATATCATTTAAATCCTTTTTACAATTTTTTAAATGCACTCGAAAATATCGGGTCTTACAATCTCCCCCACTTAAGAAATTTGGTCCTCCAAATTAGAACCAAGTCATATAAGTCCATAACAACTCCGTGTACATCTATCGTATCATATACTGTCATCCTCAAGTGACTTTCTCCGGAGTGTAATACTACCATCACATTTAACTAGGGAGATCATCTTAAACCTCAACACTTTCTCCTTCCGTCTAATACCCGAATCAATTTCTCAACATACGCTATACTTTCATTGAGCTAAGCTGTTGGAGCTCATATCCGATCACATATGTTGGGTCCGGATAATATTTTCGAAGCATCAAACGATAAGACACATTGTGGATGCCTGTTTATTCAAGTGGTAACGCCAACTTACAGGTCTTACCTCCCACTTTGTCCAATCTCTTTATCCGAATCTCGTTACGTCCTTAAGACAAGTAACTGTCAATAATAATGATTCACCCTCGGTGAATTTCCAATGGTTTTCTGTCTCTTATCAGCATAGCTTTTCTATATGCTCTGAGGTGTTCTTAATCTCTCGCAAATCAACTGAACATCCTAAGGGTTTTGTCTTACCAATTTGGGAATAATTCTCTATCTATCACTCACTTCTTATCCAAGTTAGGGAACAATCCCTTCGGCCATACAATGCCTTATAAAAATCATCCCGATACTCAAGTGACAACTGTCATCATTGGCGAATTCGATTAGTAACAACTGATCATCCCAGGAGCTTATCAAATCAATGGCACACGCTCTCATCACATCCTCTAGAACCTATACAGTCCTCTCTGACTGACCATCTGTCTGAGGATGAACAGCTATGCTAACACTCAATCGGGTTCCCATAGCTTTCAAAAACAATATTCCCAGAAGTGGGAATTGAAGCGAGAATCCCTATCTGAAATCATGCTCACTAGAATGCTACATACTGTTTCACAACTTCCATACACATAAATCCGCCTATACACTCAGAGTATCTGGGGATTTCCTTAGCCAGAAGGTGGGTAGACTTAATCAATCTATCGACTATCACCCAAATAGCCTCGTTATTCATCCAGGTCCTCTGTAGCCCATCACAAAATTCATGGTAACTTATTCCCATTTTCGTGTCAATATAGGTAGAGGTTGCAATAACCCTGCAAACTTCTCGTACTCTACCTTAATCTGCTGACTTACGAGACACTTTTTTTCCACAACTTTTCAATGTTTCTTTTCAAACTTGACCACCAATACCTTTTTCAGAGATCTCGATATATTTATTTCTTCTCGGATGCATTGTATATCCCAAAGAGTGAGCTTCTGACAATAACACTATCTCATCAACTGTGGTCTTGGGGAGCACTTATACTATCTCTGAACCTCTGTAAATCATCATCACTTTCTGTGAACTCTGTCACTATACCCTTCTGATTCTGACCCACACTATCGACACCATGCTAATCATCACGCTAAGCCTGGCAAATCCGATCACTCAAATCCAGTTCTAACCTCAGGCTAGCTGTCACAAAATCACTGTCATCATTAGAAGGGATCACATCACTACCGAGGTTCATAACTGCTCTAGCAGCTCACGCTCCCCGACCATCATATGTGATACCATCCCGAGGCTCTTTCTGTTCAAGGCATCAGCCATTACATTAGCCTTTCTTGGGTGGTACAATGTTCACAATCAAAATCCTTAGAAGCTCTAACCCTCATAGTTATCTCATATTCTACTCTTTCTGTGAAAACAGATACTCGAGGCTTTTATGATTAGTGCATACCCGAAATTTCTCACTGTGTAAGTGGTGGCGCCATACCGTTAGTATAAACGCTACGGTTGCTAACTCTAAATCATGGGTCGGATAGTTTCTCTCATGGTCCTTGAACTAACTGGATCCATAAACGACTTCTTCCCATTTTAGATCAATACACAGCCCAATCCTTATTTTGAGGTATCCATACACACTGAAACCTCTTGAGCTGTTGGTTATGGTGAAAATAATTACGGTGGTCAGTTTATTACTTCCATATACCAAAACTTACCGAAGCTACTTTCATACATATCATAACACTCGTATTCAATCCTTTTTCCGAACAAATGTGTCAACTGAGCAGCCCATTTCAAGAAACTCATAACACTCGTCTGTAAGACAGTTTCCTGTTGCTACTCATGCTCTTCCCTGGACTTCGAATACCTCATAATATCATCACAAATGATGACAACCAATCGGTCCAGGTAAGGTTTAAATACCTTATCATAGTTGAGTTCCACTAAATACTTCATTCATGCATATCCTTGACCTTTATACGCATAAACGTATAATGTCATTTCGAAATCGCTTCCATTCAAGGTACTAACCCACGTCATTTTGTTTTTTTTCTTATAGTAACGACTTTTATAAAATTTTAATTTTTAAACCTTCATGATTAATCAAATTTTGTATCTCTTTATCGTACCAGTAAAGGTACCCAAATTTTAAATGCATATATTACGACTAGCAATTTCAATTTATAGGTTATGTGTGCGCTTATCGATGCTGTCAAGTCTTCAGGCAGGGAATATTTTAAAATACCTTTATTAACCCTCAGACTTGACTACATACTGCTTAATCCAAATTACTTTGCATATCAAGGACATCCTTACCATGCATACGTCTCTTATTCCAATATATCTCCTTTAATATATCACTTATAACAAACTCTTTCATTAATTGTCAAACTTACAATACACTTTTCAGGGATGTTTTCACCCCTATTTTCAACTTACAATCTCTATACCCATATTCAGTTAGCGCTAATCAGCTAACTAGCATCGTTTTGCTTAAGGGTACATGCTTTACATCTTTCACTCGCTTATAAGCAACTGAAGGCGGTATGAATATATGCGTGGCACCAGAATCAATTAAAATAATTATTTCATTATTTACAACCAGTGTGGTATCTTCCACCACATCAAATGAAACATTTGTAGTGTCCTGGTCCAAGGCATACACTCGCCCTCGTCCAACATCTTATTTTTGTGGTATTTACCACACATCTTACACTGTTTACACTGCTACTCTGTTACACTACTCTATAGCAGGTCGGGGTCCTTAAATCATAATACCCCTCAAAAGTATTGAAATTGGATACACTGGGGCTTATAAATCAACTTACCCCGTGACTCATCAACTCTAAGCTTTTACCAATTACCTTTTTCCTGTTCTGACATCTCTGTCATTCTCTATTCTCTTCTGTCTCAATTTCGATCCTTACCACCTTTCCCAATCTCAGAGGCATGCAACACATAATCTTATTCACACAACTGTAGTCTGCGCATTGCCTCGGCATAGGTAGTGATATGTAACTGCCCAATCAGACTCTAATTGACAATCTGAGCCTTTCCATGAACTTTCATAATTTCGACTCTCACTATTCATAGTGTCGGAGTCATATCTGCCCAGGAATATAAACTGAGTTTCAAACTCGTTAATCAACCAATTCCTCTGGGTCAGAGTAAATAATTTAATCTGTAAATTTCCTTTAAACACTGTCCGGGATATTCTGTGACAGGAATACATATAGAAATTACTTTCCAAGTCCATTCTGGATGTCTAACTCTTAAGATGGGTCGAGCGGACTTCCACCATTGCTCCGACTCGCCCTCAAATCTCATACATGCTCTGAGCAATTTGCTCTCAAAATAGTCTCCACACTCCGCTCCAACCTCGTGAAGCGTGTCTCAATACTGTCCGATCTCTCTGTCCGACTCTGTCCGATCTCTCTGTCAGACTCTGTCCGGTCTCTCTCTCGGACTCTGTGGGGCATGCTCAACATCAGCCTCCACTTCAATCTCATCTTGAGTCTCATGTGGCGACTCAGTATGACTCTCGGGCCTACCTCTACGGCCTTGAGTTCGTGTACTCGCCTCTCTATGATAGCGACTATCAGTTAATGAGTTTATTCTTGCATTCAAAACCAAATTCTTAGCTGTACTTCCATCTCAATATACACAATTGTATCTAAATAATGCACAGTACATAGGGATGAAAACTTCCTTAACCACTAACACTGACTCATATCAGGCCAACTTAAGCTCTGATACCAAAAACTGTCACGACCCAAATTATCTAAAAATCAGAGTAAATTTTTCTTTTTTTCATTTATTATTTAATTCTTACCTTTCTCTCATCGTGACCATCCTATAGACAGTTGGGCTATGATTCGGTGTTAGTCACCTCTCACCTATTTACCAACCATTTCCATATTCACATTCATATATCAGAGTTTACTATCTTTTGATTTTAAATAATACATACTCAATGGTATTTATAACCCTACATCCTCGACATTATATCTGTTTACAGTACTGTGCATTACATATTTAGATACAAAACCATACAATGTGTATACCTGTCTCTCTATAGGAAGCAACGGATACCAAGCATGCAAGTCCTCAGCCGCTCAATAACTATTACGAGTGCTCTGAAAGGATGGGAAAATAAGGGGGTGAGCAAACCACACGCTCAGTAAGGCAATTATGCAAGTAAGTAGATAGCTCCACTATCTACATGCTCATAATGCCATGCCCTTAAATCCATTTCTTTTCATTAAAATCATCAAGCACAAAGTCATGCAAACATCAATGACTTAGTTTATAAAACTGTTCGTGCATATATAAATCATACTACTTATGCATCAAAGCATTTTATGTGACATCATTAAATCATAATAAGCATGAATTTAATCAAGATCATGCAGTCTTTCATGTCATGTAAGACAAATCATGGATTTCAAATGAAAGCATGGAAAACATCATCATGCTACTGCATTTAAATCAATTCATTTAAAATTCATTATAAAACTTCGGTTATAAAACAACCATTCTTTCAGGGTCACAAATCATAAAATCATGAAATCATAAAATTGTCAAATTGGGGGCCTGACCCCTCCTTCGGGTCTACCCTGGTCTAACAGACCACAAGTTATATCATGTGAGACAAACAGCTGATTAGATCAGTAACATCGAGGACTATGGCCATATCCTAGTGATCCCTGGTGACACGGTACCTAGTGTGCGGGGTATCACACCTGAAACGGGAGGTGGGTCATCCTACCCGCCAGAACAGCATAACACCAGGATTGCAAGGGCAAGGCTTGCTGCCTCGTGGTTAATGCCACTCCACTCCAACAATCCCCACGGTACAACGTACTCCGTATGACATACACGGTACAACGTACTCCGTGAATCCAAGCTCAATCAGGGGTGCCTGTAATAGGTCTTATTTACCTAAATCATCTCTGTATCAAAATGCACGTGTGAGCATATCATCTCACTGTGACACACAGTCTACAGGAGGCTCCAACACGGCTATATGCATGTAATATAAATCCCTGTGCGAGCGAAGCTCAAGCACGGCTCCATGCATATTCATGATATCTGAAAATCTCGTGCGAGCGAAACTCTATCACGGTTTCATAAAAATCAGTAAAATCTGCGTACGAGCAACGCTCCAGTACGACTTAAACTGATTATAAATTCAAGTAAAATCCACGTACGAGCAAAGCTCTAGTACGGATATGTATATAAAACTCAGTGAAAACCTCGTACGAGAAAAACTCCAGTACGACATTCAAATGAATTATGAAAACCATGTAAAACTTTGTGCGAGCAACGCTCCAGCACAAATGAATGCTTAAATAAATCAAATCTCGTGCGAGTTACACTCCAGCACGACTTTATGCATAATTAAATCAAATCTCATGCGAGTTACACTCCAGCACGGCTTTTATGCAATTATTATATCAAAAATGGATGCGAGCTAGGCTCCAGCACCTCTCATGCACGTCAATCATAAAAACTAGTGTGAGCAATCGCTCCAGCTCCATTTCATGCATACCACGTCAAAACAAATCAAAACATGTCAAAACAGAGTGCGAGCTAGGCTCCAGCAGCTCTCATTTCACAATAATAAAAATCAGTGCGAGCACCATGCTCTAGCACATCTCATGCATATGATGTCACACAAGTCGGTGCGAGCAACCGCTCAAGCACATTTATGCACAATCACAAACGCAGATATAGTACGAACTATGTGTCGGCACTATCTGTTTCCATATAAACTTGATAGTTGGCCTATTTTCCAAAGAAATTCCATTTAAATATGAATAACACCTACGCAGTGTTATCTTGTGAAATTTATGCAGTTTCTGGCCAATCTATCGATTTTCTTTGATTAAAACCAATAAAATCCTTAAACCATAAATTTCCTTAAATCATGCACTTCATGCATGTCATGCTTTCACCATCCTTAGGTGAACTTCCCTCAATAGGGATAAAATAGTCTTTTCACCTATTTCGATCCTTAAATAATTTAAACCACTTTTAGGACCTTTATACAATATCAGTGTATACATACAATTTCAGTGTACAAAAAAACTATTAAAATACGCGTAGCTACCTCTAGCTACTCACACAATTCCTTTACCTCGTTTTTCTGTACAGTCTGACCTTTCCACTGATGACTCGTCACGCAGTCCGATTTGCTCCGAATCCAAATCAAATCTCCGGCACTGCGGATAAATGTTCATCAGGTCAAATACAATACAATTTAATTGTATTTCATATTTTCTAGGCTTAATTTAAATCATTGGGCCCGTTTACCCATATTGGGCCCGATTGCACCTATAATAGGCCTTAATCGGCCTTAAGCCCGTTTACCACACTTTATCGAGGCCTATTGGGCTCATTGGGTCCATCTGTATATATTGGACCTCGTTCTAAATTCTCGAATAGCTTTATTTAGTATTTACGACAATTTATTCAAATTTCCAAAATTTAATTCATTTATGCGAAAATTAAATCCGTAATTCATCAACACGCATAACGATGTAAAATTATCGTAAATAAGGGTTACTTACCCGAGATTCCATGATTGTACACAAATCGAGGCTGTCTCGAGCTCTCGGTTGATGCCAATCGTCGAGCTACACAATTAGATATATTTCTTGGTAAACTTTCAGTCGATTATTTATTAAATTAAATATTCCAAAAATTAAACCGGTCAATTCGATCGCTTACCGACTTACCCGAAACTCGATTGCATCACTAGAATTTTCTCCAATTTTTCCTCTTTTTCTTTTTCCCTTTTTCTTCCTTTTTTCCTTCTCTTTTTGGCAGAATCGGTCCGGTCCGGTTCAAGCCGGTTCAGATCGCCGGTTCACCCCGGTTCGATTTGGTCGGTTCAGTCCGGTTCGATCGGTTCAGTCATCATCTTGTCGTTCCGTCGTCGTCCGGTCGGTTCTCCGACCGATTCCACAGTCGTTTGGTGCGCCATCGCCTGGGCTTCCAAAATCGGGCCTCGGTGTGGCTCGAATCGGCGCCGATGGCCGCCGATCGACTTTTCTTCCCCGCGGCCTCTCCTTCATTTTTTGATGTTTTTCGACGACTTCCACGACGCGTCTTGGCCGCTGGTGGTTCGCCCGAGGTCGGGCTACCTTCGCCGACCCTCGTCGGCCTCTCAGCCCCGCCGGTGGTGGCTCGTCCGACGATTCCTCCTCGGTCTCGGCTTGTTTCTGCTTCTCTCCGTTTCGTTTCTGTTTCCTCTTCAGAAAATCGCAAAACGCGATTTTCTGTTTTTTTTTTTTTACATTTACTTTTTATTATTATTTATAATTAAATTTTATTATTATTTTATTATTAAAAATCCAAAATATCTGAAATATTATTATTTTATTCCTTAAAATAATAATAAAAATCCCAAAAATTCATATTAAATTTATTTAATCCGTAAATGAATTTATCAGTCCGATTTTACCTTTTCGGTATATTTTTCGATTACTTTCGAGATTATTTTTTGATACAAAAATTTCGGTTTATTCCAATAAATTCATATCTTCATCAATTTAATCCGAAATTTAATCATTTCTTCGTTATTGATCAAGATTTCTCAAATTCCTATTTTTAATTAAATTTTCTTGTCCCGATTAATACCGAATTTCAGTCTTTTGATCGTTTTACCCTTGCACATGTTCGAGAATATCATTTAAATCCTTTTTGCATTTTTTTAAATGCACTCGAAAATATCGGGTCTTACAACATATATACATTATATTAATGTATGTTTATACATTATACCAATATATATATTAGTTGTTTGTTTATTTGTGTTTTTTATTTCCATTTCCTTTTATTTCATTTAATCATTTTTTTTATTTTTATTTGTCCCATGCTTTATTTATTTATTAATACTTATATATTATATACTATACATTTCATAGTGTATATATATATATATATATATATATATATATATATATATTATTATCCATCTATTTAAATGTCATGTATATTTATATATACATATACACCTATGTATATATATCTATATATACACATTTTCTTATAATATTATCCAAGGACATAATATCCATGCCTTCCATGGAATTTTCATTATTTCGAAAATGAAATATTATCGAGATTTCGTCATTCCTCATAAATTCCCGATACAAGTTTTTACATCAACAATTTTCAACTAATAATTTAAAATTTTCCAATCCCTTCGTACTTGCATTTGCTTTGTCACTCCCTGTATTTCGGGTTCCCTGTCGTTCACGGCCTTCTCAGTTCCTATAGTCCTTGAGCCCTACAACGAATATTCATACTTTCATTAAAATATATTATTTCCATTTTTTTATATAATCTAATTAAATGTAGGAAATTTGTGGGGTTTACAAGTTTTATATCTTTGCATGTTAATTTAATTTGTAGTGTTAATTTTTAGTTAGTAGTTAATTTTATATTAAATGTTTTAGGACTTTATTTTAGTTTAGATGCATTTAGAATTAATTTAGATTAAATGTGTTTTATGCATTTTTAATTTAGTCTTCAGTTTTATTAGATTTTAGGTTAGTTTAATTTGTAATTTTTATTAGTTTAATTACATGCATTTTTATTTTAAGTTTGTTTAAATTTTAGTTTAATTAATTTTATGGTTTTATTCTCATATTTGCATTTTATTTTATTTGCGTTATCTTTTGCAGGTATTTTCTTTTATTGCTTGGAGCACAGTAAGTAAATTTTGCTCGGTTTTATTTAGTTCTTTTTATTTTATTGCTTTCCAGTAATTTTAATTTTAGCCATGTAGATCACTCCCTTAAATTCCATAATTTGCTAGAATATACTTAGGGTAAGATTAACCGGTAGTTAATTAGGCTAACCAACTTCTCTGAGGGACGATAACTCGAGACTCAAATCTCATTATTACTTGTACGACCCGTACGCTTGCGGTAATACGTTTAGGGCGTGTCAACAGGTGATACAAATGAATGTGTGACACCAGGATCTATCAAAACATAAGCTTTAAGATCAAAGATTAAGATGGCACCTTTCACCACATTTGACGACTGATCTGCAGTATCCTGGTCCAAGGCGTGTACTCCCCCTCTGCCAACTACCTGCTTTCCTTTCTCTTCAGCTGTTGCCCTCCATCTCGGAGTAGGAGCATCGTAGGAGCTCTCTCCGGTTCCTTGCCCTTTTATGGGCACTCTCAGTCATCTCTGAGCAATTTCTGATCACATGCCTTGGTTTTCCACATCGAAAACATATTGTAGGAGATCCATAACAGGGTCGAGTACCATGGTATCTACCACAGTTACTGTATTGTTTCATAGTAGGTCGTGGTCCTCCAATCACTATTCCCTTTGTTGGAGCTTTGGCCTGATACACGGGAGGCTTAACTGTCCTCTCCTAGATCTCCTCAATCCTCGGCCTCTTCCCAAAAAATCTCTTACTTCCTCTATAACTGAAGCCTCTATCCACTTTCTGTCTCTGTCTCTCACTCTACCAACCTTTCCAAACTCTGAGGTAACCCACTCTATATCTTGCTCGCACAACTGTGCCCTGTGCACTGCCTCATCGTAGGTCAGTATGTCAAAAGGGACCAATCGGGATCTAATGGATGGTCTCAGTCTGTCCACAAACTTTCAGACCTTCTTGACCTCACTGTCCATCGTATCAAGATCATACCTGTTTAGGGAGAAAAATTTAGGCTCGTACTCATCCACCGATCTGCTCCTTGGGTCAAATCTAAAAATTCCATTTGCAGTCTCCGCTGCACAGTATCCGAAACATATTACCTCCGAAAGGCCTCCAAAAATACATCCTAACTGATCTCTGTATGACGGGTTCTCAAAATGGGTCAGGTGGACTTCCACCAGTACTTTGCTGATCCCTTTAGCATGAATGCAGCAAATGCTACCATCTCGGTAGTAGTGCACTCAAAAAATCCATATAATTTGTCAATCTTATTCACCCAATCCTTTGCAGCTACTGGGTCCTTAACTACACTGAAAGATGGCGGGTTAAAATTTTGAAACTGTCGTAAGCTATCCAGGTCACATCTATAACCATAATCTCTACTTCTTTGTGGTGGAGATACAATAGAAGGTGTTTCCCGTACTGGTGGTGGTGTGGGAGTATCTATAGCCTGAGGTTCTTAGGCTGGCTGTGTAGGCATCTCAGGAGCAACAGCTGGTTCATCATCATCATCACCCTGTACAATTGGCTCTTGCCCGTCCCCAGCTTCAGGTAACGACTGGGCAATCAACTCTAAAATTACCTCTAAGCTTCACTCTATCCTTGCGAAGCGTGCCTCAGTACTCTCTGGTCTCTCTGTCAGACCCTGTGGAGCATGCTCAACATCAGCCTCCACCTCTACCTCTACATGAGTGTCATATTGCAATGACTCAGCATGACCCCTAGGCCTACCCCTCTTGCCTCTAGCTCGTGCTCTCGCCCCTCTACCGTGACTGGTATTAGGCATTATGCCAAGATCCCTACATTCACAATCATTTCTTAGTCAAACCCATCTCGATATACACAGTTGCATCTAGACAAGCACAGTAATATGGGGATGTAATTTTCCTAAATTTTTGACACCAACACACATCGGACCAACTCAGCTCTGATACCACCTCAGTCACGACCCTTAATCCACCAAAAATCCACTATAATATTTTTTTTGTTTTCATTTATCTTTACATTTATCAATTATTATTTAATTCGATTCTTATTGTTTGTTCTTTACCTTTACCTTACCTGATCGTGAACAGCTACACCTTCAACAGTTGGGCTGTGTATCGGTGTCAACCTCATCCACTCATAACATTTTGAATTAGAATTCATTTAAATGTAAACACTTGTATTTCTAAATCAGAGTTACTGTTTACATGTGTTTATAATCTTCTACATCCCCAAAATTACATTTAAAGACATTACTGTGCTTTGACAGGTCTAGATACAAAAATTAAACAAATGTGTATACCTCATGTGATAGGATGCAGCAGACTCCAAAATTCAATCCTCAATCGCCCATTATCTACTGTAAGTGCTCTGTAGAGGGGGGAAATAAGAGGGGTGAGCAAACCATGCGCTCAGTAAGGCAATATGCAATCAATAGATAACTGTACTATCTACGTGATCATGATGCCATGCTTAAATCACACATTTATATTTCATACTCCAAAACATATGCTCATGCGTGTGTTTATGCCATGTAAAACAAATCATGCTATATAAATCAGTGCACAGTTCTTAAAACATAGCATGGAAAAATCATCATGCGTAATCAAAATCAAAGCATGGAAAATCATCATGTAAAGTGTACTTGTCAAGCATTTCAAATCTCATCACAACCCAATACAAAATCATCACTTGTCAGGACTCAACCCCTCCCATGGGCTATCCTGACCCATAAAACACATTTCAAAACATAGATTTCTCAATCAACAATAGACAAGTGAGATAGGCATATAATATCAATAAGGGTAATAACTAGGACTATGGCCATATCCTCTGTGATCCCAGGCTACACGGATCCTAGTGTAAGACCTGTATTTGTGTATATAAGCCTTATGAAATGCATAAGTATATACATGTCATGTGAAGTCTAAGTGATGTAATGTCCATAAGTTGATGCACACACTTGTGATGTGAGTTTGTGATGTACACACAAGTTTCATTATTTATGAATGTGAAGAAATAGACTTTTCTCATGATAAATGTGAATAGAACTCAAAATGAGTAGTGTGGTATAATGGAAGGGAGTTGCATGAGTTGCATAAAGCTTTATACTTCCAATTGATATATATTGTATACCTTTGGTTATATAATGAATGCACACAAGTTTTAATATGCATAAAGGATAAATGGATGTCATTTTCAAGCCTTAAAGATGGTTGAATGAGAAAATGACTATGGCAGTAAAATCAAGTATGTTTGGTGTGAGTTACTGCAGAAAAGTGCATTAAAATCAGGAAAATATGAATGCCAGATCGATCTCATTGAAGGAAAGATCGATCTGGAAGAGCCAAAACTGCTTCTGTTCGAGTAATAGAACAGGGCAGATCGATTTCCAATGGAACCAGATCAATCTCCTTAAGCTACTGACTTGCAACAAATCGATCTTATGCAAGAGCAGATCGATCTCCTTAAGGTTCTGTGTTGTGCAGATCGATCTCATTAATCTTGGACAGTCCATTTCAAGAGTAAAAATATCGAGAAGATCGATCTCTTGGGGTAGCAGATCGATCTCATCAAGGCAATTCCTATAAAACAGGACCTGCTGACCTGCATTTCACGGGAAAAACTAAAACCTTTTCATTTTTTGACACCAAGTGACCTAAATCCCCCTTTAGACTATAAACACTTTCCATAGAGGTTGGAGGCAAGTTTATTTCATCAAAGTTGTTCATAGAGTGGAGAAGAACAACATAGTTGGAAGCTAAAAGTTGAGGTGATCCATTTAAGGGAGAAAAGGAGTTTTCCCCCAAAGTGTGCTAAGTGGAGAAAAGTTGAGATTGGTAAGATTTCCATATCCCAATCTCATATATGTTAATCTATATACTTGTATGAGTAGATTGGTATATAGATTGAGGGTTGAAATATCTTAGAAGTGCTAAACTATTCATAACCTAGAAAATGGCTAAATGAGCCAAAATGAAGTGTTATTGAGTAAGCATGGATTTGATGATGATTTAATCATGCCTAGATGTTATTAAGCATGTGTATATACTTATAAAATGATTTGATGAAGTTCATGTGCTAGAAACAAAAGTGGCTCAAATTGACTATATGTGGTGTTTGATGAAATGCCACAATGAAGTGAAAGTCATGAACTTGAGGTATTAAGAATGTAATACCAATTTAAGATGAATCGATAGAGTCGATGAGTCTAAGGGATTTTTAGAAACGAGTTATAGACTCGAAATGGACTTGTAAAAGGATAAAGTCCACTAAGGCATAAAAAGGGCAAATGAGATGTAAATGGCCAAATGCATTCAATTAAATATCATGCATGTGAAATAAAGTATATGACAGTATGCTGATGTGTGTGATGCATAATTTTTGCTACGAAAAATAAAGGTGAAGTTGATAAGATCGGATCACAAGCTAGGGGAATCAAAGAAAAAGATTCAAGCGTGATTCGAGGAAAGGGACTTATGTAAGCTATAGAGATAGCTATACATATGTTTTCTTATCTGCTGTGTGAAATGTATGTGACAAGCATTAGATATAGATATATCTAAATAGAAAACTACATTTGAAAATAAGTCGATAAGCATATGTTGCATGACTTCGGTGATTCTTGTGAAAAGAGGTTTTTCAAACGTTTTGAGAAAGAATGATAATAGATAGGCTTCGGTTTTAACCAATTGTATGAAATGTGTATAAAGAGTGATTGAAGGGAGTTTACTCTCTCACTCATACTTAGTGAAAGGAGCGGTTTTATTTCTTTACTGTGTGAAATCGTGCTAGAGCATGAGAGGCAATGGTAAATTGACCAGCCTTGCTCGTACATTGTTTTGAAAAGGATTTTTGAGAAAAATAAAAGAGTGTTTGATGCCTCGAGGATATTGTGTATTCCACTCGAGAGCTCACACATGATTTTTAGATAATAGAAATGGGTGATAGGGATCCATAGGAGCACGATGTACTGTGAGCGTTAGCCATGGGGTATGATGTCTCGTGACTATCTGTGTGATATATGTGTGATGCTGAAGGGATGGTTGATCCGCCTCCCTAAGCATAGGGTTCCCGCACACCTGACCAGTTTAGCCTGGAATTTGACTATGGCTATAAGTCTACAAAAGTTTGCATAAATATGTATCTGTGTGATACGATATTGTCACTATTGTGCGAGGTGACGAACATCCTCATTTACTGTGTGTCTGGGGATAGGATGACCCATGATTATGTCTCAACGTGTATAATGTACAAAGCTCCAAATGTATTTTTATATGAGCTGTGTGAATAGAATTGTTATGTAAAGCTATGTGTTTATTGTGTGAAAAGTGATTTCAAGGGTGAACTGTGTGAAGTTAATCTCAGTGGTTTTGTATGATAACTGTGTGAATATGCATATACCCATCTAGCGAATTGACGGTTTTGCATTGATGTAAATTGATTTAAAGAACATGCTTATTATTTGATAAGGAAATGTGAGTATGTATTTAAGCATGTAAAGAGTGTAGTTATCTACCTGCTTGCACATTTTCCTTACTGAGCGCGTTATGCTCACCCTCCTTATTTCCTTCGCATAGATACTACGCAGTAGTGAGTACTGCAGTCGTCCCGGCTATGGTGTTCTCTAGTCATCCAGCAGTAAAGAGAGGTATACAGGATGTGATGATATAAATAGAAATTTTGTATCCTATAAATTAATGCACAGTCTAGTAACGTATTGTACAAAAATGATGTATAGTTAATAGAAACTGATGTAAACATTTCCGCATATGTTATAAACGTCTAGTTTCTATTTAAATTTGTTTAATTACATATATTAAACTATAAATGAGTGAGATATGGATTGGATTTGACTCACAACCCAACTATAAGTGGTAAGGTAAATTCACAAGAAGAGGGTGGTGGTCGTGACACAATGGTATCAGAGCTGAGTTGGTCTAATGTGAGTCATATCCAGAGTTAGGAAATTTTACATCCCTAAAGTATTGTGCATTATTAGGATACAAATGTGTATACCAAGCTGGAAATTGTGACTGAGACACTTGTTATTGAGTATACATGATGTCTGATAGATGACATGGTCATAGAGGAGAGAGTTCACGCTCTCATGGGCATAAAGATGAACCCGAGAGGCGTAACGGGTCTAGTTCTCGTAGAGATCCACCTGAGCTTAGTAAGGCCACTGAGGCCAGAATAGCGCAGTTACAACGCAATGTAGACACAGTGATGGACATGTTTACATAGGCTATGACCAGAATGGAGGGTAGATAAGAAAACCCTATTGGTCAGGCTGCTGCACCTGAGAGAGATAAACTAGCATAGCTGTACCGAGACCTCAGGTTGCAGAGGCAGAAATAACTGCACCTCCCTCAGTTCAGGACATTCCTCCATCAGATGATGATCTTGTAGTTCCACAATAGGTTGGTGGAGAGGGAGTTTATAAATGTGATCTAGGTAGACTGAGGGAATTTCGAAAGTTTGGACCACCTTCTTTTAATGGGGTGAAGAACCCAGTGTTGGCTGAGCATTGGATACGTAGTATGTAGAAGCTCTACCGATTTTTCCATTGCTTTGACATTGAGAAGGTCACCTTTGCAGCTTTTGTGTTAGAGGGAGAAGCCGAGCATTGGTGGATAGCCACACAGCCGATGTTGAGTGTAAGGCACCTGGTTGTGACTTAGGATATATTCCTAGATGCCTTCAGGAGGCAGTATGTTCCAGCCACTGCACAGAGGAAGATGCATATGTAATTTCTGACATTGACTCAGGGGAACCGTACAGTGGATGAGTACGAATCTGGATTTACATCCCTTGGTAGGTATGACACAGTTACGATGAACTATCAGGACAGAAAGGTCCAAAAGTTTATTAAGGGATTGAAACCTTCAATCAGAGCTCGACTAGCTCCGTTTGACATTACCACTTATGACGAGGAAGTACGTTAAGCTCAGCTATGTGAGCAAGATTATGAGTTGCATGCCTCAAAGTTGAGTAAGAGTGGTAAGGGCAGAGATAGAGACCGAAAGAGGTCGATTGATGATAGAGGGTTCCGAAAAGGTCGAAGGTTATTCGATTAGGGGCCTATGATTGAGGAGATGCGAGATGGGTCTATGAAACCTCCAGTGCATCCAACTTATTCTCCAGCATCGAGGGTCATGGGCATAGTTATTGGTGGACCCAGACCTACCACTGAACAATGTTGGATGTGTGGTAGATATCATGGGGATAGACCATACCCTATGATGAGAGTATGCTATAGATGCCGTAAAATCGAGCATATAGCTCGTAATGCCCAGAGTTGGTAGATACAGCACCACAAAAGGGCAAAGAACCAGAAAAGGCTAAGGTTGAGACACTTACACCTAAGAGGAAAGCCACAGCTGAAGAGAAAGGGAAATAGGCTGTTGGCCGTGGGCGAGTGTTTGCTTTGGACCAAGCTTCTGCTGAGACTTCCAAGGATGTGATAAAAGGTACCATCCTAGTCTTTAATTTTGAAGCATTAGCATTGATTGACCTTGGTGCCACGCATTCATTCATATCGCCTACTTTTACAGGTAAATTGATAGAACATGTACTACCTGTACCATTAGGTAGGGTAATGCTTATAAGTACTCCGCCTAGAGAAAATGTAATGACCGAGTATGTCTGTAAAGGTTGTAAGTTGAAAATAGGGGAGAAGGAGATGTTAGCTAATCTTATTCTGTTAAACATGAGAGATTTTGATGTAATATTAGGAATAGATTGGTTAGCTGCAAACCAGGCTGTTTTAGATTGTTATGCTAAGAAAGTGATGTTTCCTACCCCTGAAAAGCATATTGTAAGCTTAGCAAGGAAATGAAAGTAGTAAATTATGTCCAATGATGGAATTTTTACTATTTAAATGTGATTGTAATGTGTTGAAGGTTTTATAGCCTATGCGGTTGACTTGGATAAGATGTATTCAGATATGGTTGACATCCTTGGGGTGAGAGAATTCCTCGATGTCTTTGCGAAAGAATTACCAGGATTACCACTAGATAGAGAGATGAAATTCTGTATTGACTTGGTGCCTGGAACTGAACCGATATCCAAACCACCGTATCGAATGGCTCAAGTGGAATTGGAGGAGCTAAAGAAACAGTTGCAAGAGCTGTTAGACAAGGGGTTTATCAGACCGAGTGTATCACCTTGGGGAGCACCGATTCTATTTGTAAGGAAGAAAGATGGGAGTCTCAGACTGTGTATAGACTATCGGTTGTTGAACAAGGCTACCATCAAGAACAAATATCCCCTTTCACGGATTGATGATCTATCGGATCAGTTGCAGGGAGCACAGTGTCACGACCCAAATTACCTAAAAATCAGAGAAAATTTTTTTTTTCACTTTTTCATTTATTATTTAATTCTTACCTTTCTCTCGTCGTGACCATTCTACAACACAGTTGGGCTATGATTCGGTGTTAGTCACCTCTCACTATTACCAATCCATTTCCATAATCATATATCAGAGTCTACTATCCTTTTGACTTTAAATAAACACATACCCAATGGTATTTGCATGACTCTACATCCCCGACATCATATCCATTTACAGTACTGTGCATTACATATTTAGATACAAAACCATACAAATGTGTATACCTGTCTCTCGATGGGAAGCAGCAAATATCAACCATGCAAGTCCTCAGCCGCTCAATATCTATTGCAAGTGCTCTGAAAAGATGGGAAAATAAGGGGGGTGAGCAAACCACACGCTCAGTAAGGCAATTATGCAAGTAAGTAGATAGCTCCACTATCTACATGCTCATAATGCCATGCCCTTAAATCCATTTCTTTTCATTTAAAATTACACGCACAAAGTCATGCATATTCAATGTCATAGTTTATCCAAAACTATTTGTGCATATATAAATCATGTAACTCATGCATTCAAAGCATTTTATGTGACATCATTAAATCATATTAAGCATGAATTTAATCAAGATCATGCAGTCTTTCATGTCATGTAAGACAATTCAAGGTTTTCAAATGAAAGCATGGAAAACACATCATGCCACTGCATTTAAATCAATTCATTTAAAACGCAGTATAAAATAACCCCTCTGGGTCAATCATCTCAAAACTCATAAAACAATTTGTTATATTTCATTATAAAACTTGAGTTATAAAACCACCCTTCTTTCAGGGTCACATATCATAAAATCATCTGAAATCATCAAATCATCAAATCGGGGGCCTGACCCCTCCTTCGGGTCTACCCTGATCTAACAGACCACAAGTTATATCATGTGAGACAATCAGGTAATTAACAGTAACATCGAGGACTATGGCCATATCCTAGTGATCCCTGGCAACACGGTACCTAGTGTGCGGGGTATCACACCTGAAACGGGAGGTGGGTCGTCCTACCCGCCAGAACAGCATAACACCAGGATTGCGAGGGCAAGGCTTGCTGCCTCGTGGCTAATGCCACTCCACTCCAACAATCCCCACGGTACAGCGTACTCCGCGTGACATACACGGTACAAAGTACTCCGTGAACCCAAGCTCAGTCAGGGGTGCCTGTAATAGGTCTTATCCACCCATATCATCTCTGTCTCAGAATGCACGTGTGAGCATATCATCTCACTGTGACACACAGTCTACAGGAGGCTCCAACACGGCTATATGCATGTAATATAAATCCCTGTGCGAGCGAAGCTCAAGCACGGCTCCATGCATATTCATGATATCTGAAAATCTCGTGCGAGCGAAGCTCTAGCACGGTTTCATAAAAATCAGTGAAATCTGCGTACGAGCAGCGCTCAAGTACGACTTAAACTGATTATAATTTCATGTAAATTCCACGTACGAGCAACGCTCTAGTACGGATATGTATATAAATTCAGTGAAAACCTCGTACGAGAAAAACTCCAGTACGACATTCAAATGAATTATGAAAACCATGTAAAACTTTGTGCGAGCAATGCTCCAGCACAAATGAATGCTCAAGTAAATCAAATCTCGTGCGAGTTACACTCCAGCACGGCTTTATGCATAATTAAATCAAATCTCGTGCGAGATTCACTCCAGCACGGCTTTATGCAATATCAAATCAAAACAGGATGCGAGCTAAGCTCCAGCATCTCTCATGCATGTCAAATCATTAAAACTAGTGCGAGCAATCGCTCCAGCACTATTTTATGCATACCACGTTAAAACAAATCAAAACATGTCAAAACAGAGTGCGAGCTAGGCTCCAGCAGCTCTCATTTCACAATAATAAAAATCAGTGCGAGCACCATGCTCTAGCACATTTCATGCATATGATGTCACACAAGTCGGTGCGAGCAACTGCTCAAGCACATTTATGCACATTCACAAACGCAGATATAGTGCGAACTACGTGTCGGCACTACCTGTTTCCATATAAACTTGATAGTTGGCCTCTTTTCCAAAGAAATTTCATTTAAATATTAATAACACCTACGTAGTGTTAATTTGGGAAACTTATGCAATTATTGGCCAATCTATCGATTTACTTTGATTAAAACCAATCAAATCTTTAATTCGGAAAATTCCTTAAATCATGCATTTCATGCATGTCATGCTTTCACCATCCTTAGGTGAACTTCCCTCAATAGGGGTAAAATAGTCTTTTCACCTATTTCGATCCTCAAAATTATTTAAACCACTTTTAGGATCTTTATACATCATCAAGGCATACATACATATTCAGTGTACAGAACACTATTAAAATACGCGTAGCTACCTCTAGCTACTCACACAATTCCCTTACCTCATTTATCTGTACAGTCTGACCTTTCCTCTGATGACTCGTCACGCAGTCCGATTTGCTCTGAATCCAATTCAAATCTCCGGCACTGCGGATACATATTCATCAGGTCAATTACAATACAATTAATTGTATTCACAATTTTCTGGGCTTAATTTAAATCATTGGGCCCGTTTACCCATATTGGGCCCGATTGTACCATAATGGGCCTTAATCGGCCTTAAGCCCGTTTACCACACTTTATCGAGGCCTATTGGGCTCATTGGACCCATCAATATTTATTTAGCCTCGTTCTAAATTCTCAGATAGCTTATGAATTATTTACGACAATTTATCCCAATTTCTAGAATTTAATTCATTTATACGAAAATTAAATCCGTAATTCATGCGTTAAATATCAATCACGCATAACGATATAAAATTGTCGTAAATAAGGGTCACATACCCGTTATTCCATGATCGTACACAAATCGAGGCTGTCTCGAGCTCTCAGTGGATGCCAATTGTCGAGCTACACAATTAAATATATTTTCGGGTAAACTTTCAGTCGATTATTTATCAAATTAAATATTCTAAAAATTAAATCGGTCAATTTGACCGCTTACCGACTTACCCGAAGCTCGATTGCATCACAGAAATTTTCTCCAATTTTTTCTCTTTTTCTTTTTCCCTTTTTCTTCCTTTTTTCCCTCTCTTTTTGGCTGAACCGGTCCGGTCCGGTTCAACCCGGTTCGGACCGCCGGTTCGGTCTGGTCCGGTTTGGCCGGTTCTGTCCGGTTCGGCCGGTCCAGGCTCCCTTTGGTCGTGCCGGCGCCGTCCGGCCGGTTCTCTGGCCGATTCCGGTGCCATTCAACGCGCCATGGACTGGGCTTCTCAAATCGGGCCTCGACCTGGGTCGAATCGGCGCCGATGGCCGCCGATCGACGTTTCTCCCCCGCGGCATCCCTTTCGTTTTTCGATGTTTTTCGCCGTTCCCGGCGCGCGTCTGGCCGCCTGTGGGTTCGCCTGAGGTCGGCCGACCTTCGCCGACCCTCGCCTGGGGCCCTTGGCCGCCGGTGAGGCTCGTCCGTCGTCTTCTCTTCCTCGGCTCGCCTTTCGCGTTTTTCTTCTTCTCTGTTTCTGTTTCAGACTTTCGTTTCCTCTCTGTTTCAATTCGCGTTTTTTTTTTTTTTTTTATTTATTTATTTAATTTTATTATTATTTTAATCAATAAAATAATAGTATTTTGTCAAAAATATCTTCAAAAATTAATATTTAATTCAGTTAATCAATAAATGAATTTCTCGGTATTATTTCGACTTTCCGGTATATTTTTCGATTATTTTCGAGATTATTTTTCGATACGAAAATCTCGGTTTATTCCAATAAATTCATATCTTGATCAATTTAACCCGAAATTTAATTATTTCTTCGTCATTGATCAAGATTTCTCATTTTCATATTTTTAATTAAATTTTCTTGTCCCGATTAATACCGAATTTTGGTCTTTTGACCATTTTGCCCTTGCACGTATTCGGGAATGTCATTTAAGTCCTTTTGCATTTTTAAATGCACTTGAAAATATCGGGTCTTACAATCTCCCCCACTTAAGAAATTTGGTCCTCCAAATTAGAACCAAGTAATATGAGTCCATAACAACTCCGGGTATGTCTATCGCATCATATACTGTCATCCTCAAGTGACTTCTCCGGAGTGTAATATTACCATCATACTTAACTAGGGAGATTATCTTAAACCTCAACACTTTCTCCTTCCGTCTAATACCCGAATCGATTTCCAATCATATGTTATACTTTCATTGAGCTAAACCGTTGAAGCTCATATCCGATTACATATATCGGGTTCGGATAATATTTTCGAAACATCATAAGATAGGACACATAGTGGATGCCTGTTTATTCAAGTGGTAACGCCAACCTACAGGTCTTACCTTCCACTTTGTCAAATCTCTTATCCGAATATCGTTACGTCCTTATGACAAATAACTGTCAACTATACTAATTCACCCTCGGTGAATTCCAATGATTTCCTGTCTCTTGTCAGCATAGCTTTTCTATCTGCTCTGAGGTGTTCTTAATCTCTCACAAATCCACTGAACATCCTCAGAGGTTTATCTTACAAATTAGGGAACAATTCTCTATCTGTCACCCACTTCTTCTCTAAGTCAGGGATCAACTCCCTACGGCCATACTAAGCCTCATATAACTTGTTATCCCGATACTCGAGTGACAACTGTCATCCTTGGCGAATTTGATTAGTAGCAACTGATCATCCAGGAGCTCATAAAATCAATGGCACACGCTCTCATCACAGCCTCCAGAACCTGTACAGTCCTCTCTGACTGACCATCTGTCTGAGGGTGGAAGCTGTGCTAACACATAATCAGGGTCCCATAGCTTCCTGAAAAACATTTCCCCAAGTGGGAACTGAAGCGGGAATCCCTATCTGATACCATGCTCACTGGAACGCTACCTCATGTATCACAATTTTCCATACACATAAATCCGCCTACGCACTCAGAGTATCTCGGGATTTCATAACCAGAAGGTGGGTAAACTTAATCAATCTATCGACTATCACCCAGATAGCCTCGTGATTCTTCCGGGTCCTCTATAACCCATCACAACTTCATGGTCACTTGTTCCCATTTCCATGTCAATATAGGTAGAGGCTGCAATAACTCTGCAGACTTCTAGTACTCTACCTTACTCTGCTGACATACGAGACACTTGCTATACAATCTCTACAATATCACTTTTCAAACCTGACCACCAATACCATTTTCAGAGATCTCGATATATTTATTATTTCTCGGATACACTGTATATCTCGAAGAGTGAGCTTCTGACAATAACACTATATCATCAACTGTGGTCCTGGGAAGCACTTATACTGTCTCTGAACCTCTGCAAGTTATCATCACTCACTGTGACCTCTGTCACTGTCCCCTTCTGAATCTGACCCATACTATCGACACCAAGCCGATCATCACGCTAAGCCTGGCAAATCCGGTCACACAAATCCGGTTCTAACCTCAGGCTAGCTGTCACAAAACCACCGTCATCATCAGAAGGATCACATCACTACTGAGGTTCACAACTGTTCTTGCAGCTCACGCTCCCTGACCATCATATGTGATACCATCTCGAGGCTCTTTCTGTTCAAGGCATTAGCCATAATATTAGCCTTTCCTGGGTGGTACAATGTTCACAATCATAATCCTTAGAAGCTCTAACCCTCATGGTTATCTCATCCGACTCTTTCTGTGAAAACAGATACTCGGGGGTTTTTACGATTAGTGCATACCCAAAATTTCTTACAGTATAAGTGGTGGCGCCATACTTTCAGTGTAATCGCTATGACTGCCAACTCTAAATCATGGGTCGGATAGTTTCTCTTATGGTCCTTGAACATATCTGGATCCATAAACGACTATCTTCCCATTTTACATCAATACATAGCTCAATCCTTATTTGGAGGTATCCATACACACTGAAACCTCTTGAGCTGTTGGTTATAGTGAGAATACTTACGGTGGTCAGTTCATTACTCCAATATACCAAAACTCATTGAAGCTATTTTCATACTTATCATACTACTCGTATGAAATCTTTTTCCAAACGAGACATCTCAACTGAGCAGCCCACTTCAAGAAACTCTCAACACCTCGTCTGTAAGAAGTTTCCTGTTGCGACTCATACTCATCCCTGGACTTCGAATACATCATAATATCATCGCTGTAGATGACAACCAATCGGTCCAGGTAAGGTTTAAATACCTTAACGTAGTTGAGTTCCACTCAATATTTCAATTTTCCATATACTTGACCTATGTACGCATAAACGTACAATGTCATTTCGAAATAGCTTTCGTTCAAGATACTAGCTCACGTCATTTCTTTCCTCTTATATTAACGGCTTTTATAAAATTTTAAATTTTAAACCTTCTTGATTAATCAAATTCTATATTTCTTTATCGTACCAGCAAAGGTACCCAAATTTTAAATGTATATATTATGACTGTCGATTTCAATCTATAGATTATGCGTGCGCTTCTAGACGCTGTCAAATCTTCAGGCAGGGAGATATTTTAAAATACCTTTATTAACCCTAAGATTTGACCACATACTGGGTGTAAATTTATCCACCCCTTATCCTTGATCGCAATTCATATTCACTACTTATCGCTTAATCCAATTTACTTTGCATATCGAAGATATCCTTACCTTGCATACATATCTTATTCCAATATATCTCCTTTAATATATCACTTATAACTAACTCTTTCATTACGTGTGAAAACTTACAATCCTTATACCCATATTCAGTTAGTGAAAATCAACTAACTATCATCATCATGCCTAAGGGTACAGGCTTCACATTTTTCACTAACTTATAAGCAACTGAAGGCGGTATAATTAAATGCGTGGCACCAGGATCAATTAAAATAATTATTTCATTATTCTTAACCAGTGTGGTATCTTCCACCACATCCTATGAAACATCAATAGTGTCCTGGTCCAAGGCATACACTCGCCCTCGTCCAACATCTTATTTTCGTGGTAACTACCACACATCTTACACTGTTCACACTGCTACTCTGTCATACTGTTACGTAGCAGGTCGGGGTCCTCAAATCACAATACCCCTCAAAAGTATTGAAATTGGATACACTGGGGTTTATCAATCAACTTACCCCATGATTTATCAGCTCAAAGCCTTTACCAAACTACCTTTTTCCCGTTCTGACATTCTTGTCATCCTCTATTCTCTTTTGTCTCAATTTCGGCCCTCACTACCTTTCTCAATCTCAGAGGCGTGCAACTCATGATCTTATTCACACAACTGTTGTCTGCGCACTGCCTCGGCATAGGTAGTGATGTCTAACAGGCCAATCGGACTCTAATTGATAATCTGAGTCCTTCTATGAACTTTCAAAAATCTCGACTCTCACTGTTCATCATGTTCGAGTCACATCTGCCCAGGAATATAAACTGAGTATCATACTCGTTAATCAACATGTTCCTCTGGGTCAGAGTAAATAATATCATCTGTAATTTTCCTTTAAAACAATATCCGGGATATTCTGTCACCGGAATACATATAGAATTTTTTTTTTCCATGTCCATTCTGGACGTCTAATTCTTCAAATGGGTCGAGCGAACTTCAATTAATGTTCCGACTTACCCTCAAATCTCATGTATACTCTGAGCAATTAGCTCGCAACATATTCTCCACACTCCGCTCCAACCTCGTGAAGCGTATCTCAATACTGTCTGATCTCTCTGTCAGACTCTATCCGATCTCTCTATCAGACTCTGTGGAGCATGCTCTATATCAGCCTCCACGTCATTCTCATCTCGAGTCTCATGTGGCGACTCAGTACAACTCTCGGGCCTACCTCTACGGCCTCGAGCTCGTGTACTCGCCTCTCAACCATAGCGGCTATCAGTCAATGAGTCTATTCTTGCATTTAAAACCAAATTCTTAGCTGCACTTCCATCTCGATATACACAACTGTATCTAAGCAATGCACAGTACATGGGGATGAAAATTTCCTTAACCACTAACACCGACTCATATCAGGCCAACTCAGCTCTGATACCATTAAACCTGTCACGACCCAAATTACCTAAAAATCAGAGAAAATTTTTTTTTTTCACTTTTTCATTTATTATTTAATTCTTACCTTTCTCTCGTCGTGACCATTCTACAACACAGTTGGGCTATGATTCGGTGTTAGTCACCTCTCACTATTACCAATCCATTTCCATAATCATATATCAGAGTCTACTATCCTTTTGACTTTAAATAAACACATACCCAATGGTATTTGCATGACTCTACATCCCCGACATCATATCCATTTACAGTACTGTGCATTACATATTTAGATACAAAACCATACAAATGTGTATACCTGTCTCTCGATGGGAAGCAGCAAATATCAACCATGCAAGTCCTCAGCCGCTCAATATCTATTGCAAGTGCTCTGAAAAGATGGGAAAATAAGGGGGGTGAGCAAACCACACGCTCAGTAAGGCAATTATGCAAGTAAGTAGATAGCTCCACTATCTACATGCTCATAATGCCATGCCCTTAAATCCATTTCTTTTCATTTAAAATTACACGCACAAAGTCATGCATATTCAATGTCATAGTTTATCCAAAACTATTTGTGCATATATAAATCATGTAACTCATGCATTCAAAGCATTTTATGTGACATCATTAAATCATATTAAGCATGAATTTAATCAAGATCATGCAGTCTTTCATGTCATGTAAGACAATTCAAGGTTTTCAAATGAAAGCATGGAAAACACATCATGCCACTGCATTTAAATCAATTCATTTAAAACGCAGTATAAAATAACCCCTCTGGGTCAATCATCTCAAAACTCATAAAACAATTTGTTATATTTCATTATAAAACTTGAGTTATAAAACCACCCTTCTTTCAGGGTCACATATCATAAAATCATCTGAAATCATCAAATCATCAAATCGGGGGCCTGACCCCTCCTTCGGGTCTACCCTGATCTAACAGACCACAAGTTATATCATGTGAGACAATCAGGTAATTAACAGTAACATCGAGGACTATGGCCATATCCTAGTGATCCCTGGCAACACGGTACCTAGTGTGCGGGGTATCACACCTGAAACGGGAGGTGGGTCGTCCTACCCGCCAGAACAGCATAACACCAGGATTGCGAGGGCAAGGCTTGCTGCCTCGTGGCTAATGCCACTCCACTCCAACAATCCCCACGGTACAGCGTACTCCGCGTGACATACACGGTACAAAGTACTCCGTGAACCCAAGCTCAGTCAGGGGTGCCTGTAATAGGTCTTATCCATCCATATCATCTCTGTCTCAGAATGCACGTGTGAGCATATCATCTCACTGTGACACACAGTCTACAGGAGGCTCCAACACGGCTATATGCATGTAATATAAATCCCTGTGAGAGCGAAGCTCAAGCACGGCTCCATGCATATTCATGATATCTGAAAATCTCGTGCGAGCGAAGCTCTAGCACGGTTTCATAAAAATCAGTGAAATCTGCGTACGAGCAGCGCTCAAGTACGACTTAAACTGATTATAATTTCATGTAAATTCCACGTACGAGCAACGCTCTAGTACGGATATGTATATAAATTCAGTGAAAACCTCGTACGAGAAAAACTCCAGTACGACATTCAAATGAATTATGAAAACCATGTAAAACTTTGTGCGAGCAATGCTCCAGCACAAATGAATGCTCAAGTAAATCAAATCTCGTGCGAGTTACACTCCAGCACGGCTTTATGCATAATTAAATCAAATCTCGTGCGAGATTCACTCCAGCACGGCTTTATGCAATATCAAATCAAAACAGGATGCGAGCTAAGCTCCAGCATCTCTCATGCATGTCAAATCATTAAAACTAGTGCGAGCAATCGCTCCAGCACTATTTTATGCATACCACGTTAAAACAAATCAAAACATGTTAAAACAGAGTGCAAGCTAGGCTCCAGCAGCTCTCATTTCACAATAATAAAAATCAGTGCGAGCACCATGCTCTAGCACATTTCATGCATATGATGTCACACAAGTCGGTGCGAGCAACTGCTCAAGCACATTTATGCACATTCACAAACGCAGATATAGTGCGAACTACGTGTCGGCACTACCTGTTTCCATATAAACTTGATAGTTGGCCTCTTTTCCAAAGAAATTTCATTTAAATATTAATAACACCTACGTAGTGTTAATTTGGGAAACTTATGCAATTATTGGCCAATCTATCGATTTACTTTGATTAAAACCAATCAAATCTTTAATTCGGAAAATTCCTTAAATCATGCATTTCATGCATGTCATGCTTTCACCATCCTTAGGTGAACTTCCCTCAATAGGGGTAAAATAGTCTTTTCACCTATTTCGATCCTCAAAATTATTTAAACCACTTTTAGGATCTTTATACATCATCAAGGCATACATACATATTCAGTGTACAGAACACTATTAAAATACGCGTAGCTACCTCTAGCTACTCACACAATTCCCTTACCTCATTTATCTGTACAGTCTGACCTTTCCTCTGATGACTCGTCACGCAGTCCGATTTGCTCTGAATCCAATTCAAATCTCCGGCACTGCGGATACATATTCATCAGGTCAATTACAATACAATTAATTGTATTCACAATTTTCTGGGCTTAATTTAAATCATTGGGCCCGTTTACCCATATTGGGCCCGATTGTACCATAATGGGCCTTAATCGGCCTTAAGCCCGTTTACCACACTTTATCGAGGCCTATTGGGCTCATTGGACCCATCAATATTTATTTAGCCTCGTTCTAAATTCTCAGATAGCTTATGAATTATTTACGACAATTTATCCCAATTTCTAGAATTTAATTCATTTATACGAAAATTAAATCCGTAATTCATGCGTTAAATATCAATCACGCATAACGATATAAAATTGTCGTAAATAAGGGTCACATACCCGTTATTCCATGATCGTACACAAATCGAGGCTGTCTCGAGCTCTCAGTGGATGCCAATTGTCGAGCTACACAATTAAATATATTTTCGGGTAAACTTTCAGTCGATTATTTATCAAATTAAATATTCTAAAAATTAAATCGGTCAATTTGACCGCTTACCGACTTACCCGAAGCTCGATTGCATCACAGAAATTTTCTCCAATTTTTTCTCTTTTTCTTTTTCCCTTTTTCTTCCTTTTTTCCCTCTCTTTTTGGCTGAACCGGTCCGGTCCGGTTCAACCCGGTTCGGACCGCCGGTTCGGTCTGGTCCGGTTTGGCCGGTTCTGTCCGGTTCGGCCGGTCCAGGCTCCCTTTGGTCGTGCCGGCGCCGTCCGGCCGGTTCTCTGGCCGATTCCGGTGCCATTCAACGCGCCATGGACTGGGCTTCTCAAATCGGGCCTCGACCTGGGTCGAATCGGCGCCGATGGCCGCCGATCGACGTTTCTCCCCCGCGGCATCCCTTTCGTTTTTCGATGTTTTTCGCCGTTCCCGGCGCGCGTCTGGCCGCCTGTGGGTTCGCCTGAGGTCGGCCGACCTTCGCCGACCCTCGCCTGGGGCCCTTGGCCGCCGGTGAGGCTCGTCCGTCGTCTTCTCTTCCTCGGCTCGCCTTTCGCGTTTTTCTTCTTCTCTGTTTCTGTTTCAGACTTTCGTTTCCTCTCTGTTTCAATTCGCGTTTTTTTTTTATTTATTTATTTATTTATTTAATTTTATTATTATTTTAATCAATAAAATAATAGTATTTTGTCAAAAATATCTTCAAAAATTAATATTTAATTCAGTTAATCAATAAATGAATTTCTCGGTATTATTTCGACTTTCCGGTATATTTTTCGATTATTTTCGAGATTATTTTTCGATACGAAAATCTTGGTTTATTCCAATAAATTCATATCTTGATCAATTTAACCCGGAATTTAATTATTTCTTCGTCATTGATCAAGATTTCTCATTTTCATATTTTTAATTAAATTTTCTTGTCCCGATTAATACCGAATTTTGGTCTTTTGACCATTTTGCCCTTGCACGTATTCGGGAATGTCATTTAAGTCCTTTTGCATTTTTAAATGCACTTGAAAATATCGGGTCTTACACACAGATCTTTTCGAAGATTGATCTGAGGTCTGGGTATCATCAGTTGAGAATTCAGAGTGGAGATGTACCCAAGACAGTGTTTGGGACTCATTGTGGCCATTATGACTTTCTAGTTATGCCATTTAGGTTGACGAATGCTCCTGCAGCGTTTATGGCTCTAATGAATGATATGTTTAAGCCATACTTGGATAGATTCGCTATTGTCTTTATAGATGACATACTGGTGTACTCGAAGTCCAGGGAAGAGCATGCGCAGCATTTGAGAACAGTGTTACAGACCCTCTGAGATCAGGAGTTATATGCTAAACTAAACAAGTGTGATTTCTGGCTGTGTGAGATATCGTTTTTGGGTCATGTAGTCTTGAAAGATTGTGTATCAGTGGATCTGTCTAAGATAGAGGCTGTGATACAGTGAGATAGACCCAAGACAATTAGAGAAATCTGAAGTTTCTTAGGTTTAGCAGGTTATTACCAACGATTTGTCGAAAGATTCTCTAAGCTGGCTGCTCCGTTGACACGTCTCACTCGAAAAGATGTGGCATTTGAGTGGGATGATAAATGGGAGAAAAGTTTCTGTGAGCTAAAGAATAGACTGACCACCGCACCTATTCTTACCATACCCACCAGTTCAGGAGGTTACTCAGTGTACACCAATGCCTCAGGACAGGGACTAGGCTATGTGTTGATGTAGGACGGAAAGGTAGTAGCCTATGGATCCAGACAACTTAACGACCATGAGAGGAACTACTTGACCCATGATTTAGAGTTGGCAGCCGTTATATTTGCATTGAAAATATGGAGCCACTACTTATATGGAGAGAAATTTCAGGTGTATACTGATCATAAGAGCCTCAGATATCTGTTTTCACAGAAAGAGTTGAATATGAGGCAGAGACGATGGATAAAGCTTCTAAAAGATTATGTTTGCGAGATATTGTACCATCCATGAAAAGGTAATGTTGTGACTGATGCCCTGAGTAGAAAGAGCCTTGGAATGGTATCACACAGGATGGTCAGGGAATATGAGCTGCTCAAGCAGTTTACTCACCTCAGGTTGGATATAAACCCTCTTAATATTGACAGTGACTGTGTGATAGCTAGCTTGCGAGTGGAACCAAATTTGATTGACCGAATACGCCAAGCTCAGCATGCCGATCTACTATGTGAGGATCGTACGAGGTAAATTCAAAGGGGTGATGTTGTCGATTTCTTTGTGGGTGATGATGGCCTACTGAGGTTTAAAGGTAGGATTTGTGTTCCCGATGACCCATAATTAAAGAGATTGATATTGACAGAAGCTCATTCATCGAGATACACATTGCATCCGAGAGGTAATAAGATGTACCAGAACCTTCGAAAAGTGTAGTGGTGGTCAGGAATAAAAAGAGATATCGCAGAGTTTGTGGCAAGATGTCTGGTACGTCAGCAAGTAAAAGTAGAGCATCAGAAACTTGCAGGGTTATTGCAGCATCTACCAGTACCGACATGGAAATGGGAGCATGTCACCATGGATTTCATCATGGGATTGCCAAGGACTAAGAGGAACCATGATGCTATCTGGGTAGTGGTTGACAGACTGACGAAATCAGCCCACTTTCTAGCCATGAAATCTATAGATGCCTTGAGTAGTTTGGCAGAGTTATACGTACGAGAGATAGTGAGGCTACATGGAGTTTCAGTGAGCATTGTATTGGATAGGGATTCCCATTTCACTTCTCACTTTTGGGAACAATTCCAAGAAGCTGTGGGAACCCGATTGAGTTTCAGTACTACTTTCCATCCTTAAACCGATGGTCAACAAGAGAGAACCATCCAGACGTTACAGGATATGTTGAGGGCAAGTGTTATGGATTTTAAAGACTCCTGGGATGGTCACCTACAGTTAGCCGAATTTGCATACAACAATAGTTATCACTCAAGCATCGGGATGGCCCCATATGAGGCCTTGTATGGTAGAAGATGTCGTTCCCCAATTGGTTGGGAAGAAGTGGGTGAGAGAAAAATGTTTGCTCATGACTTGGTACAGCAAGCCTCTGAGGTTGTTTAGTTGCTATGTGAGAGATTGAGAACAGCTCAGAGCAGGCAGAAAAGCTATGCTGACATAAGATGCAAGCCACTGGAGTTTATGGTTGGTGACTCTGTATTCTTGAAAGTGTCTCCCTCAAAAGGGATTACGAGGTTCTGTAAGAAGGGTAAGTTGAGCCCTCGATATATCGGACCGTTTGAGATACTGGAGCGTGTGGGAGATAAGGCTTATAGGATTGCGTTGCCACCGGAATTGGCAAGCGTACATAATGTCTTCCACGTATCGATGCTTCGAAAGTACCATCCAGATCCAAGTCATGTGATTCGGTATGAGCCATTGGAGCTCAAAGATGATTTGACATACATCGAGAGACTGATGCAGATACTGGATAGGAAAGAGAAAGTGTTACGAAATAAGACAATTTCGCTTGTTAAAGTTCTCTGGCAACATCATAATTCAGAAGAAGCAACTTGGGAGTTAGAGAACTTGATACGGGAGAAGTACTCCCGACTTTTTGAAGAGTAACTTGGTTCTAATTTGGAGGACCAAATCTTTTAAGGAGGGGAGGAATGTAAGACCAGTATTTTTGTATATAAACCTTATGAAATGCATAAGTATATACATGTCATGTGAAGTCTAAGTGATGTAAAGTCCATAAGTTGATGTACACATTTGTGATGTGAGTTTGTGATGTACACACAAGTTTCATTATGTATGAATGTGAAGAAATGGACTTTTCTCAGTGATGAATGTGAATAGAACTCAAAATGAGCAGTGTGGTAAAATGGAAGGGAGTTGCATGAGTTGCATAAAGCTTTATACTTCCAATTGATATATATTGTATACCTTTGGTTATACAATGAATGCACACAAGTTTTAATATGCATAAAGGATAAATAGATGTCATTTTCAAGCCTTAAAGATGGTTGAATGAGAAAATGACTATGGCAGCAAAATCAAGTATGTTTGGAGTGAGTTACTGCAGAAAAGTGCAGTAAAATCTGGAAAATATGAATGCCAGATCGATCTCATTGGAGGAAAGATTGATCTGGAAGAGCCAAAATTGCTTCTGTTCGAGCAATGGAACAGGGCAGATCGATCTCCAATGGAACCAGATCGATCTCCTTAAGCTACTGACTTGCAACAGATCGATCTTATGCAAGAGCAGATCGATCTCTTTAAGGTTTTGTGTTGTGTAGATCGATCTCATGCTAGGAGCAGATCGATCTCATTAAGCTTGGAAGGTCTATTTCAAGAGTAAAAATGCTGAGAAGATCGATCTCTTGGGGTAGCAGATCGATCTCATCAAGGCAATTCCTATAAAACATGACCTGCTGACCTGCATTTCACGGGAAAAACCAAAACCTTTCCATATTTTGACACCAAGTGACCTAAATCCCCCTCTAGACTATAAACACTTTCCATAGAGGTTAGAAGCAAGTTTATTTAATCAAAGTTGTTCATAGAGTGGAGAAGAACAACATAGCTGGAAGCTAAAAGTTGAGGTGATCCATTTAAGGGAGAAAAGGAGTTTTCCCCCAAAAGTGTGCTAAGTGGAGAAAAGCTGAGATTGGTAAGATTTCCATATCCCAATCTCATATATGTTAATCTATATACTTGTATGAGTGGATTGGTAGATAGATTGAAGGTTGAAACATCTTAGAAGTGCTAAACTATTCATGACCTAGAAAATGGCTAAATGAGCCAAAATGAAGAGTTATTGAGTAGGCATGGATTTGATGATGATTTAAGCATGCCTAGATGTTATTAAGCATGTATAGATGCTTATAAAATGATTTGATGAAGTTCATGTGCTAGAAACAAAAGTAGCTCAAATTGACTATATGTGGTGTTTAATGAAATGCCACAATAAAGTAAAAATCATGAACTTGAGGTATTAAGAGTGTAATACCGGTTTAAGATGAATCGATAGACTCGAGGAGTCTAAGGGATTCTTGGAAAGGATAAAGTCCACTAAGGCATAAAAAGGCAAATGAGATGTAATTGGCCAAATGCATTGAATTAAATATCATGCATGTGAAATAAAGTATATGATAGTATGCTGATGTGTGTGATGCACAATTTTCTCTACGAAAAATAAAGGTGAAGTTGATAAGACCGGATCACAAGCTAGAGGAATCAAAGAAAAAGATTTAAGCGTGATTCGAGGTAAGGGACTTATGTAAGCTATAGAGATAGCTATACGTATGTTTTCTTATCTGCTGTGTGAAATGTATGTGATAAGCATTAGATATAGATATATCTAAATAGAAAACTACGTATGAAAATAAGTCGATAAGCATATGTTGCATGACTTCGGTGATTCTTGTGAAAAGAGGTTTTTCAAACTTTTGAGAAATAATGATAATAGACAGGCTCCGGTTTTAACCAATTGTATGAAATCTGTATAAAGAGTGATTGAAGGGAGTTTACTCTCTCACTCATACTTAGTGAAAGGAGCGGTTCTATTTCTTTACTGTGTGAAATCGTGCTAGAACATGAGAGGCAATGGTAGATTGACCAGCTCTGCTAGCACATTATTTTAAAAAGGATTTTTGAGAAAAATAAAAGAGTGCTTAATGCCTCGAGGATATTGTGTATTCCACTCGAGAGCTCGTATGTGATTTTGAGATAATAGAAATGCGTGATAAGGATCCATAGGAGCACGATGTGCCGTGAGCATTAGCCATGGGGTACGATGTGTCGTGACTATCTGTGTGAGATCTGTGTGATGCTGAAGGGATGGTTGATCCGCCTCCCTAAGCATAGGGTTCCCGCACACCTTATCAGTGTAGCCTAGAATCCGACTATAGCCATAAGTCTGCAAAAGTTTGCATAAATCTGTATCAGTATGATACGATATTGTCACTACTGTGTGAGGTGACAGACATCCTCCTTTACTGTGTGTCTGGGGATGGGATGATCCATGATTATGTCTCAACATGTATTAATGTGCAAAGCTCCAAATGTATTTTTATATGAGCTGTGTGAATAGAATTGTTATGTAAAGCTAAGTGTTTACTGTGTGAAAAGTGATTTCAAGGGTGAACTGTGTGAAGTTAATCTCAGTGGTTTTGTATGATAACTGTGTGAATATGCATATATCCATCTAGCAAATTAACGGTTTCACATTGATGGAAATTGATTTAAAGAACATGCATATTATTTGATAAGGAAATGTGAGTATGTATTTAAACATATAAACAGTGTAGTTATCTACCTGCTTGCACATTTTCCTTGCTGAGCGCGTTATGCTCACCCCCTTTATTTCCTCCTCCACAGATACTACGCAGTAGTGAGTACTGCAGTCGTCCCTGCTACGGTGTTTTCTAGTCATCTAACACTAAAAAGAGGTATACACCATATGATGATATAAAGAGAAATTTTGTATCCTGTAAATTAATGCACAGTCTAGTAACGTTTTGTACAAAAAAGGATGTATAGTTAATAGAAACTAATGTAAACGTTTCAGCAGATGTTATAAAAGTCCAATTTCTATTTAACTTTGTTTAATTACATATATTAAACTATAAATGAGTGAGATATGGATTAGATTTGACTCACAGCCCAACTCTAAGTGGTAAGTGGTAAGGTAAATTCACGAGAAGGGGGTGGTGGTTGTGACACCTAGTGTACGGGGTATCACTTCTATTTGCTTCCATACGGGAGATGGGTCATGTCTTACTTGTTGGTCCATAGCAGAATCCATCATCCAAAGATGACATATATATAATATTACACATGGTATAACATACTCCATGCTACTTGCACGGTACAACGTACTCCGTGGACCTATATCATCACAATATATCCTGCCACATCTCAATACGCACGTGTAAGCCTATTTAATCGACGTGGCACACAGCCTACTCGAAGCTCCCATCACGGCTCCCAACATGTCATAAAACAACGTGCAAGTAGTCTCAAGCACGGTAACAAGTATAATGGACATCTAGTGCGAGCTATGCTCCAACACCATGTCAAAACTCATATGAAAACTAGTGCGGGCTAGGCTCCAGTACAATGTCATAAAATCCATGTGAAAACTAGTGCCAGCTAAGCTCCAGCACTCATGCATGTAAAACTCTAGTGCGAGCATCGCTCCAGCACTAATGCATGTTTAAAACATGTCAAATCTCGTGCAAGAAGGGCTCTAGCACGTTTCATTTCCACAAAATTCATGTAGGTGGCTCACTCTTTGCAAAGCATGCTTATGGAAACCAAATCAAGCTACTTTTGTGCAAATCATTTCAAATGCTAGCCAACCTACCAATCACATGCTAAAAAGCAATGAAAAGATTTTCAGAGCATCATGCTCTTGCTTTTAATGCATATTTCTAAAAAACCCAACTCTTTACCCTTTAAACATTCATTTCATCCTATGACTCTTAACTACATTTACAAATCGCCCATGCACCCGAAAGACATATAGATATCCCTAGGGCGGCATATAGTATCCCTAGGGCTAACACAATTCCCTTACCTCGATTCTCTTAGAAGCAACTCTTCCTTCCTTTCTCGCTCTTCGAATTTTGGCTCAACTCACTCCAGACTTATCCACAGGAGCTCACACATTCATAATTCATATGAGTCAATACCGATAACTCATATTCAAACTTCAACTAATCGATATATCTCATCGAGACTATTTCATTAAGTTTGGCCCATTATCACATTTGGTCATCATTATGGCATTTCTAATCAATTTAACTAGCAACACACTTGGTTACTTATCAAACACTTGGCATAAATGTTTATCCATAATCATCCATCATTTATACATTCTCTATAACCCATTTATGTGCATTTTTATCACTTGACTAATCTCACAATGTGGCTTCATCCAATCATCTCAAAATCATGCACATTACTCCACTAACAACTTGATATAATCCTTTTTATCATCTATTCAACCACATTCCATTTTCTCACACTAAACTCATTCTAGGTTATGCTTGTATCATTACATTTTAGGTAGTTTTTAATTATCAATACATACACCAATCTACTCATAACAACAACTAGATAAATATACTTAGAGTTGGTGTATTAGGAACTCACCTAGCTTGACTTTCTTCTTTTTCAAGTTTTGAAGACTCCTTAGCACCTTCAATCCAATGAGTTGAATGTTGGCTCCAAGTTATGTTGCTCTCCTTCTCAAAATGAACAACTTTGGCTCTAATAGCTTTTTCCCAATTCTTTTTGGAAGATGGTGTATTCTAGAGAGAGAAAACTTGGTATTTTGGGTGAAAATGGAAGATGTGTGTTGGTTTGTTAAAGAAAAGGGTTTTACCATGGGGTATTTATAGATTGAGAGTGAAGAGATCGATCTGCTAGGGTGAGGAGATCGATCTTCCTTTGGTTTTAGCCACCGAATTCTCAGGTTTGAAATAGGAGTGATCGATCTGCTCACTGAGGAGAGATCGATCTTGGCATGGCAGAAACTTGAGGAGATCGATCTGCTCATGGGGAGAGATCGATCTGCTCTTGATAAAATCCAATGGAGATCAATCTGCACTTAAGGGGGAATCGATCTGGGCTTGGTAGAGGGTAATGTAGATCGATCTGCTCATTGGGGAGATCGATCTGCTTGGCGGTGAGATTGATCTGCCTTGGCAGATTCACTTGGAATTGCTCCGTTTTGCACAAGGGATTGATCTGCCTTAAATGGGAGATTGATCTGACCTTCATTTGTAGCTATTTTGCTACAATGTTTCTAGAATTTCCAAGGGAGAACTTGCATTCGATTGCTTCGCTAGTCATGTTGCAATCTATTCACACTTCGAGCATAGAAAGGTTTATTTCCTATGATTTTCATGTTATGAGACTTGTGTGTATTGCTTGGAAATTAGAATGGAAACACAAAATTCACCGTCCATGCATCATCATTTCGTGTCTTCATTCCTTCTCTTCAATCTAAGTGTTTAACGTTTTATTCGTTCAGTTTACGACCACTTCAGCCCTTATCTACCCTTTATTTGTATCTTGACACTCAATAATCCCATTGCAAATTCATTCACATTTACATGATCCAAAATCATTTCTCTTATAATTCCATTTACATATATTACAAAGTTATACATACATGGGGTCTCACACATAAGTCCAGTGGGGCTGAGGAAACCCTAGCCATGGTCACAGGTTAACATTTTCCCTATTAAAATGCTTCCGTTTTAGGATGTAAGCATGGACACAACACACTTAAAACAGATGCCTAGTCTCTAACTTATGTTTAAGGTTTTATTAAGCAACTGGATTTTAAGTATAATTTGTAAGATTGTGAATTTAAGCTAAGATTTGCAACCATATGTTTCTCAGTTATAAAATGCAAAAAATGCATCATAAGCATGATTTATTTACATGCCTATGTTTTGTAAGAGCACTTATGTCAGACCCGTATTTTTATGTAGCTTGTTCCTTATGATTCCCATATGTGTACAAACACTTTTATTATTATAGTTGAATCATAAGAAGAGTATTTACTACAATATAACTACAAGTGATGAATAGAAATGCATATAAGCTACATAAAAGCCAAATAAGGGCTATAAGAGCCACAGGCTAAACCGAATGGATTTGAATCATTCTGACTGAAGATAAGAACTTATAAAGTGAAACTATAGAGAGCTTATAAAAGAAAGTTAGTTTGATTTGGTCCCGAACACATAGTAGAAGAGTAATTGCCAAAAAGGGGCTAAACGAGTCTGAAATGGTCTGTTCGAGGTGTTTTAGGCATATTCACTTCCAGGAAAGGGCCGAAACATAAAGAAGAGAGTGTGAACCATAAGAAATGACACTTTCAAAATTTTTAGAAAAAGTCAAACGTGATCAATGGTCAAGAAAAGTCAAATGTAGTTAAGAAAAGTAGACTTTGACCATAGTTGACTAACCATGGTTAGAAATTAACCTAAGTATGGAGAAAAAATGGGGAAAAATATTTTTGGTTAGAATACAAGAAATTCATCCCCTGTAGTAAGGAAAATTTATTTGGATGAATTTTGGATTAAATTTAATCGGTAAAACGCAATTGGCCAAAGTTAGAATTTTTAAAGACCATTAAGGCATAACAAGTATGGGCCGAATTTGGATAGCCCAATGGGCCGAATTGTTGGGCCATTTGGTAGGCTCAATATGAAGAAAATTGAAGGCCCAATTGGTAGAAATATTTTCAGTCCAAAAGCCCAAAATAAAAGTGCAAACCAAAAACCCATTAGTATGAGTTAAAACCCATTAATAAAAGGTAGCAAAATCCAATTTGGTAACCATCACCTAAACAAAGGTTGCAAAATCCAATTTGATAACCTTAATTTTAACCCATTAAAAGTCAATTAAGGTGGCTGAATTTTATGCTTAATGACTAAGTCTTTGACTTATAAAATCAGCCAACACTTGTCTTCCTCATCCTTCCATTCTCGGCTACACAAGGAAACACCATAACCAAATAGTTTTCAAGCTTTCTCTCACTAGAAATCACTAAGATAAAGGCATATTTGGAACTTGTAATCTGCATGAAAGTTGTTCCAAATTGAGAGAGGATTAACATATGTTGGAATTGGCTATCAAGGAGCCAAAGTGTGCAACCCGAGAAGCTTCAAAGTTTCGACCAAGAAGGAAACTACAAGATAGGTATAAATTCAAGCTTCCAAATTCATATATGTTAATGTATGAATTATTCTAAGTTGATTGGTATATGTTTTAAGCATTGAAACACATGAAATCATCATGAACATGTGATTGTCAAAAATGGGTAATGATAAATTGATGAATACCATATGATTTTAATGCATGGATGAATTGGTATACATGTGTTTATGATTATGGTATAGTTAGAATTAATCAATTTAATCAATTGGTGAATGAATTAATGTTGGCAATCAAGGTGTTTGATAAAATGCCTAAATGAACTAAGTTAAGCTTAAGACCATTGCCAACCAAGTGTTTGTGAAAAAGCCTAAGTGAATGGCTAGTGAAATGGCCAATGTTGGCGTGGTGCTCGGCATGGCTGGGCATGCATGGCTCTCGGCCATGGCATGTGGCCGATAGGTCCAATGGGCTAAGCCCAATTGGTTTCAGTCCAATGATGTGCTATGAGCCTCGAATAAGCCCAATAAGAGTTGGTAGGCCCCACAAGCCCAATAGGTCCAACTGAAGTGACTAGTAAAATGGAAATGGGCTTAAGACGGTGTTAGGCCCATTAAGTGTAGATGGGCCCATTTAATGAAATATACTGTATTAAATATGAAATACAGTAGGAAAAGTGTAATTAACCTTGTGAATGGTTATATGCAGCTTCAGAGTTTATATTGAGAGTTGATCGGACTGCGAGATCGAGTAGCACCGAGGAACTGAGGTCACTTGACGTGATCCGAGGTAAGGGACTTTTACAAATAGTTAGAGATATCGGCACGTATTTTCATCTGCTTTTACATTCACTTAAAAAGTCTAAGGGACAGAGAAAGTGAATAATATTTATAGCGACCCGATAGTGGCAAATTCTAATTTTACCCCTAGTTAGTTAACAAGTCAACTTTTGGGAAAAGTTGCAAAAAGCTTAGAAAGCATGTTTTCGACTGTTTTAAATGTTGTCTGATAGTTGCATGGATAGACTGGCTAATGTTTTCATGTTATATGCGAAAACAACACATTATAGTGCCAATTTGATTTAATTGAGTGAATTAATTTGAAATAAGCTAACTATCGATTTGTGTGAAAACCAATCATGCTAGAGCACAGCTCGCATTGGATTTTATATGTTTTCCACATTTATTAGTGCTGGAGTGATACTCGCACTGGATTTTACATGATATGCATTACATAGTACTTGAGTATTTCTCGTACTTGATTTTAATGCGATTTGAGCATGTAGAGTATTAGAGCGTTGCTCGTACTCAGTTTTATTGATTGATGCATGATAGAGTACTACATGACATAGTACTGGGAGCATTGCTCGCACTAGATTTATATGACTTGATGCATGAGGTCGTGTTGGGAGTTTACTTGCAAAAACCGATTTTGAAAGAGATAGCATGAAATAGTTGTGCTGGGAGCCAGTGCAGATTGTGTGTCGCATCGATTATATGCTCGCACGTGCATTTTGAGATATGGCCGAGGGCTATCAAAATTATTATCCATGGTATGAGGGCTAAGACCTATGGCAAGCACCTTGACTATGAGGATTGGGTCAATGGATTACTTTGTACGGTGTATGTCACACAGAGTACGTTGTATCATGTGTGCACGGTGATATAGAGTTGTGAGTTGATGATTGAAGTTTTGATCCACCTCCCGTTACAGCAAATGTAAGGCCCCGCACACTGAGATCTATGTAGCCTTGGATCACGAAAAATGAGTTATGATCATAATCTTGGAACATGTAGTCGCCTATCTCATTTTAACAGATTTTCTTGATTGAATCGTCACATGATTTTATAAATTGGGTAGACCAAGGGATGGGTTGAGCCTCGACACGTGGCCTTGTGTGTGTGATATGGGTAACCCTAGGGATGGGTGAAGCCCGAATTTTCATGTTTTTACATGATGATATGTCATCTTTGTTTTGATTTAATTGATATGGTATAATGAAATGTGATTTACAGTGTTTACATGACAATGCAATGTTTTGCATAAATTGCTGACGTGATGAAACCAGCATGATTTATATCTATACAAATATATACTTTCATAAATATGCACAGAAAGATACATGCTTTAGATGTGAATCAAAAAGGAAATGATTTTAAGGCACGAGCATTATATTTTGTAGATAGTGTGGTTATCTACTTGCTTGCCTTATTTCCTTATTGAGCTGTGAGCTCACCCCCTTTTTATTTCCCCCTCTTTACAGAGCGTCTGTTGTAGTTGAACACGACTGAGGACTGGTATTCCTTGATCCGCTGCACACCCATCATATGAGAGGTATACATATTTGCTACTTTGTACTGAACAATGTAAAAGCACAGTTGTATAAACGAATGTACTGTCGAGGATGTATATGTATACTTATATGTATTTGAAATTTATATATGTAAATTACATATGAGAATGAATATTAATGGGATGATTGATATCAAATCACAGCCCAACTGTGTGATGGATTGAATTATGACAAAAGGAAAGGTAAGTAAAATGCAAAAAAAAAAATTTGTGGTGGTTTTTGGTAAGTCACGGGTGGTCGTGACTGTCACAACCCTCTTTACCAGTCTGTGACCTTTACCTCACCACTTACAGTTGGGCTGTGATTCAATATCCAATTTATAACTCATCCATTTTAGTTAAATATGGTTATACAAGTGAAGTAGAATAGAAACTGGACTTTTATATATAAGTACGGAAGTGTTTACATCAGTTTCTATTATATACAACCCCTAAAATACAAAATACAAACTTTACTGTGCATTAATTTACAGGATACCAAATTTTTCATCTCACAAGTGTATACCTCTCTGCACTGCTAGATGACTAGAGAAACACGATAGCAGGGACAACTGCAGTATACTCACTAATACGTAGTATCTGTGGAGGAGGAAATAAAGGGGTGAGCTAATGCACTCAGTAAGGAAAATATGAAAGCAGGTAGATAACTATACTATCTACATGCTTAAAATACATATATGTTCATTTTCCTTAAAACACAATATGCATGTTCTTTAAAATAGCTTCCATCAATGCGAAACCGTTAATTCGCTAGATGGGTATATGCATATTCACGTAGTAGCACACAGCTTTACATAGCATAATCTATTCACACAGTTCATACATAGAAGATGTTTTACATCTTAGAAGTCAATATAAGTTGAGACATAAATCATGGGTTATCATATCCACAGACACACAACAAGGGAGACATACGTCACAACACACAGTAGTGACTATGTTATATCACTCAAATATAGAAGAATTATGGCTATAGTCGGATTCCATGCTACACTGATCAGGTCTGTGGGAACCCTACGCTTAGGGAGGCAGATCAACCATCCCTTCAGCTCATACTCAAATCACGGCACTTAGTACCCCATGGATAACGCTCACGGCACATCGTGCTCCTGTAGATCCTTATCACCCATTTACGTTGTCTCAAAATCTCGTGCGAGCAGGTCAGTGCAAGACACACAGCGATACACGACGGCTCAAGCACAATTTATATTCATTACATCACATTCACAAACCACGTGTGAGCAGGTCAATGCAAGACACACAACAATACATGACGGTTCTAACACAGTTTTACTCAACACACAACAATGTCATGAAAACCTCGTGCGACCAACTCAGCGAAAGACACACAACATACTTGAGGCATCGAGCACAATATTACCAGGAAATTACATGGAAGCATAGTTAGAGCAAGACACACAGCAATACTCGAAGGCTCTAGCATGATTCCCAAAATCTAGTGCGAGCATCTCGAGTGGAACACACAGCATCACCCGAGGCATCAAACACTCTTTTGCTTTTCTCAAAAATCCTTTTTGAAAATAACGTGCGAGCGGGGCTGGTCAATCTATCGTTGCCTCTCATGCTCTAGCACGATTTCACACAGAAAAGAAATAGAAAGGGCTCCATGTAAGGTCATGAGTGAGAGGAAAAATCTCCCTTCTATCACTCGTTAGAAGCATTTTATGAAATTTTTCATACCGAGAGCCCGTCTATTATTATTCTTTCTAAAAACGTTTGTAAAAACCTCTTTTCACAACAATCATAGAAGTCATGTAACTCATACTTATAGACTTATTCTCATACGTAATTTTCTACTTAGATATACAAATATCTATATGTATCACATACATTCACACACAGCAGGTAAGAAAACATACGTATAGCTATCTCTATAGCTCTCATACGTCCCTTACCTCGAACCACGCTTGAATCGCTTTCCTTCAATTTCCATTTCTCATGATCCGCTCTATCGACTTCAATTATATCCTCTGGAGCTGAAATTGTGTATTACACATATCAGTATATTGTCATATACTTCATTTCACTTACGTAATATTTAAATCAATGCATTTGGCCATTTATATCTCATTTGGCCTAGTTACACCATTATTGGACTTTATCCTTTTATGAGTCTAATTCGAGTATATAACTCATTTTCAAGAATGTCTCAGACTCCTCGAGCTTATCGATTCGTATTAAATCGGTATTAAGCTTATAATACCTCAATTTCACCACTTTCATTTCAATGTGGCATTTCATCAAACACCACATATACTTAATTTTAGCCATTTCCATTTCTAACACATGAACTTCACTAAACGGTTACACCAACATATATACATATTCAGTAACACCTTTACATACTCAAATCTCCATTAAAACATGCCTACTCGATTTTCTATCATTAAATCGATTCTAGGTCTTATCTTTGATTAAGTATGCTTATCACATGTCAACCATTAATCTCTATACTAATCAGCTCATACAAGTATATAGATCAACATATTTGAGATTGATGTATTGAAATCTTACCAATCTCAGCTTTTCTCCTTTTTCACAACTTTGAGGAAAAACTCATTTTCTCCTTTGATTTAGTGATTCAGCCTCTCGTTTCCAACTATGTTGTTCTTCTCCACTCTATGAACAACTTTGATGAAATGAACTCCTTTCAAATCTCTAAGGAAAGTATTGATGGTCTAGAGAGGAAGTTAGGTCACTTGGTTGCAAAATATGGAAAAGGTTTGATGTTCTTCCATGAATTGCAGTTCAACAAGTCCTGTTTTATAGAAATTGCATTGATGAGATTGATCTCCATATGTGAGGGATTGATCTGCAGTTGTTTTTAGCCTTCCTCTAGTGCGTTTTCAAGCTTAGGAGATCGATCTGTCGAAGAACATGAGATCGATCTCTCACCGGCCGAGAGCTTCATAGATCGATCTGGCAAGGTAATAAGATCGATCTGCTTCAATCGAGGCTTAAGGGGATCGATCTGCTTGGACTGTGGATCAATTTCTTTCTTCAAAATGCTTCTAAGTTCGATCTCCCTTGCATTGGAGATCGATCTCCCCTTGTTCTACAGCCATACTTAGCTAAATATCATCCCAATTATCAAAGCTAACTTCATTTCGATTTACCTCACTACTCAATTTGCATTCAATACACTTTCATCACTTCAAAATGTCCATTTCTTATATTTCGTACATAATGAAACTTGTGTGTACATCACGAAGTCATGTAACAAGTGTGTACATCGGATTTACGGACCTTACATCACTTATGTTTCATATTACATAAACGAATGTATACTTAGAGAATCATAAGGGTTACATAAAAAAATACGGGTCTTATATTCCTCCCCTCCTTTAAGAAATTTGGTCCTCCAAATTAGAACCAGGTTACTCCTCAAAAAGTCAAGGGTACTTCTCCAGTATAGAGTTCTTCAACTCCCAAGTAGCTTCTTCTGAATTATGGTGCTGCCAAAGAATCTTGACAAACAGAATCTTCTTGTTCCGTAGCACTTTTTCCTTCCTATCCAGTATCCGAATCGGTTTCTCTACATATGACAAATCATTCTTAAGCTCTAACGGCTCATACCAAATCACATGGGTTGGATCTGGATAGTACTTCTGAAGCATAGATACATGGAAGACATTATGTATGCCTGTTAGCTCTAGTGGCAATGCTAGTCTGTAGGCCTTATCTCCCACTCGCTCTAGTATCTCAAACGGTCCGATATAACAAGGGCTCAACTTACCCTTCTTACCGAACCTCATAATCCCTTTCGAGGGAGAAACTTTTAAAAATACTGAATCACCCACAGTGAACTCTAGTGGCCTTCATCTCATGTTAGCATAATTTTTTTGCCTGCTCTGAGCTGCTCTCAATTTCCTGGATATCAGCTGAACAACCTTAGAGGCTTGCTGTACCAAATCAAGAGCAAATATTTTCCTTTCACCCACTTCTTCCCAACCAATTGGGGAACGACACCTTCTACCATACAAGGCTTCATAGGGTGCCATCCCGATACTCGAGTGGTAACTATTGTTGTATGCAAATTCGACTAACTGTAGGTGATCATCCCAGAAGCCCTTAAAATCCATAACACTTGCTCTCAGCATATCCTCTAACGTTTGGATGGTTCTCTCTGAGTGACCATCGGTCTGAGGATGGAAAGTAGTACTGAAACTCAATTGGGTTCCTATAGCCTCCTAAAATTATTCCTAAAAGTGAGAAGTGAAGCAGGAATCCGTATCAGATACGATGCTCACTAGAACACTATGTAGCCTCACTATCTCCCGTACATACAACTCTGCCAAACTACTCAGAGTATCTGTAGATTTCATAGCTAGAAAGTGGGCAGATTTTTGTCAATCTATCAACCACTACCCAGATAGCATCATAGTTCCTCTTAGTTCTCAGCAATCCCATGATGAAATCCATGGTGACATGCTTCCATTTCCAAGTTGGTACTGGTAGAGGCTGCAATAACCCTGCAGGCTTCCGATGCTCTACCTTTACTTGCTGACAAACATGACATCTTGCCACAAACTCTGCGATATCCCTTTTCATCCCTGACCACCTACACTTTTCGAAAGTTCTGGTACATTTTGTTACCTCCTAGATGCAATGTGTATCTTGATGAATGAGCTTATGTCAAAATTAATCTCTTTAATTCTAGGTCATCGGGAACACAAATCCTGCCTCTAAACCTCAATAGGCCATCATCACTCACAAAGAAATCGCCCATATCACCCCTCTGAATTTGACTCGTACGATCCTCACACAATAGATCGGCATGTTGAGCCTAGTGTATCCGGTCAATCAAATCTGGTTCCACTCTCAAGCTAGCTATCACACAGTCTCTGTCAATGTCATGATGGTCTATGTCCAACCTGAGGTGAGCAAACTGCTCGAGTAACCCATATTCCCTGACCATCATGTGCGATACCATTTCGAGGCTCTTTCTACTCAGGGCATCAGCCACAACATTAGCCTTTCCTGGATGGTATAATATCTCGCACTCATAATCTTTTAGAAGCTCTATCTATCGTCCCTACCTCATATTCAACTCTTTCTATGAAAATAGATATCTGAGGCTCTTATGATCCGTATACACCTGAAATTTCTCACCGTACAAGTAGTGGCACAATATTTTCAATGCAAATTCCACGGCAGCCAACTCTAAATCATGGGTCGGGTAGTTCCTCTCATGGCCCTTAAGTTGTCTGGATCCATAGGCTACTACCTTCCCGTCCTGCATCAGCACACAGCCTAGTCCCTGTCCTGAGGTATCTGTATACACTGTATAACCTTCTAAGCTGGTAGGTATGGTGAAAATAGGTGCGGTGGTCAGTCTGTGCTTTAATTCACAGAAAATTTTCTCTCATTTATCATCCCACTCGAATGTCATATTCTTTCGAGTGAGACGTGTCAATGGAGCAGTCAGCTTAAAAAATCCCTTGATAAATCGTCGGTAATAACCTGCTAAACCCAAGAAACTACGGATCTCTGTATCCACTGATACACCATCTCTCATGACTACATGACCCAAATATGATATCTCACTCAGCTAGAAATCACACTTGTTGAGTTTAGCATACAACTCCTGATCTCGGAGGGTCTACAATACTGTTCTCAAATGCTGCTCATGCTCTTCCCTAGACTTCGAGTACACAAATATGTCATCTATAAAGAAAATTACGAATCTGTCTAGGTATAGCTTGAATACATCATTCATTAAAGCCATAAATGCTACAGGAGCATTCATCAACCCAAATGGCATAACCAAAAACTCATAATGGCCATAACGGGTCCGAAATGCTGTCTTGGGTACATCTCCACTTCGAATCCTCAACTGTTGATACCCAAACCTTAGATCAATCTTCGAAAAGACCTGTGCTCCCTACAACTGATCCAATTGATCGTCTATCTGTGGAAGGGGTTACTTATTCTTGATGGTAGCCTTATTCAACAACCGATAGTCTATACACAGTCAGAGACTCCCATATTTCTTCTTTAAAAATAGAACCAGTGTTCCCCAAGGTGATACACTCGGTCTGATAAACCCATTGTCCAATAACTCTTCCAATTGCTTCTTTAGCTCCTCCAATTCAATCGGAGCCATTCTATATGTTAGCTTGGATATCGGTTCAGTTCTAGACACCAAATCAATACAGAATTCCATTTCTCTGTCTGGTGGCAACCCTAGTAATTCTTTCGAAAAGACATCGAAAAATTCTCTAACCACTGGGATGTCGACCATATCCAGGTAGACCTTATCCAAGTCAACCACATAGGTGAAGAAACCTTCAACATATTATTATTACATTCGTTAGCAACATTATCCATCTTTACAGATAATCTATTACTTCTTTCATTACTTTTTAAATCTTACAACATACTTGTCAGGGGTGGAAAACATTACTGTCTTAGCATAACAGTCTAAAACAGCATGGTTTGCAGCCAACCAATCCATTCCTAGTATTACATCGAAGTCCTTCATAGTTAATAGGATGAGATCGACTGACATGTTCCTTTCCCTTACTTTTAACTTACAGCTCTTACATACATACTCCGTCATTACATTATCTCTCAGAGGAGTGCTTATAAGAAATATCCTACCTAGAGGTACAGGTTTCACATGTTCACACAGTTTACATGCAAATGAAGGTGATATGAATGAATGCGTGGCACCAGGATCAATCAATGCTAATGCTTTCAAATCATAAATAAGGATGGTACCTTTAGTCACATTCAAGGAAGTTTCTGTTGAAGCCTGGTCTAATGCAAACACTTGCCCTCTACCAACAGCTTGTTTCCCTTTCTCTTCAGTTGAGGCTTTCCTTTTAGGTATAAGTGTCTCAACTGTAGCCTTCTCTGGCTCTGTGCCCTTATGTGGAGCTGTATCAATCAAATATAGGCATTCAGGAGCTATATGCCATGGTTTACCACACCTATAGCATGATCTTATCGACAATGGGCATGGTCTACCCCCATGATATCTACCACATGACCTGCACTGCTCTGTGGTAGGTCGAGGTCCACCAATAACTATGCCCCTCGATACTGGATGAACTGGAGGCTTCACAGGCCTCTCTCGTGTCTCCTTAATCTTAGGCCCTTTATCAAATAACCTTCAGCCCTTTCGGAACCCTCTGTCATCGACTGACCTCTTACAGTCTCTATCTCTGCCTTTACCACTCCTGCTCAACTCTGAGGTGAGCAACTCATAATCTTGCTCACATAGCTAAGCTCTGTGTACTGCCTCATCATAAGTGATAATGTCAAGTGGAGCTAGTTGAGCTCTGGTGGAAGGTCTCAGTCCCTCAAGAAATTTCTGAACCTTTTATCCTTAAGGCTCATCGTGACTGTATCATATCTGCCTAAGGATGTGAATCCAGAGTCATACTCATCCACTGTTTGGTTCCCCTGAGTTAATGTCATGAATTCCAACTGCATATTTCTTTGAGTAGTAACTGGAATATATTACCTCCTGAAGGCATCTGAGAATATATCCCATGTCACAACCAGGTGTCGGGCACTCAACATCGGTTGTGTGGCCATCCACCAATGCTCGGCTTCATCCTCTAATACAAAAGTCGCAAAAGTGACCTTCTCTATGTCGAAGCAATGGAAGAATCAGTAGAGTTTCTCCATACTACGTATCCAATGCTCAGCTAATAATGGGTTCTTCACCCCATTAAATGAAGGTGGTCCGAACTTCCAAAACTCTCTCAATCTACCCAGATCACAATCGTAAACTCCCTCATCACCAACCTGTTGTGGAGCTACAGGATCCTGAACCGGTGGGGGAATGTCCTAAACTGAAGGGGGTACAGGTATCTCTGCCTCTACATCTCGAGGTCTCGGCGCAGGTTGTGCTGGCTCATGTCTCTCAGGTGCAGCAGCTTGACCAGTAGGGTTCTCCTGTCTACCCTCAAATCTGGCCATAGTCTGTGTAAATATCTCCATAACCGTGTTTACACTACGTTGTAACTGCGCTATACGCTCCTCAGTGACCTCACTAAGACCGAGTGGATCTCTACTAGAATGAGACCCACTGCGTCTCTCGGGCTCATCTCTACTCCCTTAAGAGCGCGAACTCTCTCCTCTACGAGTACGTCGTCTATAAGACATCCTGCATACTTAAAATAAGTGTCTCAGTCACATTTCCCAGCTTGGTATACACATTTGTATCCTAATAATGCACAGTATTTTGGGGATGTATAATTTCCTAACTATGGATACTGACTCATATCAGACCAACTCAACTCTAATAAGATTAAATCTGTCACGGCCCTCTTTACTAGTCCGTGACCTTTACCTTACCACTTACAGTTAGGCTGTGATTCAATATCCAATTCAGATCTCATCCATTTTAGTTAAATATGGTTGTACAAGTGAAGTAGAATAGAAGCTGGACTTTTATACATAAGTATGGAAGCGTTTACATCAGTTTCTATTATATACATCCCCTAAAATACAAAATACAAACTTTACTGTGCATTAATTTACATGATACAAAATTTTTCATCTCACAAGTGTATACCTCTCTGCACTGCTGGATGACTAGAGAAACATGATAGCAGGGATGACTGCAGTATACTCACTACTGCGTAGTATCTGTGGAGGAGGAAAAAGGGGGTGAGCTAACGCGCTTAGTAAGGAAAATATGAAAGTAGGTAGATAACTACACTATCGACATGCTTACAATACATATATGTTTATTTTCCTTAAAACACAATATGCATGTTCTTTAAAATAGCTTCAATCAATGTGAAACCGTTAATTCGCTAGATGGGTATATGCATATTCACATAGTAGCACACAACTTTACACAACATAATCTATTCACACAGTTCATACATAGAAAATTTTTTACATCTTGGAAGTCAATATAAGTTGAGACATAAATCATGGGTTCTCATATCCCTAGACACACAACAAGGGAGACATACGTCACAACACACAGTAGTGACTGTTACATCACTCAGATATAGAAGACTTATGGCCATAGTCAGATTTCAGGCTACACTGATCAGGTGTGCGGGAACCCTACGCTTAGGGAGGCGGATCAACATCCCTTCAACTCATACTCAAATCACGGTACATCGTACCCCATGGCTAACGCTCATAGTACATCGTGCTCCCATGGATCCTTATCACCCATTTACATTGTCTCAAAATCTCGTGCGAGCAGGTCAATGCAAGACACACAGCAGTACACGATGGCTCAAGCACGGTTTATATTCATTACATCACATTCACAAACCACGTGTGAGCAGGTCAATGCAAGACACACAGCAATACATGATGGCTCTAACACGATTTTACTCAACACACAGCAATATCATGAAATCCTCATGCGAGCAACTCAGCGTAAGACACACAGCATACCTGAGGCATCGAGCATGGTATTACCAGGATATTACATGCGAGCATAATCAGAGCAAGACACACAACAATACTCGAAGGCTCTAGCATGATTCCCAAAATCTAGTGCGAGCATCTCGAGTGGAACACACAGCATCACCCAAGGCATCGAACACTCTTTTGCTTTTCTGAAAAATCTTTTTTAAAAATAGTGTGCGATCGGGGCTGGTCAATCTATCGTTGCCTTTCATGCTCTAGCATGATTTCACACAGAAAAAAATAGAAGGGGCTCCATGTAAGGTCATGTATGAGAGGAAAAATCTCCATTCTATCACTCGTTAGAAGCATTTCATGAAACTTTTCATACCGAGAGCCCGTCTATTATTATTCTTTCTAAAAACATTTGCAAAAACCTCTTTTCACAATAATCATAGAAGTCATGCAACTCATACTTATAGACTTATTCTCATATGTAATTTTCTACTTAGATATACAAATATCTATATGTATTGCATATATTCACACATAGTAGGTAAGAAAACATACGTATAGCTATCTCTATAGCTCGTATACGTCCTACCTCGAACCACGCTTGAATCGCTTTCCTTCGATTTCCATTTCTCGTGATCTGCTCTCTCGACTTCAATTATATCCTCAAGAGCTGAAATTATGTATTACACACATCAGTATATTGTCATATACTTCATTTCACTTACGCAATATTTAAATCAATGCATTTGGCCATTTATATCTCATTTGGCCTAGTTACACCATTATTGGACTTTATCCTTTTATGAGTCCAATTCGAGTATATAACTTATTTTCAAGTACACACATCAGTATATTATCATATACTTCATTTCACTTACGCAATATTTAAATCAATGCATTTGGCCATTTATATCTCATTTGGCCTAGTTACACCATTATTGGACTTTATCCTTTTATGAGTCCAATTCGAGTATATAACTTATTTTCAAGTACACACATCAGTATATTATCATATACTTCATTTCACTTACGCAATATTTAAATCAATGCATTTGGCCATTTATATCTCATTTGGCCTAGTTACACCATTATTGGACTTTATCCTTTTATGAGTCCAATTCGAGTATATAACTTATTTTCAAGAATCTCTCAGACTCCTCGAGCCTATAGATTCGTATTAAACTGGTATTAAGCTTATAATACCTCAATTTCACCATTTTTATTTCATTATGGCATTTCATCAAACACCACATATACTTAATTTTAGCCATTTCCATTTCTTACACATGAACTTCACCAAACAGTTACACCAGCATATATACATATTCAATAACACCTTTACATGCTCAAATCTCCATTAAACCATGCCTACTGGATTTTCTATCATTAAATCGATTCTATAACTTATCTTTGTTTAAGCATGTTTATCACATTTCAACCATTAATATATATACTAATCAACTCATACAAGTATATAGATTAACATATTTGAGAATGATGCATTGAAATCTTACCAATCTCAGCTTTTCTCCTTTTTCACAACTTCGAGGAAAAACTCATTTTCTCCTTCGATTTAGATATTCAGCCTCTCGTTTCCAATTATGCTGTTCCACTCTATGAACAACTTTGATAAAATGAACTCCTTTCAAATCTCTAAGGAAAGTTTTGATTGTCTAGAGAGGAAGTTAGGTCACTTGGTTACAAAATACAAAAAGGTTTGATGTGCTCTCGTGAATTGCAGTTCAGTAGGTCCTGGTTTATAGAAATTGCATTGATGAGATCGATCTTCATAAGTGAGGGATCGATCTACAACTGTTTTTGGCCTTCCTGTTGTGAGTTTTCAAGCTTCGGAGATAGATCTGTCGAAGAACATGAGATCGATCTCTCCCAGGTCGAGAGCTTCACAGATCGATCTGGCAGGGTAATGAGATCGATCTGCTTCAGGCCGAGGCTTAAGGGGATCGATATGCTTAGACTGAGGATCGATTTCTTTCTTCAAAATGCTTCTAAGATCGATCTGCCTTGCATTAGAGATCGATCTCCCCTTGTTCTGCTGCCATACTTAGCCAAATTTCATCCCAATTCTTAAAGCTAACTTCATTTCAATTTATCTCACTACTCAATTTGCATTCAATACACTTTCATCACTTCAAAATGTCCAATTCTTAAATTTCATACATAATGAAACTTACGTGTACATCACATAACAAGTATACTTATGTTTCATATTACCTAAACGAATGTATACTTAGAGAATCATAAGCGTTACATATATAAATACAGGTCTTACAGTGAGAGAATGGTATCAGAGCGTAAGTTGGTCTGATGTGAGTCAGTATTAGTAATTAGGAAAGTGTACATCCCCATATTACTATTCTTGTTCAGTTACAATTGTGTATACGAGATGGGAGTCAGTCTAATTAATGGTTATGAATACAAGAATTTAGCCTTTATGACTAATACCAGCCTTGGTAGAGGGGCTAGAGGATGGGCTAGGGGCCGTAGAGGTAGGCTTGAGACCCGAGCCAAGTCTTCGTTGATCATGAGTCGACAGGACCCACTGAGGTACCAGAGAGTATCGATGCACACTTCACGAGATTAAAGCGTAGCTTGGAGTCCATAGTGGAGTTATTGGCTTTGACTATACTAGGTAGACAGAGAAAGGATGCAGGGACTGCGACTGGAGAGGCAGTTGCACTTGATATGCCTGCACAGCCAGTTTAGACGCCACAGCCTACAGATACTCCTACAGCTCCAGTGTAGGGCAGTAGTGTTTTGGGGTATGGTTGTGAGCTTGTGTCACGACCCTCAATCCATCGAAAATTCACTACAAATTTTTCATTTTTCATTTATCGATTATTATTTAATTTAATTCTTATTGTTTGTTCTTTACCTTTGCCTTACCTGATCATGAACAGCTACACCTCCAACAGTTGGGCTGTGTATCGGTGTCAGTCTCATCCAATTATACCATTTCAAATTACAATTCATTTAAAGGTAAACACTTGTATTTCTAAATCAGAGTCACTGTTTACATGTGTTTACAATATTTTACATCTAAAAAATTACATTTAAAGATATTACTGTGCTTTGACGTGTCTAGATACAAAAATTATACAAATGTGTATACCTCGTGTGATGGATGCAGCGGACACCAAAATCTAATCCTCTGTCGCCTACTATCTACTGTAAGTGCTCTGTAGAGGGGGAAAATAAGGGGGCGAGCAAACCACGCGCTTAGTAAGGCGATCATGTGAGCAGGTAGATAACTATACTATCTACGTCGTCATGATGCATTGCGTAAATCACATATTTATTTGTCATACTCCAAAACGTATGCTCATGCTTGTGTTCATGACATGAAAAGCAATTCATACCATTTAAATTAGTGCACAGTTCTCAAAACATAGAATGGAAAATCATCATGCGTAAATCAAATTCAAGGCATAGTAAATCATCATGCAAAATGCACTATCAAGCATTTCAAATCTCAACACAAACTGATATAAAATCATCACTTGTCAGGACTCAATCCCTCCCATGGACTATCCTGACCCACAAACACATTTTAAAACATGGATTTCTCATTCAACAATAGACATGTGAGATAGGCATATAATATCAATAAGGGTAATAACTAGGACTATGGCCATATCCTCTATGATCCCAGGCTACACGGATCCTAGTGTGCGAGGTATCACCTCTATTTGCTTCCACAGGGGAGGTGGGTCACGTCCAACCCGCCGGTCTATAGCAGAATCCATCGTCTAAATACGACATATATATAATATCACACACGGTACAGCGTACTCCATGCTACTTACACGGTACAACGTACTCCGTGGACCCATATCATCACAATATATCCTGCCATATCTCAATACGCTCGTGCGAGCCTATTTAATCGGCGTGGCACACAGCCTACCCGAAGCTCCCAGCATGGCTCCCCACATGTCATAAAACCACGTGCAAGTAGTCTCACACGGCAACAAGTATAATGGACATCTAGTGCGAGCTATGCTCTAGCACCATGTCAAAACTTATATGAAAACTAGTGCGAGCTAGGCTCCAGCACAATGTCATAAAATCCATGTGAAAACTAGTGCGAGCTAAGCTCCAGCACTTATGCATGTAAAACTATAGTGCGAGCATCGCTCCAGCACTAATGCACATATAAAACACGTCAAGTCTCGTGCGAGCGATGCTCTAGCATGTTTCATTTCCACAAAACTCATGTAGGTGGCTCATTCTTTACAAATCATGGTTATGAAACCAAATCAAGCTACATTTTGTGTAAATCATTTCAAATGCTAGCCAACCTACCAATCACATGCTAAAAAGCAATAAAAAGATTTTAAAGCATCATGCTATTGCTTTTAATGCACATTTCTCAAAAACCCAATTTTTTACCCTCCAAACAAACATTTCATGTTAAGACCCTTAGCTAAGTTAAAAATTGCCCATGTGCCCAAAAGGCGTACAGATATCCCTAGGGCTAACACAATTCCCTTACCTCGATTCTCTTGGAAGCAACTCTTCATTCCTTTCCCGCTTTTCACGATTTAGCTCAACTTGCTCTGGGTTTATCCTCTGGAGCTGCACACATTCATAAATCATATGAGTCAATGCCGATAACTCATATTCAGACTTCATTGATCGATATATCTCATCGAGCCTATTTTATCAAGTTTGACACATTATCACATTTGGCCATCATTATGCCATTTATAGTCAATTTAACTAGCAACACACTTGGTTACTTATCAAACACTTGGCATAATGTTTATCCATAACCTTTCATCATTTATGCATTCTCTACAACATCATTTATGCACATTTTTATCACTTGACTAATCTCACAATGTGGCTTTATCCAATCATCTCAAAATCATGCATATCACCACACTAATAACTTGATATAATCCCTTTTATCATCTAATCAACCACATTCTATTTTCTCACACTAAACTCATTCTAGGTTATGCTTGTATCATTACATTCTAGGTAGTTTCATTCATCAATACATGCACCAATCTACTCATAACAACAACTAGAGAAATATACTTAGAGTTACTGTATTGGAAACTCACCTAGCTTGACTTTCTTCTTTTCCAAGTTTGAAGACTCCTTTTCTCTTTCAATCCAACAAATGAAATGTTGACTCTAAGCTATGTTGTTATTCTCCCCACAATGCTATAATAGCTTTTCCTTAATTCTTTTTGGAAAAAGGGTGTATTCTAGAGAGAGAAAGCTTGGTATTTTAGGTAATAATGGAAGAGATGTGTTGGTTTGTTGAAGAAAGAGGGTTTTTCATGGGATTTTTATAGATTGAGAGTGATGAGATCGATCTGTTAGGGTGAAAAGATCGATCTTCCTTTGGTTTTAGCCATCGAATTCTCAGATTTGAAATGGGAGGGCTCGATCTGCTCATTGGGGAGAGATCGATCTTGGCTTGATAGAAGCTTGAGGAGATCGATTTGCTCATGGGGATAGATCGATTTTCTCTTGACAGAATCCAATGGAGATTGATCTGCACTTAAGAAGGGATCGATCTGGGCTTGACAAATGCAATGCAGATCGATATGCTCATTGGGGAGATCGATCTGCTCGATGGGGAGATCAATCTGGCCTTAGCAGATTCACTTAGAATTGCTCTACTTGCACAAGGGATCGATCTGCCTTGGATAAGAGATTGATCTACCCTTCATTTGGGGTATTTTTTGCTGTATTTTTCCAGATTTTCTAAGAGTAAATTCCTATTTCATTGCTCTAATACTCCTTTTGCATTTTAATCCCACTTAGAGTATGGAAATACTCATTTCCTGTGATTCACATACAATATGACTTGTGTGTATTTCTTGAATTCATAAAGAATACACAGAATTCAAGTCCATGCATTATTATTTTATGTTTTCATTCCTTATCTTCAATCTAAATTCTTAAAGTTCCATTCGTTTAATTTGTGGCCACTTCGACCCTTATTTATCCTTTATTTATATCTTAACACTCATTCATCCCATTTGTAATTCATTCACCTTTACATGATCCGAAATCATTTGTCTTATAATTCCATTAACATATATTACAAAGTTATACATACATGGGGTCTCACAGCTTGATAGATTACGACAGTTCTAGAAGTTTGGACCTTCATCGTTTAATAGGGTAAAGGACCTCGTTGTTGCAGAGGATTGGCTGGGACAGATGGAGAAGTTATATGGATTCTTTGAGTGTACGACGATCGAGATGGTAACATTTACTGCATTCCTGTTGAAAGGATTGATAGAGCATTAGTGGAAGTCCACCCGGATTATATTAAGAGCACGACAAATAGAGATCATGTGGGATATCATTTTTAGATGCCTTCGGGAGGCAGTTTATCCTAGACACAACGTAGCAAAAGTTGCAAATGGATTTCTTGGGGTTAAGCCAGGGGACTCAGTCGGTGGATGAGTACGAGATGCGATTTATATCCCTAGATAGGTATGACCCTGATACTATGGGTAGTGAGACCAGGAAAGTCTGTAGATTCATTGATGGACTGAGACCAGTACTACGGTCTAGATTGGTTCCACTAGATATCTCTACCTATGATGAGGCAGTGTACAGGGCGCAACTCTGTGAGCAGGACCATGAGAGGAATGCCTCCCGAGTTTAGGACAGTTAGCAGGGGTAGAGATAGAGATAGGAAAAGGCCGGTGAGTGACAGTACTAGAGGTTTCAGATATCGAGGAGGGAGGAGACTCTTCGGTAAGAGACCACGAATTGAGGAGGTGTGAGAGAGACCTGTTAGACCTCCTACATATCCGGCCATATCTCCAGCTAGGGGTGTTGTTATTGGAGGACAGAGGCCTACCATTGAGCAGTGCAGTAGATGTGATAGATTCCATGGCGGTAGACCTTGTCCTATTTCTAGTGGATTGTGCTTCAGATGTAGGAAGCCAGGGCATATGGCGAGAGCTTACCCAGAGGTTATTGATATTACGTCACAGAAGAGCAAGGACCCGAAGAGAGCTCCAGTTGATATGTCTATTTAGAGGAAGAGAGCGACGGTAGATGAGAAGGGGAAGCAGGTCATTGGACAAGGGTGAGTACATGCCTTGGACCAGGGCCCGATGGATGCTTCATCGGATGTGATTAGAGGTGACATCCTGATTTATGATTTAGAAGCATATGTTTTAATTGATCCCGGTGCCACACATTCATTTATATCGCCTTCATTTGCATGTAAGTTAGCAAAATATGTAGATCGTACACCTTTAAGTAGGATGATGTTGATTAGTATGCCTCTGGATAACAGTCAGCTAGTTGAGTATGTGTTAAATAATTGCAAGCTAAGAGTAGGGGAAAATGATATGACAGCTAATCTAATATTGTTAAGAATGAGTGATTTCGATGTAATCTTAGGAATGGATTCGTTATCTACAAACCATGCTATTTTAGATTGTTATGCTAAGACAGTTAGGTTTCCTACCCTTACGAATTATGTAGTAAAGTTTAATGAAAAGAAATGAAAGTGGTAGTTATGGCTATAATAATCAATATACTATGGTAACTGAGGAATGAATATATTGAAGGTTTCATTACGTACATGGTTGATACAGATAAGGCACATCCGAAATTAGCAGATATTCTTGTGGTCAGTGAGTTTCTAGATGTCTTTTCGGATGAATTGCCAGGGTTACCACCAGACAGAGAGATGGAGTTCTGTATAGATTTGGTGCCTGGTACTGAACCTATTTCTAGACCACCATATCGCATGGCCTTAGTTGGGTTGGAGGAGCTCAAGAGACAGTTACAGGAGCAGTTGGATAAGGGGTTCATCAAACCGAGTGTTTCACCTTGGGGAGCACCGATTTTGTTTGTGAAGAAGAAGTATGAAAACCTCTAATTCTGTGTTGACTACAGATTGTTGAATAAGGTTACTATCAAGAATATGTATCCCCTTTTGAGGATCAATGATTTATTGGATCAGCTTCAGGGAGCGTAGGTCTTTTCTAAGATTGATATGAGGTCTGGGTATCATCAGTTAAGAGTTCAGAGTGGAGATGTACCCAAGACAGCGTTTCAGACTCGATATGGCCATTATGAGTTTTTAGTTATGCCATTCGAATTGACGAATGCTCCCGCAGCTTTAATGGCTTTGATGAACGATGTGTTCAAGCCATATTTGGATCAGTGTGTTATCATCTTCATCGATAACATCTTAGTATACTCGAGATTGTATTGTAGACGTTACAAGAGAAGAAGTTGTATGCTAAACTTAGTAAGTGTGACTTTTGGCTGTCACAGATCTCATTTTTGGGACATGTTGTGTCGAGGGATGGTGTATCAGTAGATCTATCCAAGATTGAGGCTATAGTTCAGTGGGAATAGTCGAAGACAGTCACCGAGATCTAGAGTTTCCTAGGTTTGGCTGGATATTATCAAAAATTCGTTGAGAGATTTTTGAAGTTAGCTGCTCCATTGACATGTCTCACTCGAAAGAGTGTAGCATTTGTGTGGAATAAGGATTGTGAGAGGAGTTTTCAGGAGCTGAAGCATTGATTGACCACTGCTATGATTCTCACTATCCCTACCAGCTCAGGAGGATTTTCAGTGTATACCGATGCTTCGCATCAGGGACTGGGCTGTGTATTGATGCCGGATGGGAGGGAAGTTGCTTATAGATCCAGACAGCTGAAGGACCATGAGAAGAACTATCCGACCCAGATTTGAAGTCAGCGGCAGTAGTGTTTGCGCTGAAGGTATAATGTCGCTACTTGTATGGTGAGAAGTTCTAGATTTTTACCCACCATAAGAGCCTGAAGTATCTGTTTTCACAGAAAGAACTGAACATTAGACAGAGAAGATGGCTAGAGCTTCTGAAAGACTATGATTGTAAGATACTTTATCATCCGGGTAAGGCTAACGCTATAGCTGATGCTTTGAGCAGGAAGAGCTTTGGGATGGTATCGTATATGATGGTCAGGGAGCATGAGAGCAGTTTGCTTGCCTCAGTTTGGGAGTTATGCCTTCTGACATGGATACAGACTGTGTGATAACTAGTCTACACTTGGAGCCAAATCTGTTGGATAGGATCAGGCAGGCTCAACAGACTGATCCATATTGCAGCGATGTGACTGGTCAGATACTGAGTGGCACAACGATTGATTTTACGATGAGTTCTGATGGATTACTGAGGTTCAGATGTAGATTATGTGTTCCCGAGGACCCCGAGCTCAGGAGATTGATTTTATCGAATGCTCATTCGTCGAGGTACACGTTACATCTAGGGAGTAACAAGATGTATCAGAACCTCTGAAAGGTTTACTAGTGGTCGGGTATGAAGAAGGATGTGGTGGATTTAATGGCGAGATGTCTCGTATGTCAGCAGGTGAAGGTAGAGCATCAGAAGCCTACAGGGTTATTACAGCCTCTACTATACTGACATGGAAATGGGAGCATATCACAATGGATTTCGTGATGGGTTTATCGAGGACCCGGAGGAATCACGATGCAATTTGGGTGATAGTTAATAGGTTAACGAAGTCAGCCCACTTCCTAGATATGAGAGCTACCGATACTCTGAGTACATTGGCAGGGTTGTATGTACGCGAGGTAGTGAGGTTACATGGTGTTCCAGTGAGCAATATCTCAGATAGGGATTCGCGCTTCACTTTTCACTTTTGGGAACATTTTCAAGAAGCCATGGGAACCCAGTTGAGTTTGAACATCGCTTTTCATCCTCAGACAGATGGTCAGTTAGAGAGGACTATACAGACTTTGAAGGATATGTTGAAAGCGTGTGTGCTAGATTTCAAAGGCTCCTAGGATGATCATTTGCCACTAGCCGAATTCACCTACAACAACAGTTATCATTCGAGTATCGAGATGGCATCGTAAGAGGCTTTGTATAGCCATAGATGTCGTTCCCCTATCAGTTGGGAAGAAGTGGGTGACCGAAAGATTTTTGCTCCTGATTTGGTTACACAGGCCTCTAAGGATGTCTAGTTGATAGTTAAAAGATTGAGGACAACTTAGAGTAGACAGAAGAGTTATGCTGATAGGAGACAGAGGCCACTTGAGTTCGCAGTTGGTTAGTCAGTGTTTCTGAAGGTTTCTCCTTCCAAAGGTATATAGAGATTTGGGAAGAGAGGTAAGTTGAGTCCTCGCTACATTAGACCCTTTGAGATACTTGATCGAGTGAGGGATAAGGCCTATAGGTTGGTGTTGCCACTGGACTTATCAGGCGTGTATAATGTCTTCCACATTTTAATGCTTCGGATGTATCACCTTAATCTGGCACATGTGATCCGTTATGAGCCGTTGAAACTTAGAGAGGACATGTCATATGTTGAGAGGCCGATTCAGATACTAGATAAGAAGGAGAAAGTCTTGAGGTCGAAAACCATCGGGTTAGTGAAGGTTCTCTGGTAGCATCACACTTTCGAGGAGGCTATTTGGGAGTTAGAGAGTTTGATGCGAGAGAAGGAGAGGCTACTTGCTGTTTAATGATTGAATTGGTTCTAATTTGGAGGACCAAATTTTCTTAGTTGGGGAGGATTGTCAAACCTGTATTTTTACGTAGCTTGTTCCTTATGATTCCTATATGTGTACAAAAACTTTATTATTATAGTTGAATCATAAGAAGAGTATTTACTACAATATAACTGCAAGTGATGAATAGAAATGCATATAAGCTACATAAAAGCCAAATAAGAGCTATAAGAGCCACAAACTAAACTGAATGGATTTGAATCATTCTGACTGAAGATAAGAACTTATAAAGTGAAACTATAGAGAGCTTATGAAGGAAAGTCAGTTTAATTTGGCCCCAAACACATAGAAGAAGAGTAATTGCCAAAAAGGGGCTAAACGAGTTCGAAATGGTCCGTTCGAGATGTTTTAGGCATATTCACTTCCCGAAAACAGCTGAAACATAAAGACAAGAGTGTGAACCATAAGATATGACACTTTCAAAATTTTTAAAAAAAGTCAAACGTGGTCAATGGTCAAGAAAAGTCAAAGGTAGTTAAGAAAAGTGGACTTTAACCATAGTTGACTAACCATGGTTAGAAATTAACCTAAGTATGGAGAAAAAATGGGGAAAATATTTTTGTTTAGAATACAAGATATTCATCCCCTGAAATAAGGAAAATTTATTTGGATGAATTCTAGATTAAATTTAATGGGTAAAATGCAATGAGCCAAAGTTGGAATTTTTAAAGCCCATTAAGGCATAACAAGTGTTGACCGAATTTGGACAGCCCAATGGGCCGAATTGTTGGGCCATTTGGTGAGCCCAATATGAAGACAATTGAAGACCCAATTGGTAGCAACATTTTCAGCCCAAAAGCCCAAATTGAAAGCCCATTAGTATAACTGAAAACCCATTAATAAAAGGTAGCAAAATCCAATTTGGTAACTATCACCTAAACAAAGATTGCAAAATCCAATTTGATAACCTTAACCTTAACCCATTAAAAGTAAATTAAGGTGGCTGAATTTTATGCTTAATGACTAAGTCTTTGACTTATAAAATCAGCCAACACTTGTCTTCTTCATCCTTCCATTCTTGGCTATACAAGGAAACACCATAACCAAATAGCTTTCAAGCTTTCTCTCACTAGAAATCACTAGGATAAAGGCATATTTGGAACTTGTAATCTTCATGAAAGTTGTTCTAAATTGAGTGAGGACTAACATATGTTGGAATTGGCTATCAAGGAGCCAAAGTGAGCAACCCGATAAGCTTCAAAGTTTCAGCCAAGAAGGAAACTACAAGCTAGGTATAAATTCAAGCTTCCAAATTCATATATGTTAATGTATGAATTATTCTAAGTTGATTGGTATATGTTTTAAGCATTGAAACACATGAAATCATCATGAACATGTGATTGCCAAAAATGGGTAATGATAAATTGATGAATACCAATATGATTTTAATGCATGGATGAGTTAGTATACATGTGTTTATGATTATGGTATAGTTAGAATTAATCAATTTGATCAATTGGTGAATGAATTAATGTTGGCAATCAAGGTGCTTGATAAAATGTCTAAATGAACTAAGTTAAGCTTAAGACCATTGCCAACCAAGTGTTTGTGAAAATGCCTAAGTGAATGACTAGTGAAATGGCCAATGTTGGCATGGTGCTTGACATGGCTATGCATGCATGGCTCTTGACCATGGCATGTGGTCGAGAGGTCCAATAGGCCAAGCCCAATTGGTTTCGACCCAATAAGGTGTTATGGGCCTCGAATAAGCCTAAGAAGATTTGGTAAGCTACATAAGCCCAATAGGCCTAATTGAAGTGAATAGTAAATAGAAATGGGCTTAAGACGATGTTAGGCCCATTAAGAGTAAATGGGCCCATTAAGTGAAATAAACTATATTAAATGTGAAATATAGTAGGAAAATTGTAACTAACTTGATGAATGGTTATATGCAGCTCCGGAGTTTATATTGAGAGCTGATCAGACTACGAGATCGAGCAGCACCGAGGAAGTAGGTCACTTGACGTGATCTGAGGTAAGGGACTTTTGTGGGTAGTTAGAGATATCTGCACGTATTTTTGTCTGCATTTACATTCACTTAAAATGTTTGAGGGTCAGAGAAAGTGAATAATATTTATAGCGACCCGATAGTGGCAAATTACGATTTTTCCCCTAGTTAGTCAAAGAGTCAACTTTTGGGAAAAGTTACAAAAAGCTTAAAAGCATGTTTTTGGCTGTTTTAAATGTTGTCTGACAACTTCATAGATAGACTAGCTGATGTTTTCATGTTATATGCGAAAACAACACATTATAGTGTCGATTTGATTTAGGTGAGTGAATTCATTTGAAATAAGCCATCTATCGATTTGTGTGAAAACCAATCGTGCTAGAGCACAGCTTGCACTGAATTTTATATGTTTTCCACATTTACTAGTGCTAGAGTGATACTCACACTAGATTTTACATGATATGCATTACATAGTACTTGAGTATTACTCGTACTTGATTTTAATGCGATTTAAGCATGACAGAGTACTGGAGCATTGCTCGTACTCAGTTTTATTGATTGATGCATGATAAAGTACTGGAGCGTTACTTGTACTCAGTTTTACTTGACATAGTGCTGAGAGCATTGCTCGTACTAGATTTATATGACTTGATGCATGAGGTTGTGTTGGGAGTTTACTCGCACGTACCGATTTTGAAAGAGATAGCATGAAATAGCTGTGCTGGGAGCCAGTGCAGACTGTGTGTCACACCGATTATATGCTCGCACATGTATTTTGAGATATGGCTGAGGGCTATCGAAATTATTATCCATGGTATGAGGGCTAAGACCTATGGTAGGCTCCCCGACTATGAGGATTGGGTCTATGGAGTACTTTGTACCGTGTATGTCACACGGAGTACGTTGTATCGTGTGTGCACGATGATATAGAGTTGTAAGTTGATGGTTAAGGATTTGACCCACTTCCCATTACAGCAAATGCGAGGCCTCGTACACCGAGATCTGAGTAGTCTGGGATCACGAAAAATGAGTTATGATCATAATCTCAGAACATGTAGTCGCTTATTTCACTTTAACCGATTTTCTTAATTGAATCGTCACATGATTTTATAAATTAGGTAGACCCGAGGGATGGGTTAAGCCTCAACATGTGACTTTATGTGTGTGATATAGGTAACCTGAGGGATGGGTGAAGCCTAGATTTCCATGTTTT